>CM057824.1:145192766-146427766 GCA_030068075.1 Paguma larvata
CGAGGCTTTCCTAAAAGAATATGTGAATCGTTGCAGAATTGTACGTGTCAGAGCAAGCCTGTAGAAGAGACGTGTCTTCAGTTGTGTTTTGGTCAGGGTGGTGTGGTGGGCGAGGGGGTGGGAGCCGGGCTCCGTGGCTTCAAGCACAGGAGGAAACATGACTTTCAGAGACAGAGGTCAGGAGTCCAGCCCCAGAAATGGCAGAAGTGTTTGAGATTTTTTTTTTTTTCCTCAGAGCTTGGTTTTATGTTGATGACGATACGGCAGAGTCAGCATACTGGGAATAGAAAATGGCGGTGTTCACAATCACAAGGGTCAGGTCTGAGCAGGTTTCAGAGGCGATTTCTTTGAGTATTAGACTAGGGCTCTGGCTCCTAGCACTGACTCAGTCCCCAATGGGCTCTGCTGAGGTTGATGGCTGCTCCAGGAACTTGCAGCTTAATGTAATTTTTGCCCACTTAACTCAAATTTGTACTTGGCTTTGTAGTACAAAGGACAAACTCAGTGGGTCTGAGCACCCTCACTGGGGTTTTATTGATCTGAAACTTGGAAGCCACAAAACTACAATGACACGGGATAAAACTGTAGGCGAGACCTAAGCATGACGTATTCCAACGTGATCTTTGCATTGTGCTGTTTTACCAGGTAAGGAGCAATCGATTAGTCTTGAGTAGGCAAGGGATATTTAACCCTCAAATTTCATCTCTTTCTCTCTTATACACACACACACACGAGACCTAAGCATGACGTATTCCAACGCGATCTTTGCATTGTGCTGTTTTACCAGGTAAGGAGCAGTCGATTAGTCTTGAGTAGGCAAGGGATATTTAACCCTCAAATTTCATCTCTTTCTCTCTTATACACACACACACACCCACACACACACTTTTTTGATAGGAGGCACTAATTTTAGAAATGTATAATCTCTATTGTTTCTAGTTTTTGTGTTGGGGCATGGGCAGTGGAGGGATAGGTAGGAGGCAGGTTGGGTAGCACAGCAGCAGGTACACAGCTGGTCACAGGGTGTATCCACCCAGGGAGAGAGGCAGGAGAAGACATTGGCATTCTTTCCTGGAAGCTGGGCTTGTGCATGGAGTACGTAGCAGAGCCAGGAGCAACTCTGCTTGGGAACCAGCTGGGCAGAGAAGGAATATATGGGTGGGTAAGGCTGGGCAAACACCAACACAACCGGAAGAAACATCCTCTAGGGGCGGATGGAGCGTGGGCTGTGCCGGGAGCCCTGCAGGAGCCGCTTAATAAATACACACGGACTTGGTTTGCCATTGGCTGTGTGAGATGGAACTTTTACTGCACCCATGCCCGGAGCGGGGCCGTCACTCTTTGTGCTGTGAGACAAAGTAGAGATGTCAGGGCTGTCCTGGCCACCTTCCAAGAGGATTTAGATGCAAATATCAAGGGAGGCTTCACTTCTGAGCTCACGGTACTGGAGGGAATTCGGAAAGTCATGTTTGTGGGTCATGATCCGAAGTGACTTTAGTCTATTAGCTTAAAGGTTGAATCTAAAAGATGCCGGAGGTTGAAAAATGGTCTTAGGCAAGTTGTTTAGTTTGCCGCAAGGATATAATCTATTGGGGCAGCATGGGATGCAGGGAAACCCCTGCCTTTGGAGCCAGCATGCCAGAGTGAGTGAATTTGTCACAGGGTAATAATCCTACCTGCCCGCTCTTCCTCAATCTGTCACCCAGGGACCTCCAAGCAAGTGCGAACAGACTGTCAGTAGGATGTTGTCTTAAGAGAGGTAAGGGCTGGGCTAAAAAGCCACGGATCTGAGCGTTTATCTCTGGGATAACACATTTGGATGTATATATTAAAAACTAGGGGGCACTTGGGTGGCTCAGTCGGTTGAGCGGCCGACTTCAGCTCGGGTCATGATCTCGCGGTCTGTGAGTTCGAGCCCCGAGTCAGGCTCTGTGCTGACGGCTCGGAGCCTGGAGCCTGCTTCAGATTCTGTGTCTCCCTCTCTCTCTGCCCTTCCCCTGCTCACGCTCTGTCTCTATGTCTCTCAAAAATAAATAACTGTTAAAAAATTTTTTTTAAAACTAGGGGGCACCTGGGTGGCTCAGTCAGTTGGGTGCCGGACTTTGGCTCAGGTCATGATTTCACAGTTCATGGGTTAGAGTCCGGATCAGGCTCTGTGCTGACGGTATGGAGCCTGCTTGGGATCTTATCTCCCTTTTTCTTTACCTCTCTCCCTCTCAAAAATAAAATAAACATGTAAAAAAAACCTGTTTGGGGGCACCTGGGTGGCTCAGTCGGTTAAGTGTCCAACTTCAGCTCAGGTCATGATCTCACGGTTCATGGGTCTGAGCCCCACGTTGGGCTCTGTGCTGAGAGCTTGGAGTCTGCTTTGGATTCTGTGTTTCCCTCTCTCTCTCTCTCTCTGCTTCTGCTCCTCCCCCACTTGTGCTATCTCTCTCTCTTTCAAAAATAAATAAACACTTAAAAAAACCTGTTTGCTCTGAAGCCTACAGTTTTGTAATAGTTTTATTAGAAGCTAAAACTTGTAAGAACCGACTAAAGTTATGACCTTGTTACACACTAAAAACTAAAAAGCCCTTGTTATGTGTTTAAGGTTAATAAAATTAATGACACTAACTACAAACCATGAGATGATACAATCCTGTTTCTACTTGGGTTTCCATGATGTCCTTTGGAAGAAGCCACTGGACAGTTGAGAGAAAATCTTTGAGAGCCAGGAAGAAAGAGTCTTATGTGGACAGGACAGCCAAGAACAAGCGAGACAGAGATGCACACACAGAGAAAACGCCACAGTAGTTGCCCTCGATTTCATGAACGTTTGCAAATTGTCTAGTTCCTCACTGAAATTTCATGCGGAACTCCACGATGCGGCTGTTGTGTGAGCCGTTCTGGACTGCTGGGCATTCTATTAGCAAAACGTGGAAAGTGTGACCTGCTGACATGCTGGGAGGCAGAGGCTTGGTCTCTTCCCGTGCTAGCGCGGGGTCCAGGGGACGAGGACGGGAACGGGCACTGACATTATTACCAGGATGTGCCTGTTTTCACACTTACACGTACGAGGGCTCTGGGAGTGAAGTGTGCGGGTCGCTACACCTGCATTTGGTGAGTTTGCACTTCCTGAGTGCAGTGAGTAGTGTGAGAAGCTTCTCTGCTCAGCCAGTGGAGGGGACTGGACGGTTGTAGGCGGCTGTCCCTGGCCGCTCCACCTCCGAGGATGGGCTTCCCTTTAAACGTAATATATTTGGTGCCACAGAAGGGTCGTGACTGAAAGCAATTCGGTTCCTGTGTACTCTTTACAAGTGTGATTGTGGCACCTTTTAAAACACCTCCTCCCAAACCCTCAGCAGAAGGGAGAATGATGGAGAAAACGAACACAGCACAAACCAAAGTATTGTCAGCCCTTTCCTATCAGGAGGTCTCTGAAGCCAGGCACTGTGTTTTCTTGACTTCTGTATTCTCAGGCCCCAGCACAAAGGGCATGTGGCAAGTCCTCAGTGTATCCTTGATAAAGGAAGGAAGGAAGGAAGGAGGAAAGGAAGGAAGGAAGACATTTTCACTGTGTGAACAGAATGCATCAAGCTCAAAAGAGTGTGTCCACACAGTTAACGCGCGGAGGTCGAGCGATCTGGCTACAATGTATAGTAATCTTGTTCCTGTGCGAATTCAGTCCAGCCTTCGCAGGCTATTGAAGGCGTGTCCTCCGGGCGTCTGAAGGATCTACTGTCCACTAAGCGGAAAGCAGAGAAGCGGTGCCCCTGCAACACCGCCTGCTCTGTCTTCACAAGACCTTGGGCAAGAGAGCCTGCCACGCCTGCGGCCCCCTGCAGAGGGATTTTCTGGGGTGAGCTACCGGGATGCATCCCAAGCGGCCTCGCGACTCTGCTCACAGCTGATTGGAGCAGAGATGGACATCTGACCAAGAAGGCAGCTGCTATAGGCTGATCAGCAGCCAATGAGGTGGCCTGATGTGGAGTCCTGCCCAATAGGAGAGGACTATACTGGATGGTGGCCAATGAATCACCCTGTCTCTTCTCTCCCTGGAAGTCAGCGTGAGTTAGACGGAGAAGTAGAAGGGGGCTCGAAAGCCGAGGTGGACACAGCAAGTGGAAGCCTTGAGGGAGGAGAAGAGGGAAGGGAGCAGGGGAGCAGATGCGGGCAAGCAGAGTTGCAGAGGCAGAGAGGTTGGGTCCCAGACATGGCCGACTCACTGCTCTTGGGTCACCACAGCCACCAGACCCCGTCGGGTGCTGACAAATCCTGATGACCAATGAGGCTTCTGTTCCCAGGAAGCCTGGCTAGGTGGCCACGGGCGACCGAACTGGCTTCCTGCGACCTCAAGGAGCCCAGTGCCCGCCTTTCACAGCAAGCCAGGCTGGTCTAGAAACAGCACTAAGATGTGAATTCAGGGTTCTGCAAACTTGGGGGGGAACAGCGGTCTCTGGGAAACTGTAGGACTTTGACTCTGCCTGGGAAGGAATTTATACTCGAGTTGGGTATCAGGCAGGGAGTAGGGGGAGCAGTCCCAGAGGCGGTGCTAAGTGTTGAGTATGGCTGAGATGGTAGCGCAGACATCGTCTTGCAAAAACGGGCTCACCGAGTGACATAGGCCTGCACCATGCCGAGGAAGGCAGCTTGGGTCCCTGCAAACCTGCGGGGGCTTCCTGATGCCCAGAGGTGGAGGCAGGACGCTCTGAACTTTTGGAACAACGAGAGTGAACAGTGAGGGCCCCAGATGGCATTCCCTGGCTCGGATGACAGCTGTGATCTCGGATGTTCCCTAGCGCCTTGTAATCAGAACACCGGGACCCACGGATTTCTGATGCAAGACAGACCACAGCGTAAGAAGCTTTGGCCAGGTATGTAATTTGCCAAGGCTGTAGCGTCCCCACAGCGAGGCACTGTCCCAGCCTCGTGAACAAAACGGAAGCAGAGGTCTGGACCTGGAGAGGTGGACAGCCGTCTGCCTGGTAAGCACGTAGGAACGAGACGTTCCGCCAGGCTCAGCTCCTGGCGCTGAAAGGGGAATCTGGAGAGAAAGCAGGTGAAGGGCTACTCGGATGGTGTGAAGAACGCATTTCCGTGAGCTCTCTGTTCCTTTTCATCATTTGAAGTGCCGATTGCTTGCGGAACAAAGGAACACTGTCACCGTGAGGTGTTTTATAGGTGAGCCTTTGCAAAGTAAGAGACTCCACTCGAAAGAGTCACTGGGGCCCTCCGATTGTCAAAGCAGGTGCTTGCCCCAGTCCTCACTTTCCTCGGCCTCTGATATTGCCTTCGCTCCTGAGGAATGACCTCTTCTTTCTTCCCCGGCTGGGTTTTATTCCACTGGGAACAGGGCTGGACCCCTGAGCGTGTGCTAAAAGCCTTTAGAGCATAGGGCTGCTCCGTTAGGTCTGAGATCAAAGATGGCATGCCTGGGGGCGCCTGGGTGGCCCGGACGGTTAAGCGTCTGACTCTAGATTTCGGTTCGGGTCATGATCTCTCGGTTCGTGAGTTCCAGCCCCACATCGGAGCTCCGCACTGGCAGTGCGGCACCTGCTTGGGCTTTGCTCTCTGTCCCTCTCTCTGCCCCTCCCCAGCTTGCTCCCTTTCTCTCTCGCTCTCTAAGTAAATACCTAAACTTAAAAAAATAAAAAATAATTTTAAAAGATGGCACGCCTGGAGCTAGTTTTCATGAATGTTTAAAGCCATCTGGGGCCTGGGAAATATAGACGATGCTGCAACCAACAGAGTTAAACATGGATGTTATCTGCAGACTGATCTTCGAAGTCTGGCACCGGAAAGAGGAATTGCTGGAGGAAGACGATCTCTAGGGCAAGGACGGCCCGTGCCAGGCCCTCCCCAGGAATGGGTTTCTGGTTTGTTTCTCCTGTTTGTTTATTTTAGCGTAGTGATGTTTCCCCAGAAAGAAGAGCTTCTGGGATCCCAACGGGACAAAACTTTGTAACTCTACGGTGCTGTTTGCTTGGGCAAAATGAAACTTGCTTTTTACGAAACGGTGAGGCAGCTGAAGTAGAAGGCTTTTCATCAGCTCTTTTATTAAAAAAAATTTTTTTTTTAAGTTTATTCTTTTGAGAAAGAAGAGAGCGAGAGAGCTCATGAGCATGGGGGAAGGGCAGAGAGAGGGGGCGAGACAGAGAATCCCAAGCAGGCTGTGCCCCGTGAGCGCAGAGCCTGAGGTGGGGCTCGATCTCACGAACTCTGAGATCATGGCCTGAGCCGAACGCAAGAGTCAGACACTGAACCGACTGAGCCCCAGGCGCCCCTCATCGACTTTTTTCTAATTGGTCACCATAGCTCGAGGCCTCGGGTACGGACTGCGCCTTTCCAGAACTTGGCACTTAATAGGCACCCAACATGTCACTTTGTCGAATACGTAAATGAAAGTAACACACTTTGTCCTTATCTCCTGGGGCTCTGGCTTATCAGGTTGGAGACTGTGCCAGAGCAGACAGGACACCAGCCATCACGTGCCTCACATAGTGGGGTGTGTGAGGTTCCGGTGATGACGTACGTGAGGGGGCTGTGCACGCTAGGAATCGCAGCCCAAGCGGGGGCAGTGCGTTGCCGTGGGGGGAGAAGCCTTGGCTAGGTCTGCCGTCTCCCTAATTTTGATAGGTTTCTCGCCTGCGATGTTTGTGATGGTGGACAAAAGGCCTGAAATTTCTCCCTCAAGATTGGGGGCAACTTCTTTTCCTTTCTGGGGTTGTCCCTAGCACTTCAGCCACAGCATCGGGTCACGACCCTGTGACAGGGTTGCGGGCCACAGGGCTGAGTGCATCTGGGCAGCGGTGCAGGCGAGCTGGGAGCAGTTGAGGTATCTCAGGATTTCAAGGTTTCACCGGGGGGCAGAGTGACACACTCCAGCCGATTCTAATATGCGCTCAACAATAAAACACAGAGACTGCAAGTCTGCTCGAGGAACAAATTTCCATTCCTCCAAGACCCACGCGAGACCCCCTTGTAAATCTCAGAAAAGCGGTAACTGGCTTAGTTGATCCAAAGTCCAGATAAACAGAATTTTCTAATGCGATGGAAGGAGCAGAAGTTTCAAGAAAGAAGGAAGAGAATCAAAAGGAGCTTGGCTAACTTTTATAGTCCCTGGTTGTCTATTTCTGGAGAATCTGTGCTCAGTGGCATCATGAAAAAAAAATACACAAACACACACACACAAAGGTTCTCTGAGAAGGCAAGGAAAAGCTGGCCCCAGGGATCGAAGACGCTCTTCGGAGCCTTTTTCTGTGTTCTCTAAGTCCTGCAAATCTTCAAATGCTACCTGAGCGCTTTTCATCTGTAGTTGAAAGTCTCTCTCTTTCTCTCTCTCTCTCTCTTTTTTTTTTTTTTTTTTAAAGCAAAACCAAAGATAAAGCAGGGAGAAGCCAGGTTTTCTTTAAAACAACACACAGGCTTTGGAGAACCAAATCTGTGTGCACTTTGTCATGAGAGGCAATTAAAGGAAAGAAGGGCCTGAAGCATCCGTGTTTTCCATGCTCATAACTGGGAGGACTACAAAGGCGTCCTCTCTCTGCCTTGAACCAGGAAGGAAGGACAGTCACCTCGGGTTCCTGCTCAGCTCAAGAGATGCCATGCGGGGGGGTGGGGGGGTTGCTACCGAGGAGCCAAGCTCGGAGCAAGAGGGATGGAGGAGAGGATGTGGTGCAGGTCCCAGAGCCCAGTGCTCAGGCGAGCAAAGGCTGCTGGTTCATCCAGGCGCTTCTCACATAGCACCTGTCGGCCTGGGCGGAGCCATCAACGTTTGGGGACCTCTGTTGGGTGAGTGCTTCGTGCAGAATGCACAGCTGTCTGAAGTCTTTACTCCGTGTCTGTAAATGGTCACTCGGTAGAGATCGAGAGGAAAAATAAATGCCCAGTGGGGTTCATTTCATTGAGATGCCTTTGGATTAAGGCTCGTTTGGGTTCCGTGGATGGATGGACGGCACCACGCCCCCCTCGTCTGGAGGTGACACGCATCTGGAGGCTGTGTGGGGAGTTAGTGAGATCCGCTTGCCCGACTCCTCGCTCTCAGTCTCAGACTCGCTGGCCTCCATTATGACCCGGGCAGAGCCATCATTAAAAATGAACAAAAGCATAAAATTGACGCAAAGAAAAGAAACAATACCACAGACAATTGTTCATTCCATGTCAGGAACGAAAGCTTGGATACTGTTTTATAATAAACACGGGGGCACGTGAGACCATCCCTTGACAGACAGACGGTGTGGGCCACAGACCCCAGTGTCAGAGATGCGCCCTCGGAATCGGGCTGGCCTGCCGCCCGGGGAGATGACAGCTCATGTGTATGGAAACAGAGGCACGGTCTGGGGGAGAGGCTCGGGCCCTCAGAGCGCGCCCACAGCTCTCCCTGCCTTCTCCTGGGGAGGGCAGCCTGCCTGGTGTTGGGCCTGCCTGGCCCGCTTTGCAGGTAGGCACGGCGTAAGGGGCCGGGGCCGAGTGTCTAGGCTGTAGTGAGCGCCCGGCAACAGGGTGATAATCTGATTTATTGTCAAAACAGACACTGCATAGTACAGACTTGTATGAGGTCACACATCTAGTAACTGGCCGGCTTGAGCCGAGCTGTTGGACCTGAAATCCGAGTCCACCACAAAATGCCTCCCTTAGCAAACGAGTCTTAATTAAAATAACACCACCGCCACCACTGGGGCCTCAGAACCGCACATCTTGGCATTTGATTCCTTTGGATTCCACGTCCCTGCCTTTGCTCACCTCCCGCGAATGACTACCTAGCATCGTGTAGGGAAGCGATAGCTTCCAGGGCCTACGTGGGCAGGCGCAGGGTGTGGAGGGTGGTGAGAGATGAGTCCCCCCAGGTCTACTTTGAGAGAGGCAGGCTTTACCTGGCCGTAGTGGAGGGAGTTTCGGGGAGACTGGCTCCCCCTGTCTCTCCTCTCAGCTTCCTGAGCTCGAAGTCCTTGACAGAGTAGGAATGTGAGGTTGTGGAGCGGGGGTTGCTGTGACGGTGGCTACTTCCCGGCGCCTGCAGGGCTGATGCAGGGGGGTCCTGTAGGTATAGTGCAGCTGTATTGTCTTTCCACCCAAAGGGTGTGCACTGGCGGGCGTGGACGGACTCGTGGGAGCTGTCCGGGAGCAGTTCCCTTGTGCAGGGGCTGCAAATACTACCTCCGCCTTCAGCTCTTAAAACAAGAGTCTGCACGGTGCCAGGCTGGTAAACCAGTCCTCTGGGGGGGGGGGGGAGCACGTGGTGGGGGAAGCCCCGATGCGCAGTGTTGACCGATTTCCGGGGTAGAAACGCACCCAGAGCTGCTGATTTCAAGCCCGGCGGTTTGGCCAGCTCGCAGAGTCCCCGGATGCTTACCAGGCAGCTCTCGTGAGCCAGAGGCACCGGCTCATGGCATTCAGAATCATTTGCTAAGTGTTCGCGATTTCGTAGGCGAGGAAATTGAGGTGTAGTGGTCACGCGGTAAGAACAGAACCCTAGTCTGAGCCTTTTGCTTCACGGCCTCCTGGCCACCGCGTGCCCCTCAGCGGTGAACTGGTCTGAGTTCAAGGCTGGGAGGAGGTTAGCCCCCCCCCCCCCACCACCACCTCAGTTCAGCTTCCTGCTCCCGTGGGTCAGACGGAGCCAGCGGCCCCGGAGAGCTGACTGTCTCTAGGCACATCCTGGCCCCGGCTGGCTCTCGCCTTCTTCCTCTCTGCTGGCTCTGAGCTGGCCTGCCGCCGTGCCCGTCTCCTCCTCAATGCCCTCGCTGTCCCCCCGCCGTCCTTGAGTGCGTCACACGGGGACAAGCGGTGACCCCCCACACCCAGTGGCAGAATGTTTGAGAACTTGGAGGCACAGTCCCAAGGAAGAGCCGCCAAGAAGGGAGGTGGGAGGCCAGCTCTCCACCCGGGGTCTGGCGACACCCACGTGCTCACCAGCGGCGGCCACCCTGCCCTCCCCGATGTTCCGGATGCCCCGAAGTTCTATCTCTCCTTAGGGCCCTGGAGCCGCAGAGGTCCAGCCGCCTGGAATGCTCTTGCCTTGGCTGGCCCATCTCTGGCTTCTCTTCCTCCTTTGGAAAGCCTCCCCCAGTCATGCCACATGAGTAGCTCTCTTGGTCTTCCTCACACGGCACCCGCTTTTTCTTCCTTCCTGGCTTTTGTGTCTTGCAAGCATTTTATCTATCTGCTCAGTGTGTGTTCATGTGACCAAACACGTCTCGGCGGCTTCAAACTACAAACTTCCATAATGCTTGGACAGCTCTCCCTTTGTAAGGTGGGCCTCAATTCCGCTCCTTCTGGAAGGTGGGCCGGACAGAGTGACTCTTCTGGTAAAGGGAGCGTGGTGGGACTTACGCTGTCAGAACGTCTGAGGCCGGGCCGTAAAAGGGACGGCCGCTGCCCGGCTCTTTCTCTTTGGCGGTGGTTCTCTTTGGAGGAAGCCAGACACAGTGGGGTGCGGCCCTGCAGGAAGGCCCCCCTCAGGAGGCACGGACGCCTCCACCGACAGCCAGCACCAACTGGCCAGCTCTGGGCCCGAGTCCCCTGGAGCCAAACCCCAGCCAGTTGAGCCTTCGAATGACTGCGGCCCCAGCCACCATCCGCTGGGGCCTAAAGCAGTCCTGAACCTGACCGGTCCCAAATCCCTGGCCCGCAGAAACTGCCAGAAATGATGCTTCCTGCTCTTCAAGCCACTGACTTTGGGGGAGTTTGCAGAACAAAAGTCTGTCATTGGCCTCATTCTGTGGGTGAGGAGACAGAGGTACAGAGAGGTGAAGTAACTCACCTAAGATCACACAGAGCAGAATTCAGATGGAGGCGGTTGGACTGCACAACCCATGCCCTTAACCATGATGCCAGCTGTCTCCCCGCGGGTAAGATGCTGCCCCAGACCCTTTGCACTCGTGGACCATGTACCCCAAACAAGGGACCGATTGGTGGTGGGGAAGCCCAGCGCCCTCCCCTCCACAGCCAGATGCGAATCCGGGCCCTGCCAATGGGAGGCAGGCTTCTGAGCCGTGGCCTTCCCCCCCTCAGGGACTCAGAGCCCTGCCTCACAATCGCCAGCTGTCCCCCTGTCATCCCCCTGTCACGTGCTGAGGTCCCTGCTCCTGTGTCTGCTTTGAACTTCCAGCGAGCTCCTCCCGCTCGCCATTCCGTCGTCTCCTTTCCTCCCTGCCTTTTGGGCCCAAGAGCCTCCTCTCAGACTTGGCGAGGCCAGCCTCCCGCCTGCCATCAGAGCTTGCCTGGCCCTGTCGTCGTCCCAAACCGGGGGCCCAGAGTGGAGAGAGCTCGGTCCCCCTTCTTCCTTCCCTGTGCTGTCATGGGCCTTTCTTTCCCTCCAACTCGCCTTTCTGGAGTTGGGGGTGGGGCACTGTGATGCCTGAGTGGAGATGGCCAGAGGCCCTCGGGTGGGGTGTCTGGGCTCAGAGAGGGACACTTGGCTCCGACAAAGCCGGGGCAGTGGAGAAGGAGCTGGGAGAAAGAAAGCGTCATGGGTCCCGGGGATCCGGGTTCAGGCTCCTGAAACCCGGCAAGCAAATGTTGTCGCGGTGTGTGTGTGTGTGTGTGTGTGTGTGTGCGCGCGCACGTGTGTGGTGTGTGCACGCGTGGTGTGCGCATATGTGTGCACGCGTGTGGTGGTGTGTGCGCATCTGCTCCCCATGCTGAGCTTCTGATGCATTTTACCCCCGAGTCTGATAAAGTCCGGTGGGGGGCGCGGGGCGGCGACCTGTGCTGGGATGAATTTAAAAGCCACAGAAGAGGAGCAGCTGAGATAGATTTGGGACAGCGAGGGGACTTTGAGCTCCTGAGGGCAGCGATGTTTGTCATTTGCTAGTTTTCCTCAAATGTGCGGACGAGATTTGACCTGAAATCTGAGTTACTGGAAGTCGAGGTCTCTTCCTGGTAAGAGCATCACACACCCTCCTCCCTTTTCATCGGGAGACCCCTGCGAGCTCCATCTGTGCCGTCTCCTCCACTCCCCGTCAGCGGAACAGTCACCCTGAGATGTAATGACCCTGCAGCTGCTGTAGACCGTGGCCTGCGGTGTCCCCAAGCCGGTGTCAGTGGTGCCTGGAGCCCCCCCGCCCCCACCGGGTCAGACTCTGTCAAGGGGATTCCCCTCTCCTCTGCACACAGATCTGCCCGCAGCTGGTGCAGCGTGGGCGGTAAGAAGCCTGCAGCCTCCCCTCCGTGCCCCACCCCTCATCCCGAGGCCCCGAGGGAAGCGCTCAGGGTCCCATAGAACCCCATCCAGTGTGGCCTCCCTGCTTTCTTGGGGCCCTGCTCAGCTTTGCGGCCCCGAGCGTCCCTGCACGTAGTGTGTCTGCAGGTACTGCCCGCCCAGAGCCGCGCCGCCAGTGCCTCCCTGGGGTGGAGGCCGACACCTGGCCTGTGGAAGGCAACTCCTGAAAGAAACAGGGTGCAAGGCTTCCTGCCCAAGTTCCTAGAAATTTAAAAAAATCGAAAGACCAAGCTGGACACAGGGTGTCCAGTCCTCGGTTGACAGGCTGGCTGGGCCCAAGCCTCAGGGGGGACGTGGGTCCCCCTCCAGGAGCTGGCCACGCCGGCTGCTTGCCCCTCTCATTGGTGTTCCGACACAGAAGCCACAAGGACGCTGGCGAGGTCAACACTTGTATGCCGACGCCCGCGGCCTGGTGCACCTGCTGACTAGGCCTGAGAGGGCCAGGGCCCCCGAGAAGGCCGGCGGATAAATAACAGCATGGCCTTGGACGCCCTACGAGGCCCCGTCTGGGAAAGAGTCACGCGCCCTTGGATCCTCGGCAGGCAGGTAGCTGCATTTGATGATTAGTTCCAATGAACTCGTCTCCCGGCCTGCTGTACTTCCTGATCCCAGGAGACGCAAAAAATTTCCACCGCCTAAGCCCCACCGCAAAGCAATGAAAGCCATCTCGGGGGTGGGGGTGGGGGGCGGCAAGGCGCATCTGCAGAACCCTCCCCAGCTGTTGCTCACGGGCAGGGGCTGCGGAGACAGATGTTTGGGCCTCGTTCCAGCAGGGGCCTCGTTCTCCCCCAGAATCTGCTCGGAGGAATGAACATGGCAGCTGAGGACAGGCCCGCTCTGAATGACGCGATCCTCCCCGTGGTTCCCCGGGCTCCTGAGAAGCCCCGAGTCATCGAAAACCACTGATCTGCGGGATCCAGTGAGAGAGAGGAATTTTCCAAAGTGTCTGGAGAGCACACGGGCTGGCGTCACCCACCCGGGCCGTGCGCCATTCCCGGGGGGCGGAGCCCGTCACCCCTGCCCGGCCTGCGCTGCTCCCCACAGGACGGGCCCTGCAGACCCTCTCCCAGGCCCCCCGCCCCGGGACTTGAAGCACCCCCCGGGACTGCACCCTTGGGCTAAGCCCTAGTGCAGGGAGGCTGCCCATGCTCCCCTGACCCAGCCCCCCGTGGGGCCCTCCGCTGCAGGCAGGGGTGACTCCCGGGCATGGGGGGCTGGGCACGGGTGTGAGCTGCCACCTGCCGCCCTCACTTTCCGTGTTACTTGGGGCAAAGCCCACTGGCCTTCTATCTTTTGGGAGAACCACCCTCTTCATTTCAGGTCAGGGTCCTGCTGTCATGGACTCCTGTGGCACTCCTTCTCAGAAGCCCTGCTCTCCAGGGGCGGGCTGTTGGTTTGCCAAGACTGGCACGGTGGCGGGCAGAGGCCCGTGTGTGGCAGTGACTGGCTGAGATTCAGGGGTGACCAAGTGTTGGGAAGGTGGGGTCTAGAAGAGCCGGTAGACACGTCTGCCCAAGGACACCACTGCCCCTGTCTGCTGGGGCCCTACAGTCCCTTCAAAGGTTTGAGCCTGACCCTCTGGGTTCCTGGAGGCCCCATATCCCATAATGTCCTCCTTCCTGCCACCAGCTATGACCTCTGTGCTGGGCAAAGAGCTGCCAGGCCGACTCGTGGAACTCCGTCCCCCTCATCCCTAAGGGCGTGACGCCCTGGCCCCAAACCAATGCGCACCACCGCCTGCAGGGGCGGGGGGTAGGCTGAGTCCATCTCTAGGAAGGAACTGTTTACAGTCGGTCCTCAGAGCCCACACCCAGGCCGCCCCTGGGATCTGGATAACCACCCGGACAGCGACACTGGCTCTCACCCGGGGTGTCCGGAACCCATGTGGCCCTCGGGGATGGCGGCCACGGTCTGCTCTCATACCTTGGCTGTCATGGAGACCTATGGTCAAGGATATCAAGGTCGGTCCCTGGCGCTGGGCCTGCCCTTCTGTGTCCTGCCCAGCCAGGCTGTCTGCCCAGGGTCTACGGGGTATCCGTAGGGCGAACGGGGACAAAGAGCCAAGCCCTCAAGTGACCCTCAAATGACCCAAGCCCAACTTTGCTGTTTTGAGAGGGGAGGGGATTTTTGGGTCCCTGTCTGGAGAGGGGTTTTCCAGTGGTCATGGTCTCCCACTGGGAACTGGCAGGTGGCTGTCTTCCCGACACATGGGAGAAGCTGTCCTTCACCCACCACACCCAGAGACACTAGGCAGAGCCTCGGCGTAGCCATGCTCAGGCTTCATGGTGACTGAGGAAACCTCTCCTCCAGGCTGGGACAGACCAGCCACGTAACAGGCTTTCTATGAGCACAAGGCCAAGGCCACTCTCCCTCCACGTGTGGGTGGGGTAGAAATTGAGGCTGGCAGAGCCAAATTTAGGCTTCTGAGCCTTCCCTGAGACCCTCCAAGGCAGCGTGGCGAAGGGTGGAGGGGAGGGTCAAAATTTAGCCTCAGGACTTGCTGGCGAGACCATTCTTTTTCTATGAGTTGCCGAATTGAAGTCTCTCTTAGCAGGTATGACATTGGGCGTCTCCCCTCACACTTTCCCAAACCATCTCCTTCTCACCACTCCCTGCGTTGTTTGTGATGACGTGTTTGAGGGATTATCTGCATGACCACCAACCTTCCCAGTGGACTATCTCCTACAGGACGGGAGGGACGCATCCATATGACTCATGACTGTTCCTCTGGTATCTGGACTGTGCCCCGCTCAGAGGAAGTGCTTAATGAATGTCTTTTAAATAAATGTCTGGTCTTTGCTCTTTCAGAAACCTTTGTTTTCCCCCGACTCATGCGTATATCACTGTCTAATCATAGGCCATAATTGATTGGAAGGGCAATCAAGTCCTTGACTGGCAAAGTGAGTTATTTTTATAAAAAAATTTTAACGTTTATTTATTTTTGAGAGACAGGGAGATATAGAGTGTGAGTGGGGGAAGGGCAGAGAGAGAGGGAGACAGAAACTGAAGCAGGTTCCAGGTTCCCAGCTGTCAGCACAGAGCCCGATGCGGGGCTGGAACTTACAAACCATGAGATCATGACCTGAGCCGAAGTGGGACGCTTAACTGACTGAGTCACCCGGATGCCTCTGAAGTGGGTTATTTTAACCCGGGTTGTGCTTAACATGTGGTTGAGTCCTAGGTCAAATGCACCTGTGGAAACTGACAGCAAACACTGTCGCTCTACAGAGAGGCCGACGAAGGAGGTTGTAAGCCTGGTGTTGTCTTGTGGAAAGGAGTAGAAAAGCAATTGGCTTTGAGCCATTTCAGGGTACTTGGAAGCCTGGCAGATGAGGCAGGGAGAGAAGGGACATGTTCAGAAGAAAATTTTGAAGGGGTGTGTTACTTTTTGATGGGAGTCCCCCAGATGAATTTCCAAGAAGTCTGTTGGCCGGTTTGTTTTTTAGGGGGGGAACGCGTGCTTGGTCACCGAGTGATTTCAGGCTTTGAAAGTGCTTCCAGACCATGCCTTAATGGGTGCAGATCGTGCAAACAAACCCGAAGTTCTGGAACCAGGTGCAGGTCTGGAGGCACCACAAATCTCTCACTCCCAAAGTGCACCTTTTCAGTGGTGCGCTGGAGCCGCTGTCCTGGCTTGGAGACCTGACCGTTAAATATTCCGGAATTTGTGTGAGCTGGCTGTCAACCATAGTCATCATTAAAAATTAAATTATGTAAACTTATACTTTAATTGTATTAAAGGCCAAGGTTGGGGCGCCTGGGTGGCTCAGTCGGTTGGGTGTCCGACTTCGGCTCAGGTCATGATCTCACTGTTTGTGGGTTTGAGCCCCACGTCAGGCTCTGTGCGGACAGCTCAGAGCCTGGAGCCTGCTTTGGATTCTGTCTCCCTTTCTCTCTCTGCTCCTCCCCCACTCATGCTCTGTCTCTCAAAAATTAAGTAAACATTCAAAAAAAATTTAAAGGCCAAGGTAATCGATACAAAAAAAACTCATCACCTTCCTACTTATTTTTCTGTGTCTGTGTTCTGGAGGTTATTTACGTCCGTGGCACCTGTATGGTGGAAACGCTGTGTAACGGCATTCCAAGGCACATCTTTGCCCAGTGGTGACATCGCTTTGATAGCTGGAAATCGGTCAGAGTGGGAGTATTTATGTACCATGCAATTTGTCAAATGCAATCAATCAAGCCTTGATTTAGTGTTTTGTTAATCGTCAAGGTAGATGATGTTGAACTAGGGGCAGTTTTAGCGCCGGGACATTTGGCAGTGTCTGGAGACGCTTCAGATCATCACGAATGGGAGCTACTGGCATCTAGTGAGTGGAGGCCGGGGGTGCCATGAAACACCCCGTATGCTCAGGACAAGCCCGCAGCAAAGAACAATGAAATTCCCTTGTCTGAAATGTCAAGGGCGAAGTTGAGAAATCCTGGTCTAGATTTAAGGAAGCGATTAATAATGTAGATTCTCCTTAAAAGTATGTCATGTCCATACCCATTCCATTGCGAACACCACGAAGAAACTGAGGAAATACTCTTCCGGTATGAGAAACCTATTTCTCGATTCGGCAAAGAAGTTGCCTCAGGCCTTGAGGAACGAGGGCAGTCCCAACATGCATCTTCACTTCCTCAGTTTCACTAAATGAAGATCTCAACCAACAGTCACGTTGGAACCTATACTCATTCGTCAGGTGCAGCCATAGGTTGGCTCAGGAGCAGGAGTCCGGCAAATATTAAAAAAAAAAAATTCTGTAAAAATCAGTTGGCTATGTGGTATTTACAATAAAAATGATTATGTAGGGGCGCCTGGGTGGCTCAGTCGGTTAAGTGTCCAACTTCAGCTCAGGTCATGATCTCATGGTCTGTGAGTTCGAGCCCCGCATCGGGCTCCATGCTGACAGCTCAGAGCCTGGAGCCTGCTTCAAATTTGGTGTCTCCCTCTCTCTCTCTGCCCCTCCCCCGCTCATGCTCTGTCTCTCCTGCTCTCAAAAAAAAAAAAAAAGATTACATATAGTATCGGCATCACTCTATGTGCTACACACACATCCTTTACATCAGCAAAATGTATCACAAACGTGTGTGTGTGTGTGCGTGTGCGTGCCTTCTTTTCCCTGGAGAGCTTGTTGATAAACGTTTACCAACACACCACTGGTCGGAAGCTGCAGAGTTATCCGATGTTACATGTAACACCCTTGTTCTGTGTCCTGCGCAGTGTGTTCATGAGTCTTACCTCCAGAGAAAGCATGGCATAGTTCCAGGAAGCTATTTTCTGAGAGGGATTGGGGTGAGGAGGCAGATGTGTGCACGGCCAGTTCTGTGGGTGGGTGGAGTGGGACGCCTCTCTGGCAACGTGGTGTGGTCACACCGAAAGCCTACCTACCACTCCTTAAATATCTGCTCCAGGGGCCTGTCTCCAGTGTTTGACCTAGGCCTTCCGGGTTGTCACTGGGCTAGCTGGGCACAGGGGCGGGAGGCATGGGAGTGGGTAACACAGCAACTGCCTGGGGTTCTCGCGGGATGTTGCTCATACGTTTAATCTCTTAGATCCCATTACGGTCCGTTTGGAGCAAAGCCAGAGGAAGAGCAAGCAGGATGGAAAACTTTGGTGGCAGAAACAGGATGGGCCGGCCCGGGGAAAGAAGGGGCACCGCGATGGGACCCCTGAGCAGTGGAAACATCCAGAGGGCACACAGCTCTGAGGGAACTCGAGCTCCCCGTGAAAGGGAAGAGGCATGCTTTACTCGTTTGTCAGTTGCACCAAAGGAAATGAAGACAGAATCTAGAAAAACAAGATGTAGGTCTTTTGAGGTCAACTTTCACATTCTGAGGGTCTCTCCGCCCCATTTACACCACATTTAGTGCCAGGCATTCTGCGTATGGGATCGGAATCATTCTGGATGTCCTATCTGGTAGCCTTTAGAATTGTGGGACACACGTCTTTGTCCAGGCGGGAAAGAATGGATTTGGAGGGGTACAGATGGCCTCATCCTCATCCTAGAGAAATCCTAGGTATGTGTCCTCATTTGTGTTTCCAGACTGGCTTTCCGATCTACTAAGGACAACACAGCATGGGGTGGAAGTGTCAAACCGAGAGCAGGGCTGTGGTATGTAAGGTCTTCCAGGGGCCTTCGAACTCTCCAGTCCAAGCTCCACTGTTCACAGAGAAGGAAGCAGCCAGAGCGGATCAGTGACCGGTTCCAGGGGAGAGGCTGGCCACACTAGAGTCACAGCTGCCAACCTGCCTCTCACCACCTCCCAGCTGGGAGGAGAAGGATCGGGAGGGGGCAGGGAGGCTGGAAACCTAGACGGAAGAGCTGGTGGGCAAAAGATTGTTCTTCCTCTCCCTCCCCAAATCCTGAAGTTGCCTCTTTAAAAATTTTTGATGAGAATTTGAATTTGATTTTCCCGTTTCCACCAGAAGAGTGCATTGATTAGATTTCAGCTTAAATTGGTGTTTGTATTTTATTCACCAAAGCTTGGACAATGATCTGTACTTAGAAGGAGACACTGAAAGAAGTCCGGAGGTCTGGGAAATCGTATGTGAGAACTGAAAACCTTTTTAGAAATGTGGGCTTTCATGCAAATTATATTTCCAAGGGACTTGGGTAAAATTTTTAAATTAAAATATTGTAGGTGGCTGTGTATGGATTTTTTATTTTCAAGCATCTGTATGAGTCATTGCAAGTTGTCTGACTTTTTCATCTCAGCCATATGTCAGCCCGTTCGTCCTTCCCGAGCTGGTTGGTTAGTGAAGTTGATTCTCTGAGGCCATCCACACAGGTCACTGTGACACAGCAGTCACAGACATCGATCAGGGGCGTCTGCCATGTGACTTGGTAGTCAGGGATGTCTCTGTGTGATGTGACACTCAGGGCCATCTAATGCAGGACATGGCAGTCAGGACACCTGGGACATTCGGAGGACCCTCTGAGGGGCCGTGTGCTTTGATTTTGGCTTCCGCATGAGCACATTAACAATAACACTATGGGAAGACGTCGAAGCTTGTTTAGGAGTTATCACACTTGTATTTCTAAAACTTCTGGCCGTTCCTTATTCTTACCAAATTATCAAGCTAAAGAAAGAAGTAAGGAAAGGAGAAAAATGAAAAACCTAGCAACCAAAATAAAACGGTTGCATTTACAAGACGGAAGTGGCGCTGGAGTTACATAATGCATAGAATCTCGAGCCCTCTCGATTTTTCTGTGAAAGGCGAGAACCGGTCTTCATGATGTGCCGCAGGCACCGTATTACGGGTTTGTTACACTTGATTTACTTAGTACACATCCGCTCTTTGATGCAGGCACTATCTCCAAGAAGCACATGAGGTGACAGGCTCAGAGTGGAACTGTCCTAGTGCTTCTAGTATGAAGTTGGCCTGGGATTCACACACAGGACTTTTCTCTATGCTCTGTAGGTCCAACTGCCTCTTAGGACAAGATGGACGGCACAGGGCGATGGTAAAACACAACAGCAAGGAAGGGGCACTTATCTCCTGAGTTGGGGGGAGCCCCGCTATTTGGAGGTGAAGCCACAGCTCGGGTGGAAGTTTATCTGTGTTCAGGTGTCGCATGGAAGAGGGAAGAGCAGTCATGATGAATTAGCCTGAGTGTCGCATAGATGGTAAGTATTAACCGTATGCTGGTGACAGGCACTGCTCAGCTCTTCATCTCCCACGGGACTCTGGTTAGTGCAATTTGTGCAGTTACCTCCTCTGTGGGAACCTGGGGTTCATCAGGCCCCGACACGGTGTACGGTTGTCTTGTTCCAAGGTCAGATCGATGCTGACCAGCTTGACCAACAGGTGGGCGATGTGGTTCCAAAGGGCACGGGGCAGCATGGGGTGGGGTGAGGGCATTAGGCTGAGGTTGAGCTATGCCGATGCTATGTCGGTTTGGACAGCCGTACGTGTGGAAGTTGTTTCCCCTAAGAGCTCATGCCATGTTAGAGCTGAAAACTGAATTCTCCTCTCCTCCTGAAAATGCACGGTGGGGGCAAAAGCTGCTACCACATCTATGCCAGCCTCTGACTGTCAAAGTACATCCCTCAGAGACATTGTCTTGTGTGCAGCTTTGTGCACCTGAAGACCATCCTATCTGAGGAAGACTCATGACCTGACTTGGTCTTGTTTTTAAATTTCTTTTTCCAAATACAATTTTACATAGAAACTCTGCGTTTGTAGCAGATAAAAGCCAAGCATCTCTGGATGAGGAGGTAGTGAGTCCCAGCGCCCTATGGCTTCTTTTCCTCTGAGAAATTCCAGAGCTCCAGAGAAGAGAGTTTGAAGATTGCTTCAAGTAGGGAATTGATCGTAAAGAGCTGGGTCCTGAGAATTGTAATGGGGACATGCGAGCAGATTCTTATTGGGGACACCCCACCCCCTAAACTCTGCCCAGTCTTCTTTGCCAACAGAAGAGCCCCTCTACATGATGAAATGTCTGAGGACATTTGCCCTGCCCTACCATGGCCTCCCCGCCATGCTTGCCTCAAGACGCTGCTGATTCTCTTTGAGACTTACCCTATCATCTCTATATTCCGAATTCAATATTTTATCTTGAGGGCTAGAAAGGATGCTAAAACCTTGCTTATTTGTTCAGTTGAATCACAGACTAAAAAGTGGCCTAAGCCAAATGAAGTTAAAATGACAGAATTGCCTCAGTCTCATGTAGAGGAAGGAAACCAAAGTCTTGGGTAGACTGGAATGTTCAAGAGGAATTATCACAGAAGATCTGCTCATTCACTCAAGGAGGGTGTATAGGACACTCCTCCCACCATGAGTGTGAGAAATCAGTTGGCGTGGGGAAACACAGTATCCTGGAGGAGATCTGTGCTCGCTCTTCGCTGCAGGACAGAAATGACAGTGGTAACTGCTACCATTGCACAGAAATTCTTAAGTGCAGTGAAGATAATTGGATCCCAGGGTGGCAGAGACAAAGTATAGGTACTTCACTGCCAAATGCAAGACGGTCATGGTTACTGTGGTGGGCAGTAGAGTCAAAGCAGCCATCATAGTCTGCTTCACAAAGACCTGTGGCACTGGCTGGTTGATCACTGTCTCTAGAAAAGAAACAGATGGACCAACTCTCAAATTCTTACTTGATACATTTCAGTGGAAGAGCGTTAGGTCTAGTGAACAGAAATCTAACCTGACTCACCAAAAAAGCATCATGGCCCCTGATCAATTCCCAGACTTGGGCCAGTTTGTAGACCCAGAACCTCTTAAATGAAGGGGAGGCCAGATCCCCTTGACGAAGGACCCTAGCATATTGCCAAAATTTGATACTGTTAATCTTTTCCCCAGTCTTCCTCGGAAGGACCTTAAGCTATTTACCAGGGTAATTATGCATTGGGAAGAGGAGATAATCAGACATTTTAGAGTTTAGAGTAGACACTGGGTCTGAACCAACACTGATTCCAGGAGACTCAAAACATCACTGTGGTCCGTCAGTCAGCGTAGGAGCTTATGGAGGTTAGGTGATCAATGTCAGGTCTGTCTCACAGTGGGCTCAGGTCCCCAGAGCCATCCTGTGGCTACTCCCCTAGTTCTGGAATGCATAATTTAAATAGATATACCCAGCGACTGGCAGAATCTCCACATTCGTTCCCTGATCTATAGAGTAAAGGCTATTATGGTAAGCAAGGTCAAGTGGAAGTCAAGATAATTGCTTCTACCTACAAAAATAGTCATAAAAAATAATATAGCACTTCTGAAGGGATTGCAAGGTTCAATGTCACCATTAAGGACTTGAAAGATGCAGGGCTGGTTTTGCCCACGACCTCCCCATTTAACTTGCCTTTCTGTACAAAAGACGGATGTGTCTTGGAAAATGAGAGTGGATCATCACAGGCCCAGTCAGATGGTGATTGCAATTGCAGCGGCTGGTCCAGATGTAGTTTTGTTGCTTGAGCAAGTTAACATATCCCTTGGTAGCTGTTTGCACGCTAGTATGCAGCTACCGATTAGGAAGATGCTTTTCACTCTATATCTGTTAATAAAGACCACCAGAAACAGTTTGCTTCCGATGGGGCCAGCAGTACACCTTTCCTGTCCTACTTCAGGGCTATATCAACTCTGCAGTCTAATGTCATGGCATAGTCTTCAGGGACCAGGATTACCCTTCCCTTCTACAGGACACCACACTGGGTCATCAGATTGATGACATCGTGTTGATTGCATTGAGTGACCAAGAAGTCGCCATGATTCTAGACTTGGTAGGACACTTGGATGCCAGACATTGGGAAATAAATCCCACAAAAAGTTGAGGGGATTTACACCCCGAAGAAACGCTTAGGGGCTCAGTGGCACATGGCATGTAGAAATAGCCTTTCTAAAGTGAAAAATGAATTGCCGCATCAGGGCCCTTCTGCAGCCAAAAATGAGGCACGATGCCTCGTGGGCCTCTTTTCATTTTGGAGGCAACATGTTCCTTAGTTGGGGACGCTACTCTGGCCAATTTATTGAGTGACCTGGAACGCTGCTAGTTTTGCAGAACCAGAGAAGGCTCCGCAACAGGTCCAGGCTGCCGTGCAAGCTGCTCTGTCACTCGAGCCATATGATCCAGCAGATCTGATCATGCTTGAAGTGTCAGTAGCAGAGAGAAATGCTGCCTGAAGCTGTTGGCAGGCTTCATAGTTGAATCGCAGTTGAATCCTTACCATTTTGTAGCAGAGCCTTGCCATCCTCCGGGATGACTACTTTCCTTTTGAAAAAAAGCTTTTTGGCCCACTACTTGGTAAACACTTAACCATAGACCACCAAATTACCAGGCGAACTCAGCTCTATACATCATGAATTGGTTGTTGTCTGATCTACCAAACCGTAGAGTTGGGCATGCACAGTAACACTCTATTATAAAATGGAAGTGACTTATATAAGACGGGTATATATGAGAGTGGGAAAAACTCCACAATCAGTACAGCTGATTGTTCATGTTGTCTGGAAGAAGAAATGGCCAGAGGTATGAGCTTATAAAGATTCATGTACCGTGATTAATAGTATGGCTGGGTAGACAGGGACTTGGAAGGAAGATGATTTGAAAATTGGTGACGGGTGGGGGGGCACCTGGGTGGCTCAGTTAGTTGAACGTCTGACTTCAGCTCAAGTCATGATCTCACAGTTCGTGAGTTGGAGCCCTGCATTGGGCTCACTGCTGTCAAGTGGAGAGCCGCGTCAGATCCTCTGTCCCCCCCCCCCTCTGACCCTCCCCTGCTCACGCTCTCTCTCTCAAAAATGAATAAACATTAAAAGAAAATTGGTGATAGGGAGGTGACAGGAAGGTCTGGGAAGAGGTATGTGGATAGATCTCTGTGAATGGGCGAAGAGTGTGAAGGTGTTTGTATTCCATGTAAATGTTCACCAAAGGGTGACCTCAGCAGAGGAACATCCTAATAACCAAGCAGATAGGACGATGTGTTCTGTGGATATCAGTCAGCTTTTTCCCCCAGCTGCTTGTCATTGCCCAATGGACTCATGAACAGAGTGGCCATGGCGGTAGGGATGGAAGTTTTGCATGAGTCAGAAACTCACAAGGCCAACTTGCCTACAGCCACTGCTTCTAGGAGAAGCCGACTGGATCAATATGGATTCCCCAGTACGGCACCATTCCATGGGGCTGATCGGCCACTATCTGGTGGCAGATTGACTACATTGGGCCATTTCCATCATGGAAGGGGCAGCGCTTTGCTTTTACGTGAATAGATACTTGGTCTGGATTTGCCTTCCCTGTGTGCAATGCTTCTGCCAAAGCTAGAACCCATGGATTTAGAGAATGGCTCCCCCAATGTCACAGTGTTCCGCATTGCATTGCTTTTCATCAAGGAATTTACTTTACAGCAAATGAAGAGTGCTAATGGGCCCGCGCTCATGGAATTCACTAGTGTTCCCATTTTCCCCTTCATCTTGAAGCAGCTGTCCTGATAAGATGGTGGAATGGCCTTTTAAAGACTCAGTTATAACATTAGCTAGGTGGAAATACCTTCTCCTCTAAGATGGTACATACTCTAAATCAACATCTTTAATATGTGGTTAAAATCAATGGGGGCGCCTGGGTGGCTCAGTCAGTAGAGCGTCCGACTTCGGCTCAGGTCACGATCTTGCGGTCTGTGAGTTCGAGCCCCGCGTCGGGCTCTGTGCTGACAGCTCAGAGCCTGGAGCCTGCTTCTGATTCTGTGTCTCCCTCTCTCTCTGCCCCTCCCCGCTCATGCTCTGTCTCTCTCTGTCTCAAAAATAAATAAACATTAAAAAAAAATCAATGAAAACCCACAAAATCCAATACTTGTAGGACTGATAATGGTCTGGACTCTTCAAGAATGAAGATTTGGGTCACCCCACTAGGCAAACATGGTGGTCTTTTAGATAACATCAACATGACTAAGCTGCAGTCCCCAGTTTTCACTCAAATGCTAATCTTGAAGTTGCCGTAAAGGTATTCTGTAGATGTGATTATTATAGTTCATAATCAGTTGACTTATGTAAAGACCATCTTAGATATTCTGGTCATGTGAACAGTTAAAGAAATGAGTACTGTAATAATTATGAGTATTTCACATGTATATGAATATATATATACCAAGTATACACATATATACACCAAAAATATATATGCCATATGTATTTTTCATATATATGAATATATATATGCCAAATATATATATATACCAATTATTTTCCTTTTCTTTCTCCTCTTATCCCTTTATTACTTAATATAAGATGTATTCATTGCAGTTAACTTTATACTTCAATAATTAAGGTACAGAATATCAAAGAACACAGGACATCACCCAGGACTTTGCATCCTTTCTGGGGAAAAGGTGAGTATGTTTTTGGTTGTATTCAGGATATGTATGTTTCAACAAGTGGAATTATGATTGTTGTGTCTTTACTTAGAAATTAAGTATGGTCGAAGGAGACATGCGTGGTTGCCAAGTTAACACGGAGTGGACGGCGGGGATCTTTTAGATCTATCAACACGGCTAAGCTATGGTCTCCAGTTATTCACTCACATACCAATCTAGATGCCATGGGAAGGTATTTTCTAGATGTTGTGCAGTTTCATAATTACTTGACTTTAAGTAAGGGATTATCTGGGGCTGATTCAATCAGTTGTAAATCTTTTAAAAGGAGCGCTGAAATTTCTCTCGGAGAAGATTCTGCCTGTGGCCAAGTTCTGCCTTGCTCATTCCCCCTTCTTTCCTTCTCTGCCTTGCTCCTTCCTTCCTTCCTTCCTTCCTTCCTTTCTCCCTTCCTTCCTTCCTTCCTCCCTTCCTTCCTCCCTTCCTCCCTTCCTCCCTCCCTCCCTCCCTTCCTCCCTTCCTTCCTTCCTTCCTCCCTTCCTTCCTTCCTTCCTCCCTTCCTTCCTTCCCTCCCTCCCTTCCTCCCTCCCTGACTTCCTTCCTTCCTCTCTATCTTTCTTCCTCTCTTCCTTCTTTCCTTCTTCCCTCCCTCCCTCCCTCACTTCCTCCCTCTGTCCTTTCCTCCCTCCCTTCCTCCCTTCCTTCCTTCCTTCCTTCCTTCCTTCCTTCCTTCCTTCCTTCCTTCCTCCCTCCCTCCCTCCCTTCCTTCCTTCCTTCCCTCCCTCCCTCCCTTCTTTCCTCTCCTCAAGCATAGTTGGCATACAATGTTACACTAGTTTCAGGCATACACCATGGTGATTCCACCACTCTATACATTATACTCCGCCCCCACAAGTTCTACCTTGCTGTTACCAATGGCCTGCCCTAGCCATTTTAGATTTGCCCCCACAATGACACGAACCAATTCTTTTTTAGGAAATCTTAAAAATTTCCCTTACTCATTCTGCTTCTCTGGGAAAACTTGACTGATACACTTCCTCTCACCTTCCAGTGGGAGTGAGGATGGCGATTCGCTCACCAGTCACTGAAGTGGGAATGGAGCCACTGCTGATCCGAGGAGACTTTTGCAGATGGTCAGTTCTGACCTAGAGTAAACGATGTAATGACCGCCTAGTTTATAATGAGTGCTTTCTGGTTGAGGTAGCTATTGTTCTATGTGCCTCACTTTAAACTTCCCAAACCATGCTTTTTTTGGGGAAAAAAAAAGCAGGGCTTTCTCTGGGCAGTTAAGTTTGAGAAATTACTTTCAAGAGCGGTCTCCTTCTCAGGATTTCTCAGAGCCTTTACAATGCTTCTGGGCATGAAAGTCCAAAAGGGGCATAATACGAGGTGTTTACTCATTTTATTCGAATACGCAACGTTTCCCCCGCTCCGGGTATTGCAACACTAGAATTTCATGAGAGATATTTTAGGAAACACTTATCCACATGCCTATGGCCCATAAATAAAATTCTGCATGGGAAGAATTTTATCTCATTAGCTTGCTTTTTACTTGACTCATGGCAAATCTGACTATGTCCCTACTTTGCAAGACATTTTATCATAAAGACAAAGAATGAAAAATTAAAGACTGTGTTAAAATGACATTTGAAACAAGAGTTTTCATATCCTAATCTCCAAAGGCTGCCCAATGGAAACAGAGTGTTAGGAGACAATCGATGATTAGTCGCACACATTACTATGTTAATATCCACTTGGCGAACTGGAAAGCTTTCAGTTTGTACACTTGGGATTCCTTGATAGAAACACACACACGTATGTGCAAAGGCACATGCACGTGTTCACACACGCACCTTTTACGGTAGAAATTCAACCAGTTTACAGGTAAGAGCAGACGGAAGTCACCTGGTCTTTTTTTTTTCTCCAGGCACTTAATATTTATTTTAGAATCATCACGCTCATCATAAATCCTACCCTATGATTTTTCCAAGAGCGAGAAAAGAGAATCTAAAGCAATGTTGCAGAATTAAATATTCTGAATGGGTTTAATTTTAAAAGGCAAATCTCGAAAGCTCAGAGACTTGGTTAGAATGTCTCGTGATTAGGCTGCCACCTTAGGATTTTCCAGTTTTTATCTGTGGAGCATATGTTTCTCTTGCTCTTGACTATCTCCCGGCCAAAAATTTTGGGAAGTTTATTTGGCTTTCTTATCTTTACTTTTGACATCTTTTAC
This sequence comes from Paguma larvata, assembly GCA_030068075.1. Lineage (NCBI taxonomy): Eukaryota > Metazoa > Chordata > Mammalia > Carnivora > Viverridae > Paguma > Paguma larvata. The sequence goes on from CM057824.1 coordinate 145,219,988, forward strand.
TTTACATTCAAAAATTTGTATTTTTCCCTAAATCTGATAAAGTACATTTAAAACAGTACAAATATATAATTTACATATTTTGGTAGTAGGGAGATGTTGGCCGCCATTTCCCCATGCTATACCATATATGCTGGATATACGCTGTACCGCAGCATGAACTCAACAAGGATACTGTGAAATCATTGCATCTTCAGGGGGGGAGGGGGGAAATGATGAGTTTGTTGGAAAGATCTTTTTCATCCGTAATACATTAGCAAATTCATAATCAGTGAGAAACTCCTCTTTTCTGTGCCCATCTACTGCTCTCACGAACGATTTAGCCCCTCCGGGGCAGTCTTAGGGCCTCATGGGTTTCTGTGTCTCTGGGGCGTTGCTATGCAGTGGACTCTGTGTGCAGTAAGAGCTAAATAATTGCCTGTTTGTTGTTTTCCTTCAACTCATGTTGCCTAGGCGGGGTGGCTTCATGGGAGGGGCTGAGAAAGTTTGGGACACAGCAGGTGGGTCACAGGAGGCTCTCTGCACATGTCTGTAGGGTGCTGGGTTCCCGCCGGGGCCCGTCCGGGGCAGGCATCCACCAAGTCCTATGTATTGTGATCTCCCCAATACCAGCATGGTTCCTGGTAAGGAAAACGTAGCTATTTTCTCCTCCTTGTAAGTAGGGAGTAGTAGAAATGGGCATGGAAGCGCTAAGGCTGTCCTTCATCCCGCCCCCTCCATGCCCACGTGACACACGACAGTGCATCCAAGTTCAAGATGGGTTTTTCAGAGGGGAGGATGGATTGTCTACTCTCCTTTGTAACTGTGTTCCTAACGTGGAAGCTGGGATTTTGTTGCACGTGGAAATCATACCTCTAGTTCTCTCTAGCTGCCCTCTGTGGGCACCTAACGGGGCTCCTACGGGATGCCCGCATCAGGGCTAACAGCACTGGGAACAGAATGGCCTCAGGACTCTGGGGCCACTGCTGAGCCAACCCTCCTGGGTTCCCCAATCCGGTCTTGGGATGCCGAAGACCCCGTCCATACTTCCGGTCTGAAGCAGCCTCTCTCCTGGTGTGATTTCTTTCCCCTTGGCCACATCCTCTTTATTTCATGCCAGATTCTCCACTTTTCTTCACTCTCTAGATCTCTCTGGGTCATTCTGGTGTGGTGATCTTCCCCCAGGCTGTGTTTCGTTTGTCTGTTTCTTTTGTTTTGTTTTGGCCACCTCTTTCTCTGCTTATCAAGTCCAACTTATCTCGGTCGTGAACGGTTGACAGTACAGATTATTCCTGTCTTGTCATTGTTCATAGCACAGCAGCTAACAACCTGGATTCTGGAAGCAGAAAGCTGGTCTGGAAACCCAGCTCTGCCCCTGATAAACGTGTGACCTCAAGCAAGTTCCTTAATCCCACTGGGTCTCAGTTTCCTCGTCGATAAAATGACAACAGAGCTTTCTTTTACTTTATAGGATGGTTTAAGATGTTAAATAATTGTGGTGAAAGTTTTAGGAGATAATAGCAACTCATACCTCTATGGGGTTACTTCTTATTCTCCCAGAAGGTCATTGCCATTTGCCCCTTCCCCCTGCCTCTCTGTTGGCTCAGTCCTATCTCTGTTGTCCCTTTCCCGAGGAATAGTTCCCCATCTTCTCCAAATGACGTTGCTCAGCACCGATCAGCGCCCACATGTTGACCGTTAGGAGCCACGTCTGCTACTTGCATTCTGTCTTCTCCCAGACGTTGCCTGTGCCTGCGACCCAGCACTTAGAAAAGAGTTAAGCTCGTGGGTGGTAGTTTTATGAATCACTAAGTACTAAGTATTCCCCTTAGTTACTTAAAGGTGAAGAATTGGCATCTTTTTTCTACAGGTTGAATTGCCTTTTTATTTCTTTTATTTTTTATTTTTTTCCAGTTGCGTTTTTAAAGACTAGTATCAAGTGGAGTTAATGGCCACAAATCCGCTGTCGCTTTGGGGATTCATGTAACACAAATCTAGCCTATTTGCTCAAAGGAAAATCTACATCTGGTACAGACTTCCCGGTCGGGCTCTTTGACCTGTGTTCCTGGTATCCGCTGATGGAAAGAGATACTTCATGGGTGCTTGGAAAGGAATCTTAACCTTTATGGAAGAAAGGAAAGCAACGGGTCCCCACGGGTGGAATCAAGAATGCCGCCCTCAACTATAGCCCAGTGTGCCTGGAGCCCCCGGACAGTGCCAGGAGCCCAGGCATCCTCGCTCTCTGCCGGTCAGAGACCCAAGAGTGACCCCCTGTTGTAGAAAATGGGAAAATGTCCCCGAGGTTCTTAAGCATCAAGCTGGTAGCAGATATTTGAAAAGAAGAGGGGAAAACGTGACTCAAAGCATTAAGGCCAGTCGCCTTTGCTAGAAAAAGACCCGAGTGTATTCTTTAGCAAGGATTTATTTGAGCAGGAGCTTCCTAGGGGCATCTATTGACAGAGGACGCTGATTGGGGTACGGTTTTGTCTTCAGCCTGGGGCGTGCTTGAGTGACAATCCCCCAAGGAAGGACCTACTCCTCCCACTCACGGCTACTTTGTTTTCTCAAAGTGCACGTTGCCATATACCCGACCCTTCAGTTTCGTCTGATCTGAGATTGTGGCGCGCACCCTCCAAGCAGAACTCCCTCCTCCTGGAGAACTGTCTCTTCTAGAGAACAGGGAAAGAGAACGGGTCAAAGTTCTGGATACGTTTCTCTTTTCCTTTTCGTGTTTTTCTGATTTTACAGAAGGAGCCTGTGTTACGTTTCTGGTGGAACAATAAGTTATACGAATATAAAAAGCACCCAGAGCTCGGCTTCTGTCCATCAGTTCTTGCTTTGGAATCGATGTCAGGATTCTGTGCTTGAGAAATTGCTCTCACATCCATCCCAAACTTTCGGGTGACACTTTCAGGACCCTGGACCTTGGCCCCTTCCTACCATATTTCCTTTGAGGCTTCAATACCCCTCTTCTGTTGGACTCACGACAACAGTCGTCTCCCGTGTTCCCCTGCCTCCCGGCACACACATGGTGACTGATCTGCTCCGGCCCTGCCCGCTTCTGCCTCCCTCGCCTGGAGCGGTCCTCCATTCCGGCTCCGTAAACCCTGCCTGCCTGTCAAAGTGCATCTCTGATTCCCGCTTTCTTGAGCCATCTGGGGCCATCCAGACACAGCTGTCTCTTCTCTGAATTGTCACTGACCTTATTCTCTGCGATAATTCTATGCTCGCAGCGATATGGCGCCTTGCGTTTGCGGTGTCCGAAGCAAGTTCACACCCATCATTTCGCCCGAGGGCTGGCAAGAGTGAGGACGGTGAGGCACGCATTCTCGGGGGCATGCGAGGGCTGGGTTGGGTTCTGCCTTTATTTAAAATGTTGATATTTTGGGGGTGACTGGGTGGCTCAGTAGGTTAAGTGTCTGCCTCTTGGTTTCAGCTCAGGTCTCACAGTTCGTGAGTTCAAGCCCTGTGTAGGGCTCCGTGCTGACAGCTGTGGGTCCTGCTTGGGATTCTCTGTCTCCTTCTCTCTCTGCCCCTCTCCTCCACTCTCTCTCTCTCTCTCTCTCTCTCAAAATAAAAAAACATTAAAAAAATAAAATGTTGATAATCTGTTCGCCATTTTTTGGGGGGGCATTCATTTTCATTTTTAAATCCATTGCCTTAAAGTAGTATTGGCTTCCATCCCCGAGTGTTTTGGTGCCCTATGGAATTCTGCACTCGAGGAAAGCGCCTCACCGGCTAGGGTGCTCGTCCCTGGCCCCGGTCACGGAGTCGTTAGCTGTGTGGGGTGCAGAGGGCACCGCTGGCCTGTTTCACACAGAATCAAGCCCTCTCTCACACTCGACTCCAAGCAGTCTGGGGGCGGCTTTGTGGGGAGCGGCGACGCGCTTCCGGCCCTTCTGGGTCAGCGTGTTGCGGTACCTGTTGATGAGTCTACTTGAACGTGCAGCAGTAGGATTGGGGGAAGCCGGCTGACCGTGAACTTGTCAAAAGCCCAGTTCTCGCCCTGTGTCTGCCCGGAGACCCCGCTGCACACCTCGGGAGAGAATTTTCTCCGCTTCGAAGGTTTAGTGCTCACTTGACAGTCATGGAGACTGTCTGGGAGACAAGAATTTGACAGAAGGACGTCCCCTCAAGGGCCCCCAGGGAGTTCAGACATTGGTTGGGTCCTTGGAGCTTCTAGGTCAAGCAAGAACAATCTCCTTTTTTTTTTAAAGTGTATATATTGATCTTGAAAAAGACAGAGACAGCACGAGTGGGGGAGGAGCAAAAAGAGAGGGAATGAGAGAGAATCCCAAGCTGGCTCTGCACTCACAGTGTGGGGCTCAAACTCATGAAACTTCGAGATCATGACCTGAGCTGAAATCAAGAGTCGGATGCTTAACCGACCGGGCCACCCAGGCGCCCCAGGAACAAGCTCCTTGAGAAGAGGCCCATGTTTCTGTAAAAAAACATATGCTATTGATTCCAGAATGACTCCAAGCTTTGAAGGTTTGCCTGTCCAGCCGTGTGGCGCTGAGATGGACTTTTAGAGCCACAAATGAAAGTCTATATACTGAAAAGCATCTACCCTTGAAATAAACATGTAACGGTGTGTGGTGTGTGCTCTTAGAATGCGGTTCTGGTGGATTTGGTGGGATTCAGGTGGGCTCATGGCTGGGTTCTTATCCTATCAGGTTGTAGAGACTTCTTGTATCATCTCTCTGCACAGGGGTGTGTGTGTGTGTGTGTGTGTGTGTGTGTGTGTGTTGGGGGGGTAAAGTCAGGGGTCCCTGACTGCCTGCTCTTCCTTTGTTAGTGGGGTCATTCTGCTTGTTTTAGGATTGGAGACAGAACATGGGTCAGAATTATTACCTTGAGAGAAGGCGATAAAGAAGGAACGTGAGGATTATTCAGCAATCAAACGAAATGAGCTATCAAGCCACGAAAAGACATAGGGAAACTTAAAAGTGCATATTACTAAGTAAAAGAAGCCAGTCTGAAAAGGCTACGTTCTGTGTGATTCCGACTCTATGACACGCTGGAAAAGGCACATCTATGGAGACAGCGAAAAGATCAGTGGCTGCCAGGGGCTAAATTGGAGGGAGAGAGGAGGAGGCGGCGCCCAGAGGCATTTGAGGGCAGTGAGAATACTCCGTATGACACTGTGATGTGGGCACATGTCATTACGCATTTGTCCAAACCCATCCGACGGACAGCACAAAGGGGGGCCCTGAAGTAAACTGCGGACTCTAGTTGATAATAATGTACCAATATTAGTTCATCTACATCGTTACCATGGTAACACAGGTGCCACCCTGACGCCAGATGTTAACAGGGAGACTGCGGTTGGGGGTGAGAGGGTATAAAGTATTCCCTGTACTTCTGGTTCGATTTCCCTATAGGTCTAAAACTATTCTAAAAAATAAAGCATATTAATTAACAAGAGAGAAAGAGATAGAGAAAGGACAAGAGAATGAAAGATAGAAGTCTGTCTCACCTTCCAGCAAAGGTCTTAGTTCTAAGAAGCCAGTTCAGATTCTGGTCTCCCTCTCTCTCTACCCCTCCCCCGCTCGCACTGTCTCTCTCTCTCTCTCTCTCTCTCTCTCAAAAATAAATAAATATTAAATAAAAAAAAAAGTGAGTTAGGGAGGGACGGTCACAGCGGGGTGGGGTGGGGCAGGGCACAGCGTCTTCATGCACCGATCTGTCGCACGACACAAGCAAGGCTCACGACAGCCCGATGTTTTCCAGCCCACCAGCTGTGCTGCGTTTAGTCAAATGGAGTTTTCGATAACGTGGATCGTGACGGAAGCTTCTTGACACGGCAAATGTTCTGCTGGGGCTGTCAGGTTTGATCCCTCTCTTTTGCAGAGTATCTGAGCTGCCTCGATTATGTGACAGATATTTTCACGCACTGGCACAATCCAAACCTGGGCAGAGGCTGGGTGAGGAGGCAGACTGGGAAGTGTTCTCTCGGAGCCTGGAAGTGTCAGGTTTAGAAAGAAGGAACGTGTTTTCACATTCTTGACGTAGGAGCCCCGGGGGGTCAGAGCAGGAATTTTCTCTGAGAAAGTGGTACCTCATGCCTACGGAGGTGCACAAAGGAAGAGTGTGACGAGGAGTAGGGCAAAACGCCATCTGCCGAAGTTTCCCATGAGCCAGGCACCGGGCTAAGCCCTCTATAAACACAAACTTACTTAGTTATGACAGTAACAGAAGGGGAGTCTATCATCCCCCCCATCTACAGATTGGACATTGATACTAGAAAGATCCATCATTCGGATGTGGTTGCAGAGTCTGTAAGGAGCAAAACAGAGTTCAGATCCGGTCTTCCAGCTCAAGACTTTGTGGCCTTGGCTCCACCATGTGGCCTCTGATTAGCCCCTGCTAACAGGTCACAGCTGTGCGCCCAGCACTGCCCAATCCACGGGGGCAGAGAGCAAACAGCTTCTGTCTGGAAACACCTATATATAGGGTACATAATACACACATTCATGCTACAGTAATTGGAACAGGGCCTCCTGAAGAGGTGTCGGTCCTACTTCCCAGAGCCTGCGAATTAGGTGATCTTGCTGGGCAGAGAGGACTTTGCATGTAATTGAGTGAAGGACTTTAGATAGGGAGATAATCATGAATTATCTGGGTGGACCCAATGTAATTCTAAAGGTCTTTATAAAAGTGAGGAAGGAGGGTCGAAGTCAGAGAGAGAGTGAGAGCGAGTGAGCACGAGAGCAAGCGGAAGTGGCTGTCAGAATGCCACAAAGCCCTACGCCACAGAACGTGGACGGCCTCTAGAAGCCAGAAGAAGAAAGGAGAAGGGATTTCCCTGAGAGCCCCCGGGAGGAACCTGCCTTACACCTTGATCTGAGAGACTTCTGACCTCCAGAATACAGGAGGCTAAAACCGTGTTGCTTCAAGCCATGAAGTGTGTGGTAATTTGTCACAAGAGTGATAGGACACTAATATACATACGTAATACATCAGTCCCCCATTACCTATCAACGGTAGCTTCCAAGATTCCTGTGGGTGCCTGAAATCATGAATGGGTCTGAACCCTCTACATACTACGTTTTTTTCTATACATAAGTACTATGATAAAAGTTTAAGTTATAAATTAGGCACAGTCAGAGAGGAACAATAACTAACTATAAAATAGAACAATTATAATAATCGACTGTACTAAAAGTGAAGTGACTGTGGTCTTTTTCTCTCTAAAAATATCTTATTGCCCTGTTCTCAGCCTGCTTGTGATGATGGGAGATGCAAACCTACCTACGTGATGAGATGGAGTGAGGTGAGTGATGTAGGCGCCGGGCCTTCAGGCTGCCGGCGACCTCCTGATGGTACAGAGGAGGGCCATCCACTTCCACACGCTGGCTGACCCCAGGTAAATGAGATCTCAGAAAGTGAAGCCGTAGATGGGGGCTATTGTGCATCCACGCACACACACATACACACACACACATATAGAGACACGGTTACAGACATTTAGGGCTGTGCTTACTGACCGACTCAGCCCTTTCGCTTTCCTCCAGAGGGCTGGCTCCTCAGGGTGGCTGGCCTCCTTCACAAAGTCCATGAATCTCTCCCCTGCTACCCTGGGGGCCCCAGTTTTGACCTGATTTGGATGATGACAAATGATATGGTTGCCCCGTCTTAACCCACTTCTTGGTTACCTGCCTGTGACCTAGTTCCCAAACATATTTAATTCCAGGAGGCTTCCCCCTGCCACCCAGCGCATCCCTGAGATTGTCTCCTTGAATCATGGGATCGTCCCCAAAAAACCTGTCAGGCTCAACCTCTTAACTTTATAGAGGAAGACACTGCGTTCAACCGAAGTGAAGTGGGAATTGTTCAAGGTCACACGAAGTCAATGCCGATGCTGTGCCTTGAGCTCAGGAATCCTCCAGAGATACTTCCACGAGAAGAATCTTCCCCAGTGATTTACAGAGCTCGGTGCACACTGATGGGATATTGACCCAAGAAGACCCAACAGGGGAGGAGGCTATGCGGCAAACATCTGTGTAACCTGCCAAGCCTGACACCTGAATACTTGGAATTCTTGGTCTCTTGACTGATCAACCATCTTTGCTATTCTTATCGACGGAATGTTTGTGTCCCCCCATCCCTAACATCTCCCCGGCTCCAGCAAACCCATATGTTAAAGCCCTAACCTCCTGTGTGGCTATATTTGGAGATGGAGCCTCTGAGGAAATAATTAAAGTTAAAAGAGGTTGTAAAGGTGGAGCCTTGGTCCTGTAGGATTAGTGCCCTTGTAAGAAGAGATACAGAGAGTTATCTCTCTCTCCTCACTCGCATGCACTGAGGAAAGGCCATCAAGTTCACAGCAAGAAGGCAGCCATCTTCAAACCAGGAAGATAGGTCTCGGTGGAAACAGAATCAGCCGGCACCTTGATCTTGGACTTGAAGCCTCTAGAACTGTGAGAAATAAATGCCCATTGTTTAAGTCCCCTGCTGTGGATTTTTGTTACAGCAGCGTGAGCAGACTGTTACAGCGACCTCCCTTTGCGTCTGTGTCTACCCAGCGTTTATGACCTCCACGGGCACCTCCTTCCTTTCCAGCTTTCTCTGGCCGTCCCACTCACAACTCTGCTTCCAAACATAAACTGTTTACCGCTGACAAACAGGGCACTGCTGTGTCCATACGGTGGCCTGGCCCACACTGGTCTTGCTGACCATCAGTGGCTTCTCAGCCCAGAGCTGCTGCTGCTCCCGGCTCCACATGTTAAAACCCCGCCCCCTTGTGAGGACCTGCTTGAAGTCAGCTTTGTCCACGGCCCTTCCCGTCTTCAGCCAGACCCATTCCTCTGTCTCTGATGCTAGAGAAGTTTGGGCTTCCCAACTGCCAAGTGTAGGGGGGCGAAAAGTGTCCCCCAAATTCATGTCCACTTAGAACCCCAAAACGTGACCTTATGAAACTATGTCTTTGTGGATGTAAGTTAAAGATCTTGAGATGAGGTCATCTTGGATCACAGGTGAATCCAAAATTGTCCTTATAAGAGGAGGAAGGAACTCAGAGACAGAAGCAAGAAGCCTTACGAGCACAGAGGCAGAGATTGGGGGGACGCGGCCATAAGCCAAGGAACACCAGGAGCCACCAGAGACTGGGAGAGGCAGGAAATCTTCTCCCCTAGAGACAACAGGGGAGCACGACTCTGTTAACAACTAGATTTTAGACTTCTGGCTTCCAGAGCTGTGAGAGAATCTTATTCCTGTTGTTTTCAGCCACCAACTTCGGGGCATGCTGTCGCAGCAGCCCTAGAAAACTAGTACGTCATGAGTTACAGGTATTTGATTTCACACCTGCCCTTCAGGCCAGGTGCCTCGTTCTACTTAGCACAGGCCGCCCTTAGCATCTCAGCACCTAGTGAGCTTGCAAAATGTTCCATTGTGCTGAGTCACAGAGGACGTCCTCGGGTTGCTGTCGCTCGCTCTGCTGCTCAGAGGTCCAGGGGCTGAGTCTGTCTTTCTCAGCACAGAGCATGTGCCTGCCCGGCTCCAAGGATGTGTGACTTACTGGCAGACCTGTGGATGTTAAAATTCTCAACCAGCACCCTAGTTTCTCCATCTGCTTGTTATGGCTTATTTCTTACAAACGCTCTCAGGAGTCTCATAAAATGGTTCTTCTGAGTGAATTTCATATTTTCCTCTAGAAACTCACTACAGGTTTCTAAGTTCTTCTAAGCTTCCGCCATTAAGAGGATGTGTGATTCTGAGCACAGTCTGGGACTATCCTTTGAATATATCTTCTGAGAAACCCCGGGCTCATGTCTGGCCCTTTTTGAAAGGAGCTATTTCAGTAAGGAGGAGCAAAGGAGCCATCTCGTTGGACCACAGAGCCCCAGGGACGACGCTGTCCTTGAGATTGTCAACTGTCTCCTGGAGAGCTTAAACGGCACTGATGGAGGCTGAGACCCAGTGGTGAGACCCAGTGGATTCAGGTTATCATTGTTAGGGTGACTTTAAATGCACCCAAGAACGAGGAGGACCAGAAAACAGTGTTACAGGTACGTTCGGAGCATTATAGAGAATGTTCCAAACTCACTGAAAAGGAGATTGTAGACTAACGGAGTAGAAGCCAAGGGAAATCTACGCTATTTGACATAAGCAAACCACATGGCAGTTTCCAAAGACCCAGGGATGTGTTCCCATATCTAACGGGCACCCAAGTCTTAACATCAGACGATGGCAATGCAGGGTAACTCCCTTCTCCCAGCACATTGGGTTTTTGCTATTGTTACATTTTGTTTATATGTTGCTGACACAGGGTAATTAATACATGCACTGGTCAGAATGCACGATTAGCAAATAGAAACAATACCTATCATTGTTGAGTGCTTACGATGTGCGATGCAATGTTTGTCTTAGTCAGCTTGAACTGCTATAACAAAATACCATACACTGTGGGGCTTAAACAAACGGCCACTTATTTCTTCTCACAGTTCTGGAGGCTGGGAAATCTAAGACGAAGGTGCTGGCATGTTCGGTTCTTGGTGAGGGCCCTCTTCCTGGCTTGTAGACTGCGGCCTTCTCACTGTGTCCTCACCGGTGGCCCTTCCTCTTCCTGTAAAGGCACCGATCCCATCATGGGGGCCCTACCCTCGTGATGTCATCTAAAACTACTCACGTCTGAAAGGCCCAACCTCTCAATACCATCACTTTGGAGATGAGGGCCTCAGCATACGAAATGTGTGGAGACACAGATATTCAGACCATACGTTGTTTTAAAAGAAATCTTCGAAAGAAATCATTGAAGAAGCTTTGTTTATTTTACGGGTGAAGAAATTGGAGGTCAGAAAGGGGGAATTCTCTTGCTGAAGGTCACAGTTAGGCAGTGGTGGGGATGGAACACAGGTGTGAATGGCCGTCGTCCCAAGGTCATTAACTAGGTAGTGCATATATGATAACTCCCTTTTCCCTCTTCCATGGCAGACATTGCTAATGAGCGTGGCCCTCTTTCCTGACGTGATCCTACAACCTTTGTGAGCTCAGTTCTCCGAGAAGTCAGTATTCACCAGCTGGAGTTGGGGTTGCCATGGGAGATGCAAACTCTTTGCCCTCCTGGTGATATTTACACTTCCCATATTGATATGATGCTGGCCCACTGCACTTAAACCAGACATATGAGATACCATATCTTTTTTCTTAATTAAAAGGCAACCGACAGAATGGGAGATCTTTGCGAACGACATATCAGATAAAGGACTAGTATCCAACATCTATAATGAACTTATCAAACTCAACACACAAAAAACAACAGTTAAGAAATGGACAGCAGATTTGAAAAGACACTTTCCCAAAGAAGACATCTGAAAGCTAACAGATACCTGAAAAGATGCTCAACATCACTCATCACCAGGGAAATACAAATCAAAACCACTATGAGATACCACCTCACACCTGTCAGAATGGCTAACATTAACAACTCAGGAAACAACAGATGTTGCAGAGGATGTGGAGAAAAGGGAACCCTTTGCACTGCTGGTGGGAATGCAAACCGGTGCAGCCACTGTGGAAAACAGTATGGAGGTGCCTCAAAAAATTAAAAATAGAACTACCCTATGACCCAGCAATTGCACTACTAAGAATTTTTCTAAAAGATAAAAAAAATGCTGATTTGAAGGGGGCACACGCACCTCAATGTTTATAGCAGCACTATCAACAATAGCCAAAGTACGGAAAGAGCCCAAAAGTCCATTGACTGATGAAAGGATGAAGAAGATGCAGTCTATATACACAATGGAATACTACTCAGCAATGGAAAAAAAAGAAATCTTGCCATTTGCAACAACGTGGATGGAACTAGAGTGTATTATGCTAAGTGAAATAAATCAGTTAGAGAAAGATATCATATGACTTCACTCATATGTGGAATTTAAGAAACTCAATAGATGAACATAGGGGAATGGAAGGAAAAATAAAATAAAAACAGAGAGGGAGGCAAACCATAAGAGAGTCTTAACTACAGAGAACAAACTGAGGGTTGCTGAAGGGGAGGTGAGTGGGGGATGGGCTAGATGGGTGACGGGCATTAAGGAGGGCACTTGTTGGGATGAGCCCTGGGTGTCATATATAAGAGATGAATCGCTGGGTTCTACTCCTGAAGCCAAGAGTACACTGTGTGTTAACTAACTTGAATTAAAAAAAATTATTGTAAAAACATTGAACATGAGCTCTACTCTCTTAACAAAAATTTAAGTGTACAATACAGTATTGTTAACTATAGGTACAATGTCATACAGATCTCCGGAGCTTATTCGTCCTGCTTAACAGGGAGTCTTTCTGAAATGTGGCTAGCACTCAGGTGCATCAACTCCGAGGGGGTGGGCCTGGATCCCACATGCTTTTTCCTGTTCCACTTGGGCATCAGACTCTGGTTATCTTTGCCTGTGGCACAATCTAGCTGAGCAACAGGCCAACAGGCATGAATGCAAACTACCTCAGCTATGGGAGCTCAGAGGCCACACACACAACCTGGACCCATTTCTCCAGCCTCATTTCTGCTTGGCTGATGCCTCTTATTGTCTCATGTGGAGAAAATCTAGAGTGAGCTTGAGCAGAATTTGATTCTTGGGTTTGCCTCTCACTAGCGCTGTGGCCCTGGACATCTCACCTAATTTTTTGCCGTGTGGTCTCTTCAGTTTACAATGAGGCCATTGGGATGACTAGCCATTGTAATACGAGCAATGTGCCCAACATGGATCTTGGCAAATGTCAGGGACTCAGTAAATGATGGGTAAAACATTTTAGCTATGGTTGTTGAGAGTTACTTTCTCCATTGGTGTTTTATTTCTCTGAGGAAACGGTAAGTTCCTTAAAAGCAGATCTTCCCTCTGAGGACCTTCTAGGGACAGCTTTGCACATAGTAGGACATAAGAAACATATTCCCTGAAACATGGCGGAGGTACTATTTTTTAAATTCTGGTCTCAGTTGACCTGGATTCTGTTTTTTGTCTTCAACCTTGAGCACAGGCCAGCATCTCAGAAAATAGTTTTGAAAAAACAACAAATGAATAGGGGTTTAGAACTTACACATCTCCCATTGTCTGTGTATGAAACTAATCATCCAAATCTGTATGAAAACTTGCCTGGGGCCTCCCTGGGAAGAGCTGAGCCTGGAAGGACTTTGGGGTGGAGAGTGGTAGACTGGCAAGACAGCTTCATGTTCTGCGTGGATCTCTGCCTCCCTCCGTGCAGAATTCCCACTTGTTGGGAGTGGAATTCGGGGCAGGACCATACTCGTTGGGAGGCAGGACCAGGGCCTGCTTATTCTTCCCCTAACAGAGATTCTGTCCAGGGTGCTGACTGTTTTCACATCGGGGAATTCCAAAGAATGTCAAGAAACTTCACTTTCTTCCAAAAGAAGGAGATTATCTGTGACAGCCTTCTCTCATTCCGAGCCACATACGTGGTATTTTTACGTGGCTTATCCAAAAGGAGAGGCGTGCTGGTCTGTCTTGGAATCCCCAAATACATGAACTTATTTGTTTGAGAACGTGCAGTGAATTTTAATGAACGCAGTCATGCTGCGAATAAAGCAGACAAGGTGATGCCTGATGCCCGTGGGACTCTGATACTGATTATTTTTGAAAGCCTAAGGGAATTGGCCTACAAAAAAATCAGCATACTACTCTGAAATGCAATTAGAAAGAACTGGCAGAAGAACTATAAGGAATATTAATTAACGTTACAGGTTCGAGCCTAGTCATGGAAAGGTCAGAGATGTTCTCCTTAAGGTCACAAGTCAATCAGCAGTGCCTTTAATTAAGAATAATGGGGTTGAGTAAAGGAGGCAACATGGCGGAGGAGTAGGGGGCTCCAGTATTTCGCTTGCCCTTTAAAGGGGGACGACTGAAACCATTGTCTCTCTCTCAACTCCAAAAATCAGGGGGAAAAGGTGCTAGAGCTGACAAGAAACTAAGGCGAACACAGACACGGCCCAACTGAACTGTGAGTTTAATCTGGGTCGGATAAAACGAACTCGAACTCGGGAAGTTGAGCTGAGGGGAGGGTGAGCGTCTTCGGAGATAGCTGGGAAAGTGCCGACCGAACAACATCTGAACGAGAGGGCCAGAGCGGGTGAGACCGCTACCATCCAGGCCCTAAATGCAGGGCTTTTGAAGAGAAGTTCAGTGGCAAGAAGCAGCACTACCCGCGCTGCTGGGACCACACCAACCCCGTCCTGAGCCACTGGGACGCGCGCGGGAGGGACTGGCAGCGGGGACGCAGGCGGCGCCGCCTGCGGAGCACCTCTAACCCCGCCACAATTATAACGAAATCGGGGGTGGCAGACGGCCGCACCACCGCGCCACCCTCGCCCAGCGCCTCCGGGGCGCGCGCGCTGCCGGGACAGGCAGGGGGGACACAGGCAGCGGCTCCTGCGGAGCACCTCTAACCCCCGCACAGTTACAGCCAAATCGGGGGTGGCAGACGGCCGCGCCACCGCGCCACCCTCGCCCAGCGCCTACGGGCACGCACTCTGCCGGGATAGGCAGCAGGCACCCAGGCAGCCCCAGGCGCGGCGCCAGTAAACCACACTAGGCCGGCGTGGGCGGTGGAGAGAGAACAGAAATAAAGGAGCGAATAAAGCCTCCAGGACTGGGGGCGGGGGTCTGGAGAGACGCCATTGTTGTCTCACAAGCCAGGAAGTCACCCCAGAAGCCATCCCTGCAGCAGTGGAGGCCGGACCCGCCTACACTAAACCACGCCCCTCCCAAACGATCAGCAGGAGCAACTGATCCAGGTGGAGATTGCTGCCTGGAGTAACGCCAGTCATTTCTTCTTTTTAAATTTATCCCTCCCTTTCTCATTCCTACCGATCCCCATCCCTGAGCTGGTCATCCAGGGTACTGACTGGCTTAATCATTTTTTTCGTTCTTTTTGTTTTTTGTTTTTTTGTTTTTTGTTTGTTTGTTTGTTTTGTTTGGGTTTTTTTTGTTTTGTTTTTTTGTTTTTTGTTTTTTGTTTTTGTTTTGTTTTTTAACCCACTCTTTGAGGACATGTCCTACAACCTCTTCTTTACTTCCCTAGCCCTTTTTCTGGAATAACCAGGCCGTATAAGTTCATCTAGACGACATCGATCTTTATTCCTTTTCCCTCGCACCTGTCCTTATTCTGATTTCTATCAGTCTGGATTAAACCCTTTAGTCGCTCTACCTGGGCAAAGTCCATTTCCTTCTTCTCCCTGCACCAGTCATTATTCTGTCTATATATGCTCTGCCACCAGCACACTACATACCCTGTCCTTAACGTGTAGCTGTTACTTCAGGACATTGCCCTCAGAGAGTCACTTGTTATTTTTTTCTGTTGTGAACTGCTTGTCTGGACCATTTGTCGGTACGTTTGAGTATTTCTGTGTTCTGTGTGTCTGTCAGTTTTCCTTTCCAGGGCAACTTCAAGAAACAACCCATAACACATCCAGCCAAAATGACGAGACGGAAGAATTCTCCTCAAAAGAGTCTACAAGAAGCAGTGACAGCTCAAGAATTAATGAAAAGAGATATAAGCAACATAACAGAACTTGAATATAGAATGTTAATCATAAAACTAATTGCTGGCCTTGAAAAAAGCTTAGATGAATGCAAGGGGTCCTACGAGGCAAAGTTCAAAGACCTTAAAAACGGTCAGGAAGAATTAAAGAAGACATTGGAAGAAATACAGGGGAAACTGGAAGCAACCACAGCACGGATTGAAGAGGTAGAGGAAAGAGTTAGTGCATTAGAAGACAAAATCATTGAAAAAGAGGAAGCAGATAAAAAGAGAGAGAAGCTGATCCAGGAACAGGAAAGGAGAATTCGAGAGCTGAGCGATGCAGTCAAAAGAAACAATATCCGTATCATAGGAGTTCCAGAGGAAGAAGAGAGAGAGAAAGGAGTCGAAGGGGTTCTGGAACAAATCATTGCTGAGAACTTCCTCAACATGAGAAAGGAAACGGGCATGGAAATCCAAGAGGCACAGAGAACTCCCCTCAGACGTAACTTGAATAGACCTTCTGCACGGCACATCATAGTGAAGCTGGCAAAATACAAAGATAGGGAGAGAATCCTGAAAGCAGCTAGGGACAAAAGAACCCTAACATACAAAGGGAGACCTATAAGGGTAGTAGCAGACTTATCTACGGAAACTTGGCAAGCCAGAAAGGAATGGCAGGACATCTTCAATGTGATGAGCAAGAAGGACATGCAACCAAGAATTCTGTATCCGGCTAGCCTGTCATTCAGAATAGAAGGAGAGATCAAGGTTTTTCCCAACAAACAAAAACTGAAAGAATTTATCACAAATAAGCCAGCACTGCAAGAGATCCTGAGGGGCATTCTATGAAAACAAGGAGGCAAAGAATACAAACTACCAGACACAGCCTTACAAACATGAAACTTACAGATAATACAGTGACTGTAAGCCCATATTTTTCAATATTAACACTGAATGTAAATGGACTAAATGCGCCAATCAAAAGACACAGGATAACAGAATGGATTAAAAAACAAGACCCATCTATTTGCTGTCTTCAAGAAACTCATCTTAAACCTGAAGACACCTTCAGATTGAAAGTGAGGGGATGGAGAACTATCTACCATGCTACTGGAAGTCAGAAGAAAGCCGGAGTAGCCACACTTATATCAGACAAATTAGACTTTAAAATGAACGATGTAATTAGAGATGAGGAAGGACATTATATAATAGTCTCAGGGACCATCCAGCAGGAAGAGCTAACAATTGTAAATATCTACGCACCGAATTCAGGGGCACCCAAATTTGTAAAACAACTAATTACAAACATTAGCAACCTCATCAATAAAAATGTCCTAATAGTAGGGGATCTCAACACTCCACTCTCAGCATTGGATAGATCAACAAAACAGAAAATCTCCGCAGAAACAATAGCCCTGAATGACACATTAGGACAGATGGGCCTCACAGACATCTTTAGGGTCCTTCATCCAGAAGCAAAGGAATTTACATTCTTCTCATCTGCACACGGTACATTTTCCAAGATAGACCACATTCTGGGGCACAGGGAAGCTCTGAATAAATATAAAAGAATTGAGATCATACCGTGTACAGTGTCAGACCACAATGCTTTGAAACTTGAAATCAACCACAGGAGAAAGCCTGGAAAATATCCAAGAACATGGCGGCTAAGAAATAACCTACTAAAAGATGACTGGGTCAACCAAGCCATCAGAGAAGAAATTAAAAAATACATGGAAACAAATGAAAATGAAAATACAACAATCCAAACGCTCTGGGATGCAGCAAAGGCAGTCCTGAGAGGGAAATATATTGCAATCCAGGCCCATCTCAAGAAACAAGAAAAATCAATAACACAAATTCTAACAGCACGCCTAAAGGAACTAGAAGCAGATCAACTAAAACAACCCAAGCCCAGCAGAAAGAGAGAAATAACAAAGATCAGAGCTCAAATTAACCATATGGAGACAGAAAAGGTAGTGGAACAGATCAATGAAACCAAAAGCTGGTTCTTTGAAAAAATAAACAAAATAGACAAACCTCTAGCCAGGCTTCTCAAAAAGAAAAGAGAGAGAACTCAAATAAATAAAATCGTGAATGAAAAGGGAGAAATTACAACCAATCCCTCAGAGATACAAGCAATCATCAGAGAATACTATGAAAAATTATATGCCACCAAACTTGGCAATCTGGAAGAAATGGACAGCTTCCTAAATAGCCACACGCTACCAAAACTCAAACGGGAAGAAATAGAAAATTTGAACAGACCCATAACTAGTGAAGAAATAGAATCCGTTATTAAAAACCTCCCAGCAAATAAAAGCCCTGGACCAGATGGCTTTCCTGCGGAATTTTACCAGACATTTAAAACAGAGTTAATTCCTATCCTCCTCAAGCTGTTCCAAAAAATTGAAACGGAAGGAAAACTCCCGGACTCATTCTATGAAGCCAGCATCACTTTGATTCCCAAACCAGATAGAGACCCAGCAAAGAAAGAAAATTACAGGCCAATATCCCTGATGAATATGGATGCAAAAATTCTCAACAAGATACTAGCAAATCGAATCCAACAGCATATAAAGAGAATTATCCACCATGATCAAGTAGGATTCATCCCTGGGTTGCAGGGCTGGTTCAATATTCGCAAATCAATCAACGTGATACATCACATCAACAAAAGAAAAGATAAGAACCATATGATCCTGTCAATAGATGCAGAAAAAGCATTTGACAAAATACAGCATCCTTTCTTAATAAAAACTCTCGAGAAAGTCGGGATAGAAGGAACATACTTAAACATCATAAAAGCCATATATGAAAAACCCACAGCTAATATCATCCTCAATGGGGAAAAATTGAAAGCCTTCCCCCTGAGATCAGGAACACGACAGGGATGTCCACTCTCGCCACTGCTATTTAACATAGTGCTGGAAGTCTTAGCATCAGCAATCAGACAACAAAACAAAATAAAAGGCATCAAGATTGGCAAGGAGGAAGTCAAACTTTCACTTTTTGCAGATGACATGATACTTTACATGGAAAACCCGACAGAATCCACCAAAAGCCTACTAGAACTGATTCATGATTTCAGCAAAGTTGCAGGATACAAAATCAATGTACAGAAATCGGTGGCATTTCTATACACCAACAATGAAGCAGCAGAAAGAGAAATAAAGAAGCTAATCCCTTTCACAATTGCACCAAAAACCATAAAATACTTAGGAATAAACCTAACCAAAGATGTGAAAGACCTCTACACTGAAAACTATAAAAAACTTATGAAGGAAATTGAGGAAGACACAAGGAAATGGAAAAACATCCCATGCTCATGGATTGGAAGAATAAATATCGTCAAAATGGCAATACTACCCAAAGCAATCTACACATTCAATGCAATCCCAATCAAAATTGCACCAGCATTCTTCTCAAAGCTAGAGCAAACAATCCTAAAATTTGTATGGAACCACAAAAGACCTCGAATAGCCAAAATAATACTGAAGAATAAAACCAAGGCGGGAGGCATCACAATCCCAGACTTTAACCTCTACTACAAAGCGGTGGTCATCAAGACTGTATGGTATTGGCACAAAAACAGACGCATAGACCAATGGAATAGAATAGAAAACTCAGAAATGGACCCGCAAGTATATGGCCAACTAATCTTTGACAAAGCGGGAAAATGTATCCAATGGAAAAAAGACAGCCTTTTTAACAAATGGTGCTGGGAGAATTGGACAGCAACATGCAAAAGAATGAAACTAGACCACTTTCTTACACCACTCACAAAAATAAATTCTAAATGGATAAAAGATCTGAATGTGAGGCAGGAAACCGTCAAAATCCTAGAGGAGAAAACAGGAAAAAGCCTCTTTGACCTAAG
The DNA here is from genome assembly GCA_030068075.1 of Paguma larvata. Classification (NCBI taxonomy): domain Eukaryota; kingdom Metazoa; phylum Chordata; class Mammalia; order Carnivora; family Viverridae; genus Paguma; species Paguma larvata. The sequence continues at coordinate 145,239,318 of CM057824.1, forward strand.
ACGCACCAATTTCTTACTCGACACGTCTCCAAAGGCAAGAGAATTAAAAGCAAAGATGAACTATTGGGACCTCATCAAGATAAAAAGCTTCTGCACGGCAAAAGAAACAACCAACAAAACGAATAGGCAACCAACGGAATGGGAAAAGATCATCGCAAATGACATATCGGATAAAGGACTAATATCTAAAATTTATAAAGAACTTACCAAACTCCAAACCCGAAAAACAAACAACCCAGTGAAGAAATGGGCGGAAGATATGAATAGACACTTCTCCAAAGGGGACATTCAGATGGCCAACAGACACATGAAACGATGCTCAATGTCACTCAGCATCAGGGAAATACAAATCAAAACTACACTGAGATACCACCTCACACCAGTCAGAGTGGCTAAAATGAACAAATCAGGAAACTATAGATGCTGGCGAGGATGTGGAGAAGTAGGCACCCTCCTACACTGTTGGCGGGAATGCAAACTGGTGCAGCCACTCTGGAAAACGGTGTGGAGGTTCCTCAAAAAAATGAAAATAGAGCTACCCTATGACCCAGCAATAGCCCTGCTAGGAATCTACCCAAGAGACACAGGAATGCTGATGCATAGGAGCACGTGTACCCCAATGTTCATAGCAGCACTTTCGACAATAGCCAAATCATGGAAAGAGACCAAGTGCCCATCAACTGACGAATGGATAAAGAAGTTATGGTACTTATATACAATGGACTACTACGTGGCAATGAGAAAAAATGAAATCTGGCCATGTGTAGCAAGATGGATGGAACTGGAGGGTATTATGTTAAGTGAAATAAGTCAGTCAGAAAAAGACAGATACCATATGTTTCCACGAATAGGTGGACTTTGTGAAACTAAGCAAAAACCAGGGGGAGGGGAAGAGGGGAAAGAAAAAAAAGACACAGAGAGGGAGGGAGATAAAACATAAGAGACTCTCAAAGACTAAGAAAAATCTGAGGGTAAGGGGGATGAGGGAGGGGGGAGAGGGGGTGATGGGCATTAAAAAGGGCACATGTTGGGATGAACACTGGGTGTTATATGTAAACCAATTTGAAAATAAACTATTATAACAAAAAAAAAAAAAAAAAAGAATAATGGGGTTGGGGCACCTGGGTGGCTCAGTCGGTTGAGCGTCCGACTTCGGCTCAGGTCATGATCTCGCGGTCTGTGAGTTCGAGCCCCGCATCAGGCTCTGTGCTGACAGCTCAGAGCCTGGAGCCTGCTTCGGATTCTGTGTCTCCCTCTCTCTCTGCCCTTCCCCCACTCATGCTCTGTCTCTCTCTCTGTCTTAAAAATAAACATTAAAAAAAAATTAAAAAAAAAAAGAATAATGGGGTTGGATCACCGCTACCCCTCTCCCTGCGTCTTTACCATCCTCGGGGGAGAGACCTCTTGCAGGTCATGGACAGAAAGCTAATGCGATTATGGTCTGGCTCTTACCTTTCTCAAGTACCAATCATGCACAGACACGGGAAGAAAGATCTGTTATCGCTCAGGGCACTGGCTCACGCAGTTTTAATACCATTCAGTGTTATTGATCACTTAATGAAGCTGCTCATGGATTTCCAGTTTTCCTCCAGAGTCCCACATTCATTTTAGAGAAATAATATTCATCAAAGTTCTTGTCATTTTTGCTTTGATGCAAGGTGAATACATGAAGATTTAACAGAGTTTGGGCCCAATTCCAGTAGCTTGTTATGGAATTTGGAGCCTCTTTTTTATTTTTATTTTTTTGATATAGTGGAGGGTGTTTAATTTGCTTTGGCAGTGGTTATTAACATAATTCAACAAAACTGAATTGAATTGAATCGGATTTGGAGCATCCTTTTTACTCTTACTCATTTATTCAACATACTTTCTCTAACATGACCTGTGATAGATTATAAACATGGCCATGATCCCCCATACCCCCGCCCCTGCCTTTCTCATAATCTTGGCAATGGGATTTTGCAGCTTTGTCCACTAGCAGGTAGTGTCTGGTTCCCTACCCCTTGAATCTGGGATGACCACGTGATTTGCTTCAGCCAGAAGTGAAGGTGGGCCAGTTTTCTTCTTCGGCAGACGTCTGCCCAGGTGCCATGTGAGTAAACCCAGGCTAGCTGGAGGAAGCGAGGCGTGTGGAGTGGAGACGAGCCATATCAGCCAGCTTCAGCTGACTTGACAGCAACCTGGACACGTGCATGAGTCCTTCCAAGACTAGAAGATCACCTAGAGGGGCCCATCTCAAATCGCCAAGCCAAAGAACAGTTAGCTTTTGGGAGTTCTTTTTGTTTTGTTTTGTTTTGTTTTGTTTTTATGAAGCAAAAGCTAACTAATACTGTCTAAGAGGGATTCTTCTGCTAATCTATCAAGAATTCCTCAAAGACAAAAATGGCTCTCATTATAGACTAATCAGCCAAAAGATGAAAGCTCTTCTGCAAGATTAACCATTTCATGATTCTCAAGAAAATCACGGTAAACAGGTCCATCGACCTCAGTGTAGTGCACACGCAGCCAGTCCCAGCCCCTTCTTTCTCCGCCACCTCCCTCTCACTTCTAAGACTTCCTTGCAGCCAGGGATGACCCTGGGACATAAATGGAAGTCAGTCAAGGAGTTGTTTCCTGAAAAAGGGACATAATTTTTGTACTCCTTACCTCCTTCCTACCTTAGATGCAATGCCTAAACTACGTCAACCACTTCCCTGCCCCCCCCCCCCCAAGCTAAAGACTGAATAGTGTCCCCTCATAATTCACTTGTCTCATTCTTAACCCCCAACGCGGCTGTATTTGGAGACAGGGCTTTTAGGAGGTAGGTTAAGTGAGGTCACAAGGTGACCTCAAGATGGGACCTTAATCTGATAGGATTACAAGAAGGGGAAGTCCGAGACATCTCTGTCTCTCTCTCCATGAACGCACCCTGAGGAAAGGCCACGTGAACACACAGCAAGAAGGCAGCTGTCTACAAGTCGGGAAGAGAGCCCTTCCCAGAGCCCAACCATGCTTACCTCAGACTCTCAGCCTCCAGAAAAGAAATCCCTGTTATTTAAGCCACCTAGCCTAGGATGGGACTCAGCTCCAGCTGAGACACAAGACACCCCCTGAGGTGATGAGCTTGAGGATGTCAGTCTAGCTTGCTAAGGTCGGGAGAGATGGAAGGAAGAATCTAGGCCTTTGGATGGCACTTCTGGATGGCTGAATCCATAAATCACTCCTACCAGTGATCTCACGTTATGTGCGAAAGGCGTACTCCTTTAATCTACTTTAGCCTACTGTCCACAAACTGCTCTGTTATTTGCAGCCCAAAACATTCTTAAATGATGCGGGTAGATGCAACTCTCCTCTGGCTCCAAAGTTTGACTGTCTCGGGCCCCTTTGGGCACATATCCATTGGCTCGTGGTCAGACTGATGGCTCTCAAGGCCGGCACAGGACTCATGAACTCAAAGGCCACTGCGGATCCAGATGTGTGGTGATGGGGAGGTCAGTGTGGGTGGCAAGGATCACCCTGAGATCCCGGTCAGCATGGGACAGACTAAAGTCTAGTCTCAGCTATGGCCATGTGCACTTCCCATCTCCGATTACTGCATTCGAGATCAGTCTCTCTCTTTGTGGCCTTCCTGGGGCACGGGGTTGTGACTCTTTGAATTGGGACTGCCAGACGTGTCCTCTTCAGCAGTGACTGCATCAGGGAGAAAATGTCAGTCCCCAAGAGGTTCTTACCAAAGGGAGATGAAAGGAAATGGGGGAAGCAGCAAAGAATGTGTCATTTAATGCCACGCAAAACTGGAAAACAATGCTGAGCACCGACAAATGTCTTCCTTTGACCAGGCAGGATCGCTGGAAGTTTTACACGTCCTCTCTCGTTTAGTTCTCAAAGTAGCCTTACGCTCCTGGAAGCTATGATCCCCGTTTCATAAATGAGAAGCCTCTTAAGGAGATTACATTCCCTGCCCAAGGCTGTGCGTACTTAGGTGGCACAGTCAGGATTAAAACGTCTAGCACCTTCACGCTACGTAGGTTGTATGACGAAACCAAGCGATTTGGAACCTATGTGGATTGCTGACACCTGCGGGTGACCTACATGTGACTGAGGGGATGGTGGCTCTAGTCTCTTCAAAATGCAAGAGGAAATTCTGCTGGATGACTTCTTCATTTCCCCCACCCCTTTGGCCAACATTTGGAGGAAACTCTGTAAACAGGATTGGAACAGTAGGGCTAATCAAATCGAAATCACCCTCCCTCCTTCAAAGGATCATACTGGTGTTTGCTAATGTGAATCCTTTCTGTTCAAAGTTTAATGCCTCATCCAAGGGCCCCACAATTACATTTCCATTACTCCCCACTGTTTATCACAGTTGGATTGCAAAAGCCAATTTATGTTGTGATTTCTCCTTTGCTAGATCTTTGCTGTCTATTTTTAAATTTGTCTCACAATCCAATTGGGTGCCTCATCACAGAGTGTTGGCTCCACGATGCTGTTGGAATGCCAGCCCCAAGAGGCACCTTGTCCTCCAGCCACACTGAGTCCTTTGGACCAGCCGCGAGGTCAGGGGAGGACTCTGTCCTTGAACACATCGCCAGCTCTTTCCCACTCCTCCAGGGCAGCTTCTGATTAACCTCACATTAAAACACCAAAAAAAGAGATTTCCTTGTGCATTCTAAAAGGAAGAAAAATGATAGCAACACTCCCAAATGCCTCTGATCTGGGTTTCTTGAACCCAGACTCACCCGAGGAAAGACAGGTGCTTCCATCATCTGATGTCCTCTATTTCATGGTCCATGCTGGGGTGACCTGGGCATGGAGCAAGTGGCCACGCTTGCTGGGGCACTGGCGGGGACAAACATATTGCTCTTTGACAAGAAGACAGGTTTTGAGAATACCTTTGGAGACGGACTGGCAGTCTGGGCCATCGTGATTTTTATCGGCATAAATCACATTTGGTAAATGAAGGAAACGGTACATAAAAGAAGTGATTCTAGAATGGTTTTCTAGACCACGACCGTCTACTATTGAGGAAGTTTTTCTTGATGGGAGATTTTATTGCCCACCTGTCTTTTGCTTTTTGCAGTTCTCCAAGGCGATAAGCAGCCTTCCTTTTCTAATTTGTTGGCAAAGATTGAAGGGTTGTTGTTGTTGTCGTTGTTGTTGTTTAGTCTGTTTTAAAAATGTCCTTATTTCTTGGACCTAAGTTTCTTCCTATGAACGGGACAGGGGCTTTTTATTGGTTTTGGAGAGCTGTGTCTTTATCTGTCAGTGGTTGAGTAATGGGATGCGTATCCAGCCAGTAGGTTCATCAGGAGATGAAATAAGGGAAGGCAGGTGGAGAGACACTTCCGTCCGCGGGCACGGACGCTAGCGCATCCATGACCCCTGTCCTACTTGCTGCTCTGTGGTTGGTTACTCATCATCTGACGTAGACCCTGGGTCTCCAGCAAGCCCTGCCTGACTCTGGGTGGTTCTGTTCCTCTGGTCTCAGCTCACACACTGGCGGAGCCGCCGGCTGCCCAGATCAATCACCAAGTTAATTATTTTTGTTTTCTTTGAACTCGGTTGCCCTCTCTGCATTCATCCCCGAGGCCTACTGTGAAAAATACAAGAGCGTCTGTCTTTGCCCCTTCTTCAAAGAGCACAGTATTAATCATTTGCAAGCAGCACATCAACCCTTTACGCAGCATTGTGGGAAGCATACAGATTCTGTAGTCCAGGAGGGTAGGGAGAGGAAGCGAGGGGGGGTCAGTGGCTGAGATTTATCAAGCACCTACTATATGCTAAAGGTTATCTCACTTAAACCTCACACTGGGTGTTGGGGCGCCTGGGTGGCTCCATCGGTTGAGCGACTGACTTCAGCTCAGGTCATGATCTCACTGATCGTGAGTTCAAGCCCCACGTCAGGCCCTGTGCTGACAGCTCAGAGCCTGGAGCCTGCTTCCGATTCTGTGTCTCCCTCTCTCTCTGCCCCTCCCCCTCTCGCATTCTGTCTCTCTCTCTAAAAAATAAATAAACATTAAAAAAAAAACACCCTCACACTGGGTTTAGTCATCACTGCATTTTGTGGATAAGGAACGTGGGTCCCTGTGGGCATGGGTCATTTCCCCCACATCTCACAAGGACGCCAAAGCCTGGCTCCCTTCAGTCTTCCCACACCCTTTCATCTTCTTTTGTTTGTTTGTTTTTTTCAAGTTTATTTATTTTGAAAGATAGAGAGAGTGTGAGCAGGGGAGGGGCAGAGAAAGAGGGAGAGAGACAGAATTCCAAGCAGGCTCCTCACTATCAGCACGGAGCCTGACATGGGCCTCGAACCCATGAACCAGGATATCATGACCTGAGCTGAAGCCGGATGCTTACCTAAAGAAGTCACCCAGGCGCCCCACCCTTTCATCTTCTTGACAGTGACAATATCTGTCCAGTTTAATCAAGGGGCATTTTCAGGGAAGGGTACATGAGATACACAAAGCATATACATAAGACGATAGACCTAAAGGCAGATATGACTGATAGAGACTCTGGAGCACTCTACTAAAGCCGGTTACTGTTGCTTTCTGCACAAAATCCTCTGGTTCCTAACGGCTCGGCCACTTCCGCAAAGTAGGCTGACCAGGGTCCTGTGATGTGTGAGGCCTAGCCAAAAGGCAAGGTCACAAAGCCACGAGCCACTTCTCTGGTGGTGCCAGCCATCAGCACTAGGTAAGGGTGCCCCGTGAGGAACTCTGCTTGTCGCTTTCAGGGTTACCGGGAGTCTTATTAGGGAAGAAGATGTGTCAACCCCATGAAAGCCTGGAAAAATTCATTCTTTCCACTTATTAGGAATGAGGAGAATGGCCTAATCCTGAGGAAGCCGGAAGGGATTTAAAGTTAGAAAATCTTCATGGTTTAGATGCTATTTCTAGAATGTTCTCTATCCATTAAAGAACAGCTCCTTATTTTTGAGGGACTGGTTTCTCATGGCTTGTCAGGCAAAGTAGGTTATTTCACTTGCGCATGCAGGAGTAATGCAGACTGTAATGGCTGTCGCTAAACCAGAAGGGCCACGCCAGGAAGAAGATCACATCTGTGACACCAGAAGTCCCCTCCCTCTACCCTCCCCAACGCTCCCCCCCGCCCCCCGGCCGTGGGCTGAGAGGTCACGGGCAGACACCCGTGAAGCCACCACTTCCCAGGCACACCTGTTCTGGAGTGAAGGATGTGGTTAGGGGAGCAAGAGGTGCCATATCTGTAAGGTGCCCTAAGTGCCAGCCTTGCTGACAGATACGTGACGTCCATCATCACCCTTAGTCCCGGCCAGAACCACGCAAGGGAGGTGTTCGTTCTAAGGGAACCTGACATCGGGGAGGTTAGGTATTTTGCCCAAAGTATGCAAGTGAGAAGTTCAAGAGCTGGGGTTTCAACTCATTTTGGTCCCAGAGTCTGAGGTCTTAACCACGTTGTCACACAGCTTAGACAGGGCTGGTGTTCAACCTGCCATTTGCAGCGGAAGCTTGCCTGAAGTAAATTAATACCGTCTCCTTTACCATAAATGGAAGGCAGGGAATCACCCACGTACCATGAAAATAAAGAATATTCCATTTGTTAAAAAAGAAGTCGTATTGTTTACTATTGTTTTTCTACTTTTTTAACGGTGTCTCTCAATATGAAATATATTTCTTATCACATCTCAGTGGACGTATTCACATACACGGGTGAATGTGTGTGTAGACTCAAACCAAAAGTTTCATGGAATAATTCTTTCTTCTTTAGCACATGGTCTACACTGAAAGATGTTCTGTTCCTTTTTATTCTATTTCATTTTTTTGTTACAGTGCTGATTAAACCATTTCATCAAATTGGTTACTGTCACAGACCCTTGTTAGCGGGACTATGTCTCTGGAGCAGACTGTCTGAGCTGGAAGAGTAGATTTTTTTCTTTTCTTTTCTTTACTTTTCTTTTTTAATGTTTATTTATTTTGGGGGGAGAGAGAGAGAGAGAGCAGAAATAGGAGAGGGATGGAGAGAGAGAGAGAGAGAGAGAGAGAGAGAGGGAGAGAGAGAGACACACAGAATTTGAAGCAGGCTCCAGGCTCCCACTGTCAGCGCAGAGGCTGATGTGGGGCTTGAACCCACGAACCACGATATCATGACCTGAGCCGAAGTCGGACGCTTAACCTTCTGAGCTACCCAGGCGCCCCAAGATTTTCTACTCCTTAATTGCTTCACCTTGGGACCATTCCTTAACTCCTTATGCTTCAGTTTCCTTGGCTATAAGCTGGACATAATAAAATAATATCCACCCGAAAAAGCTGTTAGAGCAAGTAGGCAAAACAATGCAGATGGAGTGCTTAAACCAGAGATTGGTAAATGAAAACACTTAATTAATGTTAATTATTATTTCCTAATTATTACCCACAACTTTTCAACAGTGTATTTATTTGGCTAAATCGGGCTTCTGTATCTGCTGTTTAGCAACCTTTTAAAAAATTGGGGTGGCCAGGCGGCTCTGTCGGTTAAGCGACCAACTCTTGGTTTCAGCTCAGGTTACGATCTCACGGTTTGTGGGTTCAAGCCCCGCATCGGGGTCTGTGCTGGCAGCACACAGCCTGCATGGGATTCTTCCTCTCTCTCCCTCTCTCTCCGCCCCACCCCTACTCGAACTCTCTTTCTCTTTCAAAATAAATAAATAAACATTAAACAAATTAAAAAAAATTAAGGCAGGGCACCTATTAGGAGTGATGTCGTTCTATTCACAAGTAAGAGGTCTGGTAATGACCGTGTAAAACCCCATTTTCCTAGCACTTAAAGGCAGGTATGGCTGATATAAAGTAGGAGACAGAACAACTAAAGCTCAAACATAACTATGTCTTAGGTTCGAGCATGTTCATAATACAGACATGAAGTCCTAGACAGAAGATTATAAATTACACCTAGTCTAAATAAGGTGGGGGGAAAATGTAACACTTCCTACAAGAATTGCTATCGAGATAATAAAATGAAACCAAAGTATTGGCATTGTTAGGAGCAAACCACTATTATGTGGAAGACGATTTGTGTGGAGACATTTTCCCCACGAGACCCGTGAGTAGGTCAAGGGTGACTTTATGGAACCTTTCCCGTTTGTAATTTATAGTTTCTACAGCATCAGGTGCTGTGATGAAGGAAATTAGGACAAGAAGAGTCCACATCAACCCTCAGGACCGGCCTCCCTTCTTAAGAAGGACAAGGGAATTTCTTTGGGTTAGTCCCTTGCCAAGGTGAGATCACCCATGGAGTTCAATCAGAATTCTCTGGGGTTTAAAAAAGAAAACAAAAACATAATTATATAATTTATTTGAGTCTTAAGTGGTGAACCATTTTATCATGCTCATTATATAGAGGAAGAAATGCAGGCACAAAGGGTAAAGGAACTTTCCTTAGGGATTAGGGACATCAAAGGCATTCTGGGATTTCTCCCTGTTGGTGTGTAGTCTGATATAGTCTCATCCTGCCCCTTGCATTTAAAAGGTGAAAAATTATAGATTCTATGGGAGACTGAGGTGAAGGGATGACATTTTAAGGACAACATGGCAAAGACCAGGAATCTGCCATGACAGAACATAACGATGACTGGCCGCCATTTTGTTTTGAGGCCAGAAAGTGCAGTTTATGTTTGCCTTAACCCAAGTTTGCTTCTAGATCTTTCTTCATGTCTTTTTTTTTTTTTTTCTTTTTTACAGACACTGCATGGAGGTGAAAAGGCTACAATGCTGCCAAGACGAATAAGCAAACCTTTCTTAGGAGCTTGGTGTATTGGCAGCTAAGCAAAATTAAAGGGATATTAAAAAGGTTTAAGCCATTAAAATGGATTAAACCTGTGAACCCAAAGGACAACTTGACTTCAGTGTCAAGGGGAAAAACAGTTGGCTATTTTGGAAGTCTAACCTGGCAAATTCAAGGCCAGCAGCTTGACTTGAGTGGCCACAGACAGGACCAAGCTTCGTGTCATCCAGAATCACGTGGGTCTTAATTCACTTTCTACCTTCGGTTCTTCCCTGTCCAAAGTGAAGTACTTGGATGAGATGGTCTCTGAGACCCCTCGTGGTTCTAACGCTGAGATTTAAGGAGGTCAAAATAGGACCTTCCACATTCCCCACCCCCTAACCCCAACCCCAATCAGGTCTCCTCAAAGATGCTTTGCCCGCATGTGGCTTTCCTTACCATAGAACCTATGTTATTAGTCTTTATGGTTGCTGTTGGCACTAAGTGGCCAGTCTGGATTATCCTTTGTGTCTGCTGTAGCTACCATGCAGCAGAAGGATTTGGTGTGGGCTATAAAGAGAGAAACAAGGGAGGTTCCTTATGTAACCGTGGCAATCTGTGGAAGCCCCTCCCCCCATCTGGAGTGAATAGGCAATAGAATACTAAGTTTCAGAATGAATAATCTATCTGATTGCATTTCTATGATGCAATTATAACAATAATAAAAACAAGATGGCCACATTATTGACTCACTACCAATGGACATTCTCCACTGGTTTTTTGAAACCAGTCTACTATCCACAGCAGAGGTGGCAAGCACCAGATACCCAGTTCTCCAGCCTCCCTTACAACTAGGGCTTGGGTGTGCTTTCCAATCCTTAGAGGAAGTCAGCAGAAGACACGAGTGGAGGTAAAATGAGAGAGAAGAAGACTCTTCCTGCTCTGTCCTGCCTTTGAGCCTGGTTGAAGCAGAATACGTTATGTGGAGCTGTGGCAGCCTTCATACCTCCAAGAGGTATGAGCTGGTGGCACACCGAGGTGGCCATGTGTCCCACACTGGATCGTGGGCTGGGAAGACAGAATGCCGGAAGCCCTCATTAGGCTGGGGAGAGCCCACGAGGGAATCCACTTACACACAACGGGGACCAAAACTTCATGCCGAACAGCAAAAAATACACAGAGAAAGGAAAGGTATGGTTGTTGGGACTTTATATTGAAAACTAAAACAAAAATTAGGAAAATAAGCTTGTATGATCTTCTATTGATAGTGGTTTTGGTTAGAATTATAACGATGCATGAGTTCTTAGGAAAAAAGTAGGAATTAAGTGTTGATTATCTTTCTTCTGCGTGATTTTTCTGGAAACACTAGACAGACAGCCTTCCTCTTGCACACTTAGCTTAGCAGGGGGGTCATAAGAAGGGTCAGTTCTCCAAAGATGGGCAGGGACTTTACTTTCCCGAGGGCCTCTGCTGTCCTTCTCTTTGAAGGCACTTCCCATCTGCCATGGTCCCCATTGTTTCCTCCCCTTTGGTTGTCAGGGGCCCGCCCACCTCTGCCTGGTCATCATACATCAATGATGTCCCCCCCACCCGAGATCAGAGGAGACCCCAACCTGATCATTGTCAGTGACTTTATGAAACCCTGCCTCTGCAAGACTTCACAGTTCACTTTGTGACCCGCCTGCGATGGCTTACCAGACCACATCCGTGACTCAGAGGGACAGGACCGATAAAGGATTTCACGCCTTCATTGGGGGCTGATGAAGGAGAGAGGAGAGAGATGCTGGTGACAAAGGGAGAGCTATGCTTAAGGCAGAACCGGGTGTTAAAAGCAGCCGGTTGCTTAGAGTGTGTTCTTGTTTACTGCAACTTCTACTCCCTTCCTCAACCTTTCATCTTCTCAGATTCAGACAACCAGGATCTTTTCTAAATTATCTGGCCTCAGTCTCCTGGATATTTTGGATCAGAGCATTGATTTTGTTTGAGTTATCTTGCAAACAGTCTCAAATGTCTGCTTCCTTTATTGTTTGCAGGGTTTTTTTTTAAACTCTTTTTTTTAATGTTTATTTATTTTTGAGACATAGAGACAGAGCGTGAGCAGGGGAAGGGCAGAGAGAGAGGGAGACACAGAATCTGAAGCAGGCTCCAGGCTCTGAGCTGTTAGCACAGAGCCCAACGCGGGGCTCGAAGTCACAGACCATGAGATCATGACCTGAGCCAAAGTCGGCCGCTTAACCGACTGAGCCACCCGGGCACCCCTATTGTTTGCGGTTTGATACCAAATGACCGTCTTTTGAGCATCCCCTTCACACAAAAACTCTAAGAGGATGACTAAGATTCTACTCAGGCCCTGCCCACGTGTTTTCTCCTGGACACCGTCCCCGGGGAGCTCCATCCCACTCATATTCAAAGCAGCAATCTGGGAAGCTTGGTTGTGGGGCACCCTCAGCACTTGTCACAGGACGCACCTGCCTCTTACAACTGCAGCTGCTGAGGGACGAATGTCCCCTCACCCCACCGCTGTCCCATCATGGAAAGCCAAGTGGTCGGACAACTAATCTCCACCCTAGTTCTCTGACTCTGCTTCTCTCCACCACTAAAGGAGAGACACTTGCCTTTTCCCTAACAAATGAGATAACTTTGAACAACCCACATTTATCTGGCATTTTATTTCTAAAAGCCCCTTCATGTAAATTATTTCCGAACAATTCTTCCCAGTCACTTTTTGGGGTATGAAAGATATTGACCCCCCAGTAGGTTAATAAAATACTAGCTCTTGTGACAGCCCCAAATCATAAGACCTGTGAGTGGCACAGCTGGAGGTGACACCAAACCCTCAGTGCTTTTCACAGACACAGAACATGTGGAGGGCTTTTCATGGGTTTTAGGGCTGATTACTGCCGCTGGTGAGAAGGATCGACCAAGGCAAAGATGACTTATCTAAGCATCCTTTCATTATGAACTCGTCAGATGGTCTTTCTTCAGTCTCCTTCCTAAGCAAGAAGCAAACTCTTTGGCAGGGGAGGAGTCCCCAGATCCCCTGGTGTTCAAGTGTTGAACAGTAGACGTCCCCCAAATGTCTTTGTCTTCCTAGTCCCTGCGATGCATGAATGTGTTACCTTACAGGGCAAAAGAGACTCTGCAGGTAGGATTAAGTTAAGGATCCGAGATGGGAAAGTTATACTGGATTATCTGGGTGGGCCTATTGCCTTCACTTGGGTCCTTGGAAGGGAGGGTCAAGATTGTCAGAAAAAGCAAGAGATGACGTGCTGATAGAAAGAGGGAGAGAGAGACTGAGAGAGAGACTGAGAGAGAGAGAGATTTGAAGATGCTTCACTGCCAGCTTTGAAGATGGCGAATGGCGCCATGAGCCAAGGAGGGTAGGTGGGCCTGGAAGCTGGACAAAACAAGAAAACAGATTCCTCCCTAGAGTCCGCACAAGGAGCTCAGCAAAGCCAACCCATTTTAGATTTCCGGCTGCAGGGACCGTATGAGAATGAATCTATACTAATTTCCTGTTGCTGTTATAACAAAGGACTACAAACTTAGTGGCTGAAAACAACATAAATGTACGTGCTTCGTAATCGTTCCACTAAAAAAAGAGAATGTTTTGATCATTTAGAGGTTCCCAGGAGACTATGGCAAGAAAGAGTTGCTCAGGAACAAATGTACAGGAGGAAGAGAGGAGGTGCCTACGGTAGTGAAAGTAGCAATTCGACACAGCAGCAATGACTCTCATGTGTAGACATTAGGCTCTCCCACCCAGAGGCCAGTGGGCTCCTCTGTCTTGTGCCCGCTCACTCAGACCCTTCACTCCTGACTTGTTTTACCCAGGACTGCCTATAGGATTTCCCACTCTGACTCAGTAAGAATTTCAAAACCTTTTGAAGGTCGTTGAGTTTCAGGTAGGTGCCTTTCTCTGCTCATTGCTGTCACAGCAGCAGGGGCTAGTCAAGCTTCAAGCCTTTGACAATTATTTTGAAAATTATATTTCTCTCTCCAGGGCCAGTGAGAAGACCAGGAATGTGACGGGGAACAAAAAGTCAACCCATCACCCTGCCCCTGATTGTCCTTCTTCCCTCGTGGCCGCAGAACCGCTGACTAGACCGCTGACTAGACTGTGAGACTTAATTTCTTGTTTCAGTGCCTTCCTTCAGACAACAGTGTGGCCGAGAATCTATGACCTCGAATCCACATGGCCCATAACACAGCATCTGAGAGATCTCAAAATGTACATAACAGAACAAGACATCGTTCCACCATAGAAATAAGTCTGTGGGACACAGGGGCTAGAGTGGGCAGAAGATTCCTGGGTTATAGTCAGTCTGTTTGGGACACAGTCACAAAATGTGTCACCATCCCTGCCACTCTAATTGGCTGAAGGATCTCTTCGCACAGTACTCGACAGCATTTCATCACGGGAATTCGCTTCGGGGGATGATCTGTAACAGACATCACCACCGTGGCTGATGACTGCTTCTTCCAATTGGCGGACCAGCGTCCCGACCCCACGGCAGACAACAGACCAGAGGCAGAGCGACAAGAAAGTGATATCCTAGCAAACTGAAATGAACACATGACACTTACCCCCCACTCGAAGAGATAACAATATTCTACCCACTGCTGTCTCCTTCACAGCATTTGCGCTGGGCTCATCTTTCGGCTGGGTTCTCTCCGTCTTAACTCCTGACTTGACTTCAAGGCGGCCGGGGCACAGAGGGAGGAGGTGAGGCAGGAGTGAGTGAAGATGCTTTCAGGGAAGACTCTAGCTAATGTTGTCTGCCCTGCACTTCTTTCCAGATCTCCCTTCCTGAATTTTAATTTCTGGGCTCCAAACCCGTGTGAGCAAAAATGCTGCACACCTGATTCAAAGGCAGGCAAAGGATTTGAATAGACATTTCTGCAAAGAAGATAGAAACATGGCCCATAAGCACACGAAAAGATGCTCGACTTCATTAGTCACTAGGGACATGCAAATCATTTCCCTGTCAGAATGCAAACTGGTGCAGCCGCTCTGGAGAACCGTGTGGAGGGTCCTCGAAAAAATGAAAATAGAGCTACCCTATGACCCAGCAATAGCCCTGCTAGGAATCTACCCAAGAGACACAGGAGTGCTGATGCATAGGGGCACGTGTACCCCAATGTTCACAGCAGCACTTTCGACAATAGCCAAATCATGGAATGAGACTAAGTGCCCATCAGCTGACGAATGGATAAAGAAGATGTGGTACATATACACAATGGACTACTAGGCGGCAGTGAGAAAGAATGAAATCTGGCCATGCATAGCCACATGGATGGAACTGGAGGGTATTATGCTGAGTGAAATAAGTCAGTCAGAGAAAGACAGATACCTTATCTTTCCACGCATAGGTGGATTTTGAGAGACTTAAGTAAAAACCAGGGGGGAGGGAAAGTGGGGAAAAGAAGAAAGACACAGAGAGGGAGGGAGACAAAACATAAGAGACTCTCAAAGACTAAGAACAAACTGAGGGTTGGGGGGAGTGTGGGAGGGGGGAGAGTGGGTGACGGGCACTGAGGAGGGCACTGGCTGGGATGAGCACTGGGTGTTGTATGGAAACCAATTTGCCCATAAAATTTAAAACCATTTCCCTGTCAAACCCCCCCATGCCCCCACCAGCGTGCCTATCATCAAAAGGACAGACAATAACAAGTGTTGTTGAGGATGTGGGGAAATTGGAGCCATCGTTCATCGCTTATAGGATTGTAAAATGATGCAGCTGTTTTGAAACACGTTTCGGTAGTTCCTCAAAAAGTTAAACGTAAAGTTAACATCCGATCAAGCAGTTTCACTCCTAGGTATATATTAAAGAGAACAGAAGACACACATCCACACAAAAATTACTACATGAATGTTCGTAGCTGCATTACTCGCAATCGCCAAAGAGTAGAAACAACCAAATGTCTATCGACTGACGAATGGATGGATATAAGGGGTGTATGCACGGAGTGCAATGTTACCCGGCTATCCAAAGCACGAACATGAATGAACCTCGCAAACATTATACCAATAAAAAAAGGCAGACACAAAAGGTCATATGTTGTACAACTCCATTTATACAAAATATCCATAACAGGAAATCTACAGATTTTCAGAGAGTAGATTAGTGATTGCCAGAGTGTTGGGGGAGGGGAGTGGGGCGTGACCGCTAACAGACAGTTTCTTTTGGGGTGATGGAATGCCCTGAAGTTGGGTAGTGGTGAGGATTCTGCAACTTTGCGAAAATATAAAAACCCACTACATCGTACATTTGGAAGCTTACGTTTTATGGCATATTTCAGTAAAAAAAATTATACGACCAAAAAAATTCACCTCCAAGGAGTGACGCCGGGGTCCCCAGGGGGTCCTATTCTTCTCCTTGAATTTTGAAGACTGTGTTAATTTAACGAAGACAATGATATTTGCAAAAGGAAAAGATGCTTCGCCCATGTCAGGTGCCGTCTCCCTCCTCTGTTGGCGTTCGGGGCCTAAGTAGCACTCCTGGGCACAAGAACCAGGGACTCGTGCCTCTGAATGTGGCCTTTTTGTTATCCGAGCCTGTCTCTCTGATTGCGAGCCCCCTCCTTTTGTAATTAATGGCTGTAGGACCCCTTCGCTGGGCATTGAATTGTATCTCTCAAAAAGATATATTCAAGCTCTAATTCGGAGGACCCGTGAATGTGACTTCATTTGGAAATGGGGTCTCTGCAGAAGTAACAAGGCAAGATGAGGTCAGACTGGGTTAGGGTGGCCCTAATCCATTGACTGGTGTCGTCAGAAGAGGTAAAATTTGGACACTTAAATGTGCACCGAGGGAAGACCACGTGAAGACACGCAGGGAGAATATCACACGATGTGGGAGACGGGGACGGCGGTGCTGTAATTATGAACCGAAGAGCGCCCAGAATTGCCCGTGGCTCCCCAAAGCTGGAATAGGCCAGAAGGAGCGTTCCCCGCAGGTTGCCGGGGAGCACGGCTCTGCCAACATCTTGATTTTGAACTCCTCCCCTCCGGAACGGGGAGAGAGCCGTTCTACTGTTTGAAGCCACCCGCTTTGTGAGAACTTACGATCGCCCTCGGAAACTACTACAGGCCTCTCGCGCGGAGCCTCGCACGGAGACCCGGGCGAGTCTGGCCAGCACGGGAGCCTTCCGCTCCCGCACGAGCTGCCCTGGCTGAGATGGAAAGAAACTCCAGCAACTTTCTGCTAAACACGGGAAATGCGGTCCCGTTGTTCCAAATGAGGGATCCAGAGAGAGAGAGAGAGATGAGGTGGTTCGCCCCGTGGAGGGAACGGAGTGGGGGGCCTAGAATTCCATTTAGAACTTTCAACCCTTAGTCAGCCAAGGAAGGTGGAAAAAAGAAAGGAGCCAGTCTAGAGTCTACGATGAGTCGGGCTCTGGGTACACGATCCGATTTAATTCTCTCCACAGCCTGTGCCGCAAATATTCCTATTTGCCTTTCTGGAAATTAGGTAATTACCATGAAAATACAGATTGGGCTGCATATCTAAGATCGCTTAGTAAATGGCAAAGCCAAAGCCCAACCCGGGTCTTTGGGATTTCAGGATCTTGCTTCCCCTGATCTTGCTAAGGGGATCTCTCGATGGGACAGCTCTCGAACTTCAGGAGGGTCTTTCAACTCGATTTGGCAAATGACCGGGTTCTATTTGCCTTATAACTCAAGTTTGGGATGAAAAATTCAATATCCCTGTTTTCTAGTCACTGACTATAAGGATTATAAATTCACAAATATAAAAATTTTCGGTGATCGGTAGAACAAAAATAATATTTTCGTAAGTCCAGGGTACTTTAGCCCTTTTGAGAATAATAAATTGTTAACATAAATACTATGAGCAGGTGGTGAAACATGAATAATTTTACCTTTTGCATTCACCTACGAAAACTCAGTCAGTTGAGTGCGTGACTCTTGATTTATGGCTCAGGTCATGCTCTCAGAGTTCATGAGTTCAAGCCCCACATCGGGCTCTGTGCTGACAGCCTGGACCCTGCTTGGGAGTCTCTGTCACCTTCTCTCTCTGCTCCTTCCCCCCCCAACCCCTTTGCCTTAAAAATAAATAAATAAAGATTCAAAAAAATAAAAAAATATTTTGTTACAATTTAGATTGTTTTCAACTTCTTTTTTCCATTTTCCCATGAAATCTTATCTTGAAGTTGTTAACGATCTGTGCACCTGGGAACAGGTTTTAAGATCTCATGACCTATGCTTACCCCACACAGCAAGAGCAGTGAGTGTAGCTGAACTCATGTTTTAGAATCTTTGGAAGAATTACTTTTTTTTTAAATTTTTTTTAATGTTTATTTATTTTTGAGAGACACAGAGGCACAGTGTGAACAGGGGAAGGGCAGAGAGAGAGGGAGACACAGAATCGGAAGCAGGCCCCAGGCTCTGAGCCATCAGCACAAAGCCCGACGTGGGGCTCGAACTCACACACCGTGAGATCATGACCTGAGCTGAAGTCGGCCGCTCAACCGACTGAGCCACCCAGGCGCCCCGGAAGAATTACTTTTGTTAGAGCAATTGCTGGTGTCGTTGGGGGATGATTTAGTTCATTTTCCTCCAGCTTTCAGAGAAATGAACAGAACACCACATGTCATAACGACATTAAGCCAGTAAAAAGAAATGCAACAATTTAGCCCCGGAATGAGTCTCTCCAGCCTAAACGTTGCAAATATGTGACTCTGATGGTCAAGCGTCAATGGCACTTGTCACCTTTAAGAATATGCCCCATCGGACTCTCCCTTCTGCAAAAATCTTTCTCTGTAGAATTCAAGGGAGTCGCACGTTTGCTATGTGGTAAGATTAGCATGAGCTGCGTGAATCCTTTCATGAATTAAATAATAAACAGCACCAGCTAGCGAGATGACCGTACATCTTAACTGTCTACTGAAATCTGCGGTGTTCATCTGATCGTAGGGCATCGGAGTGTGACGTTGAAAGTGTTCATTGTAGTACCGTGCGTGACCTCAAAAGGGCTGAGTATTTCAATGATGGGTTATCAGGTTAGTTTTACCATGTAATTCTGAAGATGGGGCAAAAGGACCACAGTTCGCTTTATGCAAAAGTCATGAGCATGGACTGTTGGAAACTTCACTGGAAACCTTAGTAAGGTTTCCCATGCTCCCTTCCAGAGATACACGAATCATTCCCTTTTGTGAGATTGTGCCTGACTTTGTGGGCACTTTAAAAAAGACAGTGGCTACTCTATTAAGGATGCAGTTGACTTTTCACTGTGTCAAAAATCAAGTTCAGGGCGCCTGGGTGGCTCAGTCGGTTAAGCCTCCAACTCTTGATCTCGGCTCAGGTCATGACCTCACGGTTCGTACGCTGATAGCATGGAGCCTGCTTGCGATTCTGTCTTTCCTTCTCTCTCTCCCCCTCTCCTGCTTGTGCGTGCACTCTCTCTCTCAAAATAAATAAACTAAAAAAATCAAGTTCAAGAATATCATTCTACTTTATGCCCTAGAGACCTAAGATATCAAAACCGAGAGCTTGGTTTTTGAAGGCCAAGATCATTCCCTTCTCCAAGTGCTTGTTGACTGAGGTTGAAGACAGGAGCCTGCAAGGAGAGAAGCCACCTGACCCCTGGACTAAGAGCCAGGTACGCAGCTACGCTGGCTCTGCCTGCCTCAGAGCACCTGCATTCGCTTATCTCCATTTCTCTCCCTTCCTCTCTCTCTCCTCTGTCCTTCTTCCTCTTAAAAAAAGACACTGTGAGCCTATAAAAAAGAAATATGCTCTAATCTTTTCTGAATATAAAGATAATGGAAGCTCCTTTGGAAAATTCAAGCCATACAGAAAAAACGTAAAAAGCGAAAATCTTGGTATATCTGGGAAATGGGATATTCACTGAACACCTCTCCTCTGCCCTGTGGGGACACAACTGAGCTGACATTCCAGCCTCCCTTGCAATTAGCTGGGCCGTGACGATGGCGCAGGTGCTCCTCCTGAGCCTGACTCAGTAAGAGCCTTCCTTGCGATGCTGCAGAGTCTTCCTTTTCCTCTCCAGCCTGCCTAGGATGGAGAGTTCCACCAAAGCGACCGTGGGCTCCACACGCTGGCGATGGCAACGTACAGAATGACAGGAGCCTGAGTTCCCTCCACGAGTGGCCAGCCCTATCGTTTGGACCCTACATGACTGGGAAATAAACTTCCCTGGCCCTGGATCATGTCATGCCTGGGTTTATTTCATAACGCAGCCTAAATACTCTACCGCCACTGGCACAATATCTCACCAGCAGAGATAACGATGTAACATTTCTGTAAATATAATCCCAGATGTCTCTTTGTGAGTAACACCTATGGGGGTCCATGGGTATGTGCGCACACACACTCACCTGCAGGCACACAAACACAATTTTTTCCTAGTAGGATCACACTATACACGATACCTTTTTCACTCAACCGTATCTGGGGTGGATATTTCCACATACTGTGATCATTAATATGTATCACCCTTATAAAAGGCTTCTCGCTATTCCGTTGCATGATTATATCACAATTAAAGAAATTAATTCTTCATTGATGGAAACGTAGTCTGTTTCCAAGTTTTCTTATTATAGTTAAGCAACCTTGTATATGCCTCTTTGGACACCTGTCCAGTTACAGCTGCAGGATTAGGTGTGGGGAGGGGAATTGCAAGAGCCGGGTTTGATCGGCACGCCCCAAGCTACTCTTCAAGGGCTAGGATCATCCCCTTGTGAACTAACGGGCGGTGAAAAGCCTGTTTCCCCCGCTTCCATCCACCGGATACTGTCAAACCTAAGAATCTTGGCCCATTCAATAGGCAAAGAGAGGTCACTGTGGTGACTTCATTTGCCTTTATTTTACTGCCTTTGATACTGACCTTCTCCCCACAGCCTATCAATCAAGGACCACTTGTGTTTCTTCTTTCGTGCGTAACCCGTTTGTATCTTTCAACGATTTTTGAATCGGGAAGTTTGTCTTCTTCTGACACATTTGCAAGAGTTTGTCCTAATTAATCTTTTTCTGCCAGCGAGATGCGCTTTGACACCGATAAGTACCCAGCGCGAGAACTGAAATGATCTTTGGGGGCTTAGCAGAGCCCCTTCCCAGCCCCGGACATGGCAGGAAGCGATGAATTCATTGCAATTCTA
Source organism: Paguma larvata (assembly GCA_030068075.1). NCBI lineage: Eukaryota > Metazoa > Chordata > Mammalia > Carnivora > Viverridae > Paguma > Paguma larvata. The sequence goes on from CM057824.1 coordinate 145,260,153, forward strand.
TGGGTAACCCAGCGGCGCTCACCTGGGGGAGGCGGAAAGGTGATTCTGCAAAGGGGAGACAGGAAATTAGCCCGGGGACAGAACGCTGGTAAAACATTTTGCAAACAGAAAGGCGTCTCGGAGGGATGAATCGCAAGGCTGCCAATTTGGCAAGACAACTAAATGGCAGGGCTATTTATAGCGCTCCGGTAGAGGGAAAGGAATATTCTCCTAAGTTGAAAGAGCTGAAGGAAATTGGCCAATGTGGGGTCCCTCCTTGCCTATAAATTGGAAAGAATGTAACATTGCTCTCTGAATTATAAGGCGAATGCTTGTCACTCTGGCCTTTGGGGAATCCTCTCGGCTACACTTACTCTGTCAGCCCCATTAGCCCCTTGGTCACGCTGGAGAGTCACTGCGGTGTTCCTCTTAGAACTGAGTGCTGACCAGAGTATGCATTATTTAGTCTCGAAGAGTCTACATTTTCTTGCAAATGGCTAGCCGGAAGAAGGAGAAGAAAGGTGTCCGTCTAACCTGACATTAGATAAGCTGGGAATTTAACTGAAGGCTTACCTCACTCTGTCATTAGACAATGGCTGTGACAGTTGGGGAGGGGCTGACACCATCCATGTGATAGGACGGCTGGATTTTGCCTCCGCCAGCCCCAGAAGCCACCGGGAGCAGACAATGGGGTTCAGTCTCCAGAATGGAATTCTGGAGAGTTCTCCAGGGAGGCCATGGAAGGTTGGCGCGCTGGGGAGATCGTCTGACCCCACCCGCTCTGCCGTGGACAAGGTGGCCCCAGAGGGTCAGTAACAGGGCTGGCAAGTCTGCAGGCAGCTCTCCATAAATTTGGGGACTGGATGGACGGTAAGGGCTTTGGGCTCCATATTGGCAAATGGCTTAGAGCGGGCAAGGGTGAAGGTAGCGGTGGTCTCTGGCGGAGCAGTGAGGCCTCCTTTGATTCTGAAGAATATTCGGGGCCCAGACTTTAGGGAACAGGGATCTTAGTTTTCCAGAACTGTTCCCCTTAGGGGGGGTCTGACAAAAGCTTTGCGCCCTTGGCTTCAACCCCCATCACGTCAATAAACTGGAGCACACACACGATGTTTCGGAATATTTCCGGTGTTTCACGGGGGCCACATGGGCCCCCTGCAGAAGGCACGGGAGGCGGTGGTGAGTCGCCGACAGAAGCAAAGGCAAAGTGTGGAGAGACTGGGCGTCTTGGTGACCATGGGCTCTGCTCCCTAGCCCCCATCCCTCCCCTCATTTGAGGTGACCAGAAAAAGGTGGTGGCCACACTGGCCTCTGAAGGAGACAAAGCCAGGCGCAGAGGCCAAGCCCAGAAGAGCACTGGCTTCCCCGCCTGGACTTCTGGAGGGTCTCTGGGGAGTGCCCAGGGGTTGGGTACCAGCCCTTCCCAGAACCCCTTCACTGATCCTTGCGCTTTGCCAGGCACTGTCCCAGGGACCAGCGACAGATGAGGCCCCCGGTGTTTTAGGAGGCGGCCTTGGGTTTGAGACCGTGGGCTGTAAAATCCCTCACAGGGAGTAAGGGAGGAGTTCTGTCCGGGGTTTGAAGATACTTGTATGTACTACGCACTGGGGGTAAAAGACCGAATTTTCCAGTCCACATCTGTGTTGCTGGTATTGCCCGCGAATGGGCGCTGTTGTGACGACAAATGACACGTGAAGGGCTCAAGTTGGCTTAACCTTCTGTCATAATGCATCCTCCTAACTCTCTCGTGTGAATTCTCCAACTGAGGCTGCAAAGCGGTCTCGGCACCGGACACGGGTAGTGTGGGCTTGGACCTGGGGAGGGCGGTGGTGCGGCTGGCGGGGCGGGGGCCCTCCTCCGTGGCTCTGGCGGTGCAATCTGCCGACCGCGGGTCTCCTGGCAGGGAAGGGGCGCGGAGGGGGCGGTGTCTGCTGAGCGTGGGGGGAGGTGCGAGGGGGGGTGCCCTCTCACCCCGTTCGGCGCGGCAGGGAGGCCGGGCCGCCACTCCGGTCCCCAGAGAAGCAGGCTCCCCGCCTCCCCAGGCTGCCTCCCACAGCCGCGTGAGCCCCACAGGGGCTGCTCCGACCCCGGGCACCGGCCGCTCCCGCTCTCGCAGGTGGATTCGTTCAGGCCTTTGATCCCGACCGCCCCAGAGCCTGAATGCCTGAGCTCAGATCAGAGCCCTCACCTGCTTGCTGCATACCTTTGGGCAGGTTGGTTTTTTTGTTTGTTTGTTTTTAATTTTTTTTTTATAAAAACTTTTTTTTTTAATGTTTATTTATTTTTGAGAGACATAGAGGCACAGCGTGAACAGGGTAAGGGCAAAGAGAGAGGGAGACACAGAATCAGAAGCAGGCTCCAGGCTCCGAGCCATCAGCACAGAGCCCGACGCGGGGCTCGAACTCACAGACCTGAGATCATGACCTGAGACGAAGTCGGCCGCCCAACCGACTGAGCCACCCAGGCGCCCCTGTTTTTAATTTTTTTAAAGTTTATTTTTGAAAGCGAGAGAGGCAGAGCACGAGCGGGGGAGGGGCAGAGAGAGAGGGAGACACAGAGTCTGAAGCAGGCTCCAGGCTCAGATGAGCCATCAGCACAGAGCCCGACGTGGGGCTTGAACTCACAGAGGTGAGATCATGACCTGGGCTGAAGTCGGCCACTTAACCAACTGAGCCACCCAGGCGCCCCTAATGTTTATTTTATTTTTGAGAGAGAGAGAGAGACAGAATGAGCGGGGGAGCGGCAGAGAGAGAGGGAGACACAGAATCTGAAGCAGGCTCCAGGCTCTGAGCTGTCAGCGCAGAGCCCAACGGGGGACTTGAACTCACGAACCAGGAGATCATGACCTGAGCTGAAGTTGGACGCTGAACCGACTGAGCCCCCCAGGCGGCCCCTTTGGGCAAGCTGTTTTACGATTCAGTGTTCTCTGCATTCCACGAGGTGCTATGTATGGAGGCTAAGTGACTGGGCACAGAGGTTGGCTTTGAATCCTGACTGTTCGTTCCTAGCTGTGTAATCTTGAGCAGGTTTCTTAACCTCCCTGCGCTCCAGTCTCCTCACCCACAGCACAAGCATAACACCACATTCATCCCAGAGGGTTGTTGTGATGAATCGATGAGAAAATAAAGTGCTTGGAAAAGACTCTGACACATACTGAGCGCGAGACACATACCAATTTATAAATTTTGTTTTCCAGATGGCGAAACGGAGAGGTCATGTCACTTCCTCAAAGCCACACAGCTAACAACACGGTGGTGCTGAGACCATGGGGAGACCAGGCTCCCAGATACAAGGGAAATGCTCTTGCATTTCCCTAAAGCATTTTCTCGATGGAGAGAGCAAGGGAGTTTCTACCACGGGCCAGAAATTCCGTGCAGACTGTAACGGCCCTTCCCAAGTCAGCCGACAATGGAACCCCCACCATGGTCCGGAAGTCCCCTGAGAGGGGTTTGCCGGCGTCACTGGCATTCCGGTCCGCTGTGGATATGCTGAGGCACACGGACAATTACTGCAGGAAGTGATTCCATGGTCTCCCTGGCTCCCTGGGGGCGGCGGGGTGATGGGGCTGGGAGCTAGCTCCTGCCAGGCCCAGGCCCTTCGGCGCCCCGGGAAAGTCTTGCCCACTCAAGTTCAAGGGGCGCTGCAGGAGGCCCACCTGCCTGTGCCCAGGAGGCAGCCAAAATGGTAACCTCGCTTCATCCCTGGCTGAACACATAATCCGAAGCTCATGGATGCTCTAAAAAGATCTGTGTCTCGCAAAACCTTCCCCAGTCGGGTCCTTAGTTTTCAAACCCCAGTTGCCCCTTTTGGTGATCTTCTGGGTCTTGCTATGGGTAGCCAGCGTGTGCAGCCGAGGAGAGGGCGTGTGCACGCGTGTTCGTACGTGTACACGCGCTGAGCACTGGGGCAATCTCTCCCCTTCTGTTGGGAACACCAGCAAAGCTGCGACACGTCTCCATGGAAACCAGCCTCTCCATCCACCGGGCCTCTGCGGTGTGGAATCCATCATCTGGAAAGCGGGGACTGGCGAGGCACTTAATAGAACACACACCGTGCCATTTCAGAAGGCGGGGTCCCTTCCTCGGGACTCCGCATCAGCCAGTGACATCGGAAGGAGGAGGGAATCCCGTGTTTTCACTCCACGGAAGCTCAAGTGTGTGCAAGCTCTGCCCACCATGCCGCCTGGGACGCGTTCGCTACCCCCCCACCCCACGGCGCCATTAAATGTAGGTCTCTATGGTAACCTTCGATACAGCCAATTTCAAATCATAATTTCTCCATAGTGCTGAGACCCACCCATCACCCCCCAGTTGCCTTCTGGGTCTCCTGTGCCATCATAATGGGTTTTCTCTTGATTTTTGTTTTTTTGTCACAATGGTATTTTTCAATTCACTGAAAAACGGGAGGTGATTTCATGAGGAATACTCCTGATTTTTTTTTTAAAACTTCCTCTCACCACCTCCTGCATTTCCCCCCATTACACGAGGTGTATTAAGGCTGTGGGCAATGTATACGGAATCTTTTTGCATTTCAGACAGGGATGAAAATCGCTATGTATCCCATTGATAAGAGGGTTAAACCACTGGATATTAGACTTCAAAGGTTTGTTAGTAATTTATAGATATTAACAGGTGGGATAAAACAGATATTTGATGAGCCAAACAAATTAAGTCCAGGTTTCACGGGTATATATATATACATATTTTAATTTTTTTAATGTTTATTTATTTTTGAGAGAGACGGAGTGTGAGCAGGAGAGAGGCAGAGAGAGAGGGAGACACAGAATCTGAAGCAGGCTCTAGGCTTTAAGCTGTCAGCTCAGAGCCCAATGCGGGGCTCGAACCCACGGACTGTGAGATCATGACCTGAGCCGAAGCTAGAGGCCCAACCGACTGAGCCACCCAGGTGCCCCTCACAGGTATATTTTACCTCTCTGTTAACATTAAAGCTTTCTTCGTTCATTATAATTGTCCGAGCATTTGAACAGTTTTTCTTTCTTTTTTTTTTTTATTAAAATTTTTAAATGTTTATTTATTTTTGAGAGACATAAAGGCACAGGGTGAACAGGGGAAGGGCAGAGAGAGGGAGACACAGAATCCGAAGCAGGCTCCAGGCTCCGAGCCGTCAGCACAGAGCCCGATGCGGGGCTGGAACCCACAGACCACGAGATCATGACCCGAGCCGAAGTCGGCTGCCCAACCGACTGAGCCACCCAGGCGCCCCTGAACAGTTTTTCAAATTACATGATCTCATCCACACTGGGCCAACCAGATATGAGCCTCCGGTGGTCACTGTTTTAACTTTTTGTTTACAGTTCCTTCTGTGGTTCTGGAATCTTTCGGCGGCAACTCGTGAAAGATTCCATGTTTTTTTTTTTTCTCGATCTGACCTTTTAATTTGACATTTTGCCTGGACCGTTTCTCTGGGGGAATAAAAAGTGCAGGATGAGGTCATTTGAGAAGCAAACTGTTGCTAAGATGTCTGGGATTTTAGAACTGAAATCAGAACATCGTTGCCTCAAAACTGGCCGGGGCTGTTCTTTTGTTTGCTGCTTAGACTTGTCGGTTCCTGGCATTACCTGTCTCCGACTTACAATAGGGTTACCTCCTGACGAAGTCATCCTAAATTGAAAACATCATTAAGTTGAAAATGCATTTAACACACCTATCCTACCGAACACAGCTAGGGCTTCTCCTAGCCCACCTTAACCAGGCTCAGAATGTGTATATTAGCCTGTGGATGGACAAAAGCACCTCACGCCAAGCCTATTAGATAATAAAGTGTTGAAATCTCATGTAATTGACTGACTATGGCCGCACGGGTGCAGAATCCTTGCTGGTGTACTGGGCCCAGCACCGCGAGAGAAGGTGGTGCCTCCTATCGGTACCCGCGAAAAGAACAAAATTCAATTTCAAGATAGGGTTTCTATTGAGCGCAGACTGCTTTTGCACCATCGTCAAGTCGAACCATCGGAAGTACCGACTAAGGTGATCGTGGCGAGAGATGGCAGTTTGAGAACATTTGGAGATTGAAATTTTATTTGGCAAATTTGAGAGGAAATAATACACTTAAGGAAAAAAAAAAACTTGTCGGAAGCCATATTCCCTGTTAAGTAAGGTACCGCAGTTGACCCTTGAATGCTGCATTTCAGCTGCGTGGGGTCCAGGGAGGCACAGATTTCTCGATACATACAGTGTGCCGTAAATGGATTTTCTCTTCCTTATGATTTCCTTGGTAACATTTTCTTCTCTCGAGCTGACCTTACTGTAAGAAAGAGCACCAGTATACGATACACACAACACATAAAATCAGTGTTTATTGACTGTGTTATGGGCGTGTCTTCTGGTCAACAGTAGGCTATTAGTAAGGTTTTGGGGGAATAGAAAGTTATATGTGAATTTTCAACCGTGCATGGGCAGGGGTCAGGGGTCAGGGGTCAGGGGTCAACGCCCCTCACCCTGCGTTGTTCAAGGTCAACTCTACTATAAAATGATATACGTTTTAGTAAATCTGTCAGACTTCTTAAGTCTGGCCATTTCTTGTATTTTTTTTTAATTTTTAAATCTTTATTTATTTTTGAAACAGAGAGAGAGTGAGAGAGAGAGAAGGGAAGGGACAGAGAGAGGGAGACACAGAATTTGAAGCAGGCACCAGGCTCTGAGCTATCAACACAGAGCCCGAGACAGGGCTCGAACCCACGGACTGTGGGATCATGACCTGAGCCGAAGTCAGACGCTTAAACCGACTGAGCCACCCAGGAGCCCCTCTTTCTTGTATTTTCAATGCCGCTGGTTCTGATATAAGCAAAGGCCCCTAAAGAATGTAGGTTTGCCTTTTAAAATTGCTGAAAGTTGACTTATTTATCTTTTATATTTGGCTAGCAAGAAAGCCAGGTTACCAAGGAGGCGTTAATTAAGTTCTAAGTAATTTTCCTACCAGAAAAACCTGGGATAAATGATGAGAGGAAAAATAAGATAAAAAAACCCACCTATGTTTCTAATTTCATGTGAATTGAAGTAATATTTCTTCTGCTTGATAAAAAAAAAAAAAGAGCCAAAAATTGCATTGGGAATATCTCAGAATTCGTAATTATGAATGAAAATAAGTGACTTTAATTCTGAAGTCGTTTCTCTTGTTTTGGTTTCCAAAACTAAACTGTCAGAATTTTTACCTGTTTAAGGGTGTTTTTTCACCTTGCTTCTTGAGGCTCGGGAAATGGAACTATGATATATGTAATCAATTTACAATACAAAGTATATAAAATGTTTCCACTCTAACTGGTGGTACTGCAATCCAGTTCTGCCACTAACCACCTGGCAATGACATGGGACCCCACAAGTTAAGGGCTCAGTTGCCCACAACACTGCCCATTTCAGAGGCCGGCCACACTTTGGGGGTCCATAGGCCACCAGCTCTTTTGACCTATATTTCTTTTTTTTTAATTTTTTATCGTTTATTTATTTTTGAGAGAGAGAGAGACAGAAACAGAGCATGAGCAGGGGAGGGACAGAAAAAGAGGGAGACACAGAATCGGAAGCAGGCTCCAGGCCCCAGCTGTCGGCACAGAACCCGACGTGAGGCTCGAACTCATCAACAGTGAGATCATGACCTGAGCTGAAATCGGCTGCTTAACGGACTAAGCCGCCCAGGCGCCCCTAGACCTATATTTCTGACCACACTGCTGGCTATAAATTCTGGGGTTCCCATCACCCCTCCAGGTGCAATAATTTGATAGAGCGACTCACAGAACCCAAGAAAGCTCTATATTTGCTATTTTAGTTTTACTGTAAAGGGCGCACATGGGAACTTCTGTGCTCCTTCCTTGGGGAGTCAGAACACATTCCGCCCCCCACCCCCCGCCCCAGGATGTCAAAGTCTTCGTCAACCAGGAGGCTCCACTGAGCCTATTAAATCACTGGCTACCCGACTGCCTTCGATCTCCGGCCTCTGCTCCCTCACCCAGGTCAGGCTCGGCTATTTCAGGTGACCAGCCCCCATCCTCAAGTGACTTAGGGGCCCATCAAGAGTCACCTCGTTAGCAGAGCAAAGACACTCATCACTTAGGAAACGTGAAGCGGTTTTGGAGCTCTGGGCCAGGACCCGGGGACGGAGACCAGACCCGTCGAGTACGATCTCCCCGCCACACGTAACTGACAAGGCGAGTCACTCCCATGCCTGTCCTTCCTTCCCCAGCTGTGCTGCCATTGACAAAATCGTCACTTTCCCTCCAGCGCTGCGGTTAAGTACCTAATCCTTTATCTGGTTATGTGTCTTGATTCCTGCCAAAATATGTCAAAATACCATGACGCACGAGTTCTGCCCATCTTCAACGCAGCAGTTTTCCTTATTTTTATTCTTCGACTCCACTTTTCCCGACTCGGACTTTTATGTAAAACATGTTTGCCTCGACATAGAAATTTGGAAGCTTCTGGTTCTGGTTCGCTTCCTTTGTCCACTCCCGCCGCCCTCTCACCCCCTCAGCCCCGCATCTCCAGCCTCAACAATAAATCAACCAGTGGTTTATTCACGTCAGCATCTTCATCAATCATATGACATTTTCTCTTAGGGAAAGATCTACGGTCTCTAGAATTTAAGGCTATAATCTTCTTTGCGTTTTGAGGGCTCCATATTTATGGGAAAGGTTTCAAGCAATCCGGACTTAGAAATGGATACTCTAATTTAGAAGGTCATAAGCTGGTAGGGCACATGGAATTTTCTAGAAGTACTTTTGTTTTATCAACTAGCTTGGCAGCCTGGAGGATTCTCTCCCACCGTGATTTATTATGGACCTTTCTGCTGCATGGTTTTGTGAAGACACGGCTAGATTTGTTTTGTCCCCGGTACATCAGAATGTAACATGGAAAGTCACTGTTTCAAAATTGAGGCGAAAGGCATATAACATAAAACTCACCATTGGAAAGCGAACAATGCGGTGGCATGTAATACATTCATAGTATTGGGCGACTACCACCTTTATTGGTTCTAAAACATTTTAATCACCCCAAATGGAAACCCCGTACCTATTAGGCAGTTACTCCCTGTTGGAGGGTCATTATTATTATTATTATTATTATTCAAGTTTTAATTTATTTTGAAAGAGAGAGCACAAGCAGGGGAGGGGCAGAGAGAGAGAGACGGAGAGAGAATCCCAAGCAGGCTCCGTACTGTCAACACAGAGCCGGACTCAGGACTTGAACTCAAGGACCGTGAGATCGTGACCTGAGTGGAAATCAAGAGTCGGACACTTAACCGACTGAGTCACCTAGGTGCCCCTGTAAACATAGTCTATATTTTCAGTCATCTGCTTAACAAATACTTATGCCCACACCGTGAGGGATACAGGTCGAGTACTTTTTTCTTTGTCATTTTCTTTTTCCCCCCAAATGTACTGTATATAGCTATAGGACGATTCTAGTCAACTGGATTTGGGCTAATCGACTAGAAAACTCTCCTCCATGGATAGAGTCTATATCATCCATTCCATCCAGCAAAAGAGCCGACACACGGCAAATACATAGGAAAGGCCGAATGGCAGAGTTTTACTGTAATGACGTTGGATTAGAATTCTATTGTCAAATAGCCATTATCATTCTACAGATTTCGTTAGGCAAGCGGAGGTCAGGAAAACCCAGAGATAAGATTTCATCTCGGAGTCAATACAAGGGTTCAAACTCAGGGGAGAATCGATACACGGGAAACTGCCACACCTATTTGTTAAAAATGTGCATGACTGCAGTGTTTCAAGTGAAACCTTTTGAACTAAGTACAACCTGCAACTGCTATTCCTGGATGAACTGGCTGCCCCGGGTTTGCCCTCCGAGAGGCATTTGTGAGAACAATCCAGATGTTTCTGGAGGACAAGTCCCTTACTATGGGTGGTCTGAGGGTTGGGGAGTGGCCCTTAGACTTAAAAGTGTGTCAGGCTGTGGCGATCGCCCCTACTTCTTGTGGGTGGGAAGGCGGGGGTGGGCAGCCGGGTGCCTGGTTCCCTCCCCCCAGCACCCCGCGGCAGCCAGCACCCCTGGACCAGCTCTGGGGCCCCTACCACCCGCAGCTGTCCTTTCTGAAAACCCACAGAACCCTCTGCCCCACAGTCTCTAAGACTATAGGCTATTGCTTTCATCTGTCCAAAGAAACTCCTTAACTGTATTTTCCTCCCCAATGCCTTCTTTTTTTTTTTTTTAAGTTTATTTATTTATTTGGGGAGGGAGGGGCAGAGAGAGACAGAGAGAGAAAGTCCCAAGCCGGCTCCACACTGTCAGTGCAGAGCCCCGTGCGGGGCTCGATCTCACAAACCGTGAGATCATGACCTGAGCCAAAATCTAGAGTCAGATGCTTCCCTGACTGAGCCACCCAGGTGTCCCCAAAATGCCTTTCTTTAGATGTGAGAGTCTACGGCTCTGCCAGAGCTGGCTGCCAAAGACCAGTGAGTGGGAGACTTCCCCAAGAACGTTGAATCCCCACGGATTTGTGTCTCTTTTATAATTAAAGCCTCTCCGCATCTTAGGTTCGCCGAGGGACAGCCGCTCTGTGCAGGGGCCACAGAGTTAAACTGTTTCTAACTGACAGTGAGGCCGTGTCTGATATGATGATGCCAGTTACTGTAGTGGAATCGACATCGACAAGGGGCCTTTGTACAAAATAGTGCATATTTTGGTTCCGGTCAACTTAGAGGGTCAGTGAGTATCAGGAAAATTCAAAAATCCCAATTGATAAACATACCAGATCTCCTGCTAGCCAAATCTCTTCTTGTTCTTTCCTCTCCTCTCCTCTCCACCCCTCCCCCCTTCTCTCCTCTCCTCTCTTCCCCTCCCCTCCCCCCCTCCTATCCTCTCCTTTCTCCTCTCTTTTCTTCCCTTCTCTTCTTCTTTTCTTTTGAGGGAGCTAGGATTCCAGCGGAGGAGAGGGGCAGAAGGAGGGAGGGAGAGAGAGAGAGAGAGAGGGAGAAAGAATCCCAAGCAGGCTCCACACTCAGTGTGTAGCCCAATGCAGGGCTCAAACCCATGACCCTAGGATCAGGACCTGAGTTGAAATCCAAAGTGGGACGCTCAACCGACCGGGCCACTCAGGCGTCCCCCCAAATCTTTTCTTAATGTCACATTTAACACCTTTAAAATCTTTATGACGATATATCTGTTAAACAAACCTAATCACAAAGCAAAGCAGTCATTCGATTGACCTCTCTCTCGTGATCGTTTCCCGAGGCTGCCGTAACAATTTCCCCAGACCCGAGCGGCCCAGACCTACGGGGATGTATTTTCCCCCAGTTCTGGAGCCGAGAAATCTGGAGACCAAGGCGTCAGCATTGCTGCCCTCCCTCTGGAGGCCCTTCCTTGCCTCTTCCGGCCTCCAGGGGCTACATGGCTTGCAGCCTCATCGCCCCAATCTTTAAGGCTGGCACCTCCCCATCTGTCTGCTCTGTCTTCACACCACCCGCTCTGTCGCGTGAGGTCAAATCCCTCTCGGCCTTCCTCGTGGGAGGGTATGTGTGACTCCCCATCGGATAATGCGGGGTAATCTACCCGCGTCAACATTCTTAAATTAAGACCTCCCCCTACTTTTTCTCCGAACAAGGTAACATTCACAGGGACAGGCGGGGGATCTCTTGTGGGGGTCCAGTTTTCACCCGGCTGCGGAAGTAGGCATCTTATAGCTTTTTTTTAAAAAAAAAAAATACTAGTGGACGTTCGGAATTTCAATGGTGGAAGCAAGTTCTTCCTGAAATCACTGCATCACCAACATCCTGCATCAACTCCACTGGTTAAAAACGTATTCTGACGAGGTCACGGGACTAATGTATCTAGGAATATACTTCAGAAAATGCCGGTCTGTCAGATAACTGAAAAACTTCTTCTCTGACATTCAGTGCCTCACTGACCCCCTCCACTCTTCCTAGACTTTTACTACTTCCCCACTTAAGACGCCCAGCTTCAGGCGAGATGCCCTGATCGTTGCTCTCCACACACCCCTGTGCTCTTTCCAGCGTCCTCTCTTAAGACAACGACCACCCACCCTGTCTCAACCCCCGTGCTCTCCACCGCCCCGTAACCCCCTTTTTCTCTCCTCGGGAAAGCCCGTTCATTCTCCAGGCCCCAGCTTTCCCGAAGCCTTCCCGGATGCCTGAGAAAGAGTCTCTCCTTTCTCGAATCTCAGCTCCGGTGTTGAGAAACTCTGGAGTCAACCATCACGAAGCGTGGAAATGTGCAAATTGTTATCTTCTCATTTCACCGTGAGCAGATTCGAGGTTATCCTTATACAGATCTAGTTCTCCCAATAAGGAAAGACCGGAGGCAAATTACAACACACACTCAGGCTTCCTCCAAGAAGGGAGCCGTTGTGGATAAAACTTCATCTGATGTTGTGTCTGGGTTTAAAAATCTTAAATGCAGGTGTGCCTCGGTCACGAGGAATTTTCTCACCCACTTCCTGATGACAAGACCAGACCTCTCGTCTTGTTGTCCGAAGGAGTGTGTCCCTCTTCCGGTCAGCCTTCGGGGCACGGCTCTTGTTTGATACGTTACCTCCCCCCCCCCACCCCCGCACACGCTCACGCTGCCTACGGGTAAGCACTGCGCTGGGACTCGGTTAATTATCCGTGATGGACTCACTCTTGGTTTATTTAAAAAAACTCAGATTATTTTTGAAGAGGAGGCAGAGCAGGATCGTGTAAAGTAATTTCGAAGAATACCAGCCTTGATTTACCCAGGAAATTACTTCTTCCTTCCTCAGTGGCCACAGAGTGATATTTAAAAGTCTGACAGGAGAGAATGGTAAGAAAATCTCCGTGGGAAAATCTTAGAGACGCGTCTGACACCTTTTCCTTTCGCTAAAGCCAAGGAAAGAGAATTCGGAACATACACAGGAGGAGAGCATTCTGGATTTAAAAAAAAAAAAAAAAAAAAGCCTCCGACTAGCATCTTGGATTTTGAGGGGAAAACCTCAGACCTGTTTCCTCCTATCCACTCTCTTACCGAGAGGGCTCTTGTGTGCTAGAACACAGGAGGGCAAAGGCGTGTTCCCTGTAGCCTCAGGGCTTAGCAACTTGGAGGAGAAAACGATCAGATCCAGGGAAGGGGACGGTTTCGTGGTCAGGGCCCGCGGATCACCGGCTGCTCTTCCTTGATTTAATCGGACACTCAGTCCTGGGCGAGAACGAGAGATTTCGAGCCGAGTTTAATAAAGATCTAGTAAGGAACACCCCTGGTGACCCAGAATGGAGTGATGTTTGCTTTGGGTTTGACTTCGGAAAATTTTGTCAGAAGCGATTTCTCTGGCTCCTAATTTTGTGAGCTGGACTGTGCGAGTCCGGGGAGCGGACACCATCACTGTCACACCTGTGCCAGGTGACGTCGGGAGGGCAGTGTCTGTAGATGGAGTTGAAAGAGAGTACTCGTAAACAGCACTGAGGCCATCAGGGGACTTTCATAAGGTCACGGGTAAGGTTCCGTATTATCTGTCAGGACAAAGGGACCACGGGAAACAAATACCACATATTAAAAGCCCCCAAGTCACCCAAGTCAGTCAACAAGAAATTTTTCGTGCCGAATGCCAATTTATAAAATCACAGAGCCACATAATAACCCTTGGATCTTTATGAGAGTTATAAATATATAGTACAAGGTGATGAAACTCGACAATAGGAATATTGTTTTCTTAATGTTTATTTATTTATTTTGAGAGGGAGAGAGAGTGCGGGTGGGGCAGAGAGAGAAAGAGAGCCAGCATCCCAAGCAGTCTCCCCGTTGTCACTGTCAGAGCGGAGCCTGGCTCGGAACGCTATCTCACGAACTGTGAGATCATGACCTGAGCCAAAATCGAGAGCCAACTGCTTAAGCGACTGAGCCACCCAGGTGTCCCAACAATATGAATATTCTTATAATAGCTTGAGCAGAGTAAGTCAAATGAGGTGTGAGGATACTAGCACGTTCCATGGCACAATTGTTATGCTAAACGCTTTCGAGGTTATACTATAACTCTATATAACTATAAAACTATAGTTTTATATAGTATAAAACTATATATTCTACATATATATAAATGCTCCGTGTACCTATTAGCTTACGCATGTGACTTCATAGTCAAATACAATTATTTATCTATATTTATGTACATAAGTATACATGTTAGCTCATATATGCATATACGTCATTTTGTGTACTATATCAAAACAGCGCTGGGTGGCTGTTATTCTCAGTTGCAGAGAAGAATGGTTACTTTGCCGGCTTACAGGCAGGAGGTGCTGCCGTGGGACCCCGGCGGTGTCAGGGATGGCAACGACACAGACCTCTCCCCAGGACCACACCGGCCTCCCCATGCATGTCAGGGATGTGTGCTAATTGTGTCGAAACTGCTATGAACGCACTTCTGGGCTGCAAAGCAATTCTCTGAGTCAATATTTAAAATCAAGATGCCTCCCTCCTCTTAAAGCCTTTGAGCCTGAAATTTAATATCTTGCGAGGGAGATGAAATCGAAGCAGAAAAGCACAGGAGAAACGTAGGCAGCGATGTTTTTCCTGCTGATCCCCTTGGTGCTTCCCTCTCGCCGAAGCCAAGGCTTGGTGAAGTCTGGGGAGTGACTTTCTCCCGCGAGGAGCCACCCACCTCCACCTGCTTTCAGTCTTCCCCAGCGCCAGAAGCCAGGTGTTCCCCTGGCCTGCCTCCCCTCCGCAGACAAATTCAGGGAGGCAGTGGGAAGCGGTGAGCCGGAGGGCTGTCCCAGCTTGTCGCCGGGAGGGAGGGGAGCTAGGATGGGGGGGCGGGAAGCAGCTCAGCGCAGGGGTCTAGCGGGTTCCCTTCACTGGGAATATCTACGTGACAAAGAGGGCTGCACGAGGTACCAGCAAATTCCTCTGCCCAGGAGATCACATTCATCTGGGTGGGAAGGTATACCGCACACTACATGGGCAGTGTCCCCTCCCCAGCCCTGGTGCTGTGTTCCGAGCTGGAGTCTTCAGAATTCAGTCTTCTCCGCTGCTCCCTCCGGCCCGCTGCTCACTCGGCTCCCCAGCGCCCCAGCCCAGGCTTCTTCAACGCGCTCACGCTCGCATTCTCTTACTCCGGCTTGCCCACGCTTGCACGCTCACACTTGGTTGCCCGGTTGGGCATCTGTCTGACCGTCCGGTCTGCCTTGTGGTCACAGCGCAGGTGTGCAGAGGAAAGCTCGAGACCCCGACTTCCAGCCCCACAGCCTGCCTCGGGGTGACCCCACCCTGGGGGACACACAGCCTCTGGTTTTCCCCTGGGTCCCCCTCAGTCTTTCTTGGTGAGACCTGTTGTTCGCAGAGCGGTTGATGCGGGGAGGGGGGAGGAATGGGCGTGGGGGGAGGAGGAGGGAAGGATCAAGAGCCGGTGGCAGGTGGTGGGAGGAGGGAGCAGACTCTGGAGCCAGGTGGCAGCGTGTGGGAGGAGGGAGGGGAGGGACAGTGAGACGGGGTGGCAGGTGGTGGGAGGCAGGGAGGCGAGGGAGGACGTGTGAGGGAAGAGAGTTTAAAAATGTATTTGTTTACTTTTTTACTTTGGGCCGGAGCAAAGGCGAGTGGGGATGGGCATGTTTCCCGTTCCCTCTGGGATCTGGGTCCCCAGCTTGGACAGGCGGCTCTATCTACACTTGGGTCTTGACGGGGAGCCGTGGCTTCTTCAACCCCGGAGCACCCCCCTGGCCGAGGAGCACAGCCTGTTGCTGGGGCATGTGTGCCTTGGGGGAGGGGATGGAGACAGGGTTTTGGTTGATTGTGACCACAGTGGATGGTGACAGCAGCCTGGCTCCGGCAGCTGCCTCCAAGTTGCCAAGCTGGGCTGGTACCATGGTGATTCACGCCTCAAACATCTGCTCTGTGTGCGATCACCTTCTGTGAAAGGAGTGGAAAACAAGGGAGGTCCGAAGTCCCCTCGATCCCAGACGAGAGAGGAAGCCACTCTCGTGAAAAGCCAGTGACACGGGTGTCCCCTGAGATGGTGACAAATGGAAATAGTGAAGAAGGCTGCAGAGGAAGTGGCTGCCCCAGGGCTGGGCTCTCCGCTCTCAGTGGCTTGGAAAGGGAAAAGGAGCGAGAAAAATTACTATCGAGAGGGCCAATGGGGAGGTCCTAAAAACCGCCGTTTGGAAGGAACAACAGTCCCGGCAGTCTCCAGAGAAGCCGGGGTCTCTGTCTCTGCCTCCCCTCCCCTCAGCCCACCTTCCACCTCTCCCTTTCTACCAGTCCCAAGAGCTCTGGTCTTTCCAGCTCTCCTCTTGAACACTAGTGGAAAAATCACTTCATCGCTCCGAACTTCAATCGCATCATCGATCAAATGGAAAGAACAAATGACTTGGCTGTCCCTAAAGTCATGGCAGCCTGGGCAGGCGGACCCCCGAGGTGGTGGCCGGGAGAGGGTCAGCCGACCATTCCTGCAGTAAGCGAGTGCTGGGGGGAAGCGGTGCTGTGGGCGGACGCTGCAGACGGAAGCTTCGGGAGAATTCTGGAATCAATTAGCAAATCCCACCGTTGCTGCAGAAGAAGCAACTGGGGTCGGATGGACCTTCTTCCTGCTTTTATCTAGAACAGTGATTCCCAACCTCTCAGCAGTGGGGGACTTTGCTCCCCAAGGCAAATTAAGTAATGTCTGAAGGCACTGGCTGCCACAAGGCGGGGAGGTGCTACCGGATTCTGGTGAGTTGAGGTCCAGGGTGCTATTAGACCTCCTACGATGCACAAAACTTCCCAACATGGAATAATGCAGCTCCAAATACGAATGGTGCCCAAGCTGAGAAACCCCGACCTCAATCCTCTAGGTTCCAGGAAGTACAGGTATCAGATGAGTTTCTCAGCGACCAAGTCCAGCGTGTGTCAGAAGCTGGGGGTCAAAGCTCTGAGATCGTGGACAGCAGTGAGCTTGAGAAAACGGGTCTAGCCCCATCTCCGCTGGCACCAACATCAGTAATAAATCATACAAATATTGGGCGCCCTAGGCTGAAATGTACTCACTCCGCCGTTTTGAACACTGACGTGTATTTCTACCAATGAAATCCTTTAAATTACAGGCTGTTCCGGGGATGGCGAGGGAGGAGCCGACCGCTGGAGGGAGGCTGGGCAGTGAGAGGCAGATAAAAACCGCAGGAGCAAAAGTCCCACCTTGAGGGTGGGGCAGGGTGAGGAGGGGCGACCAGGCGGGATGAAGAGCCTGCCGCGTGGGGAGGGGGCTCAGGCCACTAAGCGGAGCGAGGCTTAGAGTCCAGTTACCGGCCCTCCGGCCTCAGAGCTGGGAGCTCTGATTCCACTGAACACGCCCCTGATCTCAACTAGAGAGCAATTATCCTTGAATTTGAAAGATGCTTTCCAGTAAGGACAAGCACGTGCCTCATAGTGGGGGGAAAAAAAAAACCACAGCTTTTCGGAGGCACACAGACAGGGAAACGCCTGCTGACTGTCTTCTGCCTGGGTCCAGGGAGAACGAGAAAACTGGCCTCTAGGCTGGGCTTCCAGAACCTACTCCCAGAAGCACCTGCCAGAGCTGCTTCGTCAGGCCAGGGCCGCTTCTGTCGGTCTGAATGCTGGCCCGCACCCAGCCCCATAGCCTGTCAGCGTCCGTGCACCTGCGGGAGGGGGTGGGGCTGGCCGCCAGCCACACGGGAGGCTGGGACATGAGACAGGGAGTGGGGTGGGGAGCCCCTGGACGAGAGGCGGAGGGGAGACCAGGCGGGCACAATGACACACGCCCCCTGTCCAGGGGGAAGGCAGATGAGAAGAGAGGGCAGGGCACCATGGAAAGGTCGAAGAAACGCGGCCAGGGAGAGCTGAGGGCGGCAGAGCCCTGGGGGCTTCGGGAAGACCTGAAACTTACCATCAGAGGGACCCTTGAACTCCCTGGCTGGCTTTCACCCAGGAGCTCACTTGGAGAAGGAGATGATGAAGCGTGACACAGGCCGTGTGACGGCAGGAGCAATGGGCCCGACTTGAAGTTGGTCACTCACGAGATGATGCTGTGACTTGCCCTGTGGGCGTGAGCTTGAGGCACGGGTCTCAGTATTTAAAGTGTCTGAGTTTTACTGGAAGGGAGGAGGTGTGTTTGAAAAAGCGCTACGCGGGGGGCCTGGATTCAGTACCCTAGTGACTTCAGGCCAAGAACAGCTGTGCCCCGCCTGAACGGTGCTGTAGGGCCCCCAGCTTCCGGTCCAGCCATGAACGAGGCCAAAGCCTGCGCACCGCGTGTGCTTGGACCCGCAGCTCCGTCCGTGCCCACCGGGGGGCGGGGGGGAGGCGCTGCAGAGTGCACTGTGTTGTGCTAACATCCTACACCCTGCCCAAGGGAGACCCGGCCTGGGGCACCGGCACCCTGTGTCTGGGAGGGCGGGCACCTTTCCCACGGGGATAAGCGGCCTACAGAATCCCAGCAAGCAGGACAGGCCCCCTGGGCTGATCACGAAAGGGGATTGTGACAAAGAGACCCTCAAGAATTCTGACACCTGCTTCCTGGAATTCTCTCTGTCTTGCTTGCTCCCACCTGGTTTCCTTTTCTTAGGCATTTTTTCAGGGTCTTTGTTTCTCTTCTAGGCCTCAGGAGGAAACCGTGCCCGCGATCTCATCTCCTGTGTGGCTCCAAGGTGCCGCCTCCGTCCATCCCCCGAACCCAGGGGTGACGGTGTCCCCTGCCGCTGCTCAGCAGTGAGCTGTCTCCCTGCCCCTGCGTCGCGCTTCTTGGCATTTCCAGCGTACGGGTGACCCGACCCCTCTGTCTTGGGTTAGAGCTGGCCTTCCAACCTCCCCCCAAGCACCCCTTCCATCTTGGAAGTCGGGCGCGGTGTTGACATGTGGCTAATGCAATGAGAGCAGCAGCGACGTGTGTCACTTCCGGGTGGAATTCTAAGGGGCCGTGTTGATATCCCCTGGTCACGGCGGTAAACGCGGTGGAGACGGACCCTCCAGGTGGTCCTAACACGTGGCCCGAAGGGGAAATATATGTGCACGTGCCCACAGATAGCGGCGTCTATGTGTGCGCGTGTGCGTTAAGCGGCAGAAATGTTTTATTGTCAGCAGAGCATGATCTGGCCTCTCCTGACGCTTCCACGGCTGCCCTGTTTGCACCCGCGAGAGCCGGGGACACTTCTACAGAGAGGACTCTAAACAACTGAGCATTTCCTTGACTCGGTCCCTTCGAATCTGAACCCATCACACCAGTGCCTCAAATCACTCCTTCTCCGGCCAGCGCCTCTGGCCCCGGGGGCTCATGGAAGCTTCCACCAGTTCCCTTACTGAAGTGCAAAGCCTGGACAGCCTCCCCGCACCCTTCCTCCTCTCGGTCACATTCCCTCCACACACTCAGGTCCACCCTTGTCCGCAGCCCCAGCACCCCCTGGGCTGCCTCTGCCTGGATGCCTGTAGGCGATCGTTCTAAGAGGCTGATCTGCTTAAAAACCCGAAGTGCCGCCCCCCACCCCTCGGAGAAAACCGAGCTGCGCGCCAGTCCTTGGACGATCTGACTCGTGCCCACATGCCCAGCCACCTGCTGTCTTGCCCCCCACCCCGGGCGCCTCGCTGAGCCCACACTTTGCCCTCTGCCCCCCACCCCTGGCCGTCCCTGTGCTGGGTGCTGGGTGCCCAGGACTCCCCTTCCCATCGGCAGCCTGGTGGCACCCGCACACACTTTGGGGGCCTTCACGACGCACACGCACGTTGGAAGGACTTCCTTGGCTGGGCATCCGTCTCCAAGCTGCGTGCCTGTCCGGCGGGCTCTGCCTGGCGTGCCTCTGCACGGCGGCTGGGGTCCCCTGCCTCCCCAAAACGCCGCCGTGCAGGGTGCGGGCAGGGACCCCGTTTTCCGGTCTTCCCACGCCTTAACGCAACGCCAGGGTTAGGACGGCGTCTCCAGGAGGAGGGAAGAGATGAGTAAAGCAAGCGCTGCCTGTGCGCGGAGCTAATTTCACGTGCACTGATTGTAAATGCTTCTCCCTCTTCATTTCTTCTGACACGAAACAGTTTCCAGTCTGGGCTAACCGTGAGCAGCATTTTTGCGTCCTAGGTGGGATTCCCTCTGCGTTAACGCAGACGGCCAAGACCTTCTAGCACCTCCGGAACAGGCCCCCAGCTCCCACTTGTCCCTGCCCGAGCTGGGGAGGACCCGTCCTGGAACGGTGGGGGCACCGTTCCCCTTTCCTGTGCAGGTAGGTGGCGGTTGTGACAACCGCAGAGACGGCGGGGCAGCCGGGGCTGGAGGAGCAGCCTGGCGGAAAGGCTCCTGGGGGGAGGACCGGAAGGGATCCTGTGGCTGCCAGAGGGAATCCTTAGGGCCCGGGTGCCCGAGAGACGCTGGCCGGGTGGCAACGGGAAGCCGAGAAAGTCGACTCCTGCCGGCATTTGGACCGAGGCGTTGTTGGCCTCGCGTACCATTTGCCACTGCGGTGATGACTGTAGTCACATTGGAGCTGTGAGGAAGGACGCAGAAGTGTGACGCCAGCCGAGCCCTGGGCGGGGTGCTGCGTCCTGGAGGAGGCGTCAGGGCCAGCGTCCCTACCTGTTCCACCCTGTTAACCCCATTGCCATGCACAAGACAGTTATTTGGCTATAATCCACATTTTTGATGGACCCATGTGGTGTGACACCCCACCCCCTGCTATAGTTGACGCGTTCCCTGGAGGTCGAGGTGTGGGCATAATGCATCCGCACGCGTTGACCCGGAAGCGAATTATCTACAGAAATTGACACAAGCACAGCCTACAAAGGTAGTTCAGACAGACCATGATTCCAGAGCCCCCAGGCCATATGCACGCCTTTGGACATTTCCAATGGGTCACTGTCTGTCTTAGATTCCAGTGTCCAGGACGGACCCTGCCTTCCCCCCACATCTTCTCCAATGACAGTGCAGTGCAAGACAGGGTTTCCGTGTCTGGGTCACCGTATGCCGATTTATAGACAAGGTTGGCAGTCCCCACTGGGTCAGGCTTTCGGCTTGATTTCAGTTAGTGGCTGGGGTAGGAAAGGGCGGGTCCCCGAAGGGCAAGCTCAGAGTGGTTTCTCCCAATGCGGGTTTTGTTTGCGCCATTTGGAACTGGGCTTCTGGTGGTGGTGTAAATATGAAT
This sequence comes from Paguma larvata, assembly GCA_030068075.1. Lineage (NCBI taxonomy): Eukaryota > Metazoa > Chordata > Mammalia > Carnivora > Viverridae > Paguma > Paguma larvata. The sequence goes on from CM057824.1 coordinate 145,281,181, forward strand.
ATATCCATTTCCAAGGTGCAGACACAGATTAAAATGTCAACGGGCAGCGGTAAAAAATCAATAGCCTTTGAAAGTTTGAAAGTCCACAGCTGGTTAACGCGGGTGTGCAGTTCCCTAATCTCAGAGCCCCTGGGAATACCTCTCCCTGCCTCCTTTCCTGTCTTTCGCTCCTTGTGACTTTGTACCTTTCCTCTTGGTCTTTTTTCATATATATTTTTTCCCGTGTATTTTTCTCATGTGTCCTTTTTGCTGCCCACACCTTCCTCCACATCCGTTTTTCTCCCTGTCTCTGTTTTTTCTTTTTTCCTTTTCACGTCCCTTCTCATTTCAACCGTGGGACCAAAAAATATTTTGAAGAGTCATCTTACTTTTATTAAAGTGTCTTTTAATTAAACATTTAAAAATCTGCTAACGTTTTCGTGTCTTCGGCTGGCCCTTTTTTAAAAAAAATTGGGAGACCAATATGGGTTTTTTTGAGGTGGGGATTAACAGCTCACAGAAGAATATACTCCTTATCCCTGCGCTGGAAAGTGAAGAAGCTACCCCATCCTCAGTACAGTATTTGCACATCCACCGATCACATTTGGATCCCTGTGGTGACAGGAGCATCGCAATCCCATTCCGGTTAAACACAGAGATGTTCTCGTAAACAGGTGGCTTTCGCTTGGCAGTTTAACAAGCCAAGTGTTTACTGACTCTGAAAAACCATTCTGTGCATTGTGTCCTGGGCATTCGTGGTTCCGTTTATGACCCAGGGGCCATGGGTTTGGTGTTCCCGTCAAAAGCACTGAGTAGTAATTGTACGCTAATTTTTTGCCTAGCCTACGGATAGAATCTCCTCACATAATTACGTATTTATTTCCTTGTAGATTTCCTATGTAGAATCAATGTATAGCTGTGTATAACATTATTGCTGAGTTTCGTTTTGATGAAATGTTGATTAGTGTTGACTCCATGACTAACTTTCATAGCGAGTGCCTACAAGAATTACGCATTTTTTATGCAAACATTCTTTACCTCTATAAGGCTCAGTCAACGGGACTGTTGGGTGTGATTCCAAGATGTGTTCTCACTCTTTAAATTTCCTTGTGTGCTGAACATACCCATGCAATCTTTTTCGTAGAGACAAAAGCAAATTAGACGAATGGCTATACCCTTTCATCTACCCCCAGAGTAAGGATATTCTACTTTTTCAATTTTTAATTCAATTTTTAAAGACTACTTTTAAGCCATTAGGTTCATAGATCAAAATCATTAAAATTATTACAGAGGTAACCCGGAAACTGAAACCCAACGAACCGGTGGTCCGGTAGGGAGCTCTTATACAAACGTATCTGGATCCCATAGAGATAGAACAATTAAGACACCCTTATCAGAAACACTGACCGTGTCGAAAATATTGACTCGCAGAGCACCCACCCTTAATGTCTTACGATTCAGTTAGACTAGTTAAAAAAATTCACTGAACTAGAACATCAATTTCGAACCTGGAACTAATGGTAAAAAACTATTAGCATGGCGACTCACACGCAACGCCATCCAGTTCAATCTGCCCCCACGCTCAAGACTCCATCTGTTCATAATGATGCTGGTTTCCAGGCCATCGATCCTTCCAGCATTCAGAGAATCTATTGGTCTTCTGTGCTGGTGACTTTGGAGTTAGAGATGAGAACCAAATCTGCAAACATGCATGTGGCTGGTGTGGTCCACGGTCCCTGCCTATTCGGACACACAGCTTCATCAGTTCTGTGACGGTACCGGCCACCTCATGGTTTCCTTCTAGGTCTGAGGAGAGTATGTGCCATGACTTAGATCCCCTCCCTGGCAGAGAACCAGTTTGGGGCTCTTGAAACCAAGAAGCAAAGGCTTTGAAATGTTTCAGTCTACAAGACTAGTGTTAGAAAGAAGGGTGAGGCAGAGGCAGGGCGGGGATGGTATAGAAATGAATGGAAGAGAGGCATGTAGGTGCTGGGGGTGGCCGTGCAGGACCTGGAGTCGGCATTCACATGGCGAAATTAGCATGCACTCGAGATGAAGGAAATTAGGCAGGGGTCTGGGGTCGGGAATTAAAACATGCGATGTAAAGAACTTTTGACCATCATTTTTTTTCTCGGAGGGGGCAGACCTTTGGGGAATGAGGATTCAATGACTATGCTACAAAAGGACACATATATTTTAATAGTCTCTTGATTTGAGGAATAGCAGAAGGAGGAAGTAGGGGCCAAGATAAATGTGGGCAAGATTAATGGTTAACTATGCAGGTCAAGTTTAATATCTGTGGCCCGAAGGATGATGGAGAAGTGTTTGCAAGCTTCCCTTGTGACTTTAGATATGAATTCTCTCACTGGGACAATGCATGTTTCCAAAGGCGAAAACAACGGCATTGTCTGTTTATTTCATATCCACGCGGTCTTTAGTATTTAAGCTTCAACGTCAAAACCACATTGCTCATTTTGCGGGAGGATTTATTACAATTAATTCCTCTTTCCTCTTAAAAATGCTCTGTGTATCCTGTTTATCTAACTTAAGAGCTTAGAGCATTACACCACTGATCTATTCCAAACCTGAATCATTACCAGTGACTTCCACATCAAACACTCCATTTTTAAATCCTTGTATCTTAAAATTCTGAAGGACGCCGGAAAGGTTTAACAATGACAAGCCATTCTTTTCTTCTCTTTAGATTATCCAGCCTATGAAATACCTGCACAGAAAACTCGAGCTGACTTTCACTAAACCTCCTAAAAGTGAGATTGGAATTTTTGCGGGTCCCGATCCACAACGCAGACCTACCAACAAAACCCCATACTTCGGGCTAACAATTTCAGCACAGAGTTCAATCCCACGCAAGAGGAATTTCAAGTAAAGCACATCGTAACATCAATGCAATACCGTATATGTGAAATAGACCTCGCCGACGAGAAAGACAGATCATCACAAAGAAATGGGGGTTTTGTCCTGATCTGGGGGTTTTGCATTTAAGACCAAAAATGAGGAAGAAATTTCAAGTTACTCACTCATGGATTCCGTCAACCTGGCCATCACTGTAGTTTCTTCTTTGTGCTTTTCCTGGAGATGAGAAGAAAAGACATTTATGTAGAAGACACCTCTGAGATGGGGACAGACACAAAGGATCGGATACAGCTCTGGCTCTTTCTTTTCTTTTCCTACATTAGAATTTGGTCACCGACGATGAACTGAATTTAAAAATCTCCTATCATGGCTACACAATCCGTCACTGAAAAGAGATTTTTAGGGCATTAAAAAAACTTGCCATCGCTCTTGGAAGGGAGTGACTGTCACACTGATTTTGGATATATATATTTGGCGATGCAGGACCTCTCTGACACTGGAGGTTTGACATCCATATGCCAATCTTTGCTTTCTATTTTCCCCCGTGAAGCTTTTTTTTGGTATTTTTGGAGACGGTATTTTTATAGTCATTTGATTTCTTTTCTTTCTAAAAGCTAAATAGATTTTATACATCTTCCTTTGTCTTACTTTTTTGAATTCCTGGGGTCTTTTGAAAGTTATCGCTTTTGAGGGGTTTATAACCATATCCATTTTGGGCTGAAAACATTTTGTTTCAGCTGGGATATAGGTTATTACCCACCGAGTGTGAGAGCCAGAATGATACATACATAAATCGAATCCGTCCTAATTAAAAAATTGCTTTGAGCTATTAAGAATAACAGTCACCTCTACTGTAAAGTTCTCTTCATTTTTTCATATTTCTTTAATTTCCCTGGGCTCTTACCATGTGCACTGACCGAAACATTGGCCACTGCGATTTTACTTCTTTGTAGTCTTATTCTTTTTCTGATTATGAAACGGATACCTGCTCATTATTTAAAAACTCCAAAAAGACTGCAAAATTATAAATCAGAAAATACAGTTCTCCCCAAACCACCCCCCCAAGAGGACACCACTGTTACACTTTGGTGAAAACCTTTTTATTCTCATTTCTATACCTATGAATAGATACGGATATGGAAATACAATTTCTTTTTTATAAATACAAACATCCACACTCTCTGTACAATAAATGTCAGCTACGTTTTCACTTAACACCATGACACAGCTTTCTATGTCAGTGAGGTAGAATACACTGGCTTTTTTCAACGACCGTCCAGCATTCATCACGGATGAATACTCCATAATCTCTTCAACCATATCCCGTTTAATTTGCTCACAATTCCCACTATGTTACAAAATGCTGTGATGAGCAGCCCTGAAGTCACACCTTGGCGAACTTGCCCTGTGAACTACTGAGGACGAATCTTAGGGTTAAAATTGTCCAGGAAGTAGGAGTATTAAGATTTTCGACACATATCCGTTGTCCCCCCCCCTCCCAAAATGTTGAATCTGAGAGTGTATAAAAGTATTGATTTCTGGAGCACCTGGGTGGCTCAGTCGGTTTAGCGTCCGACTTCGGCTCAGGTCATGATCTCATGGTCTGTGAGTTCGAGCCCCGCGTCGGGCTCTGTGCTGACGGCTCAGAGCCTGGAGCCTGCTTCAGATTCTGTGTCTCCCTCTCTCTCTGCCCCTCCCCTGTTCAAATTCTGTCTGTCTGTCTGTCTCTCAAAAATAATGAATATTAAAATATTTTTTAAAAGTATTCATTTCCTTACATTCTTGCCAACAGGCCAATAGCATGAGAACATCTCCCCTCTCAATCTTGGCCAAACGGATAGGCAAAACACATAGTTTCTCATTATCTTCTATCGTTAGTATTCTTTCTCTGCCCTTTTGGTTATGAACCACCATAGTATTCCTTCGCGTGTCGTCAGTATGTCACTGACTCTTGGTTTCGTGTGGTCAGGCTCCAGCAACTCCGCCGTCAACATCTTAGTTCTTAGAAGCCAAAGGTGGCATTCATCGTTCCCCGTGGCCACGGTAGAGTGCTGAGCAAGTCACAGCTGCCTGGCTAGCGCTTGAGTTGGTGTGTCACGGCTTGGGTGTTGGCGCACAGCTAAAAGCATGATTATTCACCCTCTGGCGCCGCTATTCCCAAACCAGAAGAGTGCGCTTTGAGTGTCAACACACAGCTCTGTACATCACAAGTACCCTTGATTTTCATGAGCCCTGGAGTCATAGCAATGAAATCAGTACGCCGCCTCTTCCTCAAATTGGTAATTGCCCTTGAGAACAGAAGGACCTGAGGAACCGCGGTCTCCCATCCTACCTGCGGTGGCATCTAACCCGTGCTACTCAGCCTGCCACGTGGTTTCTACCGAGATGCGGAAACGGCACGACTATGGAGAGGCTTAGAGTACCAACTAGGACAGGTGAAGAGATGCCCGTCACAGGACACAGGCTCCCAGGAACGGGCACAGCAGCTGCTTCGAAGCAGGCTCACTCTAGTGGTTGCTGACAAGTCACGCATGGAAGCATCTCTGTGGTGGGAACTCCGTGACCTTCATCCGTGACCTGTAGGAATCTTGTTCTGTCTCTGCCTGCTCTGTTGACTCTCCACCACACCCCTGCGCCTAGCTCTGCTGTGGGTTCGGTACCCCCCTCCCCCTCCCGCTCCCCCCCCTGCCGTAACACGGTCCCTCCTTGCATCCTGGTGTATGACCTGTTTCCCCTTCATTTTCATTTTCTGGCTCTGTGCTCCTTGTCCTCACCCTGGATCACTGACCACTTCAGCTTGGCCCTCCCTCCATGGCCCCGGCGGTGACAGTCCCCGGAGCACGGGCACCCAGATTGCAGGCACTGTATCCTGTTGAGGCCCCGTCAGTTTTGTCCCTGTTCCTGGGTGTGGCACCACTTTATTCTTGGGTCCCAAGGACTCTGCCACCCTTTGTACCCAGGTCCTGCTGGTGGGTGGACCCTATGGCTATTTATTTTGAGGGACAAAGGGAGGGAGAGAGAGACAGAGAGAGAATGAGCAGGGGAGGGACAGAGAGAAAGGGAGAGAGAGAATCCCAAGCAGGCTCCACACTCAGCGCGGAGTCCTACACAGGGCTCGATCCCACGACCGTGAGATCACGACCTGAACTGAGAACAAGAGTGGAAGTTCAACAGACCGAGCCACCCAGGCGCCGCCCCCCCCGCCCCACCCCCACCAACCACAACTTTCCAGTTATTTTAATTCAGAGGTGCGGGATATCCTAGTCCTGGGGACACCAAATACTGCCTGGTTCAGCATTTTTTTCTTCCCTGTAGTCAAATGGAAACTCCTGACACCAATGGGGGAGGGGGCCTTAGAAACCCTAAATTTAGCTCTCTCCGTTTGACTCATCTATATCATAACTTATGGTGGGAATCAAGGCATCTGTTTCCATGTAAGTGGTTCAGTCATTCTACGGGATGGCTTCAAACTCCTCGTGTCAGGATCAAAGAGCTGAGGGTTGCAACTTCACGGCCCGTATGCCCGATGAGGCCCTGGTATCCCGCTCTCGGTCCCGAGCAAATCCTCTTCCTTTTCTGAAGCTCAGAGTTTCCTCCGCCATAAATGTTCTGGTTCCCAGATTTATGACACGGGAGAGAGGTTTGGAATTACAGCATCTGAAAGCTGGAAGAGATTCTTTCACCGATCGTCGAGTCCAACCCTACGGTGATATAGTCGAGGAAACCGAAGCCCCTGCCCAGAGAGGAATTTCCACCCTGCGGGTCTCTTCCCCTTGTCAACAACCTCGGCTCCCTTGGAAATAGTAACGGCCACCGCCTGCGGAGGGTATTGAGACAAGACCCCTCCCACGGCAATCGCGGAGTCACGCTGGGGTTCCCCAGCTTCGCCTTCTGTGTGTCCCACAATAGCCCTGATTTCCACAAATGGCCGTGGACTTCTCAATTTATATACCCAGCTCTGACCTCCCTGTTGAGCTTCTGCTAGGTATTGGATGGCTCCACCCAGAGGCTCAATGGCTGCTCCAAACCAACCTGTCCAAAGCCCCCCTCTCCCTCACACACTTCCGCCGGCCTTCACCCGGCCTTCTTTCTCCATTCGCTGCCTTCAGTTTATAGCATCACCACCCACGTTGTGCCTAAGCCAGAAGTCTGAGAACACTCCTCCCTCTCTTTCTTCCACACCCTCAAGATTTCACATATCTTAAATCTAACCCCCCTTAGCCATCTTTTAAAGGGACCGTTAATGTCGCTCGCACCTGCCTCTGGTCGCACCTCCACACCGAAGGGCTTTTCCTAAAGCAGCCCTGGGGAATCTATCTAAAATGCAGACTTGACCCAGGAATGCCTGGCTGGAAATCTTTCAGATGCATCTGGCAAGTAAGCAATCAATTCTGGTCTTTTGGCTGGGGCCGCCTGGCGGGATGCTTCTGTCTTCCATGCTCACTCTCTTGTTGGAGCTACTTTCCTTCCTTGGCCATTGGTGTTCCTTCTGCCCGGACACCCCAGTTTCCATTTCCTCTCTGTGCTCCCCAATTTATCCCTAAGAATTCCACTGGACACAAGTCAATCTAGGATTTCCCCTAGTCTACTGACCATGTTTCCAGAATTTTATTCCTATACCTGTTTGTGCTCCAATGTATACCATTGCATCATTTGCGATGGGGGTAAGAGTCCAGGACCTTCAGAAAAGTCAAGTCCAGCCTCCCAGTAGCCTCCTCTGAGAGCTCGCATTGGTGCTATTGTCACGGCCAGGACGCGGCGCACGGTAGACGAGAGGTCTCTGCTACTGAAAAGCCCTGTGGTCCTGAGCAAGTCATTTTATTTTTCTTGGCCAGCTTCTGGGGCTTTCTCTTGTCAGTCTGGTTGGCTGTTTGCCAAGGGGCCCCTGGGACTCGTGAGTCATGTGTAGAGGATGTCTGTAAGGTGCTTAGTTGGGGATACAGTGTGAGCATTGGTAATATTTTAAGATTTACAAAAACAGATGTGTTTGCTTTAAGAATTTTCCGTAAGAAAGATCTTTCTGCTGGGAAGCACGAGTTTTGAGAGTTGAGATAAAGAACAGGATTACCCCTTGTAAAATGAAAAGGAAACTAGAAATGCAGGAATCTGTCCTTTGGCCTGAAAGTTTATTGTTCTTATTTATTGCATCTGTCATGGTTGCACGTTCTTATCATGAGAGAGAGAGAGAGAGAGAGAGAGAGCGTGAGCGAGTGAGAACTACAGAGCATGAGGAGTCCAGGAAGGAACCCAGGTCTAGAAAGCTGTTGGACTTGGCTTTGCCATTTCTTAACCGGTTCCTGTGAACTTCTGGGAGCTCCAGTTTGCTCATCTGTAGAGTGGGATAGACAGTCTATCTGTGTCTCCTCGTCCACAAGCCCGTTGTGAGAAATAAATGAGAAACTCTGTGTCAACACACCCATGGATTATATCCCTGTGTGTGAGCGAGCGTGTGTGTGTGTGTGTGTGTGTGTGTGTGTGTGTGTGTAATCATTATTCCCTTCGGCTACCGTGTGAGGGCTGAGGGTCATAGTCCGTTCTTGCTATTTGAGGATGAATAGTGTCAACGGCGTGTGGCCAAGCACCTCACAACCCCATTTCCAGAACCTTCCACCAGAATACAAGGTTCCTCTTGGAAAAGCTGAATTCTTTTGCTCTAGGAGCCACTCTGCTTACCACTGTGTTGTCATGCATCTAACAGGATGACAGAAACATTTAAAGTTTCGGGGAGTCACAACGATGATGCTCACCGATACGTGAAAAACTTCCGGGTGTCTCGTTAACATCACGTCAAACTCCTCAGGTAGAATACAGACCTTCAGGGAGAGTGGGGATTCAGTTTTCTTATTGTTTGTGTTCTTTCTACCACACCTGGGAATGTAAATGAAAGCTCAATGGTTTTATTGGTGTGCGTGTGTGTGAGGGAGAGAAAGAGAGAGAGGGAGAGAGAGATTTATACCCACACTCCTGTTTCAGCTGAGGACTGCGTGGCTTCCTACTGGGACCGTGCCAGAGATATAACTCTTTCTGTCTGAAATGACAGAGAGGTTTTTAATGGGGGCAATTACAACCGAGTCTAACTGTAGCTCAAAGCTAAGACTAAGAACTGTGTGTGTGTGTGTGTGTGTGTGTGTGTGTGTTTCTGGGGGTGCGGAGAGAGGGAGAGAGAGAGAGTTGTGTGTGCAAAGCTTTTGGAGAAGGAGGAGGGGGGCCCTTCCGCCCATGCCAGGGGCTCCCCGGCACCACGGGCAGGAGCCGGCGGGGTTGAGCGAGGTCTGTGCGTTCGGCGGTGCTAACTGCCTCGCTTCCGGCTCCCCAGAGAGCGAGCTGTTATGGATGAAGGGAAAACTCATCAGAGTTGATATACTTCAAGCCAGTCATATTTACATCGAGGATATTTTTATCTCTCTAAAATATGTCCTTCTATTCGTCACCCAACTGTGATTTTTTTTTTCAAGTTACAACTGTTTAAAGGAACATTTCTATCAAGTGGGAAATGGTAATGCTATTTTATAGACCTGGGTCCTCAACTGGACCTCACCTCCAGGTTAAAGCTGCGACCCCTCAACCGCCCATCTTGTTCTTGGCGTTCTCTATGGCTGTGCCGGCTGTGGGCTCCAGCCCCAACGCCCCTCCCCCTCTTTCCCGACGCGATGCCATTGCAGGTCACCCGGGGAGTGATTTGAAAGGAAAATACCGCATCCTCAAATAGCCAATCAAATAAGTGCCCTTAGAAACGGTATCATATCTATTGTCTTGAGTAGCTACTAAAATATAAAGGCAGAGGATTTAAGAACACACATTAGCTTTTTGTCAGCAGGCAAGTGTGGTTTGGGACAATGAAAACCATAATCCCTAACATTTCTTCCCCATTTATTATATAGCCCGGCGGCATGGCGAGTGCGTTACTGGGCCGTCCTACTGAGTTCTCACGCTGGGCCCTATGATATAGGTACTGGCACCCTCACTTTGCTGGTGGAGAAGTTGAGGCACAGCGAGGCCGAGCAAATCACCCCAGGCTGCACAGCTGGCAGAGGAGCAGAGTTGGGTGTCGCACCCAAGAAGTCTTCCTTTTGCATCTGCGTTTTTCACCCTGGGGCCACCTGCGTCCCTAAGAACTAGTGACTAGGAACCTCGTCCCTAAGAACTAGCCTCTAAGAACCAGCCTTGAGCCGGAGGCTGTGGTCAGGATCCAGGTCCACCCTCCTCCCTAGTCTAGTTGCTTAGACATGTATCGATGTACACAAGGTGGGCGCTAAGTATAACAGGACGGAGACACAGGTGAGGAAGGCTCTGTATCTGCCTTTCAGTCCAGGAGAGAAGACATGCACATACGCAGCTGTAATATGTGGTTTTGAGGGGAAGAGAGGTCCACAGGACATCAAAGGGAAGAGGGCGGAGGGAGAGAGACCGAGAGGGGAGAGAAGGAAAGAGAGAAGAGAGATGGGAGAGAATGAAGTTCTCGCCCACGGAACCGGAGCAGGCTCGCAGAGGAAGGCCTTCAATGTGTCAGGAAGAAAGCAAGAACAATGAGGGCAGGGGGACGGGGAGGCAGAGTATTTTCAGCAGAGACGCAGCGCAAGGAAACGCGGGGGGCCCTTGGTGCTCGTGTACCAGGCGCACGGCGGGCAAGCAGGAGAAGACAGTACGGGGCTGACTTTGAAAATGAGGGTGGACGCTGTGGAGGCCGCGGTGCCAGGCCGAGTCGCTTGTGGGGAGAGTCCAGGGGCCGGACCGGTGTCCAAACCTGCGAGGGGAGGAGGCTGGGGGCCAAGGTCTGAACCTGCGTGAGCGCCTTGCTAAAACAGGTCATGCTCTTTCCTGGAAGCCAAGGTGCAAAGGGGTTTGAAGAATTAAGAACTCGCCCATCAGAATGTAATCTAATTTTGCATAATATTCGTCCTTGATTTATTCCGTGTAAGGCCCAAGAGGTTGCCCAGCAGAATGTGATATGATTTTACCTAGAGAGTATCTATCCGTGATCTATTTGGTGCAAGGCTCCTACGGCGACCTCATGGTTTCATGGTTTGGGGTAAAAAAAACACAAAAACCTGGAGGGGGACGGCTTGAAGGAGGGCCACGCAGGATAGCCTGGGGGATACGGTCTCCTTAGCAAAATGTAGGGAGCCACCGCCTCACCCAGACACCCTTTCTAAGGTCCCTTCTGTACAGGTCACCCTGCTGGGTTCCTCATGAAGGCATCACTGTGGCCATGCTGACCAGGCGAGGGAGGGCCCCAACGCACTGAGGTATGAGGCGGTCATAAAAAAATGAAATCAAATTCAAGGTTGTGCTTGTACTCAATCCCCTTGATCCGCCCGTGCTGCGGGTTGGAAGAAGGGGTTCGGAGCACCCCCTTTGGTGCCTCCTGGGGAGCACGGACTTCCTGGACTTCTGCCAAGAGGAGCAGGTTGAAGGGCTAAGCGGTGGAAAACCGCTGGGTTCTCGAGCTGCCGAACACCCCCGACCCTGCCTCTGCCCGCGTCCTCCCCCGCGTGAAATTCTGCGGGCTCACTTCTAGACTCCCAGCGCCAACATCCCAGCGCCGTTTCCCGAGCGCCCAGTGTGGTTGGTTTCTTGGAATAGGAGGAGTGACTCATCCCTCCTTTCCTAGAGCGCCTGGAAATATCATAAAATGTAGGACGAGCATGATCACCAAAGTCATCCCAAGAAGTTCCTTTTAAAGAAGACGCCGAGCCAGGCTGCAGAAGGACACGGAGGATTTCCAGGCAGCGGAAGTCGGCGGAGCCTGTAGCCGGCGGCCATCGGGGGACTTTTCCCAGGCGAGCACTCCCGCTCCTAGGAGGCGTCTGTGCCAGGCTCGGCCCCAGGCTCCCCGGGACTCGACTGCAAAGCGCTGCATCTGGGAAGCAGCAGGGACTCTTCCGTTCATCTCGCGTCACCCGATCTATTGCTTCTCTGCTGGGCCCGCAGCTCTCTGCAGGTTCGTTCTGCCTCCACGGCGATCTTGCAGGAATCCGAAACCTCACAGCGGCCGACGCCTCTCCTGCCGGCCTCCATCCGAGGCACGAGCTTGGCTGAACCCTCTCCGATCCCCAGAAAGGGAGCAGATGGTGTATTCTTTCTTTTCTTTTCCCTTTACTCTTCCGGTGTGTCCGCAATCCCACTTCTGGGCACGTTGAGTCTGCAATGGCCGGGCTGCCCCCCCAGCTCTGTTTCATTCAAGTCAGGGCCTTTGCTTCTAGACCTGGCTCCACCTGCTTCTCCAGGCCCAGCTCCCCCCCTGTCCTCACTTCTGGCACCACGCTCCGGCCGGATGAGCCCCTTGAGGGACCTGAACACACTGCACGGGCTCATCCCTCCTCCTGCTTTCTCTGCCTGTACAATTAACTCCTATTCGTTATTGAGGACTTGGTGCAGATTTGGTTGCCATCATCCTGGCATTGTCCCTGACTGTCCCTTTCCCAGTGACCACTCTCTGCACCCCAGCATCTGTGCATGCTTCTGTCATGGGACTTCTCACTTCTGGACCCGTGACTGCCAAAACAGAGTGCCTCAGGGACAAGACTCTGGACAACTGCAGCAACAGCCGGAAACCAAACAAGGATTCGTCCCTCTGTTTCCGAAGAAGAAAAAACAAAATCCCGAAGGAAAGCTAAAATATGAGGAGGACGAACAAGCTTTCCTTGTGTGGTCAGGAGTTTCTGGACGCGGAGGGCTGACTGATCACTCGTACGGAACGTTCCGACGGGAGTTCTGCGCCAGGAAGTGGTGCCATGAAAACACCTGTAGGTGCCGTTCTAAAATTGTTTCAGAGATGTGGTCGTCATTCAAGGAAGAGAAAAAAAAAAAAACCCTTCGGATTCCTTTTATTTCTGTTTGTATGGGATTGTTGCTCTTACTGGATCAGAGATGGGTGGGGAGGGTCTCGGTGGAGGTGAAGTAGGAGTGTGACTGGGACAGGCCGGTGAAGTCCTAGACATTGGTTAGCCACTTGGACATATAAGGGATGTTTGGAAAACAATCGCCTGACCCGGCAGATTGACCTTGTTTTAAGGAGTCATTCGAGTGGTGGGACTGACATGGTCACTAGAATGCCTTATGTGGTCTAATGATGCTGCAATGCTGTATTAAAGAGCCCTGTGCAAAGGTACTGTGGCAGGATCTTGGTGACTCAAAGAACGTAATTGCTCAGTGCCCGGGATTTTCTTGCCTTTTAACGTCTTCCTACATTTTCCAGTGGCAGGAATGAGCCAGCTTCCTCCGCCCGGGGCTGTGCCCTTCTGTACTGCATGAGACCATTCGTTATGTTTCCCTCCAAGAACTGGCTGGGTTGTAATGTGAAGGAAGGGATTCATTTAATCATTCATTCATTCATTCATTCATTCATTCATGGCTCAGGCTTGTGAGGCAATGATATTCCAGAGCTTGTGAGAGGGTTGTGATCACGTTTTTTAACAGGAGATTAATCTAATCATTTAAGACGAAGCTGCCCAATATTGGACGACCCATGTGGGGATCCCCCAAGCAGATGGGGAATGAGAGGAGTCCCCTGGCAGCTCCTTCCCAGGCCAGGCCAATCTCGGGCACTGTCAGCGTCCAGGGAAGTGGCGTGTCTCTCGACTGTGTCACCGTGGAGCCACCAGGGTGGCTGAGAACCCCCGTTATTGGAATCACCCAGGAAGGTAGCTTGTTGGTTATGCATGTGGGAGACTGGAGGGCACAAGGGATCTGATTCTTCAATCTCTGGTCTGTGTCAATAGTTACAAAAGATACTAAGTCGGAGGAATATTTTTAAAATGTTACTTTGCAAAATTCAATTTCATAAGCAAATGTGACATTTACTGGGCTGGAGAGTGAGGAACATTTATTGATAGACAGCATATCATTTTCTTGTGCTCGTTGAACTTGAACTTCTGTTTGGGCAGAGGAGGGAAGAGAGAGGAAGTGGCTCCCTTATTTGGTACTTGCAACTGATTCTCAGCAGCGCAGATCTCTGAGAAGAAAGGAAAATAAGAAAATGCACTCCAATCTTCTTCTTCTTCTTCTTCCTCCCCTCCTCCTTCTCCTCCTCCTCCTCTTCCTCCTCCTCCTCCTCCTTCTTCTTCTTCTTCTTCTGTCATTCTTTGGTATTTTCTTTCTTTTTATTTAAAATTATTTTCCTGACTTCAGCTTCTGGGAAGATGCAGTAGATGTAGTTTTTCCTTATTTCTCCCACGAAGTACGACTAAACCTCCTTGAAGATTATATCTTATATTTTATAACAGACAGAAGAAGACTCAGAAACAGTGGAGAGAAGGCAGGGCTCTTGGGGTGTTAGGGGTGTTAGGCAGGGCTCTTGGGGTGTCAACATGCTGTTGAGCTTCCTAGGTTTCGTTTTGTTTTGTTCTTATATCTGGACAGAGATACTGGATATCAGAGTATATCCTGGAGATAGAGTGGCTACTGGAGAAGCCAGCAACCTGGAAATGTTAGCAGCTACAGATAAAAACATCCCAAGGGAAGTCTGCCACCTCTAGCAAAAGGACCAGGAAAGAGGCAGCCTAGAGAGAAAACCTGAAGACCTTAACTGCTCTACTCCAGCCAAACCCCACAGAAAAAATGACAAACCCTGCCCCTGCCACCCCCCCTCCACCAGAGTAGAGGATGAGTGGGAAGGCTAGACTTTGACCCTTACTGGGTTGTAACAAGGTGCCCCAAACCTCCTGCCAGGGTGGTGTCAGAGAAGACAGAGAAAGAAGCCCAGATTTTCATCCTTGCTGCTGGGTAATGGGTCCCCCGGAGACTACACGAGAGGCCTGGACTTACCTTCAAATTCGGCAATAATGAGGCAGCTTCCCCATTCCCACTGGGGTAGCATTAAAAGGATCCTAGCGTGCAGTCAGGACTTCCATTTACCACTGAGCGGTAACAACGGAACTCCTCCAAGTGTGGCAGGGACCACGTGGGAAGCACACTGCGCTACCTCTCCTATTCCAGCCAGGGTCGTGTCATTGGAAGTCCAGGGGGAGCCTGAACGCTCATTCCCACCCACTAGTAACAAGGATCCTCCCCCACCCTGTCAATGGAGACTGACATCCCAATAAGCAATTATGAGGGGGTATCCCTTAACCCACCCAAATGGTGTCAGAGAAGCTCTACCATAAAGAAGTTTTTAATAAGAGCCAGAGTCTTATAATGTAGCACCCGAAATGTCTAGGTTGCAATAATAAGAAATCACGGTCACAAGAATCAGAAAGAGACCAAACTGAATAAGAAAGGATAAACATTGACACTGACGTGACATAGACTTTAGAATTATCAGGGAAAAGGATTTTAAATCAGCCATCATTAAAAAGTCTCAGCGAAGAAAGAGCATGCATCAGCCAAAAGTTTTTAGGAGGTATAGAGAAGAACCAAATGGAAAATTTATAACGAAGAATTCTAACTGAAATGAAAAACTCAGTGGGTAGGCTTAACAGCAGAGTAGAGAGGACAGAAGAAAGAAACAGTGAACTTGAAGATAGGATAATAGAGGTTACACAATCTGAACAATAGAGGAAAATAGGCTGGAAAATAAAATGAACAGAGGCTTAGGAACATGCGGGGCTATGACAAAATATATAATATTCATGTCCGAGAGTACCAGGAAGAGAGGAGAATGAGGATGGGGTTGAAAAAGGATTTAAGGGGACAATGGCCGAAATACTCCCAGATTTTACCAAAAAGCAAATAACCTACAGATTCAAAAATCTGAGTGAGTCCCACGCAGGATAAATCCAAAGAAAAACACATCATAATTAAACTTCTGAGAACTAGAGAAAATCTTGAGAGCATCCAGGGTAATGACACATTACCTCTAGGGAATAAAAGGAATTCAAAAGAAGTAGATTTCTCATCAGAAACCACGGAGGCCGGGAGGCAATAACAATTTTTTTTCAGTTATTGAAAGAAAATAAATGTCGACCTAGAATTCTGTATCAGCAACAATATCTTTCGTGAATTAAGGAGAAATCAAGGCATTCCAGATGAAGGAAAGGATGGAATTCATCACCAGCAGAACCACCCTAAAATAATGGTGGAGGGAACTTATCTAAACAAAGAAGAAATAATAAAATAAGGATTTTTGGAATGTCATAAAGGGAGACATGATATGAGAAGAACAACTATATAGGTAAATACAGTGGATTTCCCTTTTTCTCTTGAGTTTTCCAAATTATATTAATGGTTGAAACAAAAATTATAGCGTAGTGCAAGGTGACCTGCAATGTATATAGAGGAAATATTTAAGACAATTATAAATCGGGGAGGGTAAATGGTCACAAAGGGCGCTAGGTTTCTACACTACCCTGGAACTGCTGAAATGTTGGCCTTAGTAGATAAGTTATATATATATGTAATGTAATGCTCAGAACAACACTGAAAAAGCTAAACTGAGATACAATGAAAAACATTATAGATAAATCAAAAATAGAATTCTAAAAAGTGTTCAAGTAAGCCACAGAAATTCAAGTAAAAGTAAACAGAGAATCAAAAAACAGAGAAAAAACAAAGAACAGAACTGCAGGCTTAAGCCTTACCATGTTAATAATTTCACTAAATGTAAATGGTCTAAATGCACTATTGGAAGGACAGAGTTTCTAAAAAGCAAACTCCACAACTCTATGCTGTCTACAAGAACTCACTTCTAAGATAATGGCATTATCACCAGCAGACCTATTCTAAAAGAATGGTTACAGACAGCTATCTAAACAGAGAGGAAATGAAAAAGAATTTTCGAATACCATAAGGGAGAAAGACATGAAAAGAGAAAATATGTAGGCAAATACAATAGACTTTTTATTTCCTGTTATGGTTGAGGTGAGCTGGAACTAAAAGGATGAAGAAAGATTGGCCACACAGATATTGATCAAAAGAAAGCAGGAGTAGCTATATTATACACAGCGGACTTCAGAACAAAGAAAATACCAGGGACGGAGGGAAATATGGCATAGTGATAAGGGATCAACCAACTAAAATTACATAGCAATCCTAAATGTATGCTCAGCAAACAAGAGAGATGCAAACTATTTGGAGCAAAAACTGATAGAACTGAAAGGATAAATAAACAAACCCACAAGCCCCATACAGTGGAAAACTTCAACCCTTCTCTCTCGACAATTGCTAGAACAACTAATGAGAAAATCAGCAAGGACACAGAGGAACTCTACAAAACCATCAACCAGTAGGTTGGCCAGCATTCATAGAAAATTTCACCCAATGACAGCAGAATACACATTCTTTTTGGGTGCCCACAGAAAATACATCAAGATATACTATGTCCTGGGCCATACGACAAACCTTAACGAACTTAAAAGAATTGAAATCATACAGATTCTGTTCTCCGACCACAGTGGAATCAAACTAAATGTAAACAAAACAAAAATTATTTTTTGTTTCTTTTTTTTTTCGCCTATCCTTGTAATCTTTCCTTCTTTTTCCACTTTGTGCCACTTCCTTCCTACTCACCCACTCTGGTCTGCCCTCATTCTAAGTGTTGCAGTGAGGATGCAGTTAATGGGAATGTTTTGGAGTAGGATGTGGTTTTCATATCTCAGGGCCTGAGAGGAAAGAGAGAAATGGACTTTTCATTCTCATAAGCCTTTCTATTCGAACGCTCTCTCTCCTTCCTCTTGGAGAACTGCCCTGATCCTTACCTCGTCCTGTTCGGACTATCCCTGGGACCTTCCTGTATAAAGACCGAGGAGAGAGGAGGATGGTTGAGATTCTGCGTCTGTGTCGCTGAAAATGGTTTTGCATCATTTGTGCAGTTTAAGCATTTTGTGACAAAAAAAATTAAATAGAGCAGAAAAAATAGCTTTCCTTATGCCTTACGAGACCTAAAAATTCAACCATAAACTTCCAATTGAAAAGGCAGAAATTGAGAGTGACTGCATCTGCTGGGGACCCTCTCCCCGTGGATCAGTCATTGCATAACATGTGCTGTGTTCATATGGCTTCTCATGCTGCTGAGCCATGAAACCTGGTTCTGCTCAAACACAGTGAATCTTTCTCAAAACCACGTATTCCCATTAATGAGCTTCTCACTGACAATTCAGTGGATCCTAAGTGTTTGACATTTATCCAAAGGAAAGGAAAAACGACTCCTACCATCATTAGTTACAAGGTAGGCTATTGGCCAAGCATGGTCAGGAGCCTTGGTCTCTGACAGGCAGCAGCTGTTCAGGCTCCCTGTCCCAGAGGACAGCAGAAGGCAAGGGGGAGGGAGTGGAGGTAGGATTCAGGGAACTCAAGGCAAAAATTCTTTCCTCAAGCTGGATCCTCCCTGGGACTGGGCGCTGGGGCAGATGGTGTTTGCTTTTTCCATCAGTCAGGGAGCCACGGCCAGAAGCTTGGGCGGTGGGGGTGTCCAAACATCATTTTTTTCTGAAGTTCTTCAGGCTCCTTGCATTTTAAAATCACATAATGCTGCTTTCTAAATATCACAGAGGCAATTCTATACAATGTTGTGGCATTCACTGGGCCATATTCCCTGGTGGGGGGCGGGGGGGAGGGACAAAATCATTCTGCTTAAGGCAACAACCAGCTTAAACATTTTCATTTCCTTCCTGTGGCCTGGACTCTTTCCCCTGGCGATGCTATCACCTTTCTTGCCCTCTCCCTACCCCCTGCTTTTATTTTTGAACTCTGGGTGATTTTGTGCTTCTGGTCCCTATATAGGAAGCCAGATTCTCTGTTCCTGGCTTTCTATCTTTACCTAGATGAGTTAGCCAGCACTAGGCAGACTTCAAATCAGTGTAGAAAGCGTCCTTGTTCTCAGGAGCTACACGCTCCGTTATTTAGGGGTGAAGTATCGTGACATCTACACCTAATTCTCAACTGGTTCGAAAGAGGTGGGGGCTGTATGATAAGGCAAATGTGACACAGGCTAACAGTTGAGGAATCTAGGCGAAGGGTATAAACAAGGACACTGCATTAGTCTTGCGACACTTCTGTGGATTTGAAATTTTTCAAAATTAAAAAAAAAACATACCAAAACACGTGAAAAAACAGCCCAGTGAGATAAGCCGCCTCTCTTCAACCTCACGTCTGAACAGTGGTCTTGGCAGTGGGGGAGGTGTATGGCTAGGATGCTGACAGGGACAAATACAATGGTTACTTGATTTCTTTCCATTCTGAGATCCTCCTGCATGGCTCACCAGGCAATACTCTGGATAGAAGTAGCATTCGGGGGCACCCTAAATGCTTCCCTAAATGCATTTGAAATATGTATTGCCTGTGGACTTTGTTTCAGCCTGGAGATGCCTCCGCTCCATTGAAGATGTACTAAATTGAAATCGCTGGGTGTAGAAGCAAAGAATAGGTATTTATTTAAATAATTCTCTGTGGAGATACCTAATTTTAAGTTGGTGAGACAAGGGCTTCTCCACCTCCTATACAAAATAGTAAAGAGGGGCTTCCGGGAGGCTCAGTTGGTTAAGCGTCTGACTCTTGATTTCAGCTCAGGTCATGATCCCAGGGACATGGGATTGAGCCCCACATCAGGGGCCTCCCTCTCCCGCTGCCCCACCCCTGCTTGTGCTCTCTCTTTCTCTCTCTCTCTTAAAAAAATACTAAAGAGACCAAGAAACATAAAAGGAATCAAGGACTCATCTTTTTTGAAACCAGGAAATGTCTATGATCTCAAACCAGAGGGATACGCACCACATACGGCAGAAATTGGGCCAGGATGGAGGCGGTCTGTGCAGGAGGGGAACCGATGCAGAGGACCTATGGCAGAGCTGACACAGGATGGCCTTCTCCATCCCGGGGGCACATCCAGGGTAAGAGTGACGTTCAGAGCAACAAGATAAAGGTGTAAGATCAGCTCTGAGAGCCTCTCCGGATAGTGTGTGACACCACAGAGGGGCGGGCCAGAGGAAGCAGAAGGAAATTAGAAAATGCTTGGATCTGCAAGAAGCCAATTCTCTGTATGTCTGAGTAAAGGAGAAACTGTGATGGTTAGCATTTCTGGGGCTGTCAATCTTTGTTAGTTCTAGTGAGGTAAGGACTAAACTCTCTGACAAAACCCACTATTAGAGCTTCACATGGAGCCAGAGACACACACTCCCTGCTAACTTGCAGTGCTGTCTTGGCTGATCCAGGAAGGAAGGACTTCTCTCATTCATTAGGAATGCGCAGAGATCTATCCAAAATATTGCAAAAAAACAAAACAAAACAAAAAAACCCTAGAAGCTGTCAAAGAAATACACAAACATTTTGTAATAGAGTAGATGAAAATACAACAAAATGTTTCTCCATAAACTCAGAGAACTAGTGAAAAACTGACTTCAGTATTTCAAGAGCTAAAAGCAGATACTCAGGAGCTGGGGGAGGAAATGATAAAACAACAGAATGAACATAAACATCATCTAGAAGAGGAAATAAAATGAATATGATAATAAAAGCATTGGATTTGGTGAAAAGAGAAACGATATCAATGCAAAAACAATCAAGGACATGGAGCCCAAACTTGAGAAAACAGAGCAAAATAAAAAGAGAAGGCAAATAAAAAGCAAAAAAAAGAAAAGAAAAAAAAGACTGAGTAGAACACAATGGACATGGATTACAGATAAAATTGACTCAACATGTAGCACGTGTCCTTGGAGAAGAAAACAAAATAAATCAGTAGACAAAATACTGAACATACTATTTAAGAAACATTTTTGAGAGAGCTAAATTCTTGACATTGATAGGGCATACTATATCCTGGAGGAGGATGGATTTATGGACATTGTTATATAACCTGATATAGTTACTGGGCTTTAACGAGAAAGAAATAATCCTACAGGCATCAAAGCACAAAGCACACACTGAAAAGGAGGCAAGACCAAATTGTTTTGAGACTTCTGTCTAGAAACATTCAGTGATAGAAGACATGGAACACTATCTAAAGTCCTCAGGGAAAGCAAGTGGGACAAAACTATTTTATACCCAGCCATGTTAACATTCCAACAGAAAGATACCTGAGAGATATCTTTTAAAAATGCAAGCACTCAAAGAATCTAGTTCTCTCTGAACTTTTTTGAAGACACCATGAAAACACACCTCAGCCATCTAAGAGAATAGAGGAGAAATGGTGACAAAGCTTGCAGTAAATGATGACTCTATTTACCTACAGATCTAAGAATAACAGTCATGGGAATTATGATTATGGAAAAGAAGAGAGAAGGAAGAACCAAGGCAATGTTAAAGTAATATAACTAACAAAATCCAGGTGGTCAAGAGAAAGAGATGATGGTAGTAAAAGAGACTTAAGTTCCTTACCTTACAGAGCCAGGAAGATCAGATACGTTTAAAATGACAAAGGTCATGTAGGAAACTGTAAGAATGCTATTGAAGGGAATAAAGGTAAACCCTAGATGAACCAGGAATAACAACATAATCAGTCAAAATCAGGTAATGAAAGAGAAGGAGGAAAGGTAGAGGAAAATCAAAAAACCTGAATTTAAATAAAGTTTACGGGGGAGAGGCAATAGATTCTGTCAATCGTATCTAATACAGAAGAACAAAATGAGACCACTGGTCTGCCGAATTTGCAAAGTTCAAGAAAAAACACACACAACAAAGCAAAGTAAACACAGAACATAACGTGAAAGACAAAAAACAATACAAATACTTGTAGGATTTTAAGGTTTAACGTAAGTAACAATTCTAAATATATAGATATATAATTCTAAATTCTAAAATGTATGTATAATTACCTAGATAATTATTATGGAAAAATTATTATGGCAAAATCTCCAAGAGATGTGGCTAAGTGAAAAAGCTATTTATAAAAGAGTGTATGAACAGTCTTCTACTTGTGTTTAAGACTGTGTATATACACACACACGTATATATATATACACATATATATACTTTACATTTTATGTATATATATACATATGCATATATATGTATATACTCTACATTTTTATAGGATATAAAACAAAGAACATGTAAACACGCACGCACGTGAACATATGAATAGATTATCTCTGGACGGACACACAAGAAACTCCTAACAGGAGTTTCCTCTGGGCCAGAAGGCTGGGAACTGCTGTCCAGGGAGGGTTTTCACTATCTGTGATTTTGTGCTTTTTATTTCAACTGTGGGTTTTTATTGCTTTTTTTTTTTTTTTCAAAATATATATAATACTTCAAAAGCTCCACAGGCAACCTGCATCAGGGGCTGAGCAGCCCTGGTTTTTCATTTTAGGGCTTCTGACAACCTGATGGCTGTTTCATTGTCTCTCAGTGGTAGGGATAAGGATGATGATCGCTGTCTCTGTTTCATGTGGGGTTTTGGCAGACCAGCAAATGGTCTTATTGATTTACTTGTGTCTGAAATTCCTTGGTTTCCATAGGAGATCAGAGTCAAGTTACGAAAGGTAAAAACAGAATCTCGATCATGATGTTACAATGTACTAGGGCTTTGGATTCTCTGTTATAGTTTCTATTTGTCTCTTAATGTCAGAGTACCTTCACTTAAACTCTCCTGAACTAATACAACGGCCTGACAAAGCACCACAGACTGGTGGGGGGTGGAGGTAAAACAACAGTAACTTATTTCCTTGGAGTTCCAGAGGCTAGAAGTGTCAAGACCTAGGTGTCCACAGGGTTGGTTTCCTCTGAGGCCTTCCTCCTTGGCTTGCAGACGGTCGTTCTCCCCGCGTCCTCACCTGGCTGTCTGTCCGTGCCCATCTGTGTCCTAATTTCCTCTTCTTCTAAGGACATCAGTCATATTGGAGTAGCGCTCAGCCTCAAGACATCATTTTAACTGAATGGCCTCTGTAAAAACCATAGGGTCACATCCAGGGGTACTGGGAGTTCAGACTCCAGCATATAAATTTTGGGGGGACAAAATTCAGCCCATAACACCGGCAGGATAAGATTATGAGGCAGTTGATGAGGGCGCCAAAGGTGAGCTGAGGGCAAAGCACGAGTGAACACTAGGCAGCAACCGCTGCACCCCCCCCCACCTGCCAGGTGGGACATGTGTGACAATCCTCAGGCACTCGGGGGCTGCCTAAGAACAAAGGAAAGGGGGAGACAAATGGTTAACTGACAGAGATCACAGACAGGAGTCTCCATCAGTTTGCAACTGTTTTAAGGATTTACTAGAAAAAAAAGGCAATCTCCAGACTCAATTTCCTGGAGCCCTAACCTCACCCTCCCCTCCATACTGATGTGGGGAACAAAGGCAGTAAGAAAATGTAGATAAAATTAAATTTCTTTATAATCTGTGGCCCATTGGCCGATACTTAAGGCTGGCAGAGTAAAACATTCCTCCAGGAACCCCTACTGTGTTTTCAAAATATATATATATTTTACATTTATTTATTTTTGAGAGAGCACAAATGGCAGAGGGGCAGAGAGAGAAGAAGACACAGAATCTGAAGCAGGCTCCAGGCTCCCAGCTGTCAGCACAGAGCCCGACGCGGGGTTAGAACTCATAAACCATGAGATAGGACCAGAGCCAAAGTCGGACGCTTAACCGATCGAGCCCCCCAGGTGCCCCAAACTCCCTACTGTCTTAATGTTAATGCTTTGCTAGAGGGAAAAATAACTTTAGCTCAACAATAGACAGGCCTCCAGTACCTTCTGAATCTTCTTTAGCATCTGAAAGTCCTGTTGGCAACTTCCCCTTGACTTTACCTCCCACCCCCCCAATTCCGAAGTATACAATCAGTCGCTCCTCACAAACCCAGTGCAGCTCTTTCTGCCAACAGGTCCTGGCCCTGTTCTTTAATAAAATCACCTTTTTAGACCAAAGACATCTCAAGAATTCTTTCTTGGCCATGGGTTCCCGATCCCCACAACCACTCCCAAACCACATTGGTAGTGAACTCTGTAGCTGAGTACTGAGAGGTGAATTTTAGCACTTCGGTGTCTCAATAACCATATCTGGACGGGATGGGAGAGCCTCCTCCCCCTTCCTCTTACACACCAAGGGTATTCGGTTTCTCCCTAACTACCTCTTGAAAGCATGCAAGCACCTCCTGCCCATCCTTGCTCTGTCCCATGTCTACATGGGTAGAGAACAACTGAGCACTGAGAAGAGGAGGCATCTGAGGAACACGTTGAGTCCTCGAGAAGCACCAGATGGAGGGATACCTCGTGTGTTGGATTTTGCCCCCTTGAAATTTAAATGACACCTTCACAGTCCTGAAGCAAGTAGGGGGCCACCAGCGGCACTGAGGAGCTGATGTTGGATTCTGGTGGCCCAGAAACCGGAAAGGAAAAGGAGGCAGGATTCCCCAGAGCTTCTGGTCAGCACACATTAAGCAGGCGGTTCAAGCCCTGCGGCAGGCGGGTCTCCATTCTAACCCAACAGCCAGTGTCCGTGGCTTGGCCCAGCTCCTCGACAGCTGGACTGAGGTTTGGAAGACAGCCTTTCTTGGAACAGGCTTCCATCTTACAGAAGGGGCCAGAATCGCCCATGGTTGGCATTTCTCCTGTGAGTGCTGTAGGGAAGGGCTGAGCTTTGGTTATTTATGATTACGCAGACCTCACTCTACAGTACAGTGGAGTTCCCCAAAGGTTGATTGTGAATTTTAAATCCAGGTCTACCTTACTTGCAGAGTGGGCAAGGTCGGGGGCGGGGGGTCACTATTTAAATAACCAGTGTGCCTTTTTTTGGCAAGCAAGGAAGCCTTGCAAGTTATCTTTTCTGTTTTGTATATGTGACTTCTACACATACACACACTGGCGCGCGCGCGCACACACACACACACACACACACACACACACACTTTTTTGCCTGTAGCTTGATGATGACCTGACCCACTATCTAACTCAGCTCTGACCATAAAAGAGGATAGTTGTATTAAGTGGCTGAATTGCCGAGAAAATTTTGACCTCTTCCCACCCTAGTGGGAAGCTAGTTTAAGCTAAAAATCACGAAAAGCTGAGACAGCACTTGTCAACGTCGGGGACCCTGCTTTCCTCTGGGCACTAACCTGGTAAATTCTGACTTTGCTATAGAGACAGGTGATTACCAGGTGTGGATTGTCAGAGAAATGTGAAGAAACTGGGTTTCTTCCTCTTAAATTTGTGCTTTCTGGTAGGCTGATTTAGTAGAGTCCATTTTGTTGGTTTTGTGACGGAGTAGAACGCCTTACAAAGGTTAAGTTGCTGAGTCATCCCTCCAGACAGCCCCAGGGTTTAATTGGAAAGAGCTAGGGTGGCAGTCTTGATTGGCAGGTGACATCTTTTGTTGCCAATGTGAAAAAAGCAGAGTTGAGTCAAAGACCAAGAGGTCAGATTTACACAATAACAGCAGCCCAGGGATTTTCCAGGAGATAGAACAGAGACTCTTAAAAAGGCAAAAAAGATTCTGACGAGGTGAATTCAAAACAACTGAGAGCAGAGCAATACCCATGAGGAATTGGCACACTTGACATTAACAGCTGGGGAAAAAACCATTGCTGAAGATCAACCACATAAAATTGAGGGGCTATGCAAGTTTCGTGTTCTCTTCTTTAAAAAATTTGCTTTACTTTGTATTATTTTATTCATTAATATTTTGGAGGAGTACTTCCTGATTTGTTAGTTTGTCTTTGTGTAAATTAGTAAGAACATGAATTGACCATCTTTTAGGTTCAAAGTTTTTGGAATTCGGAGACTGTGAATGCCTGGACTCTGCCTCCAAAAGTAAGAATGACAGTGGCCTCTGAGGACGGGGGAGAACTGAATGGATCTTCGGCCACAGGCCAGACCCTCAACTGCTTAATTTTGATGCCTACATCACAAGGGCCAACTTAGATGCATTGTAGATCTGGTTTAGCGATCTGGGTTACTCTTGAACAAGGCTATGTCCATTTTATCATGAGTCCTTGGGAGTTTAGTCTTCAGGTGTTGTGCCCAAATTCTGATCCCAAGAAGACCACGGGGGAGCCGGGACTGATGCAAACCCGCAAGGGTCTTTACTCGAAGCTCGAGCTCGGACTCTTGCACCTCCCGACGCAGCGGTGCAGTGGCAAGAGCCCTGAGCCAGGTTTACACAGGCTTTTTAGCAGGGTTCGAGTACACTTTTTGGGTGGGGATGGGGATCCTTTGAATTGATTGATTGACATTTTCACGGGCTAGTTTCTGATTGAGTATTTCATATTTGGCGGATGTGGGCTAGCTATGGATTGGCTTAGCTTGGGGGTCCCACGCTGATTCGAAGGGTCAGCGCGTGTGGGCTGAACACTGATTAGCTTTGCTAGGGGCTATTCTAGGAATCTGACCTCCTGTGGTTTCCCTGGAGCTCAAGGTGGAGGCAGGGTCTGCTAATCTGGTTCCAGTCCCACCCGGGGTGGTGACGGGGTCTGCTAATCAGGGTCCGGCCCCTTGGCTACTCTGTTTCCTGGAACCCGGGGCAGAGTCCAGGGTGACTTGTTTTCCTGGAACTCGGGGCCCAGAACTACTCTAAGATGGAACTTAAACCAAGATGGAGTGGCCTTAGCCCTAACAGCACTATACTTTCACAACATGGCAATTCTCTAACACAGCAAACAGGGTTCACAGCGATCACAGCAAACGGGCCAGCAGTCTAGTGCATTCCTAAGTCTCTAAATCTAATACCTAACAAGATTTAACACACAGCGACTTAGTCTAATCCATAGCAAACTAAACAGGCCTCACAGCACCCCAAGAAAAGTTTCACAGTGTTCACAGCAAACAGCAATCAAAACAGAATTCTCAGCCATCATAACCCTTAACAAGGTTCACAGTGAGCAGAAGTCTGGGGCGCACTATCTCTAACACAGTACCCCTCTATGTTTAGCAGAAAAGAGAACTGGCTTCAAACTAATGCAGGCTGTCACTTGGGACAGGAAACTTAAAAACGCTCTCTTCACAGGAAGTACATCTTACGTCAGGCGTTCATATTTTTAATGTTTTGGACTCCATTTTGCTTTATTCACAGTGTGTGGCTGACTCTGAAAGATTTTTGTGTATGAAGAAATCACGTTATTAAAATAGGTTTTCACAGGTACTTTGCTCCACATGACAAAACGCGTAATTAGCAGGAATTAAGGACTCAGGGGTTTATCAGCCCATTCTTCATGAAAGCTTGCTTCGAGAACGTGTTCAGCTGATACATGCCTTGCTAGGCTTTGTGCAAGAAACAAACTGTTCTATGATGTATACAAGTCTTACTGCCTTGTATTATTTCTTGAAACAATTAAAAAAATACGGAAGTTGTTATTTTTTTCCGGCAGGGGAGCGGGAGCTTATACAGCATTGGCAGTTTGGAAGTTGAGCTTGAACTGCCTGGGGAGCCCAGGAGACACTCTCTGAAGATGCAGGCTTGTCACAGCCAGAGCGGCACGGGCGCGCCGCGCTGGCCATGTTGGGAGGGCTGGGGCTGGTGTGACGGCAGCCTGTGGCAACACTTCGCCCATACCTGATGTTTGACAGAGACGCAGGAAAGGAATGTCCAATTCCTTGATAGTTTTTTTTTCTTTTCAAAACGTCAGTGGTTGAGGGACATATTCATTCGCCACCATTCAATCAAAACATGGCAAAGACATGGAACGACATACCCGGACCCACTGAGCTCGCTTGCGGTTAGATATCTTAAAATACAAAGATTTGAAAGTATGGCTGGGCCTCAGGGGTGGCAGAGAGTCAGACCCTTCTGCTGGGGTCACATGATTGAATCTGAACTGTCACAGGAGAGGTGTTTTCAGAGGCACCTGCTCCCCGCAAACATACACCTTGCCAACCCCCCCCCTCGTAATGCAGAGGACGACACTTCACCTCCTTTGTACTAAGAACGCTTTTGGGGGCGTTAGCACTCCTATGATTCCAAGAAGGCTCAAGGCCCCTGGTTCCCTTGCCTTCATTGCTCAGAACTAGACCTCAGTGGCTCCTTGTTAGAGCCCTAGCCTTAACCCCAGACCTGACTCGTACCCAGAAAATCTCGACTGGAGTGTTGGAACAGCTGGAGTCACCGTTAACCAGGCGACTCGTGTATCATTTGAATATGTGAATTCAAACAGACATTCACGCCGTGGAAGAGTGCGTGTTAGGTGAGCAACAGCTGTGGTTTCCGTGGGACTGAGAGGCATACTTCACTTCGGTTCACATGGAAACCAGAAATGACCATTGCACAGAGAAACACGGAACTGGCATTGCACGAACATTTTTAGGTAGCCATGGATATTCTTCTTTGATACCCACACGCCACCCACGTCGACGTCCAGTTCTTGGCCGTGTTGGAGGGCACGAGAAGAGAGGAGAAGAGGAAAGACAGAGGCCCGGGGTGGAAGAGGAGCGATGTATCTAACCTTTCAAAATGCACTCGTGCTGCAGGATACGGGTCCCAGCTCCTGTTGGGAGCCAGAGGTAGAGCCAGCAGCCCTGGCTTATGGAATTCACCACTCTGTAAATGGGGGAGCCGGCTTAGGAGGAATTCGTACACATTATCTCATAGAGAGTTCAATGCAAACCCCTTAAAAGTTTTTTTTAATGTTCGTTTTTGATTGGGGGAGGAGAGGCAGGGAGAGAGGGACACACAGAATCCAAAGCAGGCTCCAGGTTCTGAGCCGTCAGCACAGAGCCCGATACAGGGCTCGAACCCACAAACTGCAAGATCATGACCTGAGCTGAAGTCAGACGCTTAACCGACTGAACCACTCAGGCGCCCTGATGCAAATGCCTTTTAAAGGACCTTAAGAGGTTATGTTCTTGCTGACACTCTAACATATACAAACTCAGGACCCTGACCCATTCACCGTCTCTTCGGTTTTTACCATGCATCTTAGAGTTTAATGACTGGGTGAAAAACCAAGAGCCTGTGTTGAAGGGAGCGATGCTTTTATGTTGAGGAGAAGTGAAGTTGATCAAACCAGGGCGTGTTTCAACAATGGATTCTCTCAGTACCTTAGAGATGAGTGAATACCTCTGAGGTACCTTCCTTCCCACTGAAACCTGATGGGGTTGATGGCACTATTCACTGGAAGTGTTAGCTTAATTTTTCACGATTAAAGAAATGGAAGGCAAAAACGAAACCCGTCACCCCTGCTGCATGAGAGCCAAATATTGTAACATGCGGAGTCTCCAAATTGAGACTGTATCATGTCCCTGTCTTAGCATTGCTTCTGACTAGTTCAGGAGATCGGGTGCCCTCCCCGGACCAGGTATGCTCGCTTTACAAATGAAGGATGTACCCGGAGGCTGATGGCTCCCGTGACAGTGCCAGGTCTGGAACCCAAGGTTTGTGACTCGTACCGATCAAGTGATTTGTCTTTGTCATTACAACATAAGCTTCATTCGTGTCTTTAAGAATTGTCTGTTTCCTGAGTCATGTGTTAATTTGTCTAGGCTACAGTCTCCAGCTATCCACTCACCTGCTAATCAAAGTGTTTTTAAAGTATTTTGTAGATGTGATTAATGTCTATAATCAGTTGACATTATCTTTAGATAACCTAGGTGGGCCTGATTTAATCAGGTAAAAGACCCTAAACGGAAGGCTGGGGCTTCTCTGGGACAAGAAATTCCACGTGTGGACAGAGAGAGCTTCAGCCCATGTTGGAGAGTTCTGGTCTTCCCTTCCTGACAGCCTGCCCTGTGGGTTTCTGCCATGCTTCACCACCCCTCAACGACGGAAGCCAATTCCTTTCCGTAAGCCTCTCCCTATATATCTTTTGTTGATTTTGCTTCTCTGGTTGAATCTTGACTGATACCCAAGGGAGCAACTGTAATTAATACATAGGTCTGAAATACTGTGATCTTACCCTAAGGTTTCCATGTATGGGTAGAAGACAGAAAGAGAAGGTAAGGCTTTGTGTGGCCACAGGTCACTGATTCTTACTTCATGGAACCAGGAGCCTGATCTTTCAAATACTTCCGTGCAGCTCTTATTAAAGGAGCAGACCTGGTCCGAGCTGGATATTGAGGCCAGAGTTGCATTCTGATGTAATGACTTATTGGACATTGGCTCACTGCCCAGCAGCTACTGGGCAGAAGGGGGAGAATGGGCAAGAGAAGCACAGATCAGAAACGCAGTATAGAAAGGAGCTGAGCGGTCAAATGGCGACTCCTGGAGGACCAGCATCGACAGATTCACCTGCCACAAGGCCACGGTCAAGGTGGGAGGTCCCTGGATGAGCGGAGATGGCGCATGGCTGCCAGAAGGAGAATGGGGGGGGAAAGAATAGGCAGCCAGGCTCTGTGTGTGGACATTTAGGAACAAGCGGTGATGAATCCTGGATGTTTTCAGTGGAAAACAATGCATTATTTAGAGCACACCCTTCACCCTTCTCAGAAGGTTTCCTGCTTCTAGCTGTTTATTGCCACGGAGCTATTTTTATAATTTGTAAATTGTAGAGAACTAATGGCAATGGAATTATAATTGCCAATGCCAAATAATTCTCGTGAGCAGACCCGCAGATAAATTCTGTCCACAGAGGTTTAGGAGGTCTCCCTCTCCATAGAAAAACCATCTCGACAATCCTGGACTCCGTAGGACTTTGTGGTTCTTGGACTTCTTTGAACGTGTTGTGACGTCTGTATGATTTCCTTTCTTTACGGAATGAGGTCAGTAAAATCTTTGGCACACGTCCATTTTCTATTTGGACGAGAGTCAAAATTTTACCTTTTGTTAAAAGTTTATTTATTTGTTTTGAGGGTGGGGAAGGGCAGAGAGAAAGGGAGAGAGAGAATCCCAAGCAGGCTCCACACGGTTGGCGTAGAGGCCAACCTTGGGGCTCTCACGAACCGTGAGCTCATGACCTGAGCTGAAATCAAGAGTCTGACGCTTTACCGACTAAACCACCCAGGCGCCCCTTTCATCTTTTTTTTTTTTTTTAAATTATCCTCTAGCAACCTGAGATGTCTTGGGTACACACAGGCAGGAGTGGCACAGGCTGTGTTGTCTTCAGATGCAAGAAAAAAGAATCTGCCCAGTGAGGGCAGCTGAGGGGTCCTCAGGCCCCCGGAAGGCCGGGGCAGCACGCTTGCAATGGGAACGACGTGAATAAAAATAAACTCTTTTATGTTTCTTTTAAAATCAGGGTAACATACAGTTCCCTTATCTTGTCCTTTGAGACTGATACCAGAGAGGCTGGTATCCTTTTTTTGAAGAAGAGTTAAACGCACTCTCCGTCTCTCATGTGCCTACAAACGTTTGTTTGTCTGTGTGTGTTTATATCGCATTGGCTTCCAAAAGCTGCCTTTGCAATGGGTCACATGGTGAAGGAGGGAGACTGAATAGACCGCGCAGCAGGCCAGACCTTACCTTGCAAAGAGCAATGTCACTTGGAGAGCCACACAGCAGATGGTGAAAAGCCATATGATAAAAATAACAGAAGGCTGCGTGGTAAATATATTACGACAACAAGCAGGCAGCTAATGAGACCGAGGAACCGAGAGGAAAGCTGGGGGAGGGGAGCATCCAAGGTCACCAGCTCTGAGATAGTAACAGTACCTTGCATTTTGGATTGATGTGTCAAGGTATCCAAAGAGCAAAGTCGGGGCGGGGTGGGGCGGGGGGGGGGGAGTTCGCCTTCACTGTCACTGGTCCTTCCTGTGGAGGCTGGGTGGGACAGCGGGCACTGCTAACTCTCCTGTGTGGATGGAAACATTGGGGAAGGGGTGGGGACTGTCCCTTCCCTGGGAAGGACCTCATCGCCAGCAGGAGAAGGAAGCTAGACCCCCAGGTCTCCCTCCTGTCTGGCGTCCTGGTGCCACGGTGATGGTGGGGATGGCAGCGTCAGGGCTCAGTGGGGACTCTGCAAACACTGCAACAAACAGAGCAGAGGGTGGCACATCCTACCTCTTCGCTTCTCAATCGACGCATAGACTACGTAGACAGAGAAGTACTGCAGATTTTGGGGTGAGTCGTATGGGATCTGTGATTAGAGATTCATACCGTCCAGAACATAATTCTAAAAAATTTCCCCCAAGGCCTTTTTAAGGCAAATACCACAGAATTAAACTGAGTATGTGTGTACTGTGTTAGAAATAGTGCGCCCTCATGATCTAAATTGCACATTTCTCAAGAAAAGCATTTGGGAAAGTGCTTACCCTCTAGGGACTGCGGTTAAGAGAAGGTTCAGACTGAAGCTGAGCTCTAGACCAAGGCAGAAGCACTTCTGCCTGGGACGCGCCGGGGCAACACAGAACTCGCGCAGCCCAAGACCTGTGTAACGGCCCAGGCACAATCACGGCAGGCTCCTGCGATGGGCAGACACCGGCGGGGAGGGAAGAGGAACCAGCAGTTTTCAAATGAAACAAAACCAGTGCCTCAGAATTCACGGTACAGAAAATTTGTGGAAGTTGTTTATGTGGGTGACGGTTTTAAAACAGGGTTCTCAGGCTGTGTGTTTGAGGTCTCCCTCGTAAGTTTAGGGGGGGATGGAGGGAGGGGATGATGAAAGGGTGCACTTTGCATGTAGTGCTGGAAATTCACAGTGGCTCTAAAACGGGTGGGGGGAGGGGAGACGAGGTTGTGCGGGTCCCTGAGCAGAGCTCTAGGCAGCGAATGGTTTCTCGTCAAACCAGCCTGTGAGTCAACCGTCTGCAGGATTCGGGAGTAAATACTGAATCACATGATGTGGGGGCCTAGAAGAAGCCAGAGTTCTTGCTTGTGATGAGCTGCTGTTGCTACAGGGCTGTTACCAACGTTTCCACAGACTCCGAGTCACATACTTCCCACGGGACCCCTCTTCTGATCTTCATAATGGCTAACATTTATTGATCACCTCCTGTATGCCAGGCGCTGCTTTCTGTGCCTTTCACGTATGCATTCATAGAAATATTCCACGTCTCGGGTGGAGACACTCGTCGGATGCGTTACCTAGAGCTTGTGTTTTAAACGACCGTTGTCCTGAGCTGTCAGTTTCATTAGTTCTTGGATTTGGTTAAGCCGGATTCAGATAGGAGCATTCATCTTAGGCTTTTGCATCTTAGGCTCGTATCATGTGGGTTTAGCTCACTCCGCTCACTTCGAGCCCCATCAAGAGTGTGGATGGGGTTTGGA
This sequence comes from Paguma larvata, assembly GCA_030068075.1. NCBI lineage: Eukaryota > Metazoa > Chordata > Mammalia > Carnivora > Viverridae > Paguma > Paguma larvata. The sequence continues at coordinate 145,313,966 of CM057824.1, forward strand.
ACAATCGATACATACGATGTGGCAGTTGAGGACTTAACGGTAATTGGAAGAGAGTCCATAGGTTCTGTGTACGCTCTGTAGCACCCTTCCAGCCTTCGGGTAAAACGGAAGCTTTATCCTGCTTTGTGCTTTAAACCTCCCAGGCCGTTCGTACTGCCAAACAAGGCAGCAAAGTCCCATTTAGGATCCTTTAAAGGGCGATCCTGGAAAACCAACACATCTTCCATTAATGTGTTGGTTGACCAGATGGCTGCGGCCCCAGTGGTAGACGCTAAGTGGTAAAGTCTGGGCTCCAGGGCAAGGCGGTTTAAAGGAGGGACTGTGTCCTCTTGAGGACAAGCCTGAGGCGTGAGGTGCCGTGGACAGCAGTATTGGCAAATGCACCTGCACAAACAGAGGCAAGCCAAAACAGAGAATGGCTAGGTCCTTGGGAGGATGTAGGGGATTAAAAAGCAGCTCACAGCTCTCCAAAGTGGACTTCCTGCACAGTAACTACTTGCATCTTGGAAGGGTGGGGGGCGGGAGGCTTTGCTGCACGCTGACTTATCTCTTTCCCGTGGCCCCCGTGCGTTGCGGTAACTAAGAGGGCACGCAATTGATGAGTCTCCCTGGCCTGCTGAAACACAGATAGACACGGCGCTTTATGCGTCTGGTTAGATAAATTAAAGATCTGAAAGCCATAATGTCAGCAATAGCCACCATTAAACAGAGATCTTAGGAGCGGAACAGACCTTTTAAACATTTGTTTTACTTGAAGCCCAGTATTTATCTCTTGGGCTCAAGGCCAAGTACCTAGCTGGCCGGGACCCAAACCCACCCCCGGCGTCGCCTCTTGGGAATCGAAAAAACCCAGTCTGCTGCCACCGAAAGCTGCCTCTCTGGGTCTCAGAGCTCTGCTCGAATCATCCTGAGGTATTCCACACAGGGCATTAAAAAAAAGGGAAACGATTCAATGATTTTTGTTGGTTTGTTTTGTCTTCAGGTGCCGCTCTTGGGAAGGGATTAAAAGCAGTCGTAAACCATTTGAAGGAGAACGTGTGTATAGTTGAGTGCAAGGTGCCTCTGAATGGCCTGGCTTCTTTATTACCCCGTGTTTACACTTGATGAAGAGGTTTGTAAATTTCAGAGTGACTTTTCGAGGGTGTCAGCCCACCAAAATCAATGGGTGAGCTGGGGCTGCCCTGGTCCGTCAGGGGCTTTCCTGTTCCCACACCCACCACACCTGCTGCTCGGCTGGGTCCCGCGGCGGACACTGCAGCCTGGCTTGGATGCTCATGCGAGCCGCGTGGTAGGATCGGGGGACTGTCTGTCGGTCTCACCGATGGGAACCAAGTCCTGGGAGATGTGCTGTTAACTCTGTCTCCCGGATTTCTCCGTCACGCGCAGGGCTGCTTCTCACGATCTTGAATCTTCTTTCCCATCCACTACCTTCCACTTCCTGCTTGCGTTTTCCCCTTTTTGACACTGAGGGCTCCTAAGACTGTCACGACCCACCGACACGAGTGTTTAATAACACCAGAGGGGACGGTAGAGTTGAGGAGAGCTCACATGGGGAAAGACAGACGGGATGGAGTCAGGCCAGCTGCGGGCTCTCGACCGAGAATATGGCTCAGGGGACCTCTCAGCCACCACCGTCACTGAACGGAAGTTGTGTCCACCCCTCCGATCCTGTTCTTCTCTGCCTGGCACCCCTAACTCAGACTGGAGCTAGAGTTCAGACTGACGTGTGGGCTGAGCGTTCCTGGTGGACGGCAATCTAGAAGCACAAGGCTGACATGGGCCCCGGGCACCTGCCGCCCACTGTCCTAGCAGAACACGCAGGTGGAGGCTGGAAGAGAGCCGAGTGAGGTCCCGAGCCGGCTCCACCCTGGGCGAGAGGACAAAAGTCTGGGCACAATAACACCCTGGACTCTGAGACTTCTTCCTGAACCGCACCAACAGGATTTGTGTTCTTGGGTACTCTTCACCCATGGCCCCTGGCTCCCTCCTCAAATCTGGAAGAAGTCACTTCAAGAACAATGGGCTTCTGCAGACGGATGAGTAAACTGGCAGACGGACGCGGAACCTGCTCGACCAACGGAGAGGGAGAGGCGAGTCTGTAGCGCGAGACGCGTCCGCGGCGGCAGGAGTTCGGTGTGGGGTGTACTTCCCGTTCACAAAGTACGACCGCCTGTTTCTTCTTCTATTTTTTAAGAACAAGCTTTATAAAAACCTATTAAGCAACATCACAGTGTTTCCTGGGCACTAGACAGCTGTTAAAATGTCGTGATGGACTTAGGATACGTCGGAAACATACGGATCTCGTTTTCCTGAAGTGAAGCGTGTTGATTTTAAATGAAAGGCGAATTCCCCCTGAAAAAGTAGGAGAGCTTTTTCTTTAAGGGGGGGGGGGAGGGAGTTTAATATTAAACAAACGTTTACGAGCAGGTGAAAATAAATGTGGATGAGGCACGAACACCCTAAGGGCTGCTTTGAACAATCAGTGCAGGGCAGGAGCGGTCTGAGGCTGGCCTTTGAGAGCGAGGCTGGTTAGTCACTCAGTGCCTAACTTGGGAAGTAACATCGGTAGAAGGGGATCAAGGAAAAATACATCTTGGGGCCCTGGGGGCTCCGACTTGGGTTCAGGTCATGATCTCGCAGTTCATGGGTTCGAGCCCTGCATTGGGCTCTGCGCCGACAGCTCAGAGCCTGGAGCCTGCTTTGGATTCCGTGTCTCCGTCTCTCTCTGCCCTTTCCCCTGCTCCTGCTCTGTCTCTCTCACTCTCTCAAAGATAAATCAACAGTTAAAAAAAAAATTAAAAAAAAAAAAAGAAATAATACATCTTCCGGTGAGGGAGCAGCCCGACGCAGGCCTCGGATCGAATCAAAGCTGCCGGGTGTGAAAGGCGTCCTGACCGAACGTTCCAGGACCGAATGTGCGGACGAACCCGATCCGCTGGCCACCCGCAGTCTGGATCTGGGAGCCCAGAGGGCAAGTCTTCTTTTGTGTCACTGGCACTAGCTGGGGAGCAGGGCCTCCTGGCCACCAGCGGGAGGGTGTCAGTCCACCCTGGGGGCCTGCTGATCTCCACCGGGGGTTCTAGAAACACGAATGAAGGGTTTGTGGCACACTCTCTCTGCAACATGGTCACCCCTCCAAAGTGAACCCCAGCTCTCTCCAATGAACGGGCATTATTTCTGTAAAAGGAAGAAGAACCTAAAAGCAGAAGCCTGCTGGCCAGGAGCTCGACTGCTGTCTGCCTCATTTTCTGGGGTGGAGGTGGGGGGGGCGGGGGGCGGAGCGCCACCTTTCCCCTGTGTTCCAGATGCCAAGCTCTGTCATGCTGTTTCCTCCTCCCCCTCAGCCTGGGCTTGTGTCCCCCACCGACGGCAAGAGGCCGAGCTGCCTGGGGGTGGGGAAGTGGCCGGTAGGGACGTTCCTGGTCCCTCCTCCTTCCACCCCCGCCACCATTTCCACCCTGAGCTTCCTCGGGTTTAGTGGCTGGCACGTCTATGCTTCCAAGAGGTTAAAGCTGAGTAATCTCTTTGAACTAGACTCAACGGTAGAAGGACAATCTTAGCCTTTTCCAGGGCAGTTTCTCAGGGCCTGCAGGGAGCTAGCGCCTCATCCTCCAGGGGTGCCGCGGGCCCTGGCTTAGTTTTTCTATTACTAAATAATTCAGGGCCCTAATAGTGTTGCTGGCTGGTTTATATAGTTTATATAGTCATACAGTTTATATAGTAATAAAGATATACTATCTTTATAGAGTAAAGATCCATTAAGTTTTGACTGTGTGTTGAGCTTGGAAATATAAAGAACCAAAAGCAATGACTGATAATATCAGCTAACACTTACTGGGTTCAGGATCGGCTGCATAATTGGAGGGGCCTGGTGCAGAACGAAAATGTAGGGTCCCTTGTTTAAGATTATATATATATATATATATATATATATGTATATATATGTATATATAATGGAATACTACTATATACTATATGCATATCCTATAGTATATAGTATATATGTATATATATATATATAATGAAATACTACTATATACTATACGCATATACTACTATATGTATGTGCATGCGCGTGTGTGTGTTTATATATATACATGATAGAATACTACTTGGCGATCAGAAAGAATGAAATCTTGCCATTTGCAACAATCTGGATGGGACTAGAGTGTATTATGCTAAGCAAAGTAAGTCAGTCAGAGAAAGACAAACACATGATTTCACTCATATGTGGAATTTAAGAAATAAAGCAGATGAATTTAGGGGAAGGGAAGGAAAAATAAGATAAAAACAGAGAGGGAAACAAACCATAAGAGACTCTTAACTACGAAGAACAGACTGAGGGCTGCTGGAGAGGAGGAGGTGGGTGGGGATGGGCTAAACAGGCGACGGGCATCGAGGAGGGCACCTGTTGGGCTGAGCGCCGGGGGTCCTGTGTAAATGACGCATCACTGGGTTCTACTCCTTAAACCAATACTACACTGTATGTTAACCGACTTGAATTTAAATTTTAAAAAACCGTTAAGAATTTCAAGACGATGACAGCAGAGTATTAAACCAGGCGCGGAGCCCTTCTCCTTCTGAGCCCTGACCCCTGTGCCAACGTGTGGAACGACAGCCCACAACTGGCCCCAGACTGTGCGAAGCTCCGAGGGGCACGCTTCACAGATACAATCTCATTATATTCTCACCAAAACCCCTCAAGAGAGAAACTCTTCTGATTTCCATTTTACTGATGAGGAAACTGAGGCTTTCAAAGGTTAAGTTACTTGACCAAGGTCGCCCCACTAATCAGTGGGAGTGCCAAGGTTCACATCGAGGCAGTGACCACAGAGCCACAATCCTCAAAGACATATCTATGCATCTACACAAGAGAACTGACACCCCTCCCAGTAGCACATGTGTGTGTGTTGATGAGGGAGCAAGCACACACTCTGAAATGTCCATGGCCAGGTTCCTGTGTAGCAGCCTCGATAATAGGAGAAAGGCAAGCTGACCAAGCCCAAGTCCAGAGCAATGTTTGGGATGATTTAATCATGACACCATATATATTTTGGTAAGACCATGGAACAGTCCAAGCACAACAGATCTGCGGTGGCCTCGGTTCGACTCTCCGAGAAACCACTGAATGCAAGGGCTCGAAGCTTGGCCAGTGCACCTGTCACACCCACAGCGTCACTGTTCAGTTTATCTTGTATGGTTCAAGTCCAAGCAGACTCACCGTTTTTATTCTTACGAGTCATGTTCCAAAGTGCTCAGCCCCTGAATGGATATTGAATGGTTTTGTAGAAGCTGTTTTGCACCCGTGTGTCACACAGACACTATCTGCACGTGCTACACCTTACAGCGGTGAACTCACAGAGGCAGGCTTAAGTAAAAAGGGAAACCGACCAGGGCGCCTGGGTGACTCAGTCGATTGGGTGTCCAATTCTTGGTTTCACCTCAGGTCATGATCTCACAGTTTGTGGGTTCGAGCCCCCTCCCGGGCTCTGAGCTGACAGTGCAGACCCTGCTTGCGATTCTCTGTCTCCCCTTCTCTTTGCCCTTCCCCCACTCACGCTGTCTCTGTCTCTCTCAAAATCAATAAATAAACTTGGAAAAAAAAAAAAGGGAAATGGTCCAAAGCCTGGTTTGAAAACAAGTAACAACTGGTTCAGTTATGCTGGCTAAACCATCACACCCACCCCCCCACCCCCAGCTCACTTTTCCTGCCCAGGTCTGTCTCGACAACTCTGAAAGTCTAAAGTAGGAATGCCTTTCTTCTGGATCACTGGCATCGCCTGCAATTTCTACCAGTCAACAGTTGATAGGAGAACCGACCGCCTAAGAATATTCCTGTGATTTTTATCTAATAGATTTGGACACTGTTGTTTTAGTTTGAACTTAATAGAATACCAGGTTTCAGAACAAGAGTGGGTGTATATTGTCTGTCTCTTTCTTTGGAGCACGCCAGAAGTTCATACACTTAATTTGTTTGACATTTTGCAAGATAAAACACAAGTTGGAGAAGAGAAAATTAAAGAGCAAGAAAAGGGATCATGAGATTTTCTTAAAGAAAGCGTAAGTCAAAAAAAATGACAAGTCTGAAAATATCCTCAATAGGAATGGTTGGTAAATGGTTTCATTTAGAGACTGAGCTCTTTTTGTGATTTCCTGTCTGCTGTCAATCTGCACTGTGAGAACAATAAGCATTCGGCTTTGAATAACTGAGGCTGGAAGGAGAACACAGCAAAATGTTAGTTTCAAACTAAGTAACCTTGGAAGATAATTGAATTATTTCTGGGCATGGAGTTATAATGTCACACCCCATTGTGACTATTGCTGTGTTGATGGGGATTTTTTTTAAAAAAGAATTACCTTCTTTCGAGAGGAACCGAGCTAGTATTTCCCATATATATCCGCTCATATTGTATCTCTTTCCTTCCTCTGTGACTTGAAATTCCAAGCAGATCGCTTTGTGAGATTGCAGTGATTTATTTAGCAGCATTTTAAGTCAGCAAGCGATGAAACAAGCTCAGTGCACAGCTCTCTAGACATCCCTGAATGGGCTGGGCTGCCTGCCAGCAGGCTTGCTGGTCAACCAACCTCCTCCTTACCCAGCACAGCTCAGGCAGGAGGCCAGGACTGGCCGGGACGGAGGAAGGTGCAGCATCAGAAACCAGGGAACCTGTTTGTCCCAATCATGTGTATTCGTTTGCATTTTTAAAGTTTATTTATTTATTTTGAGAGAGAGAGAGAGAATGCAGGGGAAGGGCAGAGAAAGAGGGAGAGAGAGAATCCCAGGCAGGCTCTGTGCTGTCAGTATGGAGCCTGACACGGGGCTCAATCTCACAAACCGTGAGATCATGACTGAGCCGAGATCGAAGAGTCAGATCCTTCACGTACTGAACCCCCCACGCGCCCCTGCGCTTTTACTCAGTGGAAATCCTATCAGGGCACTTAGGGTCTCCAGTAAACTCTACCTGCCGCTGAATCACAAAGGGAAAAACAAAAGTAGGGCAGGATGGGGGAATCGAGAAGGAAAGAAAAGCGAAAGGGGCGCGTGGGAGGAGGTCAAGGGTACACAGAGGACCAGCACTGACCGCCACTAGAGGGCCGTCTTCCCTCTCACACGCCCAGTCTGAAAATGGCCGTCACTCATGACGCTCCCAATATGTTCCACCTGTCGCTCATACCACTTAGTTTTCTAACTGGTTGTGTACATGCCTGAATCCGGTTCCGCACTGGGAGCTCTTGGAGAACAAGCACCGTGTATTTATCATCGTTCACGCTGACATGAAGCTCTTCAGGAAGATTTGTAGAAGGAACGATTGAGAAAGGCAGAAAGAATCCAACCTTTAGCAGCAAGTCAATTCAACAAATGCTGGTCATATCCCGCTCTGCACCCAGCATTGCTCGTCAGCCGAGGACTGAGTGATGGAAGGCGAGGCAGGGCAGAACACTGCCCCTCAAGGCTCACCGTCTAGAAAGAGCCATGGCAGATACCTGAACAGCTCATTTCCTCTGAGGACAAGGGAGCATGAAACGTCTCCAAAACAAAGCTGGGCTTCGTTGTCGGACCAGGACGTCACTTACGTTCTCAATGGCTTCCAGGGACGCTCCATTTAATACGAGGCTCTTAATGATGAGGCCTCTCTGTACCGGAACAAGGCAGCATCGTGGGGGGGTGGTGAAGGGATCAGCTATGACAAACTCGGGCTGTTCCCAAATCCACCACTGGGTCAGTTAAGTACAGGACAGCTTCAAGGTCATCGTGCCACAGTTCACCTGAGGTCATTTCCAGGGACAGGGAAGGCCTGTTACCCTAAGTCACATCACCCTCTCCCTTTGCTACAGTGCGGGTTCTGTTTCTTAGCATGACAAAGTGAAATCACAGAGCTTGACGCAGATGCCCAGCTGCTAGAAAAAAAATCAACGCCTGCCTTGCAAAGAAGGATGTGTGTGCGTGTGCGTGTGTGCGTTTGCGTGCACACACGTACACAAGCTGGAATGGGAGGAAAGATGGGCAGTAGCTCCGGGTTGGATAAAACCATACTCAGAACAAAGCAGAATTCTGGCAAGCTGGAATGTGAAAGTGGCCTGGTCTTTGGAGAGCCCAAGAAGCAGGAGAATGACATTTCAACTGACACATACCGATTCATGGGGTCCTAAACTTTCATCCTCTATTTCTTACTCAAAAGGACAGAATGCAGGCATTGTCCAGGAGAAAGGAGTCATACCAGCTTCTGGGAAGCACCTGGACACCACCTCCCACTTCTGGAGAGACTCAGTGAAAGGGAGTCTTGGTTTGGGGGAAACCCAGACTCTCAGGTACTGGGAGAGCTTCGATCACTCTAGGACTATGAGCCAAGTCATTATCTTTTGCCCACTCAAGGCAAGTGGGGAAGGTGGGGAGGAGGCTCCAGGGGGCTTTGAGTCACCCGCCCAAAAGTGGACGTCTTTAGGACCTCATTGGACAGGGTCCTGTCAAGAGGAGATAGGCAACAGTGAGAAGTGGAGGGAAGCACACAAACAAAGGCCAACCGGACTATTCTAAGTTCCATTCTCCTTCAAAGATTCATAGATTGTTCACGACGATGGCGCTCCTCGGGTTCAACAAAACCCGTGTTTTCACCCGGGCCTCTCCACTCACAGAGTGTTTCCCAAGCTGCTTGGACCCTGAAGTCCTTTGGTGGGAAACATACGGACAGCTCGTGGACCCCCGAGGAAAATCAAGAACCTGGGTCCAAGTGTTTGGAAGGCAAACTTCAAAAGATTTCAGAGGATGTGCGGATTAGAACCCACAGATAGAGATGGCTCAGGAAAGAGGGAGGGTTCTGACAAGGGACGTTCGAGGGACACCGAGGACGGAGAAGATTTGAAGCCTAGCCTGTCGGGAACACTTGGATTCCCTTAGAGTCTGCGGGTGAGACAGTTCATCTGCGCTTTTCTGTCGCAGGTACTGAGCCCTGCACTCGAGATGCGTTGGAAAGAAGACAGGATTTTGCGTTCGCGGGTATTTGTCTGCAAACGTGTGTCTGTGTGTGCCTCCAAGGAGCTGGTGGTTCAGTTAGGAGGGCAGAGGGGGAAACAAGGAAGCAGGCGCCCATTCTGGGTGGAGAAGCATGTATGCGTCCCGGACAAGCTGGTGCACGTCCACAGGAAGGCAGCTGAGAGCTGAAAAGTTTGGGATCCCGACATAGAGAAAGGGTGTAGAGGGCAAATATATTTAGTCTGGGTCTTAGTCAGCTCTGGCCACCCTCACCAAATACCACAGGCTGGGGGCCTTAAACTACAGACACTCACGCCTCACAGATCTGGAGGCGGGAAGTCACAGAGCAAGGTGCTGGCAAGGGTTCTGTTTCTGGCGTAAGCGCTCCGCCTGGCCCGTGGACAACCAGCTTCTCGCTGTGTCCTCACATGGACTGCACTCTGTGCACGTGCACGAAAAGTCTGTGAGATCTCCTTTTCTCTTCCTCTTCTTCTAAGGCTGTGAATCTCACCAGGGAGCCCCCCTCTCATGACCTCATCAAGCCCTAATCACCTCCCAAAGACCCGCCTCCAAACACCATCACACGGGGGTGGGGTGGGGAGGGGCATAGGGCTTTGACGTGAATTTTGGAGGGACACAGCACTCAGGACACAGTGAATGAGAAGCCAGCAGGGTCCCGGGACTTGCTTCAGGGGCAGAGCGGTACTGCAGCGCTGGGACAAACAGGGAGAAGTCTCAGAAACATGCTTTGGGACTCTCACAAGTAACGCTCCTCAAAAGTAAGATGGCTTCCTTGTGGGGTAACAAGCCTCCCGTCTGTGGAAGGGCCCAAACAGAGGCTGGGGTTTTTCCTTGTGACTTCTGGAGGGGGGTTTCCTATATAGACACACTTCACTTAGAGGCTCCCGGGTCTTCCATTCCTAAAATTTTATCTGGGTTCACCCCGCAAGCTTTGTCTTCCTTTTCTATTCCCCACTGTGTGTCCAGAATGGTTCTCTCCTGTTTCCACAGTGGAGGAGGCAGTGGGTGGACGGAGTGTGCTGAGTATGTGGTGCGTGTGCTGGGGAAAGAGCTGTTCGGCTGTTCCAAGTCTCCTTGGACCAAACCTGCCCGTGATGGGTGCCGGAAGCTACTGCGCACGCGTCCTTGGTTTCTGCAAGCCACCGCTCGAGGGCGTGGGTGTCCGGTGTCACCGCACACTTCAGGGCTCGGCGAACGCCCATCCGTCTTGCTCTCTTGGATCTCCCCGGAAACAGGTGTCCCGAAGCCTTCTCCCTTGCAAAGTCACTCAGTAACAAAAGGGGGCGGACAGTGTGGCCCCGCATTTCCTCACTTCCCACCAAGCTCCTCGTGATTTGTAGAAAACCGCAAGAGGCATCCTTACGAGGAGAGACAAGGCCCTGCTGACGAAGGGCTCTGTCCTGGGGCCGTCCCCAGGGCACTTCCGGTACCCGCTCCATGGCCAACGCCCCATTGGGACTGTACCCCTGAGGTTGGACTGGAATAAAAACAGCCTCTGCCTCCCCGGCAGTTTAGGGTTTGCAAACTGCCCTCACAGAAGACTGTCTCACAAGCTACAAAGCAAATTCTGCATCGAGAGTTCATGATCTTAGCTCCTGAGGCCAAGCCCTCACGGGGTCTGTGGGGCCTGTGCGTGCATGAGTGTGTTGTGTGCACATATGGGTTTATACACACACGTGTGCCCATACACAACCGTGCGCACGAGTGTTTGCATGCATGTGTGTGTCTGTACGTGCATGTGTACGCAAGTGTGTGTGTTCACACACTTTTACGCCGCGACAGCCCTCATGCTGGAGGGTAGAGTAAGAGGCTTGGGTCCTAGTTTCCAGCTCTGTCTCCAAATAGCCGCACACAATTCTAGAAGCCTCTCCCCCTCCTTCAGCCTTCGGCAAGCCTTTGAAAGGGCAGGCTTGCCCTGGAATCTAGGGGTTGGTGTGCGTTTTCTGGAATAAAGCACTTAAGAGTACTTCATTCTGTGCAAGCCACATGTAGTCTCTGTTGAATACTGTTTTCCCCCCAACCTTTAAAAAATGCAAAAGCCATTTTTAGCTCAGGCATCACGAAAAGAGGTGGCAGTGTGGCCGAGGCATCGCGGCGGACCTGGTCTCGTGGCCGAGGAGGTCAGCTGCCGCTAACAGCGGATGGGGGACTTGTCATCTGACGGTCCCACGTGAGCGAGCAGCCGAGACAGGGCTGGTGGGGCCGTGGCCCTGATCCGGGCATTGGGAGGCCGGCACTGTCTTTGTTTCTGTTCCGAGAGGAAGAGTCCGGGTGCTCATTCTACTGCTTCCTAGTTGTATGGCTTCTGGGCGTTTCTCTGGTTGCTCAGGCAATGGCGTTCAAAGCCGTTCAGATCCCTTTTAGATGTGAAGTTGTGCGATGTGTCCCCTTAGTGACGCTTGACGCTTGACAGCTAAGAAGGCCGAGGTCCTTTGTAGGGAACCATTCGGTTCCTCCTGTCGCTCTGACTTTGCAGCCTACAGGAGCCCTGTGGCTGCCCAGGCCTGTGACCCCGGAGGACCGGCACTGGAGGAAGACGCCTGTTTGCCGGAGGTCAAGGTGCAACCGACATGGGTGTATCCACTCCTTGGTTCACCTGTTCTTTGTTTTTGTGCCTCATGGGGTGTCTGTGGGAGAAAGATTTTTCCGGAAGGTTGGCGTCTGTTTAAAGTGTCTAAAGCGAGGGAGCCATGTTGCCCCTTTGCCGGAGCTCCGGGGAACTGCTCATCTGGATTCTTGCCCCCCCCCACCCCCGCCATGGGTCTCGGCTGGGGGGAGCAGGGGGCTCCATGTTTCAGAGCCGGATGCACCAGGCACCTCGTCAGGGCTCCTCTGTTAATGTATGTCCACACCTCGGCATCCCTCTTGTAGGAAAGCTTCTAGAAGTCAATGATGTCAATGCCTTCTGTGGCTTTGGAGGGAGTCCGACGGTCAGTCGTTATTGCATGAAAGTTCACAGGCCCAAGCAAGAGCCTTGACCCACGTCTCGCCGCCTCCTCCCTCTCTGACCTTCTCCGGGCGCCTCTGCCCGCCTGCATCTTATTTCGCCATCGACCCTTCTTCCTCGCCTTCTGCCTTCTCCTCCAGTCCTGTTGCCAGCTTCACCTTCTGAAGGTGGAGGCTTGCCCACTGAGTCCCGGGTTGCTTTTACTCAGAAAACCGTCCCAGCTACTCGAAGCCCGAAGCCAAACCCCAACATCACGAAGTCTCAGACTCCCACACTGTCCCGTTCCCAACGTGCCTCCCTACCATCACCTCAGAATATCATCACAAACACGCGGCTGGGTCTCATCCCCGGGGACCTGGTCAGGGCTGGGCTGTCACTGGACGGAGAACCACAGCCTGCTCGACCCTGGCTGGGCCACTCACCCGTCCCTGAACTTCTAAATGGCAGGATGTGTCGCCTCTAGAGTCAGAACGAAACAGTGAGGGGCCCTGCTGTGAGCACACCCTCCTGCCTCTCGGCCTCCTGCTACCCGGTCTTCGCCCTGCCTTTTCTCCATTATTCTTTGGCTGCTCTAGAGTTTCTCACCCTCAGAGAAACCATCCAGTTCTTCTCGGTGCCTGTGGACCGCGCCTGCTCGGCCACACTTCCTGAGCACAGGAGATGATACCTTGTGTTAGATACCGTCTAGGCTGCGTACCGCCCCCCCATCCCCAACCTGACTGCTCGTGGAGACCTAATGGATGAGAATTAATGCCGAGGTGAACTCTGGTCCCTCGAAAAGCCCCCTGCAACACACGGCAGGGCTGGCTGGGTCCTCCGATCAGCTGGGAGGGGGGAGGGGGGACCGGAAAGGTTCACACCAGCCATTGTTGGATATGCTGCTGAGCCCTAGAAGACGGGAACGGAGAGGCTCTTGGCTTATGGTTGGCAGAATTCTCCGAGATTCCCACCCCTGGTGTCCACACACCTTCTCCCAGGACCCCGCCCACTCAGATGCCAAACTAGATGCTTCTATAAAGGGAATTGGTAGATATAATTAAGGCCGAAAAATCAGTTGACTTTAAGAGAAAGCAGAGAGAGATGATCCTGGGTGGGTCGGACCTAATCAGGTGAGCAGTTAAAGGAGACTGAGCTCTACCCTGCAGGAGAGATCTGAAGCAAGAAAGGATACGGGGCGCGCCTGGGGGTCTCAGTCAGTTACGCGTCCGACTTCGGCTCAGGTCATGATCTCACGGTCTGTGAGTGCGAGCGACGGATCGGGCTCTGTGCTGACGGCTCAGAGCCCGGAGCCTGCTTCGGATTCTGTGTCTCCCTCTCTCTCTGCCCCTTCCCCATTTGTGCTCTCTCTTTAAAAAAAAAAAACATTAAAAATTTTTTTTTTTAAAAGAGAAAGGATGTGAGGGAGGGAGGGAGCTACGTGGCAAGGGACTGCGGGCAGCCTTTAGGTGCCGAACTTGGTCCTGGGCCTGAAGCCCAGGAAAGAATGGCAACTCCAGTCCTGCAGCCTCACGGAACTGAATTCTGCCAAGAGTCACAAGCGTTTGTGAGAAGACCCAGAAAGGAATGCGGCCCTCACCAACACCTTGACTGCAGCCTTGTGAGACCCGGAGCAGGCCCAGCTACACGGCGTCTGGCCTCCGACCCGCAGAGCCCGCGAGGTAACAGAGGCGTGGTGCTGGATGCCGGGGGCTTTGCGGTCACGTGTCACACGGCAGGTGTGTCACACGGCAGGTGCGGTGAGTCGGTAACGACCGCATTCTCACTCCCGTCCAAACCATCCTCTCTTGAGACTGCCTTCCTTCGGGTTTACACATGCTCCGCCCCATCAGGCTCGTGAACTATATCGAAGGGTCCTGGGGAGACTGTCACCTCCTGGCAGACGACATGGCGCGAAGGCCTGTGGCTTGTGACGGGCAAGGCCTTCTCCCAGAGCAGAGTGGGGCAGAAGGGAAGCGGATCCTGGGTGCGTTCTGAAGACGCTGCGACCTGCGGCCAACATCTCTCACCCGCTGGCCGCAGCCCTCTAAACAGCTGGGGAGAAGAGGTTATGTATAAAACAAACTCCTTCATCTTTTGCCGTCAGGCGTCAAGGTAACGTAACTCGACATCAGAGTCTGAGTCGTGCTTTTAACGGTGGACTAGGGTATGTGGCCGTCGCCCTCGTACTGCGATACCTGTTGTTCTCAGCTCCGTGTGGGGACACCCAGGCACGTGGTGCCATCTCCGGGGCCCCCCTTCCGCCTGACAGCAAGAGCAGAGGGTGAGCAACCAGGTGGGGGTAGGAGTGGGTCACCTGGGTCTTTCCAAGCTCCTTAAAGAACCTTGTAATGAGAGCTCACCTGCCCCAATTTCAAATCAAAAGGTAACATGATTAATATCCTCTAAAAATAGTCAGCAAAAGGCACTCGTAATAAGGCATCGCGCACGGAAGCTACTTTTCAATACAACCTATGATTAAGTCTGCGCGTGCGACCACGGCGGGAGGCCCGAGGCTGAGAGCCTCCCGTGCCCACAGCCACACGCCAGCTCCCTTCAAAGTCTAGCTACCGCGCTGGCTTCCCAGCCTTTTCTAGAACCTCTGGCTTACGCTTCTTGAGGGCTGGAATCACGACTTGCGAGCGTGCTATCCCAAGCCCCTAGCACTGTGCCGGCTTCCAGAAAGCGCTCGGGCTAGGTTGTTTTAATCCAAGTTCACTCTTTTTTTTTTTTTTTTTTTCCTTGCCTGGTTCAACCTTGGGTTTCTGCTCTTTCCTAAATTCGGCTCTCCTCTGTCCAGCCTGATGGATGGTAGCGCACCGCCCCCCCCCACTCACCCACAGGGGTTTCTTCCGTCCCCACCCTCCCCCACTGCCTTCGTGTTCCCGGATTTGCCGGCTCTCCGCCATCGTGCCCTCACGATCAAGGGCTTTGCCAAGACCCTTGGCGAAGGTCGGTGTGTGGGGAGGTCCGAAGTGAAATAACTCTTGTGCCCACTTTGTAGGCTCGAGGTAGGATTATTCTGTGTTACAGTCATGCCCGAGCCCAGAGTCAGCACAGCGTGCTGTGTTTACCAAGACCCCCTCCGCACCTCGGTTACTAACCACAGGGAGGCACGTTGCAAAACCAGCAATATTCGAGTTTGGTTATCATTTTTAACAGTAGCTGTCACGGTTCACTCGGCAAATCTTTAAGTGTCTACTCTCTGCCAGTTACTGTTCCAAGTCCCGGGGAACCCGGCGATGAACGAGGCTCATCGTCACCCTCATGGAGTTTACATTTTGGGGCAGAGAAAAAGCAATCGTAGCTGCGTATCATAGATGCGATGTAAGTTTCAGAAAATGGTAAGTCTATACCTTGAATGAGGAAGGAGAGAAAGATGAGGAGTGGTGGGGAGGTGGCTATTTTAGGGGGAGATCACCCCTCTGATGAGATGACATTTGAGAAGAAACAGAATGCACGTTTTCTGGGGGGAAGAAGTGATGTATGTGGAGGGAACGATACGTGCAAAGGTCCTGAGGTTAGAAATAGCCTGATGAGCACTTCGCCACAATAAATGCCTCGTTGATCTGGACACGGCTTCTCTTGGAAATGTGGAAAGAAAGTGGGGCATACTGGGGTAAAGCAGGATCGGAGGAAGGTTAGAGTCTTCCACCTGTCTGGGCACAAACGCCAACCCCACCGGGGCGGCCGGCATTCCGGAGCTGTGTGGGGCTCAGAGAGCTGGCTGGGCCGGCCGGACCCAGGGTCATCTTGTTGCTGCTGCGGCTGGATAGCTGGTGACTGTGTCACAAATGTGGGGAAGGGCTGGGGCGGGGAGTCCATGGAAACTGAGATAAACAGTTCCCAGACAGGGTTGTCTCTCCAGGCTCGGCCGGGGTAGCGGGAGGAAGGACGGTGAAGGTAGAGCGGGCAGCCTCTCTCTAGGGTGCGATTTGGGGGTGCTGGTGACCTTTCTGACTCCCCCCCACCTCTCCCTCCCTCCCTCTTCCTGATGCTTCCACGGTATTCCCAGGATTCCTCCTTGTCCCCTGCCTTGCCACCATTCAAGCCCCAGGTCTCTGGCCCAGGGAAGGGTGGAGCAGAAGGACACTGTAAGCTGAAATGGCAACATTCTTGGCTTTGACATCCGAACAGCCCGGGGAGCCAGGGCGTAGGAATGTGAGAGCCAGACGGATCGTTTTTATAAGTTCTCCAAAGTTCGGCTTCAGATACCGGGCTGCAAAGCCTGGGGGGCCCTCAGAGGAGCATAAAGCTTATGAACTTCAGATTTGGAGAGCAGATGTGATGACAGGGCCGCTGTTTTCTCACCAGATAAGAGATAAGAGCCCGAGGTCTGCGGTGGCTGCGGGGGGCGGGGGGCGGGGGGGAGGTGGAGAAAGCCTGGCAGGGAGAGAAGAGTCTATACGGCACACACACTCCTGGCTGGACCCGAACCTCCTCTGCGGGGAAACACACCCTGGGGCTTCTGATTCCTGGAGCTGATGACCAGGCAAATGTATTTCACGTACAGGGGAACAGGACATGCGAGTTCCGGGCGTCCAAAGGCTTTTCCCTGCACGTCCCACGGGCCCGGGAAGCCTGCTGTGTGCGTACAGTTCAGGAGAAGGCAGACTGTCATTCTACCCGCCTCCCCCACGGCCGAGCCAGCAGCGGCCAAGGGCGCAAACAAAACACCACCACGCGAGGCTGTGACCTACTGCGTTTTTCCTAAAAAGCTCTTCCAGGGTCGAATATAGCAAGACGGCATGTGGGGGCAACTTTGTAAGAAGGTTTCCTGTAAAATAATGTGTATTGAGAGTCTGCAAATGAATTCTAGAAGTTTCTCCCTGAAGTTAAACGCGAGGAATTCCAAGGGTATAGAACCTGACCTCCCGAATCTAAGTGAATCATGTTCAGTGACCCGAGAACGGTGAGGCATAGAGGGAATGAGCGAATAGAGGTCAAAGGGCAGGGGTATTTGCTCCTTTTTGTCTTCATAGAATAGTTTCGTGGGATGGAGAGATTAAAAGGTGAACACAAGTTTTATAAAAGAAAGTTCGGGAACTTATTCTCCTCTTTCTCCTTCTCCCCCCCCCCCCACGTCCCTCCACCCTGCACGGTATGTCATTTTAGATGTAGCAAAAATACCTTTTATACACTGGTCAGAATTTGGCCTCACACCCATCAAGGTTTCGTACCAGCTAGAAAACCAATAAGTATTAAGCATTGCTTGGAAATGCGTCCTTAAATGCTATTTAAAAAAAAAAAAAAAAAAAGCCCTATTTTAATTTTTTGTTAAGGGGCACTGACAGATTGATTGCTTGTAGGCTACTTGAATAAGAGAGAGCTTTTCCAGGGTTTCCTGTTCCCAATTAAATCTAAAAATACCCTTGGGGGTCCCGGTGAATGTCCGGGGAGACAGGGCGGCTCAGTCAGTTAAGCGCCCGACTGGCTCAGCTCATGATCTCCTGGTTCGGAGGTTCGAGCCCCATGTTGGGCTCTGTGCTGACAGCATGGAGCCTGGAGCCTGCTTCGGATTCTGTGTCTCCCTCTCTCTCTGCCCCTCCCCCACTCATGCTCTGTCTCTCTCTGTCTCAAAAATAAATAAACATTAAAAATAAATAAATAAATGCATGAATAAAGCGACGATCTCTAGGTTCTTTTGAAAAACATACAATGGTCACCATCGCTCTCGCTCTCGTGTTAACAAAAGAAATTTGGAAAAAAATGTGAGAATATCGATATTTTTTTTTTCCTCCTAAAACTGGCTTACATCTCGGGAACCCAAGAGCAGTCTCGGAAGTTGTGAGCCAGATTTTCCAGGCAAGTTGATATTGCGTGTCGGAGCTGAGGGGCCTGAGCCTTCACTCTGTGCTCTCAATCGGTGTTTCTCAAACTTTAACGCGCTTAGGAACCATCCGGGGCTCTAGAATCTAGGTTCTGAGCCCGTGGTCTGGGGCAGAGCCTGGGGTTATGCGTTTCCACAGGCCCCCTGGACGAGGCTGTAAGAAACTTCCACTCTTTGTTGAGTACCTGACTCCCTTCATGAGTTGATTTTTTTCATAAGATTTAATGTCAAATTGGCTTCCATACAACCCCCCCCCAGCGCTCATCCCAACAAGCACCCTCCTCAATGCCCATCACCCGCTTTCCCCTCTCCCCCAGCCCCCATCAACCCTCAGTTTCTTTGTATTTAAGAGTCTCTTGAGTTTAGACAGAATTTAGGAGTTTAGACGTCCAGGAAGAATGAATAAGCTTCCCAGACCATTCCCTTCATATTTTCGTGGATTTTTTTTTTTGAATGGTTAAGGAAAAATTATAAGGCTTCCGGAAGTTAAGAAATGACAGAGGATGACACGGTTTTGATTAGACCATCATCTAACAAATCATTTTAAGATTTCAGAGGGCACGATGTTGGAGAGAATCCTAGGGAAAGAAGAGAAAAGCAGAGGCCAGCAGTGAGCGCGGCTTGTTTGTGTCTATTTTTGACACCGCCCTGGGTTATGTATATAGCATCTCTCTGCCAAAGTGGATTACAGAAACTCGGAAGAGGTTATTTATTGAAGTATTTTGGAATTAAATTTTACCCTTTACGTTTTTTTTTTTTTTTTTAAATCAACATCTTCAAGTTCGGGAAGGACCAGGGAAATTTCCGCTGCTGTCCTAGGAATGTCACCCATACCCCAAGGCAGACGGAAGTGTCAGAAAGCCTCAGTTCTAAACAAGGGAGGGCAGTCAGCAGGTCGGAGCCAGGGAAAGACCTCCCTCTGCCACCAGTGAACGCCTGGGCTCACTCCCATTTAAAAAGAGAGTACTCTAGTAGGTTCTCAACAAAGAAACATCTTTCTGCTACAAGGGGGAGAGCAGTAGAAGGAATATCCAGGAACTTAATGAAAAGCAGTGAGAGGAACCAGATAGATGGATGGCAAAGAAACCTAAAATTCTCAGGATCGCTCACTTTCCTGAACAGCGATTTCTTCATAAAAACTCCTTAATAAAAATATTATGACCTCATGGCCGAGGCCAGCAGTGGACAAAGGAGGGGTTTCCTTAGACATCCTAAGCCTACCGTGCATTCAGCACCCCTTTTCCTGACTTCTCTGCCCATCTTTGTTCGGCCTTCCATCTCGATCATTGCTTCCAGCCAGTTCGCTCCTTTATACTAAAGTGTAAATGTCCCTATGTTTACAGGGGACCCAAATGAGCAACCTTCCTCTAAATACAATACGGCACAGGTTTGCCCGCGAAGATGCACTTGAGCTTCAAAAGGGAAAAGCCAGCACTAACTGACTGCCGCTGGGGCCCCGGGGAGGCCTCTCGGCGCTGGGGTGGCCCGGAGCCAGGAGGGAAGCCGGGGACCTGCCCGCGGGCACCCACATGGCGGCTTCGTCTTGCTACGGGCGTTCAGCAGAATATGGAGAGGCTGCCGTTCTTTCCTCTCCAGGAGGCTGCTGTGGCCGCCGAACCTTTTGAAGCCGGCTCCGAAAGGAGGGCCCTCTGTTACCCTGCAGACCCCTGGCTGGGGTGTGGCCCCCCCATCCTGTCTCGGCCCAGCAGGGAGGGACAAGAGTCCGGCACGGCAACGTGTGAGGACAGTGACTGCCGGTGGCAGCCAAACCCATGCCGGCAGCGGCTGGGGCAGAGGGGACAGAAGCCCGTGGCCAGAGCCGCCCTAGGGGGGAGGAATGAATGGTCGCATCGGGCTTAGGCTGCACCCGGCTCAAACCACCGCCATGGGTGTTTCACGTACACCCTTCGCTCAAAGAGAAGCCCCCCAGACGGAGATGACATAGATGAGGCGTCCTGGGTGTGGTTTGGGCAGGGGTGGGCCCACCGGGGGTGCTAGGGAATGTTGGTTCTAAAAAGAGGGGCACCTCGGGGGCTTAGCCAGTTAAGCGTTGAATTCTTGATTTTGGCTCAGGTCAGGACCTCATGGTTAGTGAGTTCGAGCCCCAAGTGGGGCTCTGCTGACAGTGCAGAGCCTGCTTGGGATTCTCTCTCTCTCTCCCTCTCTCTGCAACCTTTTCTACTCGTGCTCTCTCTCTCTCTCACTCTCTCAAAAATAAAAAATAAACATTAAAAAAATAACAAATAAATAAAAATGAGCTCTATTCCTGCCTGTCTTACGGACAAATATAGTTTTGCGGCTGATCTCGCCATCAGACAAACACGACGACCATTTTTCTAGAAGCAAGGTTGTTCCTACTACTGCCTTGTCTAAAACCTTGCTGTGGCTGCCCATTGCGTCTGGGATGAAATCTAGGGTCCTGTGACCACTGGCAGCACTGGGTCCCTGTGGTCTGTGCCCTCGTCCCCTCCTCACACCCGCTCCCGGGGCTGCACCTTGTTGCCACGGTGCCCTCTGCTTCCCCATCCTGCCAAACCTCTGTCCTTCTTCCTGCCACCTCGGATGGCTGTGTCCATCAGGCGGCGTCTCTGCCTTCTAAACCCTGGCTCCCCAGAGCCCTGTGCACACTTTACAGCTGCTCCCTACCCAGCTCGGGGATCCCCTCAGCAGCACGGATCGGACTCTGCTCCGCCCGCCAGCGGGAAAAGCCTTTTCACAAGGTTCCTGAGCATCACGCGGCACCCAGGACCCGGCATCGCCCAGCACCCAGGACCCAGCATCACCCAGCACCGAGGACCCGGCATCACCCAGCACCGAGGACCCACCATCACCCAGCATCCAGGACCCGGCATCGCGCGGCACCCAGGATCCACCATCGCCCGGCACCCAGGACCCAGCATCGCGCAGCACCCAGGACCCGGCAGGACCCAATCCCTGCTTGGCCGGGGACTGAGGTAAGTAATACGACTCAAGGGAACGCACTTCCTGAGCGGAAGCTCATGGGAAAGTGTAAGACAAGATGCCCATTACCGTCAGTAAAGAAAACCTTGAACCCTGGGCTGTGTGCACTTGCTACCGTGGGTTCTCCACCCTGGCTGCCCTTGAACCTGGAGGCTCTGAAGAACCACTGCTGTCTGGGGGAAGGTAGCACAGACGTGTCAAAGCTGCGTGGCCCCGGCGGCCAGGGCTGTCCAAGAACACCGTCTGAGCTAGCCTGGCGTCTGTGGAATCTGTTGTTTTTCACTTGGCCATCAGATTGGCTCTGAAGTCTTTCCCGATCATGGAAAATTCCAGTCCAGATGGGCCACTGCAAAGTGCCTTTCCAGAGTTGTTCCCAGCGAATTTCACTTCTTTTAAATTAAAAAAAAGTGTCGATAATTGTATTACTGCTTTTTTTGCTTTCTCAAAATTACTCTAGAAAGGCTATGGATGGTGGATGGAATTACAGATTGGAACCCACAGATGTCACGAGTTGCTGTAGGAGAAAAGCTATTTCCTTCTGAGTCTCACTCAGTCTTCCCATCTGTGAAATGGGGGTAATGCCAAAGCACTAGGTACCAGAGGTATTGGGAGACTGGAATTATTTTAAGATCTACATAACTGTGCTTCTTAAAAATGAAAGACACACGGGGCGCCTCGGTGGCTCAGTCGGTTAAGCGGCTGACTTCGGCTCAGGTCATGATCTCAAGGTCTGTGAGTTCGAGTCCCGCGTCGGGCTCTGTGCTGATGGCTCAGAGCCTGGAGCCTGCTTCAGATTCTGCGTCTGCCTCTCTCTCTCTCTCTCTCTCTCTCTCTCTCTCTCTCTCTGCCCTTCCCCTGCTCATGCTCTGTCTCTCAGAAATAAATAAACGTTAAAAAAAATTATAAAAAAAAAAATGAAAGACACAGCCAGAGAAAGAGATTCCTTTTCCTATTAGTTGATGCATTATTTATAGACGTGAATAATGACTGCCATCTTTTCACAATTTCCTTATTGATGTTTGAGTGCAGACAAATCTGGTAAATATCCTATTTTGACAAGAAAGTGTTTTGCAAGGGTTTAAAATAAGACAGGTAAAAATCTCACACGGAAACAAAATAGGGATTTTTTTTCCCCTTTGGTTAAAAGTAAAAACCTCCCATCATCTAATGAGTGCCTTTATGATACAAGGGGGAAACCAGCTAATAAAGAGAGAGATGATTCTGTCTCCTGAGAAAGTATTATGCTGAGATGCTCCTGGGAGGGCTCGGAACCATGTTGGCAAGAGGAAGCGATTTGTATCTTTTGTTTATAATCTCAGGAGAAATCATGGTATCTCTCTAATGATATTCTTGTACATGTGAAACTAATAATAGTTTGTGAACTCGGAGGGAAAAGCTGTTTTGGTCCTGAAATACGGCCAAGGATACTACAAAAGCCGTTGTTAAGGAAACTGCCCCTCGCTGGAGTGTTCTCTCCCTCCCTCTCTCTCCTTCTCCTCCCCCTCCGTTCCCCTCTCCTCCTCTGCCTGTCTTCTCCTGGTCTCCCCGAACACCCTCCTCTAGCTTTCAAGTCCAAACATTGTAATAATACTTTGAGAAGCCAATACGCCACTGAAGTATTGCCGGCCCTCTTAAAACCTCCTCTAAAGAACGCACCTTAGACACTGGCAGCCGGCGTGAATATTGATCAGAGGGCGGATCTGTTTTTTGGTGTTTTTTTTTTAATATAATCTATCGTCAAGTTAGGTAACATACAGTGTTTACGGTGTGCCTTGGTTTTGGGGGTAGATTCTGATGATTCATCGCTTACATACAACACCCAGAGCTCATCCCAACCAGGGCCCTTCTCCATGCCCGTCACTCATTTCCCTCCCTCGCTGCCCCCCTCCCCCTGCATCAGCCCTTAGTTTGCTCTCTGTATTTAAGAGTCTCTTATGGTTTGCCTCCCTCTCTGTTTGAAATGGTTTTTCCTCTTCCCTTCCTCCACGGTCTTCTGTTAAGTTTCTCGAGTTCCACATACGACTGATAACATACGGTATTTGTCTTTCTCTGACTGACTTATTTCACTCAGCACAATAGCCTTCAGTTCCATCCACGTTGCTGCAAATGGCAGGATTTCATTCTTTCCATTGCCAAGTAGTATTCCATTGTCCATACAAACCACATCTTCTTTATCCATGCATCAACTGATGAACCCTTGGGCTGTTTCCATAATTTGGTTATTGGAGAGTGGATCTTAATGAAGTCTGGGAGAAATCTGAAAGAATTTCAGAAGAAGGGTTCAAGGCCACGTGCTGGGACTCCTCACTCTGATTACAGTACTCTTGCACAATCCACCTGTTTGAACTTGACTTTGGTTCACCATCTACTAAACGGGACATCAGTGGGAGCCATTCCTCCCTGGATTCTTGCGAGAATCAACTGGCCGAATGAGCGGGACAGGACTTCTGAAACCTCGGAGCATGGGAGTTCTGCCATAGGAAAATTTTTCCCCAAGGTCTGCTATGAATTCCATCTTTATTACTAGGCCGGTCTGTGTGGCTGAGGGGCTTGAGCGGACACGAGTGCTGACAGCTGAGAAGTCCCTCAAGCAGTTTTTTCAAACATCTGTGCTTCCAGCTAACGTTGCTTGCGTGGTCAGTGAATGAGAGAATCAGAGATTGCCCTTTTCTTGGGCGCTGGCGGGATGCAAACAGGTGCGGCCTTCTGGTGGGCAATCTGGCGGACAAGAGCTTAAAAAAACTCCCTAGCCCTTCACCCGGCAATGACATGTATAGACTTTATACTAATGAGGCATTCTGCCATGGGGTGCCCAAAGATGCAGTGTGTGTAGGATGTTTATAATAGCAGCGTTGACAGCAACGAAAAAAGAAAACAACCCAACTGTTGTCCAATAAAGGAAGCAATAACTACACAGTGAATGTGTTTTAGAATTCCTTAGCAATGCAGCCATGACAATGATAGTCTGTATTTATTCAACAATATTGAGTACTTCTTGGGTGCCGCGTGACGTTTGCGATGATGGGGGTATCTTGGCGCGATGGTTAATTTTATGTGTCAACGTGACTGCGCCAGGAGGTCCCAGATTAGAGATTTCTGGGTGTGTCAGAATGAAGGCAGCGCCTGAACCAGTGGACTCTGCTGGGCGGGTGGCCCTCCCGAGTATGGGGGGGCGTCTTTCAATCCTCCAGAAGGGCCGGAGAAAACAAAAGGCAGAGGAAGGAGGAATCTGCCCCTTTTTCCTTGCCTCACTGGTGAGCCGGGACATCTCATCTCCTTTTCTCTCGCCTCCAGCCTGGGATTTATATCTTCAGCTCCGCTGCTTCTCAGGCCTCTGGACCTGGGCTGAATTACAGAATGTGCCGCCCCGAGCCTCCCGCTTGTAGTCTCTGGACTTCTCAGCCTTCGTAATTGCATAAGCCAGTTCCTCATGATAAACCTCTTTAAATATATACATATTCTGGGTCTCTAGAGAACTCTAACATGACCAGTAAACAAAACGGACAAAAATGGCACTCCCAGGGAGCTTACGTTCTCTCACGGGAGACAGAAAATAACCAACATCAACCTCGAATTTATGCAGCATGTCCAAAGAGAGCAGATCCTGTGCAGGAAATTAAATCGGGGAAGGAGGGTGTACGGGAGAGGGGTGGAGGGTCTGTGGGGTCACAGATCCACGGAGCGCTAATGCAAGCCCCCCCCCCCCCCCCCCCGCCCCGAGAAGGTGGGAGTGGCCATGCGGATTCAGTGGAACAAAGGGAATTTGGAGGAAGGATGTCTGGACAACGGGGAACAGGGAGTGAAGAGGCCTGGTGGTAGCAAGACCCTATCACGTTCAAGAGCAGCCAAGGGCATCAGCGAGGTGGCCGAGGGGCCAGGGAGTGAGGCAGAAGGAAACGAAGTCAAACGAAGCTACGAACACCCACGGTTACTGACTTGGAAAGAAGTTGAGGATGTATTAGCAGCGAAGAAAGGCAAGTCACTCAGCAGCGTATAAGATGATCCAGTTTTAGTTAAAAACCCTAAATAAGCCCATATTTTTACTGTATGTGCTGTTCCCTTCCCTCCTTAACCTCTTACCTTCCTTAACTTCCTTTGCATCTGCTTGACTTCCTGCCTTTTTTTGTTTTAGCTTATTTGAATTTTCACGTTTTTTCTACATGGTACACAGCTTACTCGTGCAGCAAATAGACGAGAAGTCCCCAGGTAAAATAAACGGACTGTATTGATCGTCTTTAGTCAAGCGGTAGGAGCCCAGGCTTCATAAATGTCAACATTTGTTTACTTTTCTGAATTGGCAAAAAAACATTTCTTGCTGTGTAGAAATGTTAAACCAATGAGAGAATGAAAACTGCAAGTTTAAATTTTCAGAGAAAGAGAAGATTGGTGTCCAGAAGCCAGGCCGGCCTAAGACAAAACTTTCTGTGCATTTCCACGGGTAGAAGTTTCCCGTGGAAGGAAACCATATATGTAACTCGTAGTTATATCAGCAAACACGCAGAGAGCCCTGCCCGGCCATCCACGCAAGGCTAGATACATTTTGACACGCATTTGTGCTCACAAGATTCGGTACTTACTTTGCTGTAAAACCTTAATTTTTTTAAGTCTATTTATTTTATTTTCGAGAGAGACAGAGACAGCCTGAGCAGGGGAGAGGCAGAGAGAGAGGGAGACAGAAAGTCCCTGTCCCAACATGGGGCTCACACTCATGAAACTGAGATCATGACCTGAGCCGAAACCGAGAATCAGATGCCCAGCCGACCGAGCCACCCAGGCGCCCCTAATGATTGAACGTACTTCAGAAATGGGGTGTTCTGGTTTAATTGAATTATTTGGTTATTTCTTCAACTCGGGATTAAACAGAATTTCAACCTAGAATTCCTAGGACTTCAAGGTTAGCTGTTAAAGATCTTTCCAAACCATGAGGTGGATCTTTCCAAGGAGGTGACTCCTCATATTGCTGAGTGAGCCACGCTGGACACGGTTCATTCTTTCCGATACGGGTGCCCTCAGTGCTTCTGGGACATTATTCTACCCAGAGAGTGATTTCTTCTTTTACAGGCTTACAAACGAAGCTTTAAGTGGTACCTGTCTCCAAATATACTTGGCACTTTAAAAAGTGTTAAAATCATTAAACTGCTTGTTATAATTTTCCATATCCTCCTAGAAGCAAGGGATAGGGAAAAATAGCTTACTGATTTATTGCGTTTCTCCCCAGATTTCCCCCTATTTTATAGCTGGAAAACCTGATAGAGAAAGAAGTTAAATAACTCATCCAACAGAGCTCATTGTCTGTTGAAGCTCATTCTAAAGAACCACACGACTCAAAGGTAACTCCAGTCTCTCGGGCTTCTTAAAAGGAAACGCGGTTGTGACCGATGTCACAGGGGCTTCGGTTCTGAAGATCTTCAGAGCAACCCGGAAGGAAAATACCAATACAGACGTGTCAGAAACCAGGGACCTGGAGGTGACCGGGCTCCAAGTTTTATATGACTCAGGGAAGTAACACTCCTCACCTTCTCTCAAACACACATGCATTCCTGTTCCTCCTTCATTCAAATACTGCATGTGAGTGATGTTTAAAACAGATGTTTCCGGGGCACCTGGGGGGCTCAGTTGGTTAAGCATCTGACTCTTGGCTGGGACTCAGGTCATAATCTTGCGGTTCCTGAGTTCGAGCCCCACATCTGTCTCTACTCTGACAGCATTGAGCCTGCTTGGAATTCCCTCTCTCTCTCTCTCTCTCTCTCTCTCTCTCTGTCAAAATAAATAAATAAAGTTTAAAAAATAAAAAAAAATTAAAAATAAAATAGACGTTTCCGCTAGTAAAGGTTTCTAAGAGAAGAATATAACCTCTTTCCGGCCTGGACGTCCCCTCTGACTTCCATATACAGAATTTGGGGGTTTAATTTCTTGTTCAGTGGGTTCTCGCTGGATTTTAAGAGACGGCTACAAATTGACTACACAGGACAACGTCATCTGTTCGTTTTCCAAAGAAAATGGTTTTTTAATAATTTCGGTCATGGCCCATAGCTCCCTTGGAATCAGAACACGTAGGCATTATAAAAATATTATTCAAACACTGTATTTTGAATGGCTTTGCTACGAAACTCTTGGAGAGAAACCTGGAGGGGGAGCAGTGAAGTGTCAGGCTAGCCCTCGTCGGGGAGGTTTGAGGCCAGCAGAGAGGATAAGCGTGCAAGGACACACCAGCCCGTGAGGCGGCCACACAGCGTGGCCCACAGAACAGCGTCACGGCGGGAGGAACAAGTTCAGGGGTGACAGAGAGCACGACTTTGAGTCTGGGTGGCACCTCAGATTTGGTGACCTAGACATTTAACTCAAGATAAATGGTTTATCCTTCTGATTCTTCCGAGATGACAGCAAAGAAACTGCCCTCCTTTCCCATGAAAGCAATTTTAGGGTGTCAGAAGCTCTTGCTTTGGGCACATGTCACACGGCCCTTTTCTCCCTCTTCTCTTACTAGAAACAACTGTCCGTTCCTGAGAGAGCCCCCTCTCGTGCTAAGGGCTTAAGGCCCTATTCGACATTTTCCATTTCTTTGCCGACTCGATGGGGTTTTCTTGTCTTTTCCCACGTCACCGGTCATTTATAAAATCTCGGGGGTGCTGTAAAAGCACACAGTGACCTGACCTGTTTTGTGGCTAAGCATCCGAGGCCCAAGTGACTCAGCCCTGTGTCTAGAACGGGGCCCGGGAAGAAGCCGGGATGGGCGTGGAGGGTTCGTGACCTCAGCGAGGGCTCTGTTTACTGCCCTCCACATGCCCATTGTCACTTTATTCTCGCAATACCAGCCGCTCATCTGGAACCTTAACCAGTTGCGGTGTGACATACATGACCGTGAGCGACTATCAGACGCATCAAGCGACACCGGTTTTGGAATAAGAAAGGAGTGTGCCCCGGTTCACAACATAAAAAGGTCCCTTTGAGATGAACAAACATCTCATTCGCAACCCCGGGTGTCCCGGTCCCCCGCACAGTGCCTCAGGAAGGACAAATCCCCAAAGACATGCTCCCAAATGCCCCGGCGCATTGCTGGCACGTGAAGGTGGCCACAGACCTCAGCTCAGCTGCCGCCTCAGCTAAGTCACTGCTGCGGCGCTCGCCCGGCCTCCTTCCCCACGCGCTGGTTATGTGCTGGAACAGCCTCAGCAGTCCGCAGCTGGACCGTGGCCACGTGCGATCCCTCTGGCTCCCGAAGTGGGACGTCAGCGCTTTCTTTGGGCCAAGTCCGTCATCGGCCTGGTCTCTCGGCTCATGAGTAATCCAGTGCCGCGCCACCAAAGGCACTACCGAGGGACAGTGTTTCTCCTGCCAGTTTATACACTCGGGGCAGGTTCCGGTCTCCTTCCCTTCCTGTCCGTGTCCAGCAGTGTCCTGAGCCCAGTGTTTCCGCTCAAGTCCGCCTTGCCCACAGCTGCCAAATTAAAATCTACCGCGTCTCCTCCCCAAGCCCCTAATCAAAGAAGCTAGCTCTCGATCATCCTCGATCAACCTCAAGTTCCACGCCGAAGGACGGCTCTGTTTTCTCCCTGGTGTGGCGGAAGATACCTCTCCCTGCTGGGCCCTCACGGCCAATCCTCCCTGGATGCACACGGAGTCCTGGTCTGGAAAGCCCTTCCTTTCCTACTTCCCCGTTAAAACCTACTTCTGGGGCACCTGGGGGGCTCAGGCGGTTAAGCGGCTGACTTCGGCTCAGGTCATGATCTCACGGTCTGTGAGTTCAAGCCCCGCGTTGGGCTCTGTGCTGACAGCTCAGAGCCTGGAGCCTGCTTCGGATTCTGTGTCTCCCTCTCTCTCTCTGCCCTCCTCCTGCTCACGCTCTGTCTCTATGTCTCAAAAATAAATAAACATTAAAAAAATTAAAAAAAAAAAACAAACCTACTTCTTCGAAGACTCCTCGTGTTCCACCATAGCCTTGGATGATTCCCTACTGACACCAGCCTGCACTTTAAAGTCCGGTGCTCCCTGGTTTAATGCTGTGCTTCTCTGTGCTGTGTATTATTGTTGTTTTGGTACTCTCATTTCCTTAAAGTCTAATGCCTCTGAGGGTTCGAGTTAAAACTTTCTTTTCTTAATTTCTTGTATTTATTTCTTTTTTTTAATTTTTATTTTTATTTTTTATTTTTAAAATTTATTTACTTTTGAGAGACATAGAGACAGAGCGTGAGCAGGGGAAGGACAGAGAGAGAGGGAGATACAGAATCTGAAGCAGGCTCCAGGCTCTGATGAGCCATCAGCATAGAACCCAATGTGGGGCTTGAACTCACAGAGGTGAGATCATGACCTGAGCTGAAGTCGGCCACTTAACCAACTGAGCCACCCAGGCGCCCGTATTTATTTCTTTTTTAAAGTTTATTTATTTATTTTGAGAGAGAGAGAGAGAGAGAGAGAACAAGTGGGGGGAAGAACAGAGATAGAGGGAGAAAGAGAAATCAGAGCAGGCTCCAGGCTCTGAGCTGTCAGCACAGAGCCCAACAAAGGTCTCTAAACCATGAACCACGAGATCATGACCTGAACCGAAGTCGGACGCTTCACCGCCTGAGCCACCCAGGTGCCCCTATTTTTTTTTTTTTTTGGAGGAAAATTTTTTTCCTGTTTCCTCTCAGTCTTCTCTACGCGGTAGATACTTATCAAAGATTTGTGATCTGACCCGCGCCAGCTGCCATGACAATACAGGGTGTAGCTCTTAAAGGTTAATTTCTGGAAATATGTAGATGGTCAAGAGATGTTTTAAAGACAAGCGAATGTTACGTAACTAATTATTCTTCACTTGACTGCACGGGGGTTTGCTATGAATAATCCCTCTCTTCGATTTTTGCGATGTGGCTTTTCTCGAGGGTACACCCTTCTTATTCACGGATCGCGTGTTTTCTTTCAAGGATACTAGATGAGACTCTTAATTTAAAATAAGTCCTGGAAAACTTCTGCATGGATTACCCGGAATTCCAGAAGACTAAGCAGGTTATTTATGCAACGAGAGCAACAGAGAAGCTCTTGCTTTGTGCCCATAATCTTCCTCGCTTAGTGTGCTTGGGCGTATTTTATCTGTTGGAACAAAAGCGTATTGTTTTTGTCTTTTTCCTCCGGGCTCTGAGTCCAGGTTAGGTCTGCTCGTGGGGTGGCAGACAACGGCCGTCTTCCAGAAGCACAGGCTTTCAGGAGAGCACACTCTTGTTCTTTACTATGGGAAGAAGCCTGTCAAAGGGGTGGCTTTGAGGAAAACCTAAGGCAAAGGTTCTCGAAATTTCTGGCCTGTCACGATCCCTGGAGGGGATAGTCAGGTGGTTGGCCCCATCGCAGGAGTTCAGAATTCACAGGGTGTGGGGTGGGCTTGGGAGTGTGCATTTGTAACTGGTTTCCCTGGGGACGCTGCTCCTGCTGCTGCTGCTGCTGCTGGTTCAGGGACACGCTTTTGGAACCGCTGGCCTAAAATGACTCCTGTCAGCTCTGATTGCTTCTTTCTGCCCACGGAGACTGACTCATGGTCGGAGAGGAGGCAGGAGTGGTGCCGGTTTGGGGCCAGTTTGGGGCTGCTGATAAGAAAGGGAGCCGCCTAATTCGGCCTCTTTCTCAATGAAGGAATCCCTCTATGACAGCCCACCTATTATAGGCTCTTTCTATGGCCCCCTATTTGCGTCGTCTCTCCTTAGATGCTTCCCTGGGGGTGAGCCTGGACACAGCAGGAGGGCCAACGAAGATTCAAAGCAGTGAATATATATTTAAGGTCTTCCCTGGTGAACACCTCAGGATCCAGCCAGAAAGGAAGGAGTCCAACCCTTGTTTGCTATTATGGAAACCGGATTTGTTTAAGCGTGGGGATCTTACTGGCATCGTATTCTGCACGTCCACAGATCTGGAATGTACTCTGACCGATGTGTCACAGATCAGGACTCTGACAAGAACGTGAGGCCATCTACAAATAAGTTCCGAGCACTGCGAAAAGCCTCCAAAGATCTATTCCTTTCCCCGTCTGTGGACCGAAGGTAGAGGTGGATGGAAAACAGGAAGGAGAAAGTAAGTCTTCCCCCTGGGCGGGGAGTTTGACGGACGTGTAGCTTAGTGACGTGGTCCCTGTTTTCCGGGCTTGTTCTCACTGACCAGGCATTTTGTGTGTGGACAAAATGTCATTTGCTGGAATAGGACCCGTTTCTTCTACAGAGAGAAACATTACTGGATAGTTCCCCAGTAATAAAGCCCTGACCTCATCGAGTGCTGAGGTCCAGCGTGCCGTGTTGACTGACATGGAAGGGGGTCACCTGGGGCCAGGGGGATTGCAAGCCCCGTGTCTGGTGGGGACTTTAAAACACACGCGCTCCAACGTCATTTCTTGGCTCCTCCAGCTTCTTCATGCCTTCCAGGGACGGGTAATTCAGACGTGTGCCAACGGAGAGGGCGGGCCACCCTGCCTCTCCCCAGCTCCGACTGCAGGAGAGTCTTCCTTACGTGTCACTTGGTAGCTTCCGCCACCGGGTCCTCGTTGTATTTCTTAGAGCTTAGCGGAACGATGCGAATCCTTCCTTTCCCCTTAAAATATTGTATCCAAATTCTTGAAAACGACTGTCATGCCTCCCCACCCCCACGTGTTCTGTAGGGGAAACGCCCTCAATTCCTTCATCTGTTTCTTCCGTGACGCGGTTTGGACTTGCCTACCATCCTGATTCCTCCCTTCGAAATGTGACTGAGTGGGGCTGGGTCCCTTTTAAGTAGAAATGAAAGGGGGGAGCAGTGACATACACCCTCTCGTCCCAAACACTCTATTTATCGGAAGCTCCACTCTAGACATGAGTCACCTTAGAATGGCAAGATATTGAAAGTGTTTTCAAGAGTTCTTTAGTCCAGGATAGCTGCCCCATGGAAGGAGATAGAGTCACTCTTCCAGGTTGGTAACTTTGGGTCCTGCGTGCCTGGACTGCAGCTTTGATGCCGTGCTGGAGGGCAGGGAAGGAAGACAACTGACAGCATCATGTGTGGCCGTTTTTCTTCTGGCTCTTCGTCTCATAGCTATCTGGTATACCTCTGCTTCATAGTCATCTTTTCTAGATCCTAAGTTGAGCATTAAAGTTGGTGTCTCCCCGGATGGTTCAGTTGGTAAAGCATCCAACTCCTGATTTCAGCCAAGGTGATAATCTCACAATTCATGAGTTCCAAGCCCATGGCGGGCTCTGTGCTGGCAGGGCAGAGCCTGCTTGGAATTCTCTTTCTCTGTCTCTCTCTCTCTCTGCCCCTCCCCTGCTCTCTCTCTCCCTCTCCAAATAAATAAACTTAAAAAAGTTTATTGGTGTCTCCCTTCTAGTGAAAAGGTGTAGATTTTCATTCCCAAGGGTACCTGCTTCCCTTGAGGCAGGCGGAAGTTCTCGAAGACTACTTACAAGTTACAAAGGCTATTGTTAGATTAACTCACCCTAAACCTAGAGCATGCGTCTCACCTACAGATGTTTATGTGATTCAAGACAAAATGCAAATTGCTAGTCAAGAGCAAGTTCGAGAGACTGGAAGACAGCATCTAATTCTTGAGCAATCTTAGACACCATGTGGGTGTAACCGTCAGGATTAGAAACTTGCTTCCCAGCAGGGGTCGTGAAATCAATTCTTCTTCTTTGTGTCTACTCCAAGGGCTCAGCTACAAGGAATCAAACAACATGGATTTATATCTCTTTTGTGAGCATCAAACACACTCACTCCAAAGTCAAAGATCCCAACGAATTTATTAAAAACAAAGACACTGCTGAAGAAGGATTCAAGAGCCCAACAAAATACCGTTTCCACCAGGGATCTTTCCCCCCCTGGGACAAATCGTTTGCTCTGCCCCACTTGATTCCTCACCTACAATAGCTGTATTTCTTTGATGCCAGACATTTGTATTAAAGCAGCCAAGTGGACACGGTTGATATGGGATATGTGTCCAAAGACTCTAGTGTGCTTACGCTACCAGGATATTTTCCTCCTGGGCACAGAGCTAAACTTGCCACTGCAGTTAGGCAAGGTCACAGAATATGGGCAGAAGTGATAGACGTTACTTCCAGGCCTGGATCGTTACAAATCTCCTGTGTACGGTCCCTGTATGGCATCAGCCAATTAGATTTACAAGAATGAGAAACAACCTTCTATTTTGCTAAGCTGCTGAGATTTAGGGATTTTCTATTACAACAGCTATCTAATTAATACAGTCTACATGGCCTCACAGAGGACCGCATTGAATGACGTATTGGAGCGAATGAATAACGGCATCTATTATTCATAAAGTGCATACTCTGTGCTGGACATTGTGCTAGGAACCTTACGTTATCACATTAATCCTCATAACATCTCTGGGGTGGACGCTACTCTTTTCATTTTATAGAGAGACAAACCAAGAGTTTAAAGTGGATCAAAGTCACATAATTAGTGTAGTGGATTATATAATTGTCCCCAATTATTCCCTTCCCTCTTTGTAAGAAGATTATATATCTGCACCTGTTGCTACGTGCAGGTGCTTCGGTGTGGGATAAACATGCGTCTCCATCTCATTGGCCATTGACGTCGACGTGACATACGACTTGGTTTTGGTCCATACACTCTGAGCACATCACTTGGGCCATCCCGGAGCAGGACTTTTAAGAGCCATTGCTTCACCTGGCATCCTCCTTCCCCTCTGACGCTAGCATGGGATGTCCCAGATCAGACTGGTCCCTCAGCTTGGAGCCCAGAATGAGGAAGACACGGGGTGGCAGGACCACAGCTGCTCAGCCAAGGTACACAGCTTGAGGGAGAAATCAACCTTCGTCTTGGAAGCTGCTGAGATGCTGAGACCGCTGTTACTGCACCGAAGCTAGTGGAAGCTGAGTAATTCCTCAAGCTTGATGCAAATGCAGTTAGTGACCTGCCAGAGCCCGGGCCCTTCGTCACTGAATAACACCTCCCAAGCACAATGTCACATTCACACACACTCTTGTTGGATGATTTGAGGAAAATTTAAAGCATCACCAAAAAAACCCCAAAAAAACAAAACCCAAAAAAACCCCAACAACTCCATTCTCCTCCCGGTAGGAAGAAAGGAGATGCCTGTAAGTTTAAGGAGGAAACCATCGCAGCACCAGGATTTGAACTTTATTTATAGATTTGTCTCTCACGTCGCGTATAGGTTCAGATTTAGCGCCACAAAACAATCATCGGCCGGGATATGGATCTTTTTACCCAGAGATTCACTTGCTGGTTAGTTTCGTACGGTGTTCACGCTAGAAGCCATGCCTCGGCAACCAGGAATATGACTGGTGGTGACTGTCAAGAATCTTTCACCCGACGAGCCACCAGTGCCGTATGCTCTCTGCTTCTCAGGACAGCCATAGGGAGGAAATGTGAAACATGAGACCGAAGGGGCCTTGGGGGCTTAATCTGACCGGCATCAATCTGCAAAGACATGACTCGAAGAGCCATTTGTCTCAGATGTAGGGTTAGCTTCATACGTTGTAATTAGAAAAGTTGATTGATGGCCTGAATGCATCCGGACAAGGTAAAGATTGGAACGGTAATGTGAATGCCACACAAAAGCCTTCTCTCAATATTTATTTAAATAAACATGCAGTTCAGTAATAAATAAATAAATAAATAAGTAAGTAAATAAATAAAATTGATTAGCAGGTATGGCTCAATCAAGGCTACGGACAGTTTAAGGAATACTGAATATTCTTTCGAAGATGACATTGTCCTAAGAGGAAGGGATCCAAGGGCGGCTTGAGAAGACTGTGAACTCACCTCCTTCCACGGACACATCAAATCTACAGCTACCTACGAGTCATTTCCCTTCGGAAAAGATCTGAAAATGTGAACATTTCACATGAACATGCCCTCCACAGCAAAGAATAAAAGGACCACATTAAGACGGGAAGGAGAGGTAGAGACGGGCTTGAAAGAAACCCCATCCTTGGTGCAGCCACACGCGACAGGGAGGGATCTGACCAGACAGGTGCTTCTTCCTGGGCGAGAGTCTGGTGCCCCACCTTCGGGCAGCCTGGCCTCTGGGATCTGTGTCAGGAAGACGAGCCCTCAGAATGGCTGGCTTGGGGGAACCCATCGGGCTGATGTCTGGAAGTCCCTAAGTGCTGTAGGAAACGGAGATTCCCCTCTTGGAGGCCTGGGGTCTGGTTTCACTCAGCAACAAAACCGCAGTTGGAAAAGTACCTAGGTTATATGTGAGGGACATTCATTTGTTGAAGGGGAGGCATCTGCCACAGGGGCAGGGGACTGCTGAGATGCTCCCAGGAAATGGAGGCTCTGGCGGGCGCCATGGCTGTGCGTTCTATCTAGCCTGCTAGTACAGGCAACTGAGCTTGGACAAGACACCTCCCGCCAACTTGCTGGGAAGGGCAGGGTGAGCCGCTGTGTTGCTTGCAGAGACTGGCGAGTGTGGGAATGGCAGCACTCCCCTGCTCCCTGGCTGGGGCTGGCGGCACAGGATTCCCCTACAGCTAGCCTAAAGCCAGTGTGCACACTCCGCCGAGACACTCCCTTGCTGCACCGTGGAAGCCCACAGGCATGTGCAGACAAGACATTTTCCCACTACCTTTCTGAAGTCGGGGAGTTGCCCTGCCCGCCGCACTCTCCAACGGCCTTGCTAAAGCCGGAAGGCACATGCAACCCACACAGGGGACATTCTTTGATCACCCGGCTCTGGTGACTAGGAGAAGTGGCATTCCAGAGCTCCATAGGACTGTCACAAGTGGAAAGATAGCTCTTGGCAGGCCACCACCCCAGGGCACTGCACAGACAGCAGACAAACACCACCTCAGTCTTTCTGTGAAAAGGACCTATTTACCGAAGTCTGGAGATTCAGTCTGAGGGACAGGCTTCCGATTTCCCACACATCAAGAGGCTAAGGAGGCACACCCAGGGAACAAAAGCAGGGGGACACCACCTTATGCTCCCCCTTGGCCAACCTACAGCGCGATGAGACTTCCTGATTTTTACAATTGTTGCCCAGGGGAAAATCTCCAGATCTCCTGGTCTGGAGGCCAACAGGGATTTTGCTTGTGGTCCTCCAAGACTCTAGATCTTTGCATATTGTCCACACTACTGCCTGAGGGTCTGGCTTTTGGTCAGCCTGCAGCTAGATGCTAAACAGATCCCCCCCCCACACACACCCACCTTAGAACACTGACAGGTCTTGGCATGTCCTCAAAATGGGGGCGTATTGATAATAACTCAGGCAGTTTATTAGACAATCACGAAGTTTCAAGAAACAACCATGAGCTAGGACAAAGTTGAACAAGTTTATCACCTATGCAAGGACACTCCTTCAAGTCCGAAAGAGGTAGTAGCTATGTTGCCTCATGCAAAGCAATAGTCAAGCAAAATGAGGAAACAGAAATATCAAGTTTATTCGGACTTGAAGGAGAGATAAAGAGTTTACCAGATAAGCAAAAGCTAAAGGAATTCATCACTACCAAACCAGCCTTACATGAGACTTCTTTAAGCTGAAAGGAAATGGCACTAATTAATAATAAGAAAACATCTTAAATAAAAACCTCCCAGAAAACGATAAATCTACAGCAAAGGTAGTGGATTAATCACTTATAAAGGTACTTAGGAGGTTAAAAGACAAAAGCAGTGAAATTAACTAAAACTACAATAAAGTTTAAGGAATACATAAAGATATAAAGAGTGACATCGAAAACATAAAACATAGTACAGGGAGTAAAAATACAGAGTTTTGGAATATATCCAAATTTAAATTGCTATCAACTTGAAATAGACTGTTTTATACATAGTATGACATATGTGAGTCATGGTAATCACAAACCAGACACTGACAATAAGTACACAAAAGAAAATGAGAAACGAATTCAAGCATAACAATAAAGAAAATCATCGAACCACAAGGGAAGAGAGAAGGAGAGGAAAGGAACACATATAAACGCAACCAGAAAACAATGGACAAAATTGCAATAATTACTTTAATTACAAATGGACTAAATTCTCCAATTGAAAACCACACAAAGTGGTTGAATGGATTAAAAAAGATATCTATATGCTACCTATAAGAAATTCACTTTAGAAGTGAGGATACAAACTGACTGAAAGCAAGAGATGAAAAAAGATATTCCATGGAAAGGGAAATGAAAAGAAAGCTGACATAGCTGTACTTATATCAGAAAAAAGTGTACAAGACAGAGAGAAGCACAGTGTAATGATATAGGGGTCAATCCAGCAAGAAGATAAACCATTTATAGATATATAAATCTATAGATTTATAGATATATATGCACCCAACTTAGGAGCACAAAAATAAATGAAGCAAATATTAACAGACGTAAAGGTAGAAATTGATAGCAATACAACAACGGTAGGCAATTTTAACATCCCCCTTACATCCATGTATATATAACTCATCCAGACAGAAAATAAATGAGAAAACATTGGCCTTAAATGGCACAGTAGAGCAAATGGACTTAATAGATACATACAGAGCAATGCCATCCCAAAACAACAGAAGAGACTTTCTTCTCAAGTGCTCAAGGAACATTCTCTAGGTTAGATCACACATTAGGTCACAGAAATAAGTCTTAATAAATTCAAGAAGGCTGAAATAATAGTGAGCACTTCTTTCGATCACAGTGATATGAAACTAGAAATCAATTACAAGATGAAAGCTGAAAAATCTACAAATACATGGAGAGTAAACACCATGTTATTGAACAACTATCGAGTCACAGAAGAAATGAAAGGAGAAATCCAAAAATACCTGGAAACAAATGGAAATAGAAATATGACATACCACAATCTAGGGGCTGTGGCAAAAGCAGTTCTAAGGGTTGAATTCGTAACGATACAGGCCCACCTCCAGAAACAAGAAAAATTTCAATTATACAATTTAATTTTACACCTACAGGAACTAGAAAAAGAAGAACCAATAAAATCCAAATTTTGTAGAAGGGAGGAAATAATAAAGATCAGAGTGGCAATAAATGGAATAGAGACAAAAAAAGACAATTTAAAAATCAATGAAACTAAGAACTAATTCTTTGAAAAGACAAACAAATTGACAAACCTCTAGCTAGTCTCACCAAGGAAGAAAATGTGAGGGCTCAAGTAAAGTCAGAAATATAAGAGGAGAAGTTACAACTGATACCATAGAAATGCTAAGGATGATAAGAGACTATGAGCAATGATATACCAGCAAACTGAACCACTTGGAAGGAATGCATACATTTCTAGAAATTTACAATCTTCCAAAACTGAATCATGAAGAAATAGAAAACCTGAGTAGACTGATTAGTGGTAAGGAGTTAAATCAGTCCTCAAAAACCTCCCAATGCAAGTCCAGGACCAAATGGTTTCACTAGTGAATTCTACCGAACATTCAAATAAGGTTTAATACCTATCCTCAAACCCTTCCAAAAAATCACACAGGAGAGAAAGCTTCCAGACTCATTTTACAAATCTCATGTTACCCTGAGACCTAAACAGGACAAGAACACTGCAAGAACAGGAAATTATAGGCCAATATCTCTGATGAATGTATATGAAAAATCCTCAAAAAATCAGTAAACCAAACTCAGCAATACACTAAAAGGATCACACACCAAGATCAAGTGGGATTTAGTCCAGGGATGCAAGGATGGTTCAATACCTGCAAATTAATCAGTGTGATCCACCACATTAACAAGATGAAAGACAAAATCATATGATCATTTCAACAGAGGCAGAAGAAGTATTTGATGAAATTCAACAACCACTTATGATAAAAACTTCAACAGCATGAGTATAGAGGGAACGTGCCTCAACTTAATAAAATCCCGGGAATAAACTTAACCAATGAAACGAAAGACCAGTACATCAAACACTATAAGATGTCAATGAACGAAATTAAAAAGACATAAATAAATGGAAAGATAATCCATGCTTATGAATTGGAAGAATTAATATTATTAAAATGTCCATACTACCCAAAGCAACCTACGATTCAATGCAATCCATATCAAAACTCTAATGACACTTTTCACAGAGCTAGAATAAATGATTCTAAAATTTGTACGAAATCACTAAAGAGCCCAAATAATTAAAACAATCTTGGGAAAGAAGAACAAAGCTGGAGGTGTCATGCTCCCTGATTTCAAACCATACTACAAAGCTACACTAATCAAAACAGTGCGGTATTGGCATAAAAACAGACACACAGACTAACAGAACAGAACAGAGAGCCCAGAAATAAGTACACACATACATGGCCGACTTACAACAAAAGAAGCAAGAATATACAATGTGGAATCGACAGTCTCTTCAATAAATGGTGTTGGGAAAACTGGACATCTATATGCAAAAGAATGAAACTGGACCACTATCTTACCCCATATATATAAAAGTCAACCCAGATTGGATTAAAGACTTGAATTTAAGACCCAAAACTATAAAACAAGTAAGCTCCTTGACATTGGTCTTAGCAATTTTTTTTTTTTTGGATCTGTCTCCAAAAGCAAGGGTAACAAAAGCAAAAATAAACCACGAGACTACATCAAACTAAAAATCTTATGCACAGTGAAGGAAACCTTCAACCAAATGAAAAGGCAACCTACTGAATGGGAGAAGCTATCCTCGACTCACATATCCAGTCAGAGGGTAATATCCAAAATGTATTTTAAAACGTATATAACTCAATAACAAAAACAATCCAGTTAAAACAAATAGGCAGAGGACCTGAACAGACATTTTTCCAAAGGAGATATACAGATGGCCAACAGGCATATGAAGAGATGGTCAGCCTCACTCATCAGGGGAATGCATGATGACATATTACTCCCTGCTAATCCATGACTAGTATCAATAAGACAAGAGATAACTAGTGTCGATGAGGATGTTGAGAAAAGGGAACTCTTGGGCTCCGTTGTGGGAATGCAAATTAGTCCAACCACTATGGCAAACAGTACAGGGTTTCCTCAAAAAATAAAAAAAAAAATAGAACTACAATAAGATCCAGCAATTCCACTGACGGTTACTTATCTGAAAAAAAAAAAAAAAAAAACCAACACCAAAATCTGTAATTTGAAAAGACATACACACCCTTTGTTTATTGCAGCATTATTTATAAAAGCCAAGATATGGAAACAACCTTGGTGCCCACTGATAAATGAATGAATAGAGAAGATGTGGTATCCACATATACATATAATAATATATATGTGCATATATATATGTATGTATGTATATGGAATACTACTTAGCCATAAGAAGGATAAAATCTTGTAATTTGCAAAATCATGGACTGATCTTCAGTGTATTATGCAAAGCAAAATAAGTCAGACAGAGAAAGATAAATGCTGCATGATTTCACTTACATGCAGAGTCAAAAAAACCCAAAACCAACAAAACTCAGTCACACAAATACAGAGAACAGATTGGTGGTTGCAGGGAGTGAAGGTGGTTGGTAGGAATGAAATGGGTAGAAGTGATTAAGAAATACGAACTTTTACTTATAAAATAAATAAGTCATGGTTGTGTAATGTGCAGCCAGGGGAATATAGTCAGTAATATTGTATTAATTTTGTGGGGTGACGGACGACTACCAGACTTACTGTGGTGACTGCTTCACAATGTGTACAAATGTCAAGTAAGAATGTTGTGTGCCTGAAACTAATATAATATTGTACATCGATTATATCTCAAATTTTATTGTATTGTATTTTTAAAATATTTGTTTATTTATTTTGAGAGAGAGAGAGCGAGCACAAGTGGGGGAGGGGCAGAGACAGGCCAAGAGAGAAACCCAAGCAGGCTCCGCACTGTCAGCACAGAGCCCGACACGGGGCTCGAACTCACAAACCATGAGATCATAAAACCTGAGCGGAAATCAAGAGTCAGATGCTTAACTGACTGAGCCGCCCGGGCACCCCTGTATCTCAAACTTAAATAAAAAGATGACACTGTCCTTCTTTACTTGAGGGATATAACTTTGGTTATTAGTTAGTGCTAGTAAAATGATATCAGGTATTGTGTATATTCTAGTACTTTCTCAGAGAAGAGCCAGAATACCATTAGAGCACTAACTACCACTATGATAGTCTCTTCTTTGTATAGGATCCTAATTATTTCTAGAACTAATTATGTAAAATACATTTTAAAATGTATTATCCCAAATGACTGCATTTTTTTAAATCTCCGTAAACACTCAAACTACAACAAAAATCTTAATTCAACAAATTATCTTGATTTTTTCAACTTAACTACCAATTTCTCTTTAATTGATATTACTAAGTTTAATAATTCTGAAAAAATCCAGAGTGAGTCAACTCTCTTTTCATATTTAAAATAACATTGGAAAATAAAAGAAACAATAAATGCCATCTCAATAAACTATAAATCCAAACACGTGACATTTCAACATTTCAATTCCACAAACCTTAAAGTCTTGATACAATCAGTTAAAAAACAAAAACAAAAACGAAGACAAAAACAAAAAAACCTTGGTTTCAAAAGTGTCATTCATGCTGGTAAAAATACAGGAGCCTTAAATGCGAGCCTTTTCCCCTAGCTTTCTTCCCCTTGTTTGACTCTCTCTGGTCTACTTCCCTTACTAATCTGCATATTGTTTACATATCATTTGTTTGAGGAAGAGTTATCAAAAAAGAAAACTGCTTCGGCTTGCCTACTTGCCTATTTTGATAAAGAAGCTCTATCGTATTTTCATGAAGATTCACATCGTCAAGAATCAGCTGTTTGGAAAAGCGATACTTTCTACCCATGAAAATCAGCGAGTGGGGTAAAGTTTTGATAAGAGTATACTTATTTATTTTTAATTGCCAATAATTTTTTCTATTGGTTATTAAACAGCTCATCTGATGTCTTGTTTTATCCTGTAAAGGCAGAGATCCTTTGTAACAGATGGGGGGGATTTGAGAGGGAATGAAAGCATTTCTCTATGCTGAAAGGCATATATATGTATATATACTGAAAGACAACAGTCTATGTAAATCCTATGTATTAAATAAAGACCTGGATCATAAAAGTTAATATATATTATTTACTGGTATTCAGGAAATACCAGGGTCACATGACAAAATTATTTTTAAAAAATTATAAGAAGGTTTCAAGTGCACAGGGATAAATTTTAAGTCTCCTTAACAAATCTTACTTGAAATGGGTAACCCAATTATTTTGGAGTATACCAGTGACTGATGCCTTGCTCAGCGATTAGCCACCCAGGAAGAAAGCAAATCCTAGTTTGATAAATTAGCACCAAATATATGAGCATGGAATCTACCAGAAGTAAAGATAATTAATCGAGCAATTTCCTATACCTAGATCATTTCATTTACATTCTCATCTTTTTTTTTTTTTAACTCATGAGAGACATTGAGCTTTAAAACTCACGAATACATTACTTTATAAAAGATCCTTTTTTCTAGAATGATCTATATTTTTGTATGGCTTTATCTTCACAACTAATCTTGACTTCTCATCTGCTGATAACAGCGGGTGGTGAAAGCCAGGGTACACTTGCTTGAAGTCCTAACAGTACTGCATGTACCACTTCTCTCTGCTTTTGGCAGCAACTCTTCTATAAATTACATCATGGATAAACTTACCAATATCTATCAGGAATTGAAATGAAAGAAATTGTGTAACATCTCACCCTTTGACCAGGTTTGGAATAGATTACTTCTGCCTTCAATAGAGATCATGAAAAAACCCCCACAAAAACTGGAAGGTAGAAGCACACTGCTTTAAGCAAGTCCCGAGTGCTCTGCATGGATCCCCTCTAGAAAGCAATGGCACGCCCACAGTTGGAAAGCCCAGCAAAGAAAATCAGGATTCACCTCATTTACCTTCACAGAGAACAAACCAGAACCAGCTCAAGACTAAACACACAGAAGTATAGCCTCAACATGGAAAAGCAGCCCAGTGTATTGTAAAGGCGCTAGCAGCATTCCCAACCAGTTGTCAGACTTAGACTGGCTCTGCAATTCGAATTGTGCCTTGTAACACCTGGATACCACTCTTAAAAAGCTGTCTAGTAGAAATGTGATTGCCATTTTCCTCTACTCTTTTTCCTCATCAGTATTGGGGGGTACGAGGATCTAGGACCAAAGATGAGAACAGCAGGACCGAGACCAACTTTGCCTAAGGCGAAGGCAGAACGGCGAGAGAGACGAGAGAGACTTACCTGCTTTCACTCAATAAATGCTGAAATAGAAATCGAGTGATAATAAGTCCTCTCCTCTTGCACAGTTCCTTCCTTGTTTCCTACGCCTGCAGCGTTGGAAATGTGGCTGCCCTGTTCACATGCTGGCTTAAAGATACAGTTCCCGAGTCTCACCTCACTAGCACGCTTACTTCCCTTTCCTGGAGCTCGCTGGCTCTTTTTAGAAGAGTCTGTCAGGTCTAGACCAAGAGTAAGTTATTTCTCTGCCCTCTGTGGGCTCAGGAGCTCTAGACAGGATTTGGTTAACTGGTATCTTGCTGACAGGGCGCTCCTACAGTCTTTCTGTCATCTAAGCCCGATACAAAGTGAAGAGGAGAGTGACAGGGTAAGAAAAGAATGGATGTTTTTGAAACTAGGGGGATTTGGTTGAAAGTAGGCAACTCTCATCCGAGACTGATCCAGTGTGTGTGTGTGTGTGTGTGTGTGTGTGTGTGTGTGTGCGCGCGCGCGCGCGCCCGCGAGTCCCTTTCCTCCCTGAGAACAGGATCATTCTCCCTTCTTAGTTCAGCTTGGATCTTTCGCTGTTTTAGTGCTCTTGATTTTGAATAGTTACTCTGATGCACCGCCATGCGTGAAATGGATGATTTGCAAGCTTCTCTGTCCCACGCAATTCCGTGGATAATCAGATATCCTGATTCTCCACGGGCAAGAGAATCGTTCCTTATAGGAAGTGATTGCTCCTGCCACCGAAGGAGCTAACGGCGTTCCCAGAGGCAGCCAACTGGGAGCTGGGAACCTGGCTCCTGTGCTCTGGCCTTGGTGCTGAATTCGGAACATGCTGCCGGAATCATCTCCGTGGCCTCTGGGCAACTTTGGGAGGTTTGAGTGGATGCCGGCCAGTTCTGACAGCCCCTCCACCCCCCACGGGTCGCCGACAGGAACTTGGGCAGAGCCATTTCCCTGGGACCCTCCACAGGCTACGCGGCTGGCTTATTTCTTAGCCCGAAGCTGGGAAAGTTTTGTCCAACGCATTTTTGTAACTGGAGCTGCCTTCTCCCCTCCCACCTGGGTCGCCATGGAGACTCAGCTCTTTCTTTCTCCAGGCAAAATGGGCGAAGCTTAGTTAGCTGTGCCCTGACTATAGCAAGCCCCATTTTCTTTCTAATCAGCTCCTGGGCATCCCCCTCCTCTGTTTTTCAGCAGAAGAAAGGTAGGCAGGGTGAGGAGCTAGTAGGGATGTGGCATTGCACTCTGCATCGTGGGGGCGGCCCGGTGCCATCAGACTTTGGATAAAAGCAAGCAGGAGACACTCTAAACATATAATGAATCTCCAACTCCCAAACACTGGAGTTTTTTTTTCTCTCTCTCTCTCTCTTTTCCCTTTTTGGGAGTGGAGGCGGGATTCTTTGGAAAATTCTGGTATTTTGTTTCTCCATTAACCTCACCCCATTTCTGTGGCTGTTTCTATTAAGACATGTTTCCTCCTTAAGAGTCTCTCCATATTGAGG
The DNA here is from genome assembly GCA_030068075.1 of Paguma larvata. NCBI lineage: Eukaryota > Metazoa > Chordata > Mammalia > Carnivora > Viverridae > Paguma > Paguma larvata. The sequence continues at coordinate 145,358,315 of CM057824.1, forward strand.
CTGGTACAAGAGATATACCTGTGGATCGACCCAAGGTTTTATTGGGTTTGGGGAATACTAATGTTATTTCTGTTAAAAACTAATTCAAGCTTAATATCTTGATGCAAATGAAAATATACCCAGGAGGAAGCAAGTCAGGGGATTTGTCCAATCCCAAAATGCCATAAACATCTCATTTTATATGAAGGGGTTTTCTTTTTTTCTTTTTTCTTTCCTTCCAATTACAAAACAATTCAGTTCACTTCTAGGGACAGCTTCCTGTCACTGTCTGTAGCCATCATATCACATTCCTGGTTTTACTGATAGAGAACAGTTACCAGTTATTGTTTCCCATTCTCTGGCTGTTTCTCCCCACCCCTCACTTTTCCTTTTCTTCCTTCTCCTGTTCCCCGTGTCCGTCTCTGTCTCTCTCTTCTATGCAAAAGAGAACAAGGATACAGCTTTCCATAAAGACAATGGGCTTTCCCAACTGGAAATGACTACACCGCCAGCCACCCCTTGCCAGTTAATCAGTGCATTTCTTCTTTGCCAATGGATGTTGAAATGATGTCTGCAATAACTGAGTGGGTTTCTCTGAGCCCAGGGCATGCAGACCCCTCCTCTCCCCGCCCCCCTTGCGAGTTTTCAGTTGCTAATGAAAACCGTCTGAAACAGATTTCCCTTCTGTTATGTAACCGGCTTCTCCCTCGCCTTTCCCTTGACTTGGGCATCATGTTTCTCATCAGCGTGGAGCATGCAGCGGCAGCGGAGACTGGGGAGGGGGAGGTGGGGACCCGAGGGCACGGAACGTTTTGCCCAGATTGATGCCAGCTTCTCGCCTTCGAGCAACTCAGCGCACCGCTTACCTTGTTGCGGACAGGGTGGTTTCACTCAATCATGATCTCCTCTCTTGGAACGGAGCACGATTTATTTCACTACACGATGGATGGTGAGGGGAGAAAATTAAAAAAAAAAAAAAAAGAAAAAGAAAAAAGAAAAGGAAATAAAAACTGGAATCACGTGGTCAAATTTCACACCAGCCCCGGGAGGCTATTAGGAGACTCCATTCTCCTGGCGGCGCCTCCAGCTCTGGGTCTGGCTTCCCGGTTCCCGCGGATCCCCGCCCCTCCACCCGCCCAACCTCTCCGGCCAGGTGCGGCCGTCTGCAAACTGGCTCCCTCTGGCCGCGAGCGGAGAGGAGGGCTGGGCGCGGGGTCAAAGGAGGGGCGGAGGGGTGTGCGTCCGGTGCGGACGCTGGCGGGAGACCCGGAGGAGGGAACGCGGAAAAGGCAAGAGTGGCGGAAAAAAAAAAAAAAATTCCCGGCTGGGAGAAAAGTGATGGGCCACGCAGGGAGACGTCATGAAAGCCGCAGATTCAATGAATGCTCCTCAATTCCAACGGACAAGCTGAGCCCCGCTGGCCGCGCACGAACCGGCGCGGCTGCGGGGATAGAAACGAGCGCAGCGCCGCGTGCTGGAGAAAGGCGGCCACGCAGTGTGTTCCGGAGAGGCAGGGGGCGGGGACGCGGAGGGAGGAGCGGAAGGCCCGGAGACGCCCACCCGCCGCTCGTAGCCCTCCCCGTGTGGGGGTGGAGGTTGGGGGACACTCCAACGACCCCTTCCCAACCCAGAGCCGGCGCGGAAGGCGCCGAACCAACCCCACCACTCCAAAATGAAGCTGCAAAAGTGGGCGCGCTCCACGCTGGGGGAACCTTTTGGGTTTAGCCTCCGGTTCCCACCTTGCCTGCTATGTCACTAAGTAAGTTATTCCTGGAGAAGAGCCTGGACAGCAGCGAAAAGCCAACCTTGGGGATCAGTTTTTGTCTGCTGCTTGGAGGGGCTCCTTCTGTAGGGTTTTGTGAAAGCAGGAGACCGAGGGTCTTGTCTGTCTCCCTCTGGGCTGAAATCAAGGAGTCGGCCTGGGCGCAGGAGCTGGGCGCACACTGCCCGCGTGGCCAGGAGGGGGCGCCGCGAGCGGCTGGGGTTGGGGGCGGGGTGCCGAACCCCGCGGGGGCTTTTGCGTGTATCAGTGGAAGCCAACCCACTGCTTCATTCAGTCGGTCCTGTCCACAGCAGCTGGGGTCGCTGCTGTTGCTGCATCCCACCCCCACCCCCACCCCCGATGTCTCTGGAGACCAAGAAAGGGACTGTGACCTTTTTCATGCATACCTCGGCTTGCCTTGCCTTCCAAGTTGATTTTATTAGGATTTAGACAATTGCCTACCCGATCCTGTCCTTTGATTTTTAGCTTGCTTTGTATTGTTATTCCAAGGATCGCCTCACAATGCTCCCCTCTGCACCCCCTCTTTTTCTTATGGTCATCGCAAACAATATTTCCACATTTCCAAAGCCTTTCCACAGCTTGCCTCTACCTCTGTGCAGTCCACTCTTTTATGCCACCTTTCCCCTAGGGATAAATCGAGTGACGACTAAAGTTTAAGAGCAATGACTACCATCCACTAGTAATTGTGTCACGGCTGTTTCATAACTGGCTATTCTTTTCCGACTTTACAAAGCGGTTTTCCTTTCACAAGACATGGAATTTCTATCTCCAAGGGGATGACCCTATTCCAGAAAAAGGGTTGACGGAGCCCTCTTACTTCCAAGATCATTTTATTCTACATTTATGCGTTCTAATTACACAGCAACTCAGCTTTTCAGGAATGCTGCCTGCTTTCTAAAAATGACCGAGGTATGGAGAGGTGTTTGCTTTAATTTGCGTCAACGGTTATATACAAATCAACCACGCCAACCCCGCACATAGCCTGTGAGCTCCTGTTTGTTGCTGATTTTCCCTGAGAGGTTATAATCTCCCTGGCTTTTCCTGTGAGTCACAAATTCTGCGTACAGAAGATATTAGTATGTGTAATATGTGATTTTTATGCTCCATAGAACTTTCTGAATCTAGTCCTTGTGTTAGAGACAAACAAAGAACAAGCGGACTCAACAATTCCTGAGGATTGCTTGAGCAAGTATGCAAGATGCAGGATGTCGGTGGACACAGCCCTAGAGCATCAAGAGAACAACTCATGCTGACTATAGTTGTCTAAAGAACATTCTATTTAATCTGTGAAGCTGCTTTGGATAGGCCTGCTAATTTTGATTGCATACATTTCTACCAGGGGAAAGATTTCACAAAATGCATTTCTTACAAGACATCGGACTAAGTAAGTAAGTCAAGAGAGGGTAATAACCTATTTTTCTCCTTCGAACGTTTGGAAAACGCCTCCAGCTTGACTTGGCCAGAGTGCTGGGGGCTGCAGCTCTTTCTGAATGGTGCGAGAGCTTCTGTTGAATGAGGCGGATCACATTAGCATGGCATGAGATTTGACCAAAGCCAGGGACAAGAGCAACTGGTTTAACTGAATTCGTTTATTCCTGAGAGATCTCAGGCAGTGATTGTCGCCGGTGTAACTAAGTGGGGTCTTGGTGGCATCTGAAAATCAGGCAACCTGTGCTTTGCTGTTCCTCTGAGCTTCCGAGAGACCTGTCTGACGGGCTACGATGGGTTCAGCGTGTCTGGAATCTTACTTACGTATCTATTTTATGATTTCAGATGAAGCCACGGAAGGCCTCAGGGTGCAGGGGTGGGGTGGGTGCCAGTGAGGGCTTCCAGGTCTTTAGCTCTTCCTGCCTCCGGGTGGGTCAGTACTCCAAAGATGACGGAGACCGTGGCTTCTGGGATTGATTGATTCTTTTGTGTGGACAAGGCTGGGTTCCCCCTCACACATCAAACTGTGATGGAGGCTTATTAGCTGGCAGAACTGACAAACTGAATCATCCCGACCGGGTGTCATTTGCTGTGTGTCATCTCGTTTTTCTCCATCATTGATGGTGGCGATGTACAACCCCATCTATCTCCCTCGCCCACATGCAGATCTGGCCTTGCTGTGGACAGGCTGACATCAGAACTGTGTGGGTGGCGTTTTCTGGTCTCGGTGGCGTCTTGCTTTGTCTCATGTCCGTCTGCTTGTCTGATATTTAAGCCTTTACGCTGCTGAGAGTACGGGTCTCTTCCTTCCACTCCCCACCCCCGCCTCTCTCCCCCCAACACACAAAAACTTCCAACACTAAAAACATCTTCAAAGCGCAGAGTTGGGTGTATAATTTTCAAATAACTTATTTTAACTATAATAGAACATTTTAAAGACTATCAAGAAAGAAAGTTAAGAATTATTCCATGCTGCCGTTCTACTTCCAGGGGACTCCATGGATTCCGTTCACGTCTCTCATTGAGGGAATATCCAACAAGAGCTATTGTATTTCCATTTTGGATTTTGATAGTAAATTTTGAGATACATTCTTCTTTGTTTTGCTTGTGTTTTGTTTTGCTTTTGGAGATACATTCCTTTTTTATTATTTTTTTAAATATTTATTTTTGAGAGAGAGAGAGAGAGCACAAGTGGGGGAGAGGCAGAGAGAGAGGGAGACACAATCTGAAGCAGGCTCCAGGCTCTGAGCGGGGGGCGTGGAGCTCCAACTCGTGAACCGTGAGATCATGACCTGAGCCAAAGTCGGAAACTTAACCGCCTGAGCCACCCAGGTGCCTCTTTGAAGATACAGTCTTAATAAATATCTCCAGGTGTAAGAAATTAAGTGCTTTTGCTAAGAAGGGAATTTCAGGTGGTTTTAACCCTGAGGGATTTTAGCATTGATCTTTAGCACTTTCGTCCTCCAATTATTCAGATATTCCTTCTCGTCCTTGGATATACTTCCATCCCCTACGTATTTCCTACAGTTACTTTCCTTCCATCCTTTGGAGTTCCATTCACTATTCCTACTAATCCTGAATTATAAGTGCTTATAAACATTTCGAAATTATGCATTTTTGGTTTTGTTCTGTGGCTGATAATATCAGTCCCATCTAAAGACTCATTTGACAAATTCTTTTAAAAAATGTTTATTTATTTGTCTTGAGAGGGGGGGAGTGCAGGAGGGACAGAGAGAGAGAGAGAGGAAGAGAGAGAATCCTAAGCAGGCTCCACATTGTCAGCATAGAGCCCGATGCAAGGCTCAAACCCACGAACTGTGAGATTGTGACCAGAGCTGAGATCAAGAGTCGAATGCTTAACCGACTGAGCCACCCAGGAGCCCCGATAAACTTTCTTATAGAATGTTTTATTAGTTCATCATTTGGTAGGTATCATGCCTCTTAATCACAGTGTCCTCCAAGGAATTCATTAAAATGCAATTTAAAAAATCATAATAGCTTCAAATATAAGATTTCAAAAGACCACGGAAAGTGGTTTACAAAAAATTGCGTGAATTAGGCTTCCTGTACCTCTCATTGGAAATAATTTTAATTAACCTGAAATCTGTGCAACACAAACATTGAGGGCCAAAATAAAGGAACTGAATTTATAAGATACTCTTTCTGTCGTTAACAGTGTGCCAAGATTCCCCCAGATTCTTTGTTTTAGGTTTTTGTTTTTATTTTAACTGACACTCTCAGCAAAGAGGCTATGAGTTTAAGAGAATGAGATAAAGTTCGTTCTTGTGTATGCTATTGCAATGGTCTGTGTGTCATCTCCTACAGTTACGCTGGACACCGAGCAGAAATGGAGCTTGTTTGTTTTCAGCAGAGGTGGGGCTCCAGCCAGCATCCACAGGCTTCTGTGGCTCTCCCGACAGGGCCTTTCCCGCCTTCTTTCCTAGAGATACGTCCCAGAGTCCAGTTCCAAAGTCCAGATCAGCCTTGGTGGTCTTAAGCAAGATTTATCTATTTAAAGCAGTCTTGGCCCCAAGAGTCCATGCCACTTGGTCCATGCCAAGTGATGCGTTTAGCTAGGGGTTTCTTGCTTTATCGTTTTATCTGTAAAATGGCGTCACAACTGGGTCCTTTGGCAAGCCGACTCGGAAATGGACTTTAGTGTGCTGGAAATGGACTTTCTCACGGTGTTATGTCTGTGGGATCAACACTTATGGGAGAGAAGGTAAGGAACTGTGAGTGAGAAGCTGGGCCGCCATCAGTCTTGGCCCATCCCACAGGAAGTTCCGAAGATGAGATAAATCCTTAGAGTTGTCCTGTATGAAGCCAAGTTAGCCCCCACAGGATTGGAGACGAGCTGTCTGGGAAGGCATGACTTTGGGCAAGGAGGCTTTAGGCACTCTGCATGTGATGGCCACAAACAGCCTCCTGGCAGTTAGTCAGGAAGCCCTCTACCGAAGGAGGATCTGGGGGACGCGGTTCTACACCTTCCAAAAATGGGGAGAATAGCATTACCTATTGCATAGGGTTCTTGTGACTATTACATGACATTTTATATGACATAATTCATGTAAAAAGTCTAACCCACAGTCGGGCATAGAGTAGCTGCTTCATAAATGTCAGTTCTTTATTAATGGGTGATGCTTGTCACGTTTACGACAAAACAAACCCAGGATTGTGTGTTTTCAGGTGCCTCCAGGTGTTTTAAGTCCCTCTTCAAGCACCAGAAAAATCCTGCGAATGCTTCTTATTGTCTCTGATTAGCTAACAAGCCCAATCCCTGAATCAATTACCACGGTGGATGCCATGCTCGATGTAGTCTGTCGGCACGTGACATCTATTTCCACCCCTTCTGGGACCCTGATTTGGGAATAGGGTACGTTAATTAATGTTCAAAGAGGGATTTAATATCAGACAAGAAGTCAAGACATCCCTACTGTACTGCTTCCTGGAAGAGGAGGAACAACAAGGCAATGGCACCAACCGCTTCTCCTTCTGTCTGGAAGGGAAGGGGTCTAGAGAGAAGTAAGTGTTCAGTGTATGTTATGTAATTCTCTAATTACACCAGGAAGTTTGGCTCTCACTTGGTGGGAGATGGTGGTAAGAATTATATTTTGGAGGCTCCTAGGAAACTCTGGAAACCACAGATGGCGGTTTGCTTTTCCTTGCAATGTCATTCTCAACACCCAGTGATTTATTTAGGTAGTTCTTTCCTCCTATTTTCTCTTTATTTGGAGCGAAAGTGTAAGAAATGGAATATAGAATTGGTAAAAACTCCAAGGTCCAACGAGGAAAACAAACGTCCCCGCCTGGAAGGTACAGCGATGCCTCGGTTTAGCACAGGATCCATGACATGGATTGCTGGTGGCCAAGAAAGAAGAACGGATCTGCTTCGCAGCTTCAAGTCCCCGAGCTGTTGTCACCACTCGTATTCATCTGCTGACTCGACACCCACCCAGCAGCAGGAAACAGAACACTGGTAAAAAAAAAAATGGTGTAAGGGTGAGAACGCCACAGACTATAGAATGTCAAGGTCACCTCAGAGATTACTTGGTCCCTCTTCACTTCCATGAGCCTTTCTCTGACCCCCATCAAAAGCCCCCAGGCCGCCTCTCCCACCCAAGGCCTTGATTCATTTGAGCTTCCCTGCTCTTAGATCTGCCTCTTCTTCACCAGTCCAAGCCGTGAACACCCACCTCCTCTCAGACTGTAGCTCATTTTTCACCTTTGACCCTCCCAGAATAATTTCCCCTCTTCTCAGAGCTGTAGGTTCTCAAGTCTGACCCTATTGACTTGTTCCTTCTGGTGCCTATCTTCTCGTTCTGTCTCGTGCATTAAACAGGTTATTTATAGTACCGGAAATATGAAAGGCATTATTTCCCAGAGAGCTGTATGATCCTTTCCAAACAGCTATAATTCAGGAGGGAAATATGATACGAGATAATAAGATAATAGGATGGATTTTTGCCCAAATGCTTCCCGAGTAACAAGATAATAATAGAGCCTTTAGAAAAACAAGGGATCTTGGGAAAATTACTTAACATTTTAGACCCTCCCAAACAAGAATAACTACAGTACCTTTTATTAGTTTTCTATTGCTGCATAACAACTACAAGCTTAGTAGCTGAAAAAAATACCCATTTGTTAACTCATAGTTCTGTAGGTCCACACTTCAACAGGGCCGGGGTGGGCTCTCTGCTTGGGGTGCCACAATGCTGAAATCAAGCCGTCAGCCTGGTCTGGGAAAAATCCACTTCCAAGCTCATTCTTGCTATTGGCAGAATTCGCTTTCTTGGGATTGTAAGACTGAGGTCTCCATTATCTAATTGGCTGTTAATTGGAGGCTGTCCTTTGTTCCTGGAGACTGCCTATATTCCCCGTCATGTGGTCCCTCCATCCTCAGGCCACGGAAGTCACATAGATTTCTTTTCATGTTTTAATTCTCTGATGACTTCCTGCTACAACTAGCTTGAGAAAACTGTCTGCTTTTGAATGACCCCTGTCATGAGAGCAAGCCCATCTCGATAATCTCTCTAGGTTAAGGTCAACTGATTTGAGACCAGAATTATGTTTGAAACATCCCTTCACAACAGTACCTAGGATAACGCATGACCGAAGAATGGGAAAAGCTATGTGTACACCAGGAGCTGAGAATCTTGGAGCTCTTTTAGAATTCTGCCTCTCGCATACCTACGTCACAGGGTTTTTATTAGATGAGATGATGTATGGGTAAGCAGTATATTAAAAGTGAAGTTTTATGATATCTATCTTTCTCTGACTGACTTATTTCCCTTAGCATGATTTCACTCATATGTGGAATTTCAGAAACTCAACAGATGAACATAGGGGAAGGGAAGGAAAATAAGATACAAACAGTGAAGGAGGCGAACCATAAAAGACTCTTAAATCCAGGGAACGAACTGAAGATTGCTGGAGAGGAGGTGGGTGGGGGGATGGGCTAGATGGGTGATGGGCATTGGGGAGGGCACTTTTTGGGATGAGCTCTAGGTGTTCTATGTATGAGATGAATCAATGGGTTCTGCTCCTGAAGCCAAGACTACACCATATGTTAACTAACTTAAATTAAAAAAAAATTAAAAAAATAAATAAAAGTGAAGTTTTAATGGAAACACCAAGAGATACGCACGGTTTTGTTGATCGTGGTTTTGTTCATCGGCATGAAGCAGCAGCTAAGCCTGCAATTCATTGATCCACCTTTCCCTGACTCCTCCTCCCGCTTTTCTGACTCCTGAGCGTGTGTTTCTAGCTCTGTGATGACGGATTCTTTCTGCGGAACACTCTTGTCACCAAAGCCAGAGGCAACAAGAGCCGACATGAGGTTCAGTTCATCCTTGTGGGGTTCCAGCCTGTGCTCCTGGATCCAAGCCCATTTATGCCGTATGATGTTATTGCCACAGTTGCCGCATCTCTAGCTTGCCTAGGGCTAAGCTCACAGTAGCGACTGCGTTTTCCTGTTGCCATCTTGTCTTCCACTTACTGTCTGTCAGTGCGTTGACAGGACAGACTTCTTTCCTTGAACAGGTAACTCCAACCGTCCCTGGTTAAAATGGGGGCCCTCGGTGGCACTATCATTGTGAAGTTGCCGTGGTTTTCTAGGACTTTTGAACAAGGGAATAATAAGGGATGCACCAGGAAATTCCTGAATTCAAAATCAGACCTTCGTGTCCAGGCTAGGGAATAAAAACTCAAATTCTCTCTGGTGATCAGGATTGGTCGCAACGGCCAGGGGCTCCTTTTCTACCTGCTGGTTTCGCAGCATAAGAAGTCCCAAAAGGCCAGGGTGCAATCTCAGCCTTCAATGCATTAGAACCATGACCATGTTTTGTAGTAGATGCCTTCTTCCTTTGGACGTCAGGACCTCCAAACCCAGCAGGTCAAGGTAGAAGGGATGAGAAGCAAACATAACTTGATAAAATAGTGATGGTGTCACTCCTCCCAATCATCCCATTGGTTACCCGCTCTGCATTCCATGGATTCCGGCTATGGCACTGACAGCATATGTGTTGGTCACCAGTTTCGGACATTTGTCACACCCCATAAGAGAGAATCCCAACCTCACCATGACATTTCCCAGCTGGTGCCATGACAGAGCTTTCAGAAGACCATCTCACCTAGGCAGTGCTTCCTGGTGATGGAATGTGTGGTAGGATCAGCGAATTCCACCGTCATGAGCCCATTATTACACTTAGTTTACCACAAACTTGGCCCCTGCTTAGTGGGACACTATGACAACGAGTAAGGGAGAAGTTGTTGAAGCAATGAGTCCTGATGGAAGAGGTTCAGTGTAATGCACCTGCTACACACTGTCTTCCTGGTTCCCTCAAAGGCTGGTCCTCTTGCAGGAGAGCGTGGCTTTGATATAAAACATAAATGCCTTCACGTTCTGTGCCCATTCGTTGAGGCCCATACGTGTACTTCTTCTTAGACCTCATTATTACGAATTTTCTAAGCCTGATGACATGAATCGGGGCGTATCTAGAACTCATCTTTCCTTTCACATGACAAAGAAAATGAAAACACCACCTACATACCTGCCCCTGGGGGTATTTCCCTTCACCGTCATCTTTCCTGAGCTGCTTCTGTCAAGTAGACACAAATTAGGCTCTTGATTTTTCTTCCTTCTTTAACTGGTCATAAGAAACGCCCATCAAGCTGTATACATGTATTGATGGATAAAAGGCAGAGCAGTAGAATCGGTCAACATCTGGCCAACTGCCTTGTGAAGTTTACTTGGAACCCGCATTCTGTTTGGACTCCAAGTCCTATTTGCCTGTGCTTGGTACTAATGGCTCCCAATGGATCATTCCTTTAGGTATCCAAGCCCTTGTGTTGTCATTCTCACACTGACCATGCTTGGACAGGTGACTTGCCTTGGTTAATGGGGCACCAGCAAATACAACACATGTTCGTATACTGGGGTTAATCCATTTGGAATGCCGCCCCAAAACGGCATGTGAGGAAATCTTGTGTGGCCTCCCTGAAGATGGAAGACCACAGTGAGGGTCTTCGTTGTCAATCTGTCTTGGTTGATCCCAGCCCCCAACTGGCCCTTTAGCTTAAAAAGGAAAGAAAGGGGCGCCTGGGTGGCTCAGTCAGTTGAGCGTCCAACTTCAGCTCAGGTCATGATCTCGCGGTTCATGGGTTTGAGCCCGCATCTGACAGCTCAGAGCCTGGAGCCTGCTTTGGATTTTGTGTCTCCCTCTCTCTCTCTCTGCCCCTCCCCTGCTCACCCCCCGTCTCTATCTCTCAAAAATGACTAAACGTTAAAAAAAAATTTTTTTTAAAGGAAGGAAAAACCAGCATGAGAACCAATCATAAGAAATCAACAGAATCATAAGGGATAATAAGCCACTGTGTTATATTTGTTTGTTTTGATTTAAGCTTCTGTGTTCTGGGGTGGTTGTTATACGGCAAATGGTAACTGAGAGAAGAATCAGTATCTACTAGTGGGGGAGTTCTACATAAAAACCTAAAACGTGAAGGGTCGGCTTTGGAACCAGGCAATGAGCACAATGAGGAAACCGTCGTTGGAGACTGGGAAGCGCGCAATTGGAGGCTTGTAGTAGGGAGGCAGTTTCCAAATCTGTCACCGGTAGTAGCTTGGGAGATACAAAATGTACCTGAACGTAAGGACCTCCTCACTAAGGAGATTTCCAGGTAGAATATTGGAAATACCCATGGCTTCTGTTAGCTGTGTCTAATAAGGAAATGTTTCATAAGAGCAAACTGTTCCATTTGTAAGCAGAATTTAGGGGAAATTCAAGAGACAGAACCCGTTGTTGGAAAATAAAACAGTTTCTCATCTCTAGTCTTTCCTACCAGCAAATGAGTCTCAAACGAAGACATAGTCCCAGGGCAGAGGTCTAATGAGGGATAAGGCTGTAGGACCTCTGAAAGATTCAAGATGGTGCCTAGTTCCTTCTTCGGCTGGCAGAAGGGCTTTAAAATATCTTAAGGACATACTCCTCCAGCAGTTCCATACAAAGCTCCAAGTAGAGAGGGATACGTCTTGAAAGAAATTATGGTTTTAGCTTGCGGTATATGGTGAATCCCAGTCACTCTATAGAAAGCTCATGAGGTTTTTAAAGGGTTTTTCCAACTTGACCTAAAAGAGACAGAATCAAGTTAGAATATGAAGAGGTTCTGGGTCCTCCAAATTTTTATGGGCAGGAAATGGGCTGAGAGGCAACTCATATGCAAACAAGAGACATTTCTTAAGCGGTGTGTGTGTGGGGGGTGGTGCGGGGGGGGGGGGATGGTGCGGGGGGGATGGGGACCAAGATCTCTGAGAGGGCAAAGCTAAGATCCCTGAGAGAGGGTCCAAGGACCACAAAGAATTGCTAGAGGACAGAATTAGGTTTTAATCATGGAACGTTTCTTGTCCTTAGGGAGTCCTGACATGTTTCTGGATGTGTTTTGGAATCTCCGTGGAACAATGACAATCAGAAACCTCTCCTTACTTCATATTTAAATGGGAGTATTGATTGCAAATATCCTGTTCTTATCTCGGCATTGTATATCAGGTGTATGGGGATAGATACCTTGATTTTTTGGTTCATGGGTTTCTAGATTAAGAGATGACGATCTTTAAAAAAAATTTTTTTAAGTTTATTTATTTTGGGGGGGACACACAGATGAGCAGGGGAGAGGCAAAGAGAGAGGGAGGGAGAGAATCCCAAGTAGGCTCCGTGCTGCCAGCACAAAGCTCGATGTGGAACTTGAACCCATGAACTATGAGATCATGACCTGAGCCAAGAACAAGTTGGATGCTTCGCCAACTGAGCAACCCAGGTGCCCCAAGCGTTGATGATCTTAAGGAGCCTCGCCTATATCTGACTTTCATGCAGATAAAGAGATCATGGGCCTCTAACTTGATGACAGGATGGGGCAAGACTTGAGAAGGGTTGGAAAGGGTGAATAGGTTTTGCATATGGGAAACACAAGAATCATTGGATTGGAGGGCGAGGTGGGGAGGCTGTGGAAGGCTGGGCCTGCAGAATTCCCCACGAAGCCTTAAGCGTGAAGGGGTGAAGAGTCGTGTCAGCTATCAGAGTACTTTTGGCCACGCGCGTGGGCAGATTTCTCACACTTTCCGTTGGACTCACTTTACACATACGCATGGAGCATCGTTACACCCATGGTCTCCGGTGAGCCACGCCATGCCTTTAGGTGCCCAGGTAAAACCAGCAGAAAGGCACAGCGTGGGATAGCTGATGCAAAGCCATTTGCATTTTACGGTGAAAAGCTGCTGTGAACATCCAGTTGGGAGTGGTTCCGCGGATCAGATCGCATTCAGTTGATGAGGAGTGGTTTGAGTGGCGTGGGCACCCGGTGATCCGTGGTGGACACTCTGTCTTCACCAGAGCCCAACATGAAGCAAGGTGTTGCTCTTCAAAGGAAAGAATTCTGTGAGCAGAAGAGACCCTGACTTCACTCTTAAAGCCTAAGTGTCTGTTCTGCGATTCTCCTACAGGAACTCTCCGGTCTCCATGGACTTCCCCGTTTGACATCTGTAGTCACACCGTAGAATCCGTCCTCACAGAACTTGACCATCACCTCTCCATCACGTGGACAAGAGACCGTGAATCCCCACAAGGGTAACTTGAGTTAGGACTAGACCCGCCCTCCAGATTAGAGTCTTTCTGATTTTATAGGCAGAGTAATAACCTCAGGAAGAAGCATCTATTTCATTTCTAGGGTTGCCGGCCCCGGTCAGATCCCTGCCGGCCGAACCGCTGACCACCACCGAATCCCTGAGGCTTCTAATGGAATGGCAGTTCAGCTTATGGCTTCCAAAGCACTATTATTTCAATGTAGGTTTAGGATTTGTTTGATTTATCTTGGATTTTTTTTTTATTATTATTATTGGATTCTGGGAACTCTAGATGATTTGATTATCTTGGTAAAAACAGAAGAAATCTCGGAATAAGCAGTTATGAATTATAAAGTGACTAACTCAATAGGCAAAAAGAAAGTTACAAATATCAGGAGACACTAGGTGATTAATCCTATCATAGTAAGATTGGAAACGCTGAAGTTTGTGGGGGCGTCAGATTCATGCAGCTGCAAAAGCAGCTAGATCTTTTCTCTTGGTAGGTCAGTCTTTACACGTGTGCCTTGCTGTTTGTTTGCTTATTTATTTCTATATTTATTTGTTTTTCCTTTGTTAGACTTCCTATCTCAGAATGTAGGGGTTTGGGTAAATCTGCTTCTTTTCTACAAACACAGTTCTTAGCTCTGCATGGGACACCAAAGGGTATTGAAGTTATAATGATGAACTAATAAATTCAGACAGATGGGAATGGCTTGTAATAATGTAAATAATTAAGGAATATATTTATTTGAAGGCAAGTGAGAAGCCTCCTCAATCTTTTACCTAACATGCGTGGTTTATAAGCCAAATAAAATATGAAGGAGATTGCTGGAGGTGACGTGTCCAGTGGGCCCAGACTGGCACCATTAAGTGACTGTCACTCATGACTGGCTTGCAAGGATCCAGAAACTAGGACTAAGTCAAGTGCGTGTCTTGTGGCAATGACACCACGATTGAAGACCTCAGATTCCAGACTGTCACTGTCACAGCGGCACAGAGTCTGACGGTCCAGCTCCTGAAGGAGGCATAAAATGATCTTCCTACTGTTTCTTTCTCTGCTGATTTATGTCTTTTTTCTTTAGACACTGACTTCATGGCCAGATTTGTATGATTTTATCTGAGACATTGTTAGCCTTAAACCCGTGGATTTACAGAAATGAGGAATTCTAGTTTCTATTTCTTTTCCCTTGAAATGAAAGAAATCATACACTGTTGTAGTGCCTTTAATGATCAATTCTGTTAGAACAGCAAAGAACTTAAAGCTATTCATCGGTCTATTGAAATATTCATAGTGTTTTAGGGTGAAAAAAATACACTCAGAGGATGTATTTTTAAGTACCTCTATGTTCCAGGGAATTAAAAAAGCAACACAGTTAAAAAAGAAAAAGACCAAACAAACCACACAGACTATCAGAAAGTTCCCCACTCCCTCAAGTAATTGACTGTAATCCATCGAGAAATATTTTCAGGTGGAATTTGGGTGCTGTTACAATGTTATATTTTGAACTGAAATAATAAGGCACATTGTTTCCTTCTCCCCAATTATAACTGTGTAGAGCCAAGGTTCTTGGATAAGAACTTAAGCCCTTATTAGAAAGGTCCTTTCAGGGGGTGATTCGTGCAGTAAGGGGACAGCTGTGTACTATGGACGTGGAGCTATTCTTACTCTGCAAAACCTCAGAGGGAAACCAGCTTAGTGATTTTGGAGAAGGAAATCTTTCAGATTGGTAGCGAGTCTCCTTCCTCTCTGTGTATTAGTGTTAGCCCTGAGGATGTGTGTTTGCCTCAGAGGAGTGTGTGTGTGTGTGTGTGTGTGTGTGTGTGTGTGTGTGTGTGTGGTATTGGTGCAAGAGATAGGTGTCTAGGATAGAAGCAGGTACGTCTGCAACTTGAGCTGGAACCACTCTAAACAGACCCCTCCTCCAGGTCTGTCCTGGGGGTGCCTCCCATCAGCCTGTCTGGAACCTGGAAGGTTGAGAAGCAATACTAGCATCTGGCTTACAGTACTAAACCCCAGGGCCAATGACTCGAGTTCAGGAAATGCGCTTAATGGTGGGAAAGGAATTGCTGATGGCCTGCCGGGCTTTGGCAGTCCCTCTGGGTGAGGCTGA
Organism: Paguma larvata; assembly: GCA_030068075.1. Classification (NCBI taxonomy): domain Eukaryota; kingdom Metazoa; phylum Chordata; class Mammalia; order Carnivora; family Viverridae; genus Paguma; species Paguma larvata. Next base: position 145,373,727 of record CM057824.1, read on the forward strand.
TGTTCTTCAAGAAGTGGAAGGAGATTCAGGAGAGGAAAGTTTGGCAAGAATTTTTGGAGTGAGGCACTTTTCTGATGGCAAATGAAGCAGTTGGGACTCACTCAGGATGTCACTATTGTGAGCAAACCCCACGTGCTTTCCCTGTGAATTTGGAAGAGTCTTATTTAGCCCCTAGCTTCCTTCTTTCCTCCTTACGTGTATTATTTTCTTTTGCAAATTTTCCCAGCCTTTCAATAGAAATTCATATATGCTGGTCTAGGCGTCTCGGTCTCAGGCAGATGAAAGTGACTTTTGATCACAAAAATAGTGGCCTGGTCTACCTCTTTTGACATCTGCGGAGAAGAGAGCAATTGTCTATTGCAGTTCGTTCTTCTGGTCCCAGAATTCTACATGGTAACTGACAGACTAGATACAGTGACCTCAAGAAGTGAACTTGCAGTATTCGGAGACGGCTTTCAAATGGACAGTCAAGAGGATTCAAGACGTATCCTTCTGCTTCCCAAACAAGACATACGAAGACATTGGAAAGAAAAGATCCCTTTTCCGTCTATCCAAAGGAGTTGACAGTGGGAAGTAGATTGACCGATGTCTGGTTATACCTAAGTTAACTGAAACAGTCAACTATAGTTGCAAAAGAAACTAACTGATGCTGATAAACGTATGAGTGGGTCAGAAGAAAACCTAGGTGGGCAAATTTATAAACCTGCATAAATACGCAATGTATTGCAACATTTATGTATATATTCTTAATTAACAGTGCACAACCATCATGTCAAAATGAGAAATAAAAAAGTTAAGTTTGAGTGTGGATTTTTTTAGAACTAGATGGCAAATCATCATGGTGGGTTTTTTTTTTAAATATTTGGAATAACTATAGCTGTGCTAAACGATACAATGTACATCAATATCACCAGGCCAAGCTTTTAATTAAGTAAAATGTTATCCCTTCTAAAGAGAATTTTATTCTTCTCATTAGTATACTCATGTTGCAAGAAACTGCACTCAGGCATGCCTTGAAGATATTGTGGGTTTGGTTCCAGACACTGCAAATAAGCAAATATCACAAATAAAACGACTCAAATGAATTTATTGGTTTCTCAGTGCATATAAAGTTATCTTTATAGTCTACGGTAGTCTATTAAGGGAACAATAGTATTATGTCTAAGAAACAATGTACATACCTTAATTAAAAAATACCTTATTGCTTAAAAACACTAACCACCTGGGGCACCTGGATGGCTCAGTCATTGAACCTCCCACTTCAACTCAGCTCATGGTCTCACGGTTCTTGGGTTCAAGCCCTGTGTCAGGCTCACTGCTGTCAGTGTGGAGGCAGCTTCGGGTCCTCTGTCACCATCTCTCTCTGCCCCTTCCCTGCTCATGCTGCCTCTCTCAAAATGGAATAAACATTAAAACAAAACAAAACAAAACAAAAACGCTAACCATCATCTAAGTTTTCAGTGACTAGTAATCACTGATCACAGATCACCTTAACAAATATAATAAAAATGTAAAAATATTGACAAAATTACCAAAATATAAGCTTTGGCTTATACCTTGTATCATATACAAAACTTAACTCAAAATAGATTTACAGACTTAAACGTGAACTCTAAAACTCTAAAAGCTTCTGGGCTCACCTGGGTGGCTCGGTCAGTTAAGAGTCTGACTTTGGCTCAGGTCATGATCTCACGGCTCATGAGTTTGAGCCCCGCCTCAGGCTGTGTGCTGACAGCTCGGAGCCTGGAGCCTGCTTCAGATTCTGTGTCTCCCTCTCTCTCTGCCCCTCCCCTGCTCTCTCTCTCTCTCTCTCTCTCTCTCACACACACACACACACACACACACACATTCTCTCTCTCTCTTTCTCTCTCAAAAACAAATAAGCACTAGAAAAAAATTAAAACTGTAAACTTTCTTCGGGAAGAAAACAGAATAAAAGGTTTGTGACTTTGAATGTGGTAAAAAAAATTAAATATGATACCCAAAAGATAAGAAAGTATAAAGAACATATTGATAAATTTGAATTCATTAAACTTAAAATATTTTGCCTTTGGAAAGTCTCTATTAACTAAATGAAAAAACAAGCCAGAGGCTGGAAGAAAAAGTTCCTGAAAAATAAATATATGCCATCTACCAATCTAAAGCCGTCTGCTCCTTTCTTTCATTTCTCCTTGCCTTCCTCGTACAGGGGCCAGTTTGCAAAACAAAAATTATACAGAATAATATGTTGTGGTCGCTACATAAGTTAGAAATCAAGAAGAGAAAAGGAGAGCTCTGGGAAAGCCCCCAAATGTGGAAATCATAAAATCAGTGAGTATGTAAATATAACAGAATTTGTAGGATACAGCTAAAGTAGATCTTAGTGAGAAAACAGAAGTTGACAAAAGAAGTTACATTCAAAATCAGTGCTTGAAGCTCCCACCTTAAGATGTTAGAAAAAGAATATCAAATTAAATCTGAGTAGAAGAAAGAAAAAAAAATCAGAATTAGAGTAAAGGAAATAGAAAGTGAATAAATAGAGAAAATCAATAATACCTAAGCAAGTTATTTTTTTAATGATTAATCAGCTAGAATAACTTTTAGCTCATTGATCAAGAAAAAAGAAAAAAAAACACATATTATCAGTACCTGGATGAGGCAGATCGTCACTACAGACCCTACAGACATTCAAAGAATGAAAAAAAAAATATGAACGACTTTATGAAAGAGTATTTATTACCAACAAGTCTATGTCAACAAATTTGGCTGCCTGTATAAGCTAGATAAATTTCTTGAAAACATGCACACTATCAAGACCACTCAAAGAAAAACAGAAAATTTGAATATTTCTGTATAAGCTAAAATAATGGAATTGGTAATTTAAAATAGCCCTACGAAAAAAAATCGGTGCGAGTTGGGTGGTGAGTTTTGTGAAACATTAAGGGAAGAAACAATACCAATTCTCTTTCAGCAAAGAGAGGAAGAAAGAAAAACCCTTAACTCGTTTTATGAGGCCAGCATTACTCCCAATACCAAAGCAAGACAAAGACATCATAAGGAGAGAAAACTAGAGATGGATATCCTTAATGAATACAGATGCAAAAATTCTTCAAGTTTTAGCCAATTTTAGCCAATAATATGTAAAAATGATATCCACCATGACAAACTGGGTCTTACCATACATATAAATGCAAGGTCAGTTGAAAATTCCCAAATCAATTAATATAATACATCATATGTGGTAGGCAAAATAGTGACTCCCCAGAGATATCCGTGTCTGAAATCTGCCCAACCTGTGGTTAGATTACCCTACATGGCAAAAGGGACATTGTAGATGTGGTTCGGATTAAGCATCTTGATACAAGGCGATTATCCTGGTTTATCTGGGTGAGCCTAGTGTAACCACAGGACTCTCATAAGTGACAGAGGAGGGCAGAGGGACATGTGGTTATCAAGGAGGAGGGCGGGCAGAGTGATTTGATGTGAGAAGGACTTGACCCACCTTTGCTGGCTTTTATGATGGAAGAAGGGGGTCATTAGCCAGAGAATGTGGAAGGCTCTAGAAGCTGGAAAAGGCAGGAACATGGATCCTCTCCTACAGCTTCCAGAAAAGAAGGTAGTTCTGCTGACACCTTGATTCTAGTCCAGTGAGGCACACTTCAGACTGCTAAACAACAGAACTGGGAGATAAGAAATTTGTGTTGCTTTAAGCCACTAAGTTTGTGGTAATTTATTATAGTAGTAACATAGTGTATTTATGAAATAAAGGGGAAAAACATATAATCCCCTCAATAAATGCAAAAAAAAGTAATACAATTCCACATATTTTTGTGATAAAATCTCCTAGCAAACCAGGTGTAGAAAAGAACTTCCATAATCTGATAAACAGCATCTTCCTAAAGCCTACAGCTCCCATCATATTCACTAGTGGAGGACTGAATATTTTCTACCCAGGACTGGGAACGATGCAAGGATGTCCACTTACCACTTCTCCGCAAGCTTGTCCTGGACATGTCCTAGCTAGTGCAATAGGCTAAAGTAAAGAAACAGAAGGTCTACACACTGAAAAAGAAGTTAAGCTGTCTTATTTGCACGAGGTGTGATTTGGCAAATACAAAAAACCGAGGAAGCTACCAAAAACCTACTAGAACTATTATGTGAACTTGGCAAGGTTACAGGCTGCCTGGAGCAATGTACAGAAATCAGCTGTATTTCTATGTACTCACACATAATTGAACACATCATTTAAACGGAGAATACAAAAAATTTCCTCGGCCATAGCATCAACAACAAAATATCCTGAATTCAGCTTAACCAAAGATGTGCAAGACCAGTGTGCTGAAAACCACACACCATCGCTTCGGACGTTTGAAAAGACCGAGGTAACTGGAGAGTACTCCATAGTCCTAGATCAGAAGACTCAATATCATGCAGGTGACGGTTCTGCTCAAATTGACCATAGATTTCATGCAAACTCGAGAAAAACTCCACCAACCATTTTTAGAAACGATGAGGGGACTCTAAAATTTTTATGGAAAGCTAAAGTACCTGGGATAGACAAAATGGTTTTATAAAAAACGAAGTCGGAAGAATTATACTACTTTATTCTGGAACTTACTATGAGGTTCATCAATTAAGAAAGAATGATCACACAGACGTATGGACTAAAAATGTGAAATCTAGAGATAGAGCCACACATATCTAGTCAATTGATTTTTTTAAATATTTTTTAACGTTTATTCACTTTTGAGAGACAGAGAGAGACAGAGCGCAAGCGGGGGTGGGGCGGAGAGGGAGACACAGAATCTGAAGCAGGCTCCAGGTTCTGAGCTATCAGCACAGAGCCCCATGTGGGACTCGAAATCACAAGCCATGAGATCATGACCTGAGCTGAAGTCGGACACTTCATCGCCTGAGCCCCCCAGGCACCCCTATTGATTTTTGTCAAAGATGTCAGGGGGGATATGGACGTCTTTTCAATAAATAATTCTGGAAGGACTGGACCTCTGTGTGAGGCGTGAGCACCTTGATCGTTACCTTACACATACATACAGTTAATTCAGAATTTGTTTTAGACTGCTATATGAAGACCAAAGGCTTTGGTGTTAGACATGCATTTTACTACTTGTATTCCTTATTGCCTTTTACTTTACATACAATCCTAACAAACTGGCTTATTTAGACTCGCAGCCCACAGCAACGAGTGAGAAGGAGTGGGGTTTTGGGAGAATACCTACTAACAACAGAAATATTGTTGGTAAAACCCCCCCAACACTGTATTTATTTCCTGTACTATATTCAATAACTACGATTCATTATTAACAGTATAAATTCTGTTCATGGTTCTTTTCTTATAAAGATGGAAACTGTGCTGTGTATATTTACATTTTATTATTAGGATGATTTCCATTAAAATAGCTCAGTAATTTAAATTAATTCTTATGCTAGATAAGGAAGTTTTCTTCTCTTTTCTTTTATTATTAGTATTATTATTTGTTTAATATTTATTTATTTTTGCGAGAGAGAGAGCACAAGTTGGAGAGGAGCAGAGAGAGAGGGAGACAGAATCTGAAGCAGGCTCCGGGCTCCAAGCTGTCAGCACAGAGCCGAACGCGGGGCTCAAACCCACAAACTGCGAGATCATGACCCGAGCTAAAGTCGGTCGCTTAATTGACTGAGCCACCCAGGTGCCTCTCTTTTATTATTTTTTTAATTAAGCAATTAATTAATTTGTTTTTTAATTTACATCTAAGTTAGCATATAGTGCAATAATGATTTCAGGAGTGGATTCCAAGTAATTCATCTCCTGCATGTAACACCCAGTGCTCATCCCGGCAAGTGTCCTCCTTAATGCCCCTCACCCATTTAGCCCATCCCTCTACCCACAACCCTTCCAACAACCTTCAGTTTGTTGTCTGTATTTAATAAGAGTCTGTTATGTTTTGTCCCCTTCACTGTTTTTATATTATTTTTGCTTCCCTTCCCTTATGTTCATCTGTTTTGTATCTTAAATTCCACATAAGAGTGAAGTTATATGATATTTGTCTTTCTCTGCCTAATTTTGCTTAGCATAATACCCTCTAGTTCCATCCACATTGTTGCAAATGGCAAGATTTCATTCTTTTTGATTGCCGAGTAATCCTCCATTGTCTATATACGCCACATCTTCTTTTAGGTGACGATGTTCTGCTTCTCTGGAGATCCCTCTTACATAAATAGAAGCCGATGGTACCAAATGGTCCTATTAGGGTAGGACCAGGATATTAACAAAGGATGATCTCTCTTTCTCTTCTCTTCTGTAAACATTTTATTTTATTCATGCTGTTCAACTTCTTTGCATCACATGGACCTGCCTTTAGAGCCCAGATTCTGCAAGGTAGTTTTCGCGACAGCAGGTGTCTTTGGGTCTTCTGCAGAGAACTCCCTCGGATCGTATATGGATTTTGAACTGAAATGCTTCATGGAAAATCATTGTTCCTGCTTAAAAAATTCCAACCAGAGCCGGGCTTTTGTTCAGGAGACAGAAGGGGAATCATACGCGCCAGCTGGAATAACTCCGCCTCGATGCGATTAGGCATTGTATGCACTGAGGTACCGTGTTCGAGACAAACTGTAGTCACCCTTAAGTACTCTGTGTTATAAGCTCCTGGCTGGGTCACCAGGTTGTTGAGAAAGGCAGCCAAACAGGCCTGTTTTGCTGCAGAACAGCAACTTCAGTGGCGCCACAAGAGACTCCAAGCCTGGCGTTGGACCAGACACCTTTGGTGTGTCCCCGGAGTAGGCACCCAGCAGCTGAGGGAAAAAGGGGGAAGGAGCTCCTGGGTGGGGCTGGCTACACTTCTGTTGGAAATGAGATCCCTGAAACATGTAGGAGGCCAGCAAGATAGATAAACACCGAAGACATGAAAGCAGCTGAGTGGGTTTTCAGATCCAACTCTGCATTCGGGCTAAGGGGCAAAGTGGAAAGCGAGTGCTCACCTGACCGCTTCCTCTCCAGTACTGGAGAATAGGTAGGGCCTACCTGCACGTGATTCAATGATTCCAGCAAGGTAAGACCGAAGCAAGGGCTTGATCAGACAGGTTACCAAGGTGGTCATCGAATGTGGTCCACTCCTTCCGCAGGTGGTTAAACACATCGATCGTATAATCACACCCACTCTCTACCACGGTAGCTGGGCGAGTCAGGCAAATGCGTTCATACCTCTGATTCCAGGACACTCACGTTTAAAATGTGGTTCACAAAAACACCTCCCCTTGGGGCTGTTGTCTGAGATTAAACGAGAGACTTTGTTAGCACGTTGGAGCCCTGAGCCCAATGTGGGGCACAGAAGAAACACCTGCTCAGTGGGGGGAGATGTCTATTTGTGGGTGGATCCAATTCTGGATCCTTTAGTCTGTTTTGTTTTTCTTTGTCTTTGCACCAATACCACGTTGGTTTTGGTTGCTATTGTTTTATAACATTTCTCGAAATCAGAAGCTAACTTTATATTCTTTTCTTATTCTTATTCCAAGTTGTTTTGTCTGTTCTAGGTTCTCGGCATTCCCATGCAAAGTTGGGGATCAGTTTAGCAATGGCTGCAAAAAAAGCTTCTGGGATTTTGACTGGGATTGCGCTGACTCTATAGATCAATTTGGGGGAAATTTACATTCTAATAATATTGCATAAAAGAGCTTTATCCCTCCCTTTATTTATGTTTTTCGTGTCAGCAATGTTTTATGGTTTTTGGTGTAGAGGTTACTCATATCTTTTGTCATATTTATCCCTAAGTATTTCTTATTGTTCATTGCTAATAGAAGCGCAGCTGAGTTTTGTGTTTTGTTCTTGTGTCCTGAAGCCTTACTAAGGTTACTTATTAGCTCTCTTAGCTGTTTCTTATGTTCCATAGGATTTTCTGTGCAAATGATCCTGTCATTTGTGAATAAACAGTTTTATTTCTCCCTTTCCAATCTAAATGTCTCTTGTTTCCTCTTTTCTGATTGTACTGGCCGGAACCTCTAGTCCAAAGTCAACTATGAATGTTGAGAGTGGACACCCTTGTTTCATTCCTGATCGTAGGGGGAAAAGCACCCTGACTTTCACCATTAAGTGTAATGTTCACTGTGAGCTTTTTTTTCATACATTCTTTTATCAGATAGAAGAAGTATTCTTCTGTTCCTAGATTGTTATGAGTTTTGTTGGGTTTTTTGGAATAATTTATTGTCATTTGGTTTCCATACAACACCCCGTGATAATCCCAACAAGTGCCCTCCTCTGTGACCATCACCCACTCTCCCCCCTCCCACAGCCCCCCAACCCTCAGTTTGTTCTTAGTCTTTGAGAGTCTCCCATGTTATGTCTTCCTTCCTCTCTGTGGCTTTTTTTTTTCCCTTCCTTCTCCTCTTCCCCTCCCCCCTGGTTTTCTGCTAGGTCTCCCAAAGCCTACCTATGCGTGGGAACATATGGCATCTGTCTTTCTCTGCCTGACTTATTTCACTCAGCATAATCCCCTCCAGTTCCATCCATGTTGCCACACATGGCCAGATTTCATTCTTTCTCATTGCTGCATAGTATTCCATTGTATATGTATACCACCTCTTCTTTATCCATTCATCAGTTGATGGACACTTAGTCTCTTTCCATGATTTGGCTATTGTCGAAAGTGCTGCTACGAACATCGGGGTACACGTGCCCCTATGCATCAGCAGTCCTGTGTCTCTTGGGTAGATTCCTAGCAGTGCTATTGCTGGGTCATAGGGTAAATCTATTTTCATTTTTTTGAGGAACCTCCACACCGTTCTCCAGAGCGGCTGCACCAGTTTGCATTCCCACCAACAGTGCAGGAGGGCGCCTGTTTCTTTTAAATCAGGAATGGATGTTGGAGTTCGTCTAATGCATTCTGCATCTATCGAGATGGTCATACGGTTTTTCTTTTCTTTCTTTCTTTTTTTAGTTAGTTAATATGGTGAATTCCATTGTTTTTTGAATATCAAATCAATACATCCTAGGGATAAATCCCACTTCATCACGATGTGTTACCCATTTTATGTATTATTGAATTCAATGTGCTAAAATAAAAAAGCTTCCCTGTTTATTTATGAGGGATATTGGTCTAGAGTTTTCTTTTCTCGTGATGTTCTTTTCTGGTTTTAATATCAGGGTAATGTTGGCCTCCAAAACTGAGTTGGGAAGAGTTCTCTCCTCTTCAATTTTCTGGAAGAGTTTGTGTAGAATTGGCATTCTTTATTCCCTAAATGTTTGATGGAATTACTAGTAAAGCCATCTGGGCCTGGAGGATTTTTCTGTAGAGAGATTTAAAACCTAAAATTCAGTTTCTTTAATAGATGTGGGGCCATTTGGGTGGATTCTGGTCTTTTAAATTGTGTGCTACAACTATACCTCTTGCCCCCAGCCCTGGGGAGCTGGAAGATTCTAGTTCTTCCAGGGCGAGGACTATCCCTAAGTCCCCCTGCAACTCTTTGTCTGGAATCCCGAGGTACTTTATTCCTATGTCTTTTCTAAGATGTTGCAAGAGGCAAAGCCAGGCTTGACGCCATTTCTGTGTAATCTGTGATCTTGTTTGTATTTGGTCCCGATGGCTTTTGCTTGAGTCTCTGGGGGTGTTCTGGTGGACCTACTGTTTCCCCCACAAACTCTGATGTTTTCTGTGGTCAGAAGATCCAGGGAGAAAAATTCGTGTTCCCTTACGTTAGAATCCACTGTCTTTGGGTATCAAGAATCTTGATCAATCCAAAGATGCAAGAAGGAAATGGTGGCTGGTACTCTTGTCTACTTAGTATGCAAGAGGGTGCCAGGCCTCCAAGAGAAAGTGAGCAAACGAGCTTTTCCTAGCTCTCTGATTATCTTCTTTGGCTGTGAATCTCCTTTTCAAGGACCCTCCTCATTGATCAGTATGACCAGCCTCTGGTGGTCGGCAAGCGATGGGGATATTGTAATTGCTTATCTTGTAATCTAGTGGTTCTCCTCTCTAATGGCCATCAGAATCGCCTGAAAGTCTCATTAAGACAGATCGCTGGGCCCGCTCCCAGAGTTTCTGATTTATTGGGTTCAGGGCGGGGGGCCTTCGGGGGGGGGCAGAGAGGACTGCAGGAATGCCAAGTTCCTGAGACCACGGACTGTCACGAGCCAGAGCAACCTGTGGAACAATGTCTTTAATAGGTGAAGCTGTGCAGGCTGCCTTCTGGGTAACCATGGTTACCATGGGCTCACTCTCTCTGCCCCTTTCAGGAGAGCACAAGGAGAAAAGCCTCAAGCCAGAGCAGGGAGCAGTAAATAGGGCTGGAACGGCCTCCTCCAGCTTCTCTGCTGGAGGTCTGGGCCGGGGTTGGAGGGTTGGAGGGAGAGTCCCTGGAGTAGGGGACGAATGTGTCTTCAGGCTGTGAGTTAAGGATGTGGGGCTCAGGGGCACGTGGGTGGCTCAGCCGATTGAGCATCGGACTTCAGCTCCGGCCATGATCTCGCAATTCGTGAGTTCAAGCCCCCCGTATATCTGGCTCACTGCTGTCAGACCGTCAGGGCAGAGCCCACTTGGGATCCTCCGCCCCCCGCCCCTCCCCCACTCGCGCTCTCCCCAAAAGAAAGATGTGGTACTCAGATGCGGGCATGGCCCCTCTGTCACTGCGGCTTCCTGTATTGACACCCAGTTGGTGGCTGGGTGCAAAGGAATACAGCGGCTCAACTATGCACGCTGCCTCCTCTAACCATCCGGTGGCAGGGGAGGGAAGCCCAGCTCTGGGGGGACAGCTGGACCCCTTCTTCCAGCACTCCGAGAACTGGCTGGAGCCCTTAACACTTGTTACAGCCTGCTACCTCTGGTCCTTGCTGGGGCAGAGAGGGTGGAGCCTCCTAGCCCCCTCCAGGGGCGGGGGAGGTGGTGAGTGTAGACAGGCAGGGAGCCCTCAGAGCACCTCGCCTGGGTGGGGAGGCAGGTGGGAGACCCATGACTCAGCAGCCGGTCTCCTCATAGCTGGCAGCGAGCAGGACCCCGCACAGCCCCAGAATGTTCTACCTGGGTCACGGTGCTGTGCTCGACTGGCTCCCTTTACCACAGATACTACCTGTTCCTGCTTTTACGACCCGGCTACCCAGTTTCCCATTTCCCCTCTGCCTGCGAAACGTTGAAAATCTCTCAAAGGAGATACTCGTTCTAAAGAACATATTCCGTAGACTTAAAAAAAAAGTCCTCTTTACTCTGACTACAAAGTCAACCTGGGCCACTGTCTTAAATTACCTGGAGTTTTCTAAAATTTTCAATTCTTTCCCAGTTCGTTCAGGAAGCATTTAATGAGTGTATACTTGGCTATCGTGTTGGGATATTCGTTGGGAACTAATAAAAGGCCCATGACCTTGGGCAGTTTTGGTAGCGCACAACCAAGCCAGAAACTGACCATGAGTGAATGTTATTATAATAAGTAGGAACTATGAAAGAAGTTAAGTTCAGGGTGCCCCGGGAACACGGAGGAAAATCTAACCCAACCAGGAAGGCTTCTTGGAAAAGGTGGCTTCTGACACTAGCCTGGAAATAGTAACAAGATTAGCTAGTCCACCATGGGGGGCCAAACATTCCAGGAAGAGGGAATAGCATAAACAACGCCAGAAAGGCAGTAAACAATCATGTGGGTGGCATGAGCACGCATAGTGGTGTGTGCACGCTTGCGTGTTTGTGTGCCCACACGCATGTAAATGTGTGCGCGCGTGTGTGTTTGTGCGTGCGAGAGTGCCCGTCTGTGTGTAAGCTCCCACAAGGCTATGCGGCAGAATTGTCAAAGCAGGGGCGGGGCTAGAGAGTACGAGTAATCCCGCATTTCTGAAAGAAAAGTACACGGAGCCGCAGGACCAGAAAGGTGGAACTAGATCATTAAGGGCCTCGAACAACACATCAAGGAGACTGGCTTGGGGTTATTCTTGCGGGGAGTCTTCCAATCGTAGTCAGGGCCTGTGATGGGAACAGGGCAGGTAGCTGCTTATGCCTTTGGGATGGGCTGGATTCTCCAGGGGTAGAGCCTGAGGCAGGGGTTCCGGAACCCTGGTCCGTAGAGGTCATATTCTCAGGAAGGGAAACAGGACAGGGCAGGCGAGAGGCGCTAAGGAAGGCAGTGGGCTCGGCCGGAGGCCCGCTTTGGCCTCATTCTGTGCGGTGAGATCACGCGCGGAATCAGCCCGGCCGCCTGGAGAGGAGGTGGCTCTCGATCCCGGTGTCGGTCTATCAGCTGCGGCAGGCTGGGGAGGGGACAGCGGCCTGTGTCAACCTTCCCGAGAAAGGGAGCTGTGGCCACTTGCTGGTCCGCGCCTGGGAGCCGCGTGCACGGACTGTGCGACAGGGATCCATCTACTCCCGGTGATATTTTTATAAAGCCGCGGAGACCTTCTAGACTTTGGGGGCTGCTTCAGTGCGATGGTGATTGCTTTAACTGAAACAATGTCCTTCTGTAGTATTCTCTGGAGCTAACGCTCTTGATAGCTGTATTATTCATCTTCGCAGAATATTTCTCAGCTCCATGTTGGGTTTCTAAATTCTTAGATTACTCATTTTTGCGTTGGTTTTATCCAAAAAAAAAAAAAAAAAAATCACTTCCAGATAGAAAACAAACATTCTTTTGAAACAGCAAAATCGGGGCGCTTAGGTGGCTCAGTCGGTTGAGTATCCGACTTCGGCTCAGGTCATCATCTCGCGGTCTGTGAGTTGGAGCCCCGCGTTGGGCTCTGTGCTGACAGCTCAGAGCCTGGAGCCTGCTTCGGATTCCGTGTCTCCCTCCCTCTCTGCCCCTCCCCCACTCATGCTCGTCTCTCTTTGTCTCAAAAATAAATCAACATTAAAAAAAATTTGAAACAGCGAAATCGCCAATAAAAAGCGCGAAAGTGGGGCGCCTGGGTGGCTCAGTCGGTTAAGCGTCAGGTCATGATCTCACGGTCTGTGAGTTCGAGCCCCGCATTGGGCTCTGTGCTGATGGCTCGGAGCCTGGAGCCTGCTTCGGATTCTGCGTCTCCCTCTCCCTCTGCCCTTCCCCTGCTCACACTCTGTCTCTATGTCTCTCAAAAATAAATAAAAACGTTAAAAAAAATTAAAAAAAAAAAGCGTGAAAGTGGGAAACAACAGGGTTGGTACTAAATAGACCAGGAAGAGGATATTTGTCTGCAGTGTGAGAGCTGACACAAGAAGGCAGAGTATTATTTTGTTCAGCCTCAGCTGGGAACGTGAATATCGGGTGACTCAAATGTTTTACCATTCTACCCGTGAGCACGGATTGCTACTAAACACATAGTATTGGTTTTATGGCTGCAAATAAATTTGATGCAGTAGGTGAATTTGCAAATACTGAAACCTATGAATGACGGGACGCTGTATGCTTTGGGTGTAGACAGGGACTTGTTGCCTCACGGATGCCGTATCCTGATGGTTGTCCAGGAACCTTGGCATAACTCTGGTTTGGAAGACCTGGAAAACTTTGGTAACTGAAGAATGAGGTTAGAACGCGGTGCGGGGGTTCATTTGGAGAAGAGAACATTTCAGCTCCAAGTCTCTACGGGCGGTGAGAAAAAATCGACCTCTAATGGTCCAGGTGCCCAGCCTGCATGGACATAAAGCTTCTGCTCATTTCTCTCTCTGTTGGCACAAGAGTCCAGAGCAGAGAGACACCGAGAGTTCCCTAGCCCTTACCCGCATGCTTCCCCCATCCACTGCCTTCCAATACTTTTCATTCATGAAAGCCTGCTTCTGTCTTGACCACCGAGGAGCTTTCTTATGTACCAGTGACCTTTGTCTTGCCTTCGGCTGTGATCGTAATTCACTTTATCCACACTGTGGCCATCCAGGGTGGCCAGAAGAGCCCATCCGTAATCCTGGCATTCCATCCCGTACCGTGTCTTGGAAAGGTGTGAATTAAAACAAGCCAAGGCTTTGGATAATATACGTTGCTTTAATAAATTTGAAACAAGCAAAGGGACACAAGGAAACTTGGGGAGGTGATGGATATGTTCATTACCTCAATTGCGATGGGGTCAGGGGTATGCAGATGCCCAAACTCATCAAGTTGAGTACATTAAATATGTGCAGCGTTTTTGTTTATCAACTGTACCTGAATAAAGCTGTCAAAAATGTCAATCAGCAATTTATTTTTAGCGTTTATTTATTTATTTTTGAGAGAGAAAGAGAGAGAGACCACGAGCAGGGGTGGAGCAGAAAAAGAGGCGGAGAGAGAAAATTCCAAGCAGGCTTGATGCAGGGTTCTATCTCACGAACCGTGAGATCATGACCTGAGCAGAAATCAAGGGTCGAACGCTTAAGCGGCTGAGCCACCCAGGCGGCCCTCAATCAGCAATTTTTAGGGGCACCTGGGTGGCTCAGTCAGTTGTGCGTCCAACTTTGGCTCAGGTTAGGATCTCACGGTCTGTGAGTTCGAGCCCCGCGTCGGGCTCTGTGCTGACAGCTGGGAGCCTGGAGCCTGCTTCGGATTCTGTGTCTCCCTCTCTCTCTGCCCCTCCCCGACTCATGCTCTGTGTCTCAAAAATAAACATTAAAAAAAATTTTTTTTAATCAGCAATTTTTAAGTGTGTGTCCCATGCAATATTCAATATATACTTACACTGAAAAATTATTTATTATCTTCTGAAACTTAAATATAACTATCTACCCTGTATTTTTATTAGCCAAGTCTGTCATCCCTGTCTCTCAGGAGTCCTGTGGGGACACTGGCCAGACCTCACAGTGGGGTGGGAATCAGGGAGCCAGCTTGCCAGCGACCAACCATGAGATCTCAGGAATGTTACCTTGCCTTCGGGCCTCTGTCTGGCCATCCGTGAAATGGACACAGTTTCTAGGATCTGCAGCTCTAAGGGCTTGTCGCTGAGAACCAGAATTCGGACCTTGCTTTTGTGTTCTTCCTTCCTGCCTGCTAAGTTGCTAGTTTCGAATAGATGTGAACATACACATTTAGTTTTCCGTAGAACTTCTCTGCTGCTGACCGAAAGCCCGCCCATCTGGGCACAGCCAGCCTGCGGCCTTGGCGGGAAAGTTACTTTGCTGAGAATCATTCCAGTGCTTTCTCCCTCACCTCCCCACCGGGCCCAGATGCCCAGGCTGCTAAGCACATGTTCTCTGAGAAGACAGGACGGCGAGGTGTTGAGTCCAGGGCTGGAAATCACCCCTTCCAGCAGAGTGACGGGCTGGGTCCTTGTGCTCCCCATCCCCCTAGATCGTGCTCCTCCAGAAGCAGCTCACGGACTCGGCCTCTGGGCCCCAGGGGATTTAGGACAGTGATGACCAAACTCCAGCTCTCCGCCTCCGGCAGACCGAGCACAAGACCGGGTTGTGCAGCCGTGAGCACACGCGTCCTCAGCTGTGGGGTGTCGCCACTCGGAGGTGAGCGGTGCTCTCCACGGCGGTGGCTGGTGGGCCCCTCCCTGGCGAAGCTGTGGTCTGTGCTGTGAACAGAGGCACCCACGTGGTGGGGGGTAGCAGAGGAGTGGATTGGAACAGGACGGCAAACGTTGTGATACATTTGCTTAGATGGCGCTGAACTCCTGGTCCGAGCAGAGGCCCAGCTCCCCAGGCAGGATTTCCTAGCACTCCTGGTCATGCAGAGAAGGCCATTCCTGCGGGTAGAACTCCCTTCTGTGAGAGGTGGCTGGGGCACTACAGCCAGAACTCTGCGACCATTCCACGCTCACGGATTGGAAGAACAAACATTGCTAAAATGTGTATGCTACCAGAGCAATCCATGCATTTACTGCAATCCCTATCACAATGACATCAGAAAGGGCAACCAGTGGGCACCTGGCTCTGGCTCTGTTGGCCTTGAACCAGGTTCCATCAAGGGTTTAAAGGCTATGGGATCTTCGGTTAGGTTTTTTCCTAGGTATCTTATTTGTTTCAGTGTAATTGCAAATGGGGTCGATTCCTTGATTTCCTTTTCTGCTGCATCGCTCATTACTGGTGTATAGAAATGCAACAGATTTCTACATGTTGATTTTATATCTTGCAACTTTGCTGAATTCTTGTGTTACCTCTAGCAAAGTTTTGGTGGAGTCTTTTGGGTTCTGCATAGCTTATCATGTCATCTGCAAATAATGAAAGTTTGACTTTTCCTGGCCGACTTGTATGCCCTTTATTTCCTTTTGTTTTCTGATTGTCGAGGCTAAGACTGCCAGTACTATTTGAAATAGAAATGGTGAGAGTGGAAACCTTGTTTTGTTCCTGTTAACTAAAAAGGTGAAAGATCTCTACTCTGAAAATGATAGAGCACTTATGAAAGCAATTGAAGGGGACACAAAGAAATGGAAAGGCATTCCACACTCACGGATTGGAAGAACAAACATTGTTCAAATGTCTGTACTACCCAAAGCAATCTACACATTTAATGCAATCTCTATCAAAATACGACCAGTGTTTTTCACAAGGCTAGAACAGACAGTCCTAAAATTTATATAGAACCACAAAAGACGCTGAATAGCCAAAGCAATCCTGAAAGAGGAAAACAAAACTGGAGGCATCCCTATTCCAGATTTAAAGCTATATTACAAAGCTGTTGGCATCTAGACACTTTGGTACTGTCACAAAAACAGAGGCGTAGATCAACGGAACAGAACAGAAAACCCAGATGGTGTTAGGAAAACTGGAATGGTGATATGCAGAAGAATGAAACTGGACCACTTACTTATCCCATACACAAAAATAAATTGTAAACGGATGAAAGACCTAAATGTGAGAAGGAAAACCATCAAAATCCTAAAGGAAAACCTCTTTGACCTTGGCCAGAGTAACTTCTTACTGGAAACATCACCAAAGGCAAGGGAAACAAAAGCAAAAATGAACTATTGGGACCTCATCAAGATAAAAAGCTTGTGCACGGGGAAGGAAACAATCAACAAAACTAAAAGGCAGCCTATGGAACGGGAGAAGATATTTGCAAACGAAATATCTGATAAAGGAGTAGTATCCAAAATCTATAAAGAAACCATCAAACTCAAAGCCCAAGAAACAAACAACAAACAACTCAGTTAAGAAATAAGCAGAAGACATGAATAGACACTTTTCCGAAGACATCCAGATAGCTAAAAGACACATGAAAAGATGCTCAACATCACTCATCATCAGAGAAATACAAATGAAAACCACAACGAGATACCACCATCACACCTGTCGGAATGGCTAAAATTAAGAACAGAAGAAATGAGTGTTGGATGCAGAGAAATGGGAAGCCTCTTATACTGTTGGTGGGAATGCAAACTGGTGCAACCACTCTGGAAAACAGTATGGAGGTTCCTCACCAAACTAAAAATAGAACTACCCTGTTAGGTATTTACCCAAAGGATATAAAAATACAGATTCGAAGGGGTACACACACCTCAATGTTTATAGCAACATTATCAACAATAGCCAAACTATGTAGAGAGACTAAATGTCCACTGACTGACGAATGGATAAAGAAGATGTGGTGTATATACAATGGACTACTACTCAGCGATAAAAAAGAATGAAAATCTTGCCATTTGCCATGACATGGATGGAGCTAGAGTGTATTACGCTAAGCTATGTAAGTCAGTCAGAGAAAGGCAAATACCCCATGATTTCACTTCTACGTGGAATTTAAGAAACAAAACAGATGAACACATGGGAAGGGCAGAAGAGAACAGAGAGAAACAAACCACAAGAGACTCTTAAGAATAGAGAACAAACCGAGGGTTGATGGAGGGAGGGGGTGGGAGATGGGCTAGACGGTGATGGGTACTAAGGAGGACACTTGTTGGGATGCGCACTGGGCGGTGTGTGCAAGCCATGAATCACTGTATTCTACTCTGGAAACCAACATTGCACTGCATATTAATTAAAATTTAAATAAAAAATAAAGTCTATGGGATCCCTGCCTGCTGGGATTAGCAAATGCTAATGATTCTAAGCCTCTTGTGCATCTTAGGTAGTGGACAGGTGGAAAGAGATAAATAATTCTTTTTGTTCAGGGAAACAGGTAATTTTTTTGTATATGCATATTTCACGCAGTAGTTGGGACATACTCATACTAAAAATACTTTTGTTGCTATCCAAAGGTCAAACTGGTCGTTGCCAGAAGTGTTTATTTTGAGGAAGTACAATGATGAGTTTGTTCTTCTATGTTGTTTTATCTAAGAAATCTTTGCCTTAGTCACAAAGACCTAGATTATGCTTGTAGGTCTGAGATCTATTTTAGGTTAATTTTTGTGGACGGCGCAAGGCGCAAATTGCACTTTCTGTTTTCGCGTATGGAGATCTGATGGTTCAGCACCAATCGGTGAAGAGGGAACCTTCCTTCACTCAATTGTCTTGCCCTTTTGCCAAAAATCAGTTGTCCATTTATGTGTGAGTCTAATTTTGGGCTCTCTGTTCGGCTGTGTTGTTTCATATGCCTAATTGTGTACATCAGTATCCTGTTTTGGTTACTGTAGCTTTACATTAGTTCTTGAATTCAGTAAGATTAGTCCTCTGACTAAAACAGAATTGAAGCCCTCAGGGCTTGGGAGCCCTATGCATCAAGTGGTCCAGTAGTTGGTGGTCTTCAGAAGGGAACACTGAACTCCAATTCACATGTAATTTTTTTAGTGTTTTCTTGTTTTCAAAAATGTTTATTTTTGAGAGAGGGAGAGCAAGTATTCATGTGCACAAGCAGAGGGGGACAGAGAGGGGCAGGGGACAGAAGTTCTGAATCAGGCTCTGCACTGACAGCACAGAGCCCGATGCAGGACTCGAACTCATGAACCGCGAGAACATGAAATGAGTCAAAGTCCAACGCTCAACCGACTGAGCCACCCAGGCGTCCCCTGTCCAGTTTACATTTAAGAGAACAGAAACTTAACAAAGTAGGGGGACTGGCCCAAGGCCAGTATATAATGAAGAAGAAGCTAGGACTCAGCTTTCAATCTTATCAGAACCTTAGCAAATTTCTCTTCTTTCTTTTAAAAAGTTTTTTAATGTTTATTTATTTTTGAGGGAGAGAGATAGACAGAGTGTGAGCGGGGAAGGGGCAGAGAGAGAGGGAGACACAGAATTGGAAGCAGGCTCCAGGCTCTGAGCCGTCAGCACAGAGCCCGATGCGGGGCTCGAACTCACGGACCTCGAGATCGTGACCTGAGCCGAAGTCGGACGCTTAACGGACTGAGCCACCCGGGTGCAAAATTCCCTTCTAATTATCAAATAATGATAATAACAATGAGAGCTGTCATTTTTTGAGTACTAGTTGTGGCGCTAAGCATTTCACGCATAGTATTTTGTGTAACCACACGTATGTCTGTAATGTAGTCGTCTTATTCTGTATTTGTGGCAGGTGAGAAACTGAGGCACGGAGAGGTCGAGTCGTGTGTGCAAAGTTGTACAGCTGCTAGGTGGCTGGGCTGAGACACAAATCCAGGGTGGCTCCTGGCAAAGCATGCACACCAAACCGGCGGTTTTCAAAGCGAAGTCCCTGAGCCGGCAGCATTAGCGTCTAACCAGCGGAGTTTGTTAAAAATGCTAATTATTACCCCTGCGATATTCTGATGCCAATTAAAGTCAGAACTACTGAAGGGACTAGTCCTTCTGCTCCGCCAGCCGGCAGCTCCTGTGTGCTTAACTCTTCATTGAGTGATAAATGATGGCAGAGGCTGGGGCGTGTGTGTGTGTGTGTGTGTGTGTGTGTGTGTGTGTGTGTGTGTGTGTCTTTGATTCTCTCTCTTGGTCGTGCTCAATGGCCACGACTTCGCGGGAAGGAGAAAGGCATGCAGAGGGCAAGGGTCACACACAAGTGAAGGGCACGGGCTTGGGGGGATTGGTCAGAGCTCCCGGAAACTGATTTTACCTCTCTATGCTTTTTCCTCCTCTGTGGTCTGGTGATAACCATAATACCTGCCTCCTAAAAGGGCTCTCGGCACAAAGGAGACCAGTCAGGGAAAGTACTTAGCATACGATCCAACCCATAAAAAGCCATGACTCAATCAAATTATATTTCTGATCATTATCGATGAGGGAGCATAAGGCAGACAATGGAGCAAAGGCAAAATACAAGCAAGCACCCCCCTCCGCAGGTGGGATCTGTGTTTTACTCCTCAGGCACTCCCGGCTGCCCGGGGAACAAAGGAAAGGAAAGAAAACAAAAGGCCAACTGATAGAGATCAGGGTCACAGGGGCCACGGCTCTCCATCAGTTTCAAATATCTTAGTAAATTACACAGGAAAGGCAGTCTTATCAATAGCCTAATCTCCAGAAACTCACAGACTCAGTTTCCTGGAGCCCCAGCATCGCCCTCCCCTCCATGGTGACGTGGGGAACAAAGGCAAGAAGGAAATGGCAGATAAGGTTAAATTTCCTTATAACCCTCAGCCTATCGACTGGGGCAAATGCAGAGTAGAACATTTCTCCAGGAACCCCCTGCCGTCCTGATGTTAATGCTTTATTACAGGGAAAACCACCTCAGCTTGCCCCTCCACGGAACTCTCCGGGAAGGTGCGGGCAACTCTGCCCAGTAGGGTTGCTCGAAGAAATACAGGATGCCCAGTTACATTTAACTTTCAGATAAACAAGTAATTTTTCCAGCATCAGTATGTCTCATGCAATACTTGGGACGTACTTACATTAAATTTTTGTTGTTGTTTTTGTTGCTATCTGGATTAAATTTAACGGGGGCACTTGGGTGGCCCTGTGGGTTGAGCATCTGACTCCGCTCAGGTCATGATCTTGGTGGGGTTTGGGAACGGTTGGGGTTTGGAACTGAGAATTCTTCAAGGAAGAATTCTTGAAGACGTCTTTGGTGCAAAAAGGTGGTTTTATTAACGCACAGGGACAGGACCCATTGGCAGAAAGAGCCCACGGGGGTTGGGCAGAGTGACTGGTTATGTACTATGGAGTTGGGGGAGGTGAAGTCAAAAGAGAAGCCCCCTCCCCCGACCCCTGCCGCCCTGCAAAAACTTTCATATGCTAAAGAGGACTGCTGAGTTACCCTACGCCTTGCTATTGTCAAGCTGAGGTGGTTTTCCCTCTAATAAAACATTAAGGACAGCAGGGGGTTCCTGGAGAAATGTTATACTCTGCATTTGCCCCAAATTATTTGTCCATAGGCTGCGGGTTATAAGGAAATTTCACCTTACCGGTCATTTCCTCCTTGCCTTGTTCCCCACGTCACCCTGGAGGGGAAGGTGATGTTGGGGCTCCAGGAAACTGAGTCTATGGGTTTCTGGAGATTAGGCTATCGATAAGACTGCCTTTCCTGTGTAATTTACTAAGATATTTGCAAACTGATGGAGACACGTGTCCTGCATGACTGCGATCTTTATAACCTAACCGTTTCTTTCCCGTTTCCTTTGTTCTTGGGCAGCCAGGAGTGCCTGAGGACTATCACACAGTCCCCACCCAGGTGGGGGAGGTGTTTGGGGGTGTCAGCCTGCCTGAGGCTCCCTTGTCGATCTCATGTGAGTTCAAGCGAGCCCCATGTCAGGCTCTGCACTGACAGCTCAGAGCCTGGAGCCTGCTTTGGATTCTGTATCTCCCTCTCTCTGCCCCTCCCTTGCTTGTGCTCTCTCTCTCTCTCTCTCTCTCTCTCTGTGTCTTTCAAAAATAAAGAACTAACATTAAAAAAATAAATTAACTAGACATCCTATAATTTTATTTGGCAAATCGGAGAATCCTACTACCTGGACAACACGACTCTTTCAGCGGAAAGAATTGGCTCTGCGAATTCTCTGGAGGAATTCTCCTGTACTCAAACTGAGCCATGTCTGCTTGCTTTTGGGGTGGGGGCTTGGGTTGTGTCTATGTCACCTGGAAAGAGGCGGCGTGGCCAGAGACCAGCAGGGCTCCGTTTCATCCCTCTGAATATTGTTATTCAGCCGCATGTCATGAAACAACAGAGACAGATCGAGAAACACATGGCGGTTAAGGGACCCACAAAAAGTGGCTACAATTTGGACGGCTCCAGCTGAAAAGCCAAAGCAAAGAAATTGGCTGCTTCGTTGTGGGAGATAAAGAGAAAAATCCCTCCCCGCCCCCAGCAACACAAGCCCAAACAAGCCCCAGACAGACATTTAACCAGAAGTAGATTTATTTGGTCTTCTGGAACGTCTTAAAGTGAAGCTGGCGGTTCTGTTTTGTGAATCTGAATTGCACATAACGATGAGAACATGACCGGATACTCGGGGGGCGGCTCAATGGCATTAAATGCAGAGCGGAGCCGTGTTATTTAATTCACCTGAGAACGGGGGCTTCCGTTAAAAACCCACCTCTTGCAGGGGAGCCTCTGCTCCAGGAACAGCAGAGTTGGAAACATTTAAAGGCTCTCAATTCCTGATGACAACTGTCGGTGCTTCTGACAAGCAGCAAACTGGGCGACTGGTCGGAGCGCCAGGAAGTTGGACAGCATTTGATCCGTGTGGGTGATGCCCAGAGTACAACGGAATGGGGGCCAGCTCTTTCCCGGAACCACAGACCACGGAATGAGACCCAGCGCCGGCTGTCCCTGCAGGGTGGCCGGTGTCCTATCTCCCCGTCTTCCTGCGCGTCCCTGGGCGGCATCCACGCCCCTGTCCTCAGCCTCTGCTCAGGTCACAGGCGGAAGAGGTGTTATGCCCAGAATTCGGGGACCCCAAAAACCACCAGGGAGCCGAGTCCGATGCAAGAACAAAGAGCCTTTAATCGAGCTAGCTCGAGCTCAATCTCCTCCGCACCGACGCAGCAGTGGGTCGAGAGAGAGCATGTTCCCAAAACACAATAGTTTTAAAGGGGTCTAGGGGCAGTGGGAGGGGTGATGGTCATGACCCTAGCTGATTGGCTGAGGAAGGGTCAAAGGTCCTGTCCCACAGGTCAAGCTTCTGCGCAGGCGCTGGGGACTCAAGGTGGAGGACACAGAACACAATGGAGTCAGTCCCAGTTTGCCCTTAAGCAAAATGGAATCAGTCCCGATTTGCCCTTACAGAGGGAAGTGGGCATCCGAGCAGAAGCCCCTCTAGGCAGAGAGAAAAATTTCACAAGGGAAATCTTGCCTTGCAACCTCATTTAGTCTTTCCCCTCCCTCTCCAAACGGGGGTTTTGTTTTTAAAGCTGATTTCCTTCTTCTTCACTGGGATCGTCTTAGGTAATTTTAGCTGGTGGAAGAGCCAAACTTAATTTGACGGGATGAAAGGAAATGTGCCTTTGTTTTCCTAAAAAGACCGAATGTTTGCCATTTCTTATTTAGGGACACAATAAACCCGGCTCTGCTGGGGAGAGCTGTGGCGGGGAGACAGCAGATACATGGAGAAAAGGACATGATGTTGATATCACTGTGAACGAAACATCGAAAACGGAGGAATTGAAGAATCCTTTAGCAGAAGGGACGCATGTATTGCTCGGAACTCACATGCACAGGTTCCAACTTCTTCGCGATCGCGCTCAATGTCGAGCTAATTGGTAATGGGAGAATTCGACGTGAAGCTGGTGTTTTGAAAGGAACCGTCACATGTGCTCACGCCCAAGTAAAACGCGAGCGAGGCACGCGTGCAGCTTCTGGGAGCTTTCTCATCAGAAAAATGCTGTTCTCAACCTGTCTCACCGGCGGGGGGGGGGGGGATACCGTATCAACAGAGAGGATGTTTTGACTTTAAAATGTAACGTGCCATTCCACCCCTACCTGTTTCCACACAAAGACTTGCTCTAGAATGTTCGCTGCAGCCCAAACCCAAGAAATGACTCAAGTGGCCTTCAAGTGGGGAACGGACGCTAACTTGTGTGTTCGTGCCGTGGAATATTACTCGGCAGTGCAAAAGAAACAGACTGTTGACACCTAGAAAAGTGTGGTTGAATCTTAAAAACGGTACGCTGAGCAAGCGGAGCCAGATGTATGTCAGATCCGGAGAGGATTTATTCAAGAGGATATCGCGAGGGGCGGTGGCTGGCGCTGCAGGGAGACCCTTCTGACGCTAAGATCAGCGAGGGTGTCCAAGGGTGGGGATGCTGGGTTCTTCTTGATTGGGAGAAGAAGGAAGCTGGGGTGGGGAAGCGTGGGGAAGGCGAGCGGCTAGAGAGCAGAGAGAGGCTGTTTTACCCCGAGTCAGCCTGTGTTTAGGAGGGACAATGTAGTCCAGGCTGTATATCTGGGAGCGGCTGTCAGCTGGCTCAGGCTGAGCGGGGTGGACAGAGTTCACATCCCGGGGAAGGAGAGACTCTTCACCCAAGTTTGAGTCACAAGCATTGTGTTCTGATCCGTTAGTGGGACCGAGCAGTCCAGTTAGAAAAGGGAATTTGCAGGGTTTGCGTCTGGCCCTGTCTTACGTAAACAAGGGGGCATCTCTGAGTCTCATTAAGTCCTACGAGGAGGGGTGTTCTTTGCAGTCAGCTGTTTTCCAGAGTACAAAAGGGCAGGGAGTTTCCGGAACCCGTGTTATTTTCCAGGAGCCTGGGCTTGAGTAAAATTTCACCGTTTGTTCGAGCCCCACGTCGGGCTCTGTGCTGACAGCTCAGAGCCTGGAGCCTGCTTCGGATTCTGTGTCTCCCTCTCTCTCTGCTCCTCCCCCACTCATGCTCTGTCTCTCTCTGTCTCAAAAATAAATAAACATTAGAAAAAAAATTTCACCGTGTTTTATTAACAAGTATCATTCCATTTATACGACATTGTGAAAAAGGCAAAACTGGGGTGCCTGGGTGGGTCAGTCGATTAAGTGTCCGACTCTTGATTTCGGCTCAGGTCATGATCTCATGGTTCATGAGATTGAGCCCCACATCAGGCTCTGAGCGGACAGCGTGGAGCCTGCTTGGGATTCTCTCTCTCCCTCTGGTTCTCCGCCCCTCCCCTGCTCATGCACGTGTGAGCTCTCTCCCGCTCTCTCTCTCTTTCTCAGAATAAATAAATACACTTAAAAAAATTAAAAAGACAAAACTAAGGTACTGTGTCAGAAAGCAGATGGGCGGCTGCCTGGGGCAGTGGCGAGGTGAAAGCTGGCTATAAGAGAACACCAGGAAACTTCTGGAGGTGGCGGAACATTCAGGGGCTGTCTGTGGTGACGGCTGCATTGTGTAGACATTTCCCGACATTCGTGGCACTGTGCACTTAACACGGGTGCGTTTGACTGTATGTGAACTATATCTTGATAAGGTCGGTTTCGAAAAATGCAAGGTGATTAGCTCACAGTGGTCATGAGCTCAGGAACAGGCTTGAACATCAAAGCCGTCCCTTGCGAGCTGCGAGGCAGTTATCGGACACCTGCCTATTCTCCTGAGGCACCGTTTTCTCCACTGGTACCCACCACCTGAGAGCACTCAGAGCTGCAAAGCCACACGCCTAGCAAGAACTCTTTCATATTCGCCATTATTGTGCAGTAACTGTGACTCCATCTTCCTTCTCGGGGGTGTCTTCTGGACAGTGGGACATCTCGGAGAGAAAATGGAATTTCACGGCACAACATCCAGGCCACGTGTTCCTTAGCTTCAGTGTCTTCAGATGTTAAATCTCTGCTCATCTCTGTCACAGCGTCTTATGAAAATTAAACAGCAGAATGGATGGGAATGCAGGCATAAGGGAAAGCAGTTATTGTTAAGGGCAAACGAGCTAATAAATGGCAACGATCATGCGCTTTCTTTTTCTTCATTACGCCTCTGTATTTTCTGATTTCTTTTTCATAAAGAAGATGGATTGTCCTTATCATCAGGAAAAAATTATACTTTCCATCCAGAAAAAGACGCCGTAGGCCTGGGATCAGCACTTAAGCATTTATTTGAAAAATAGGGAGCTAAGAAGAGGTGATTATATAATTTATCTCCTAGGGTCACTTTCGAAAGAGGGTGCTGTCGCTAATGACACCACACAACGGAGACACTGGACAGCTCCTTGCCTAGGTGACCCGAATGAACATCGCCACGAGCATCCCCGATGAGTAGCGGTGGTCATTCCGCGCCCCTCGATGCGACCCCCTGAGAAGGACAAATGTAGAATTCCGAACCGGGGGTGTACTTCCTGAGTCCGATCCCGAGGAAACATCAAAGGGACCCACTCGGAGCAATTCATTCAAAAACAAATGACCTACGTTCTCCCCAGATGGGATCATCATGATGGAGAGAGAGGCCAAGGAAGTATTCTAAATGAAAAAGTCTAGAGACGTGACAAATGAACGAATGCAGGCTCCCAAACGGGGTCCTCTGCCAGAGGGAAAACTGCACCCGAATCAATAACTAAATAACTGATCAATAACTAAACTGTGGGTTGGTTTGTTTTTTCAAGAGAGAATGTCCTTGTTCATAAGAAATCGCACTGAAATATTACTAGGCCAAGAGGCATGAGGTATGAAACCTACTTTCCAAAGATCCAGAGAAAATGAATTGTGTGTAGGTATGTGTGTGTACCGAGTCATTTACTGAGACTTTGAGAGAGCAACGATAGCCAAATATAAAAAACGGATGAATCTGAGCGAAGGGCCCAGGGGGGCCTTGAATTTATTTGAGTACGGTTGTCAACCAATGTTATTAGTTTCAGGGGCACAACACAGTGATTCAACAACGCTACAGGTGATGCTACGCTCGCCACGAGTGTAGCTACCCTCTGTCACCCTCCAGCGCTGCTACAATGCCATCAGGCGGCCCCAGACACTTGAAAAGCAAGCATCACTTATCATCGGGGAAATGCAAACCCAAACCACAGTAAGCTACCACTTCACACCTGTCAGAAGGGCTAAAATCAAAAGGACAAGAAATAACACGCGTCGGCAAGGATGTGGAGAAAAAGGATCCCTCCTGCACCATTGGTGGGAGCCCAAACCGGGGCAGCCACCGTGGAAAACAGTATGGAGGCTTCTCGAAAAATTAAACATGGACTCCTTGCATTCTTTGAGGAAGAAAACCCAAGTCGAGTTGGAGACTGCTCTCCTTCAGGTGGTGCTGGGTTTCACTTTCTCTTTGTAGGAGCCCTCTTTGGAGACCACGGTTGGAATGCCCAGCCCAGGCTTTCTCAGCCAGTGAAAGCAGGCTGTGCGAGGTGGCAGACTTAAGTGCCTTGTTGACAGGCTGCATGCTGGTGGCTACGCTAGCGTCTCCTGGCTTCTGCAGGACAAAGCTTGTGGTGACACTTCAGGAAACTCAGAGTCGGGCCTGCACTTTTTGTGCCTACCCTGTGCCACCATTTATACCCCGTGAAGTGGGGGGACTGACACCTGCTGCCGTGAATTGGAACCCTCGGTGAGCCGGCTCCAGGTCGGTGAAGGCGGTTGGGGGAAGGCACAGCTTGATGAACTGGGGAAGGAATCCCATGCATTTTCCGGGCATTACTTAAATTCATTCATTTTTCAATGGATAAGGGTGGTGGGCACGATCCCCAACAGACTGTGGCCCAGTCGTTGCTTTCAAGAGCAGGAAGGTTATCCGTGGGTCAAGATGAAAAGACAGCACACGGGATACAGAGACACACATGACGAGGTCGACCACTCAGCTGCTTTGGAACCTCAGGCAAAGAACTGAGACTACACCCCAGTTTCCCCTCCTGTAACTGGGTGATTTTCATAGTAACCTTCTCACCAGGCGCTTGTGAGGACTGAACGAGATGATACTTACAAAAGCACGAGACTATTCAGGCCCACTGTGAGTGCTCAGTGAGCGCTAGCTGTGAATGTCTGTGTATTCACACACACACATAGTATATTACACCTGCACATACATACGCAGCGTGTTACATAGTGAACATATGTGTAGAGACATATACATACAACGGCGAAGTATATCTGTTGTCCGAGTTAAATGGATCTATTCAGTGATTATTTGGCCAAGCTTTGACAGAAATGATACGTTGAGAAGTGCCTTTTGTTTGGCGGTGGAAACAGAGTGGTTTTCCTTCCTAAAAGACACACTCATCAAGGATGGAAGGATAGAAGCCTCGGTTAAGCTTCCTCACTGTGGGGTTAAAAGTTGGCACTTCCCCGAGGTCAGGAAGTGAGGAGTGGAAGGTGGTCACAGTTTAAGTAGCTGACGTTGTGCACATCCACACGTGCGCGGGCGCACACACGCACGAGGATCCTGCACCATGTTATGTGGGACCAGGGCCATGATTCTTGTCAAGGTCTCCTGTCTTCCAGGATCCTCTGCTCCCCTCCATTCTTTCCTCTTTCTCTCCTTTCTGCTCTTCTGCTGTTTTCCTCTTTGCCCTTTGTCCTGCTCTCTCGTTTGCCTTCTGGTTCCCTGGCATCTACCTTTATTCATTTGAGAGCCTAAAAACAGGTAAGAAGAAGGATAGTATATAACCTCAAAGTTCTTTACTGCTAGAAACATCTGCCTTTGTCCAAAAACGGCCACACAACTTGGTTCACAGGAAACACAGAAGGACTTGGAAAAGTGTATTTCTTCTTGGCCTGTTGCTGGTGAGTCTTGAGATCACCCTCGGCAGGGAATGGCTAAACGTGGAAGGAAGCATCAGCAGGGAGGCCTCTGAGAGAAGTTCTAGTACGTTCCCCAGAACGTTCCACAGTGTCCATCGGAACACTATGACTCGACTCTCTGCTGGAATGTCTTCCTCCCACCGGCAAGCTCCCAGGAATGTGCTCCCGCCTGCCCGAGTGGCACAGAGCTTTCCACTCATGGCGGATTTGGGAGAATCGGGTCACACGAGATAAGAGATGGAGCCTATTGTGAGTGGATGCTAACGAAACTGGAGATTTTGTTGTTTCGTGGAAAATGTGTGCAAATCTTAAATCAGACAGTTTCATGAGTGCTGCAATGCAGTGAAATGGTGGACCCATGTGTGTTCTGCTTTCCAGGACAAATTCGACATAAGACGTACGTAAATAAATCAGTGGATTGATTTGGAGAAAACGTTCCACATGTTAGCTTAAAATCCCATCAAGAGGTGCTCACTGGGTTGAGTCTGACTCTTAATTTTGGTTCAGGTCATGTTCTCATGGTTCGTGAGTTCGAGCCCTACATCAGGCTCTGCGTTGACAGTATGGAGCCTGCTTGGGATACTCTCTCTCCCTCTCTCTCTCTCTCTGCCTTTTCCCCACTCTCTCTCTTTCAAAACAACTAAATAAGCTTAAAAAAACACCCCATGGATAGGAAGATGGATTGTAGGAAGAGAGCAGAAGTGAGGGAGGCGTGCAGGACGCTTGGAATTCTAGTAACTCCTATTTTGCTCTTAAAAGAGAATTGATTTTTATTTTCTTCTATTATTATTATTCTTTCATATTAGTTTCCAACCCTGGTGATGGAGGTAAGTTTGATGGATTTTACTACAGTATAGGCAATAAAAAATCCAAACACCTTATTCTTCCTGTTTACTTAATTGCCACCCATTTATCTTCACAGCTAAAGAACTCATTTCGGAGTTGACTGAATACGACACTTAGTTCAAAAGGATTTCTTGAGTGTCCAGAATTCTTATCACTGCAGCCTAAAACTGGGTGATGCCTATTATTCAAATTGACGCGGTGCCAGGAAGCTGGCTATTCTGCAGAACATAAGTCTGTGTTTAAACGTCTTCATCTGAATGCCATTCAGTTTTCTGACGCAGTCGTACCCATGGCAAATGGGAATATGTTTGAAGTGTAACAGCCATCTTGTTCTTGAAAGTGTTGTTTTTCTCCCATTGTCTTTGCTTAAGTGTGTTCCAGAGTCCTGCCTGAAATGTTTGCTTTCCTGAGGGTCCAACCTGGAACCAACTTTTCTCTTTCTCCCACATTTCCTGAGCACAAAGTAGCTGATC
The DNA here is from genome assembly GCA_030068075.1 of Paguma larvata. Taxonomy (NCBI): domain Eukaryota; kingdom Metazoa; phylum Chordata; class Mammalia; order Carnivora; family Viverridae; genus Paguma; species Paguma larvata. Next base: position 145,403,346 of record CM057824.1, read on the forward strand.
AGTTAGTACTTTGTGGCATGGAGGGGACAGGAATATCCAGACCTCCCTGTGCTAAGTGACTTCTCAGACACTAAACATCTGAGCAGGAGATAGATCATTCGTAGCCAGAAGTTGGGAAGGCCTCCTGCGTCTCGTGGCTCTCCACACCATTGTCCTTAACATGGATGGCACCTGAGTCTATTGGGGGGATCCTTGGGACTGAGTTGGACAAGAGGGTCAAGTCTAAATAGCTGGACTGGAAAGAGTTATAACAGCTCTACCCTATGAGGTAGATTCTACTATTATAATAAGAAGACCTCAGGCAAGCCAGAGATTGGACCCAGATAATGCACAGGGTCGGCAGGATCAGGTGAGCGTCTGGGGAAACCAGGCAGAAGTGGGCGGTGGGCTCCCTCGGATCGAGAGTATTCAAGTTCATGAAACAAAGCATCAGAGAGCTGTCAGGGAGCAGCGTGGGTGAGAAGGGGCGCTAGGGGCCAGTTCTGAGTCCAGGGCTGGCTGCCGCACAATGGGTGGCTTCTATGGACGGAGTAGGGGCCTCCTTCTAATGGTAAACGACTGATACAAGGGGACATGGTGAGGCCAGCAGGCCATTAGCTCACAGGGTTAGGCACACAGCCTCCGGCTCTGGAAACAATAGAACTTCCCAGGTCTGCTCCACAACTCCAATGTCAGCTATCCTGGGACTGTGGGTGACTCATCTGCCCAGCCACTGGGCTCCAGTCCCCACTGGGGGTGGGTTGGTGAACTAAGAGACACTGGTTTCTGCACCACTTTGCCTTCTCAGTGTGTCCCTGCAAAGCCATGAGCCAATGTCCTCGGCATTTGTTGTGTAGTGTTTTTGTTTCTCGTTTTCTTTTTTTTTTTTTTTTGTATTGTTTTGTTTTTGTTTTTTGAGAGACAGAGCACGTGCACGTGGGCATAAGAGCAGGGAAGGGGCAGAGGGAGAGAGAGAGGGAATCCCAAGTCAACTTTGTGCTGTCGGCACAGAGCCTGATGTGGGGCTCAGTCCCATGAACTGTGAGATCATGACCTGAGCCAAAATCAAGAGTCAGACACTAAACCAACCAAGTCACCCGGGAGCCCCTGTTTTTTGTTTTCTGTTTTTTTTTGTGTGTGGTTTTTTTTTTTTTTTTTTTGGTGTTAAGAGATAGCTAAAGCTTTGCAGGAACAACTATGCTCTCAGTATTGCCTGATGATGCTGAGCTAACTCGTTTTGATCGACCAATTAGATTTCTAACTATCATGTAAGTTTGGGTGGCTTGTTTTAACTTCCAGGCTGTCCTGGGGGTGGGGGCTAACAAGTTGGTGGCATGACACTCCCTGTTCAGCTGGGTGACATTGCTAAATGGTGATGCTACCCAACTCAACCTCAAAGTCTTTCTCGGTAGAAACTCTGAGCAGCCGCTTTGGGTGGATGAATTCTCCCGGAGCCTGTGAGGCTGTCTGAGTAGGCAGGAATTAAACTGTTAAGAAGGGTCCAGCCATCGATTGTCACTCGATCAGTAGATGTTTTGTCATTGATGTGGGCTTCGTTCGTTGAAGATACTGCTCTTGCCGATTGTACTTTTACTTAGGACATCCTCTGCCACTGTCCCTCTGTCCCCGCCCCAAGCAGAGAAGAATGAAAATCAACCACAAGACTACTATTACAGCCCTTCTGTGCTGGTCATTCTGCTAAATTTTCTCATTTATTCTTTACAGCAATGTTGCCAGGTAGGTGGGAGCATCACCCTCCCGGAAGAGTTGGGGAGAACGAGGCTCAGAGAGGCCGAACGACTCGCCCAGAGTCACACGGTAGATGGTAAAGCCAGGACTGGAACCTTGGTCTGTCTGACTCCAACGTCCACGATTCCGTGATTTGTTCTATGATCTTACACCCTGCCTGTTTGAAAGGCTCATTCATTGCTTGTGCTATGGAAGGAGACTGGGGGACGAACACCATTGTGCAGTCTGCGAGGGTGGCCTGTTCTGAGAGTTCCCCGCAAGAAAGGGTCCTGAGGGTGGTCCAGAACTCGCCTGAGGACTCTGGGTTAGAACAAGGGCGAGTAGAACCGACTGGAATAGGAGGCTGATCTGACAGGTGGGTTCTGTGTGATGGAGATGGGGGAGCAGCAGAACCAGCACTAGAAACCCCCGGCTGCTATTTTCTGAGACCCGCTCGCTTTGCTGTGTTTTGTGGCAAAGGAATATTGTTTTGGTTTGTTTTAAGTGGGGGTGGATTGAAGGAACCCAGGGTGGCTGGTTCAAAAAAATGTAAGGCTAAGGCTCTTGGGTGGCTCAGTCAGTTAAGCGTCCTGAGACTTCGGTTCAGGTCATGATCTCGTGGTTCGTGGGTATAGGCTCCTCACTGGGCTCTGTGTTATCAGCGTAGAGCCCCCTCTGTCTGCCTCTCTCTCTGCCCCTCCCCTGTGTGCAATTCTCTCTCTCTCACTCTCTCTCAAAAATAAATAAACATTCAAAAAAAAAAAAAAGAAATTTAAGGCTCAATTGATTCTGGGCTGGATTTTGGAATTCAGGAGGTTAATCAAATCTGAATTTAGTAAAAATCATCCTGGTTTGAAATATTATGTTGTTGTTGTGTGTGTGTATGAATATTAAAAAAATCAGCGTGAAGGAACTAGTGTTAATATTCATATGAAAAGTTCATGTCTGGGAGGCTTTATTGGTCTGGGCTTTCTTTTCTTCTTTTTTGTTATTAACATCAGCTCAGCAGCCTCAGGGAAATGAGCAGACGCAGGCCCCCTGAGCCATGGCTAGGGGGAATAGGAATTAATGCCATTCTCCTTTGGTTGTAAATCCAGCTTTTAAAAACAGAACATCAGCCACACTCTGCCTGTAAACAATGGCAAATACGGATCACCACCTCAGCCAAAAAAAAAAAAAAAATGTATATTAATGAGACTGTGTCCTGGCTATTGGTGCAAATGCGGCAGGCTTTGGGCAGAATTACTATTGACGGAATTGTGAGCTCGGGCTAGAAACAAATATGTTTACTCAAAACCTCACTGCAGAGTTTATAAGGAGCCTTCTTCATTTTCCTGAAGCCCCGTAGACAGCTCCATAGGGGACTCCAGGCGCCCACCGTATGTCCCCATTCGAGAGTAGCCAGCGCCTGACCTGCGGGCATTTACTTGGTCTGGGGGGCAGAGGGGCCGGCCTGAGCACAGGACTGGGAGAACTTTCGGAGAGAAACAGTTCTAAGAGCCTCCTGCTCTACTGACTGAGCTCGCCAGGCAGGGAGAAATGATTTTAATCTACGTTGAATTCTGTTGTGCTCCCTGAACCTGAGAAAGCCTTTCAATGCGAGTCGGTCTGGGAACACGTGCCATCGTCCGCAAGGAGCCCTTTGTTCCCACAAGGTCTGCTAAGGTGCAGCTCGGTGACCTCCGACGAGTGCTTTCCTGTGAGGCCAAGATTAGGGGTGACCCATTTCTTCTGGGCTGGACCTGATTATTTTTAATTCTAAGGTTTTTGAAACACCTTGGTGGAATTTCCAGGACACCAGAAGTCCTAGAAGCCCTGAGAATGTTCTGTAATCCAAATGGTATGACGTGGCATTCGGAGGCATATAGCTCTGCTCAAGAGATGGTTTCTCCAGGCCTATGAGTGGGTGTGGACAGCCCTCCCACAATCTTGGGAAAGTGGGCGTAGATGACGTTGCCTGTCTACGGAGATGTCCTGATTCTGTTTTTGACCTACCTTTGGGCTACGACATTGAACTCGACTCTGCAACTCCATTTCCTCCCTCGAGCTGGTTCCACTGCAGAGCCTTCTGTCTTCCAAGGGATGCGCTTTAGTAATAAGGGAAGATTCTGCCCCTTCTTTGTTAAGCATCACTGAAGCATTAAGCGCTTTTCGTGTGAGCGGAGCCTGTAAACTCTCTTCTGAAGAAACGACTCACATTTCTCAGGGTCATTTCGGTACAACTCTGACGGTTTGCTGGTGACAGCAGTTCTCCCAAAGAGAGGGGAGGACGATCTTTAATTGTGCAGCCAAGATTAGGGAGCTTTGGGCTATAGAGGGAATTTGAGCCAAGATCATCACCTGACATATCAAGCCAAGTCCTGTGTCGTCTGGGTCCTCGGAGAAGCTGTGGCAGGTAGGGTTAAACAGGCGTTGATTAGGGAAAGCTACCGTGTGAGAGGAAATCAGGGAAGGCTAGAGGACGCTTCCCGGACCGCCATGTTGCTAAGTTTCTGGAAGGTTCTACGGGGCATTGGGGCACACTGTGTTCTCAGGAGCGAGCCTGCCTGGGTCGTTGGCTGGGAGCTGTGCAGGGAACCCAGGCAAACGTGGTAAGGATGGATCTCAGTGCAATACCGAGGATTCGGTTAGAGTCCCGGCAGTGGGGGGTGAACGGGGTACCTCCAGGGGCTGCAAATGTCCACTCCTTGGAGCCTCCATTTCCTTAACTTACAATAGAGAGTTTTCTTTCATTAAATGCCTATTTTGTTCCAGATGCTGGACACGTCCCAGAGTCACACAGAGCTGCCAGAGGGAAACAGAGGTGGGGGCCACCTGCCCCACAGTGGAGGTGCTCCCCTCGCCAGCCTCCCGCTATAGACCAGGATTTTACAGACTTGCTAGCATGTCGGTGGCAGAACCAGAGTTAGGTTCACAGAGAGCAAAGCTTCCTGGCCTGGTAATGTCCCCTGTCCCACCGCTATTGGTCATCACAGATTATGGTGGGACACTGGCTCTTTGCAGCTCCCATCACTCGGAGACGGCATATATCCTTGTTACCTCCTCTCCAGAACGTTGTGCTTACCCTTCTTTGAGACGGCACAATTCAGGAACTTTCTCTCACATTCCTCTGCCTAGTGCATAACAGGAGGGAGCAGCCACTCACACCTTTGCTTCGTTGGAAGTAGGGTTCTTAGCTGTCCTTTTGATTCTTTGCAATAGCGTTTTCAGTGTCCCTCTGTCTTCTCTCCTGAGCGAGGGTTTCACACTTCTTGGGAGACAATGCCACATGTGTGGGGGGCCAGAGCCAGCCTGCCTACCCGCCTCTGAGTCTGCTTTGCACCTGTTGGCTGCCTGACTTAATGGCATATTGTCCAAGCATTCTGTGCCCCAGCCTTTTTCCTTAAATGGGGACAGCACGACCTGTGCATCAGGACGACGTTGTCCTGGCCCCTTCCAGTCCACAGAACCGTCCCGGTGAGGAGCTGGTTCTCCAGAACTTCTCGTATCCTTTCCAGCTTTTTCCATGGCTCTGCCTTATTTCTCACTTTCTCAGAGCCCTAGTCTTTCCAAGGAACAAATAGAACAGCCCAGAGATGATAGAACACAAGGAATCATTAGGAGTCATCCGCAGATGACCATTTGGGCTGAACGTTCTCCACCGCCTGCGTTTCTTTCCATTCCTGGCAGCGTCGCTCGGTCCCTCACTTGCTCTCCCCATTTCTCACTCTATCACGGGCCTGAAGAGGACAAAAACGCTGACCGTGGGCCACTTCCAGCTGTGCTCTGGGCATGGCCTTCAAATTAATTCCTCCCAATACGGTGCTTGAAGGAGTTGGAACTTATCGGTCAGAGCTGATTTGGGAGCTAAGGTCCACTTGCTGTCCTGACTTCGGTGCAGAACCCTTGGGTCATGGATGAGGTTCCAGGGAGGTGAGATACGAGCATATGGCCACACGGCTGGGCCAGGAAGAAGAACTTAATCCTACAGTTTAAATCCACTGCTTTGCCCTTAACACTAGACTTCCTCTCCTGTAAAAATGTATTGGTATTTTCACAATGGCTCTGGGAAGGAAACGTGTTGACTTCAAGGAGTACCTGTGATTTTAAGCATCCAAGTGAAGGTGAGGACATGGACCTCAATCCATCAGTGAGGGCCCCTGTCCCTCACCCTCAGGGCCTGTCCACACACTAACCCGAGTCAGTTCTTAATTTTCTTTTAATGTTTATTCATTTTTGAGAGAGAGAGAAAGACAGAGAATGAGTTGGGGAGGGGCAGAGAGAGAGGGAGACACCGAATCTGAAGCAGGCTCCAGGCTCTGAGATGTCAGCACAGAGCCCGATGCGGGGCTCGAACCCATGGACCAGACCACATGATCATGACCTGAGCTGAAGTCGGGTGCTTAACTGACTGAGCTACGCAGGCACCCCAATAACCTGAGTCAGTTCTCGGAAGGAGCACCTTTCATTCCATGGTTGCGTGGAAGGATTCCCATGGCCCACCAGAAAGGTGGGCCACTTTCCATTAGGAGGTGTTTTTTACAGAATCAAGATCAACTCGGGGAAATCTGCTGGACACTGGTGGCTAATTTTATGTGTCAACTTGACCCGGCCATGGGCTGCCCAGATAGCTGGTTAGAAAGTACTTGTGGGCGTGTCTGTAAGGATGTTTCTGGAAGAGAGGAGCAATGAACGGGCAGACAGGGCAAAGCGGCTCGTCTGCCCCAGGGCCAGCGGGCCTTGTCTATTCCGCTGAGGCAGAGACGGAGGAACTCTCTCTCTCTCTCTCTCTCTCTCTCTCTATCTGACTGCTGAGCTGGACCATCATCTTCCCCTTGCCCTTGGACTTGGACCAGGACTTACACTCTTAGCTCCCCTGGGTCTCAGAACCTTTGTGCTTGGACTGGAACTACACCACCAGCCTTTCTGGGCTTCTAGCTTGCAGACGGCTGAACTCCCAGCTGATTTGTTTTTCTGTTTTGATGCCAAAACCAATATCCAATAAACAGTCACATTATGGACATCTCAAAACAAGCTCCTCTTTAGTTTTCTGGGGGCAGTTTCTCTGGGCAACATAATTTATACGTAGAGTAGGCAGCAATGTTTGTGACTTAATTTCAGGGACATGATAAGTCCCTCCAGCCTAAAATCTTTACTTATCTTATTAAACGTTATCAAATTCTTGAAATTGATCTCAGGTTTTATTGGACTGGTTTTCGTTATGATGGATGAGAATCATGCTACCCTTTCCTATCTGCTCTCTCATCCCTAAATGACTGACAGCAGAGAGGTTAAGATCAAGCCTCTTGGTTAAGCCAAGGTAAGATCATGCCTACGCTTCTGTAGAAGTTGAGGGAAACATCCAGACCCTTTCTAATGTGGATTGGAGGCATGTAGAGTCTCAGGGAAACCTGAAGGCTGGTTTGTCAGGATATGACCTGTGGGGGGTGGGGGATCACCAGTGAGGTTCACTCCACCCCTTCTCCTTTCTCCAAAATATTTGAGCAGTAGCAATGTATGAGAGAGACAACAGATTCCATAAATGGAAAAGTGTACACCTAAGGAAATGGAATTAATAGAACAATCAAGATGTAGAATTAATTTGTCAAAGAAGTAAGGGGTTTTTAGAAAGAACTAACTAGATATCTCAGAAATGGTTGTCAGACTTAGGCAGTGATATTCTTAAAAATATTTTTTTGATGTTTATTTATCTTTGAGAGAGAGGGAGAGAGACATAGAGTGTGAGCAGGGGATGGATAGAGAGAGAGGGAGACACAGAATCTGAAGCAGGCTCCAGGCTCTGAGCTGTCAGCACAGAGCCCGATGCGGGCATCAAACTCATGGATCTCGAGATCATAACTTGAGCTGAAGTTGGATGCCTAACCGACTGAACCACCCAGGTGCCCCTGGGGTTCTTGAAGCCTAGTAGGTGAAGGGAGGGGGGTTATGAAGTAGACTGGGAAGACAGGTAAGGGGCCAGGTCTGGCAGAGCTTTGTGTGGTAAGAGTCCATTCCTTGTGCCATCCTATGCCAAGAGGTTATTACACCAAATTTTTTCAGTGCACGTCAATGGGAAGCTGATATTGTGATAAATCCTAGCTCTGTGGAGGTAAAACTCACCAGAGGCCCCAGAAGACTTGATGGGATGCACTGTAGGATTGATAATGGGAAGAACGCAGTCTCATTAGTATTCATTTTTTTGGCTGAGGTGATGATCTCACAGTATTTGGGATTGTTTACAGGCAGGGTGTTGCTGACGTCCTGTTTTTAAAAGCTGGATTTATAACCAAAGGAGAATGGCATTAATTCCTATTCCCCCTAGCGATGGCCCAGGGGGCCTGAGTCGGCTCATTTCCCTGAGGCTGCTGAGCTGATGTTAATAACAAAAAAGAAGAAAAGAAAGCCCAGACCAATAAAGCCTCCTAGACATGAACTTTTCTTACGAATGTTAATGCTAGTTCCTTCACACTGATTTTTAAATATTCATATACACAACAACAACAGCAACAATGTATTTTGAGCCGGGAGAAGACAATCTTCCCTAAATTCAGATTCTCTTAATCTCCTGAATTCCCAAATCCAGCACAAAATAAATCTAGCCTTAAATTTTTTAATGTTTATTTATTTTTTAGAGAGAAAAAGAGAGACAGTGCTTGCAGATGGGGGAGGGTCATAGCGAGAGGGGGACAGAGGATCTAAAGTGGGCTCTGCACTGACAGCAGAGAGCCCAATGCGGGGCTCGAACTCCAAACCATGAGATCATGACCTGAGCCGAGGTTGGATGCTTAATTGACTGAGCTACCCAGCTACCCTAAAACTGCTAGACTTTTTAATAGATAGCATCAAACATCTCTTTACTCTCTGCGACTCTATGAAGCCCTCCCTTCAAAACCTTCCCTTCGCTGGGTCCACTAATCTTGATATGACGACCATTTGCCTGGTCTTAATTCACAGTCTCCTGCTTTAAAAGATACCTCTTCAACAAAACCCTAAACCTCATCAGTACCCCTGACCTTGTCCTCGCCTCCATTAAGTTCTACTCAGACTCCACTGTGATGTTGAAAAGTAATAAACTCAGCCTTGTCTTGTTAGCAGACTGTTTTAGTGGTATGTTGGTGGGGTGAGGATTCAGCGGAGTAAACTCCATTGGTGTGGTCATCCTACGTGAATAGGTTGGGCCTTGCATCCACAATGTAGTTTGGATATTGAGACTGATGAGGCCGTATACTTATTACTCATGTAGGGAGGCTTTCTGGGAGCATGGGACAGGCTCCCACACAAGTCTGGTAATGGCTTGAGAGAGCAGACAGAATTTTTAGGGCATTTATGGTGGGAGGGGCTGAGGTGAGGGTTCCTGTACATGGGCTAGAGCTTGAGTGGTTTGCACTTTCCAGCGCTGCTCATGTTAGGAGCACTGGGACTTCTTTAGCTACCCAGATGTGGGGCAGAAGGAGAAGAGGGTTGGTAGGGCCTGAAAACTGTCGTTAGTCAGACACTAAACATGGAGTCAGACTCTGCATTACACCTCTACTCACCCCCTCGCTTTTTCCCCTCTCTATCCCCTTCAGCATCTACAGAATCCCCTGAATAGTCTACCCACACCTGCGAAGGGCAATAAGGGAATACAATACATTGAAATTTGTTATACTCAATGGTCGTAAGAATTCGGTAGAAATACTAGTATGTAGTACGAACTTTAGAAACAAAACACTAAACTATGCTGTGGTGGACAGACCTAAGGTGAACCCCAGTGACCTACCTTCTGCTATTCATGCCTCTTGTATAATCCCCTCCCCTTGGGTAGAAGCAGACCCTACAACTTCTAGAGTATGGCAAAGGTCAACATATTTTTCAGAAGCGATCAGGATACCAAAGAAGTTGATTATGAGTTAATCAAAAGGGAAATTATGACTGTTGGTGGACCAGACAGTCAGCGAAAACCTTGAAAAACGGGATGAGACCCTTTCTGATGGAAAGAGAGGCTCCTCTTGATGACTTTGAAAAGGTAAGTCACCTCTCATTTGTGAGAGAGTCCATGGAGAAGGCCATGTGGGTGGGAGCTGTTGGAGGGCTGTAGGCACTGAGATTCGCCTCTGGCTGATATTCGTCAAGGAATTGGGGAGCTCAGTCATACAACCACCAGGAGATACATTTTGCCAACAGCGTGTGTGAACATGGGCGTGAATTGTTCCCAGTCAAGCCTCCAGATGAGAATGTAGCCCAGCCACCATCTTGATTTCAGCCTGGTGAGACTATGAGCAGAGGACCCAGGTAAGCTATGCCTGAAATCCTGATCCACCGAAACTGTGAGATAGTAATTATGAGTTCATTAAAGCCACGAAGTTTGTGGCCATTTGTTACACAGTAATAAAAAACTGATGCATACATATTAAAGTAATAGTTTATTCTCTCAAAGTAAAGAAAGAAAGAAACAGAACATCACCTTAAATTGCCTTAAAAACATAAGAACAAAAGCAGCTAGGGCATTTGGTGTATTTCAGTGTATCTACCAGCATGGTCTTGTTATACAAAAATGGGTTGGCCACTGTTTCAATACCTTCCGTATTTCCCTCTCTAAGGAATACTGTCTTTCCCGACCAGGTTTTCCCTTGCTGTCAAGTTCTCATTACCTTGAGTGCAACGCAGGCAGGCAGCCAGGAGCGTCTGGCCCTCTGACTCAGTTCACAGATGCCACAAATATTACCCACCTGTAATGGGAAGACTCTAATTACACAATGACTGTTGGATCCATTCCAGTCTTACAACCTTCTAAATTATTTGCATCAAAACATAACCCCTAAGAATCATTTCCAGATATATGGCACCATAAAACATAACCTAAATTAACTTGGCCAACAGCTTCATATCCTGTAGCTGAATGTTTGCTAGCTAATATTTGCACAACTCATTACTACTGTTCTGTGGGTTTAGACAATGTAACGTTCATTTCTCCTCATGATTAGCATTTTATTTAGATGCAATCTTTTCTCTGTTATCTGGCACAACTCCTCAGGCAGAGACTTGGGGCGGCTCTTTACTGTATAGTTGTTTATGGGGTGGACGACTTGCCTGTGGCTGCCTTCCGGGTTGCCTAAGGCAATGACTATGTATTCTGGAATAAGTCATAGCTAATAGTTTTCCCTTCTCATAAGACTCTACCTGCTTGGGGAAATAGTAAACTCTTCCTCTTTCAATTTTTTTTCCTTTTTTTTTAGTTTGCAAGGGCAGCACCTCCCCCCGCCTTATCAATCTGCCCAGCACTATTGTGATCGACACTATATGAAAACATGGCTTAACGTTTCCTTTTCCTATTCAAAACTATGTATATCCTTACTCTCATTCAAGAGAATAATTTTTAGAGAAGGTATAGGGTGGAATACATGTTCAATAAAATTACGAGTGGGTCAAAGTCTGCTTGGTGAGAAAACAGTTCTAAGGGTTGGATTTCTGAGGTCAGGGTATCAGCAAGTTTCTTAGGCTTCTCTTTCTGGCTTCTGGCTGGCCACTGTCTCATTATGCCCTCATGTGGCTTTTATTCTGTGCGTGTGCATATCTGTGTCCTAATCACCTCTTATGAAGACACCAGTCAGGTAGGAAGAGGACCTACGCTAACGACCTCATTTTGACTTAATTCCTGACTAAAATTCTGATGTCCAAATGTAGTCACATCCTGAGGCACTAAGGGTTAGGGCGTCAATGTATGACTTGGGGGAGGGCACAGTTTAGTCCACAGCAGCATCCTCCTTGGAATTCGACTTCACCAGTATTGTAAAAATTGGCCCTGGAGGTAGAGGAGCCCCTGGAAACATCTGAAGTAATAGGCAGAGAATTGGTCTTCAGGGATGGCCAAAGTCTTCCTTGGATGTTGAGTCAAGGATGGCCCACGGCCATTCTCAGAGTTTGGATCATTGGAGGCAAAGGCAATGTCAGTTTTCTTCAAGACCCAAGAAAAGGCAGTAGAAACTCAGAATTTGGATTTTCTTCTAGAATATTTCAGAGATAGGCTGGTGTCCCTGAAGAAGTTTGGAAGCTTCTTGCTCTAATGGTAGGTGGGAAGGTGTTATAAGACAATGGCAGATGGGACACAGGACCAACTCCTCTGCCCTCGTACTTGCACAGAGGTATGGAGACAAAAGCGATTCAAGGTGCCACAGGCAAAAATAACCAGACAGCCAAATGGTTAGGAAGCAGAAGTACTTCAGACATATAGCGAGACAAGGGCTGCCCAGGGGACCCAACCCAGGAGTCCAGGACAGCAGGCCTAAATGCTAAAGCATGATACGATACTCTTCTTCTGCAAGATAGGGAGACAGATGAGCTTCTCTTGGAGGGGCACCAGAAAGCTGATGGACAATATGAAATACTGCTGAAAGGAGTTTTTGATTTGTGGCAGTGTTTCGATGTCTTTGTGATGCAGGGCTGCTTTCAGGAAGTTTTCGCCCTTTAGAGTTTGCCTCAGAATGCAAAAGTTTGGTAGGGAAGCCTTTTTCTCTAAGATGTATGAACGCTTCCCAGGCTCTCAGGTGGACATGTATGACATGCTCAATGTAGGATAGACCTAGACTAAGGGCAGAAGAGAGTCAGGACGCATTTCTCTTTCCCAGCGATAGTACCTCCTTCATGGAGTAAGAAGACTGAGCAAGTTAGTCTCTCTCTTGACTCGAATCCCCCAAACAAACAAACAAACAAGGAAAGCCTCTATCTGTTTGGATCGAAAGCCTGTAGACTTCACATACCTCATAACATTCCTTTTAGGGTGAGGATGCAGTTATGACGCCAAAGGGGAACTTTCTAAGCTAATAACCTAGGGTGCCCCACGGTATGTCTGCATGAGAACAAACATAACATGGTGTGGAGTTTCATGAGCAGAATATATCAGACACCTGAGAATGGAGACCTTCTACCTTCACGTAACTTAACCATGAGGAGGAGTATCTAAGGATGGTTACATCAACATACTTTATTTTTCTTCTAGCAAATTCTTTCTGAGTAAGAGAAACCTATTCCAGTAAACAATCTTGTTATTTGTTTCCGGAATTCCCCAGAACAATGTATTGAAACACTAGATACCTCAAGCAGCCCTCTTCCTGGGTGGTGGATCAGCTAGCTGGGTAAATTCCTGGTTTATCACCCCACAGTTTACCTGTCAAGACTTGCTTTGAAACCCTGCTTGAGCTGTGCTTCCAATCCTAAATGAATATACTGTGAACTTTGCCCAATTCAGGTTAAATCCCTGCATGGGAAGACATGCTTTAAACCTCTGGAGTCCAGACTCTGAAACCCTATAAATATTCAGTGGGATCTCTCCCTTTTGAGACACACTTCACTCCGTCAAGATGGCACCCTTCCTCACTGCAGTTGGTAATAAACTTGGCTTTGCTTGATCAACAGATAATTCTGGCAATCTTTCTAGAGAGTTGGCAGTTGACATGCCCCCAAATTAGTTTCTAATGAAACATTGAGACCTTGGATGGTTTCTTAGGTCCATTTTCTACCTGAACACTTTGGCAGAATGTGAGATGCCATGCAGGAACTCTCAGAAATGTGAAGTAATCTACTTTTGCCTTCCTCGGATCTGTTACTGTAGACAGTGCCATCTTCTTAAAAAGCAAATGGAATCAAATGGCACCTTCAAGTGCCTTCCAGTTCCTTAGGATTGCTGCATGCCCTGCTGTCAGCCCGTCCCAGCATCTATGCCTAGGACTGAAGGACTGAGGTGGGCAGAGGTACCTGTCACCATATGTTTATCATGTTCTCAGGTCAGGTCTGAGGAAAGATGTCGTCAGTTTGGATCTGCTGAGTGCTGATATTGAATTGGGTGTTGGCCACATGGGGGCAGGGGCAGAGCTCAATTTGCAGTTTCCATTGCTGGCCTCAGTGGCCTCAAAAGGTCATGCATCATTCACCATCATACAATACTCCCATCCAGCGCTTCAGGAGATGCTTTAAGAGGAACTTTAGCCACCTATGATCCACAACTCTCTTTAAGTCACAAAATTTCTGGGGGTCCACTTTTAGGGATGTTTTTCACAGGGATCGAGTGATTTGTGAGTGACTCCCTAAGCACTCATAAGCAACAACAACAAAATCATAAGACAGAAAGAAAAGAAAAAGAAGACCTTCTCCTGTAATTGTATATGAATTGGGACACTTCTTGGCTGTGGATGACACATATTCAACTAAAAGTGGCTTCAAGAAATGACATTTACCATCTGTGACAGGGGAAGCCTGGGAGTGCCAAGAACGTTACCCACTGTGGTTGCCAGACAGCTGTTCTAGCCTGCATATCACATTCTCAAATAATGTCTAAAAGTAGGAAGGCACGTGTGGGGAAATAAAACTGCCCTGGATTTCTCAGTGTTCTTACGTAAAGTCTGACCTCCTAAGACTCTTCACAAATGAGGACAAAGGGTTCTACAGCCATCTGGCTAATGTCCGTTGATAGACGAACAGATAAAGACAGCGTGGTCTGTATGTAGAAGGGAATATTATTCAGCCTTAAAAAGGAAGGAAATCCTGCCTTATGCTGCAGCATGGATGAACCTTAAGGAGATCATGTGAAGTGAAATAAGCCAGCCACAGAAGGACAAATATTGCATGATTCTGTGTACATGAGGTATCTAAGGTGGTCAGGCCCCTAGAAAACAGAGCAGAATGGTGGTTACCAGGGCTTTCTGGGAGGATAGAATGGGAGGTGGGGTTCAACGGGTACAAAGTTTCTGTTCAGCAAGATGAGGAAGTTCTAAAGACCTGCTATACCGCACAGTGCCTCCAGGCAACAATATGTAGTGTGCACTGAAAACTTTGTTAAGAGAGTAGAGCTCAAATCAAGTGTTCTAACCACAGTAAAAAAAAAGAAATAAAAAAGGGAAAAAAAGAAACAGTGTCTTTCTAGCATTTCAAAGCAACCTTCCCACCTTCCTCAGCCAATACTTCCCCAATATCTTGAAGCCCAATATCTTTAATTAAAAAATTATTTTTTCCCCTAATTGGGCCCTCATAGGCATATAATTACAAGAAATGTACCCCTTTTTATCTGACTTCGACATATGTTGTCCAGTGTCAGATCTGTGAGATCATCCATGCTGGTTCATCCATTCTCATTGGTGTAGATCATTCCACTGTATAAATATAAGGTATATTTATCCATCTTACTGTTGATGGATATTTGAGTTGTTTCCAGCTTTTGGCTGCTGCAAACAGCATGCTGCTGTGTAATAACAACAAATAGCTGCTATGGTTGATCTTGTAGGTACATGTGATCATTCGATGAAACTACAAAATCGAAATGAAAAAAACTCAAAGGGATATTCAAACTTTCCTTCTCCTCTAAAACCCAAGTTGTTACAGCCCAGACCAGGAGCCTAGGTTAAGCCCTCCCTGGATACTAGGAAGACTGGAAATGTTGCTGGCCTGGGTGTTACATTTCAAGAGGAAAGGAGACCTAGACACTTCCGGATCTTAAATGCAGGGACACACCTGGGGCTATCTGACTTCCGGGAGAGATTTTATTTATCTACCGAAGGCTGGAGTAAGGGCGATCCTTTGAGGAGGGGAGCAGCCTCCTTTTCTTCATAAACAGAGAAAAATAACTTCTCTTTGCGTCCCATCTATGGGCTATCAGGACCCCCATAGACTGCCATATATGGGAAGGATCCCCATAGACTGTCACCACGCTGTGTCTTGGGTGAGGACTGAGGCAGGGGTGGATATGTATTCTTTACTACAAAGTACTTAGTAAGGAACGTGAGTCTGGCCCAGAACAGAATGTGGGCATTTAGAATAAAATGAATAAAAACAAATAGTAAAAACACAACAGTAGAGTACAGTGTCTCTTCTACCTCATTTTCTCTTCATGGAGGAAATCCACCCCCCTCCCCCAAAAAAACCTCTCCTGCAGAATTTCCCTTAGATCTCATGGAGAGCAACTGGATTATAGACTCAATCTTGGCCCAGCGGGTGTGTCTGTGGCATGCGTAGCCTCTCTGTTGGAGGCAGGGTCCACCCACGAGGGAGAGGAACAGAGAAGGGACTGCTGTACGGACAATCAACTTCATTCCCACGTACAGTTAATATCAACGGTGACATATGTGGTCTTCCAATAAAGTCTATGTTTTTAGTCAATTTTAGAAAACTTATTACTTTTTGTCCGTGGCTCAACAATACTGAATTTTATTACCCGTTCCAATTTAATTTGTATTACACTGAAAATTACATGAGCAAAAGTCGCTCTGACAGAAGAACACAGTATTGATGGAGACAGTGGCAAGACAGTTACTCCCCTGGAAAATCTCCAGGCTGGTTGCAATCCTTCTGGGCTCCGAGCTGGCAAAACCAAGCCAAGGATCTACTTTCTCTTATGGCAATTGCTTTCTGCCTGCAGCTACAGCCAGTCCAGGAACCCAGGACTAACTTCCAGCAATTAAAATACCATTACTGTGTAAGAGAGACATATATCTTTCTATCAGAATAAAATAGTTCACCCAATAGATTACTTATTTAGGCACTAGGAATGGTGCTATCATTGAAGGATACGTGAGGGCTTCCCTGTTCTCTGACTATGATCAGCAGCCCACGCAAATCTCTAGGTTTACGTAGCCCTTGGCGATGGCCGTGTTTCTCACAGGGGAAGACTAGAGAAGGTTTCACGTCTTCTCTGCAGAACTAAAATAAAGACTTTGGTAACCTAGGACACTCTCTCTCTCTCTCTCTCTCTCTCTCTCTCTCACACACACACACACACACACACACACACACACACACACACACACACACACTCCCTATATTCCAAGCCACTAAAGAGAAGGGCAATGCTGTGGCCTGATGTATTCAGTTGAAATATATTCTAAATTTTTTCCAGTTTCTTTTCCCCTTATTACTTAGATCTGAATATAGTACACCGACTGTAACTTGGATAGATCCGAAGAGAACAGACTACCGTCCCCCTTTTCTTAAAAACATAATTCTGCGCACGCAACTTAATTTAAAATTTATTCTTGGATGCTTCATATTGTGTCTGGAAGCTCCCCAGACCTGTAGGTTTTGTTTGAGAGTTCTCATTGCTATTGTTAAGTGTGCCTCCCAAATGAAATTCAGTCTGGTGGTCAGGTTTGGGGCTTTAGCTTGGATATTGTCTCCCGCTCTCCCTCTCTCCTTTCCCTCTTGCTCCACTCTCCCCCTCTCCCTCTCCTACCCACTCCTTCCTCCTTTCTTCTCCCTTTCCCTTTCCCTCTTCCCCTTCCTCCCTCCTTCTGGCCCTCACTCTTTCCCTCCCTCTCCCTCCCCTTTAATGGATTTCTTGCTCTTGCCCTTTAACTGATTTCTCCTTGATCTCTCTCCAATAACCCAGACTCAAATTCGCCTGCTAAATGTCCTTTGCAGTTCTAACTGGCTTCTAGAGCATCACATTTTGTGATTATTGTTCACCGACTATCTATGTGCTCGCTTAGACAGAGCTGCTGACCAATATGGTGCAGGATGAAGTAATGGATGCCAGTTCTAGGCTAAAACATCTAAGAGCTGGTGTCTGACTCCTGCTTTTTTTCTGCCAAGGTGCCTATGGGTGCCTTGTCTTCCAGAGGATGCAGAAGCATTGAGTACTGGTTATATAATTGCAGTTCTCATCATTTGAATAGTTTTATCTGTGTCCGTAGTCCAATACACTAAAATGCTTTATTGCATAAGCCTAACCACTAATCCTGATGTATCGATCTAGCCTTTTAATGGTTGTATAATGTGATTTATTTTTAGCAGAATATTTTAAGTGAATGCAGGTATCTAGTTAATGTCAAAGGACATTTTCTTCTCAAAATTGAAAATACTTCTGGTAGCAGGGTTGGGCAAATACATGAAGCAGTAAATGGTTTCTTTGATTTGTTTTTGGCTCACCTCCATAATTGTTAGAATTCTACTGAACATCCTGGGCTGTCTATAAAGAGTCATGGGTTACAAGAGCTTAAGCGTTAGCCTGTTTCAGTCGAGATTATGATTCATCAATAAAAATGTTACATGCTAATAGTTTCTAGATGGATTACCGTCACATAAAAGACCACATTAGGTTGTAATCATCTAAAACTACATCATATAGTATG
This sequence comes from Paguma larvata, assembly GCA_030068075.1. NCBI lineage: Eukaryota > Metazoa > Chordata > Mammalia > Carnivora > Viverridae > Paguma > Paguma larvata. Next base: position 145,421,123 of record CM057824.1, read on the forward strand.
AAGCCCTGCTTGGGCAACAAGGCGACAATTTCCAATTTTCTCAAATTATTGCGTAATATCCTTTCACCTAAATCATTGCTCTTTACGCTGAGGGAAAACGAGGAAGAGAAGAAAAAAAAAACTCTCAGTGCTTATCTTATTCTCCAACGTTGTGTCATCCTATTTATTTGTGGGCCTATACAAAGTTCTTTTTTTTATACTCAGTCCATCAAAGATGACAGAACTAAATTTGCTGAATTGATTAGAGAGATGAACGAGAAAAATAAACAGTGACGTCTATTGTTTGCTTTCAAGTGTCTTCATCGGGCCATTGCACTGTGACTGGAACCTGCTTAGGAATCGTGTTTCAGAAGATTGGACTTTGTAAGGCAGCCAACAGAGGACAATGTTTCTGTCTTATCATATTAGGGAAAATTGATAACCTGATGGGCCGAAGTAAGAGAAACAAACTCTCCTTGAGGGTTTAATCACTCTTCATATAGGAACTCGTCATTCTCCATTGGATTATTTGGCTTGGCAGCCAGCTCATTCCTGCATTGGTGAACTCGCTCTAGCCCCTTCCCGCGGCGTCCTTACCTATTATGCCTCATCTATGGCTGTGTTCTCGCTACAGTGGCAGAGCCGAGCTGTTGCTGCGGAGATCGCATGGTTGCAAATCTTAAAATATTTACTATCTGGCCTTTACAGAAAATGTTTGCCAACCCCGGGTTTAGATAAAGTTCAGGGGGTCTAGAATGGAAACGGTGTTATTAGATTCACTCTGTTTTGGTTTTCATGAGAGGACACAACGCTTTCCCTCATCATCTGCCACTTCTCTAAATCTCAGTCTGAAACAAATAATTCTCCTCACCATGGAGCACGTTGTTTCCAATTCATTTAGCCCTAGTTCAAGTTAAGAGAAGAGACAGATGTCTAGTTATCGCTGTGTCGAATACTAAGCGAATACCTCAAAACATACAACAAAGGTACCATGTTTTAGTTGCAACACAGCTCATCTGGGATCAGAAGAGGGGAAGGAGTTTTGATGCACTTTTTTGGAATTAGGTTCTGAATATCACTGAGTCATAAGGCAGGCCACCCCATTTTGCCTTTACTGGAGAACAGTGAGCGTCGCCAAGAAGCTGTCAGCACCTCCCTCTCCTCCCCCCAACAAACTTAGCCTACTACCAACAGCTCAGTTCCAACATCTATCCTCAAGCTCAATATTTCTCAGCTTTCTCTTTACTTGTGAAAAAGAGGCTGCTGATTTAAACAATGAATCTGATGGCTAACTCTAAAACAAAGTAATTTTCTCCTCTTAAAGTCCTTTACAAATGATCTCATCTTATGAGCCCCTTTTGCTTTATGCTGGGTATCAGCAAATGATGTGAGTTTGAACAGGGCCTGGAAAGCCACCTTGATGGAAGGGATGTTCAGTATGGCTCAGGAGGCCAAAGCTTGTTGGGGCTGGGCGAGGAGTGGCTTCCTCCTATCCTCTGCTGTCTGACGAAACCCCACAGAGATGGGTGTGGAGTGATGGGTTTAAGGAAGAGCTTGTCTGAAAGACGATGTTTCTCTGGAAAGAACTGGAAAGGATCTCTGAAGATGGTTGGGGAATTCTAATCTTGAAAGTTCTCTCAAAATAGGATCCCAGACATCTGCCTTAGAAGGTTTGGCTATAGGGGTGCCTGGGTGGCTCAGATGACTGAGTGTCCAACTATTGATTTCAGCTCAGGTCATGATCCCAGGGTCGTAGGATCAAGCCCTGTGTAGGAGTCTACTGAGCGTGAAAACTTCTTAGGATACTCTCTCTTTTTCCCTCTCTGTCTCTCTCCCACTCTCCCTCTCCCCACTCACACGTGTGCATGTTCTGTCTCTAAAATAAGAATTATAATAATAAAAGAAGGTTTGGCTATAGAGTTTTTACAGTCAGGGTAGGGATGGGTGTGTGTGGATACCCTCAGTTCAGTGGTTCTGGACTAAGCCTTTGAAAATGGACTGAATTGTCCAGTTATAAAGATCTTTAAGTAAAAAGGCATGGAGACACCTTGGCTCATCGCCAACAGGACAGACATGATCCCTGGGTTGGAAGGTGGCTACTGGGTGGGCTTAACTCTTAGTGTCTTAGTTTCCTAGAACTGCTGAATAAGCTACTACAGCTGGGTGGCTTAAAGGAGAAGAAATATATTCTCTGACAGTTTTGGAGACTAGAAGTCCAAAATTAAAGAGTTGGCAGGTTGGCTCAGTTTTGGAGGTCTGGAGGGAGAACCTATTTCCATGCCTCTCTCAGCTTCCGGTGAGTACCAGCAATCCTTGGAGTTCCTTGACTTCTGGATGCATCATCGCAACACATACTTCTGCCTTCTCGTGGAGTTCTTCTCCTCTGGGTGTCCGCGCTGTGTCCAAAGTTCCCTCTTCTTATAAGGACACCAGTCAATTGAGTAGAGCCCACCCCAATCCATCTTTTTATTTTTTCTTTTTTTGGTTCTCTTTATTTTAATCTTATTTTATTTAAATACAAGCTAGTTAGCATATAGTATAATAGTTTCAGGAATAGAAGCCAATGATTCATCATTTACATATAATAGCCAGTACTCATCCCAACAGGGGCCCTCCCTAATGCCCATCACCATTTAGCCCATCCCCCCACCCACCTCCCCTCCAATAATCCTCAGTTTGTTCTCTATATTTAAAAGGCTCTTATGGTTTGGCTCCCTCTCTGTTTTTATCTTATTTTTTCTTCCCTCCCTCTACATTCATCTGTTGAGTTTCTTAAGTTCTACATATGAGTGAAATATGATATTTGTCTTTCTCTGACTTATTTCACTTAGCATCATACATTCTAGTGCCATCCACGTTGTTGTAAATGGCAGGATTTCATTCCTTCTGATCATTCATTGTATATATACCACATCTTTCTTTTTTAAAAATTTTTTTAAAGTTATTTATTTTTGAGAGAGAGAGAGAGAGAGACAGACAGACAGAGTGTGAGCAGGGGAGGGGCAGAGAGAGAGGGAGACACAGAATTCGAAGCAGGCTCCAGGCTCCGAGCTGTCAGCACAGAGCCTGACATGAAGGCTCAAACTCACAGACTGTGAGATCATGATCTGAGCCGAAGTTGGATGCTTAACCAACCGAGCCACCCAGGTGCCCTAATTGTCCAATGTTTCTGATAAAGAATGTATACACTGTGGTCCCACCATCAGTATTAAGATCTTCTCTGCCTAGCAACTGGAAAGCTTTTAAAAACTGACTATAGGTTCTTCTGTTTTAAGTCCCCATGATATTAGTTTTCTACTGATGCATAACAAATTACCACAAACTTATCAGCTTCAAACAATACCCACTTATTAGCTTTCTACTCTGTAGGTTAGAGTTCAGCACGCTGCAGCTGGATTCTCTGTTTGGAGTCTCACAAGGTCAAGATCAAGGTTTGGCAAGATTCGGCACCTAACTGGAGGCTCTGGACAGAAATTTACTTTCTAGCCCCTTCAGGTTATTGGCAGAATTTGGTTCCTTGGGATTGTGGGTCTGGGGTCACCATTTCCTTGCTGGTTGTTAGAAGGTAACTGTCCTTGTCTCCTACAGGCCACCTGCATTCTCAGGTAACCTTCCTCCATCTTCAAAACAGCCATGGTTATTGAACCCTTCTGATTTCTGCCGCCAGCTGGAGAAAACTCACTGCTTTTAAGGGCTCATGGGGTTACACCGGCCCCCCTTCCTGCATAACCCAGGGTAATCTTCCAATTTTAAGCTCAGCTGTGCCATGTAATATGGCATGATGTCATGACGGGATCATCTTGTCACATTCACAGATTCTGGGGAGTAAGATAAGACATCTTTGGGAGGGTCTATTTAGAAAGTTGGCCTCCTCTTCCATCCAAGTGAAATTTGTCATTTTCTCATTGTTTTCTCTGTTTTGACTGGTGCTATTCCTCTGTGCCTCTGCGTTCTAACCTTTCCAACCCTGTTTTTGCTTTTGTATTTATCCGCTATGTCAGGGTTAATGAAGTTCCTAAGACAATCAGAATAAGATTGGGAACCCAGCAGATTGTAAACTAAAAACTGCTTTGATGATCAGGACCATCCCTGCTCTAAACATTTGTTAACAAAGTCTTTAGGGGCGAACAAATACGTGAGCTTCTGCTGTAAGGTTTAAATTTTTCTATTTAATTTTGAAGGTTCATTAGAGTGAAAGTTTATGTACTGTATGGAAGACAATTCCCCCAACATGCCCAGAATCTGCTCCGTTCCAGGCAAAGAACATTTCCAGATTTCTGGTGCCTCGACGCAGAACAGGGAACGTATCATAATTACCCACTAGATCAACTTAGCACCCAAGGACGCCCTGCCGGTTAGGATTCAGACCATACTGTCCTTACATTGAGACGAGCCTGTCTTGGCATCCTCGTCACCACATGCCACACGCGATAGATAAGTGTCACTGTGTTTCTTCCAAATGTAAAAGTATAAAAATTCTCTTTGAATTCATGCTATTACAATGCATGTGTTTTCATTCCCCTGGAAGGATAAACTTATGCATAAAAGCATGTCTATTCTACCACGACTTCACCAAGTCAAAATTATTATTGAAAGAAACTTTGCTAGTTTGATAGATAAAAAATGCTATTTCAATTTGAGTGAGGCAGAAAACCGTGTAAGCGAATTACTCATGTATATTTCCAGTTCCTGTCCATCTTGCCCCAGGTCGTAATCACTTTATGGATTCAAAGTATCACCATTCTATTGGTGATATTTCTGATACATCTTGTCCTTTAACATTTTGTTTATTTTTGGACATATGGACAATTCGAAGTCTTATGACATCATTAAAACAATTCTTTTAATGTTTATTTATTTTTGAGAGAGAGCGAGAGAGACTGAGCATGAGCGGTGGGAGGACAGAGAGAGAGGGAGACACAGAATCGGAAGCAGGCTCCAGGCTCCGAGCTGCCAGCACAGAGCCCAACACAGGACTTGAATTCATGAACCGCGAGATCATGACCTGAGTTGAAGCTGAATGCTTAACTGCCTGAGCCACCCAAGCGCCTCAAGATATATATTTTTTAAATTTGACTTCTCTCATCATTTTTTTTTTTTAAAGCTCAGAAGTTCACTTTTTTATCACAAGGTCAGGTACATTCCCTCTCTGTACCCCCCCCCCGCCAGGCTTTTCATTATTGACTTTTTTTGACCAGGAATTTCTTTCGACGTGCTGTAGGAGGTTGAGACGGTACCTGGGTCATGCCTGGGTGAGGACTCCTTTCAGGCACGTACGCCAGTCATTTTGAGAAAAATTCTGATAAATTCAATTGTCTTCATTTCTCTCCTTTCCTGGGAGGTTTGCCTCCAATGCCCTCAGTGATGGGAGTTCCCTGTGGCTCTCCAGCTGGCCCACCCCTTCACGTGGCCCAGCTGAGGGGGTGGGCTAGATCCCCTCAAATACCATACGGGTGCCGGAAACTCAGGCGGTGGCACGGAAGACGGCAGCAACCGTACAGAGCCTGCAGCTCACAGCTACTAAAATAAGAGCTGGATTTATGAACACCATAAATCAAAATTTTACATTCTCAGTCATTCTTTAATGGGGCAGGACTGTGTTTTCAGAATTCGTGTGACTCCAAGCAGAAGAGTTCCTACGTTTTGACATCCCAATTTTCTATTAAGGCCATGTAGGTATTGCCATGTTCCTCGTCCGCTCCTGCCTGTTTTCACAGGTCCTTGACGTTTCCAGATTTACTAAATACTGAGGTTGGACCTATTCATTTTGAAGTTTTTATTTTTTTTAATAATTATATCTTAAATTTTTTTGATGTTTATTATTTATTTATTTATTTATTTTTGAGAAAGAGAGACAGAGTACGAGTGGGGGACGGGAAGAGAGAGAGGGGGACACAGAATTCGATAGGCTCTGAGCTGTCAGCACAGAGCCCCATGTGAGGTTCAAACTCACGAGCTGTGAGATCATGACCTGAGCCGAAGTTGGACGCTCAACCAACTGAGCCCCCCAGGCGTCCTAAAAGAATTATAGATCCAGCGGAATTTGCAAAGATGGTGAAGAGAGATTTCACATAGCCTTCATCCAGTTTCCCCCAATGCTTACATTTTACGTAACTGTTGCCCAATATCAAATTCAGGAAACTGACATCGGACCGCACGCGCACAGTTCTTTGCCGTTTTGTCACATGGGCAGGTTCCTGTGGCCACCACTCCAATCAAGATACAAAATTATCCCACCTACCCAGAGATCTTCCTCATGCTATCCCTTAATCATTACACCTCGTTCTCCTCTCCCAGCCATAGCCCCTGCAAACACTAGTCTGTTCTCCATCTCTGTGATTTTGTCATTTCAAGAATATTACCCAGATGAAATCATACAGCATAAGACCCCTTGAGATTGGCCGTGTTCACTCAGCATCCCACCCTTGAGATCCGTCCGAGTTGTTGCATGTACGCACATTTCGCTCCTTCTCATTGCTGAGGAGTATTCCATGCTGTGAACCTACCAGTTCGTTCAACCGTTCACCTATTCAGGGACATTTTGGGGGTTTCCAGTTTGGGGCTACTATAAATCAAACTGTGAAAATTCAAGTACAGCCAGCTTTCGTGTGGCTGTAACTCTTCTCTTCTCTGGGTTAAATGCCCAGGGGTTCTACTGCTGGGTTGTAGGAGAAGAGTGTGGTCAGATTCTTGAACAAACTGCCAGATTGTATTCCAGAATGGTTGCACTGTTTTATATGGTCACTTGCAGTGTATGATATAGCCACTTTCCCCACATCCTCCCCACCACTACTTTTTCTTTTGGCTGCTCTGGCAGGCGTATGGTGATATCTCGTCATGGTCTAATTTGAATTTCCCCGAGAGCTAATAATATTGAACATTCGGTCCTGTGCTTATTTGCCATCTAGATAGTCTCTTTGGTAAAAAGTCTCTTCATGTCTTTTGCTTATTTATAAATTGGATTTCTTGCTTTTTTACTGTTGAGTTTTGAGAGTTCTTTATATATATTCTAAACACGGGTCCTTTGTCAGATATGTGGTTTGTGGATGTTTTTCTCACGGACTTCAGCTTGTCTTGTCATCATTTTAATGGGGACTTTCACAGAGAAGAAAGTTGGCATTTTAATGAGATTATTTTATTGATTTGTTCTCTTACGCATCGTGTGTTTGACATCATGTCTAGAACTCTTTGCATAGCCCTAGGTCATGAAGGTTTTCTACTCTTATTCTCTAAATGTTTTATAGATTTACATTTTACCTTTAATTTAATTTTTTTGAGTGTTTAGTTTTGAGAGAGAGAGAGAGAGCATGAGCGGGGCAAGGGCAGAGAGAGAGGGAGACACAGAATCTGAAGCAGGCTCCAAGGAGTCAGCACAGAGCCCAATGCGGGGCTCGAACTCACGACCTGAGCTGAAGTTGGAGGCCCAACCTACAGAGCCACGCAGGCACCCCTCATATTTTACCTTTAAACCTTTGGTCCCTTTTGGGTTAGGTTTTCATATGGTGTGAGCTTTAGTTGGGATTCATTTTCCCTTGTCTATCGAACCCAAGTTGTTCTAGCACATTTGTTGAAAAAACCACCCTTCCTCCACTCAATTGCTTTTGCACCTATATCAAAAGTTTTGAATTTTGCCTCTTGTAGAGCACGCACCCCGCAGTTCAAAGTCAGATGTGGTGAAACCATCAGTTCTAGGGTCTGAAACATCCCATCCAGGGACAAGCCACACTGGGGCTCGGTGGTTGTGCTGTATATACTGTTGTTGGTGCTCAATCTGTCATGGAGAGAACCTCGCATCAAGAACAAGTTATTATCAAAGCTGAATACAACAGGCAATTTATTGGCAGGCTGAGCAGAGAGAGAGAGAGAGAGTTACAGTTTGTAGATGGGAGAAAGCATTCTTACTGAAACGCGCTGCCTGGGATGCAAGAGACTTATGAGGTCGTCAAACGGCCAGCTCGGGAACGCTTGGTAGGTTCAGAAGAACACTGGTGCATGGTGAACCAGCCTTCGGGATGTAGTTTATAACCAGTGAGACTTTTTCTACCTTAACAATGCGTATGCTCCTGGTTCGGAAACCATAGAACTGTGGTTTGAAAATGCTCCTCACCCTAAGATCTCCCCAGAGAAGTGACAAAAAGAGGCAACTCCAGGATGCAGTTTATTCGCTTCAGTCGTGGGATCATGGATTTTCTGAGTGATAAGCTGAGGCCATCTTAACATGAACTTCCACTTGGGAAATCACTCCTTCAAATGAGGCTGCAGTTGGCTACGCCTTCTAGTTGACTTCTGCTCCTTTGCACACATACCGTGCTCTGGACTTGGGGACACAGGACCGCTGTGTAGGGGCAGGAATGGCCAAGGCGAAGGGCCTGCTTATTTTCTACTGAGGGATTTGACTGAGTGTAAGACAAAATGGCTCCTGTGGCCAGAGCACCGCCAGCTCCATGGAAACCACCATCGGCCTCTTGCCCAGATCCAGACCGAATGTCTGTTTAAAACAGACTCTCAGCAATAGTATGCCTGGCTGAGAAATTAAAAATGTTTATGACCTTACAGGGGGTCAATTCAAGGACGTGAGTTGCAATTTAATTCCCCAAGAAAGAGAATCTGGGAAATGAGAGGAAGAATACCCACTAGAGAAAGAGAATACACCTGAAGAACAGTGAAGGACAAAAGTAAATCATGAAGACAGCTGCTTCATCTGCTCTGCCAGGGCCCAGCTCACCGTCACAGGCGCACGGGGCCCTGTGCTTGCCTGTCATGAATAATTTGTGAATTTACCCAGGATACCTAGCAGCTCTCATGTGCTCAACGTATTTATTGAGTGCACTCCATGGGTCCAAAAGAATGCAGACCAGAAGGAAGGGGGTATTAGTGTGAATAGGAAAGAGACAGCTTTTGAAGACCAGGTTATAGTTCTTTTTCTTTTTTGTGGTAAAATACCCATAACATGAAATTCGCCATCTTAACCTTTAAGTTACTGTTCAATAGCGTTGAATACTTCCCACGGTGCGCCTTCACCACCGTCCATCTCCTGAACTTTTTTCCTCCTGTGAAATTAAAACTCCATACCTACTAACTACTAACTACCCTCTTTCCCCTCTCCCAAGCCCCTGGCAACTGCTATTATAATTTCTTCTTTATGGTTTTAACTACTCTAGGGAATTCATTTAAGTGGAATCGCCAGCATTTGTCTTCTGGGGACTGGCTTATTTCACTTAATGCAATGTCTTCAAAGCTCATTCATGTTTTAGCGTGTCAGAATTTCCTTCTTTTTAAAGGTTGAATAGTATTTCATTGTATGCATATACCACATTTTCCTCGTCCTTTCATGTGTTGAGGGATACTTGGGTGGCTTCCATGTTTTTGCTGTTGTGAATGATCCTTGGGGCCATACTGTTGCCACACTGTTTTCCATAGTGGTTGCGCCATTTTACATTCCAACCAACAGTGTGTAAGCATTCTAGTTTTCCCACATCCTTGTCAACACTTGTTATCTTCTGTTTTGTAATAGTAGCCATCCTAATAGGTGAGATGATATCCCATTGTGGTTTTCATTCGTATTTCCCTAATGGTTAGTAATATTGAGCATCTTTTCATGTGCTTATTGCCATTCATAGAGCTTCTTTGGAAAGATGTTTCTTTAGTCTCTACTCATCCTTGAGTCGTTTTGTTGCTGTTATTGATTACCGAGCTAGACTTTTAAAAGGCATCATAGAACTGTTTTTTTCTTAAATAAAATATTTAAAAATAGTGGGATGCAGGGAGCTAGGCCTGAAACGGGGAGGCTAAAGACCTGTGCCAGCCTAAGGTGTCTTTTGAGATTAAGCCAAAAATGTGGCTTCTGTGAATTTCAGATCTATGTCTTTAAAACAAGAAGATGGGGACTTGTGTTGTTGTCTGAGCAAAGGGATGCTTAGAGGTGTCTGGAGGACAGCCACATGGAAACAAGCCCACGGCCGGGGCTTAGCGCAAATCAGGTTATTGTCCATCCAACGTGGAATAATCCACACCTCCACTTTCCATTCATTTTCTATGCTTCGTTTGAGAAAATACTGCTCCCCGCTCTACATATTTTCCTACACATTTCTACAACACGTCATGGGTGGGTTTGAAGGAGTAGAGGTGTGCAGGGGGAGGTGGATGGCACTGGTAGGTTTAATTCATCAAGCGTCTGCTGAACGCCCACCAGGAAGCTGGCGTCAGGTCTGGTGGGCACTCTGAGGGAAAAAACAGGGAACGAGAAGATGTCTGGATGATAGGGAAAACCTGAAGAGTTTCCAAGCTCAATATGGAGAGAAGATGCTGGCCCAGGAACAGTGAAACAAAAACACAGTGGGATGTAATGATTAGGAAAAGGAAGGTACAGACAGAGTTACAAGGATCCAGGAGTGTTGTCATTCTGGTCTGGCTCCCAGAACCTTAGCAGGTTGCACTGATCTCCAGAACAAGGGTCACATAAGACCGTAATATTCATTCTCATTTGTACAGTTCACTCTCCTTTCTCAGTTCCTGTCCTTTTGCAGAGGTCGGTGGGGAGGCTGAGGCGGGGCTGGGAGGGATCTGCCATTGCCTGTTATAGAAGCGTCTACTCATTCAGGGAGATCTGGCAAGCTTCGCTTGGGATGGTCCATTTACCATCTTGGTTGAACGGTCCTTCCTCAAGGTCTAGCTTCAGTGGAGCAGAAAAGACCCAAGTTGTCTGTCAACCAGGAGGGAAAAGACCAAGTTTTCTTAACCAACAGTGGTTATAGGTAATCTTGCTGGTTCTTTTCAATGGTTAAGCAATTGCTGGGCAAGAGGGGCTATCATGGTCTCCAGCATTGGAGCCCAATTGGGATATTAACCTGAGCAGTTTTAATTTTCAGTCACTCGTGGGCTTAATTTTGAAGCCCAGTATACGTTGCTCGATGCACATTGAAGATAACTTCCAAACAATTGGCAAGATTGGCCAAGCCCAACACAACTGACACACTGGACTTTCATAGACTGAGAGATTTTCAAATTATTTGTAAGAGGATGTCTCCAATAAAACTTTTACTATTCCCATCATGCAAATGGGAGCTATTCCCTGGAAGACCCTTAAGCAGACCTGGTAAGTTCAACCTACTCAACAGTGGGAGGTGAGGCCTCCAAGAACAGGGATGGGGACTGCCACACTGGTTGGATCTCCTTTATGTATCACTGGTGACTTTTCAGGAGGTCAAGGAAGAGAACCAGGGGCTATATTCTGACCCCTCCGTGGTCAGCTTCGTCTCACATTTCCCCCTGGCTGGAAGTCTGTGGGAGGTGAGCCCAGGATCCTCAAAGCTGTTCTGATTATGTCTCTATGTCCCTTTGGTGTCTGCCTGGCGGATGTCCGTTCATAGGTAAATGCAAATCAAAACCACAATGAGATATGACTTCATACCCGCTAGGATGACTATAATAAAAAAGACAGATGGTAGCAAATATTGGCGAGGCTGTTGGTAAATTTGGATCCCCATAGGTCACTAGTGGGAATATCAAATAGTACAGCTGCCTCAGAAAACAGTCTAGAAGTTCTTCAAAAGGTTAAACATAGAATTACCATATGATAGCTAGCAGATAGGTAGCTGCCCAAGGGAAATGAGGACATGCCCTCTTCTATGCTTCTGGAAAAGCCATTCAGGAGCTATTATGGTTGTTACCCATGTAGGCAGTCAGCATGCATTCATTCCCATAACTCATTCGTTTAACAAATATTGACTGTCTACCAAGAGTCAGGCACTGGGAAATGGTAATAAACAAAACAGAAGAACTCATCTACCTTATAAGCCAGTGGGGAGAGGGACACAGGCTGGAATATATAATAAGTTAGGGAGGGATGTTGGGGTCTAGGGAGATACTGCCATTTTAAATTTGATGACCAGGGAAGACCTCACTGGAAAAAGGCATAATTTGAATAAAGACCTGAAAGAGATGCAGAAGAGAGTCAGACAGATGTCTGGAAGATTGTAAAAAGTCCCAAAAAGAATGTTCTAGACAAAGGGGTTAGCAAGCACAATAGCCCTGAAGAGGAAGTGTGGCTGGCACACGCCAGGGTGGCAAGGCCAGAGGGACTGGTGGTGAGTGGGTGGGTGATGGCTTTTCCTCTGAGTGAAATGGGGAGCTGTGGAGAATTGAGGGCAAGAAGTAACAGGTATGAGTAGGGTTTTAAAAGGATGCTCTATTTTGTGTGGGGTAGAGTTACTTGCTCACTGGTGCTCAGGACGAGGTGGAAGAAAGCAGGAAGACCATTTAGGAGGCTGGTGCAGTAATCCCGCAGGGGATGGTGACATCCTGGATGAGGCAACGTCAGCACAGGTGGTGACTCAAAGGGTCTCTGCCATTGCCCTTGGAGAAGAGGAGGCGGATGAAGTGATCCAAGCCTTTGTTGTAGAGCTAGAGACGATGTGGGCGACTAAAATCCAGAGAGACAAAGCAGTGGAGAGAGGAGGTCTGGGCTCACAGGCAGGTTGCTGGGTGTTGTTTACACACCGAGGAGGAAAATGGCTGATATCCTAGTCAAAGGATCGCTGCTGCCCATCTACTATGAAATTACAGAATTAATCCGCTTGCTGGGTTCACTGTAAATGGTGGTGAAAAAGCAACATTAGTAAATTGAGAGGAAAAAGTTGCTTTATTGGGTTGGTTTCCAAATCACGGGAAGAAAAACACTGAAGCAGTTCAGTGAGCAAACACATAGCCGTGTTTCTGAACCACGAGGCAGAAAACCATTTGTGCTTTCTTTCCTGGCAGTGTTTTGGATTGTCCAAGAATTAGGCACCCTCGCTTCCTTCCACAGCATGAGAGAAAATTCAGATTCTTTTTCTGTCTTATACTTTCACTTCCTTCCCCCTCTGTTTTCTTTTTTTTCTTTTTTCTTTTTGTTTTTTTTGATTGTTATAATTGCCTCTTTCGGGTGGTTCAATTGTACTCTGTGGAACATAAAGCAAAAAAAAATCTATGAGAAAATACAAAATGGACAAGTCTGGAAAAACTTCTTTATCTAAGGATGTGTAATTAAAAAGAGATATTTACTTTAGGAAAAGTGCTACCTTTTAAAACATTTTAAAAATTTTATTTAAGTCCAAGTTAGTTAACATATAGTGTTAATAATAATTTCAGGAGTAGAATTTAGTGATTCATCACTTACCTATACATGTAAGTGATTTATCGCTTATATACAATACCCAGTGCTCGTTCCAACAAGTGTCCTCCCTAATGCCCATCACCCACTTAGCCCATCCCGCCACCCAACACTCCGCCAAGCTCTGTATTTAAGAGTCTTTTATGGTTTGCCTCCCTCTCTGTTTTTATCCTGTTTTTCCTTCCCTTCCCCTATGTTCATCTGTTGTGTTTCTCAAATTCCACACATGAGTAAAGTCACATGATATGTCCTTCTCTGACTATTTTCGCTCAGCATAATACACTCTAGTTCCAACCATGTTGCTACAAATGGCAAGATTTCATCCTTTGTGACTGCTGAGTAATGTTCTATTGTATATATACCTCAACTCTTTCATCCATCCATCCATCCATTCATCCATCCATCCATCCATGCATGGACATTTGGGCTCTTTCCATACTTTGGCTGTTGTCGATAGCGCTGCTATAAACATTGGGGTGCATGCTTTCTGCGCATGATCTCCATGTGTTGTGTTTTCCCCCTCTCTCTTTGTCTCTCTGTCCTCTCTCTGTGAAAATGGTTCCCTACCCCATGCCGCTCCACGGCTTTGCTCTCCCCAATTCACCTCTCCACACCGCGTACCCCCCAAGTTCTGTGGCTCAAGTTATGCAGACCGTTGCATTAATCGTCAGATCAATTTCCTAAGTGTTCAAAATGATTTGATACTGATCAGGGGGACAAGACAAGCTCAAGGTCTCCATACCGCTCCACCATCTTAATTCCATTCTTTGGAAAAGTGCTCCTTGATTGAACTTAAAATACATTTTGAGTGTTCAAACTTGGATTTCCTTGCAGGTTCTGAGGAGCACAATTATTACTTCAAATCCTAGGATTTGAGGTGCTGAGGATACAACAGTGAAGAGCTAAAACCCCAGTGTGATAGGGTTATGGCCTAGGGCTTCTCTTGGCTGGCCGGATGGTAGTAGAGGAGGAGAGAAACAGGATTCTGGGTGGGTGGTTTGCTGACGGACCGGATGAGGCTATGCTATTACTTCAGTGTGATGACGGGTGCCCCGAGGGAGATGTGCAACGTATCCCTAATGGGCCATGCCACGGCCCACCTCTGGGGTAAGGTAGTGTGCTAGGTGCTCCGCAACATGAGAGAGACCGGGCTCCATCCTGGCCTCAGAAAGGTTGCAATCCAAGTCAAGGTTTCGCCCCAGGACCTCAGCAAAAGGTAAATGAGCACGAGACTTCAGTTCAGTGTTCTGGAGAACACAAGACATAGCGCAGGGACGTAAACTAGTAATCGCTGTAGGAATTCGATGGCAGGACTCAGGGAGGCACTAACATCGAGGGAGGGCTGAACAGAGGAGGCAGATGGCATACAGGAACGGGGAAGGAGGCTGTGGTTTGGGAGTCAGGATTTACAACCGGGGTTCAAGGCGATTTCCCGGGGAGATGTGGAAGGAGGTGAGGCTGGAAAGAGCAGACGACAATTCCCTTTTAACGAGCAGAGCGGAAACTACTCTGTCATGATTTGACTGATCGTAAGATCGAGCTCAACAATTTCGTTCCAGATCATAAACCAATTGCCCTCTTGAGCAAGATTAACTGCTGGAAGGACCCGCTGGCTTTTCTCCGCTGATGGGATGATCAACAATGGGCATGACAGGTTGCCTGGGAAATGAGACATAGTAATTGAGGGTCGAACCCTGGTATTAAATCCCGGTGCAAGGAAAATCAGGAGGAAGGGAAACCGCTGTTAATTTTCGGGAGAAAGCTGGAATCCAAGATGGCCACAGGGCTTTCCTACAGATGTTTGAACATAATACATTCGGAGACTGTCAAAGAGGTGCATTAAAACCAGTAAAGATATGCTAGCTACAATGGGAATGAATTACCTGCTCCTCTTTCAAACGAGGTAAATAAGATGGCATATGGTATGTTTAGTACCTGAAAAATGTTACTTTGATTTCAATTTTACTTTTGCTTGGGAAAGATACATAGCCCACCCTCAGGTACTGGAAATGATTCTCCTTCAGAGCTCAGAAGTGAGGAGCGGGTGTCTTAGAGCGAGGCTGCCTCTGCCCTCATCCCTGCTCCTGGATTTTACCACCATTTCATCTCTCAGTGCCTCGGTTTTTTCATCTATAAAATGGGATGATGGTGAGAGCAGTACCCACTTCACGGGGTTGGCGGGGGACGCCGTGAGCGTTGGTGCAGCAGCTCGCCGGTGCTCTGGAGTGTTGGCTGTGAGCCCAGCGGTCTGCTTTTCTACCCAATGCCCACGCTTTGTAGCTGACAGTGTGTTTCCTGTTTATTACAGATTTCCTTGTCCCTTACGTACACACGATTCCTGGTCTTCCTGGATGGAAGAGCTACTTTTCACGGGCAGCCGTCTCATCAGCGGCTGCGGGAGGGATGGAAAACCTCAAAGTCCCCATGATGGCCAAGATGCCGGAGATGGGGTGGAGCCACAGATACATCTTCTCACCCGTGATGCATGACTCGGGCAGCTCCCAGAGACCACTACTGAGCATTAGCTATGGCGGCAGCTGGTAGAGCGGGAGTCCCCAAGTATGGTTTCCAGATCCTTTGGGTGAATCATTTTGATCAAGCATTAGGTTGAATGGTAAAAGTTGTCATTTATATAGGTTAGAAATGGTACACGTGGACAATCTCACATGATTCAACCTAATATTCCAGGTTTCCTACCGCAGTTCATGAAGGCATATAGTTTACGACTTTCTAGCTGGAGCCACCAATGACACGGGCTGCATTAGTGAGCTTAGAGGGAAACAAAAAGATAATTCCATTCTATGTCTCATCTGAAATCCTTGACTGAAGTGCTCTGTGCTATTCACCCAACAACATTTGCTAGATTCTCTGTACGCTGGACACGAGACAACACGTAACCACCTGGTGTTAAAACTCATTACCGTCACCCTCAGTCATATGTAGACACACTCGGCCTCACCAGATGGCCTACCGGAACCTTCCTAAGCATTTGGGGAGGTAATAAAAGAACTCCAGGTGGAGTATAGAGTGTAAGAAGGGTGCCACCCATATGCATGGGCTGACTTTGGAAGCATCTGGGGTATGACTTGTTATATATGTGGAAGAAGAGGTAGAGCTAAAAAGGATTCCCGTGATCCAAATGTCTGTTTCTCTTTGTGCCTCGCCTCACTTTTGGTTCAGGGATTCCCAGGTTAACCACGGAGAGCGTGGTTGAGAAACTTCCATTTATTCCAGGTCTGTCTCACTCCTCTTGTCCACAGGCACAGTCCTGGTGGTCCTCTTCTGTTTGCATGTTGTTCTTGCCTGACGCTGGTCTGCATAGAATTGGTTGTTTCTTCCTTCACGGCTCTTACGAGTAGTTACAGAGTGTTTTCAGACTTTGCATCTCACATGCTAGGAACCTAATATTTCTTTGATAATCATCTTCTACTGAAGGTTTTGCTTCCCTTTAAAACCCTCTGCCACATGCAGGGTAGTAGATCAACCTTAATGATATATCAGCCAGGAAAGGGTAGGCAAGGCTGCAGTAACAAATAACCCCAAGACCTCAGAGACCGAAACAACAAACATAGTACTGCTTCCTATGTGTCCACTGCAGTTTAGCTGGGGCATCTGTGCACACGTTTTCACTGGGACATCCTGGCTGAGAGAGCTCCAGCTCTGTGCTTCAACAATAGCTTAAGCAGGAAAAAGAACACTGGTTCTGGAAGCTTCTATCTGAAAGCGACACATGGCTTTTAAAGTCAGGTGACCACATGTAGCTTCAAGAGGAGGCAGAAGAGTGCAGTCAGTCACATCTGCATGAATTAGAGGGCTGGAATTATCGAGTGAAGACCAATGATGACCACCGCCAGTGGCCAACGGGAAGGCAAGCATGATGCCTGAGCTCTCTCTCTCACTATTGGAGGCACTCCATCCTATATCCGTGTTTGCTCAACTGGTTGTGCTGTTTTGGGTTTTCTAAAAGGAAGGAAGGAGTTGCATTCTGCTTCCTTTGAAGGAGAGAGAAGTGGACAATGACTTCTGACATGGTTGTATGAGACCATTGTCATAGGATGACAGCAGGTGGGCATGGAGGTGTGTCCAGTGATTGACACTCACTCATCCCTGAGAAGCTGGTGGGGTTTTTTAAACTAAAGCTGAGATGAATTTTATCATAAACTATAACACCATCGTTTCCTTGTAGGAGTAATACATGTTTACTGTATAAAACCTCAAAAGTAGCCTAAAAGTAAAGCCGGAAAAAAAAAGATGGATGGATATGCATAAGAAACACGCTCTTAAAAATGACCTTTCTGGGGGCGCCTGGGGGGCTCAGTCGGTTAAGTGCCTGACTTTGATTTTGGCTCAGGTCATGGTCTCATGATTCATGAGTTCGAGTCCTACATCCAGCCCTGTGCTGATAACGCAGAGCCTGCTTGGAATTCTCTCTGCCTCCCTCTCTGTGTCTCTCTCACTCAAAATAAATAAATAAATGTTAAAAAAAAAAGGCCTGTCCATCAATTCATTTTCATTCAGAATACTCTGTTTTCTTAGACATCAATATGTGAGTATAGGTTAAATGATTTATAATTAAAATTGTAAGTTTTACCACAGACTTAGTTTCTCGTTACAAGTACATTTTTAAAATTTGAAGTAGTTTTATATTTAGAGAAAAGTTGCCAAGACAGGGTAAAGCATTTCCCCTGGAGACCCCTCACCCAGTTTTAGCCTCCCCTGGCGACAGCGTCTCATGTTAGCACGGTGCGTTTGTAACCAACACGGAAACATTACTGTTAACTAAACTAAACAGAGTTTATTTATTGGCCCACAGGTTTACTTTTAGACACCCATAAAACTTTCCCCCGCATCCATTTTCCAGAGCACTTATTAAAGGTCTCAGCTTTTCTATCTCCCACTCTTGAATACACTTACCTGATTTAAAACATCTGCCTCCCATTCCTGGAACTCATCTGCTCTGTGAAAGAACGTTTCCTATTATTTCCAGTAGGTGCTTTTATGCACAGTAGTCTAAGTCGAAGAACTCAGCCACAGTTCAACAGGCCCTCCTCGTAATGATTATCGTCATCTTCAATGAGTCATCCCACTTAGTGAGGTTCCTAATGAAAACGAGTTTTTTTCATGCCTCACAATTATTTTGTTATTCCTCTTTCTTTATTCTGTATTATTAAAAGAAAAAGAAGGGGGAGGCATATCAGAGTCCTAGAAGGGAGCAGGTGATGTGCTCATGTGGGGCAACTGAGGACATTTTAGAAAGATATCTATTTACAAAGCAAGTTACAGGACATGCTGGGACACTCAGGGACAACAGCGCTGGGGAGCTGTTATGACCTCCAGGCTTGAGGCACTGGGGAGGAACCATCATAGGAAATGATGGCAACGCAAGTGCGAATGAAGTCAACACTGAAGTCTGTGTTCTGAAGCAGACTTCTAAAATCATTCGACTACAATTATTTACGTCATTCAGTCTAGACACTGTTGTCACATCAGCCACGTGGAGCTGAACAGAGAGAAATCAGCACTTCTGGTAAAATAAAGGGATAACGTGTCTAGTTCAACGGTAGAGTCACAATTCCCCTGTCCTTTCTGGTAAATGCCATGCCTAATGGCAGCTGTGTCAGAGCTCTGCGAGTTTTCCAGAATTAGGATGGTCAACACCTTTGGTGCAGAACGAGCTGTCTCTGCTCCATCATGTTCTGTCCGCCGTGAACGCACAGTGTGACGACCCTAGGCATTCTCTGCTCTGGGCGTTGCCTTTCCTGTGTCTGGGTTGGTCCCAGTTCTGTGTCGATGTGTTTGGTCAGTGGTTGTTTCCCGCCTGTGAGTGCTGTAAGCAGGTACACATCCTCGTTGGCTACTTCTCCGTGTTCGGATTGAAAGCCTTCCTGGTTACATTCCTTGTCGGACAGTTTGTATGTCAGTTGGACCTCATTAAGTCCACCATGATTTTCAAAATTTCTTGTTCGATCTCAGCACGTGGACATGGATGTTTAGGTCATCATTCCCAGGAGGAAGAACCCACTTAAGGGCGTGTGGAGACGAACGGCAGCTAGATCGAAGAACGAGTTCATTTTCCCTCCACTCATTCTCATGTTCATGTTTTGACAAAGATGTTTTGGACCAAATAGTCGATAACTGGCTGCCACTCCATTTTGAGTGTTGTAATAATAATAAAAAAAATAACAACGTGTCAAACAACTTTGTTTCAGGCTTTCATTTGTAGGTCATGAGTTTATGATGAAAACCAAACAATATGAAGTTTTTCAAAAGGTTGAGGAAGAAGACATTATACGAAGCTTGTGGATGAGAGAAATATAAAAAGATAGGTCATTTACGAAGAAATTAGGGACGTTAGTCTTTATGTTTAATGACAGGCAAATGAATCAATGTCTCCAGAGGGAGATTTTCTCTTGGTGTGCTGCAGTGCCGTCTTCGCTATTGTCAACCAGTCCTCTGGGAACCAAAATCAATGACTTCCAAAATATCACCAGCAGCAACAACAGTGAGTACACGTAACAAGTTCTAGCCGTCTGCCGAGCTTCATGCTCAGCATTGCACAGGATGGTCTCTGTCAATTCCCACAATGCATAGGTCTGATAACGAACCCAGTATTCTGTAAGGAAACGGAGGCCAAGAACTGAAATATGTCCAAGATCATGAAGGGGGAGCCAAAATTTGCACCCAGTGTTTTCAATTCCATTGCCCAGTTTTAACTATAGGACTCTGCTCTCTTCCAGTGACTCAGATCCATGCAGGATAGGAAGAAGGAATGTGTGTCAGAACCCCGACAGCCTCAAATGATGATTGGAGCCTTGCGCAATGAAATGTCACACGGTTAACTTCTTGATGAAGCTGCGTTCAGACTCCCTGTGCAATTATGGAAAGGGGAGAACATTTTCAGTATCAACATCTACAAAAGAGATGAGAGGTTGTAATGATTAGCATTTTCAAAGTGAGTCAACTATAAATTGGCTGCTATAAATGCTAGACAGCATATGGGAAAGTGTTTTGTAAACTATAAATCACTGCGCGGTGTCATGTGTACATGCGTGTTACATTGTCGATATTGATTCTGCTATAAACGCTGGAGACGGAGCATCATAAATCACAAATCACTAAACAGTGCCATATGCGTGCAGGCATACCTCACTTTATTGAGCTTCATTTTATGGCAGATAGTGCATTTTTTCACAAATTGAAAGTCTGTGGCAACCCTGTATTGAGCAAGTCGGTTGGTGTCATTTTCCCAAAAGTATTTGCTCGCTTTGTGTCTCTGTGGCAATTCTAGGCAATATTTGAAACTTTTTCATCATTATTATATTCATTATAGTGATCTGCGATCATTGATGTTACTATGGTAATTGTTGGGGTGCACCACAGACCACAGCCATATAAGACACTGAACGTAATATTTAATGTTGTGTGTGTCCTGACTCCTCCAGACAGCCATTCCCCACTCTTCGTAGGCTCCCCTCTTCCCTGAGACTCTGCAATATTGAAATTAGGCCAATTAATGACCCTGCAATGGCCCCTCAGTGATCAAATGAAAGATGAAGTGGAAGGAAGAGTCGCTTCTCTCACTTCAAAACAACAGCTAAAAATGATTAAGCTCAGTGAGGAAAGCAAGTTGAAAGAGCTAGGCCTTTTGCATCCAAACAGTTAGCCACGTTGTGAATGCAAAGGAAAAGTTCTTGAAGGGAATGAAAAATGCTACTCCAGTGAGCACACAAATAGCAAGAAAGAAAAACAGCCTAATTACTGATACGGAGAAGTTTGAGTGGTCTGGATAGAAGGGCAACCCAGCTACAACATTCCCTTAAGCCAGAGCTGAATCCAGAGCAAGACCCTGACTTTCTTAATTTTATGGCGTCTTAGAGAGATGAGGAAGCTGCAGAAGAAAGGTTGAAATCTTGCAGAGGTTGGTTCCTCAAGTGTAAGGAAAGCGCCTGTGTCCATGACACAGGGGGCAAGGTGAAGCAGCAAGCGCTAATGTAGAAGCTGCAGCAAGTTATCCGGAAGATCTAGCTAAGCTAATTCACAAAGGTGGCTGCAATAAGCAACAGATTTTCAACATGGACAAAAATAGCCTTCTACTGGAAGAGCCATCTAAGACTTTCAGAGCTTGAGAAGAGAAGTCAGTACTTGGCTTTATAGCTTCAAAGCCAGGCTGACTGTCGTTAGGAGCTAATGCTGCTGGTGACTTCAAGTTGAAGCCAATGCACATTGATCACACCAAAAATCTCAGGGCCCTTTAAAATTTATGCTAAATCCACTCTACTGTTCTATAAATGGAACAACAGAGCCTGGATGACAGCTCATCTGTTTACAACATGGTTTACTGAATATTTTAAGTCCACTGTTGAGACCTATGTGCTCATTGGCAATGCACCTGGTCACCCAAGAGCTCCGATGGAGATATCTAATGAGATGAAGGTTGTTTTCCCGCCTGCTAACACAACATCGATTCTGCAGCCCGTGGATCAAGGAGTAAATTCAACTTTCAAGTCTTATTATTTAAGAAATACATTTCATAAGGTGATAGCTGCCCTAACAAGTGATTCTTCTGATGGATCAGAATTGAAAACCATGTGGAAAGGATTCACCAATTTAGATACCACCAAAAACATTTGTGATTCATGAGAGGAGGTCAAGTATCAACATTAACGGGAATTTGGAGGAAGGTGACTCCCACCCTCATGGATGACATTAACGAGCTCAAGACTTCAGTAGGGGAAGTCACTGCAGATGTGGTGGAAAGAGCAAGAGAACTAGAATCAGAAGTGGAGCTTGAAGACGGGACCGAATTGCCGCGACCTCATGATAAAACTTGACCACACGAGGAGTTGCTTCTTACGGATGAGCAAAGAAAGTGGTTTCTTGAGATGGAGACTACTCTTGGTGAAGATGCTGTGAAGACTGTTGAAACGACAACAAAGGACTTAGAATGGTACATAAACTGAGTTGCTGAAGCAGCAGCCAGGTTTGAGAGGCTTGACTCCAATTTTCAAAGAAGTTCTGTGGGCAAAATGCTATAAAACAGTGCGGGCTACAGAGAGATCATTTGTGAAAGGAAGAGTCAATTGATGGACCAGCTTCGTTGTTATCTTGTTTATTTTTATTTTTTTATTTCGTTGTTGTCTTGTTTATTTTTATTGTTTTATTTTTAGGGAGAGAGAGAGAAAGCAGGAGCAAGGGAAAGGGGCAGAGGGAGGGAGAGAGAACCTTTAAGCAAGTTCCATGCTCAGCATGGAGTCTGACGCTCAATCCCAGGACCCTGGGATCATGACCTGAGCTGAAATCAAGAGTTGGATGTTCAACTGAGCCAGCCAGGCATCCCTTTTTTTTTCATTTTGTCTTGTTTTAAGAGATTGCCACGTCTACCCCAACCTTCAGCAACTGCCACCCTGATCAGTCAGCAGCCATCAACATTGGGGCAAGATCCTCTATGAGCAAAAAGATCATGACTTTTTGAACGCTCAGATGATGGTTAGCGTTTTTTTTTTTAGCAATAAAGTATTATTAAATTAATGTGTGCACATTATTTTTTTAAACATAATGCTATTGCACATACTAGACCATGGTATAGTGTAAACATAACTTTTATATACCCTGGGAAACCAAAAATTCATTTGACTTGCCTTATTGCAGTATGTGCCTCATTGGGGTGGTCTGGAACAGAACTGGCAATATCTCCGAGGTGTTCCTGTGCATACTTGTTCCGGTGACAGATATTCTTTAAAAATTTTTTTAATGTTTATTTATTTTTGAGACAGAGAGAGACAGAGCATGAGTGGGGGAGGGGCAGAGAGAGAGGGAGACACAGAATCCAAAGCAGGCTCCAGGTTCTGAGCTGTCAGTACAGAGCCCGACATGGGGCTTGAACTCATGGACCATGAGATCATGACCTGAGCAGAAGTTGGGCGCTCAACCGACTGAGTCACCCAGGCACCCCCAGTGATAGATATTATTAAAAGGAGAAAGAATTTGGATCAATTCTCCTTGTTCTTGGCTAGAATCCACACCATGTGTTTGGAGCATGGCACTCACAGCTTGCACCATACTTTGCTCAGGCTTAGTGAATGTGGAACCCATTATAGCAGGGACTTCGGGTTAGTGAGGAAGCTAAACCCAGGTCATATGAAGAAGAATAAAAGACTCACTGAGGCTGGTATCTGTTTTCACACAACTAAAGCTTCCTCGAGGAAGGAAAATCAGGCTGTTACCTGTGACCACAGAGTTAGAGCCAGAGTTAATGGATGCAGGTTGGAGGTGGATTTTACTCCACCCAAGGGGGAATGAACAAACTGGCCTTGCCCCAATCAGAAACGGCTATATGAGAGGCACAATGTTCGGCCAGAGGCTGGGTGAGTCAATGGCAGAGGGTGGTCGAGGGTGGTGGTTCATAGACCTTTGAAGCCATTGCCAATCTTAGAGCCATTGTGTTAGTGGCTGTTGGGCAAACCCACCAAACTGACCAGTTCGTCTGAAGCTTTGCCAGATTTATCAGTGAAATCTCTATCCCTAACTCAAAGGACACATTCTTATATATATTTAGACAAGTAAACTCTTGCAATGTAATCTTGGATCTCTCTAAGGTGTGTCCTAGATTTCTAGGTGAAGGCAGGTCACTGCGGGCACTACGTGACCTGTGATGACCTGAAAGTGTTTATCTAGAATCACTTCACAGACTATACTTAGACTGGAAAGTAACTTGCATCTCGGGGAGCAAGAGGATGGATGGATTCTCTTCTCTATGATTCTCCTTCCTCATTTCCGAAATGTTTGACATGGCTCCCCTGGACGTGGAGAGTGGGACGAGAGGAGTGGTAGAGGGGGCAGGAATAATTTTCCTTACCAGGCCCTGCTGGAGGCTGGTACCATGCCCTGTGGGCCTGCTAGTGCCTTTCTCTAGCAAGCTGCTTTGTTCAGCGACAGTTTCCTTGCAGAGCAATTCCCTTGGAACAAGTGCGATCCCTTCCTTCTCATAACCCATCGCTGACTCTTCCTATAGACCTCGGGAGCCCTCAGTCCCTGTGGCTTCCCTTCACTATTGGCAGTTTGCCAAGGCATCCAACCAAACAGGGTCATGGTCCCCTGCAGAGGCAGATGGACCCTACTCAGAATTTGTTTTCAAATGCCCAAGCTGGTGATGCCCCCTCCCTCCCAACGGAGACAATATGGAAAGGTATATAACTCACACAATGGAGATCTCTGGGCAGCAGGGCATGCCTCTTGAGCAGGCCCCAAAGAGCTTGAGAAAGCAAGAGAAGGAGACCAGCCTGGACTTTTAATGTGGGGGCAAGGGTTTCCATCAACAGGAGGAGACCCTAGACTTTCTAGGCGTGTGTTCACATGAAGGCACGGGGGCGGAGGGGGGGTGCAGGGAGAGAAGGGTGAGGTCTGAGAACCGTCAACAGTCAGATGTGAAACACAGAGTCATTTTCCTCATTACAAACAGGCTCTGCACCAGCACATCCAGGCCCAAATCTGTGTACGGGATTCCCCCATGCACACATCTTTTCTCTCTCAAACTTGGTAGGCAAGCCGCGGTAGTGTGGTGACTTGCTAACTTGATTTTTATTTTATTTTTATTTTTTTAGCGTTTTTATTTTATTTTTGAGAGACATAGAGACAGAGCGTGAGCAAGGGAAGGGCAGAGAGAGAGGGAGACACAGAATCCGAAGCAGGCTCCAGGCTCTGAGCTGTCAGCACAGAGCCTGATGTGGGGCTCGAACTCACAGATCATGAGATCATGACCTGAGCTGAAGTTGGATGCCCAACCGACTGAGCCACCCAGGCGCCCCCTAACTTGATTTTTAAAAGAAGTCTTTTATTAAGAGTTTACCGAAATCCAGATGAAGGAAAGCTGGAGCCTAAACATGAGTTGGTTATCTTCTAGAATCATCCAGGTCTCAGGCAACGAGGCAGTAAGAAGGGAAGCCAGAGTGCGGACTCAAAATACGTTGTGGAGGTAGGTTACCCACGTCTGTTAGATTTCTCACTATCCAGGGCTCAGCTTTCCTCCATCTGTTGTTCATCAGTTTCAGCTTTGTGTTTACATGATGAGAAAGAGAAATATATATTAATCTAGCCGACGGTGCAGTATGGAAAGAGCTTTGGAGACTTGGCGGACTGTGCTTTTTGTCCCAGCAAAAAGTTTTCTGAAATGGTAACCAGCCGGGACCCACAGCGTGACCAGGACTGCACCACTGAGCCGTGAGGGAATGGCCCATTTCGTACACCCCGGTCCTTATCCGCCAGCTCCCATGAAAAATGTCCTCCCCCGACTCCGTTATTCCCATTTTCTGCTGGACTGATTTTTACCTTTGTTCTCAACACCTTCATTTGTTTTGTCTTGCAAGCTTAATTAAAGTTTAAGGTGGGCAGACATTTCTGAAGACAGAGTGATCTCTTTTTAATGATATGGTGCAGCTGGAAGCCAGCTTCTTAGGAAGCGCAAAACTCGGAGGCATTTTGTCTGACTCCTTCCACTTGGTGAAGTAACTGGAGGACCAATTTAGATTGTGTTGGAATTACAGTAACGTTTGAGAAAACAGCACGCGTGCGTGCAAAGGATGTATGCAAATGCAAGCATCGGGATGCGGGAGTCCAGGACCATCTGCAGTCCCCAAATGAAGCGTACATTTCTGGGAATAGAAAGGACAGCATCGAAGATGAAATGCCGGTAACTTTCTGTTGGAGAAAGGTCCGGAAACTTCCAATTATTTTCAAACACGGTGACTTAGAACGCGACCGTTTTTTCTTTGTCGTTTTTATTGCACTAGACATTGTGGAAGAAAGTTTTCACTGTATATAAATTAGAAAACATTAAAGTATGAAGGTAAAACACCTCAATTCTACCACTCATCAATCATCATTATAAGCCGTTTGGTTATTTGGTTTGTATTTCTTATAATTAGTTAAAATAGCATCATGTTCTGCACTTAAAAAAATTTTTTTTTAATTTATTTAAGAGAGAGGGAGAGAGAGAGGGAACACACAAGTCTGAGAGGGGGAGAGAGAATCCCAAGCAGGCTCTGGGCTGTCAGGACACAGCCCAAGTCTGGGCTCAAACTCACGAACTGTGAGATCATGACCTGCACCGAAATCAAGAGTCGGATGCCCAACTGTCTGACCCACCGAGGCGCCCCTTGCACTTTTTTTTAAATCTATTTGGTTCACTAATGAAAATCTCAAAGAAAAACACTTAAAAAAATTTTTTTAAACATTTATTCATTTTTGAGAGACAGAGAGAGATAGTGTGAGTGGGGGAGGGGGAGAGAGTGAGAGGGAGACACAGAATCCAAAGCAGGCTCCAGGCTCTGAGCTGTCAGCACAGAGCCTGATGCAGGGCTCAAACCCATTGGACTTTGGGTGATTATGACATTTCGATGTAGGCTCATCAGTTGTAACATATGTGCCATTCCGGACAGGGTTGTGGATAATGGGACAGTCTGTGCCTGTGTGGGAGCTTGAGTATGTGGGCACTCTATTTTGCTGTGAACCCAAAACTTTTTTTCAAAAAAATAAAGTCTTTTTTTGTTTTGAAAAAAAGCGCTATCTGGACACCAGAAGCATAAGCAACAAAAGTACAACAAGACAAATTAGACCAAAATCAAACTTCTGTACGTCAAAGAACACGCTCCACAGAGTGAAATACAATTTAAGGAATGGACAACGTATCTGCAAATCATATATCTGATAAGGGGTTAATATCCAAAATATATAAAGAACCCAACAACAAAAGACTGAGTAACCCAGTTAAAAGTCAGGCAAAGGATTTGAACAGACATTTTTTCAAACTTGGATACAAATGGCAAGAAGCATGTGAAAAAATGCTCAATCTCCGTAATCACAAAGGAAATGCAAATCAAAAACTCCATGAGGTGTCACCTCACACCCAAAAGGATGCCTGCTATGAAAAAAATTACGAATACTGGAGATGATTTGGTACCATCAGACCCCTTGTGCAATGGCGAAGGGAAGGGAAAATGGTGCAGTCTCTGTGGAAGGCCGTCTGGCAGGTCTTCAAAAAATTAAACAGAATTGCCACATGATCTGGTATTTCTACTTTTCAATAAGCACTTAAATGCGTTCAACACAGGAGCTCAGACAGAGTCACCCATGTTTATAGCAGCACTGGTCACAGTAGGCAAGAGATAGAAGCAATCCGAGTGTTCACTGAAGGATGATGGGTAAACAAGATGTGGTCTATGTATACGATGGGATATTATTCCGCTTAAAAGGAAGGAAATTCTGACATATGCTACCACTCGGATGAACCTGGAAGGCATTGTTCCGAATGAAGTAAGCCAGTCACAAAGGGACAAATACTGATTTCACCCATATGAGGTATCTGGACTGGTCAAATTCCAGAAACTAGAGTGGTGGTGCCCAGGCACTGAGGGGAGGGGATCAGAATGAGGAGTGGCTGTGTAATGGGTACATTTTCAGTTTTATAAGATGAGAAAGTTCTGGAGATTGGTAGCACAACATTGCATATATAATTACCGCCGCTGAGCCGTACACTTAAGAATGGTTAAGATGGGGGTGCCTGGGCGGCTCAGTCGGTTGAGCGCCGACTTTGGCTCAGGTCATGATCTCACGGTTTGTGAGTTTGAGCTCCGCATCGGGCTCTGTGCTGACGGCTCAAGGCCTGGAGCCTCCTTCAGATTCTGTGTCTCCTTCTCTCTCTGCCCCTCCCCTGCTCACACTCTCTCTGTCAAAAGTAAAATAAACATTAAAAAAAAATAAAAGAATGGTTAAGATGGTAAATTTTATGTTATGCATGTCCCCCATCTGCAAATCCAGACAAGTGGCAAAAATGAACAAAAAATTCAAAAGCATTGGCCCAGTTGACTGGAAGTTCTCTGATGAAAGGGTCTGAGGAAAAAAGATGTCACCAGTGTCTGTCCTATTAATTCCAAACTGACACTCAGATGTGTGCCACGGAAGTCAGAAAGTCAGTGAGGTAGAACAAAGGATTCACGAACAAGTGGAAAGAGTTGGCAGTGAGAAGATCAGCAGCGAAGAATTTACAACTAGCAGCCTTCAGTCTGTCACCTGGCTCTCACAGAGCTCGAAAAAGATTGTTCATAATTGAAGTTTGACTTGGCTCGTCCATAACGGTTACCTGGTTCTTTACAGGAAATAGTCAGGATTCTTTTCTAACTTAACTAGGGCAAGTTCGTTTCTGGACTAAATGTATCCCTCAAAATACAGAAAGGAAAAATTCATTTGTAAGTCAGTTGAGTGAAAGTTTGAACTGATTTGTAACTTGAAAACAATCCTAGGAATGGTCTTTAAATTTCCAGCTCTTATCATACAGATCTTATGAAAGTATCAATGATCTGAAAGTTCTCAGGACCAATTTCATTCACATCGAGTGGCTGCTTCCAAGGCTGCTTCTAAGAGGTAGAACTTTCTGTGGTTTGGTCTGGGAAATTGGAAAAAGAATTCCAGGCCTGAGACTCTTCCTTCCTTCTAGGATTCTGGCCAGTGTAGAACATACACAAAAGGGACTTTCCAAATTGAGCTCAAAATATTCTCTTCATGGGTAGGCAAGTGCCTGGTGCCCACTCAAATGCATGGCTTCTGGGAAACTTTGATGGGGGCACAAGTTTGACCTGTGCTCAGAGTAGGACTTTTGTGGAAGGCTCCCTAAGTGACAGAGCCACCTGGAAGAGTCAAGACCAGAAGATTTGGGTCCCCACCAGAGGAGATGAGGGCTCATGAGCATGTTGAGTTCAGTGACAGAGGAATACATGTTGCAACTCTGCACAGGTAAATTTTAAGGTATTGACATCCCACTGGACAGAAGCCAAGCCTGTCCCCGGGAGCAGCTGACTTCACATCTACACGGATCACACATTTGCTCTGGGCCTGCGTCTTAACTGTTGCTCCTTGGAAAGAAATTTTGGTTTTACCCAAAACACTCCTCACGAGCTGTAGCAGCTTTTGTGGGAAAAGTCGATTGTGTGTGGTGGGATCTGGAGTCCATCCAATGTATGACAGTCCTCTGGATCTTTCTTTTCCTGCTGTTGGTTGATTGGCATTTATCACCCGCTAACTCATTATCTGTAGGTCAGGGGTACCCTCCAGTCACAGCAGCTCCTGTTAATGGATAATATAGGAATCTCTGCATCTTAGATGCAATGTTGCAGCCATTTTAATGGATAAACCAATAGAACCAAAGATTTGGGTCTTCTCTGCACTTTGTACGGGACTCGCCACTTTATGCGTGTTACGTAAACGTAGGAGAGGAGGTAATGATAATGAAAAAGACCTGGAGATTCATAGTTACAAGCTCTGAAAGGGGTCTGCTCCAGCGAAAGTGTCTGCTCAAGCTTTTTTAAAACTTTTTATTTTTATTTTTTTATTTTTTTTAATGTTTATTTATTTTTGAGACAGAGAGAGACAGAGCATGAGTGGGGGAGGAGCAGAGAAAGAGGCAGACATAGAATCCGAAGCAGGCTCCAGGCTCTGAGCTGTCAGCACAGAGCCTGACGCGGGGCTCGAACTCACAGACCGCGAGACCATGACTTGAGCCGAAGTCGGCCGCTTAACCAACTGAGCCACCCAGGCGCCCCTCAAGCTTTTTTAGCCTGTATCCTATTTGGGATCACACCGTGCAGACACCAGTCAGACGGGAGAGAAGACTGCTTCTCTCTCTACAATGTGGAGGGGGCTGCAGCCACGATAAATGAAATTAGCTGAATGCCTGCGGTGACCTCACCTCTTACAGCGAAGACCTGGAGATCTTTCAGGCCAACTTTGTGAAAACGAGTCGATTAGCCCTGGTAGCTCTGGGAAAAACTGTGATGTGCTCTGCATGCCCCTTTTGGGCTCTGCCCACCCTTGGGTGTTGTCAATGGGAGTGAAACAGCCTTCCTCTGCCCAATCGGACCTTCCAAATGGTACTTTGACTTGCTCACGCAGAAATTCACTGGGATTATAGCCACATGCCCTGTCCATTCCAACATAGTTCTTTCTCCAGCCAAGACCAACAACTGTGGGAAGGAATAGCATGCAGGCCGTTCCATTTTGGAAAGTTTTCCATCCTCTCACAAAGCCACCCACATCTGTGCCTTCATCACGCTCCTGCAGCCTGGTCTTCCTTGTAGTGATTGGGTCCATCGATCCCCTGATTCTATTTTCAATATTCTTCTGTGCCCCAAACACCTAGTGAATAGTTATCTGGCAAGGTTCTGGACATCAAGCGAGTCCTTGACAAGCAAAGCCCCATTTCCTACTCATTATACTCGGAAATACGACTCATGGAGGGAGCACAAAACGAGTTGGAAAACAATGGAAAAAATAAAATTAGACATGAGAAAATAAGGGAGTGAAAGCATGTAAGGTAATAGGAGAAAGAAACAGTTATGATGATGAGACTGAATTAATAGGATCGGTAGGGTGGGGGATGAAACACCCAGGAAGTGATCAGAAGAGGCAAGAAACTTAAGTAGAGATTAGCATGAACATAAGAGTCATCAACAAACATGAGCAACAGGTTTTGTTTTGTGAGGTGAAAGGTCCAACCCATTTAGTTCACCAATTGATTTTATTGTTTTGTTTCGTTTTTTTTCTCCCATAGAATCTACTGGTTGTCAGATTCCTCTTGTCTCGTTAAATTGCCCATTTTACTTTAAGGATATAATTAATCTGCTTCTTTTTTTAATGTTTATTCATTTTTGAAAGAGAGAGAGAGAGAGACAGACTGCAAGCTGGGGAGGGGCAGAGAGAGAGAGAGAGAGATACAGAATCCAAAGCAGGCTCCAGGCTCTGAGCCATCAGCACAGAGCCCAATGCAGGGTTCAAACTCACAAACTGCAAGATCGTGACCTGAGCTGAAGTAGAACACACAACTGATTGAGCCACCCGGGCGCCCCTATAATTACCCTGCTCTTCAAGACAGATGGGAAGACTGGGGCAGAGGAGAGAATGTGTCCTGGAAACATGACAGAATGTTCTCAGTTCGGGTGGCAGAGAGACTGATCACAACATAAACAGAGAGGAGAAGGTAACAAGGAATATTGATCACATCTATAAACTGATGAACCAGAGTGTTCCCTAGATTGAAAGACTCCTCGTCCTGGAATTACATCTTTCCCTGAGAGTTAGGCTACGCATTGAGTCTGATTCCACAAGAAACAGAAAATAAAGGATCAGAGAGTAGACAGAGGAAGAGAATCCGGGGAACCAGATCTCCCCAGCCTGATGGCCGTCTCCTGCTTCCAACAGCTACTTCTTTCAGCAGAAGTGTCTTGTCACTGAGTGCCCAGTGTCTCCCCAGTGCCATCTTGGGTCCCTTGACAGCTTGATAGGGAGGTCATAATAGGGCTCCTCCCAAGGCTAGGAATGGCCAACATTTACTCAGTCACTTTGCAAATCGCCTACGAATCCTTACACATGAGAAGACAGAAGATGACAGAAGTCCAGTCATTCTCCCAAGTTCTGCTAAGCGGTGAAGTTGTGCTTTGAGGCCATCTAATGCCCAAGCCTGCATTTCCTCCCCTGAGCCAGGCTGTCTCATTCACAACATAATGTATTTTTTTCAAAACTTTATTCAGACTGTAATTGCCTAGGAAAACAAGCCTAACAACTAATGCAGGGTCACATGCTAAGATGCCGGGGTCGCCCTGAGAGGAGGCCAGCTCCTACTTCAAGGCTTCCGGCTGGTCCAGGGTTTCACCTGCGTGATGGTTGGTCTAGGCGCGAGAGAAGACGCGAAGTCAGTCTCTCGGAGTCAGCCTCATATCAGGACTGGCCCGGGGCTCCCTAAGTAAGGGCTGAAACATAAAGACAAGACAAAGACACACAAAGATGTGGAGACAGCCTCTTTTGGAGACTGCTCCAAGTTTATTTTTCTCTCTGGGTTTTTATGTAGGTTTAGAAGCAGTACAGGCATATATTTTGTAATGATTAACAAAATGATTTTAGCCCTCATGATTGTTCCCATGATTTACAATAGAAATGTTCAGAAAGAGCTTCGGTTACACAGTTCACACGTAAGCAAGATATGACAAATGGGTACATTCGATAGAAATGTTCAAAAACAGTTTCAGTCAAAAGATCAAGAACAATTTACATGCAGGCAAGGTACAACGAATGGGCACACTCTAGTAAGTGGTATAGGTTGAAAGAGCAAGCACAAAGGTTTTTGGTTACAGTTGAAAGATTATGTGAAAAACATCCTTATTTTTCTGTAACATACTACAACTTCTATTTCCTTAGTAATTATGTCCCAAGACTCACAGCAATAATCACATTTCTGAGAGTCTGGCATCACTCTAAGTAGATCAATAATACATTCTAAATTTTATTGATTTCTTAAAGATTTTATTTCCATGATTCTCAATATGATTTTATTATTAATAAAGTATAGCAGCATATGTTGGCTTAATAGGGGAGAAAGCTGTGGAGCACTCCTATTTTTCTATGGCCCATCTTCTTCAGGAGATATTAGGATGAATCGCAAATGAGCACAAAGGCCCAGTGACCCTATAGCCAGGTGTCCTGGTGACTCTTACTGCAACTGTGCCTGTCTTAGGTTGTTCCCCCCTGAGGAATCTTACCTGTCTTTGGCTAACCAGCCCTCCTTCAGAGTCAAACCAGCCATAATTGTGTTCTTGTTGTATTATAACCTGGCATATGCTTTAGGGCACCCCCATCCACCGATGAGGGCCCTGGTCTAGGGCACTGTCTTATGGGCCTGAGTCTTCTCCTTAGGCAATGTCACCAGGGCCAATGTCTTCTGGTCTCCAACACTAAGATGTCTTTTGGTTTGTACTTTGGGAGAGAACACAGGTTTGCTGACTTTTCCCTGGATCGTTTTCTGATCGGTTTCTGATCAATATCTTTCAATATCTGCATGAAGGGTATCTCATGTAGACCCTACGTCTTCTAAAAAATTCATTCCGCAGCCCTTCCTGAGTACCTACTAAGACCAGTTTCCATGCGAAGTGTCTAGAGATGATAAAAACACATCCTTGCCACAGGATGTTCATGGTTATGTGAAGGGGACAATCATGGGCAGTGAATGATACAGAATCTGATGAACGCAGTGGTAGGGGCTGACCACCAGAACTGAGAAAAGGCTTCACACCACCTTCAACAACTATTTACTGGATGATTACTATGCCTCTCTGTTTCTTTCTCTCTCTGTCTCTTGCATGTCCCATATGATATTTCCAAGGATTGGATTTGGGTGTAGAGCTGTTTTTCTCTGTCCTTCTTTTCTGATTGTTTTGCTGGTATGACACCATTTCTCTTTTGGGAAACTCTCCTTTCTCCACTCAGTCCATGTGACTTTAAGTGTGGCTTGAACCTCTTCCTGGTATGGAGACATGAGTAAGACATGCCAGTCAGCATGATCCACACTCCTGTCCAAAGAAAGGTTTGGGAATGAGTATGAGATACAAGTCAGACTAGATGAGAGTTAATCCCAAGATATTCATTTCTTCTGTGGTCGCTAAGCAGGTAGGGTGCACACCTGAATAGGTGGGCTCCCCTGGGAGAGAGCCTCATGGAGAAGGAAGCTGACCTAGAAGGAAGACAAATTCAGATACCACTGTCAGGTCTTTCTATTAATATAAAGTGCTAGTTGACTACCACTCAACTATTAACATGGCTAAATAAAACCCAAACTAACAATAGCATATCTGGCAAGAATGCGGAACAACAGGAACTCTCAGTCACCATGGGCGATGATGCAAAACGGTCCAGCCACTTTGGAAATTGGTTTGGCAGTTCTTACAAAGTTAAATATAGCCCTACCATATGATCAAGTAATCACACTGCTAGGTATTTACCTAAATGGGTTGAAAACTTACGTTCACACCAAAACCTGCACACTAAATGTTGATGGCACTCCTATTCACAATTGCCCAAACTGGCGGCAGCCAAAATGTCCCTCAAGATGTGTCAGGAGAAACGCATATTGCTACGTGAAAAAGTCAGCTTGGAGATGTTCCATATTGAATGAGTCCAACTATATGACATTCTGGATGAGTCAAAACTATAAAAACTGTAAAACCACCGGTGATCGGCTGGAGGGGGAGGGGCAAGGAGGGAGGGGCAGGTTGTGCACAGATTTTTCACAGCTTTAGTGAAACTATTAGGAACGACAGTGTGAAGGCTCATTGGTCGACAACTAGGACTGTCAAAGAGCAAGTGGGAGCCATAATGGAAACCAGAAACTTTAATCAATGTTAACAAATGTGCCACACTAATACAGTATTAAGACTAGGGGATATTATAAAGGGAGGGTTTTATGGGAACTCTCTGTACTCTCTGCTCAGCGTTCTGTTCTGTAAACCGAAAACTGCTTTAGAAATGAGGAATTAACTTAAAAATGCTATCGATAACTCTCGAATAATTTATTCAATGATTTAGACTGTTGACAAAAGACTTACATAAATGCAAAACAAGAACTCAGGTGGGTGATGTGATTCGAACTATTAAATTTTGTAACAAGTGATGAGCAGTCAGATTGGGAACTTTATAAATAGATGAGTATTGCTAAATGCCCAGGCAGTAAAATTTGCTGAAAAATATGTTTCTCCCCTTCTAGTTTTTTATGCCACTCGAAACACAATTACAGAGAATTGGGCCAATCAGAAGAACAAAAGCGATGTGGCTCAGCTAACATTTTAGTGTTGAAATCTGTAAGTACATGGCAAAAATCAATGCACATGAATAAACACGGATCTTGTGAGTGAAAAATAAAATAAATTAAAATACAATAAAATAAAGCATTAGTGGAGGAAGTAAACTCATCAACTCTCCACCTCACTCACAGAGCATACGAAATAGTAAACATCGTACAAAAGAAACGTGGACGCCCATCTAACATTTCACACCACAGACTAGGCTTTGGTATTACTGGCTGCAAAGTATCATTTTAAATAAAAATTACGATACGAATGGCAATGTATTTCTAATAAGATTTTTCGGCTGTGATGGTATAAATCCTTCTGCTCCAAGTTACACTACATTCTGCCCGCCGGCTGAAAGAAATCATTGCCTTGGAGATGACTCGAGATTTAATTTTTGCACTTCTAGGCGAACTCCCGGGGGGGACGTATATTTCTTCGAGAACAAGAGCATTCCCTGTGTAAGCCCTCCCTTCGCCAAGCTTGCGGCCATCCTCTGTTCACCTAGCAGGAATAATGCTTAACCATTAACATCATAAATCACTTAGAGGACCAGGTGTGGGTGATTTGAAAGATATATCGAGTGGAACCGAGCAAATTAGGCCTGTCCCCGTTGTTTTCTCTTTATTTATTAATGGCAATAATTCTATCCTAATCTTTCGTACAGCACTTTATCCGTTACGTGGCATGTAAAGCTCTGTAAATGATTTTCGCGGCTGTCTTCCTCCTCCTGCCCCCACGGGAGAGGCAGACGTCTCTAATTCCTTAGCATGAGGGCAACAGGCTCTTGCCATGCCCGCGGTCAAGGGAGTCTGTACAGACTCATCCTCTCCTCTCCCAAGCAAGGACTTAGAGTCGATGAAGTAAGCACTAGACAAATCAAAGCAGACAAAAGTAACGTCATTTTAAGGAAACAGAACAGTTTTCAGGCCCTGGGGTTGTTCACCTCGACTTTGCCGCAAGTATGAGCGTGTTTGAAGAAAGAAGGTGTCAGTCAGATGAAGCGGGGTCAGGTCACCCCTGTAAGGAATGAAGAGTCAAGTCAGTGGAGGAATATGGGCACTTCCTATACAAGCTCTGTGGCCTGGGGGAGGAGCCAGTTGGGCTTCCGCTTTCCAATTGTCCGGTCCCACTGCCCTTCCCCAGCGTTCCAGGGGCGGGTAAAGGGGGTCGAGAGCTGATGGATCCATTGGGAAGACCATTTCTAGGAAGCGTTTCTCTTGTGCACCCACCCTCCCCTCTCTGGTCCAATGCCATGGTCACCCTAGCAGCCTTCTGATTATGAAGCGGCTTTTCATGTACACGTTCTAACTATAGAAAAATGGTTTGGCCTTATATATTTTGAATTTTAGTATTTTCTGTGATATAATTTTTTCTTTTTAAAACAATTTTTATTGTGGTCAAATACATATATCATCATATTTACAATGTTAACCATTTCTAAATATACAATTCAGTGGCATTAGGCATATTCAGTGTTGTGTTACTATCATTCCTGTCCATTTCCAGAACTTTCTCATGAGCTCAAACAGAAACTCTGTCCACATTACACACTACCTCCCCATTTCCTCTCTTTTTAGCCTCTGACAAGGGCCGGTCTTTCTATTTCTCTGAATATACCTATTCTAGGTACCTAATATAAGTGGAAAATGCAGTATTTGTCCCTTTATCTGTCTTCATTCATTCAGCATAATGTTTTCAAGGTTCACTCATGTCGTAGCATGTATCAGGGTTTTATTCCTTTTTTAGGGTGAATTACATTCTACTGTGTCTATGCTACGTTTATTCACTGATCTGTCGATGGGCATTTGGGTTGTTTCTACCTTGTGAATAATGTTGCGATGAACATGGGCATACATGCATTTGAGTCCTTTCTTTCGGTTTGCTTGGATAAACAAATTACCATATAGTCCAGAATTATATGGTCATTCTATATTTAGCTTTTGAGAACCTGCCAAAATGTCTTCCTCAGTGGCTGCACTGTTTTGCATTCCTGCCAGCAATGCAGAGAGATGCCCGTTTGTGCACGTCCTCACCAATACTTGTTCCTTTCTTTTTTTGTCTTTTCTTTCTTTTCTTTTCTTTCTTCCTTCCCTTCCCTTCCCTTCCCTTCCCTTCCCTTCCCTTCCCTTCCCTTCCCTCTCATCTCCTCTGGTCTCCTCTCCTCCCCTCTCCTCTCCTCCCCTCTCCTCTCCTCTCCTCTCCTTTTCTTCAGGGGGAGGTGACTAGCCATCCTAATGCATGTGAAGTGGTATCTGATTGTCTGACTTGTACTTCACTGATTGATTGCTGATGTTGAGCATTTTTTCGTGTGCTTATTGGCCATTCGTGTATCTTCTTTGGAGAAATGTCCATTCAAGCCCTTTGCCCACTTCTTAAACTTGTGCGTGTGACACAATCTCATAATGTAAATTTGTGTAAATTCTTCTTCGGTTATCTAATTCCTGGTCAACCTGGTGTAGGGAGAGACTGTGTTGGTTTTGTTGACATAAGAAGCTTGGCATGGCAGTTATTTCTACTATGAATTAAAATTTCCTTGTGGTTTTATACTTCAGTCTTCTGAGTCTGACTAATGTGAGTTCATGCCCAGGAGATAGCTTTGTTCTTGAGGTGCTGGCCGATCAGATTCTGAACGTGTGAGACAGGGGCCTAAACCCAGATCACTGTTTATTCCCCACTGTGATGAAAGATACCCTGTGAGGTTTTGGGCAGAGAGCTATTGGCCCTCCACGTTTTTTGGGTTTATGTAAAAGCTTCACTGTCCAGTAGTAGCCACCCCATGTGGCTTTAAAACTAATCTTTAAAATTAAATTGCACGGTGGCTGGGTGGCCCTATCGGTTGAGCATCTGACTTCAGCTCAGGTCATGATCTCACAGTTTATGAGTTTGAGCCCTGCGTCAGGCTCTGTGCTGACAGCTCAGAGCCTGGAGCCTGCTTCAAGTTCTGTGTCTCCCTCTTTCTCTCTCTGCCCCTTCCCTGCTCATGCTCTGTCTCTCTCTCTCTGAAAAACAAATAAACATTTAAAAAATTTAAAAAATTAAATTAAATTGAAATTAAATAAAATGAAAAAGTCAGTTCTATAGTCTCGCTAGGCTAGCCACCTTTCAACTACTTGTAGCCACATGTGGCCAGTGTCTACTATACTGAACAATACCGATATGGAATTTTCCCATCATCTTAGAAAATTCTATTGCACAGTAATGATTTAGAAAATGCACATTTTATTCTTTATATGTTTATTTATTTTGAGAGAGCAAGTGAGTGAGTGGGGTGAGACACAGAGAGAGAGAGGGAAAGAGAATCCCAAGCAGGCTCCCCGCCATCAGTGTGGAGCCCCACGCAGGGCTCGGTCTCACGACCGTGAGATCATGACCTGAGCTGAAATCGAGAGTCAGACACTTAATCGACTGAGACGTTCCCACCTCCTCTTCCAGGACCATGTCTATGCACACTGCCACCATTAGCTACCTCCGCAACATCCGGCATAGAGACCAGTGTTTCCCACAACTTGAAACAAACTGCACGCTCCGTAGCAGATGCGGGAGCCCAGCCAGTAGCTCCTCGGGTCCTACCACTGGAGCAGCCTGGCTTCCAGCTGCCAACATCTGCCTCTTCGCCAGTGGGCTTCGACTTGCCCTTAAGCTCCCTGCCTACAAGTGCTGTCGGACAGACGAGCTGAGGAGGAGCTCATGGACCCCTGCTGGTGACTTGCTTAATGACACCTTGTCTGCCTTCTCTTCCCTGTCGCACGGCCTGCTCCCCTATTGGTGTTTCCTTGGCTCATTTCCCAATAAACTTAGCTAAGAGAGTGTTCTTTTAAGAAAAGATGTCGCATGGCCAGATATGCTTGGGAACTCCTAGGCTCAACAGAAGTGAGTAGATTTCCTCACCATAAGCCTTCCAAACACATCTGATATGTTAATCTACTTAGTGAATCTCCAAGGTTGGGGAGTAGACAGACTATCCAAAGTTATTTGGCAAAGTGTTACTGTGGAATACAGCGCATGCATGCTTGGGCATCAATGATACGGCTTAAAAAGAGCTATGATGGGGCGCCTGGGTGGCTCAGTCAGTTGAGCTTCCGACTTCAGCTCAGGTCGTGATCTCGCAGTTAGTGAGTTCAAGCCCCACATCGGGCTCTCTGCTGTCACCACAGGGCTTGCTTCAGATCATCTGTCCCCTTCTCTCTGCCCCTCCCCTGTTTATGATCTCTTAAATAAATAAATAAATAAATAAATAAATAAATAAATAGAACAAAAGGAACAGCTACAATGTGGTAACTGAATGAAATGTTTGGGAAGAACATGGTGTTGAGTGTTTTTTGTTCCCCTTTCTAGTATGATTTCACATGAAATGTATAGAACTCATTAATTCAAAGGCACACAAATACTAAAAGCACAAACGTACTTTCAAGAAGCAGTGGACAAGTTAATGAGCAGTGTTTACTGTGCATCGCGAGTCATCATGAAACCAAGGCACCCAGAGAATGGTCCGGAAGGCAAGCCGGCCAGGACTGGCACACGCATCGCGTGGTCGATGACAGAGCCTTGCTCAATGCTTAATTAAACAGTTCTGATTGTTCTCTGAGTATGAGAAAATGCATTTGGAGATTCATGCTGGTGGTTCTGCCCTCCCAATTAATCTCGTTACAAATAGGTCCTTAGCCAATTCGCTTTTTCATTATTAAGGGGACAAATCATAACAGAGCGTGAACTAGAACTAATTTGTCATGGTAAATACTCAGAAAGTTAAGTGGAGTTGAAATTAGGTTCATTTAAACCCCAAGAGCAAATTTATTTCCTGTTTCAAGACCCTTGCTTTTCTCGGGGGCCTAACGGGGTAGGGGGTGGGGGCAGCTTCCTTGGCATCTGAGGTGAGCCTCAGCATAGGTCTGACATTGGCTCGCCTCTGGGGGAATTTCAGGATGGGCTCGCAGAATCTTCCT
This sequence comes from Paguma larvata, assembly GCA_030068075.1. Lineage (NCBI taxonomy): Eukaryota > Metazoa > Chordata > Mammalia > Carnivora > Viverridae > Paguma > Paguma larvata. Next base: position 145,460,854 of record CM057824.1, read on the forward strand.
CCACCCCTGATGCACCAATCGAGAGAGCAAACTGTGGATATACAGATAACATTTAATCTTTGACTATTATTTATTGGATTAATGGTGTGTGTGTGTGTGTGTGTGTGTGTGTGTTTCTCTCTCCCTCCCTTCCCTCCTCCATCCTTCCCTCTTTCCTTCTTCCCCTCCCGCACCTCATATGGCTAAGTCTCTCTCCTGAGAGAGAGGGCACTCCAAAATCATACCTAAGAGCCAAATTAAATAAGTATTTATATTTAAATTTAATAAATAGATTTAAAACTCACCGAACTTCATGTAAAATATTTTTCAAAAATCCTGCCAATTTTATTTTCTCGGTGGATGTTAGTTTGTATAAATGACACATTTGCATCGTTTTAAGTAACATTTGCAAACACCCATTTTTAAAATGCGTTCTCTCTAAGTAGTCCTTCCTTCCTCTTCCCTCCCTCCCCCCTTCCTTCCTTCCTTCTTTCCTTCCTGCCTTCCCTCCTTCCTTTCTTCCTTTCTCTCTGTTTTTGTATATCTCTACCACAAAAGTAGATTTGGAAGGAAATTTTCTATTCCTAAGCCTCTCAAAGCCTAAGGAAATGCAGATTCAGAACAATAAAAGTTCTTCTCATGGGCTGCCCTCGGGACCCATGGGAGGTGGCAGGTTGTTGTATGGAGGGCTTTTTCTTCCCTCCCTCTCTTTTCAGTTTACTTTCAATTTTATCTTTTATTTTCCCCTTCTCATTGATTTAATTTAATTTTTGAAAATATTTTGAAGAGTACCATGTTTCTAGAAGTCAAAAGTTCACCTCAGGGTAAATCAGGGAGGTGCTTTGCCCTCCCCGCTGCCCCAATGCCTTCCTGTGGGCAACCTGCCTTCCTGTTCTCCACACAGCACTCCCTGGGTTTCCTCCTGAATTGCCATTAAAGCATCCCCTTCATTTTCAGAGGGAACGCTAACTTTTTCTTTTCAAAGGATGTGCGAAGTATTCCACCATGGTCGGTTATTTTTCCGGAACACCTGTCACTTCATAAAGAAAACACATTTGATTGGTTTTTAATTTCGATGACCCTCTAAGTGTTTTGTCATAAAATAACTATTGAAAATCTATCAGGAAGAACAATTTTCTTGGTCCTCCAGGTTCATTGCAAAGTGTTCTACAGCTTCTGCTACATTTGACAGGCTGAGGCAGGCAGACTCTGAGGTGGACCTTGTGGTTCTGGCCTCCTGGGCACATGCCCCCCCCAATGCCTTCCTGTGGGGCACACACCCCATGGAGTGCGGGAAGGACCTGAGACTTGTTTCTAACCAGCAGAGTATGGCAAAGATGATGGGATGTGTGGTCCGTGATTATATCATATAAGACTGTAGCTTCTGGCTGGGGATTGTCTCTAACGACTCTCCCTTGCTGGTCTTGGGTTGAGCTGGTGGGCAGAGAGGCCAGTGCTGCCTTCAGCTGGCAGCCAGCATGGAGTTGAGGTCCTCGGTCTCATAGCCGGGGAAAAGCTGAACCCTCCCAACCACAGACCCTTCTCTGTCTGGGCCTCAGAGGAAAGCTGGCTCCCACCTTCCCCTTGATTGCAGCCTTGAAAGAGGCCGGGATGCCTCAGACCCAGCTAAGCTGTGTCTGGACTCTTGACTCCAGATATTATGAGATCATGCATGTATTTTCAGCCAACAGTACACTGACTGATGATTGGATAAAGAAGATGTGGTATATATATATATATACAATGGAATATTACCGGTGATAAAAAAAAATGAAATCGTGCCATTTGCAATGACATGGATGGAACTAGAGTGTATTATGCTAAGTGAAATAAGTCAGTCAGAAAAAGACAAATACCCCATGATTTCACTCCTATGTGGAATTTAGGAAACACAACAGATGAACACGGGGGAAGGGAAGGAAAAATAAAATTATATAAAAACAGAGAGGGAGGCAAACCATAAGAGACCCTGAAAGACAGAGAGCAACCTGAGGATTGACAGGGTGGGGGAGTGAGGGGGTATGGGCTAAATGGGTGATGGGCATCAAGGAGGGCACTTGTCGGGATGAGCACTGGGTGTGCTTTGTAAGTGATGAATCACTAAATTCTACTCCTGAAACCAATACTACGCTGTATGTTAACTAGCTTGAATTTCGATTTAAAAGTTTTTTTTAAGAAGATAACTTCGTGGTAACTTGTTACGCGGCACCGCTAACAAATAATACACAGGTCCTGCCTTTATAAACGCAGCCCATCCTTGCAACAGTTGCCAGCTTTTGAAGACAGGAGGCCATGGATTTCATGCAGGGGCGGGGGCTACCTCTGTGATCTTCACTTACCAACTGTCATTACGATTCCAGTCAAAGGAGCCACTCCATCACGGGCTGCATGACACGGTTTCTCCAGCAGACATTTTCATATCAAAAATTGCTCTTACGGAGATGTCTTCTCCAATAAATCTTCCAGTTGGCGACTCATTAAAAAAATATCATCTATCATACATCTCTTTACTGGAATAGAATCTAGCAGGTGCATAACTGAGGTATTGGAAGCCTCTGTGTTTTGGTCCAACTACATAACTAATATTCCCCACGACGTAACTTATTCTGATGCTTTTATCTTTACATTTTAGTGATGCTTCCTCAGTCCTTTCCAGATCTGTTGGCAAAGGAAAGTGTTTTAATTTGTTGATATATATGTATCCGTGTAGCCATTTTTCTGCCAGGGGATGAATGAATATTTCCCTCATGAGGGTTTTTCCACTGAGTGAGAGACTTCAGAGGAACTTCTAAACAATTATCATTAAACTTAGTGGGATTTTAGAGGTACTGGGTATCCAGTTGTTTTATTTTTAAAAAAATTTTCTTAATGCTTATTTATTTTTGAGAGAGAGAGAGCATGAGAGGAGGAAGGGGCAGAGAGAGAGGGAGACACAGAATCGGAAGCAGGCTCCAGGCTCTGAGCTGTCAGCACCGAGTTCAACGCGGGGCTGGAACTCACAAACAGGGAGATCATGACCTGAGTCCAAGTCGGACGCTTAACTGACTGAGCCACCCAGGCACCCCAGGTATACAGTAACTTTAAATACAATGAAGGAAAAATTAGGCAGCTGCCTTTTAAGTTTTAGTTTTTAATGGTCTTAGATTTTTGGTTTTTAAGTGATTTCGCTAATGGTGATGGCATTAATAATTACCAGCTCAAGGCTCAATTATACACTTAGATGAGTGTCACTATTTTGAAAAAAATTTTTGAGGCTTATTTATTTATACTGAGAGAGAGAGAGCATGCAGGCAAGAGTGGGGGAGGGGCAGAGAGTGAAGGAGAGAGAGGATCCCAAGCAAACTCTGCGTTGTCAGCATAGAGCCAGACATGGGGCTTGAACCCATGAAATGTGAGATCATGACCTGAGCCGAAATCAAATCAGGTGCTTAGCCGACTGAGCCACCCAGGCACCCCAAATGAGTGTCATTATTAAAGGAAAACGGATTTACATGCGTGTTGCAAATGCAATGGCTCCTGTTTGGCCTCCCTGTTTCCGTCCCCAATCCCCGTTGTCAATTTTCAGCCAGAGGATCACTTAAGAACACATTCCGTCACATCCCTGTGCAGACAGCTCTGTGGGTCTCATCTCGCTCCCAGGAAAAAGCACACCTCCATAGAGACCCATGTGCCTTCTCCCCTTTCATACCGGACACCGAGACCTCGCTGCCCCCTTCTTTCCTTCTCACTCATGCCTCCCCAACCACCACAGGGTCTCCCAGATTGAGAGAAGCAAGCCTCTACCCAGGGCCTTTGTAATTGCTCTTTTCCTTTGTAAGATAATTTCCTCACTTCATTTAGGTTCAGCTCAAATGTCTCCTAGTTAGAGAGACCTCCGCCTGCACCCTACGCACCCACACAGGCATTCCCCAGACTCTCCTAAGCCCCTGCCTTATTCTCCCCATAGCGTCTCTCTCACCTGACACTTTATATACATGCCTGTTGTCTCCACGTGAGAGTAGGATTGTTTTGTCCCTCTCTTATCCACAGTACCTAGATTGGGTCTGGCTTAGAGAGGGTGCTCATATAAGTATTTATAAAATGAGAGTATACATCCAAATAGCTTTCTTGATGATATTGATTTTTTTCAATGGCTTTCGTCTCCATTTGGACTAGGCTGTCATTGTTTTCATCTTGTAATGTGGTAAGAAAGGCGTAACACCAGGAGTAGACATGCTAGCTGTCATTGTGTGGTCGTTGCTTGTGATTACTTTTTTTTGTATTTTTTTTTTTTTTAGATTGGTTTTGAAAGCAATCGCTCATTTTGTCAGGGAGGGTTTAATTTAATCAATCAATCAATCAATTAATTAATTAATTTTAAGGTTTAAAAAAATTTATTTTGAGAGAGAGAGTGAGAACAAGCAGGGGAGGAACAGAGAAAGAGGGAGAGGGAGAGAATCCCTAGCAGGTTCTGCACTGTCAGTGCAGAGCTGGATGCGGGGCTCCAACTCATGAACTGTGAGATCATGACCTGAGTCGAAACTAAGAGTCAGATACTCAGCCAACTGAACCACCCAGGTGCCCCAGGGAGAGTTTAGTTGAAAGGAAATAATATAGTCTCAGACTTCACTGAGACGACTACGTATAAACACAGTATGGCGTCATAAATGAGATCAAAGAAATGAAAAGAGGCCTTCAGTGCTTCAGGACAACACACTTGTTCCCCCAGGACACCTTACGGACTGCATGGGATGCCTGAGAATCTGGCTTTCACTCAGAAGGCAGGGTGCACTAGTCAGGGACGTAGGCTATGCTGGGGTAACAAGTAGCCCTCATGTCTCAGTGGCCTCACATCACGAAAATTTGCTTCTCACTTTCCAGAAAGACTACTGTGGGTCAGGCAGATCTTCTCCGTACTACTGCTTTGCTTTAAGGGTCACTGTGGTAGTCAAGAGAAGGCTGTGATCAGGCCTCCATGGCCAGTCCCATTGGCCAGTTGTGAGTCGCATGACTCCAATGTACCTGCAAAGGATGCTGGGCAAATACAGAGGAGCCCACTGGTGTTTGGTGGGCTTAAAAATATCTGTCTTGTTTTCAATACATATATATGAAATATTAAGTATGGTTTTCTCCAGTGCAAAAAAATAAATATAAATATTTCCATTGCCTACTTCAATAGATTATTTCGTGTGTATCCACCATACTCTGGACACCACAGCTAAAACAATGAATACAGAAAACCCATATTTAACCAAAATGTGCTGTATCATCTTGTTTCATCATTTCCTTCTCGGTCCTAAGATGGAATAGAAAAATATCTAATTAATAATGATGTCTTTTGAGAGATTTTCTGGATAATGAAGATCTATTGCCACACCCGCATGGTCATGCTTGTCACCTGTGTCTCGGTCAGTGGGCTCTTCAATAATGGTAGCTAAGCCCATCTTCAGTGAGGAAAGGAGCAAAAAGAGGAAAAAGGCAAAGATATGCCCATGTTTATGTATTGATGAGGCTCCGTCTCAGGGTCAATTCTGCAAAGTATAGATGGGAATGACTGCTCGAAGATTCTATTTGGGATGATTCTGCCTAACAGGGGCAAAGAAGAGGGCTTAAAAACACCCTTCTCAAGGAAACAGAAAACAACGGAGCAGAATTACTTGCTGAGCATATGCTATGTAAGTGCTAAGTGGGGGTTCCAGGGTCATTACAGGCAGCCACAGTCAGAAGAGAAGGTGGTCAGTGGTGGACTGCGTGGGGGACAGACAGCTGTGACAGCGGGTCATGAAAATGGGAACAATGCCTTCTGGTGAAAGAGGTCAAGGAAAGTGCTCCTCACAGTGTGAGCCTCCTGGATCTTCAAGAGCAGACCACGCTACTCCCTCAGTGCCAAGTTCACTCATGTTTCTCTTTCTCTTTCACTTAGCTTCCCAGGGTCACAGCTTTTGCAATGTAATCATCTCCATACACCGCCTCCTCAAATGAGCCTGTGGCCGAACATGGAACTTGGCCTCCAGCCCCCAAGGAGGTCCACATCTCCAGGTTTGGACAACCTCTCCCATGGGCCCTATTTCCCTGTGGATGATTTGGCTGTTACCAAGGCTTGGCGAAACCCCCTTCTAGGAAAGGGAGCAGGACTGCTGCGCCTGAGAGCTGATCTACTCTCCCAGAGAGGGCCCGGGTGACTTGATCCTGATGATGTTCAGAGACACACTTCTCTATCTGAGCCTCTGGAAGAGTGTGCTTCTTTGAGCTGGGCGCGTGCTGTCAGCCTCTTCCCAGGCTGTACAGTGAGGTCAGCAAAACCACCTGTAAGCCCACAAGCCAAATGCACCCCCGTCTTTCCTGCGCTGGGGATGAGCTGGTACAATAGCAACGGCCATCGCAAAGTCCTCACCTCCCCCCAGTAAAATGTGAGAGCCACCTAATAGTGTTTCAACCTTTTTGTCACCTAACAGTCACTACGCTGGCTGGCTACGGGTGGGCTGCCTTCTCCAGCCCCTCATTATATCACACGGCCACGCCCATGGTTTTTGCATTTCCTACCTACTGACTCCTCTGATTTCTGATAACTCTGACTATATCTCCCAGGCTGTGTGTCCCCAGGCCAGGCAGACTGCCACCTCCCACCCTCGACTAATGACATCTTTCCTCTTTCTCCTGGCCAGGTCTGCCTTTTTCAATACTACTTGGTGTTAATGAGCTGTAATTGGGCAAAGCCATAGTTAGCAGGGAGAAGGGAAGAAACAACTCCTCCTCCAAGGCTGACGAGCTCAGATCCCCCACCTAAAGGAAAGCAGAGGGCCTTAGGGCTCATGCACCTTGACTTGCTCACATTATGGCCGCAGACATCATTTAATGTATCTGAAGCCCCATGTGGTTGTTGCAGGAGTCCTAGTGAGTCGACAATGAAATGTAAAGGATCGAAGATATAAGCTAATGTCATTGCTCTTTTTTTTAAATTTTGTTTATTTTTGCGAGAGAGAGAGAGCATGAGCAAGGGAGGGAGGGCAGAGAGAGAGAGAGAGAGAGAGAGAGAGAGAGAGAATCCAAAACAGGTTCCAGGCTCTGCGCTGTCAGCACAGAGCCCCAATGCGGGGCTCAAACTCACAAACAGTGAGATCATGACCTGAGCCAAAGTTGGACACTTAACCAACTGAGCCGCCCAGGTGCCCCAATGTCATTGCTCTTTTATGGAGAAGGTCCTGGTGCCGGCTTTGAGTTCCTTCATTTAAAAATGTGCTTATTTTATTATTTACACACAGCTTGCGTTTATTATTCAAAAGTATCCTTCCCTTTTCTGTGTCTTCTGAAAGCACGGAAGCCAACTGACCTTCTAGTTACACTTTGTTGTCGTGAAAGAATGGTACCTTGGCTACTTGCCTTTCAACTGTTAAGCTGTCACAGAACTATCCACCTGGCACGGTCTTGAGCATTTCAAGGCATTCTTCTACTCTGCTCATCTGCAGTATTAAAGGCCCTTCTTGTGACCACACTGGGATGGAGGGGTGTCTGTAGATTTCAAGGTTAGGGGAGAGGTTAGACAGAACTGTCGGGATGAGTTTATGCATGAACATACTAGCTTTTCGCAGAAGCACGCTCTTCACACTGATGATAAATGCCGCTGGGTACAAAATCTCACGTGTCTATGAGATATTAATATTGATCTTTGCATATCAAATAAAAATGGCCGAACAGGCATTTTCATGTAGTGGGATGACTATTGATTCTCACCACTCAGGGAAGTAAATCTGTTTAGTCTTTGGGATTCATTATTGTAAGCTAATGTGTGTGTAGAAGAGGGAAATTTGACTTTAGCATTTAGAATAAAAGACAATCTTGAGCATTTATTAAGCTACTACATCTGGTGAGCTAAAGGAATCTTTTTTTTTTTTTTTTTAGTATTTATTCATTTTTGAGAGAGAGAAAGAGAGACAGAGAGAGAGCATGAGTGGGGGACGGGCAGAAAGAGAGAGAGACACAGAATCTGAAGCAGGCAGAAGCAGGCTCCAAGCTCTGAGCCATCAGCACAGAGCCCAACGCGGGGCTCGAACTCACAAAGAGATCATGACCTGAGCCGAAGCCAGACGCTCAACCGACTGAGCCACCCAGGTGCCCCAAGGAATCTTTTTTTTTAAAAAAAGTTTATTTATTTACTTTGAAAGAGAGAGAGAGCAAGCTAGGGAGGGGCAGAGAGAGAGATAGAGAGAATCCCAAGCAGGCCCCACACTGCCAGCATGGAGCCTGATGCGGGGCTCGAACTCAAGAACCGTGAGATCATGACCTGAGCCGAAATCTAGAGTTGGTCGTTTAACTGACTGAGCCACCCAGGCGCCCCAGGGAATCTATCTTGATTGATCTCAGTTTGTAAAACAGCAGGGCTTACCCCACACAAGGTCTTGTAGAGTAAATGACAAAAGGCAGTCAAGAAAATTCATTGCTAGATTTCTCCTAAATTACCATTCCAGGCACTGGATTCTTCAATGGACAGAGGAAGAGGTGAATTTCAGGGGAAATGTGAGGAGGGGAGGGTGTGAAATTTAAAATAAATGTCAATTTACCTGTTACACCCAACAACAACCATTTTGAAAGTTACGAAAACTACTGATTTTTGCACACGCAACATGGTAAGAAAAGCCAATCAGTTGGCCATGGTGTTCAATCAGTAGTTACAGAATTAATGAATTGAAGTTAGGGCCAGAAGGAAGAGAAAGGAGTAGGAGTCCGAGACACAATAGTTTCAGGTGCCTGATGATCACCTATGGTAACACTTCCTTTCCTGTCTGCTCAGAGAACATGGAAGAGCTTGGGCTGCAGCACAAGGTAGTCCCAGCATGGTTTGAAGACCTGGGTGGCATCCTCGGGCCAAGAGATCAGGCATCCAGGGCTGCTTAGACTTATTGGGTGTTTTGCTCCATGTCAAACATTATATATACATAGCCTTGATTTAAGAAATTCCTGATTTAGAAAAACTGTTTTGGCTATAGAGGAAAACTTGGATTCTTTTTACCAAGATCATTGATAATTATTAATCATGTATTAGTCAAACGCATATTCTTTTCAAGATGGTGGGCCATGACCTTTGGGATTTGTGGTAGCTTATTCTTTTACTCAGCAAGTTTCGATTCGCCTGATAACTCGGGATGTGGTTATAGGAATAAAAGTTATAGATGGGAAATAGTTAACAAGAGTCAATTCTTAGCTCTGAGTTTCTTTCCTAAATTAATATCTGATTTTTTTGTTCTTTTTCTTAAGTTTATTTATTTATTTTGAGAAAGAGAGTGAGCGAGCATATGTGAGCAGGGGAAGGGTAGAGAGAGAGAGGGAGAGAGAGAAGCCCAAGCAGGCTCCATACTTCACATGGAGCCCGATGCAGGGCTCGATCTCACAAACTGCAAGATCATGACCTGAGCCTGGATCAAGAGTTGGACACTCATCCGACTGAGCCACCCAGGGGCCCCTGATTCTTGAATTCTTTGACTTACTCTTCAATTAGTTATACCATTCTTTTCTTTGAAATGTTTTCTTTTCTTCTTAAAAAATAGCTATTATTTGAACACCGTACAAAATTCAGGATTGAGAAAGGGTACGTGGTGAAATTTCTCTCCCACCTGTGTCCCCCTGCTGCCCCGCTTTTATCCTTAGAGGCAATTCGGTATCCAGTTCTCATTTACCCCCCCCCCCCGCCGAGTCATCTTCTAAATAATTTTAAATAAATAAAATGAGAACGTAGGGAAGACAGCTCTTAATCAAGCCACCCGGTACTTCTCTCCCCCGTGTGCTGTTTGTAGAGAATCTATTCTTTTACCTCTCAGACATGCATCCCTAGCCCAGTAATTTAGTTTTGGCTTTTTCATATAAATGAATTAGATGTAATGCTCATTCTTTGGCGTCTGTTTTTTCTCACTCATTAGGTCTCTGGGAGGCCATGTCATTAGACGTAGCTAAAGTTTTTATGTTTTTATTTCTGCTTACTACTTACTCTTTGTCCGTATTTATTACTGTTCACATATACTGCAATGTATTTATCGTTATTGCTTATAAATATGTGGATTGTTGCTAGTTTTAAGAATAACGATGCCAAAAAATGCTGTCTCTTGACGTAGATAGACACGTGTTTACATACGGTATATCCTTAGAAGTAAAATACCTTAGCCACAGATATTTGTGTGGCCCATTAATAAATAATGCCAACTGTTTTTCTATAGTGGTGACACCAATTTTCACTCCTACAGGCAGTGTGTGCGAGTTCTCGTTACCTCAGGTCCTCATCACCACTTGGCATCATCCATCATTTTCATTTTTGCCTTTCTACGGGGCGTGTGGTACTTCCGCATTGTGGTTTGATCTTGTATCTTCCTGTCAGGTTCATGGATTTATTGGCCACTTGGGTAGATTCTGTTCAAATCTCTTGCTTAGGTTTCTATTTTGCTGTGTCTTTATTCTTCCTGATGTATGGGAGCTCTTTATATATTCTGGATACAAGCCTATTGTTGGTGTTGTGTGTTGCAAATTCCTTGTCACCTCTGTGACTATGATAAAGGGAAGTTATTCCTTAGTTTTTAAAAGTTCTTTTTCCCATTATGAGCTTGAAAGTTGAGATAGTTTCCTAGGGTTGCTGTGATAAATGACACAAACATCGTGGCTTGAAACCACAGGAGCCTACTGCCTCACAGTTCTAGAGGCCAAAAGCATGAGGGCAAGGTGTCGGCAAGGCCATGATCCCTCCAGAGGCTCTAGGAAGGAATCCTTTGTTTCCTCTTTAGCTTCTGATGGTGGTTTCCATTCTTTGGTTTGTGGCTCTGTCCCTCTAATCTCTGCCTCTGTGATTCCTTAGTCTTCTCCGTATGTCTATCTTCTCTTCTGTTTGTTAGAAGGACCCCTCCCGTTGGATTTAGGGGTCCTACAATGGAATCTCCCATTGTAGATTGATAGCCTTGACAATCTACAATGACTTCCTCTCAAGGTTCTTAATTACATCTTAATGTAACTTAATTACATCTGTGCAGACTCTGTATCTAAATATGGTCACATTCATCGGTTCCAGGAGTTAAGATGTGGACGTATCATTGTGCGGGCCACCATTCAATGCCCTATAGAAGTGAGATATTCATTTGCCGTTCTTTCAGTACTTACAATCGAAGATAAAACATGCACCTTTGACTTACTAAAGACAAATATAAATTAATGTCTCTGGTCTTTCCCCAGAAAACAGAAGGACACTAGAATCCTTTAATTGCATTTACTACCCTCAGCATCTACATATCACTGCTGAACTCTATTTTATGGCATTTATTGTAAGCCTAAGAAGGCATCATTATTATTGCTTTATACGGTCAATACATGAGTAGCGCAATAAAACAGACAGAAGCATTAATTTTTGTTGAAGTATCTAATCAATGAAAAATTATTTCTTTTCTTCCAGTGGAAAGGATCGATGGGATTTAATTTTTCCAAGTGGATCTTATGTATTTATCCTTGTTTTTACTCTACAAAGGCTCGTTCAGTGTGTTCTCTGTGATAGGGATTTGGGATAGAGGAGCCAGCATCTGGAGAAGATCTCTAGGATTACCTGGTAGACTTATCGTGCTGTTCAGAAAACTGAGGGTTACTAGGTTGAATGACTTTCTGCACCAGGAGGTCACATAGTCAGAGCCCTTGAGTCCCTGAGCTGCCAGCGTAGCCCTAATTCCCGGAGTAGAACATAAACTATCTACTTAATAACTGCATTTGAAGCAGGCAAGGCTACATTGGCATCTAAGAAAGACAGGCAGAAAAATGTTATATGGACACAACGCATCTCCACCCCTGTGGAAACTCTCATAAATGTATATCTTTGGTCAATTGCAACATCCATGACCAATTCTGGAAAAAGACAAGATGTGTGGAAGGTCCTAGTAGTGGAAACCTTTAATATGTTATTAGAAATTATCATAAAAGTTACTATCTCCTGAGCACACCCCATACGCCGGGTGCCGTGGGAAGAGTTTTATGGGGAGAGGCATTTAAGTCCCGTACCAGCTTTATGAAGTTCATGTCATTATGCTTTGACTCTCTTTAAATGCAAGGACATGGAGGCCCAGAAATCCGGGAGTTGAGCCTTCAGGTAATGACCTGGTCAGTGGTGGAGGCGGGTGCTAACCAGGAGAACTGGGCCCTCCCCTCCCCTCCAGGTGGCCCCGGACCTGGGTGCTGAGCCAAGGAAAGGGTACCTGTTCTTTCCAGGTGTTCCCTGTCATCTTCCCAAGATCACCCCAGTCCTCCAACGGAGAGAAGTGGAGAGAAGAGCAGCCCAATCCTTTCCCACTTCTCTTAAATCGATTGCTAGAGTCTTCTATTGATGCTTCTTCTTCCACGTGTTGAAGAAATAACCACTCTTTTCCATCTAAGACATGGCCGTTGTATCCAGAAGAGGGAGAGCTAGGAAAACAGTCAATGTGTCCCGTGTGGTTTGTCCTCATGATGCTGGCATAATGACACAGTGAACGCGGACAGATGAGTAGAGAGACTGTTGGGAAGTGTCCTATTTTAACAAAGTGTTCTCTCTTCGGAAAAAAAAAATTACCCCAGAGTGTTTGCTTTGCAATCAGGCAGGCACTTGTTAGAAGTGCCCATATTTCTAAGAGGCATTAGGAACTGACAGAGACATGCCACCATCACTGGTGAATTCACGCCGAGGGTGATGAATATGAATGAGGAGGAAGAGTTCTAAATGGATCTGTACAGACTCATCACAGTGCTCCTGGCATTTGACAGGCTGGTTTTCAAGGGGGGAACTTCGGGGCACGGGTTGGCAGTGGCTGGGGACGCTGCCAAGCGCCACTAGGGACTGGAGTGTCAGCATTAGTATTCTCTGCAAGGACGATGCCAGCTTCAGCTTCTAATTACAAAGCCACGTTGGTGAATCTCAAATATCACTTAGGTAAAATTAATTCTGATGGATCGGGCCTCATTCTTGCCTTTAGTCTGGAGTTGTTAGCTCTGTCTGTAATTGGATCGAGACATACGCAGTGGTTTCGAGAACGATGAGGCTGGGCTGGCTTTGCCACCAGCGTCCTATAACGTGCCCCTTACGTTTTCTTAGGACATTAAAAAATCTTACATTTTCTAGATTCGACATGGTAAAATAAGCCTTAAAATGTTAAAGAGAGAAATTCCAAGAAACCGTGCATTCCTATTTTTCCTGCTTCTATCAATCTTTTCCAGGCACTTACACACACTGGGGAATTTTTGTTTGTTTTTACCAAAATGTTTTCTCAACGTATCAAAGATTTCTCACCCGGTACAAGGATACAGATTCACATTTTATCTTCTTACTTCTTAAAAAACATGTTTATTTATTTATTTTTGAGACAGAGAGACCGAGGGAGAAAGAGAGCGAGAGAGAGCGAGCGTAAATGGGGGGAGGGGCAGAGAGAGAGGGAGACAGAGAATCCCAAGCAGGCTTCGCATTCTTGGCTTGGAGCCCCACGAGGGGCTTGAACTCATGAGCCGTGAGATCATGACCTGAGCCAAAACCGAGTTGGACGCTTAACTGACTGAGCCACTCAGGCGCCCCGATCTTCTCACTTCTTCATGCATCTACGTACACATGCGTCATTTTTCCTGAAGGTAATCATATCAGACGTGGTGCTATTTTCAGTGTACTTTTAAAAAATTTTGTGCCTGTCTTTCCCAACCCTCCCATCTCTCCTCCTGTGCTTCTCTCTGTGTTTCCTTAGTCATCTACACACACACAAACACACATACACACGCACACACACATACGGTTGTTTTCTGGTCTTTGTTTTACTCTAAATGCAAATATTTTATACACTCTACACACCCACACATCTTGCTTTTCTCACTTGGCCATGCCATGGCATTCACGCAAGACGGGTGCTAGTGCCCTAACTCATTTTTAATAACTGCGTACAGTTCCGCAGTGAGTATAGTTTATTCTGCCACTTCTGTCTAAGTGGGCTCTTGCATCGTCCTGTTTTGTCATGGAAACAGCTGCATCGACCATTCTTATACATGCACTGTATCTACTGACTGTCATTCTCTGGGATAATTTCCTAAAATGGGATTGGCGGGTTAGGGTATATGAGTATGCATCTTTTTTTTAAGTTTATTTGTTTATTTTATTTGCTATTATTTTTAAGTTTCTTTATTTGTTTCGAGAGAGAGCGAGCACCAACAGAGGAAGAGCAGAGAAGAGGGGGACAGAGGATCGAGCAGGCTCTGTGCCAAGACAGCGGATAGCATGATGCAGGGCTTGAACTCATGGAACTGTGAGATCATGACCTGAGCCGAAGTTGGACGTCCAACCCACTGAGCCACCCAGGCGCCCCTTAAGTTTATTTATTGACTTTGAAAGAGAGAGAGAGAGCAAACAGGGGAGGGGCAGAACTAGAGAGAGAGATATAATCCCAAGCAGGCTCCACACTGTCAGCATGAAGCCCAACACAAGACACGGATACCAAGACCTTGAGATCATGACCTAAGCTGAAATCACGAGTGGATGCCCAACCGACTTAGCCGTCTAGGCGCTGTGAGTGTGTATCTTAACAGGTATTACAGGATCGCGTTGCTTGCATTCCGGAAGGAGGAGCCAATTCATGGTTCCATTTTCTACGTTAAAGAGTTCCCATTTCTCCACATTCTCGGTATGAGAATACAGACTTCCGTTTTCTAAAATTTGTCCATCTAAAGTTGTGTCACATTGTCACTTTAGTAACTATCGAGTTTGGGTATCTTTCTCCTCATATTCGGTGCTCCTTTGAGTTGGCTTTTCTACAAACCAATTTTCTATTACATCATTTATCTTCTCTTGCCAATATAAGGCCTTTTTGATATTTTATATGTTTTCTAAATCTGTAGCTTCTTAAAACCCAGCTTATAGTATATATGTATAAATATACAGGTAGATAGGTGTATAATGATGGCACCATAAAATTTTTCACCCTGCAAAGGGAAAGCATCTGTCTTGACCTGCGTCCGGATTTCTTTCCATGGGCTTCCCTCTCCCCTGGATGACAGAGCTGGGACTGCCCAGCCAGGGAACCCTCATCGTGCGCAGAGAGGGCGAGCCGCTGCTGGGTGCAATCTGCACCCTGCCGGAGTCCAGCTCCGGCGAGTCCAGGGGTCCCTGAGGGATGGACGGTGTCAGCGAAAGGAAAGAGAGAGCCACAAAATGCAGTCTGATCCCTGAGCAGGCGTCTCTGGCAGCTCTGCCCTGCTGGTCTCAGTGTCTTTATTTTTAGGCAGTGAGTTACATTACATCAAAGAGTATTATTTTTCCTTAGAAGATAGTTAAAGAAAGGAGACATTGGTTTTTATGTCAATTCCCCAGACCTTGAAGGAGAGTCTTACCTTAGCTATTTTTTGATTCTATTCCTGAGCTAATGAACACACTGTTTTTGCCAGGAAGAAAGCAGGGTTGTTAGTGTAACCTTGAGCAAGCAGGTGGCGCATACATTGTTGCCTCAAGGTTTATGTTAATGTCTATAGACAGGTTAGGAGTCATTCTGTCCAGCTTTTTAAACTATAATGGGGGAAGAGTTCCTAAGTTCCTTTGCTTATGAGTGAGTGAATTTACACAATAGGGGCCTAACGTCTGCATAAGTTACACCAATTTTTAGCCAACTCATAACTGCTACTCTGTATGATCAATTTGTGTAACCTATCCCCAAGAGGCAACACTGAGGTTACTTCTAGCTAGGTTACTCTCATTCAGATGTTATCCATCAAGGCATCGCACTCCAGGTCCCTTTTGTCATATGCCATAAAACCAAAGAGCATTGCATCTCTTGAGGCCAACCGGAGCAGCTCAAGAAGTCCAGGCCTGAAAGGTTATTAGAAGGAGATAGTATTGGGTGCCAGTTGTTCGTCAGGAGAACTTGCAACATCTGCCTTTTCCACACAGGGAGGCGTCTCAACCCGTGAGCCCAAGATGGCTCCCAACAGCACTCCTCTCCTGGCCAGGCAAGCCTCACTCTCCTTTCCAAGTGGGCACGGAAGGAGAAGTGAGCGGGTGGGGTTCTGATCTCCCTTAGTGTCACTGGCTTGGACCAAGTGACCCAGAGGAACAGTGCTAACGGCCTGAGCCGGGCACTCATGGTGAGAAGGAAAAGTTAGGTAAGGTGATAACGCTATCATTATTTCATACCTTTTTTTATTAAAAAATTTAAATAATATTGCCAAGAACTTCGTAAGTACGCCCAAACAGCGTTATGGAAATTAAATGGATGACAGACATTTTCTGGAGATGCAATTAATACCACACAGTACTTCTGGGGTTCACTCCCTTCAAAGTGTTCCCCCTTTTAACAGTGGATTAGGGTTTCTTGCCTCTCTCTAGACTGTCACTTTTCTCCACGGCAGCGACTGTTTGTATCTTTTGTGTCTCCATAGTAACTGCACTGCGGGCCCCCGAAAACACACACACACACACACACACACACACACATACACACACACAGTCCTCCTAATTACCTGGCAGCTCTCTGCAAGTCTGCCAGAGAGTCCCTGCCCCTCGAGGACCCCTTGGCCTTAGTGAGCAGCTGGTAGCAGCAGGAGCCACAAGGAACTGGCATGACCATAAGATCTGGGCACACGATGGATGCCCCGCTGCTTTTGGTGCCACCTCATGGCTGTTGGTTTTCCATATGGGCTCACGTGGTCACTCAGCAGAAGACACCGATGGGACTTGTAGGGGTTCATACATTATAGCCCTTCTGCAGATGCAGACAGATGGAGACCGAAACATCAGTTTGGGTGCTCATCAAAGGGAGGTCGTTCGATGTAGCTCGTTCCTCTGATGGGCTTGCTGCCTGTCTGCTTGTCCCTTGTCCCATCTGCTTTTGGGAGCAGCTCTTGAGTTGAGATTTCTAAGTCAGAAATTTGACGTTTTTGCTGCCTCCCATGGGTCCTAGGTGGAGAGGGAAGAAACGGGATTGAATCCCTGCTGCTTACAGTCTTCTGGGAGATCAGCTTTATGCAATCATGGAGCCTAAGTCTATGGCTGACACCTGTTCCCCCGTGGCAAGAGGCTGGTGAGACTGGAACAAGAGGCCAGGAGTCATTCACGTAACTTTCCCTCCACGTGTGAATACAAGAAATGGGAAAAGAGTTTCCTTGTGCTTTTGGCTCTCTTAACCATTGGATCCAGTGGCGTCCTGCCCTGCTCTGGTGGGCTGTCCATCTGGCCGGCCCTGCTCCTGCCTTCAGATGCCCATTCCTCCGTGGGGTACCTTCCTGGGACTGCCCCCGGGAAGCATATATTTTGCTCCCAGAAGCTATCGATTGGGCCGAAATAGTGAAATATTCAGATTAACGTTGAGCCACACTGGAGTCAAGACTGGAAATGTGTTCTTTTCTTTATTTCTTTGCATTTTTTTCCCAGGCGTATTGCTCAACGGAGCTTCTGCAGTGTGATTAAATGTCAACATTAAGATGATCTGGGAGGGAAATGTTAACCATCTGGAGAGGGTTCGAGTTGAATACAAAGCCTTTCTTTTATTAAATTCTATTTTAGTGAGATAGACCGTGTTATGCTGAAGTAGCAGGCAATTCCTAGGTCTCGGTGGATTAACGCTGGGAAGTTTTATTCCCGAGGACTTTGCTGGCCAGCTGGGGGCTCGGTTCCGCCTCATGGTGCTCTTTACCCTGAGACCTGGCGGGGAGAACAGCCGCCATCTGGAATACTGCTGGCCCCGTGCCAGAGGGAGCACCAAGCTTAGTTAAGCCCACGCTGGTGCCTAAAGCTTTCATTTGGCGGTGACGATGACTTCTCTGCTCCCATGTCATAGGCCAAAGCAAGTGACGTGGCAATGCCTAAGTACAAGAGGAGCGCAGAAGCCCAGTGCTCCCACGTGCCTGGAGAACGAGAGCTGGGAGAGTATGAACGGCTCTAAGGACCAGCACACACTTTCAGGAAGAAACTAAAGCTACAAATATTAAATATTCTTACACCTTAAAGTTCAACGAATTTTGTGTCAAAAGTCATCAAGTCAAAAATTACATATTCTTGCTCTTTGGAAGTCAAGTCTAAATTCTATCCGTAATTCCTAATTTTAAATTAGTGTTCAACGAAATTAAAGCTCTCTTCTGTTTGTTTTTGTATTCATTAGAGTCTGGGACTTTCCAACAACCGTGTGTGAAGCAGGTC
Organism: Paguma larvata; assembly: GCA_030068075.1. Taxonomy (NCBI): domain Eukaryota; kingdom Metazoa; phylum Chordata; class Mammalia; order Carnivora; family Viverridae; genus Paguma; species Paguma larvata. The sequence continues at coordinate 145,478,960 of CM057824.1, forward strand.
GCTATCTATCGCGATGGGCTTCATGCCTCTGGGCTTCGAAGCTGAGTTAGTTCCGTTTTTCTGTTCCCCACTTTAAAGAGTATAATACGGTTGCAGGACCCACAGAATTATCACAGCACTGGCTTTATGTCATTAATTAACTTCGAGGCCTGGGGAGGTACCCCACGTGATACGTGGCTCTCAGGAGGGAGATTTAACGTGGTTAAATCTTGACCTGCGTTACTGAGGTCGAATATGAAGCAGAAGCTCCCTGGTATCTGAGAGCAGGTTGGTGGATGGAGAAGACCCAGCAGCCTTGGTTTCATCGTTGAAGATGTCATTGGTGCCAGGGCACCACGATCTAGGGAGTTAACTCCACGGGAAAAAAACTTCTTGCAAGAGGTCAGTGGTGGCCCCATTTAATCTATACATACTGTCTCTTCTCTCAGAGCAGGCATTTTGGACATCTTTGGGACAATGCTGTTTCCTTGCGTAGTGTATAGTTTTGTGTTGGTGATGACTTTTCTCTCATCTTTGCGTTTCCCCCATGAGTCTTTTGTCTGGTGTCCCTCAGACTGCTTTGAGGGTTGGCTCTGTCCATTGGTGTGGTTGCCGCCAAATTTTATGAGCACGCATTTTAAGTCCTGTGACATGGTGACTTGTTTCTGTTGCCCCCTGTGCAGTTGCAAAGGTCTGGGAGATCTGGCTTCAGGGATGATTTCCCTCTGGTTCCTCACACTGGTTTTTGGTGAATCAAAGAACATTTAACTGAAGGGTTCTAAAATCTTGTGTTAATGTTTCAAATATCTGTGTTCCTAGAGCATGGTTCTTACCTTTGACTATAACTTAGAAACCTTGGGGGACTTCAGGAATCCTCAGTCCCTCATTGCACCTCAACCAGTTAGGTCATAGCCTCTCACGTGGTGTGATGGCTAATTTCATGTGTCAACTTGATATTTGGTCAAACACCAGTCTGGACATTGCTGTGAAGGTAATTTTTAGATGCAATTGACATTTAAATCAAAAGACTTTGTGTCAACAGATTACCCTCTGGGAGATGGGTGGGCCTCATCCAGTCAGTTGAAGGTTTGAATAGAAAGATACTGACTTCACTGGAGCAAGAAAGAATGCTGTTAGCAGACTGCTTTTGGTTTTGAATGGCAAGTCTTCTCTGGGGCTCCAACATGCTGGCCTACCCTGCAGATTTTGGACTTGCCACCCTCCATGACTGCACGAGCAATAGAGGTATGGTAGTTACGGTGCTAGAGGAGGTGGTGGTGGTGTTACTGGAGATGATGGTGGTGTTTATGGTGGTGGTGATGGAGGTCTTGGCAGCGGTGGAGATGATGGTGGTGGTGGCAGTAATGGAGGTGATGGAGGTGGTGGTGGGGGGTTGATGGTGATGGTGGAGGTGATGGTGGTGGAGGTGATGGAGGTGGTGATGGGGATGATGGCAGTGGTGGGAATGATGGAGGTGATGGTGGTAACAGAGGTAATGGAGGTGGTGATGGTGGTGATGGGGATGATGGAGGTGATGGTGGCAGTGGTGGTGGAAGTGATGGAGGTGATGGTGATGGTGGCGGTGACAGAGGTGATGGTGATGATGATGGAGGTAGTAATGGTGGTGATGGGGTGATGGAGGTGATGGAGGCGGTGGTGGAGATGATGGTGATGACGACAGAGGTAGGAATGGTGATGAAGGGGGTGATGGAGGTGATGGCGATGGGGGAAGTGATGATGGTGATGGGGATGATGATGGGGTGATGGAGGTGGTGGAGATGATGGTGATGACGACAGAGGTAGGAATGGTGATGTAGGGGGTGATGGAGGTGATGGCGATGGGGAAAGTGATGATGGTGATGGGGATGATGATGGGGTGATGGAGGTGGTGGAGGTGATGGTGATGACGACAGAGGTAGGAATGGTGATGAAGGGGGTGATGGAGGTGATGGGGGTAATGAGGAAAGTAGTGGTGGGAGGGTGATGGTGGTGAGACATGCAGCAGCCTCTGGATGAGGCACACGGTAAGGAAAGATTAACACCTCATTTTCCTCTCCTTTCCTGAACACGGCTAAGGGGGTTTGAGGTAGTGACGCTGCTGCTCCCTTAGTCTGGCACTACCAATTTAAAACTGGATCCTCAAACTGGATCCCAGTGTCCCCAGAAACACAGAGAGCTTGCTGATTATAATTGAAAATCCCTGCCTACAGACCTGGCTGAGATCACCCAGAAAGCACTGATTATGCTCTGTCAACATTGCCAAGAAAGTACCGGATGCCCAGGGACGCTGCACTCTTGCGGTTCAAGGGAAAGCCGCAGACATCTGCAAAGTGAGGCCTGTGGCGCCCGCTTGGAGGCTCAGGAGTGTTAAGGTTCCCCCTTGTTATGAGAAGCTCTCTCCCTGTAAACACCAGCTGCTGGCTACAGGTCCAGGCCCTGCCGGATGGCGGAGGGGACGGCGGTGGCCATTTGTAGCTGTTTCCAGCAGATACTTGTCTTGATTGTGCTACAACCTTGAATCTCACCAACTGTCCTTCTTTACTCAAGGTTCCCAGCTTATATCCAGGCATCTGTGCCGGGTGCTCGCTATACATTCCACATACCGAACGTGGGGACTTTACAGGATCAAGAAGTTAGGCCTCTTTTTGCTCATGTGATTTCCGACCCAACAGAATACACAGAGCCAGACTCGTAGGGATGAAAAGTCAGTTTATTGGCTATACACGCTGGGTGGGAGGACCCGGCTTAGGTAAGTGATCACTCAGGCTGATCGGTACCCTCGGCTTCAGCTCTTCCTTCCAGGACCGCCTTGGGCTCAGTCCGCCCAGGCGTGTTCCTGTCTTCCAAACAGATTCACTGACCCAGGACTGCCGGCTCATTCTGGACATGGAAGGAGAGGGACGAAATTCATTCATTCATTCATTCATTCATTCATTCGGCAAATATTTATTGAGCACCTCATAACTGTCAAGTGTGAACAAAATAGAAACTAATTCTACTCTTGTGACACTTCCATTTCAGTGGAGGAAAAACATCCTGTTTGCTTCCTGCTTTTTTTTGAATCTGTTCTAATGAAAGTGACCAAAGGCTGATGGAGCTCCCTTCTCACGAGGAATGAAGTATACCTATTTCCCCCTAACCATTCTGGAGAAGGGCAATGCTATTTCTCTTTGGTAAGTGATGGGACATAATGAAAGAGGCCACGCCCACCCCCTGGGCTGGGTGGGGCATCTCCCCGTCTGCAGACCCTCGGACCCTTCTGCGTTTTGCTGCCGTGGCTTGGAGCACCTTCTGCGGGACCAGGTTCTGACTTCCCTGCCGGGCTGGGAGCTCAGTGCTTAGAGCTTTGTAAAATTGGTGCGTGAGGCTCCAAGCCTGGGTTACTTGTGTTACGACAGTGCTCATAAGTGGAAATAGAGGTGTGGGGAGGCATTTGGTTTTGAGGGAGAGACCGGCAAGTCCAGATTTCGACCCTGTGAAACGTTGGGAGAACTACATCGTGTTGCTCGTATGGCTGGGTTTAATGGCTGTCTCGAATGGGATTGCCCTGTGGAGGTGAGAGAGGGTTCTCAAAGCCCTCTGAGGCTCATTAACAGTGACACTTTGTATCAGAGTGTATGTATCTTTGTTGCCCCGCCTGTTTTTTGTCTGCATGTTTGTTTGATGTAGGCTCCACGCCTACTGTGGGACTTGAACTCCTGACCTGAAGATCAAGCATCACAGGCTCTATCAACGGAGACAGCCAGGCGCCCCTGTGGCCCCACCAATTTTAAAAACCGATTTCAGTCTTTGAAGATGTCAACCAACCTTCAGTCTTTTCAATTCCTCCTTTCTCCTCCAACATACAAATGTTAGGACACATCCGATACCCCCAAGTTGGTGCATGGATATAATTAGGCAGTCACTGTGGGGATGAATCACTCTCTGCATTGTCCTCAGAAAGATTATAAATAAATCCGGGACAAATGAAGCTTATTTGATACCAACAAAGATAATTTGAACTCTGACTGAAGGAAAATTAGAAAGCATGGCGGATCCAACAGCACGAAGGCCAGTACGGAGAGTGGACCCACGTCTGTCTCCCTCTGAGGTTTGCACTCTTTTACGTGACATTGTGTTGGGCTGTGATTTCACTAACAAATCACTGTTTACACGCTTGCCCTTAGGATCATCGTGTAATTAACATCTCTGAGCAAATGACATTTTGTCACTTAAATGTATGTATTTCCCTGCTAAATGGGGACAAACAGCCAGAGTCTGATTATTATGGCTTCATAATAGGAGTTGAAAATATATATACATTTGGGCCTTGCTCCATCACTATTTTTCGACATACAAATTTAGTTCTTTATGAAGGGTTTTGTTGTTATTGTTGTTATTGTTGTTTAAATGTACCTTGTCAGGGTGAAAGAATTTGGGGTCAGGGTGGAGGGGAAGATTTGTTTTAACTTGCAAATTCCATCTAAATTTCTCTAAGCTCTGCCCAGCGATTACTCTGTCTTCCATTGCATTCTGACACTCTCTATTAATCCATCAAACCACGGAAGGCTGAACAAAAGCAGCCTCTTATCTTGAGAGATAGATAATCGGGTCAGTTCAGGTCAAAGTTTTATTGGTTTTGGCGGAAGAGTTACTGGAAAAACTTGTAGAATGAGGAATAGTTACAATGTGATCTTTAAAACGAGTTTCAACCATGAAAACAGAACAAAATTGGTTTCTGACTTTCAAACGTTCTTCTTGTCAAACGCCTATAAGTTAAATCGGCCCAGAGTTTCATTTCCGGGCTCTCTAAATGGTTGGATAGAAAGTGATCCAAACTCTAAGTCTCAAAAAGAAAGACTTTGCAAGTATTACAACACGGGATCGTAGTGAGTTTCCTCTGGGGTGTTAGATAAGTAATGTTGTTCCAGAAAGGGTAAGGAATAGATGATTCATTATTGGTCCTTCGTTCACACCGAGTGGGGGTGTGCAGCAGCCACGCCCTCTGCAAGGCACGAACACCCGTGTCAGCACCTAGGGCCACTGGCACACAGCAGCTTAAGCTGAGTGGTTTGAACAACAGACCCTTATTGTCTCACAGCTAGAGAGGCTGGAAGTGTAAGACCAAGGTGCAGGTGCGGTTGGTTGGTTCTTTCTGAGGGCTGCAAGGGAGTGTGTTCCAGGCTTCTCTTCTAGTTCCGCGAGTTTCTTGGCTTGTGAAGGACACCTCCAATCTTCACAAGACACGGTGCATGTGTCTGTGTCCCGGTTTCCATCTGCCAAGACCCTATGTCCAAATAAGGAAGCTTCTGAGGTCCTGGAGGTTAGGACTTCAACAGATGACTTTAGGACAGTTGTCACCTTCCAACCCGTGACACCACCATGGTGACCCTTGGGCATCTCGGGAAGTGCCCACCCCAGGCTCTGCATCCTCCTCTGTCAAGATGCTTTCTCCACCTGCTCTTGCTGTGCCTTGCCTCCGTCTCACTGCCCAGCCCTTGCACCAGCACTTGGCTTGGCTGTTTGCTTTATCCCAAAAAGCACCTTCTAACTGCCCCTTGACTCCTGCTCCTCCCCTTCCCAGAGCTCGATCCAGGCTCGGGGTCTGACTCCAGACCCCCACTTATTCAGAAATGAAAGTGCGCACTCTTGAGAAAGCACCACCCTGCTTCTAGATGGGTTGGGGGATGCAAGTCCTGAAGAAAGAGCCGGGCTGGCTGATGGCTTTTGCTTTGGAACATGATTTGGGGCTTGTGAGCACATCGCCCTGAAGGCTCCTTTGAAGTTGGGAAAGTAAGGTTGATAAAGTATATTTTTTTTCCGAGATCATTTTATTTAATTAAAAAAAATTTTTAATGTTTATTTTTAAGAGAGACTGAGACAGAGTGTGAACCAAGAAGGGTCAGAGAGAGAGGGAGACACAGAATGTGAAGCAGGCTCCAGGCTCTGAGCTGTCAGCACAGAGCCCGACGTGGGGCTCAAACTCATGAACTGTGAGATCATGACCTGAGCCGAAGTCGGATGCCCAACTGACTAAGCCACCCAGTTACCCCTGGAGATCATTTGTAATATTTCAGTCCCCCTAGGAAAAAATTTGTATTTGAAATGGCCAACTTGTCAGGAAAAGCGCTTTGCCTGAAGCTCCAAACACACAACAAACACCTGCTGACAACAGGATCAGTGAGTGCTCGGGGAGGGAGGCAGGTGGGGTGTGTCTGGAGATGTAAAACCCAGTCTTTAGACCTTGAATGAGGCGTGCAGTTTCCTCGGAGGTTTTTGGTGGCATCTTCTATTTTTCTCACACTTTTGATGAGGGTCTCATGGACATGGGCTCTCACGGGGAGGAGCCCACTCCCCCACTGCCCAGGGCTGCTGTCATGCTTGTGTGTAAATATAATGTCGTCATAGGTAGCTGCTTTATACGGTCTCCAGGCCAGTTATGTGGACTCCAGCCAACCTTCCACCTCTGTTCTATAAAGAATTTGGGTCACTTTTGACTCGGCAAGAGTTTGGTCTGTATACCTAGACTGCCATGCTGCGGCAATAATGTTTTAGCATTCTTTCCATGGCTTCAGAGGCTATGAGCTTTACCGACCTTGGTACATGAGTTCCGAGAAAGGGTTTGCTTAGATAAATATCTCCATACCTGAATCTGGAATTTCACTAATTGACCAGACAGCTGAAGGATAACCCTCTTATTCTCTAGAGTATTATAATCTGACTTGCTTTTTTTTTTTGTTTTTACTTTATATTTGTTTTACTGTAATCGACGTCAATGATAATTTAATCTATTCTCAGTGGCTTATCATGTTGCCACGCACAACAGTTATTTTGACACGCTCCGTATAGCTCTGGGCGTCCTGACAGATGCTGACTTGGACACTGAGTTTAGTGTGCATGTTCTCAGGACTTGCTTTCACGTGGATCCCTTGATGTTACTTCCAGATCGTTTGAATTTTTATCAGATTGGAGTGAGACTTGTAAGGGACGCTTGGCCAAGGTCGTGCACCAGCGTTCCTGCAGACTTAGGGTGTCAAAGTCTGAGCCCATCTCTGTAGCTTATTGAGTGTTTTTCTTGTCCTCCTTAAACCCTCCTCTTCTGATCACCTTTGATTCATCGGGACTGCCCGCACCTGTGTGGTATCTCTGACCCAAACCACGTCAGTTTGCATCCACTTGGTCATCCCAGACTCCGTCACCGTAGAGGGTACGGAGGGATGTTTGTCTCCCCACTGAAGTGATTTGTACAAGAGACGGAGTTAGTATACTAACTCTCAATCACTGGTTCTCAACAAGGCATGAGTTTGCCTCCTCTCCCCGGGGAGTATTGGGCAATGGCAACAGATTTCGGTTGCCACGATTGAGGGGAGGGTACAAATGGCATCTATTGGACAAAGGCCAGGGATGTTGCTCAACGCCCTCCAATGCGCAGGGCAGCTCTCCAGCCCCCATGACAACCCCAAATGTCAGTAGCATGGAGGTTGAGAAACCCTGTCCTAAAGAGAAGACGCTTTGGCGAACGTGACTCCAGGCTACAGTCCCTTCCCAGCTTTATGTTTGACTGATCATGTAGACTCCTGACTACTATTTAGAATTGCATCTGAAAAATAAACTCCGTAAAAATTACCTGGAAGGTGAGCTCAGTTACTGTCTCACTCAAAATGAGGCCACACCGTCCGAGCATCTGTCTGGTGTCTGTGTTAGTTGCCTAGGGCTGCTGTAACAACAGAAAGTTACTGTCTCACAGTTCTGGAGGCCGGAAGTCCAAAATAAATGTGTCAGGAGGGCCACACGCTCTCTGAAGGCTCTAGGGAAGTGTCCCTCCTTGCCTTTCCAGTTTCTGGTGGCGGCTGGGACATCTTGGCATCCCTTGGCTTACGGCTGCATCGTTTCGATCCCCGCCGTCGGTGACACGTGAACTCCCCTATGTGTCTGTGTTCTCTAAATCTCTACTTATAAGCACACCAGTCCCTGGACCTAGGGCTCGCCCTCATCTCGTGCGACCTCATCTTGATTACGTCTGTACAGGCCCTGTCTTCAAACAAGATCTCACGGGGGCATACCAGAGGTTAGGACTGCAACATGTCTTTTTGGGGGACACAATTCAATGCACCACGGTCGGCAGCCAAGACGTATGAGGCCCCATGAGTACACCCCACAGAAGTCACTGTGTATCGGTGTCTGGTGACAGTGATGTTGTTGCCAGATTGCCCACGGCCCCGACACCAGCCGCCTGCCCATCCCCACCACTCACTTTACCCTCCTGTGTCTTTCCTCTTTCCTGCTTCTTTATTCTCCTGTCAATTCTTTTTGTCTCTTTTACCACCGGTGGCCAACCAAGCCCGCCTTTCCTTTCGGGTGAAGACACTCACCCCACTCACTGAGCATGATATCAGCGTCATCGGAGCTTCCTGGTGGTGCTCCGTGGCTGCCAATCGCTCAGAAACACCTTCTGAACTGCAAAATGCATTTTCTTCTAAGTGCTTAAATGCCAGGACTCCTCAGGGGAATCTGATGCTTCCGGAAAAGCAGAAATTAGATGCCAAAGCTCCGCTCCATTAATAGCACGGGGAGAGTGCTGTTGGGATTGTTTTGTTTTGAGATGTCATCATTCGGGTTTTTAATTAATTTATGAACGATAGCCTTTGGGGAGCCCTGAAGGCAAAAGATAGTAAGAATTTAGAGGCATCGTGTGGACAGCAGGGAGTAGAGTTGCCAGTTGAGGAAAAAGAAAAATGTGGAGTCAGAAAACTTTTAGATAGGCAATGCAGTAGAAGTTTATGAGAAGAGGCATAGGACATGAGACCACCCACACCCTCGATTGATGCAGTAGAGCCCGAAAACACTGCCTTGGTCGGACTCTGATATTGCTGGAAAGGTGCTCAAGTAAAAATACAAAATGGCCGCCGATCCCAGAGGCAAAGGTCAGCGCTTGAGCTGTGTTCCATTGACAGAGCCCAAAGCTTTAGTCGGATGTACAAAAGCTCCTGAGTGAACAGAGCAGAGTCTCTAAACAGGTATAAGTCAGGCAGTGAAGAATTGCAGGATGGCCGGTCACTGATCCCAAGCCTGTGTGGAAGCAGGTAGTTGGAGGGGCAAGATATGGACAGATTTTCCTACGGCTTCTCACCAGGTTAAAGTGTATCCTGTAATACTTGGAGGTTCATACACACGGTCCTTTGAGAAATGATTCTCTAGGTCCTGATTTGGCCCATTGAAATATTGGCAGGTCAATTCTCCACAGGAACGTTGCTGTTATCCATTTTATTTAAGGTAGTCCCCCGCCATGGCCCCTAGACCACTCCCACTTTACCAGCCCTCAACAAACCCATGCTCCTTACTACTTTTGGTGTGATTTTACTAGAGGGGACCAAGCCGTGTTGCAGGCATATGGCATTTGTAAAGTGGGTATCGATAGTGATAGCATTTAGCTCATGTGGTTGTTGTGGGTTAGCAGCTGTGAAACCCTGGAATGGTGCCCGACCCACAGTAAGAGCTCAGCAATGTCCCCTCCACTCACCAAGCCCCTCCGGCTTTGCTTGCTTAGAGCCCTGGTCCTCTGCTGCCAAAAGGAATTCATGTTTTGTTTCTCACCAAGTCTCAAAATGAGCATAATATATACGATGTTTTCAGTGTTCATTTTTTTGGCCCCTCATTTATTTTTCTTAACCTTTTGCAGCTTAGTCATGGCTTCTCTGCTAGGGAAATAGCAACGAAAGGGGAGAAGACAAACAGGAAAAGGGACGTGACAATGCATATTTTAACAATTTGCATTTTCATAGAATTATGTATAAATATAGTTTTGCTCTCTTTAAAATTATTTCAATTTAACTAATCTCAATTCAATTAAATATGTCAACATTTTATGGTCTTCCATAATTATACCATGACCTCAGACACTCCATCAATCTATTCATTAATTTAATCAGTTATTTTCTGGCCGTTGGTCAATTACTTCTTCCTCATGGGTTATAATCTGGAAAGACTGTCTTATGGGCTGAATGTTTGTGTCTCCCTAAAACTCATGTTGAAGCCCTAATCCTTAATAGGATGGTGTTTGGAGGTGGGGCCTCCAGGAAGTGATGTCGATGATGTCATGAAGGTGGGGGCCTCCTGGAGGGGTTAATGCCCTTCTCAGAAAAGACACCACAAGGCTCTCTCTCTTCCTGTCACGTGAGGACATAGCAAGCAGGTGGCCATCTGCAAGCCAGTGAGAGGCCCTACACCAGAACACAGTCATGCTGGCATCCTGATCCCAGACTCCCAGGCTCCAGAACCATGAGGAAATACATTTCTGTTGTGTAAGGTCCCAGTCTGTGCTATTCTATTATGGTGGCCCAAACTAATTAAGAGTATATAATACAGTGCTCTGTTAACCTCTATACAAAGGGCAGATATGATCCAACCCAAGCTATTGGGACACATTGTCCCAGGAACTAAGTCTTGAACAGAGGAAAAAAAGAATAAAAATAATTGGAGTTCATTCAGTTGTGATGTGGTCCCCCTGACCAGACCCCTCCCATTGTGGGACATCCCTACTATTCCGACATTCTTGTCTCCTGGAACTTCCCATCCTACTGCCTTTTTTCTGAGCCCAAGTCTGTAATCTCCCCCACTGATCCTGGGGGGGGGGGGTCTTGATATTCTTCCAATAAACTGTCCCCTACCTTGGTTTACAGTAGACAGAATTAAGATCTGTTGTTTATGACCTAAGAATCTTGATTAATATATCTGTCTGCTGTGTCATTTAATGGCTAAGGCCTACAGATTTTATCAGTTCTCCATTTATAATATATTATAGTTACATTTTTATGCTTATCACTGGTTAACAGGCTTCTGAGATGAAGTTGATAATTTAATGACTTTTGACATATTTGAGTCATTGGTTATCTTTTGATGGAGTGGCCCAAAGGTATTAGTAGCTAAAATTTTATTCATAAAGGAGTATTTGAATAAATTATCAAAGTCATCCTTCCCTGTGTTGAATTGCTCATTATATTTGGTGGAGAGGGGCCTAAGGGGTGGTAGAATGGAGAAATGGTATGTAAGTAATCTTATGAATAGAACAGTATTAATAGGCATTGGATGCTTTTAGCTTTGCTATAGATCATAAAACTAACAATTATTTGCCTAGGAAACTACAAGTTACTTTATGGTCAGGGAATTCTGAAAGATCTATGGTATTGACTTTCACTGAGACTATGTAATTGGAAAGAATGAGGTGATTTAAGAAGAGAATTGATTTACATGAATGTTTGGAACAGCCTTTCATTTCTATGGAGAAGGGCTATTAATGTATTACTTATATTGTATTTTTCCCAAGTCTAGTGAACATTAAACTTTCACATGATACAAAAATAAATAAATAAAGATGGTGGCAAATTGGATTTCATACCACAGTGGTTGATGTTGCAGTCCCAGAGACTGACTGCACTGAGAATTGTGGAGGTGTTTGGAGCAAAGTAGCTGCTTATTCAATTAATTAACTCCACAAATAATTATTGAGTTAGCTCCGTTCCTGCTGCTGGGCTGTTTGCTAGGCATGCAGTACTCAATGTAGCCTTTTGCCATCAAAAAGGAGGTAGTCTAAAGGAAGACATAAATGTATACAAATAAGAGCAATAAATCACAGACCCTGAGACGGAATTATCTACCAGAGCAGTGAAGTCCCAAAGAAAGGCCACTGAGTTCTTCAAGTGGAAAGAAGATGGGGTAGTGGAGGTGGGAAGTGTTCAGGAAAGGTTTTAGAGCAAGTCTCTCTCTCTCTGTCCCTCTCTCTCTCTCTCTCTCTCTCTCTCTCTCTCTCTGTGTGTGTGTGTGTGTGTGTGTATGTAATAGTTCTGGGTAGAAACCACAGTATAAGGAAAGGACATGAGATGAGAAGTAGGCAAGGTGGATTGACAAGTGCAAGAAGCTCAGTGAGGCTCAAGGGTTGGGTGTGGGGAGACATGCAAAGAGAATCAAGTCTAGGCAAGCAGGTTGGGCCAGTCCTTGGTTGGCCCCATAGGCCATAGCAAGGCATTTGGAGTTGATACGCCAAGCACACAGGCACCATTAAAGTATTTAAGTGGTAAGTTGAAATGATAAGATTTTTGTTTTAGGAGAGTCACTTTGGTGGGCGCGAAGATCCTGATGAAAAAAGGAGAAACCATAATCCCTAAGACCCACTAGGAGAAGGCTCCAGCGGCTTCTGGGGAAAATGGTGTTAACCTGAGCAAAGGCAATGTCAGTGAGGATGAGAGAGGAGAGGGATGGGAGAGGCATCAATGAGAAACATTGACCTGACTGAAGCCCTGATTTGAACTGAGGTTTGGAAATGGTGGTGCAGGAAAGGCACGAGGCAAGACTGACCACCATGTTTGGGTCTTGAGTAGACAGCCATTAACGTAGAGGAGAAAAAGCAAGACTGTGGATGGGAAGCAGAATAACGACTCCATGTTACACACATGCTCTGAATTTAAGATGCTCGAGGGACATTCACATAAATGAGCAGAAGTAACTGGACAGTGAAGTCAGAAGCCCGGCAGAGGGTCTGGGCCGAGTATGTACTTCTGGGGTTGCCAGCCTATACGTAGAGTTAAAAATAGACAGCGATTGTGGTCGTCTAGGGAGAGATGTGACATGAGGAGCTGCTTCTGTCTGTGGCAGGGCAGGAAGACAGTAGCTCACTAAGGAAGACATGGAGAAAATGGCTGAGGGGGACACCTGGGGAATGTGTGTCCTGAGACAAAAGGAAGAGGGGCTTCAGGAAGGAAGAAGGAGTCGGTGGCACTGCATGCCACAGAGAGGGTCAAGTGGATTTCCACTGCTGTTATGTGTTGTTTTGGAATAAAGGTAACTAAGTTATTATGAGTTGTTTAGGCTGAGGATGTGAAGCTTTAAGTCGGTTTTTGTAAAGAGGAATAGATCGGTGGGTCCCATCTCTGAGTGACCAAATGTGCCCTTTCTTGGGTGGTACATCCTACGTCCTCTCAATTACCTGTTCTGTTGCCAGCATGTGATTGAGCCGGTGGCAGAGATGTGCCCTTTCTCACTCCGGGACAGAGCTTTCAACCTCAGCAGTATTGACATTCTAGACCAGATACCTCTTTTTGGGGTTTAGCAGCGACCTAGACCTTTGACAGATGCCACCTCCATCACCTTTCCCTGCAAGCTGTGAGAGCCAACAATTCCTCCAGGCGACACCAAATGTCCCCTGGGGGGTAAAAATGCCCAGTTGAGAGCCTTAACTGCTCAAGATCCATAGCGAGGAGATCAAGCTGTGCCTTTTGAACTGTTTGTCAGGATACGAGTACAGAACATAGAAATAGATTTTAGGTGAAAAGTGACCCAGCCATAAAGTTGTCTCAGAAAAAATGCGTGCGGGGATGGAAGCCAAATAACTAGACAATAGAGACCTTGATGGGTTGAGTAAAACAGATATATTCTTTTTTCCAAAGCAACGAACAAATTATTTCTAGAAGGGCAATACAAACTGTAAAAGCCAATAATAAGAAAAGATTGCACAGAGTCACACATGGCACATGCCCTTGCCTACTAACCGTGGGCAAGCCAGAGCTCCCAGCAATAACCATTCATTTTGGGCCTGTGGTGAGCAGGATCCATCCATCGCTGTGCTAATAGTCATCATAGATCTTCTGGAGTTGAACCAGCTCAGAGTCATGTAATTTTTTCCCTACCTCACCTCTGCTTATCTTGTTCAGGTGCTCTAAGTTCTTACAGTGGAAGCAATACTTTTTCTCTGTCCATTTGATTTGGGTTTTTGCTTTCCAGAATCTGGGTGGTAATCGTGGTTATTAGCAGATTTGTTTTTTCCCTGTTTACGCTAATAAAACGGGGGTGTCGATCAACACCTCCCTGAGGGTTTTCCTTTCTGACTGAGTGTGCAGCTGTGACTCACACTCAGGTTTCAAAAGTGGCCATAATTCATTGGCTCATTCAGTCGATAGGTAATGATCGCATATCTGCCGCGTGTGAGGCCCTGCACTACTCCCTGGAGAGACTGGACGTCCCTGTAGATGCACCGGTTGCCTCCATTTTGTTCAACTTGGGGAGAGAGACAATGAACAAGCCAAACATAAATAGAAAAGGTAAAATAAAGACGACCGTGATCATTACCCTGTGGGAAATAAATAGGGCAATGTGATCACAGTTGGGATGGATGAGAACCAAGGTCTGATGTCAATAAGATGGCCAGGGAAGGTGGAGCTGAGGAGACAGCAGTTTGGTCTACTGCCTACGGATGGGATCCAGGCAAACATTCAAAGAGCTGGAAAGAGGTAAAGAACCTTCCAAGAACAGGAAAGACAACAGTCTGTTGAGCAAGGCACTGGGGCTGCAGAAAGAGAAGCCTCGGGAGGGGAGCAAGTACTAGATCACAAAGGCCTTTTTGGATTTGAAGTTGTGTCTCAGCAGTAAAAGGAAGCCAGTAAAGCGTTTAGCTTGAGATGGGAGAAGATCATGTATCTACCATTTTGCTACTTTGTGGGGTCAAGTAATGGTGGAAGCAGAAAGCACAGTGAGTTGGCCATTGGGTCAGCCCAATGATAGGTGATGGTGGGATGGCCAAAGGTGGCAGGGCAGAGAGAGAAACGTGAACCAATTACAGATATGCATGGGGTACAGAACAGATGGGATGTAAGCAGGATAATGTCTCCTGAAGGTGTTTGTGCTTAATCCCCAGAACCTGTGACTATGTCACCCTTCATGGTCAAGGAGACTGTCTGGGCATATCTAAGAGTGCAGACCCTTAGATGGGGATACTATCCTGGATTACCAAGTGGGTTTAATCTAATAGACTCTAAAAAGGCAGAGTATCTTCCCCAGCTGAATCAGAGAGATGAACTAGAAGAAGAGCGACTTGACCCATCATCGCTGGCTTTGAAGATGGGGAAAAGGGGCTGTGAGAAGGTGGTAGAAGGAAGGAAGAACTGTAGGTGGCCTCTAGAAACAGGGACAGGCTCTCAGCTGGCAACCACCCAGGATAAGCATTCTCTGTCCCACAACTGCAAGGAAGACAATTCTCCCAACAACTTGAGTGAGCAAGGAGATGACTCTCCCATAGAGGCTCCAAAAAGGAGCATGGTCCTCCTAACACCTTCATTTTATCCCAGGGAGACTCATGGAAGATTTCTGGTCTACAAAACTGTAAGATAATGAACTTGTGCTCTTTGAGTCACTACCTTGTGATACTTTGTTACAGCAGGAAGCTAATACACGGGGCTTGGTGACTGATTGATGTAGAGGTCAGGAGGACAAGGTGGACTCCTGTGTTTCTAATTTGGCCAGCCAGTGGGCAATAATATATTCAGGACATCGTGGATAAGTTGACTCTGGAGGGTAGAAACCAGACTTATGTTTTGGTCGTATTGAGTTTGAAATGCCTGTTAGATATTTAAGTGGTGGTACCAAGCAGGAAACTATTTACGCAAATCTGGGGCTCATAGAAGTCTGAGCTAAGGACAAACTTTTGGATTAGAAAGAACAGTTTTGAGACTAACGGAGCAGACCTAAGAAAGGAGTGTAGATGGAGAAGCAAGACTACAGTTCAGTTCCAAGACAATGCGCCATTCAGAGCTTGCATAAAGAAGGAGAAGGAAGCCACAAAGCTGACAAAGAAGGAGCCCCTGGGCCCTAGGGAGAAAGCCAGGGGAGCACAGCATCAGAAGTTCAAGAGAGGGACATGTGTTGTAAAGAAGAAGGTGGTTAACTATCCTAAACGCAGCTGAGCGGTCAGGTGGGAGGAATGCACAGAGGCACCGCTAAACTTGACAGTGGAAGGCAGGTCATGGGCCTTGGCGAGACCACATGAGTAGAGGGGAAAATGGAAGACAGGACCAAGATGGAGGGCCAGTGAGGTGACTAACTACAGATAGCACGTTGTCCATACAGCTTGCTTCACAAGAAAGAGGAGCAAAGAAAGGATTAGCCTGAGCTGGGTGGGTGAGGGCTCGGGAGGTGCCTTTTAGCGATGGACCAGTTTGTATACTGGTAAGAATGAACTGGTAGGGAGGGAGAGAGCTTGAGAATCAGCGAGGAGTGGACGTTTGGGAAGAGAATAGCAGGTGGCCCCCAGCACACAGCCAGAGGAGTTTCCTGGCTCCACTGGAAGCAAGGACGATGGGCCAGAATGGTGGGTCTGTAGCCTTGTCGGTGGGAGGGTGAGGGACAGCAAAGGTCCCTGGTGGCACACGCCAGCTTGGCCTTTCTCCATCCGCTTGGGGGTAATGATGTAAACATTGAGAAGCCGGCAGAGAGATGACGCCGTGTCTCTCTGATTCAAATGGCACTTTTATGATGGCCAGGAGGAGGTTTATGACATCTGTAAGGAGAAAGTCTAGAATGCTGAGCAAAATGATACCACCGGGAGAGGACGTTGACCTTTCTACTGACAGCGGTGACAACCACACTCAACCCCCCTTGCCTTTTGCTTCTTCTAGTCTTTTTATGGTCAAGCGTCTGAGAGGCTGACCAGCGAGGCTATACCAAGGGAGCAGGCTCTCTGAGGGGTCATCCCAGGAGCGGTAACCACTTCTCTTCCCGGCTGAACCTGAAACTAGAGATAGTCATTCCTGAGCTGACGTGACAACCTTTAAAGGTGATGGCTTTGATTCAACATGCCTTTTATTCCCCCCTTGGACAGGCTGACTGGACCATCCGGAATGATTAGTACCGTGCGGGGTCTTAGAGGTCCACAGCGGGGAAGAAAATATTAGAGTTTTTATGATGGTAGCTTTCATCTTATTCCTTTAAAAATTTTATATACAAAATATTAATGCGACAGTATATGCATGCAATTTATGGCTGAATAAAACTCCAAATAGCAGTGACTGTGCTCAAAACCTTCATTCCAAGAAGGAAAGCAGTCCACGTTGTTTGCAGACCACCACTGGAAATAGCTAAGCCAACGGGCTAAGACATCCTTGCACCTTTCTTTTCTTCAAGAGAGTGGGGCCGCCCCTGGTTCCCAAGGCAGGATGGGATTGGGCTTTCGAGTAGTTTGCGTATCGGTAGGAAGTGAAACCCTCTACTCCCAGAGGAGCAAAAGCTGGGCCTGGTCCCCTTTATAAAGAGTGTGGTCTGACGAGCAGACCTTACGTGCCAGAGCAGAGTGGGGAGGAGAACTGAGACTTAGATTATTCGGGGACCTCTTGGCTTCGCCAGATGTCAAGCCACCATGTAATACTGAGCCTTGACTTTGGGGCTTGCGCCACAATGAGAAAGTGGGGACCGTAAGCTCAGAGTCCTGCCTCCCTCTGCTTGGAGGGCCCTGCCACCCAACCACAGAACCTTAGGTGTCCTCGGAGCACTGCCGGGGAGCCGTGTGGGGAAGACCCTTCCTCTACCAGGGACTCCATCACGCCCCTGTGCAGGTTTCCATCTGCGTCGACTCCGCTGTGCCCAATGCACCGAGTCTCAATTTTGCTGCCTGGCTAAAATTCAGTCCTGCCGACAACTGTGAGCCCCCAGCCGCGGCATCCCCGACGAACCTTACCACCCTGTTTCTCATTCCCGCCAGCTTCCGGCTCCCCCCGCCCCATGTCCTAGATGCACACAGGTACACATTGCACTGCCCTTCCATCCCATCTCCATTCTCAGCACCGACTGGCTGCCTTCCCTGCAGCCCACCCCCCCGCCGAGGATTCTGCACAGGCTCGTCTTTCCTGCTCACCCCAACCCCTGCCTCTACCTTCCTTCTCGGCCTTGCTTCCAACTCTCTTCTGCAAAAAGACCCCTGCTGGTGCCTTCACCTGGTAGCTTCTCAGTACCAGACCACGGGGAGCGCCTTCCCTAAGTTTTCATCATTGTTTCTTTCTTTCTTTCTCTCTTTCTTTTTTTTAATTGAGGTATAATGAACATCTAGCATTGTATTAGTTTTAGATGTACCACAAAATGATTTAATATTTGTATATATTGCAAAATGATCGTAATAGTAAGTCCAGTCTGATGAAGGTGCACAAGGCAAGCCTACCGGTGCAACCCCCAACCCCCAGGGGGGACATGTGTGATATTCCTCAGGCTCTCCTGGCTGCCAAAAAAACAAAGGAAATGGGAAATACAAATGGTGAACTAATAGAGAGGATAGCCCGCAGGCCCCGAGTCTCCATCACCCCCCCATAGTGATGCGGGGGAAACAAAGGCAGAAGGAAATGGCAGATAGAGCTCAATTTCCTTAAAACCTGCAGCCCATTGGCAAATACTGGAGGCTGGCAGAGGAAAAGGTTTTTCCAGGAACTCCCTACTGTCTTAATGCTAATGCTTTGCTTGAGGGAAAACAACCTGAGCTTCACAATAGCGAGGCCTCCAGGATCCTGGGAGTCTTCTGTAGCATATGAAATTCTCACTGGAAATTTCCCTAGACTAACCCTCCCCCAACCCCATAGTATATAACCAGTCTCTCCTCAGGGTCTCAGGCCAGCTCTTTGCGCCCACAGGTCCTGTCCCTGTTCTTCAATAAAGTCACCTTTTTTTTTTTTTACACCAAAGACGTTTGCAAGTGGCCTTGCTGAGCACCCTGGAACCTGGCAAAGGGCCACACACCCTGGCTTCCCAAGCTCTGCGGGCCGATCAGTTCACAGGGAGAAATGCCTTGCAGGTATATATGCATAGCGTTGTATGCGCTGACTAATACATGTATTACTATTGCAGGGTCCTCGTCTTAGCTCAAATGCTGTGCAGAAATGCAAACATTCTTCTTTTTCTGTACTGGCTTCAGTCATCCTTAGGAGCTGGGGAGAGTCACGAGGGGACAAGCTTTGCACCTGCCAACAAGCATCCGTGTTTTCTGTTTTAAATCAGTGAGGAGGCTCTCACCAGCTTTAGATAAGGATTCCATTTTCCAGGTTGGCACCTGCTTTTAGGGGAGGCTGGTCCAGCCCTGTGCCTGGGACAGAGCACAGAAAGGCCGCTGAGATCAGGCTGGTGGTCCTTGTCATTCATGCTGTACCATTTCTGACTCTTTGCAGCCTCAGCCTCGATATCTGGTCCCCAGCCTCTGCTGGGCGCCAGCCTTCCGTTCTCACTGCCTGTATGAGGCAGGGCACCAGAAGCAGCTCCCCATTCAGCCACTAGCTTTCTGGATGCTGGGAAGGGACACCCCTGGAGGGCCATCCAAATGTCCTTCCAGCTCTCTCCCTCGTCACTCAGTCCTTCTTGGGACTTTAGCCTGGAAGGGCGGGGTCCTCTCTCTCCAAGCCCATCCTCCATCCCAGCGCCCTCCAGGGGGGAATGAGATGTGCCTTCTCCCTCTCTGGCTGGGTTCCCCCCAATCCCTTCCTCCTTCCTCCAGGAGCCAGCCCCTCAGGGTGTCCTCCATTCTCTGTGGAAGGAGATCCTCTCTGATCCAAACCCATCGGGCGAGACTGTTGGAAGGGAACCACCAGGAAGGAGAACAAAGATGAAAATCCGATGCTTTGGATCCCACAGCCGCCATGCCCTGTGTGTGTGTGTGTGTGTGTGTGTGTGTGTGTGTGGTGTGTCATTAAAGAGTCACCTTTCCACTTAAAATGAGCTATCACTTCTGAATGCAAAGAAAAAGAAAAAAGGAAAAAGATTTGTTACCATATGTGGTGACGGATGTTGACTGTGAGGAGATTTTTGGGGTGACAGTGGGATTCGCGAGGTCCAGAGCCAACCACCAAGAAAGAATTCTTGAGGATGGTTATCAACACTGCAGGCATCTGAACCCAGGGGTCTACACCCAAAGACTTCTTAATGATAGCAGCTAATAGCCATGTGTGTTTGCTCCGTACCAAGCACTATGCTGCCTTAAGGCTCAGATCAACGCTTTCACAGCGTTCTCTTTCTAAACTAAAATTTAAAAGCGAAGAAAACAGTTCAGCGTCCGGCTCTTGGACTCTTGATTTCGGCTCAGGTCATGATCTCATGGTTTGTGATATCAAGCCACACGTCCGTGCTGACAGCGTGGAGCCTGCTTGGGAGTCTCTCTCTTGCTCTCTGTCTGCCTCTCCCCTGCTCATACTCTCTCTCTGTCTCTTAAAAATAATAAACAAATAAACTTAAAAAAAAAAAAAAAGCTAGAGGACAGAGGTCCAGGTACTTAGGATTTGCTCACACCCGGTGAGCGATGGCTTCAGGATTCAATTTCATCTGGACTGTCTCCACAGCCTGCACTCGGAAGCCTCGCGCATTCCAGGGGGCTCGAAGCTGCACACATAGTGATTCTGGGTTTACAAAACCCTGCAAGTTAGGGGAGCCACACTGACATTGATGATTTCAGGAATTGCTTATGTCTGGGAAGAACTCTTCTGTCCACTTGGGTTCTGTGAGGGATGTGGCCCCAACTTTCCATTTCATTTTGCCTGTGTGCGTATAGTCTCGGGTATTTTCTACAAGCTAACATATCCTGTCCTATATTTAAAGGCTATGGACAAAAGTGCTTGTAGCTCTGGTTTTGCTTTTACGACCAGAGGGAGGCGCATAGCAAGTAAGCGTCTTGGCTCGACTTACCTGCATTTAGAATGCTTTTCAGGGAAGTATTTTCAGGTAGCTGTATGAAGTAAGACCTTTGAAAACAGTTGAAGTTTTTATTTATTTTTGAGAGAGAGCGCGAGCACAGGTGGGAAAAGAGCAGCGAGAGAGAGAGGGAGATACCGAATCTGAAGCAGGCTCCAGGCTCTGAGTCGTCAGCCCAGAGCCCGACGTGGGGCTCGAACCCACGAGAGATCATGACCCGAGCCAAAGTTGGACGCTCAACTGACTGAGCTACCCAGGCGCCCCATCATATTTTAAAGTAAGGTAGATGTTTCAGCCCTAACTTGCTACACTTTATTTACAATGAAGTGAGCTGAAAATAAAGTACACTTATTTGACTAAATGGCCTGTATCAGGTGCCCTGATGGGTATTTTTCCTGTAGGGTGTTTTTGTTTTTTTTTTTTTTTTTAATTGAACTGTAAGTACTAAGCCAGCACTAAGGCAGGAATAAAGACAAGTTTCAGATTATATAGACTCCTGGGAGGCAGCTCTTATAAGTGGGCTGGTTTGAGGTCTTGAGGTCGCGAGCTTTCAAAGCAACTGATAAAGAGTTAACAGAAGTTGGGATGCCTGGGTGGCTCAGTTGGTTGAGCGTCCGATTTCGGCTCAGGTCATGATCTTGTGGTCCATGAGTTCGGGCCCCGCATCGGGCTCTGTGCTGACAGCTCAGAGCCTGGAGCCTGCTTCGGATTCTGTGTCTCCTTCTCTCTCTGCCCTTCCCCTGCTCATGCTCTACTCTGTCTCTCTCTCTCAAAAATGAATAAACATTAAAAAGAAAATTAAAGAAAAAAAGGAGTTAACAGAAGTCGTTCCTTCATGACGAGGGGGACATGCAGAGCAGATCAGCGTGGGGAACGAAGCCACGTGTGACTCCTGGCGGCGGTGTCTTGCCTGGAGACTTTTACAACCCTCTTGGTCCTCTGCTTGACCTGGTCCGGTCCAGCTGTGGTCGCTCTCAAAACATCCACACATTCATGTTCAGCCTGGAAGAGACAGGCTGAGGCGGGGCCCTTGCCTGGAGCCTGCAGGAGGCTCTCAGAGGAGAAAGTTCCAGCCCTTCTCTGTGGGTTGTGTCTCTAGACTGTGCAGGACCAAATATTGGCTTATTGATGAAAGGGGCAGCTAAGAACCTGCCCACCAAGACCAGAAGGAAAGGGTTGAGGCATCTTCTCTCTTCACCCACTGTGGCGTCTCCCATTTCCACAGTTGTGTGCGCATCTCAAGCAGGTGACTGGCATGGGGCACTAGTTCCTCAGGGATACATAATCAAAGCATAGTAACTAGAATAACATAATCCGAAGAATTATAAACAAGGATCCTGGTCTTTATCTCATATAGGATGCATATAAATACCTTATTGCCCTCCTCAGCTCATACTTGGTGGGAGGAATTGGCAATCCCAAATTACTTTCTGGAAGGGGCTTATCCTACGTACCTGGCTGTGTGGATGGAGATACTCGGGGAGTTCTCTTGAAGCCATGTTTGTATAGCAAGCACATTGGTTTTACTTAGATTGTATGTTTATTTGGATGGCTTGGAGGAAAACCTGCCTAAGTCACCCCTTGGGTTATATCTTGGAGATGAGAGGTCCCCCCTAGAGATTTTGATGTGGAACAGTTAAAGAAAAGCTTTCGTTTCAAATCTTTTAGAATTCTGGGTGCCAAGTTGACAAAATTGATTCAGGAGATACGCCGAAGGAGCTTTGTTTTTATGAAAATGAGCGCCTAGTACCAAACCAGTCTGAAACAGGAGTAGCTGAAACAGAGATTCAGTTTTTGGTTTTGACATGGTAGGCCAGGAAGTTTGGGGGCTCGGAGAAGAAGAGAAGTGGGGTGGTGTCTAGACCCAGCGGGTGAGGACTAGCCACCAAGAAGTAAGTGTCCATGCTATTGGCTGCTCTGGTTATGTAATGTTGGGAAACAAAGCTGATAGCTTAAAATACTAACCATTTTACTATATTCCAAATCCGCAGGTCTGGTGTGATTCTTCTGGTCCATGAGGCGCTGACTGGGGTCACTTGATGGGACTCAGCTGGCAGCTGGGTTGTCCTGGAGGGAAGCTGGACGCTGGCCAGCCCTTCATCTCCATCGTGATTCTCTTCCTGTTGTGGGTTTTGTGGCCACATGGTCTCCCCTACGGAGCAGAAGGATGTCTTACGTGGTGTCTCAGGCTCCAAGATCAAGTGCTTAACATGTGGGGATTGCAAGCTCCTGGCTGTGGGTCGGAATCAGGGGCAGCACGACATCTACCATATTGTATTGGTTGAAATTGTCATAGTCCCACTCAGATTCAATGGGGGACAAGAGACACTACCTCTCCGTGGGAAGAATGTCAGAGACTGTGTGGCCATCTTTAACCTGCCATGCCTTCCATTTAGTTTCAAGTTGGCTTTTGTTCTATACGTTGCTTTAGTCCATTTCTCTCTTCCTCCAACACATAGGAAGAGTGAGCAGAAGAAGGAGAAGAAGCTGAGCTCTTGCCTGGGATACGGCTGAGGGCCAGGATCCATGGGACCAGGGACTGAGAAGGAGGTGATCAGAAGACCCTAAGACACCCAGGGAAACTTCAGGAACATTTGGGAGAGCTCTGGATGTACCCACCGTATGTGAGATGAATGTAGGCATCATATATTTGGATAATAACAGAAGACCTGAGAACTTGGTCCTTGTTCCTACAATTAAGTGTGATAGAAATCACCTATCTTTTGAGCTTCCTGCATACCAGAAGGTACATTTCACAGAATCAGGGATTACATCTGTGTTTTTTTTTTTTTGGTTTGTTTGTTTGTTTTTTGTTTGTTGTGTTTTGTTTTCTGGCCATGTCCCAAACACCCAGCAATTGCTCTGTTATGCTTTGTTGAATAAGTACACAGCCATGAGTTTATTGCTTGCTATGCGTTATTCGCTCTGTTGGTATTTTGCATAATTACTACATTTAATATCACAACGATCCATGCTGTTAGTATCCCCACTTGACAGATGGAAATGATCACCTATCCATGATTGTTCAAATCCAGACACGTCCAACTCCAAGCCTTCAAATCAATTAGGCATTTCGGTTCCTTATTCACAAGTATAATATACACAGCACTGAATTCTCTCCTAGGGACGTAATAGTTTATTTAACTGGGGAAGTGAAGATACATTCACAAAGAGTGAGATGGCAAGAATATAATAAATACTGATTGAAATATGTCACAAGGCTGTGCAGGAGAACCAATGTACAAAAATATAAGGATTGTAAATTCTGTGAGTTCTGAAAATTATGGACTGGAGAGGCCTGAGGAGGCTTCACAGAGAGGTTGAGACTCCTAGACAATGAGATGTACCGGGCTGGGGTAGGAGCAGGGCTACGTGCCAGAATGTGGGGGAGATGGCAGAGGCCAAGGAGAGAGGCATGAGTGAGGGTGCGGAAGCAAGGAAAACACAAGGCACCTTGAAGGAATGGTGACCAGGTTCAAGAGAAGGTCCAATCTAGTAACAAAAATGTTCCCCCAGGGGTGCCTGGGTGGCTCAGCTGGTTAAGTGTCCGACCTCGGCTCAGGTCATGATCTCACAGTTCCTGAGTTCAAGCCCCACATCGGGCTCTGTGCTGACAGCTCAGAGCCTGGAGCCTGCTTCGGATTCTGTGTCTCCCTCTCTCTGCCCCTCCCCTGCTTGTGCTCTGTCTCTAAGAAAAAAAGAAAAAAAAATGTTCCCCCAAATAACATTCACATGATAGGTAGAAGTCTAAGAGATGGAGAGATGATTACTCTAATAGGATTTAACATAAAAAATTACCTCCAGTTGACCGTATATAATCATGGGATGGATCTGTCTGTCTATCTATCTATCTGCGGATCTATTTGTCTGCTTGTCTATCATCTGTCTCTCTCTCTCTGTCTCTATCTTATTTATGTGCAATAAAATGTACTCTTTCCTGGATAGTTTTATGAATTTTGACAACTGCATAGAGTTACGCAACCACTATAAAAATCAAGACACAGAACGATTCCATCATCTCCAAACAACCTCCTCGTGCTGCCCCTTCACGTCAGCCCTAATCATACGATTGTAAGTATATGTCCACTTATGTATTTGTGGTGACATCTGAAATTTCCTTGTACATTTTTCTTTGTTATCCTGCATGGCTCAGTGCTGTCCAGACTCTTGTTGGTTCTAAGACAGGGGATGAAAGACAAAGTGTCTTTGAGTTTCTGAAAGGGAAAAGTAAAAGTAAGATGAAAACTCCTGAGTGAGAGCAGAAAACATGGAATTTGTGGGTCATTCCATACACCTATTTAAGGAAAAGACGAGAATGCTGTCTCAGGAGAGAATAGGGGTTCTTGAATCCAGTGTTTCAACCGCTCAAGTTATCATTATTATTATTATGCTTCAACAAGAAAGAAGTGGCTCAGGCCCATCATACTTCCTTCCTAGGAAAGCCACTACTTAGTTAAACCAAGCATTTGTTTTTCACATTTTATGTTTTTATTTGGGAACTGGTTATAAAAGAGCCTTGGACCAGAAGCCCTAAAGCCTGAGGCTGAGCCAGTAATGGGTCTCAGGACGTAGGGGGAAATTCTTAACTTCTTGGGGTTTTCCTTTCAAGTCTCTGCAAGCACGAACATTAGAATGATTTTTTTTAAATGTTTATTTTCTGACAGAAAGAAACAGAGAGAGACAGAGTGTGAGCAGGTGGCAGGGGTGGGGGGGTGGCGGCAGAGAGAGAGGGAGACAAAGAATCTGAAGCAGGCTCCAGGTTCTGAGCTATCAGCACAGAGCCCCATGTGGGGCTGGAACTCATGAGCCATGAGATCATGATCTGAGCTGAAGTTGGGCATTAACTAACTGAGCCACCCAGGTGCCCCTAGAATGATTTCTTAGGTTCCTTTTTTTTTTTTAATGGCCATAGATTCTTTTTTTTTTAAACTTATTTATTTTGAGAGAGAGAGAGAGAGAGAGAGAGAGAGAGAGTACAAGCCAGGGAGGTGCAGAGAGACAGAGGGAGAGAGAATCCCAAGCAGACTCCATGCTGTCAGTGTGGTGCCTGACATGGGGCTCAATCCTATGACCCTGGGATCATGACTTGAGCTAAAATCAAGAGCTGGGTGTTCAACCAACTGAGACACCCAGACACCCTTCTAAGTTCTTTTATTGGAAATAAGAACTGATGGCCCAGGCCTGGGAGATGTTTCCCAAACACACTATCCGCCCATACTCCATCCTGAAATACAGAATCCGCAGGATTTGGGGCTTTACAATTTCCAATATTTTCTATTTTTCAGACCAAATATTCCAACTCTACCCTGTTTTCATGTTTTCGTGGTTACTCTATGTTTCTCTCATGGTTCATTTTTTTAAAGATGTTAAATTAGACACGTTAATTTCCACGACATACATTCCTTTGAGCTCAGATGAACTAACGTGCTGGTTAGCTGCTGTGACACATGTTTGTCTCAGCTTGGTGAGGAGGAAAGCAAATTGAGAACAGGAAGCCAAAGCGATCATCCAGACACAGTCACGGGGAAATAAAACAGGAAGGAACAGGGAGGGTCCAAGCCCCCAGTGCAGAGCCAGGGGGGAAAATGGCAAGTCAGAAGTCCTGGGGGGTTCTGTACCAAGACACTTAATGTTTCCATACTTACAGAAAACATTCCCAGGCATTCAGTGTGGATAAATCCTGGGTATGTCTGACTCACTTATTCTTGTAAGAGGACCCTAACTTTAATGGAAAAAAAAAAACCAGATAAAAATAAATATATTCTACTGAGATCTATTGCCTTTTTTATCTCAAAAATGGAAAGAACTGCACATGGTGTAGGGACTTCCTCATTCCTGTTCCTAAGAAATTTCAGGTTGTTAAGTACCCAGGCATGACATTCCAAACCGCTCCTTCTCATGCCACTGGCTGGGAGCACAGCCTGGTTTCTGTCTTCAGAATAATAATGCCATTTTAAGGACAATGATGTCATCTGCATGTGTTATTCTTTTGGCTCACTTTAACCAAGTAAGCCAGCCAAATGCTGATAAAGCAACACGTCCGAGCTTCCCACATTCATTCAGAACCCAGTGGCATTTACCTCTTATTTATCGAGAATATGAGGATGACAATAGCAGGACACTTAAACCAGAGCCTGCTCTTTCTTACTGAATACACTTAGACACTAAAAGACTTGCACTGAATTCAAACGCAATCACCCTGAGAACATTTAATTCTGACAGTTTGCGGAAAGTGCTCCCATGTTCAGGACTATTTCTTTTTTTATCTTAAATTTTTTAAATGTTTATTTATTTTTGAGAGAAAGAGAGAGACAGAATGCGAGCAGGGGAGGAACAGAAAGAGAGGGAGACACAGAATCCCAAGCAGGCTCTGGATTCTGAGCTGTCAGCACAGAGCCCGATGAGGGGCTCGAACTCACAGGCTGTGAGCAGAAGTCAGATGCTTAGGCGACTGAGCCACCCAGGCGCCCCTACCCAAGACGATTCCTTATGGTTTCAAATGAGATGGATAATCGTGGCTGACTTTCGCTTTCTCTCCCCAGCAGCCCAGCTACCATTTTCATGAGAACCCCAAGCATCCAATGAGATGCCTTTGCTACCATCCCTTATGCCTTGTGCAACCACCTCAAGTCCATCAGTGTTCTGTGATCGCTGTTTCTCCTCTTTCTGGAATGCTCTTCCCTCCTTTGTCCTTGTAGGAACTGCGTTCGTTTGTCCCAAGCAAACTCAAGTACTGGCCCCTCTGCCAAGCCTTCTCTCCCTGACACCTCCTTCCACTACGCCAGGAAGGGCGAAGCCTTTAGGAGGCTTGTATTGCCCTTTCCTTTATAGCTCAGGGTGTCTACTTAAATTGCCAGATCTCTATGCCCATGCTGGGCTGTCAGCTCCTGGGGGCAGAGCCTTCCATGCTCATGGAAACCCCGGACAGCACTCTGCACAACCTTTCACGCTCACTCCCGAGGAGATGGCTCTGTTGACGCATGCAGTACTTGCCCAGCTTTTAGAGCCTCTCCAAAGGCGTGGGCTCCTCCCCGCAGGTGTTTCTAGTCCACCCATCAGTCTCTTATGGGAGCGGCAAGAGGAAAGGTAATGCTTCGCACTCAGAAACCGTAGAATGTGCAAAACTTCAAATGGAGTCTGTGTGTGTGTGTGTGTGTGTGTGTGTGTGTGAGAGAGAGAGAGAGAGAGAGAGAGAGAGAGAGAGAGAAAGAGAGAGAGAGACAGAGACAGAGACAGAGACACAGAAACAGAGAGCACACATCTGTGTGTGGCCCGGGAGACACGAGCTGTAACTACTACTACACAAAACCACAAGTTAGACTTAAATATTATGAACAGAAGTTTTCATTTGGATTTTCCTTCTGTGCTTGTTGTCTAAAAGAACCCACCTCCTCCCCCCACAGCACACGCTACAGCTGTCAGTTTGTTCACACCGGGTCCCTGCCTTGGAATCTGATGTCTGGGTAGACAGGCACACTTCCTCGGTGAGTGGTGGCGGTGGGCCGATAGCCCCTCTCGGGAATCAGACCCCTGTGCTAGGACACTGCTTTGAGGGCTATGTCCCGTAGAGTACAGAAACTTAGTCTGGTTCTTTAAAAGCATTTTTTTTTTTTTTTTTTGCAGAGGATGAAGATTCAGTCCAGCCTCAGCCAACTCTTAGACCTCGAAATGGCAAAGGCTTATGGAAGGAGCTTTCTTTTCTTTCTTTTTTTTCAATGTTTATTTATTTTGAGAGAGAGAGAAAGCACACATGCAGGCTTGCATGAGTGGGATAGGGGCAGAGAGAGAGGAAGAGAGAGAGAATCCAAAGCCAGGTCCACACTGTCAGCCCAGAGCCTGCCGCAAGACTAGAACTCACGAACCTTGAAATCATGACCTGAGCTGGAATCGAGAATCGGATGCTCAACTGACTGGGCCACCCAGGCGCCCATTAAGTGATTTCTTTCTTAGAGTCGTGACGATGGCACCCTGTGTGCCAGGCGGACACTTTCCAGGGTGAAAGGCAGCATGAAGAGCGATGCATAATGTTATCTGCAAGTTTCCAGTCACCTTTTGAAGACAAGATCAACGTATTGAATTCCGATGAATTAAAAATTGCTGCCGTGGGCATACTTTGTCTGGAGAGGTCCACAGACCATTTTGGTTTCTCTTAATCCTAAAATTTTCTCCTGTCACCAGCGGCATCGCTCAGAGCATCAAACACTCACCCTCAACTCCAGTTCGCACTGCACTCTTTTCAGCGGGCGGGGTGGGGGTGCTGACGCATCACTCGTGCCCGTGCTGGTGACGCGGCAGACTTTAGAGGATACTTTCATGGCTTGTGATGGGAGGGACCACTCCCTACATGCTGCAAACAGAACTGGGCAGAACTCAGTATATTAGCATACATGCAAATATGCAGGATTAGAAAAAAGTGGACATTTACGTGCACTTACAGGGCAGCTGCTCAAACCAGAGCCCTTCTCTAGCTTCCAGAAGGAAGGAAAAGAGTCAGATATGCCGTCTCTGAGTGAGCTCAAATTAGCAAGGAGGCTCCTCCTCAAACATTCAACTCCACTTGATTTGTTACAGATTCTGAGCTAGACGCCAATGAGGAAATCAAACACTAGATACCTCTTCTCTACTTTGTAAATTTTATTATTGATAGTTTTTAGTCTTTCTATCTTCCCGTTTACACTCAGGTTCTAATATCCAAATCACTCTGCTCTTCCCAACAGCCCAAGCCGGAAGAGACCGAGATGACAAAGAATATCAGCCAAATACGTGGCACTGACCAGGCTCTGAAATTCTGGCTCACAGAATGTCTTGGGCAGAATCGAAGCTTCCCGAATGTTCTTCTAAAGATGAGCCTGCTCGTGAACTCAGAGAACAAATTCTGGAAAATCTGGATGGAACATGTTGCACTACCACACCATGTAGTTTGCTATTCTATTCCTTGGGTAGACCAGAAGGACTCGGCCTGCCAGTCAACATCTGTGTATTATCAGTAATGTCCCCCACTCCTACCCCAAAACACGTAAGTCCTATCCCCATCCCCCATCCACCTTGGCAATTTCTACGACTTTGGGAAAATCCACAGGAATTTTTTTTTATGACACAATGCCTTGGGACTATCAGAGGAGGCAGAACAATGGTTCTGGGCTTGGGGAATAGTTCCTTGCTCCCTCCTTCATGTCCGCCCCACCCCCACCTACACCAAGGCAAGCAGCCTTTGGCTGCCTCACCCTGCTTGGAGAAGGAGACTGTGTTTGCCAGGGCCAAAATTAAAGCATGGAACAATCAGCAATCCTGAAATCAAATGAGTTTTGTGTTGGTCCTTCTGAAATTAGATTTTGAACCTCCTTCATTCGCCCCTTCTCATTTTAATAGAAAGACTCCTAAACAATTGGTCTGAATTCATGAGACCTAATAGCATCTATCAGATCAATGGTGAGCCATTGTTCAAAATATAAGGACTATAAATAGGAGCCAGGGAACTGACAGCACGTTCAGTGTGTTTGTTTATGCAGGGATGAACATGAGCTATGTGGGCACCGAGTGAATAACAGAATCTCAGAAAGGGACAAATACATCTGCCCATAGCATTAATCTGTATCTGCAGGTTAGCAGGAGAAAATCAATGTGGCTTCTGAGCAGAGAAGGCACCTCCCCAGGAGATCAGTAGCTTGAAGAATTAAGACATTTATAGTGAAAATTAACCCATATGCTTTTAAAAATACTTATAATTTTGAGATACTTTTAGACATGCAGAAGAATGGCAAAAATAGTAGAGTGCTTGTATCCCCTTCACTCAGTGTCTGCTAATGTTAGCATCTAACAAAACCGTAATACAATGCTCACAACTAGGAAATTAACATTTGCACAATGCTGCCAACTAAACTGAAGACTTCATCCAGATTTCACCAATGTTTCCACCAAGGTCCTTTCTTCTATTTGAGATCTAATCCAGGATGTCACCTTGCCTTTATTTGTCATGTCTGCTCGGTCTCTTCCAATCTGTACCCATTCCCCTGTCTTTCCTTGTCTTTCACAACCCTGATACTTTTGAAAGTAGTGATCAGTTAGTTTGGGAAACGTCCCTTAAATTGGGTTTGTATGATGTTTTCTCATGATTCGATGGAGCTCGTGTGTTTTGGGGATGAATGTCACAGAGGTGATGGGTCCTTCTTAGTGCATCATATCAGGAGGCACATACAGGATGTCTATTTGTCTTACTGCTGGTGACTTAACCTTGACCACTATGCTAGGGTGGTGTCTACCAGGATTCCCCACTGTAAACTTAGCAATTCCCCTTTGTAATTAATCAATACTTAGTTTATCCTTTGACGCTATGATGATTATCTATTTCTTTTTAAAATTTTGCTAATTCTAGCATCTACTGGTGGATCTTCATGGTGCTGTTCCAGTAGTGATTTTCTATTTTCCTTGTTCCTCCTACTTTTTCCAGTTGAAATGTCCCTAGGAAGAAGAGTTATCCGTTCTCTTTCATTTATTTCTTTTATTGTTTGTGGTATAATCCAATATTATGATTATTTATTTTGTTGCTAAATTGTTTCAGCTTTGGCTGCCAGGAACTCTTTCAGTTTGGCTCGTGTATTGTTACGCACCTCCATACGCACCTCCATCCTCTTCGTTTGAACATGGCCTCATTTTCTGGCATTACAAAGCCTCCACAGTCATCTCACATATTCCTTGCTGCGCCCGTGGAATCAAGCACTTGTCCACAAGCCCTTGTTTCTTGTATTGCAAAATAGAACTTAGGAACCAAGATCCGGGGACTGGGTGTGCTCATTGCTACTGGAGTGTCATGACTTCTGGGTCTGCAGAGAAACTAGGAAATGTATGTATTATATCAACCTGTGCATGCACAAATACCTATATTTATTTCTGCATGTATCTACGTGTACATATATTTTAGAAAAAGAGGAGTCCATATTGATACTTCTGAGTCCAGTCCAGCACCATATGGTACAGTCTATCCATTCTCTTCTTTATTTTAACTTCTTTATTTCACTGAGAAAATTGGCTCTTATGATACACAGTACATTTGTTGCTTGTTCAGTTCTAGTACACACACGAAGTAGTTTAAAATTGCTAACCTATACCCCAGAGGAAAACAAATTTGCCAACTAAGGTACAGTGTCTTGTACAGTTCTTTCTGCCTTTGGCCTTTCAGTTTCCAGTCAAAACAGAATTCCCATAGATACGACTCTTCCGCAGTCTGATCAGTGAGCTTACATGACTTACGACAGCCGTTTCTCACAGTCTGCCTTCTCTCTTGAATGCCCCAACTACCTAATATATACGTTGATTTTTAAAAGTCTAGGTTACACAGAGCAAATTTGCTCTTTGTGGTGTATAGTTTTATGGATTTTTGACAAATGAATAGTCGTATGTTGATTGTCACAGTTCCTCAGAGAATAATTTCACTCCCTCCAAATCCCCTCATGACTTCTATTCACGGCGAACCCTTCCCACCATCACTCCCCACGACTGATCTGCTTTCCATCTTTAGAGCTTGGTCTTTTCCAGAATGTCATATTAATAGAATCATATAATATGTACCTTAGGGGACTGGACCTCTTTCTCACACGAAATGCCTTTAACCATCTGCATTCTTGTGTATGTCTATAGCTTGTTTCTATTCCTCCGTGATATTTAATCGTATGAGTGTTACAACAGGTTATCCATTTTTGTTTGAAGGTCGCGGGGTTTATTTCTAGCTTTCGGAAATGGTGAATAAAGCTTTTATAACAATTCACCACAGGTCTTTATGTGACAGCCAAGTTATCCTTCTGTTGGGTAAATAGTAGTAGAATTGCTGAGTCATATGGTAGGTGTATATTTGATGCTAAGAAAACGCTGCTCAAGTCTTTAGCGAAGCAGTTCACCAGTTTCCTTCCTCACCAGCAGACTAGCAATATAGGAGATTTCTAGTTGCTCTGCATTCTTGCTGGCATATGGTCTTGTCAAGTTTTTTGGTTGACAAAAAACCAAAATCGTTCCAGTAAGTGAGTAGTGGTATTACACTGTGGTATGACATACATTCCCCTTGTGCCCAATAATATCAATCATTTTTCCTGTGCTTAAATGCCATTGTTGGCAACATGCCCGTTTGGATCATTTGCCCATTAAAAATATTAGGTTGGCTTATTTTCTTAGTTTTGAGTTTTGAGAGTTCTTTATGTATTCTGAATATAAGTCCTTTGTCAGAAATGGGATTTGCAAATGTTTTTCCCCCCCAGTTTGTGGCTTGTCTTTTCAATCTCTTAAGTGTGTCCTTTTCAGAGCAAAAGTTTTTAATTTTGACAAAGTCAAATTTATCATTTTTTTCCCTTATGGATTGTGGTTTATTATTATAATTGAAAATTGTCTAACCAAAGGTCATGAAAATTTGCTCCTGTGTTTTCTGCTAGCAATTTTATAGTTTTATAATTTAAATAAGTCTGTTGTGCACTTTGAGTTATAATTTATTTTCTGTAAAGCATGAGATAAAGTTGCTGTTTTGCATACGGGTGCCCCAGATAAGTCCCAGACTTGTTGAGAAAACAGTTCTTTCTACACTGAATGTTTTTGCAAATTTCTTCAAAATCAATTGACTGTTTTTGTTTGTTTGTTTGTTTTTTGTGGGTCTATTTCTACACTCCCAATTCTATGTCATTGATCTATATGTCTGGCTTCTATTAGGATTACACTGTCTTAGTTATTGTAGATTTATAGTAAATCTTGAAATCAGGTCATATGAATCCTCCAACTTTGTGCTTCTTTCCCAAAATTGTTTTGACTCTTCTAGTTCCTTTCTTTTCCTTTATATATATATATATTTTTTTTTTAAATTTTATAACGTTTATTTATTTTTGGGAGACATAGAGACAGAGTATGAGCAGAGGCAGAGAGAGAGAGGGAGACACAGAATCCGAAGCAGGCTCCAGGCTCTGAGCCATCAGCACAGAGCCCGACGCAGGACTCGAACTCACAGACCGCGAGATCATGACCCGAGCCAAAGTCGGCTGCTCAACCGACTGAGCCACCCAGGCGCCCTATATTTTTTAATTAACGTTTGAACAGCTACAAATGAAGACTTCTTGGATTTTGGTTGGAGATATATTGAACCTATAGATCAAATTAAGGAGAATTGACATCTTAAGAATACTGTCTTCTAATTCTTAAACACACTATAACTCTCCATTTATTTAGATTGTTTTTGATTTCTTTCATCAAAATTTTATAGTTTTTAGTATACAGGTCATGTACATGTATTTTTGGGTTTCTAACATTAATTTTTTTTTAATTCCAATGATTCATTTCTAGTGTACGTAAGTTGACATTGGTATGTTGGCGTTGTATGCTGTGACCTGGATGAACTCACTTACTAGGTCCTTCCAATCTGCGTTCTTCGTATTGCACAGGCTAGGAATCTAGTACCGTGTTGGATAGAGATGGTGACGGAGGACATCCTTGCCTATCGATGATCAAAGGGCAAAAGCATTCTCTCCGTACCAGTAAGTATGACAATACTTAATCTTTACATATCCTTTACAGGTGAAGGAACGGTTCTCAGGTTACTAAAAGTTTTTATAAAAAAATGGATCTTGGAGCGCCTGGGTGGCTCAGTTGGTTAAGTGGCCTACTTTAGCTCAGGTTATGATCTTACTTCTGTGAGTTCGAGCCCCACGTTGGGCTCTGTGCTGATGGCTCATTAGAGCGTGGAGCCTGCTTCAAATTCTGTATCTCCCTCTTGCTCTGCCCCTCCCCTGCTCACGCTCTGTCTCTATGTCTCTCAAAAATAAATAAACGTTAAAAAACTTTTTAAAAAAATGGATCTTGACTTTTTAAAATGCTTTTTCTTCATATATTGATGTGATTGTATTTTCCTTCCTTTTTAGTCTGTTGATATGTAAATTATATTGACTGACTTTTGAATACTAAACCAGCCATGTAGTCCTTGGAATAAATCTCACTTTGTCATTATGTTTTTTCATGTATTTTTCAGAGAAAAAAAAATATTGGTAGAATAGGCTCACCGTTGGTAGTAAAGATCTCAGGAACCCGGAAGAAACCAAAGATGGGCCACAGGACTGCTGGGAATCAAACTACTCCCCAGAAGTCATGCAGAGCAGGGCAGCCGGAAATGGCTGTCCTAGAAGGGAAGGCAAGGCGCCACGACGCTTTCCTGACGGGCCTGGAAATATCTGGAACAGTGCCAGTCTTACCTGACCTCTTTCATCTACTATTCGAGGCAGCTTTCTAAAGCTGTCTCCCTGGTTATTTAATCAAACATCAATCTTGGTAGTGCTGTGAAGTGACTCGCAGATGGAATTAAGAGGGCTAATCGGCTGACCTTAAAACATGGTGAGCATACACGGGATTATCCAGGGAGCCCAATGTCATTGCATTGACCCTTAAGAGCAGAAAAGGAAGTCAGAGACATACACCTAAAGGGAAATTTGGAGAGATTCAAAACATGCGAAAGGCTTGATCTCTTATCGCTGGTTTGGGAAGGTGGAGGAAGGGAGCTACGAGCCAGGGCGCCCGGATGGCTGCTGGGACCTGGGAACGGCACCCGGCAAACAGTCAGCAAAAACCCCAGGGATTCTGTTCCACAAACCGAGGAATGCAATTCCGCCAACAAGTTGAATGAGTTTGGAAGCAGACTCCTCCCCTGAACTTGCAGCAAAGGAACGCAGCCTGCTAATACATTGCTTTTGGAGACCCAGCGCAGACAGGCTGTGTCTGGATCTCTGACTTACGGAACTCTGAAATACTAACCGGGTGCTGTTTGAAGCCTCTAAATTTGTTCCGCTTTGTTATGGCAGCAACCAAGGAATGCTTTCAGTTTTGAGGGCCTTCTACGTGTCGGGGGCTGCTAGGTGGTAAAGACACAGAGATGAGAAAGATAGTTTCTTTCACCAGGGAGCTCACTGATGAGAGGGAGAATCGAACACCAAACAGAACATCAAAGTATTCCGAAAATATGCTGCAAGGGAAAGTTTCTCTTGTTCGCAAAGACTGCAACACAAACACACAAAAAAAGTGGGGGAAGAAAGGAGAGAGAGAGTGAGAGCGAGAGAGAGCCAGCGAGCATGTTTTTAATTTGAGGAGGAAGACACTAGAAGATTCTAGTAAATTAGGGAAACTTTGAAAATGTGAGATAGTCCTAGGACCCTTAAAAATAGAAGTTTGTAGACTTTCTGCTGTTACTATGGCTCAGCCCCTCCCCCCATATCTTGGTCTTTATTTCTCTTCCCCAAGTTTCATAGGATAAGGAGAAAAGGACATGGCCGAGCTTGAGTCAACTATTTACCTTTGGGTCAAATGACTATAGCAAGGAGACAAGTGCTGTGTGTGTGTGTGAGTGTGTGTGTGTCTATCTGTGTCTCTCTCTCTCTCTCTCTCTCTCTCTCTATCTATCTATCATCTATCTATTATCATCTATCAAAGGAGAGAGAGAGAGAAATTTATATTAAGAAATCGTCTTGTGATTTTGGAGTCTGGCAAGTCCAAAGTCGTACTACAGACTGGCAGGCTGGAGACCCAGGAAAAAGTTGATGTTGGAGCTCAAGTGTAAAGGCGGCCTGGAGGCGGAATTCTCTTTTCCTCGGAAAACTTCTGGCTTTTTTTCTCTTAGGACCTGCAACTGATTAGATGAGACCCATCTGCATTCTAGAGGACAACCTGCTTTACTCCAGGTCCACCCGTTTCAACGTTAATGTCACTGAACAAATACTCTCACATTTAGACTGGTGTTTGACCTCATATCTGGGCACCAGGGCCTCGCTAAGTCGAATCGTAAAATGGGCCAGCACATCCTAGGGCACACCTGGCCCCTGGCAGTCTACTTCTGTGAATAAGGGTCTCATTTCCAGAAGGAATCTTGTTACGAGCCCGAAAGCCAGTCCGACAGGCTCCCGTAAGACCTGGACTAGCCGTAAGCCTCGGTGTCCTAACCCCTGCAATGAAGATGGCGGCACCCGTAGGGCTCTGTTGCGTTAGCAAAGGATCATGGGGGTAAAATGGCTGCCTTCACTGTTCCGTTATATGCGTGCGTGAGGTTGCCGTTAGGCATTTTAGATTAAAATTCCGGGAACGTTGGTAAACTAGATTTTATGCTTACTACTTAAAACAATCAATTGCTAAGCAAGACTTCAAGAAACCCCAGTCTCTCGATGATTTCAAATGCTTCCAAGAACTCCTGAAAGCAAACTTCCAGGCCATACGCTTCAAACTGAAAAGCGAAATCTTTGTTAACCCTCCCTGTTAGGAGTAGGCATGGGGCTACTGAACTGCGTGTGGGGTCAGGGTGTCCCAGCCCAAGGTGACAAAGGCTCACTGCCTTGAAGGACAAAAGGGGAAACGAACCCAAACGAGAGGTACAGGCTGAGCCAGGGACGTTTGGGACCAAAAGAACAAGGGATTTTCATTTTCTCTCACGCTTTCTAGTTTTTACGTCGTGAAATGTCAGGGCTGCACGCACTGATTAGATGTTGACAGAACTGTCAGAAGCCTTAAGGAGTCTCACCAACGGTGCATAGCTGTCACACCTCACGGTCAGCCCTTGCTCCATAGCAGGGCCGGATGCTGACCTTATCCTGTCCTTTTTTTTTTTTTAATTACAATTGATCAAAATTGCAACCTTTTCCCCATCTCTCCCTTCTACCCTGGCAATTCCGGGAGAACGTAACGGAGGCAGAATTCTGATATTTGTGTCGCCAAACCTGCCATTGCCGGTGTCAGTCTGCTCAGTGCTCAAGATCGTTTCTGAAGGGTTGCGTCAGGCGCGTCCTCCAAGCTAGGAGGCCCCAGCCAGACCGTTGTCAAGGCAACAGAAAATGCACACTGTGAACCACTAAGGAAAGGCCCTTTCTGGCTGCTTCCAGTCTGTACGATGTTGAAGTACAAACTTAATTTTCGGGCTTGGCAAAAAGATCTCTTTTATGGCTAATTATAAAATGTACCCAGTGTTATTAGCCTGGGTGATGGATGATTGCCTGGTAAATGGAATGTGAAAAATTAAGGCAGTTTGCAAAGCAGAGGGGCCTGATTTAAGTGTGCCTAAAGGATCAATCGCTTATTTTTGTCATTCTGCATAACCCGAACAGAACAGCTGTGCGTGTGTGTATGTGTGTGTGTGTGTAGGAGCTTCCAAGCTCATGTTTATTGGAGTCGCATCATACTTTTTGCTTCCAAATGTATTCAGAAGAAGGTAGGAGTTACCCTGCCCATATTTAGGTTTTTGGGAAGAGGAAGACTTTAAATTAAATCCCTGTTGATCAGCATTAAGAGTTTTGGGGCAGCTGGGGGGCTCAGTCGGTTAAGCATCCGACTCTTGATTTCAGCTCAGGTCATGACCTCATGGTCTGTGGGTTCGGGCCCCACATCGGGCTCTCCACTGATAACACGGAGCTTGCTTGGGATTCTCTCTCTCTCTCTCTCTCCTCCTCCTCCTCTACTTGTGCTCTATCTCTCGTTCTCAAAATAAATAAATGAACACTTAAAAAAGAAAGAGTTTTAAGTTGCTCCCAGCAGGTGAGATTATAAAATCAGAATCTGCCTGCTAATTTCAGGTGGTTAGGTGATAGTATATCTTCTCCTTATTTATTATTATTATTATTATTATTATTATTATTATTGTTATTATTATTTTGCTTGCTATTATTCTTTCCCCACATTCTTGCTGGTCAACAAACTCCAAATCCATGCTAACATGTTAATTTGATGAAAGATGTGGAGATTCAGGGTTGAAGGGGACTGGGTGATTAATCTCCTGTCTTAATAAACGTATTCCTTTGAAAACAGAATGTCTTTAAATCTGACCTGATACGAACAGCCGATGCAAAGCCTGGTGGCCGGTCTGAAAATGAAGGGGGGACCGAGCGAGTCAGACTGTCGAGTGAGCCGACGTAGAATCTCACCTCTTCTTTCTTGGGTGAGCCCCGACTCTGGGTAAACAAGGCAGACTTGCACTGAGGGTGACATGATCGGGTGCCTTTCCTGAGACTCTCACCCTGGGGAAAGACAGACGGAACTTCCAGCCTCTACAAGAGGAAATGGGATTTACCTGCGGGAGAGGTAAGATGTTTTTGCTCCCGCAGACTCCACTGGTTGACTATGGAATGCTATAGTATCTGTCATCCTCACGCAGATACAGAAGGCTACTGAGGCTGATCTTCTAGAAGGTGAAATGTCACAGAAACTCGCTATGTGTTCGTCTGTGATGTATACTGTATTTCTGCATACAGGTGTTTAGCCTGAAATGCTCCTGGGACCACATTTTGTACACCGGGTGTTTCTCTACAGGCAAAGGGATGGGAAAGATTATGATGAGGTAAACGGACATGTCAGTCTGGTCTGTTTGGACAACTCACGGCAATAAACCAGTTGTTTCATTTCCTCAATAGCTTTTTGGGATATTATTATTTCTCTTTATAGCATTGCGATGTGTGTCTAAACGGGTCCTAAGTGTAGGCGTTTGGGGGTATTAGAATTGGACCTTCATGGGGAACCAAGTATAATGAACTCTTGACTTAAATTTCTTTCCTATTTGATTTCCAGTCTGGTGTGGGGGTAGTGGGAAGCAACAGGGAAGAATGGCATCAAATAAAAAGAGAAGTGAAATGAAATGGCGGAAGGCCTTCCGGGATAACCGGCTTTCTGAAATCGTCTGTAAAATGGAGGACGTGCGTGGACTTTTCCTAGGGACGGATCCAGGGCTTACATCGATTCCTCGGGTGAGTCTTTGACCCCCAAAACATTAAAGATGAACACGGCCCAAGGATTTGTAAAATTTGCAAATGGACCGGAATGCCATTCAAAAGCCCTGTGTTCAAAGAAAGTTCTGCCTGCAGGCACCTCGCTTAAGTGGGCTACCCCTCCCCCAGTGAGCGATGCAGACTGAGGAAGGACCAGACACACTGGAAGCCCCCCCCCCCCCCGCCCCGGCCCCTTAAGCTGGGTGCCCCGCATGGCTATTCCCAACTCTGTATCAACGTCCCCTCTGCAGTCCCCCCTCCCGCCCCCGTCTCTGCTTCAACCTTTTACAGCGACAACCAAGGGGAAAAAAAAACATGAATTGAGAGTTTGTAAACTGAAATTCTCAACAAATGTTTGTTTATCATTTTAAAAGGGAGATTTGGCTATACGGGCTAATGCTGCACGAACATCCCTGCCCTCGTGGCTGGAAATATCTGGGACCATCGAAATGCCCGTCGTGCTTCTAGTCACCGATCCTTCTGCGAATACGGTAGTTCATAGACTTAACACGCCTCAGACACTAAGATCTGCCAGCAATACAGGCCGATGCTTTCCTTCCCAATCAGGGCTGGGTAGGACGCCCCTCAGGAAGAGTGCACTGAACGATGATGGTTAGTGACTCAGAGGAGGAAGGCGTGTTGTAATCTAGCGGCACCGAAAAGCCATGCAGTCCGTGAGAAATGACATCCACCTTTCCAGGGCAGGCTAAATGGTGTTGAATTAGCTTCGGCGGCGGCATGGGTGTGTCTCAACATCGCTGTGACAAATCTAACCGGGCAGGAAGTCTCGTGTGCAGACAGCAATAGCGACAAAAGCGTCTAATAGGATTTGCGGGGTATGTTTTGGAATTGATAAAGGCGACTGTTCTATAGATGTAAAGAGATTTGCTGTCACCTTTGTAGCCGATTTGAGAACATGGGGCGCGTAATTTGTAGGCTGGATTCCTGTTTGAAGTAAAATGCCGCCAGGTTGCAGGAACTGAGTTTTGAGCCATAGAACTGACACCAGGGTTGATGGAGCCCCATGTGAAGGAAGGCAAGGTGACAGAAATGGTTTCCTTGCATTTGGATGAGCAACAAGAAAGAACCCTCTGGTGAATGTGTCTAAAATAGCTAAGGAAAGGGGCACCTGGGGGGCTCAGTCGGTTAAGTGTCCGACTCCAGCTCAGGTCATGATCTCATAGTTTGTGGGTTCAAGCCCCGCATCGGGCTCTGTGCTGACAACTCAGAGCCTGGAGCATGCTTTGGATTCTGTGTCTCCCTCTCTCTCTGCCCCTCCCCCAATCACACTCTGTCGCTCTTTTTCTCAAAAATTAATAAACATTAAAAATTTTTTAAATAAATAAACATTCATAAAAACACTAAAAATATAATATAGCTAAGAATGGATAAGCTTCAAGCAAATTATCCATCAAAGGTTATTGAACACATATTTTAAGGCAAGTTTTACAAGCATGCTGGAAAGGAAAGCTAAAAGGAGTCTCTTCTTAAATAAGTTAGTGGAGAGAGATTTGATTAGTGATGGCCAATAAGCAGATTAAATTAAATGTTAGCATGATTGAAGGTAAAACTATCACTTTTCTGGGGCCCCTGAGTGGCTCAGTTGCTTAAGCATCTGACCCTTAACTTCAGATCTCATGGTCGTGGGATCGAGCCCCCATGGGGCTCTGCGCTGAGCAGGGAGCCTGCTAGAGTTTCACTTTCCCTCTCTTTCTGCCCTCTCCCCCACTCACGCTCTCTCTCCCTCTCTCTCTCTCTCCCTCAAAATAAATAAATAAAGATTAAAAAAACTATCACTTTCCTGTTGTAAAAGTCAAATGGGGAGTGTTCTAATCATAAAGGAAAAATACAAGTAAAGCAACATAAAAAACCAACATGGGCTGTGTAAAGCTCTGGGTGTTTGTGTGCTCCCAAAATTCACACGCCGAAATCCAAACCCCAAAGTGATGGGATTAGGAGGTGGGGCCTTCGGGAAGTCATTGGGTCTTGAGGGGGGAGCCCTCGTGAATGAGATCAGTGCCCTTACAGAGGGACCTCAGCGAGTGCCCGTGCCACTTCTCCACCGCGCGCGGGCACAACAGTGCGGTGTGCGACCTGGGAGAGTGCTCTCGGCAGTCCCCGACCATGCTGGCACTCTGGTCTCAGACTTCCAGTCCCCGACACTGCGAGCGAGGGAAGTCTGCGGTTATAAGCCGTCCAGTGTACGGACTTCATTAGAGCAGCCTGGACTGACGACATCAGGCTGGAAGTCAGAACTCGGATTCTCTGAACCGCAGCCCTGGCATTCAGCGGCCTTTGGGTATGAGCACGGTGCTACCCAGCCTCCTGGTCTGCAAGAGAACGGGCACCATTGCTACTGCCCGCCTCAAGGATCGGAGAGCAAGGATCGAATGCGATCCCTGCACAAAAGCATTTCATAAGTGAAACGAAATGTTATATAAATAATTCATTCATTCTTTGGATGGTATTTTGAAATTGAAAAAAGAAAACTGTCTACAAGGAAATTTTCTCTGTTTCTCACTACTACTCCCTCCCCTTATAAAAAAAACATTTTCATGAGCTGTGTGGTTCAGAGTTTAAAAGAGAGAGGCAGGAAGAATAATTATTCGAGCACGATTGATGTCAAGCAAAATGGGAAAATCTCATGATTTATTGGAGTCTAAATGTCCTTGGTTATGAAGCCCAAATGATACAACGCAGTGTTTTGTAAACTCTAAAGCGTAAGACAAATGTATTTGTTTTAATTCCTCTCTTACTTGCTAGAACCCATTTCTCTAGTATTTTTGCTGCTGAAATCTTTTTGTTCCGGTAAGTTTATAAAAATTAAAGTGTAGGGCGCCTAGGTGGCTCAGTTGGTTGAGCAGCCGACTTCGGCTCAGGTCATGATCTCACGGTCTGTGAGTTAGAGCCCCATGTCGGGCTCTGTGCTGACGGCTCATCAGAGCCTGGAGCCTGCTTCAGATTCTGTGTCTCCCTCTCTCTCTGCCCTTCTCCTACTCACTCTATGTCTCTTAAGAATAAATAAACGTTAAAAAAATTAAAAAAAAATTAAAGTGTATTACTCCTGGATTCATGTATCTCCCTGGGGGGTTTTGTAAGAATATAGTATATGATACATATAACATACAAAATGTATGTTAATTGATTATTTATATTATCGATAAGGCTTCTGGTCAACAGTAGACTATTAGTAATTAATATTTGGAGGAGTCACAGGTTATACCCAGGGGCCCCCGGGTGGCTCAGTTGGTTACGTTCTGACTTTGGCTCAGGTCATGATCTCACGGTTCGTGGGTTTGAGCCCCGTGTCAGGCTCTGTGCTGACGGCTCAGAGCCTGGAGCCTGCTTTGGATTCTGTGTCTCCTTCTGTCTCTGCCCCTCCCCTGTTCGCACTCTGTCTCTCTAGCTCTCTCAAAAATGAATAAACATTAAAAACAATTTTTTTAAAGTTAAATCCAGGTTTTCAACTACACAGATTACAGGTGCCCCTGACTCCCTCATTGCTGAAGGGTCAACCGTATATGGAAATATGTATCTGCATTTCTTTCCTGATTCCAGAACATCTCAGTTGGTTTACTCCTACCCTAACCATTTATCTCATGCACCCAAGTCTCAACCTTCTTTCACCTTCTGCTTTGGACGCTTCAGTTCCATGCCCATCTAAGCCAAAAGCAATATCTAATTTTACATCCGTTAAGGTAATGCCTTGTGATTCAAAATATACCCCAAGATTCTCCTTGCTGAGAAAGCTCATTTCAAGGTTGCCGGAAGGGTCACGAGATTGCATTTGGTTTATACTTGTAACTCTTCATATTCACAGAATGCCACAGTTAAAAAATGCTTCCTTATATATATATATATGACCTCATTGTTTTTCTCTTCTATAAGGAAGGAAGGAAGATCTGTAATGAGGCTTTTGTATACGTCTCCTTTCATTCATTATAAAAGAAAACTACCAGCTTTTAAAAGAGGCGAAGTCCAGTACTTCTTGGCTAGGACGCAGGACAGCTCAGGCAGCACCTGTTTCTATCAAAACCCAGGGCTCTCGCTTTCAAGGTTTTCTTTGATCTGCTGCAGTCTGAGTATGATATGCCTCCGTGTGTTTGTTTGTCACTTACTCTGCTCTGTGTTCGCTGAGTTTCCTGGTTCTGTAATTTGTTATCTTTCATTACTTTTGGCAAGTTCTTGGCTCTTGTTACTTCAAATATTCTTTCCCCACCGTTTTCTCTTTTCCTTCCAATATTCTAATGACATGTGTGTTATGCTTTTCGAAACCGTCCCACTGTTCTGGAATGTTCTCTTCTGTTTTCCCCCTCCTTTTGTCTTTGCATTTCAGTCTGGAAAGTTGTTATAGATCTGTCTTTAAGCTCAGTGATTCTTTCCTTGGCTGTTCCGGGGCTACTAATGAGCCCATTAAAGGCATTCTTCATTTTTCTTAGTGTTTTTGATTCCTAACATTTCCTTCTGATTCTTTCTTAGAGTTTCCATCTCTCTGCCTCCATTATTCTTCTGTTCTTACATCCTGCCTACTTTCCCCATTAGAACCCTTAACATATCAAACAGTTGTTTTAACTTCCTTGTCTAAGAATTCCAACAGATGTATTCTTTCTGAGTCCCATT
Source organism: Paguma larvata (assembly GCA_030068075.1). Lineage (NCBI taxonomy): Eukaryota > Metazoa > Chordata > Mammalia > Carnivora > Viverridae > Paguma > Paguma larvata. The sequence continues at coordinate 145,522,762 of CM057824.1, forward strand.
CTGACGTTTGCTTTTTCTCTTTGGACTGTTTTTGTTTTGTCTTTTGACATGTCATGTAATTTTTTTTTGTGGAAATCCAGACATTTTGTTTTAGGTAATAGGAATTAAGATAAATAGATGTTTGGTGTGCAAATATATGGTCATCTGGCCAGGAGTTTAGTTGTTTAGTGTTTGGAGTGTTGTAGACGACAGGGTCTCAAATTCCTCCAGTGTCCTTATTTTTGTCTCCGCTCTGACTCGGACTTCCCTAAGTACTCCTCAGAGAGAGGCTGTGTCCGCTCTCAGAGCTGTATTCTGCTATTATTGTACTGGAGTCCTTTGATGTGGTGACAATGTGTAGAGGAGGAGAAACATTCTACAATCCCATGAAGCAACCTCAGTCTCTTAGTAGGTTTGGGTCGTGGAGTTGTGACTTCCACAAGTGCTTCCTCTACTGACTCTATTCTTTTCTGAGTGCAGCGCTCCAAGTCTTTTCCCTTGAAACCATGATCCTGGTTGACTGTGTTGTTGTTGTTGTTTTTTTTTGATCCCATATTCAAGTATACAGGAAGTTCAGACTGTGCTTTATTGGGAAGAATGCCCTTTCCCTAGCTGGGTTATGGCTCTAGTCAAGTCTTTTCTGATGGAGCAAAGGCTTTTGTGATGGACACATTTCACAAAGGTTCCTCTTCCTGTCCTCCCAGAGCCATGAGTGAATCTCTCACATCTTCATCCTGAGAATCTGTGAGTTTCCGGAAGGTAAAACAAATGAAAGTATTCCTCCCTCCTCCCAAGACTGTGGCCCTCCATGATTTTTCACTCATAGGAGTTCACGCTCAGCTCGTTCCTACCAGTGTATCGCTTCAGTGGCTTTCACTTTTAGTAAGCAGACCTAGCCTGTGTCTCTCCCCAGATTTGGGGTTGACAGTTTGCCTTGCAACTTCAACTCTCTCACCAGTCCAAGAAATGTCATTCATTTTCCAAGAAAGAGTTCAGCTTCTCCTTGTTGTAAGGGTAGAATGATTTTCAAGCTTGTTATGTGTCAGAGCTAAAACCAGAAGTTCTAAATCTTTCCCTTTACCTGAGAGCCTTCGCCATATTCTAAGAAAGAAAAAGCAAAGTCTACAAAATAATCCAACATCTACTCATGGCTAATTTGTGTTTTAGCAAAGACGAAGGAAATGTCAGTGTATTAATTTCCTTACCTACCTGTTCTTTATAGATGAAGGAAGCCAGCCAGAAAGTCCCTGAAAGAGTTTGGGGGCATAAAATCTTAGGTGTACCACATTAAAATAGGACAACAATTCATCCAGCCCAATATCCCATGTGACTGTCCGATGGAGGGCATTTTGTGTGTGCGTGTGGCGGGGGACAAGACCCTCAGAGATTAAGGCAAACCCTTCCTGCTTCCTGGCCAGTTATGGATTTTTGACTACAAAATCATGGGAACTCCTAAAGTCCCAACATCATAGCATGTTGGAACGGGAAGGAGGAAAGAAAATAGTCCTTTATGTTGTTTAAATCCTGTAGACTTTTATAAAGGTGTAAAATATCTTCACAAAATACAGCATCAGTGATAATGGGAAGAAGAAGGCAGGCAACAGCTACTTCTTTCCTTTCATCAAGGCCTTTGTGAACATACCGTAAACCTACGTATATCATAAATCTGCCGTCACCTCCATCACCTCTCCATTCCCTCTGAGTCAGTGGCAGGAAAAGAAATGAGGAAGACATTTATGCTTTTCTTGCTCATTGGTTTAAATGATGAGGGAGACTGTAATAAGACAGGCAGAGGGATGAGGCACAGCAAGAATAATAAACCTGAGGCCACAAGTGTGCAGTAAGAAAATATTTCTGCAGGACTTTAGACTCCTCAACACGAGTCATCCGAGGATAGTTTTGAAAATGGTATTTTGTTTTGTTTGTCTGGAATGTTATATAACTTGTCATATGCTTGGTCGTCTTGAAGTCTTAGCTGTCAGAATAGCAAGCAACCCAAAAGTCAATCTTGTTTAACATTCTATAGGCTGTGCATGCATCTTTGGATCGCTAGAGACCAGGTGACCTCTGCTGAGCCCCCTGGCTCCACGGGGCTCATTAGTCCCCAGCCAACTTATTTTATGTCTCAGAGCATTGGTTCTTAGAAAGCTTTTTCTCTTGCTGAACCCAAGGTTATTTTCCTATAAATCCATGAACTGATCTTAATTGTTGCGCAAAACAAATATCTTGACAATTGAGTGAATAGCCCACATATAGATTTTGCACTGCGGGACGTGACTTTTCTGAGACGAAATCTCAGATGGAATTTGACGATTCTTTCTTTCATTTTCAGGAGTCTCAAAATAGATGAATCGAAATGCCTCGCCCCTGTGATTTAAGGAGTTCAACAAACTGACTTATAAAGAAAGCTAGCTGGGAGAAGTTCGGGACATAGCACACGGAGACGTCTTTATTTCTCCCTGAAGAGCGAATGAACACACGTCCGTCCCTGAGGGGCCACAAGGCAGGAATCTGCCTTCGGTTTGTGCAGATTAAAGACCGCTTTCTCATCTAGAGTGGTAAGTGAATGTTAATTGGGAGGAAATGGTGAGCTAGATTAAATGAAGCACTTTCAATTCCGACTATTAAGATTCACATGAAAATTGGCCACCGTGAGTACATTAAGTGAGAGCATAATAGACTAAGTGTTATAGAAAGAATTTCACATTCAATCATGATAGGGGAGACAGAAATTAGTTCCCAGAATGTCCTCTCTCTCTCTCTCTCTCTCTTTTTTTTTTTTCAGAAAGACAATGGACCTCGAATTGGAAGAACTTGGAAAAAATAAAAGACATGGAAACATTATTGTACTGAATGTGATTTCAGGTAGGCTCTTCTAATCTCGGCCAGAATCTGAGCCCAATGAGAAGGCAGCACGTTGGTGGTGGAAAGACGAACATGGAGACAGAAGGGCTGGGAAAACATGAATCCAAGAGAAAATGGCCCTGGGAAGCAAGCATGGGTTCGTGGTTTTTTTTTTTTTTTCATTTTATTAGTATTTTTTAATTAATTTTTTATTTGAGTATAGCTGAGACGCAGTGTTACGTTGGCTTCAGCTGTACGACATACGGATTCAGCTTCTCTGTATGTTCTGCTCAGCACCAGCGTGGCCACCAGCCGCACCATCCAACGCTGGAGGTTCTCGGTCTCCTCAGGTTGGGAGCGACTGTGAGCAGGAACGCGGTGGCACGCTGGGCTCTGGCTCTGGAAACCAGCGGGCTTCCTGCAGGGAGAGCCCAGGAAAGGGTCTGGAAGGGCAGCACCTAAACACCAGCGGCGCACCCAGTGATCAGACAACCACCGCACGAGGGACAGAGACAATGGCTAATGTCTGCTGCGATGTCATTAACTAAAGGAATTCCAAACCGGCAGGAGGATCTTGCTCTAGGCCATTCCCAGAATCTAAGTTGATTGATCTTTAAAACTAAAACATGAGTCATTTTGTTTAAAGTCTTAACTGTGGTTTGGATAATAATGCCTTAGCGATGATTCAAATTCGAACTCACTTGTCATAAAGAAAGATCATGTTTGAAGAAAATAGTGAGTGGATGACTATAGGTAGTAATTACGTTCCAAGAAAAAAATGGTGCCTCCATCTGTAAAATCTTCCATTTTTATGGAAATTTAGTCCCACAGCATCCCCTTAAGCTCACTTTTGACTGAACAAAGTTAACGTAGGCTTTCTTTATTGATTCATTTGCTTTAATAAATTGACATCTAGAAACTTCGGAAGCAACCTGACTGAATTTCTGTGGAGCTGTTTTTAAAATATGATTCCTCTATCTCAGAGTTTTCAAACCCAGCCTACCTCCGTTATAGGCAGACCGAAAGCCAGCCAGTTCTTGGTGCTGTACTTTGTCTTAATTTTGAATCTGTAAGAAAACGAGTTTTATGCATATTTTATCTTATCGCATATACATTCGGCTATTACTTGGTTTCTTTGTGAACTTCACAGTTGGAGTTACGGACTGATTGGTGATCATTTCATGCACTATCCTGATCTCCATGGCAGTTGCCAAATGAATTATTTAACTCGCAAATATGTTCAGAACCTCGAAGAGGCTATGTCCTCATTCTCTTTAGTTAGTCCTCAAGGGTAACGCAAAGCTTAATGCCAATTAGTTTAGAAGTTTCTTGGAGGGGTGAGCGGGGGGCAGGAACCACTCTCGTTTCTCACAAGGGTGAGCTCAGTGTGAGAACTGAAATTAAGCAAAAAATAATAATGGGTTGCAGAAAATTAATCTCTAATTTTTAACCTATTTGTCGGGTTTTATTATATTATTTGAAGTTTATTGGTCTCTCCTTATCCAATGGTGATATCGTCATTACTTAATTGTGCCACCATCATAAACAAAAGCAAGCATTTATGGTGTGTCCTTCCAAATTAAAAAGCAGAGGGCAGCACCCCTCCCCAAACACACACACACACACACACACACACACACACACACACACAGAGGCTCCAAATAGCAGCTACCTAAATCCAAATCTCTCCACATACACTTCAAAGAGCACACAGGACAATGAGGATTGCAAGAGTCACCTATAACCCTCACCTACAACCAAACAAGGAGACTAAGAACTGTAAATGTGATTGGGAGAGCGTTCCGAACAGAGGAGCCCATCCCAGAGTCCAGGCTGCAGCAGAGAGAGGGGAGAGCTGAATATCAGGAAAAGGACGCAGTGTGGGGGTAGAGGTGGTGGAGGAGGAAAGTGTGGTCCCCGCCCCTGTTAGGGTCCCCAGCTGGCTTGGAAAGTTAAACTGACAGAGGCAGCTTCACAGGAGAAAATGTACACATTTCTTTAATGTAAGGTTGAAATGGCAGAGCAGCCTTCAGAAGAAATGAAGAGCCAAGGAAACAGAGCTTTGTCTTTTTATTTCAGGTCCGAGCGGACGGTCATGGAGGAAAACGATGGTGAAGGAGAATGAGGCAAGCGTAGTCAACAGATGTCCCTTTGTTTTTGGAGATCATGACACTTCTTTCCTCTGGGTACTTTCCAGGTACAAGGAGGGTATCTCTCACATGAGGGCTCCGTGAACTGTTTTGGGGGAAGAGAGATGAGGAATGTGGAGGTCAGAGTGACTTTCCTGCTTCTGCCCTGCCCTCAGACTCCTTCAGCTTAAAATGTGTAATATGCAAATGTGACATGTCTGGGGACAGTATGTGTTGTATGTTCCCCATCACAGCGATGGCATGGGAAGACACCCTCAAGAGAAGAGAGGTCTCTTTTGGGTAGGGAGATATTGAGAACAGAACTGAGATCTTGGGGCTCGGAGCACTGGCTTGTGTGGGGTTAAAAAGTAGAAGCTTAAAATTCCATCGGACTGGACTTGTGAGTCTTTCAGGGAAGAAGGAGCCAACCCGGAGGGGAAGGGAAAAAATGTAGCAAAAGGCTTATGTTACAGGAAGAAAAGAATATTCTTTATCATAAGGCATTTTGACCACCCCTATAAATTAGAAGACAATGAAGAAGGAGACCCCACTTCCAAGGGGAGAAAGAAAGAAGAAAAGAAAATACTGGGGCGCCTGTGTGGCTCAGTCGGTTAAGTGTCTGACTCTTGGTTTGGGCTCAGGTCATGGTCTCACAGTTTTGTGGGTTTGAGCCCTGCATCAGGCTCTGCACTGACAGCGTGGAACCAGCTTGGGATTCTCTCTCTCTCCCTCTCCCTCTGCCCCTCCCTGACTCACGCTGTCTCTGTCTCTCTCAAAATAAATAAATAAACTTAAAAAAAAAGAAAAATACTTAGACATAAATGTTACAAGAGATGGGCTAAAAAGAAAATGAAGAAAAGTACAAGACATTCCTGAATGACACATAACGGATTGAATAACCAGGAAAATACTCCTTGTTTAGGGAAACAGCTCAACATTATAAACTTGCCCATTCTTCTGAAATCAATGTACAAATTGAATGCAATCAAAACAAAAATACTAACAAGTTTGGATTTTTTCCCCTTGGGCTAAACATTTCATTCTAAAATTCCTATGGATTCTTTAAATATATGGAATAATCCTGGCGCCTGGATGGCTTGGTCAGTTAAGCATCCTACTCTTGATTTCAACTCAGGGCATGATCTCACAGTTTGTGGATTCAAGCCCCACATTGGGCTCCGCACTGAGGTCGCAGAGCCTGCTTAAGATTCCCTCTCTCCCTCTCTCTCTGCCCCTCCCCTGCTTACACGCTCTTTCTCTCTCACTCAAAAATAAATAAATAAACATTGAAAAAACATATGGAATAATAGCCAAAGAAACTCTGAAAAGAAAGTAAACGGGTCTTAACTCTATGAAGTATTATAATATTCCATCAAGCTTTTGCGGTGGAAGTGATGTGGAAATGTCCCGCGAGCACACGGACCAGTGGAACCGAGTGGAGAGTCCAGAAATAGATTCAACTACATGGAACATTTGTATGCGATCAAGGATGCATCTCAAATCATTGGGGGAAATTGTGAACTTTCTCCTAATGGTCGAAGCAGCTAGACTGATTCATGAGAAAGCACAACCGGATTTATCCTTCACAGAAGGAGAATCCCCAGATGATTAGCGATCTAAAGGCAACACTGAACCCATCTAAATGCTCAAAAGGAATGTAATCTTGGAAGGAGGAAAAATTCAAAGTCCAGATAGAGTAAAAGATTGATAAAATTGACTTTCGTCCACGTGTGCAGGTGTGTGTTTTAAAGTAGCCAACTGGACAGAAGCAACTCTCAAAGCTAAAATAAAAGAACATGCATTTTACCTGACGAATTTAAGTTTGCAAATCAAAACGCTTTATCTATTTTCAGGTGAATAAAAACAGAGAGCAAGATCCAGACGTGAAATGTATAAATCTCGGGGTGAAAAACGCATCCTCCAAGTATTCAGGCAGAAAAAGTCAATTTACTTAAAATACAGAAAAATAATCTTCGTTTCAGACCTTTCCATGGTAATGGACATCAGATATAAACAAGAATACCATTTACAGAGATTTAGAGGGGAAAGGCTGTAACCAGGAATCTAGACTAAACAAGTTTTCCTTCGTCTGTAAATGTAAAAACAAATAGTCAAGGCTTTAGAAACGAGTTCATTTCCATGTCCTCCGAAACAAAAACAACGGCCTCCAAACTGAATATGTATTGCAGCAAAGCAAAAGCAAAAAACCTGAGAATGTGAAAATTAGAGCAGATAAATTAGAGACCATTTTAGGTATTTTATAATTATTGAAAAAATAATTGAAAACATAGTACATATATTTTTTAAATGTTCCTGAAAGTAAAAGGAGCCTCTCTCTCTTTCTCTCTCTCCCGCATCCCTCTCTCTTTCTCATACACATACGCACATGCACTTTTAAATTCCAGATTATTGGCAACCAAAATAAAAATTAGATGGAAATAAAGAGCAAGGAAATAAAAAGCTGTTAATTTTCTAATTTAACATCAAGAAGCATCAACAAAAAATGTCTTTCTTTGGCAATAGTAATGAAATAAATACAGCTTCAAGTGCATGTTTGAAGATTCAAAGAAATTTATCAGATAATTAAAAAATATATGTTGACCTCTTTCTAATTATTTGAGGTAAAAAACATGAAAAAATGCCAATTTTTTTTTAAAAAAGAGAAAACAGGAAGAAAATAGCAGGCCAACAGGAAAACAAAGATATAAAATGTTCACTCCCTACAGTTGACTTCCTCATCTATAATGTGGGTTACTCTTAACCTAATTCATAGGTTAATTTGGGGAGTTGATAGGATAATGTTCCAAACGTTCTTAGCAGTGCCTGGCTCATGGAACTCAAACAATGCTGTTGGTGATTATTACTGTTATCATTACTAATTATCCTCATTAACAATAAGGTCTGACATATATATCACCTATAAAAATAAATTTAAATGGAGAGAAATTTGATAAACTAATCTTTCTTATTTGAAGAAAAAGAGTCATACAATAAGCAGAATAACCAGGAGAATTGGAAGGTAAAGCATGTGAAAAGATATGTCAGATAAAAGCAAACCAAAAGAAAGCACAATGATGGAGAATCCGAGGGGAAGAAGCATAGAACGAGGCACAGATGGTCATTTGATCTGGACCAGGGGAAAAAATCACAGTGAAGATAAAATCCTCATGAAATTTAATGCCTTAAAAGTGTATCTTTTAAGAAGATACACCTGAGTGGCTTTGTCAGTTGAGTAACCGACTCTGGATTTCAGCTCAGGTCATGATCCCGGGGTAGCGGGATTGAGCCCTGCGTTGGGCTTCACACTGAGCATGGAGTCTGCTTAATTAAGATTCTCTCTCTTTCTCTCTCTGCCTCTACCTCTCTGCCCCACTCGTGCTCTCTCTCGAAAATAAAAAAATAATAAAAAAAGCATTTGGAAATACAAGAAATAAGAGAATTATAAGATGTTATCCTCAATATTCTCAAAATGAAATATCCTCAAAATAAAAAGTCTGCAGAGGATTTTAATAATGTAATTAATAAGACATTAAGATATTAATAGATATTAAAGATTTTACCTCACGAAGATTCCGTATACCTTTTTCAATTTTTGGAAATATTAACTAAAACACGTATCTCATATAGTTTATAAGATTTTTAAAAAGTTTTTGCTTAAATAATTTCTACAGGCGCTTGAATTCATGCTCTTCTGACTGAGCCAGCCAGGTGCCTCTCATATAGTTTATAAGATTTTAATAATATTTTATTTGTACATGACATTCTATCACCACATGTGATAAAAATAAAAATTAATGCCAGTAAAACATTCAAAAAAATCCAACCATTTGAGAATAAAAAATGAACTTTTCAAATATTTGCTCACTAGGAAATGAAAGCTACTAACTATAAACCATTTATAAATAACCTTGAAAAACTATATGTTAAAATTATGTCTCAAGACAATTCAAAAGAGAAAGAACAATCTTTTTAGCAAATGGTGCCGGGACAACTGGATATCTACACGAAAAAGAATGAAGTGGAAGCCCTCTCTCATAGTACACAGAAAAAACAGTCCATGTGAATCAGCACCAAAATAGAGGACTTAAGTCTATAAACCTCTTTTCCAGACAAAAAAACTAAAGGAGTTTGTGACCACTAGATCAGCCTCACAAGAAATTTTAAGGGAGTCTCTAGGGGAAGAAAAGATGAAACCAAACAAAACAAAAAGACCAAAAGCAATAAAGACCTGAAAGGACCAGAGAACACCACCAGAAACTCCAACTCTACACGGAAAAGAATGGAAATAAATTTCAGCACTTACTCTAAATGTCAGTGGACTGAATGCTCCAATCAAAAGACATAGGATAACAGAATGATAAGAAAACAATAATCATCTATAAGCTGTTTACAAGAGACCCATTTTAGACCTCAAGACACCTTCAGATTGAAAGTAAGAGGATAGAGAACCACCTATCATGCTAATGGTTGACAAAAGAAAGCCAGAGTAACCATACTTATATCAGACAATCTAGATTTTAAAATAAAGACTTTAACAAGAGATGAACAAGGACATTATATCATAATTAAGGAATCTATCCACCAAGGAGATCTAACAATTGTAAACATTTATGCCCCCAACATGAAACACCCAAATATATACATCAATTAATCACAAACATAAAGAAACTCATTGATAATACCATAATAGTAGGGGACTTCAACATCCCACTTTCAGCAATGGACAGATGATATAAGCAGAAAATCAGCAAGGAAACAGTGGCTTTGAATGATTCACTGGACTGGATAGACTTAACAGATATATTCAGAACATTTCATCCTAAAGCAGCTGAATACACATTCTTCTTGAGTGTGTATTCGAGAACACGGAACATTCTCCAGAATAGATCACATAATAGGTCACAATCAATCCTCAACTAGTACAGAAAGATCGAGATCATACCGTGCATATTTTTACACCATGATGCTAAAATTTTCGGACCACAGGAAAAAAAATTGGAAAGACAATGAATACTTGGAGATTAAAACACACCTTACTAAAGAATGAATGGGTTAACCAAGAAGTTAAGGCAGAAATTAAAAAGTACATGGAAGCCAATGAAAATGATAACACCACAGCCGAAAACCTCTGGGATGCAGCAAAGGCAGTCATAAGAGGGAAGTATGTAGCAATATAGACCTTCTTAAAGAAGGAAGAAAGGTATCAGATATATAAGCTAACCTTACACCTTGAAGAGCTGGAAAAAGAAACAAAAAAAACCCAAACCAGTAGAAGATAGGAAATAATAAAGATTAGAGCAGAAATCAATGCTATTGAAATAAAAACAAAACAGTAGAATAGATCAATGAAACCAGGAGCTGGTTCCTTGAAGAAATTAACAAAATTGATAAAGACCTAGTCAGTTTTATGAAAAAGAAAAAGGAAAGGACCCAAATAAATAAAATCAAGAATGAAAGAGAAGAGATCACAACCAATAGTACAGAAATACAAACAATAATAAGAGAACATTATGAGCAATTAGATGCCAATAAATTGAGCAATCTGGAAGAAAAGGACAAATTCCTAGAAACATATGAACTATCAAAACTGAAAGAGGAAGAAATAGAAAATTTGAACAGACCCATAACCAGTAAAGAAATTGAATTAATAATCGAAAATCTCCCAAAAAACAAGAGTCCAGGGCCAGATGGCTTCCTAGGGGAATTCCATCAAACACTTAAAGAAGAGTTAACACCTATTCTTTTAAAGCTGTTCCAAAAAATAGAAATTGGAAAGAAAACTTCCAAACTCATTTTATGAGGCCAGACTTACCTTGATTCCAAAACCAGACAAAGACCCCGCTATAAAGGAGAATTACAGACCAATTTCTCTGATAAACATCGATGCAAAAATTATCAACAAGATACTAGCCAAGATACATTATTCACCACGATCAAGTGGGATTTATACATGGGATGCAGAGCTGGTTCAATACCTGCAAATCAATCACTGTGATACATCACATTAATAAAAGAAAGGATAAAATCCACGTGATCCTCTCAATAGATGCAGAGAAAGCATTCGACAAAATATAGCATCCTTTCTTGGCAAAAACCCTCAAGAAAGTAGGGATAGAAGGATCATTCCTCAAGATCATAAAAGCCATATACCAAAGACCCATCACTGATATCATCCTGAGATAATATAAAACTGAGAGCTTTCTCCCTAAGGTCAGGAACATGACAGGGATGTCCATTCTTGCCACTGTTGTTCAAGATTGGATTGCAAGTCCTAGCCTCAGCAATCAGACAACACAAAGAAATAAAAAGCATCCAAATCAGCCAGGAGGAGGTCGAACTTTCACTCTTCACAGACGACATGATACTCTGTATGGAAAATCCAAAAGATTCTTCCAAAAAACTGCTAGAACTGATCCATGAATTTGGCAAAGTCGCAGGATATAAAATCAATGCACGGAAATCAGTTTCATTTCTATACACCGATAATGGAGCAGCAGAAAGAGAAATCAAGGAATCAATCCCATTTACAATTGCACCAAAACCCATAAAATACCTAGGAATAAATGTAACCAAAGAGGTAAAAAATCTATACACTGAAAACTATAGAAAGCTTATAAAGGGAAAAAAAAAAAGAAAAATATTCCATGCTCATGGATTGGAAGACAAATATTGTTAAAATGTCTATACTACTCAAAGGAATCTACACATTCAATGCAATCCCTATCAAAATAACGCCAGCATTCTTAACAGAGCTAGAAAAAACAATCCTAAAATTTGTATGAAACCAGAAAAGACCCTGAGTAGCCAAAGCAATCCTGAAAAAGAAAACCAAAACTGGAGGCATCACAATTTTGGACTTCAAGCTGTATTACAAAGCTGTAATCATCAAGACAGTATGGTACTGGCCTAAAAACAGACACTTAGATAAATGTAACAGAATACAGAACCCAGAAATGGACCCACAAACGTTTGGCCCACTAATCTTTGACAAAGCAGGAAAGAACATCCAATGGGATAAAGACAGTCTCTTCAGCAGATGGTGTTGGGAAAACTGGAGAGCAACACGCAGAAGAATGAAACTGGACCGCTTTCTTACATTATACACAAAAATAAATGCAAAATGGGTGAAATATCTAAATGTAAGACAGGAAGCCATCAAAATCCGAAAGGAGAAAGCAGGCAAAATCTTCTTTGATTTCGCCCATAGCAACTTCTTACTCAACGTGTCTCCAAAGGGAAGGGAAACAAAAGCAAAAACGAACTATTGGGACTTCATCAAGATAAAAATCTTCTACATGGCCAAGGAAACAATCAGAAAAACTAAAAGGCAACCAACGGGATGGGAGAAGATATTTGCAAATGACATATTAGATAAAGGGTTAGTATCCCAAATCTATAAAGAACTTATCAAACTCAACACCCCAAAAACAAATAATTCAGTGAAGAAATGAGCAAAAGACATGAATATACACTTTTTCAAAGAAGACATCCAGATGGCCAACTGACACATGAAAACATGCTCAACATCACTCATCATCGGGGAAACACAAATCAAAATCACAACAAGATACTACTTCATACCTCTCAGAATGGCTAACATTAACAACTCAGGCAATGACGGATGTTGGTGAGGTTGCAGAGAAAGAGGAACCCTTTTGTATTATTGGTGGGAATGCAAACTGGTGCAGCCATTCTGGCAAACAGTATGGAGGTTCCTCAAAAAATTAAAAATAGAACTACGCTATGACCCAGCAATTGCACTACTAAGTATTTATTCAAGGGATACAGGTGTGCTGTTTTGAAGGGGCACATGCACCCCAATGTTTATGGCAATGCTATTGGCAATAGCCAAAGTATGAAAAGAGCCCAAATGTCCATTGACAGTCGAATGGATAAAGAAGACGTGGTATATATATAAAATGGAGTATTACTTGGCAATCAAAAAGAATGAAATCTTGCCATTTGCAACAATGTGATTGGAACTCGAGGGTATTATGCTAAGTGAAATAAGTCAGTCAGAGAAAGACAAATATCATACAACTTCACTCATATGAGGAATTTAAGACACAAAACAGATGAACATAGGGAAAAGGAAGCAAAAAGAATATGGAAACAGGGAGGGGACAGAACATAACAGACTCTAAAAACAGAGAACGAACTGAAGGTTGCTGGAGGGGTCGTGGGTGGGGGGATGGGCTAAATGGGTAAGGGGCATTAAGGAAGACACTTGTTGGGGTGAGCACTGCATGTTTTATGTAGGGGATGAATCACTGATTCTACTCCTGAAATCGTTATTGCACTCTATGCTAAATAACTTGGATGTAAATTAAACAATTTTTAAAAAGCTATAAAATTCTTAGAAGAAAACATGAATGTGAATTTTCATGACTTTGGATTTGGCAATAGTTGCATAGACATGACACCAAAATCACAAGCAATAACAACACAAATAGATAAACTGGGCATCATCAAATTACAAACTTTTGTGCTTCAAAGCACACCAAGAAAGCAGAAAAAAAACCCCACAGAATGGGAGAAAAAAATTGCAAATAACACATCTTATAAGGGACTTGTATCCAGAATGGATAAAGAAAATAATACAGACACACACAATGTTATTCAGACACAAAAAAGAAGGAAATCTGACATTTGCGACAACATGGATGGACCTTGGGGGCATTACAGTAAGTGAAGTAAGTCAGACAGAGAAAGATAAACGCTGTATGATTCCACTTATACACATATCAATATATCAAATCATTATATTGTACACCTAAGACTAACACAATGTTACGTATCAATCGTATCTCATTTAAAAATTATCAGTGAGGGGCACCTAAATATGCCACCCCAAAATATACCTCTTTAGCCTAGGGATTACTTTGAGCTAAAGGCTATTGAGAACAAGCAGACACAGGAAAAGCCCTAAACACAGGGTAGAGGTTTTTCTCTTGTAAAGGAAATTTACATTTGTAGAGATCGTGTCTCTCTCTTATACTTGGAAGAGGGGGACACTTAACAATAAAGACGCCAATTTAAATAGGCAGAACAAACCTTACCCGGCAATTCTTGTTGACTGTACTTTTCCTGGTCACGTTCCCACAAATGGCCTCCCGTGACCGGAAGCTCCCAAACCTCTTTTCTGTATTTAAACCCGAGTTCTAACCATTTATTTGGGTTACCGCGTGCTCCTATGTGCGCGTAAACTTCAGTTTGTTCTCCTGTTAATCTGCCGTTGGCTAGTCTAATTCCAGCCCCAGCTGCAGAACCTAAAATGGATAGAGGAAGAGATTTTCCTCCCTTATATCAGGAAAGAGGAAAGCTTCGTCGAGCGATAGATTAATGAATCTGAAAGCTACTTACATAAATAAGAAAAACTCGATAACAGACCTACAGTTACTTTTGATTTTTACTATTTTGATTAAACAAATTTGATTCAAATAAAGATGCAGAAGTGTGGGAGGAAAAAAGCCATGTGACTACGGATTCAGAGGAAACTACAAAAATAAGGGTAACCTTAAAATACAAGTTCTATAAATAAATTTGATATTTTCGTGAAAAGCACACTTTTTCTGGCCAAGTATAAATTATAAAACTTTGCTTAAGAAGAAGTAGAAAACCTGAATAGTCCAATTACTATGCATGCTACTGAAAAGAGTTTTCAGAAATTTTTAAATTGCTCCAAAATTTTTCAAGGTCCAGTGGTTTCACATCAAGTACTTTCTACTGTATATAATATAGCACATATGTGCAGGTTATAGTTATATTTAAATCTCAATGTATTTTTATGAAGTTATATTAACTTGATATCAGTGCTTGAGAAAAACAGCACCAAAACCACTCAACTTTTAAAAAATAGCATATGAGACACTCTCACTTATGAATATAGGTGCAAAAATTCTAAATGAAATTCTAACAAATCAATTTCAGTGCTAAATAAAAATGAGAACATATCATGACCAAAGAGAATTATTCCAAGAATATAAGGACAATTCTGCACTAGGAAATCTATCAATTTGATGCATCATCTATCTACAGTTCCAAGGAAAGGGTCCCTCTACCCTCTCAATTACCTCTACTGAAAATGCATTAATTTTTAAAAAATTAATAGACTTCATTATTTTTTTAATGTTTATTTATTTTTGAGACAGAGAGAGACAGAACATGAGTGGGGAAGAGGCAGAGAGAGAGGGAGACACAGAATCCAAAACAGGCTTCAGGCTCTGAGCTGTCAGCACAGAGCTCGATGCGGGGCTCGAACTCATGGACCGCAAGATCGTGACCTGAGCCGAAGTCAGATGCTCAACTGACTGAGCCACCCAGGCACCCCTAGACTTTATTTTAAAAAAAATTTTTATGTGTACTTATTTTTGAGAGAGAGCGAGAGACAGCACTACTGGGAGAAGGGCAGAAAGAGAAGGAGACACAGAATTGGAAGCAGGCTCCAGGCTCTGAGCTGTCAGCAGTGGGGCTTGAACTCATGAACCATGAGATCAAGAGCTGAGCTGAAGCTGGACACTTAACCAACTGAACCACCCAAGTGCCCCAAGACTATTTTTTAGAGCATTTTTTAGGTATACAAAAAATAAGTGGAGAGTACCAAGAGATTCCTAATACTCTCTCTTCCTGCGGTTTCCTCTACTATCAACATCTTACATTAGTGTGGTACTTTTGTTACAAGTGATGAGCCAATGTGGATAACATTATTATTAACTCAAGTCCAAAGTTCACATTAGGATTCATTCTTGGGGTTGTACCTTCCATGGGTTTGGACAAATGGATAATGCCTCGCATCCATTACAGCCTCCTACAGATGATTTCACTGCCCTAACACTCCCCTGTGCTTCACTTATTCTTCTTTCCCTCCCTCCTTTGACTATCTCCACAGTTTTGAATTTTCCAGAATGTCATCTCATAGTAAAGGGAAGCAGAATATGCTGCCTCAAAAATGTGACTGAAGGAATGCAGGACATGCCACCCAGCCCTATGACGCTTTGATACTCTTATAACTTTGAGCTGAAGGGGCTGGAAAATTGGAAAACAGCAGATGCAAGAGAGGCTCTCTTTGGACTCCCCCATCTACCTCAACTCAGATCCTCCAAAAGGAACTTGGTCATCATCCATCCCCTTCCCGGGAGTGTCATCAGCAGGAAAGATGGACTCTTATCCTTGGAGGCAAGACTAGACGTCAACACTGCATCCAGGTACCCTTGGTTCCAAACCATCAGACCTCCCACTGAGTCTGCTGAGAGCCCCTTTGGCTTTCCTAAAACCATTTGCTCTCCCCCAAGAGGCATACAGCTTCCCTTGTCCTTATTAAGATGGCATTTAATCCTGAGTTCTACACCACCTCAGAGAGTTACTCATTTTTTCCCGGGCATCTCCCACATATACATGAGACACAAATGTAAGTAAACTTCTTTTTGTTCTTCTCTTGTTAACCTGTCTTTTATTACCGGAGTCTCGGCTAGGAACTCGGAAGGATAGAGGGAAAATTATTTTTCTTTCCCTGTAGTAGGAATCATACAGTATGTAGCTTTTCAGATTGGTGTCTTTTACTTGGTAACACGTACTTAGGGTTCTTCCGTGTCTTTTCATGGTTTGTAGCTCATTTCTTTTTTTGCAGTTACAAATAAAACTGCTGTTATGAATACACATTCATGGGAAGATTTTGATCTGAAGGTAAGATTTCAACTCGTTTTGGTAAATGCAAAGGAGTGTGATTATAGGTCATATAGTAAGAGTGTGTTTAATTTTGTGAGAAACCACCACACTGACTTTCAAAGTCACTCTACCATCCTGTATTCACACCAGCAATGAGTAGGATGTATGTTTCTCCATAGCCCATATCTGGTATTTGTCAGTGCTTCCATTTTGGCCATTCTACTAGGTGTAAAACGGTTCTCCTTGTTTCAACTTGCAGTTCCCTAATCATAAAAAGCATCTTTCCATATGCTTAGTTGTTAAATTTATATCTTATTTGATAAGGTATCTGTTCAGCTCTTCTGCCTAGTTTTTCATTGTTTGCTTTCTTATTGTTGTCTTTTAAGAGTTGTTTGTATATTTTGGATCCTGTCCTCTATCTGATATGTGTTTTGAAAAAACTTTCCCTTAAAAGAGATTGCTTATTCATTCTTCTAAGACTGTCATTTGCAGAGCAGAAGTTTTTAATTTTAATGGAATCCACTTAATAATTTTTTCTTTTACTGATTGTGCTTTTAAATCTAAGAAGTCTTTGTACTTGGCTGGCTCAGATGATAGAGGCTGAGGCTCTTGACCTCAGTTGTGAGTTCTAGCCCCACATTAGGTGGAGAGATTACTTAAGAACAGATCTAAGAAGTCATTGCTAAACCTAAGGTCATCTAGGTTTTTCTCCTATATTATCTTCTTGGACTTGTATAAGACACGTTTTTTAATTAGAAAAAATAGAAGCTCTGAATAAGTTAGGGTTCCCACCATATTTTTCAAACAGAGACATTAGTGAAGGAACAACTTGAAACAAGACTGGCAAAGCTTAGGAGACATATCAGGGGTGGTGAGGCACCTAGAGATAGCACCGATGGAAAGCTATTACCACTCCAGGGGCTGATGGGAAAGGGAAGAGGTAGTGCTGGCTAAGCTACAGGAGAAGTGCTATTACTGTGGACTCAACTACTACTAGAAAATTCACACTTAAGCAGGGAGAGAGCTGAGGAAGAAATACCCTCATCTTTTCCTTATCTTTCAGTGTCATGTCAGTGACCCTAGTTGGCCAAACCCAATAGAAAGCAACAGCAAATGAGGCTGGGGAGCGCAGTGTGCAAAAGCTATCCTCCTGAGGGACAGAGCTGAGCAGAGGTGGGCAGGAAGTCCATGGGGGAGAGGGCACATGAAGAATGAGCTCTTTGCATGACAAAAAAATCCGTAAGTCACACTTTGCCTATTATAGATCAAGGTTCGAAGCTGAGCCCCAGTACTTAGCCTCTGACCACGGTGAGGTAACATCTCCATTGCTTTCTATTTAACTGGAAATAATAACCATCCTACTTATAAATATTGAAACGAGTTTATTAATGTCTACTATATAAAGTATTGCTTAGTATTAAATATATTGCTGCATATAGTTTACTATATTACTAGTTTAGTCATTTTTATTATAGGGAGAGGAGTAACACGCAGCAAAACCAGAAATGTAAGCATTATCTCTCAACAGAAGATATATATGAAATTAACAGCCAAAGCCATACCTGGCAATGAGATATTAACAGGACCCACTAAAACTGAGAATGAAAGAGGGATGTTTTCTGCCACTGTTATCATCAATGTTCTAGAAATTTTAGCCAACGCAGCGAGCTAAAATTTTCTTTACTTTTAGACAATGATGATTCTCTAGAAAGATCTCAACATCCAAATTTAAAATTAAGGGGTTAGACGCACAAGGAATTCATAAGCACCAATGGCTTTTCTAAAATTAAGAAAAATCTAAGTATAATATTTAATAGAAATAGTATCTCTTTTATAATAGTAGCACAAAACATAAGGCACCTAAAAGGACTTATAAGGAATTTTGCAGACAATGTGAAGGTAGCTAAGAAACCTGACAGATACATGAAAAAAAGAATATATTAAATCAAAATCACCCTAGTTTTGAATATTGTAAAGATATCAGTTTCTTCGAGTTCATTTATAGGGTTAATGCAATGCATTTAAATTCCCAGCGGGATTTATTCTGAAACATGTTCAAGTAAAATTAAGATTCATCTAGAAGAATAAATTCATGAGTAGAGCTGAGAAAAAAAAAATAGAAACAAAAGAGGAAAAGATTAACTGGTGATTTTTGTCTTACTAGATGCAAAAACATAGTTTAATAAATTAAAACGGGTGTCAGTGGCATAGAACAGAATACTAGAGCGAGGAATGAAATAGAAACTCCAGAAGCAGAATAAGGACATTAATATGATAAATTTAAACATGTATTCTGCAACATTACCCCTAAATAAATACCAGATGGATTAAAGATTTAAGCGTTGAAAATCAGCCTTGAGAAAAATCCTGGAAGCATATTTGTGTATCTCGGAATAGAAAAGGGCTTTATGAGAGTAACAGTGATACAAATTAGTCACCTTTGGTGCCTGTGGGTCACATCTCCGGCCACACCTTGCTCAAGGATAGCCTAATGCCACCTCCCACAGGGCGCTGAAGAGGGCGGAGTTTCCCTGAGCCACAGGGCGGGGGGCGGGGGGCGAGATTGTGCAACAAGTCTGGCACAGCCCAGCGCGGTGCCGATCCACGTGAACCTTTACAGGGCACGTTTGCCATACCGAACATCGCATTAAACATTCCACAGGCCTGAATCCATTAGAGTCTCACAACCCAAATACGGGGCAAGGGCTGTTGTTACTAGGATCTGCCCTGGCATCGATGAAGAAAGAGAAGCTTCCGGCGGTCGGCGACTGGCTCAGAACGGTGAGACCAGCAGGTGGTAGAGTCTACCGGCCTTCGAAGCTCAGGCCGAGCTGTCCAGCCGTGCCGTCTTGTACCCCATCTCTCCCAGCCTGGGTTTCCTCACCTGTAACGCGGGAACTGCATGGCGAGGCTGTCCGCAGAGGGACAGGCAGCGTGTGCACCGCGTTTGTCACAGTAAACGGAGAATGGAATGAAATAAGGAAATGAGGAAGACGGTGAACAGCGGTGAGAAGAATATACATAAATATAGGTAAATATTAATTGTGTAAATAATAACCTCACTGCTGAGACGTACAATAGGAAACTAAAATAGACAACAACAACAATAGCACTTTAATAAGTCACGGTGGGGCGCCTGGGGGGCTCAGTTGGTTAAGCAGCCGACTTCGGCTCAGGTCATGATCTCACAGTCTGTGAGTTCGAGCCCCGCGTCGGGCTCTGTGCTGATGGCTCAGAGCCTGGAGCCTGCTTCCGATTCTGTGTCTCCCTCTCTCTCTGCCCCTTCCCTTGCTCACGCTCTGTCTCTATGTCTCTCAAAAAGAAATAAACGTTAAAAAAAATTAAAAAAAAATAATGTCACGGATACCTGTTGTTATCTCCAGGGAAAATACAAAAAAAAAAAAACCCTTTTAAGTATAATTAAAAATCTTATAGAAGAAGTATAATTATAAAATATTAAATAAATCCAAAAAGTCTTAAGAAAGGAAAAAATACGGGCACCTGGGTGGCTCAGTCGGTGAAGCGTCCAACTTCCGCTCAGGTCATGATCTCGCAGTTCATAGTTTTGAGCCTTCTATCTGGCTCTGTGCTAACAGCCCAGAGCCTGGAGCCTCCTCTGTATCTCTTTCTCTCTCTGCCTCTTCCCCACCTGCACTCTGTCTCTCTCTCTCTTTCTCTCTTTCAAAAATAAATAAACATTTAAAAAAATTTTTTTTAAAAATAAAGGAGGAAAATATAGACTAGGCAGGGCAAATAGAAAACAAGTAGCAAGATGGTAAATTTAAGCCTAAATTATGCTCTATATAAATATTTATTTATTTTTTAATGTTTTTATTTATTTTTGAGAGAGAGAGTGCGCGTGCGCCAATGGGGGAGGGGCAGAGAGAGGAGAGACACTGAATTCAAAGCAGGCTTCAGGCTCTGAGCTGTCAGCAGAGAGCCTGACGCGTGGCCTGAACCCATGAACCATGAGATCATGACGAGAGCCAAAGCTGGATGCTTAACCAACTGAGCCACCCGGGCGCCCCTAAATTACAGTGTATTTAAACAGAAGTATTTCTAATGAAATATAAAGTTCCTGAGACGAAGAAATAAAATAAAACGCAGTGGAACATGCTGTTTATAAGAGACACACCTTATATATAAATATATCAATGAATAAAGGATGAGAACTACATTATGCAAAACACAAGTTACAAACTCAGAGCCAAAAGCAATTCATTTCAGAGCAATAAAACTTTCAACTTTAAGAATAAACAATCTTAATTTGTTTGCTCCTAATAGCGTAACCTCCATATAGGTAAAAAAGAAAAGGACGAGTCTACAAAGAGAAAAAAAAAACCCAGTCATGGCGGGAGACTATGTAAGCCGGGTTCTCCAGAGAAACAGCACTGAAAGGCTGTGTATATTAAGAGATATATTTTAAGGTTTTGGCTCCCATGACTGTGGGGCTGGCAAATCCAAGATCTGCAGAGGAGGTTGGCAGGCTGAAACTCAGGAAGAAGCTGATGTTGCAGTTTTGAGATAGAATTTTTTTCTCCCTCCGGGGAAACCTCCGTTTCTCAGCTCAAACCTTCAACTGATTGGGTGAGGCCCACCCACATTCTTGAGGGTAATCTTTACTTAAAGTCAACTGATTGTAGGTATTTCAGAAAAATTTTTTTGTAAGTTTATTTATTTATTCTGAGAGAGTGAGAATGTGCCAGCAGGGTAGGGGCAAAGAGAGAGAGAACAAGGGAGAGAGAGAATCCAGAGCAGGCTCCGCGTGGTCAGCACAGAACCTGACACCGGTCTCAAACTCTCTAACCACGAGATCATGACCTGAGCTGAAATCAAGAGTCTGAGGCTAAATTCTTTTCTGGAATGCTTTGGAAACCAGCAAGGAAGTCCACTCGCTCTCCCACTGCAGGCGGCTAAGGCCCCCCAAAACCGCCATGCACGCGTCTTTGGCAGACACCCAGCACCAAAGCCGAGAGGAAACCCGCTTTTGGGAAATGCAAATCAACCTTCCTCCCATTTGGCTTTGGGTGTTATTTCCCTGTTTCATGAGTCTGAATGTAATTAGTCACAATTAAAATCGTAATTCTCTGAGTCGAATTGCCAGTTCAATTTCATCCGAGACAATAAAAAATAAATAACTCACGGTGACTTTATCACTTCCGCTTCTCAGGTTTGGGGGCGGCGGCTCAGAGTAAGGAGGAGATGTCCTCGCGGCGCCCGTTCCACATGCAGGAGCCGCAGGGGCTCCAGAGTGAGCACAGCTCAAGTTCATGTCGCCCAGTCTGTCACGCTGTGTAAACATGAGTCAGGGTAAGTCCCAGGTAAGAATACCCCAGAGCTCCTGGATGGGGGAAGATCTTACGTCACCTTCTCTAGGGGAAGGGAGGGCTTGTCTCGGAGACCAAAGATGCTCAAAGTCCTCGTTACTCCTCTGTTTCTACTTCCGAGAAAAGTCACTGTTGATTTGATTTATTTCTTTTTTTTTAAATATTTTTAACGTTTATTTATTTTTGAGAGACACAGAGACAGAGTGTGAGCAGGGGAGGGGCAGAGAGAGAGGGAGACACAGAATCCGAAGCAGGCTCCAGGCTCCGAGCCGTCAGCACAGAGCCCGACGCAGGGCTCGAACTCACAGACCGTGAGCTCATGACCTGAGCTGAAGTCGGCCGCTCAACCGACTGAGCCCCCCAGGCGCCCCTGATTTGATTTATTTCTATCCTAAAAGCCAACTGCATAGGAGACACCTGAGTGAGGTCTCATACTATGTCCAGTTGATGCTTGGGAATCAGGAATCTATGTTAAGCATTATGGACACTGAAGACGTAACCTTCTCCAGAAATGGTTCTAAATTCTAATCTTTTTCAGTCTTTTCTCTCTCCCTCCCCTAGAACCTCGCTTGGTCCTCTCTTTTCCTCACTCCTTCTCACTGTGTTCGTTATTGAAAGCCCCGTCCCGAGGATGAACACAGGACACTATGGGACCTCTCCTCACGTAACTTACTACCACAAACTGTCACTGTTATTGAGAACTTACCCGGGATGAGGCGAGTGCCTGCTCACTTATAAACACAGAGGGCTCAAAATCGACACCACTTTCTCTTTCCCATTGGTCAAATCCACACCAAGAGGATCAACCGATTCTGTCCTTAAAATATCTTTTTATCTGCTCACATCTTGCCTTTCTCTCTGGAGCCTTTGATCCAGACTCTGATCTGTTCCCAGCCAGGGTGGTGGATTGAATGGTGTCCACCGGAAAGATACATTCAAATCCTGAGACTTCATCCTTATGAATGGAACCTTCTCTGGAAACAGGGTCTTTGTAGACGGGAGGAAGTTAAAATGAGGCCACGCGGGCTTAAGGTGGCTCCTAATCCAATGAGTGGTGTGTTTATAAGAATAGGGAAATTTGGACATGGGGACACGCAAGGAGAAGGCCCTGTGAAGGTAGAGATTGGAGTCATGTGTCTCTAAGCCAAGAAATGCCAGAGATTGCTGGGAACCACCAGAAGTCAGGAGAGAGGCATGGGAACAGAGTGTCCCTCAGAGCCGCCAGAAGGAACCAACACTGGACGCCTTCACTTAGGACTGTGACCTCTAGAACATAAGAGAATACGTTTCCGCGGTTTCAAGCCACCCGGTTGGTGGAAATTCGTTAAGGCAGCCCCGGGAAACTAGTGCACCCGGTGCACTAGCTGTTGTGACTTGCTTTCAGGGACGGGTCAGTGCTGAGCAGACAGCTCTGTCATGGGGGTGTGGGGGGGCGCAGGAATCTGGAGAGGGATTCGGAGATGGGAAAGCGGGGATGGTCGTTTAGACCACTGGATCCTTGCCGAAATCTTGGGGTGCTCACGGAACCTCTGCGGGACACGGAGTCAGGGACTCCAAGCACAGAGAGGCTGCTGCTGCTGCCGTCTGGGGGACAGACACACAGTCTCCCGGAGTCCGCTCTGCTGGGGTCACCACCTGCACGTGCTGGGAGGAAGCTGCAGCTCTGTGGGGGGCAAGCTGCCGAGCCGGGCGCCCCAACCCTTCGGCCCTATAACTAGTGCTTTTCCGCACACACCTGCACCTCCACGCCAGCCCCCTGCCTGATGCATTTTTCCCAGCCCTACCTTGCTGTTTACTTCTCTAGATTTCTCTCTTTCCCCTCTCTGCACCTGCTCACCCTCTAAGATCTGGTTTAAATCGAATTCTATCTGTTATAATTTTTCCCAAGCACCTCAACCGAAACAGATGCGAGCTACCGCTCTTGAACAAAATCGAATGACACGCGTATAATTCTCTTCGGCATGACTGAGGACTTCCTGAATTCTCTCTTCAATTATTGTCTTGGTTTCCCTTGCGTTGTTTCTTGGCAGTTTTTGTTTTGTTTTGTTTTGTTTTTAGGATTGTTGTTCGCTCCCTGGGCACAGTGCATAATTTATCCGCCTTTGTATGTCTGGCAGGTCCCAGAACAGTGCCTGGCACAGAGATGCCCAATAAAGTCAGATGTCTTGGTTCTCAACACAGTCATCTGCCCTGGATGTTAACTTCGGGACGTTCCTTACACATCCTGCCTAGTTCCTTTCCCTTTGACGTGAGGAGTTTGACCTGGCAGTTCTGGGCTTTCTCCAGCCTTAGTAGAGCAGGACCCTGCTCCCTTGGCCTCGAGTCATCCCAGAAGGGGAGACGCGAGACTCCAGTAAGAGGAGATGCCACTTCCTGGGCCCAGGGAGCCTCCTCGAGCTTCCCCTGCGCCGGGTTCACCAGACTGTCAGGCTCTGGCTGTGACCTTGGAGGAAGGAAACGAAGGCCAGGTGTGATGCCGGCGGTGTGTCTGTGTGGCTCAGGGGTCTGCCTGATGTTCTGTCTGGGATACATGTGGTTGGCGCCAGATCTCAGCGGGGCGGGTCTGCCTTCTCACACGTGCCCAGAAAGCCTGGAGGCACTCATACGGGAGGTGTGGTCCAGAGAGTTCTGGGGGCTGATATTCTCAATGGTAACAGTGCTAAGCGTACTTGTGTTTGTTCACAGTGCCTCCTAGGAACACAAGTGACATAGATCGACAAAGGTATGCTGGTGTGTGTGTGTGTGTGTGTGTGTGTGTGTGTGTGTGTTGGGGGGGTCCTGGCATGGATGCTTTACTTTTTATTATTGAAATGACATCCCTCCCACATCGTATAATTTCGTTAATGCCTTTCGCCAGTGTGGCTCACCCAAACCCCAAGCTCTGTAGAGAAGAGGTGTGGGCAACTGAAGTTTTGTAAGCCGGCGGAACAATTTTTCAAAGTTTAATTTTTAAAAGCGTGATTATATACACCAGATGCTGACGGAATGTGATGGTTTCGGAAATGAGAACATTCCCTTGCTGGGGTGGCGTCACCCTTTACTGAACGGCATTGACATCCCGTGACCCACCATATCCTCCGGAGAGAAGCGTGCGGACAGGGACGGAAGAGAGTTCTCCATTTCGGCCATAGTGAGCAACCCCCTGTAGTGTCCACATAGAGTTACAGCCGGGGAGACGTGAGCGAAGAGGATGATTTCGTTCTTAAAGAGGGATCAGGGGCGCCTGGGGGGCTCAGTCGGTTGAATGTCCGACTTCAGCTCAGGTCATGATCTCACGGTTCGTGGGTTCGAGCCCTGCGTCGGGCTCTGTGCTGACAGCTCAGAGCCTGGAGCCTGCTTCGGATTCTGTGTCTCCCTCTCTCTCTGCCCCTCCCTCACTGGTGCTCAGTCTCTCTCTCTCAAAAAGAAAATAAAAACATAAAAAAAATTTAAAAAAATAAAATAAAAAGGGACCAATGAATTGACAATCATATATAACTCCAGGTATAATTATATAAAAAAACGAGCAACGCGAGATAGTTCATGCATTTTGATGGCTGACCGATTTTATTTTCTGCTCATTTTACTGAGACGAATTCCTCCTTGTTCTCCTAAGAAGTAAAGGTAAACACTCGTCACGTGCACTTTGAGCGCGAGCTTTCAAACTGCGTCTTTGTGTCCCAGGCAAATGCTGGCAATGTCACTACTTCGGAATGACTATTGTAACAGTGATGGTCGCGATGATTTATTTGCAGATGCCATCAAAGGGAGCGACAAACGAATATTTGGAGATGTAAAAAGGGTGTTTCTGGCTCTAATCACGTGTCGAATTTAGAATTCAGCGGTACCCCCTGGTCCACACCTCTCCCCTGTGTTCAACCCGAGGCCAGTGGTTTCAGCCCTTCACTGATTCTGCCCACCCCCAACCTTCCAGGGGACATTTGGCAGCGTGCGGGGACATTTTTGATCATCGCAGCTAGGGAAGGTCCTAGTGACATCTAGGGGTGAAGGCCAGGAGTGCTGCTGAACCCGTTACCACACGCAGGCCGGTCCCCCCAAAAGTCATCTGGCCCCGAACGTCACAGGTACTGAGACTGAGAAACCCCCTCCCCCGGCTCCGAGTGAGAAGCGATTCTATTCCTCCTTGACGACAGCCCACAGCTGGCCACTGAGCCCCACTGAGTCCGTGATGGCCAAAGTGGCATGACCAGAGGGTTCATCTCGGAAGAATTTCCCCTTCCCGTTAGCACAAGACAGGGGCACTGCGTCCAGGTAAGCTGGCGTGTCGCTGCCCCGCGCCCTGGGAGACCGGCTGATGTTTCATGCTTCGGTGTCTGAGACGCTCTCTCTCAGTTGGCCTCCCCGGTATTTGGTAGAGACTCTGATTCATCCTTAACTGGGGATGCTCAGATGCCGGCCAGATTTTACCCCGAAGGACCCTGCCACCTGCAAGCTTCGGAAAAGGAAAAATGAGCAAGAAAAGGAAGAAAAAAAATTAAAAAAGCTGTTTTCATTTGAAACATTTCCAAAGCTTGATGGGGCTCAAAGAGAGTATCATTAATTATCTCAATAGCTGACAAGGTAACGCCAGCGTTAAAAACACAGCTATCAAATGTTACGGCATCTGGGAACCCTGGTGGCTGGCTACTTAGAATGGTTTTTTAGGATAATTTTACTGTATTTGAGCGTAATAAGCTGGAGAGATGCTATTGGATCTCACAGCTGCTTCCCCTCTGGCCCCACTCTCCGCTAGGAAGGCACCCCAAAGTCTCCAGTACCACAGGGTTGTAAGTAAGATAAACCCAGCCTTGTGTCCGCTATTCGGTGGCTACGCCGTTGGACATCTTTATTGAGAGGCTGTCTGTGGCTTCGTTGAGCCTCTCACTCACATTCTGGGTGGGGAAACTGAGTCACGGGTCTGACTAAGGGACAAGGTCAGATGGCACCCGGTTTGGGGGCTCCTGGACCAGCCCTCTCCGGAGGAAAAGCCGCCCTTCATTCGCAGGGCCCAGAAGGAACACGGCCCAGACTTCTCAGCGATCAGCTCCGCTTCCTAACAGTGTGAGGTTAATGAACCTCCTTAGTTTTGGCAGGATGAGTAAGTGGAAAGGAGGAAAATCTCTCTGAGAGAGCCCAGTTCGAGGCTCTAATTGCTTATGTGACAGTCGAGACGAAAGCCCCCTCCTTTCAAAGCTGAAGGATGCGGTTCTGTATTCCCAAAGCTGGCAGCCATGCCTCAATTATAGAAATAAGAAGAAAATTAAAATTTGATGGATTAAATAAAGGGGGGAATCGGTACTTATTTCCCAACTAGAAATTACCATTTTTGCTCTTTTGAATTGATAATCATCCGCACCAGGCTTTATTCGCTTACATAATGAGGTCCTTCTTTGTAATTAAAATGGAGATGCTTTACATTTCTTGCCTTCCCTTAAAAAAGATAAATCTTCTGAGTGTTTAGATCCCTGATATTGGAAAGCTTTAATTACACTCTGGAAAGAGTGGAGTGGAAAGAGCTGGAGAGGAACGTGCTGCTTCTTCTCCTGTAGACATCATCACACTGAGATCTCGCGGCAGGTTGGGCGGAAAGGATGGCTGACGGACCTTGCGTTGTAAGCTCATTGCCCGCCATTTTACCCGCTTCGCCTCATTTCAGACCCCCGTCAGGGCATCACCAAACTGCCCATGTTGTCTTAATACGTCCGTAAAAATTGTCACAAACATCAAGCCACAGCAGACATCCAGGTTTGTACTTGTACCCCGCAAATGTGGGGACCTTGTTTATATTGAAATAAGGTACCAGATCCGTCAGGGTTCTTGGGGGAAACAGAACCAGTGAGAGATCACTGGCCAGATGGCCAGATAAATAGATGTCGATTTTTGAAATTTTACTTAAAAAAAAATGTTTTTATAGGGCACCTGGGTGGCTCAGTCGGTTAAGCATTTGACTTTGGCTCAGGTCATGATCTCGCGGTTCACGAGTCGGAGCCCCGCATTGGGCTCTGTGCTGACCGCTCAGGGCCTGGATCCTGCTTTGGATTCTGTGTCTCCCTCTCTCTCTGCCCCTCCCCGACTCATACTCTGTCTGTCTCTCTTTCTCTCTCAAAAATAAATGAAAACATTTTTTTAAAAATTAAAAAAAAATTTTTTTAAGCATTTATTTTAAGAAATTGATTCATGTGGTGTGGGGGATAGCCAAATCCAAAGTCTGTAGTTCAGCTTGGGAGGCTGGAAACTCAAGCAGGAGTTAATCCTGCAGTCTTGAGGTAGACATTCTCCTCCTTCAAGAAACCTTCGTTTTTGCTCTTAAGGTGAGGTCCATCCATTTAGGTGAGGTCCATTCATTTTATTGAGGATAATTTTCTTTACTTTAATTAAAGTCAAGCAACTGCAGACATAAGTACATCTAAAAAATACCTTCATCGCAACACTTAGAATAGTAGTTGATTAGAGAATTATGTACTAGAGCTTTGTCAAGTTGACACATAAAACTAACCATCAAGGCAACCATCAGGCAACAAGCTTGAACGTTTGTTAGGATAGTTGACGGGAGATTAACACAATTTAGCTGAATGACACCCACAAAGAATCAAAGGCCTGAGCTTCCTTACCAGTTCTATTCCTATCTTGACTTTCCTTCTTGACTTTATGAGGGTCTGGCCCACTTATTCCATTTTCGATCTGCTCTATCTTCTCCTTCTCCTTCTGGGTCAGGAGTAAAGTGGCAAGTATGTTGAATGAGGGACTAGACTTCACCAATCTTTGAATGCCTTCAGTGCCCCAAGTCTATGTCCCATAATTTCTCACTTGACTCACCTTTTTATGGTTTTGCGTATGTGGTTTGACTTGCCTGTCCACTTGGATATAGATTCCCATAAGGTAGAGAAGATTTTTTTTTTTTTGGTATGTACAGTTCACAACCATGGTTCAGGTTGATACTCAGAAAATACATTCACAACTTTAGGGGTGTGCAGAATGGAGAAACTGAC
Organism: Paguma larvata; assembly: GCA_030068075.1. NCBI lineage: Eukaryota > Metazoa > Chordata > Mammalia > Carnivora > Viverridae > Paguma > Paguma larvata. The sequence continues at coordinate 145,551,673 of CM057824.1, forward strand.
AAAAATCATTCATTCATTCTCCGATGATCCAGAATCAGTCTTTCTAAACGAACAACTCATCCATTTATCTATTTTTAGTCCATCATCCGTCTGTCCATCATTAGTCATCCATCTGTACATCTGTCTATCCATCCATTCATCCATCATCCATCATCTATCTGCCCTTGCTATCTGTCTATCCATCCATTCATCCATCATCCATCATCTATCTGCCCTTGCTTCCATCCATCTGTCATCTATCTGCTTATTCTTTTGAGAGGCAGATGAGCTAAACTGAGAGATACACTGGTCAAGTGACTTATGGAGGAGACAATGTTTTATTGGTGAGGTTAGACCTCTCTTAATTTTTAGTCCTTTTCTTCTCTGCATTTCATCTCCTTAAGTGCTTTAGAGGAGGCATTCCTGTAATTCTTTGAGTTCAATACAGTTGCTGAAATTTTCAGCTCAAATAAAAATACATGATTCCTGAAACCGTCTTTCTCTTTCTTCACTTCCAACACGGATGTCAGTTTGGTCTTCCTACTAGTGAATGTGAGTTGAGATCACAAAGATGTGACCATAGCTCGAAAGGACTGGACATTTGCAGTTTGTGAAATAATCGGAACAACAGCCCGCACAATCCAGTCACAATGGGAGGAAACTTTCCTTAAATTACCACCTAATTTTAGAAGGTCTGGTTTCATTTGTTTAACTAAATTAACCAGAAACACCTTATGTTTCCAACTTTGTTTTGTCACTTGAGATCTGGCTAACTATCCCTCAAGGAAAAGTGGAGAATTCAGGCAAATTGTACTTTGAAGCCACAAACATATCAGTGTGTTCGTATTCGAAAGGAGAAAGTTTAAGTAGAAGGGTTTTATGTATTGATTATTTAATTTGTACATACATCAACCCCACCAGTGCCTTCAGAAAAATATCTTTTAGACGGAATCAGTAGAGAGCACCTAAGAAGGGGGGTAAGGAGGAGAGGGATTAGGAGGATAAACCCAGGCTGTACCTAGGAAATGTGGGCCGGGACTCCAGGACTAACTACAGCAGAAGCCACTGCAGCCTAAAGATAACGCCCTTCTGTGGAGGCCTCCGAACAAAGATACAGAGAGATTAGGCATTAATTTACAGTGCTCTTGGCAAATTCAGTCTTTTAAGATCTTCAGGTGTTTAGCTGAAACTCTCAACTTCTTTCACAAAGTAGATAAAGTAGTGCACTCTTTTGGTTTCTTGTCCTAAAATCAGGTGGAGTCTATCAGTTTTATACAGTAAACCTAGTCTACAAAAATTCATAAAACGTTATAGTAATTTCAACTGTCTTCTCTATTACTATATTCATTGATTCTGCCTCGACGTGGCTTACAAAGTCCATAAAACTTAGAAAAGTACATTCATTACTAGATGCCGTCAACATCAGGAGGGAATGTAAAACAGCTGATCACCTGTCCTTTGATCCTGAAATTGCAGGACACACTTTTTAGTTTCTTTCTTTCTTCCTTTCTTTCCTTCTTTCTTTCTATCTTTCTTTCCATCTTTCTATCTTTCTTTCCATCTTTCTTTCTTTCCATCTTTCTTTCTTTCTTTCTTTCTTTCTTTCTTTCTTTCTTTCTTTCTTTCTTTCTTCCTCCCATCCTTCCTTCCTTTCTTTCCTTCCTTCCTTCCTTCCTTCATTCCTTCCTTCCTTCCTTCCTTCCTCCCTTCCTTCCTTCCTTTCTTTCTTTCTTCCTCCCATCCTTCCTTCCTTCCTTTCTTTCCTTCCTTCCTTCCTTTCTTCCTCCCATCCTCCCTTCCTTCCTTCCTTCTTTCCTTCCTTCCTTTCTTTCTTTCTTTCTTTCTTTCTTTCTTTCTTTCTTTCTTATTATCTGTTTCTTTTACTACAATGTAGTCTTGAGGAGGGCAGGGACTCCTTGGTATTATTTACCATTGAGCCCCCAGTGTCCTGACAGTACTCCATAAATACTTCTGGTATAAATGTTGAATAAATGAATTTGGAAATGAGTGCTTATATTGTCAGAATGAATACGTGTTCATGGTTCCATCTAGTATCTACCTGTGTTTACTATTTACCTTGTTACAGGTGACATTTCCAATGTAATCTGTGCCCTGGTGAAACCATCACTGGCTGAATGAATAATTTCCATCAAACGGTACCTGAATATCAACCAAAATGGAAAGAATCCTTGTTTGAAAGATTCGTTGACCTTCAGCTTGTGTCACGTTTGCATTATGAAGTTCTTTGAGTAGAAAACCTTTTAAGGAGCACAGAGCTTTTCTCTTATATTCTATATCATGAACGAGAGATGAAAGACAACATCAGATTAAGGAAAGGAGACAAATAAAAATAAAGATGAAAGATCAAGAGAACTGAAAGCTGTTTTTCTGAAAAGGTTAAGGAAGAGACAAGCTCTGGGGCACCTGGGTGGCTCAGTTGGTCAAGCATCTGACTTCAGCTCAGGTCATGATCTCACGCTTCGTGGGTTCAAGCCCCGCGTCAGGCTCTGTGCTGACAGTTCAGAGCCTGGAGCCTGCTTTGGATTCTGTGTCTTCCTCTCTCTCTGTCCCTCTCCTGCTCATGCTCTGTCTCTTTCTCTCTCAAAAATGAATAAACATTGAAAAAATTATAAGAAAGAGACCAGCTCGAGGGAGGTTATCCTGGAAAGAAAGGAGAGAAGACATAAATAAACAACATTAACAATGAAAAAGACTACATAAGTATAGAGTATAGTCAATGTTAAAAAAAATTTTAATGTTTATTTTTGAGAGAGAGAGCAAGAGAGGGGAGGGGCAGAGAGGGATGGAGACACAGAATCCAAAGCAGGCTCCAGGCTCTGAGCTGTCAGCACGGAGCCGGACGCAGGGCTTAAACACACAAACTATGAGATTGTGACCTGAGCCAAATTCAGACATTTAACTGACTGAGCCAACCAGGCACCCCTGTATAGTCAATTTTAACATCACTAGGGAACATGATGCCAATAACTGCGAATCTTAGATAATTTTCTAACAATTATAATTTACCAAAATTGCCTTAAGAAGAAGCAGAAGATCTGGAGAGATAGGACCAAGATGGCGGAGGAGTAGGGAGGACCAAAGTTTCCCTTGTTTTTTTGAATTGAGAGGGACCGAAACAGAGAGATTCTCAACTCCAAGAACCTGGCAGAAAAGGTGTAGCAGCTTACAAGGAACGCAAGAAACATAGACAACGCCCTAAGACCGTGAGTCTAACCGAGAGCGGACAAAACGAACTCGGGAAACTGAGCTGGGGGGAGGGTGAGCCGGGGACAGCGGGGAAAGTGCCCAACATCCGAAGGAGAGCTACAGAGAGGGGGAGTCCACCACCATCCAGCCCCTAAAGACAGGGCTTAGGAGGAGAAGCTCTGTGTCTAACAGCAGAACCCAGCAGAACTCTCCTTGTGCTGGACCGCGGACGGAGGCACAGTCAGCCCGCCCGGCCCAGAGTCGCTTAGCCGCCAGCAGCGTGAGGAGGGAGCAATAGCAGGACCTCTGCCGCAGCTATCGCTGGAGCGGGGAGTGCGCGCCAGGCACCGCTGCTGCCTCCGGCCCCCTGAGCGAACAACCGCGGGATCGCGGGCTGCGGCCGGCGGAACGGGGAGTGCGCGCTAGTCGCCGCTGCGCCCCATGGAGAGCGAAAAACCGCTGGACCGCCACGCGGCTGCCGGCGGAGCGGGAGTGCGCGCTAGTCGCCGCCGCACTCGGTGGGAGCAAAAAACCGCTGGACCGCCACGCTGCTGCTGGCGGAACGGGGAGTGCGCGCTAGTCGCCGCTGGGGCGCCCGGTGGAAAGCGAAAAACCGCTGGGACCGCTGCATCGCTGGGACCACCTCAACAGGGATTGTGCGCCAGTCGCGCCACCATCCCCTGGAGAGCCGGCGACCGGGGACCATTGCCGCTGCCCACCGGAGCCCGGATCAGGCGCTAGTCGCCGCGGAGGGCCCTGTGGGGTGCGATCAAACGCTGGGACTGCCGCTACCGCGGTCGCCTGAGTTGGGAGTGCGCACAAGTCGCCCCGGCCAGGCGAGCAGGGAGCCCTCAGCGCGACCGGCTGCCGGGGGTGCCCTCAGTCGCCTGTGGAGCACCTCTAACCCTGACACATTTGCAGAAGGTTGGGGGGTGGCAAGCAGGCAGGCGCCCACCTTCCAGTGGACCGCACTGCGCCGGTGCCCATAGCGGAGTAAGGACACAAACAAGGGGGCGAGTGGAAGCCCTGGGACTGGGAACAAAGGACGGAAGGGACGCCATTGTTGTCTTACGGGCCCACAAGCACCAGCCCCAGGAAGTCACTCCCAGAGCCATCCCTGCCTCAGTGGAGAACTCCCGCCTACACTAAACCACGCCCATCTGCGCAGGAGTGACACTTCTCCGTGGGAGCTACAGAGGCCAAGTCCAGACCGCTGCCTGGAGTAACTCCTGGTCATTTCTTTTTAAAATAGATGCTCCCCGTTATTCTTCTTACTGATCCCCACTCCTGAGCTGACTATCCAGGGGCCTGGCTGACTTAAACAAAATCTTATTCCACTCTCTAAAGACATGTTTTTCATCTCCTTCTGTACTTCCCTTATTCTCTCTCTGGAATAACCAGGCCACATAATCTCACCCGAGCAATTTCTGTCTTCATTCCTTTTTCCTTGTAACCGTCCTTATTCTGATTTCTCTCAGTCTGGATTAAGCTCTTTAGTCACTCTACCTGGGCAAAGACCATTTCCTTCTTTCCCCTGGAACTGTCATTATTCTCTCTGTAGACGCTCTGCCACCAGCACAGTACACACCCTGTCCTTACCGTGTAGCTGGTATTTCAGGACATTGTCCTCAGAGTGTCATTTGTTATTCTTTTTGCTGTTGTGAACTGCTTGTCTGTATCATTTGTTAGTACGTTTGAGTATTTCTGTTTTCTGTTTGTCTGTCAGTCTGTTTTCCTTTCCAGGGCAACTTCAAGAAACAACCCAAAACACATCCAGCCAAAATGACGAGACGGAAGAATTCTCCTCAAAAGAATCCACAAGAAGCAGTGACAACTCAAGAATTAATGAAAACAGATATAAGCAACATAACAGAACATGAATATAGAATGACAATCATAAAACTAATCGCTGGCCTTGAAAAAAGCTTAGAAGAATGCAAGGGGTCCCGCGCGGCAGAGTTCAAGGACCTTAAAAACGGTCAGGAAGAATTAAAGAAGAAATTAGAAATACAGGGGAAACTGGAAGCAGCCACAGCACGGATTGAAGAGGTAGAGGAAAGAGTTAGTGCCTTAGAAGACAAAATCATTGCAAAAGAGGAAGCAGATAAAAAGAGAGAGAAGCTGATCCAGGAACAGGAAAGGAGAATTCGAGAGCTGAGCGATGAACTCAAAAGAAACAATATCCGTATCATAGGAGTCCCAGAGGAAGAAGAGAGAGAGAAAGGAGTCGAAGGGGTTCTTGAACAAATCATTGCTGAGAACTTCACCAACATGAGGAAGGAAAAGGGCATGGAAATCCAAGAGGCACAGAGAACTCCCCTCAGACGTAACTTGAATAGACCTTCTGCACGGCACATCATAGTGAAGCTGGCAAAATACAAAGATAGGGAGAGAATCCTGAAAGCAGCTAGGGACAAAAGAACCCTAACATACAAAGGGAGACCTATGAGGGTAGTAGCAGACTTATCTACAGAAACTTGGCAAGCCAGAAAGGAATGGCAGGATATCTTCAATGTGATGAGCAAGAAGGACATGCAACCAAGAATTCTGTATCCGGCTAGCCTGTCATTCAGAATAGAAGGAGAGATCAAGGTTTTTCCCAACAAACAAAAACTGAAAGAATTTATCACAAATAAGCCGGCACTGCAAGAGATCCTGAGGGGCATTCTATGAAGGCAAACCTGCAAAGAACACAAACTGCCAGGGACAGCCTTACAATCATGAAACCTACAGATAATACAGTGACTGTAAGCCCATATTTTTCAATATTAACACTGAATGTAAATGGACTAAATGCGCCAATCAAAAGACACAGGATAACAGAATGGATTAAAAAACAAGACCCATCTATTTGCCGTCTTCAAGAAACTCATCTTAAACCTGAAGACACCTTCAGATTGAAAGTGAGGGGATGGAAAACTATCTACCATGCTACTGGAAGTCAGAAGAAAGCCGGAGTAGCCACACTTATATCAGACAAATTAGACTTTAAAATGAACGATATAATAAGAGATGAAGAAGGATATTATATAATAGTCTCAGGGACCATCCAGCAGGAAGAGCTAACAATTGTAAATATCTACGCACCGAATTTGGGGGCACCCAAATTTGTAAAACAACTAATTACAAACATTAGCAACCTCATCGATAAAAATGTCCTAATAGTAGGGGATCTCAACACTCCACTCTCAGCATTGGATAGATCCACAAATCAGAAAATCTCCACAGAAACAATAGCCCTGAACGACACATTAGAACAGATGGGCCTCACAGACATCTTTAGGGTCCTTCATCCAGAAGCAAAGGAATTTACGTTCTTCTCAACTGCACACGGTACATTTTCCAAGATAGATCACATTCTGGGGCACAGGGAAGCTCTGAATAAATATAAAAGAATTGAGATCATACCGTGTATACTGTCAGACCACAATGCTTTGAAACTTGAAATCAACCACAGGAGAAAGCCTGGAAAATATCCAAGAACATGACGGCTAAGAAATAACCTACTAAAAGATGACTGGGTCAACCAAGCCATCAGAGAAGAAATTAAAAAATACATGGAAACAAATTAAAATGAAAATACAACAATCCAAACGCTCTGGGACGCAGGAAAGGCAGTCCTGAGAGGGAAATATATTGCAATCCAGGCCCATCTCAAGAAACAAGAAAAATCAATAACACAAATTCTAACAGCACGCCTAAAGGAACTAGAAGCAGAACAAATAAAACAACCCAAGCCCAGCAGAAAGAGAGAAATAACTAAGATCAGAGCACAAATTAACCATATGGAGACAGAAAAGGTAGTGGAACAGATCAATGAAACCAAAAGCTGGTTCTTTGAAAAAATAAACAAAATAGACAAACCTCTAGCCAGGCTTCTCAAAAAGAAAAGAGAGAGAACTCAAATAGATAAAATCGTGAATGAAAAGGGAGAAATTACAACCAATCCCTCAGAGATACAAACAATCATCAGAGAATACTATGAAAAATTATATGCCACCAAACTTGGCAATCTGGAAGAAATGGACAGCTTCCTAAATAGCCACACGCTACCAAAACTCAAACGGGAAGAAATAGAAAAATTGAACAGACCCATAACTAGTGAAGAAATAGAATCAGTTATCAAAAATCTCCCAGCAAATAAAAGCCCTGGACCAGACGGCTTTCCTGCGGAATTTTACCAGACATTTAAAACAGAGTTAATTCCTATCCTCCTCAAGCTGTTCCAAAAAATTGAAACGGAAGGAAAACTCCCGGACTCATTCTATGAAGCCAGCATCACTTTGATTCCCAAACCAGATAGAGATCCAGCAAAGAAGGAGAATTACAGGCCAATATCCCTGATGAATATGGATGCAAAAATTTTCAATAAGATACTAGCAAATCGAATCCAACAACGCATAAAGAGAATTATCCACCATGATCAAGTAGGATTCATCCCTGGGTTGCAGGGCTGGTTCAATATTCACAAATCAATCAATGTGATACATCACATCAACAAAAGAAAAGATAAGAACCATATGATGCTGTCAATAGATGCAGAAAAAGCATTTGACAAAATACAGCACCCTTTCTTAATAAAAACTCTCGAGAAAGTCGGGATAGAAGGAACATACTTAAACATCATAAAAGCCATATATGAAAAGCCCACAGCTAATATCATCCTCAATGGGAAAAAACTGAAAGCCTTCCCCCTGAGATCAGGAACACGACAGGGGTGTCCACTCTCGCCACTGCTATTTAACATAGTGTTGGAAGTCTTAGCATCAGCAATCAGACAACAAAACAAAATAAAAGGCATCAAGATTGGCAAGGAGGAAGTCAAACTTTCACTTTTTGCAGATGACATGATACTTTACATGGAAAACCCGACGGAATCTACCAAAAGCCTACTAGAACTGATCCGTGATTTCAGCAAAGTTGCAGGATACAAAATCATTGTACAGAAATCGGTGGCATTTCTATACACCAACAATGAAGCAGCAGAAAGAGAAATAAAGAAGCTAATCCCTTTCACAATTGCACCAAAACCCATAAAATACCTAGGAATAAACCTAACCAAAGATGTGAAACACCTCTACACTGAAAACTATAAAAAACTTATGAAGGAAATTGAGGAAGACACAAGGAAATGGAAAAACATCCCATGCTCATGGATTGGAAGAATAAATATCGTTAAAATGGCAATACTACCCAAAGCAATCTACACATTCAATGCAATCCCAATCAAAATTGCACCAGCATTCTTCTCAAAGCTAGAGCAAACAATCCTAAAATTTGTATGGAACCACAAAAGACCTCGAATAGCCAAAATAATACTGAAGAATAAAACCAAGGCGGGAGGCATCACAATCCCAGACTTTAACCTCTACTACAAAGCGGTGGTCATCAAGACTGTATGGTATTGGCACAAAAACAGACACATAGACCAATGGAATAGAATAGAAAACTCAGAAATGGACCCGCAAGTATATGGCCAACTAATCTTTGATAAAGCGGGAAAATGTATTCAATGGAAAAAAGACAGCCTCTTTAATAAATGGTGCTGGGAGATTTGGACAGCAACATGCAAAAGAATAAAACTAGACCACTTTCTTACACCACTCACAAAAATAAATTCTAAATGGATAAAAGATCTGAATGTGAGACAGGAAACTGTCAAAATCCTAGAGGAAAAAGCAGGGAAAAGCCTCTTTGACCTAAGACGCACCAATTTCTTACTTGACACGTCTCCAAAGGCAAGGGAATTAAAAGCAAAGATGAACTATTGGGACTTCATCAAGATAAAAAGCTTCTGCGCAGCAAAAGAAACAACCAACAAAACGAATAGGCAACAAACGGAATGGGAAAAGATCATCGCAAATGACATATCGGATAAAGGACTAATATCTAAAATCTATAAAGAACTTACCAAACTCCACACCCGAAAAACAAACAACCCAGTGAAGAAATGGGCGTAAGATATGAATAGACACTTCTCCAAAGAGGACATTCAGATGGCAAATAGACACTTGAAACGATGTTCAATGTCACTCATCATCAGGGAAATACAAATCAAAACCACACTGCGATACCACCTCACACCAGTCAGAGTGGCTAAAATAAACAAATCAGGAAACTATAGATGCTGGCGAGGATGTGGAGAAGTAGGCACCCTCCTACACTGTTGGTGGGAATGCAAACTGGTGCAGCCACTCTGGAAAACGGTGTGGAGGTTCCTCAAAAAAATGAAAATAGAGCTACCCTATGATCCAGCAATAGCCCTGCTAGGAATCTACCCAAGAGACACAGGATTGCTGATGCATAGGAGCACGTGTACCCCAATGTTCATAGCAGCACTTTCGACAATAGCCAAATCATGGAAAGAAACTAAGTGCCCATCAACTGACGAGTGGATAAAGAAGATGTGGTACATATATACAATGGACTACTACGTGGCAATGAGAAAAAATGAAATCTGGCCATGTGTAGCAACATGGATGGAACTGGAGGGTATTATGTTAAGTGAAATAAGTCAGTCAGAAAAAGACAGATACCATATGTTTCCACGAATAGGTGGACTTGGTGAGACTAAGCAAAAACCAGGGGGAGGGGAAGAGGGGAAAGAAAAAAATGACACAGAGAGGGAGGGAGATAAAACATAAGAGACTCTCAAAGACTAAGAACAAACTGAGGGTGAGGGAGATGCGGGGGGAGAGGGGGTGATGGGCATTAAAAAGGGCACATGTTGGGATGAACACTGGGTGTTTTATGTAAACCAATTTGAAAATAAACTATTTTAAATTAAAAAAAAAAAAGAAGAAGCAGAAGATCTGAATAAACCACTAATTGGTAAAATTGGAAGTCCTCAACTCATTCTGTGGGGCTGGTATAACATAGATACTAAAGCTTCACAGATGCAAAACAAAAACAAAAACAAAAACGAAACCAGGTTAATCTCTCCTTATAAACATAAGTGAAAAATCCTAAATAAACAATTAGCAAACCGAATATTAAAAATCAGTTGTGACCAGGAATGAGGCTTGCCTTGACACCCAAAAATCTGTTAATGTAACTCACTACATTAAAAAAGTCATGTAGAAACACCATATTACCACTTCAACAAAGGCTGAAAAGGCAATAAAATTCAATATTATTCCTCATAAAAACTAGAAGTAAACTAAAAACAGATGGCGACTTTTTCATCCATTAAAGGGTATCCTCCAAAAACAAAAAGACGGACAAACATAAAACAAGCAAACACACAAAAAAGTGCTGTGAAACCCTCACCCCTCGCTTGCAGATGAAGAAATGTAGGGTCTTTGGCCACCGATCGAGCTGGCAAGGAACGTCTCCTTTGGAAGGACTTTGAACGTCAAGGACAGATGTTCTGGGCAAGTTTGAACAATTCAACCCCAGCTTTAAGAGAAACCGAGCCTTTGTCAGGACCATCTCAGATTGCTTAGTAGGAATCTAGTTACAAGACAGGTTTTTGGTTTTTTTTAAGAGGTAAAATAATGATTCTCATAGAATTTTAAAATGAACATGTGTTAAAGATTTAACTTCTGAACTAAATGCCACCATCAGTTCAAACAAGAATTCCACACATACACACCGGAAATCAGCGACGCTGACATGAATTTACAAATAAATGCAAAATGGGTTCCTATTTCCGGAGCAAAGACTAACTGCATTTCCACTGGACACAATTCATTTGAGTTTTAGGGGTGAAATCGACTGCATTAAAGACACCTCTGTCACTTTGGGAGCCGTAAGGGAGCCCGAGGACACTGAAAGAAGGGGACGACCCAGAGGGGCACACCGGCGGGGATCCTCAGCCAACCTTCCAGCCATTTCAGTCTCTCACAGTTTGCCTGGACTGTCTACCCTCTAGCTTGATCCTGATCTCCTTTAAATACTTGCTTGGGAATAGCCTTTATTCTTTGGTGTTTCTGATGGCCTAGCTTTCTAAAGCGTTCTAATTTTCTTCTTTTTATTTTACATAAGAAACCGGTGGAGCAAATATGCCAACGTCAGTGAGATGCGTGTTTGGGAGGTCAGGCCACACCCCTGGAAACCCTCCGGTTTCTCTCAATTGCTAGCAAAATTTGCGTAAGGAGATGAGACACATCCTCAGCGAAAGAAACCATCTTTTTTCCCCCACAACATACGTTTTCAAACATTTATTTTTTTTATTTTTTTTTCATTTATAATAGTTTATTTTCAAATTGGTTTACATAAAACACCCAGTGTTCATCCCAACATGTGCCCTTTTTTAATGCCCATCACCCCCTCTCCCCCCGCTTCCCCCTCACCCTCAGTTAGTTCTTAGTCTTTGAGAGTCTAAAATATGTTATTTTTTTCAGGAGATCTCGACAGCCTTTCTTCCAGCCCCTCTTGCTCCCAGGTCGTGACCGTGTCATGTGCGGAAGTACACCTCCAATGGCCACGTGGGGGAGCAGTCCCTGTGGATTTCGTATCCGGCAGCCTCCCCTTTTGTGAAATGAAATCATTCCTGGATCGCCTTGCAATGTTGTCAGTCATCAGCCCTGCTAGTTGCCTAACGTTTTCCAGGGAGCAGCGTCTGAGGTTAGAGTCTTGAGGTTACTGGACGTGAGGCTTGGCGAGCGGAAGGTTGGAAGCGCAGTCAGGCGCCGCAGGTAGGAAGAAAGCACCACAGACCCAACAGCGCTGCCTGAGGAACCGAGGACCCAGGGAGATGCCTTAGGGGCATCTCACAACAAGGAAACGGGAACCCTACAAAGACGTGGGCAAGTGCAGAGGACAAAGTTGCTCTCTGCATCTGTTCCCTGCCTGATTAATGGTAACCAGAGTGGTCCAGCTTGCTATTTCCAATGCCAAAGAGGGAAAGATTTGGGGGCTTAAACAACCTGTGTCGTTTGTTTAATACAAGACACCATTTCTCTGGGCCACTGACCTTGTGAACAGGAGGTACTGACCTTGTGAACAGGAGGAGCCCTGCCAGCTCTCTATCCTCCAACAGGCTGCAGGCATCAAAGAATTAGCCTCTTGTGATAAAATCAGCCCTTTCAACCATTGAGAAGACTTACGATAGGGATCACTACCCAGATTAATTCGCTACCAAATAAAGAATCAGATGCCAAGATAAACAAGAGAGAACAGCCAGCTGGTAGGGGGTTGAAAAAAAAATTGCAAGCTTTTCATTTTCCTTTTGTTCTGGTATTTCCAATTGAATTAGGATGCTTCATCTTTTCTAAGCTGGTAGCCGCTAAATTTTTAATGATTTAAATTTGCTCGTTCTAATTCTAGCAGAGGGAGTTTCTCCGCAAAGCCAGCCTCTTGTCAGGGTGACGGCCCTGCACAGTCCCCCAGGCAGCCTGCCGGGGCGGCTCCTGGCCTGGGTTGTACCCTTCCTCCCCTGGGCAGTAAACGGGGGTGTCCAGGACTGGTTACATAATTTGAGGGGCCCAATGCAAAATTAAAATGCAGGCACCTTGTTCAAAAAGTTTAAGACTTTCAAGACAGCAGAGAATTAAACCAAGCCCAGAGGAGCACAGGTCCTGGGCGGGCACACAGGTCACACACCCATGAAGCTGAGATTGGTGGCATCCGTGGGGGACGAGCAAATTCTTTTTCGATACTGATATCATCACTCGTCATGCCAGAGACTTGAGGTTTACAATTGGGAGGCCGGATACATTCTTTAGTCCAGAAAGCTGACTTTCATAAAAATCGTGCGTCCCAAAGAAAACGGTCTATTTGTAGAGGCTTCACCTTGGGTTTCTTGGAATCTACAAGATGATCCGAATTACTTTAAAGCTACTTTATAGCTATCCCTGGGGATCCCTCTTTGAGAAGGGTTTTTTTTTTTTATATATTTATGTTATACCAGAGATTATTTATTTGAGCAATAGTCTCATGTATTACTGTAATATTTCAGTGCTCAAACTTGTGTTTGGCCGCCATTTGTTCGGCTTACGATTCTGTCAGCATAAAGCAATCAATGCTGTGGACAGAGTGTAATTTTTTTTAAAGTTTATTTTTGAGGGAGAGAGAATGCATGGGGGATGAGGGCGGGGCAGAGGGAGAGGGGGAGACCGAAGATCTGAAGCAGGCTCTGTGCCGACAGCAAACAGCCTTACGTGGGGCTCAAACTCACAAACCAAGAGATCATGAGATCATGACCCGAGCTGAAGTCGGATGCTTAACTGACCGAGCCACCCAGGCACCCCAGAATTTAGTTTTTAATGCTGTGTGTCTCAAACTGGGGTCTGTCGGCAGAGTCTGTTTGTTCTTGGATGCCCTACCTTTCAAGTCGGGGAAACACTGCTACGCCACAGGCTTTAGTAGCCTAGTGCTACCCCATAGGTTTTGAAGCCTTAATGTTTAAAGAGGTCTATATACCGTTTCTAATGAGCATATGCAAATCAAATGTTTAAGAGAATAGTTGAGGAAAAGGGAGACATGACAATCTTCATTCAGATAAGATTTGGGCTGCTGGTTAAAAATAAAATGCAGGTAACCAATTATTCAGGAAGAAGAATGTTGCCAGCAACCGTAAAGGTTTTGAGTGTCGATTGCAGGACACAAACTTTTGATGTGTCTTTTTCAGGTTTTTCAGTTGAAACCCAGTTGAGCCTCCTTGCTGCAGATGAGGAAACAGAGAGCCAGCAACCAGCAGCCCCACAGAGGGGAGTGCAGAAGACAAACTCGAGCCCCCAGAATCGGACTCTGAAGCCTGTGTGCCTCCCCTCCATGCCATTTCTTTACACATTTGTGCTATAAAATACTTACTGCATCAAGGTTTGGGTCATTTTCATCCTTTAAAGCAGCATGAGTATCTGCAGAACTTGTTGGGGACAGGACTGTTGTAAAAGGCGGGTGTTACTGTTACTCGAGTACGCGGAAGCCAGCGGATCAGACGACTGCCATCGAAGACACAGCGTGTCACTCACAGTTGCCAAGAGGAGGGGCCAGGCCACACCACACAGGGCCATATGGGAAGCAGAGGGGGTGCCTAGGAGGCAGAAAGACGGGAAAGGACATGGGCTAGAGCCTTTATTGTGGTTTCCAGAGGAAGGAACGGATCAAGCAGGGTAATAGGCAGAGGATTGGCTAGCTTGAATAGTTTTGGTGGGATCTGGGGAGTCTAGTATCTAGTTGTTTGGTTCTTAATCCCAGGGGGATAAGAGCAGGAGGAGGGCGGCCTGGGGTGTGAGAGCCCAATAAAGGAGGTGGTTGGGGATGGGCTCCGTATTCATGGGTTTACACTCGGAAGGTGTGCTTGCAGGTGAATCATTCACGATCGCTAGGAATTGGCCAGCCCTGTGAGGGACAGTCTCTCCAGGTTGACAGGGCCCCAGGAGTAAAAGCATCAGAGTGCCAAGAAATGCTAATACAGTGACTTGGAAGATCCGGGCTGACAAGGAGCCGCTCTCGGATCTGCAGGGTCACTCTCCGGAGCAGTGTCCTCTCGTCTGTTAAGAGGAGACCATAAGTCCTTCAAGCATGGTCATCTAGAGACAATGTAAAAGTGTGTGCGTGGCTTGTAGGGACTTGGAGCTTGGAGGCCAGATCCATAGAATTTATCTTGGCCAGATAAATTCTTTAGTCCAATTTTGGACTTGTCATTCATCAGAGCTGCAACCGCACGTCTTGAGATGTCATCTTGAGGATACGTGACACGGGAAACAGAAGCCACTGTGACACTTAGTGACTGTAAGTAATCATGGTTCTGCTTGTTGGTAATGAGGCAGAGATGAGCAGCAATTCTGAAGTTTCAAATGCAGGTTACTCTTGACTTTCTTTTCTCACGTTGTTAATTTCCCTTTGTCAATAACAGGAATCGGTGTCAGTGAGACAGACCTCCCTGCATCAGCCCCTTCTCCCCAGCCCTCCAGATGCATCAACAAGAACAGAGAGGGTGGTGTATGCAGAATAGGGTGTTACCTCTCCCTTGCAGCACGCGGTGTAGACACAGTTCCTTGGGCTCCATATCCGGGGTCTTACTCCACCGGTGCCCCAACCCGTCCACCTGCTCTTGGGTAACTAGTCCCTGAGCTGGACTTCCAAGTACCCTCTTATCCCAGCTGGGAATCCGGGAGTTCCAGCCTAAGTACTTAGGAGGAGGAGGGGAGTCTGGTGTTCCAAGAAGGGGTGCTGAAGGCTAGCACTGAGAAGCAGAGGACAGAGAGGGGAGGAGCAAGCAGTGTGGACAGATTTGCCAACCAGCTGCCAGGGTCTGTCCCTGCAGGAGGCCCAGTAAACCAAGACCAGCCGTTGGAAACCCTGAGACTCGTGGAGTGAATCCGCACTGCCCTTTTGAGGCTCTCTCTGCCTCAGTGTCCAAGTGGGGGGCACGGAGGTGAAGAGTTCTTGGTCTCCAGGACCTGTCAGGCTTCATGAGGAAGTCTCCAAACTCAGGATCTCACTTGGTCCTCAGGTAACCCAGTGAAGGCTTCCCAAAGCTTGGGTACGAATGCTTCCCATCTCTTTCATTTTCTTTCCCGATGGAAAGTGGAGTCGCCCTTCAAGGGCCATCTTGTCTGAAAGTCCAATATCTCCCCCTCAAGGTTGTGTCCTCCTCAAATTGTCCAGGAACCTGGGGGGAGGGGGGTCGATGTGATCCAAGTGAACCAAGCTTGATCAAACTCCACACACAGAGACGGGCTTGAATTGGGCAAGCAGTTGCTTGGCTCGGGCTCATGCCTGGTGAGCAGCCGCCGACCAGACCACTGAGCATCTTCCAGGGAGGATGGTGTCTCTCAGAGCTAAGCTCTGTTAATGGGACACCATGATTTGACCCTGAGGGTCTCAGCCTTTTTTGCTCAGCCCACTGGGATAACAGGTCTCCCCCTGCCCCTCTTTCCTATGGTGGTGCTCAACTGTTCCTTGGGAGCCTAGGCCTTCGAGACCCAAACTGAGTAGACTCCTTTGCCTGGAAAGTAGAGCTGGCCGCTGCCTACCCATAGGCACCTACACTCCCTCTTGAGTTCTTTCAGTGTCTCTGGCAAGGTGACATTCCGGTGTTGGTCTTTCTAGAATGATAAAGAAAGAGAAAAACCAAAAAGGATATTGACTCCCCCCAAAGCTTCATCTCACACTTGCCTTCCCAATGGTGCCACCGTTTCCCACCCGGCCCCTCTGTCTTCTCTTCCCAGCACAAACATATGTGAGTAGAACTTTAGACCCCAAATCAAACTCGCTTTGGCCCACCTACACACCCCAACATCTCAGCTGCCTCTTCTCTGGTACCTACACCCATTTTTAAGTGGAGATAAGGTCATTCTTTCCAATCTTTTACTTGATAATTACAGCTTTATGACTGGCTGGTAGAAACAAGATTTTCACTTTTAATTCCTCCTTCCCTCCCTCTTCCCTCCCTCCCTCCCTCCTTCCTTCCTTCCTCCCCTCCATATTTCCCTCCCTCCCTCCCTCCCTCCCTACCTCCCTCTCTTCCTCCCTCTCTCCCTCTCTCCCTCCATTTCTCTTTCTAGCTTTCTGTCTTTCTTTCATTTTCTGAGAGAGTCAGAGATTGACATGTATAGTTCCATTCATAAAATAAGACTTTAATACACTCCTGTTAACTCTAAGATAAAAACCTACTATGGATCCCTGGGTTGAGTCACTAACTGTTGCATATAAACATGCTTCACCCCAAACAGATGACTTCACCTTCCTTCCTTGCACAGGCAAATTGCCTCCTCATCGTTTGTGTGATTGAAAGCATAGGAGCTGAAGCCAGACTTGACAGGTTCAAATCTAACCTCTGCCACTTGGTGAATTTTGACCATGGGAAAACTACTTAACTACTCCAGGCCTCAATTTCCTCATCTGTAAAGGGAATATAGTAAAATACCTAACTCTTCTGGTTATTGTGAGAATTAATGAGTTAATATATGTAAAATGCTTAACAGGATATCTGGCATTCAGATAGGATAGGTTTGGCTATACTACAGTGAATGCATCATTTATGCTTAGAACTTGTTGGCTGGAAATTCTTTTCTTTTCTTTTTTAACATTTTTTAACGTTTTTATTATTTTTGAGAGAGAGACAGAGAGCAAGCAGGGGAGGGGCAGAGAGAGAGGGAGACATAGAATCCGAAGCAGGATCCAGGCTCTGAGCTGTCAGCACAGAGCCAGACGCGGGGCTTGAACTCACAGACTGCGAGATCATGACCTGAGCCGAAGTCGGCTACTTAAATGACTGAGCCACCCAGGCGTCCCTAGAAATTCTTAAGTAGTCAAGTAGAGCCTTAAGGAAGCAGGTAGAAAAATTAACGGAGTGCCTAGAGGGAGAGAAAGAAATTGCTTGGAGAATAGAATTAATAACTTCCACAGTTATTAATATTCTTTATTTATGTATACTTATGTATATACTATTTAATCAATATTATATATTATGTGACCAACTTTACTTTGCTTCTTTGTTCAAGGCAAAAGATTTTTTTCAACAATGCTTTCTGCAGGAAACATCTTCTCTGCCTTGTTTAGCAGAGAGAACAAGGTGCAGCTCCTCCAATAGGTACAGCCCTGAGCTCTGAGATCGTCAGTATCCAAGTAAATAGACACAGTTTGGCATCTTGGGCTGATATCAAAGAGCTTTTATACGGAAGCAATTACACCCTTGGTGGTGGTGGTGAATAGTTAAAAATGCAAATATACCATTATTTACTAGCTCTGGGAAGTCATGCCTCTTGCATTTTCATTCTGAACTTCTTGCTTTAATGCCTTTCAAATCTCCCCTGCTAATTTTGGCTTCTCAGAAATAATTCTGCCAAGGCAGGAAATTGGCAGCCAAATAAGTTTCATTGGCCTTTAGATCATTTTATTTCTTAGCTTGTATTTTTCCATTGCTCTCTGTTCTTCATTGACTTCCCATTGTCCACTGCTTCACACATGAAGCCTTGGTTTTGACACACGATATGTATTTGCTTATGAAGGATTGATCTATTAGGTTGGGTTGACTCCTTCCAGGTAAATGTGGGCCATGCCTTTCAATTTAAAAATGTGATATATTGATGCACTGTGCTATTATAAATAACTCTTAAAATGCATGCACAGAGAAGATGTTTCTCAGGAACATTTAAAATGGATTCTCTTCATTTGCAACTGAATCCCTATTAAGAATTTGGGTATATATCAAGAAAGCGATCTGTGCCCTCCATAACTTTGCAGTTGTGGAAGTTTCCTTTTGACTTCACCAGAGTTTTATGATTGTGGCTACTGAAGGGAGAGAATATCCTGAGAAAATCAGCTAACCGTATGCCTCTTGAGAAGCCCAAGTTCTCTGAATAGAGCAACGAGCTCATCCAATTGTGCCGGCAACCCCTTTTTATAGAATGCCCACCATTCGCTAGGTACAAATCTAAGCAATGGGTACAGTGGTGAACTAGCTGACCAAGTCCTCTTGAAGAAAACATTCTAGTGAGGACATAGTCCCAAAGAAATTTTATAAATAAACAACACAATTTCAGACAGTGATAGATATTTGGAAGAAGAATAAACAGAGTGAAGGAGCAGAGAAGGGGTATTTGAGGGACTATTTTCGATGGGTAATTTGGAAAGTCTTATCTGAGGAGGGATTTTTTGAACAGAGACTTGAGTGAAATGGAAGAACAAGCCACAGAAAGTTACAGGGTTAAAGGAATCTAGGCACAGGAAATATAAAATACACACTGGGTGTGGATTAACTTGGCATGTTCATTAAAAAGCAGGAAGACTATTACAACCGGAGCAAGGAGATGGTTGAGGTGGGTGAGGAATAGGGTTTCAGGACTCTGTAGGACAAAGTAAGAGACTTGCATCTTATACTTGAGATAAGAATCCTCTGGGTGTGAGGGAGCGGGATTCACATATATTTTGGAGGAATATCCAGGCTGACTTTGCTGGATTGAATGCAGGATGTCAAGAGAAAAAACAAAGAGTCAAGGATGATTCCTAAATTTTTGTTCTTTGCAAGTGGGTAAATATTGGTGTTATAAACTGAAAAGATGCGGAAACCACATCAGTGAGCATTCACACAGGGAAAAAGAAATCACTCTAGGTATTTTAAGCAGAAAGAGGTTTAATATAGGGAATTGAGTGCTTACAAAAGCATTGGAAGAGCTGAGGAAACACAAGTTAGAGGAGATGCCCAGTGATGTTCAGTTCTGCCACCACCACTGATACAGTGAATGCAGAAGTTTTTGCTTCCATCCAGAGATTAGGAAAGTACAGGAAATTGGTGGTGATGGTCCCAGTTGCCCCACAGCACTGAGAGGAGTTATTGCAATGGACCACCCAGAGGCTACTGTAAAAACTCATGTCTGCTAAAGCTTTCATGTCTAATGTTGGTCCATGGGGAAGAAGAATGTATTCTATTTCTCTTTCACCTTCAAAATTTCCCACTAGGGCTCTTTATTAGCAGAACACAGCTGCAACCAGAAACTGAAAAGCAGATGAGCCTGGCAGATAAAGTTCCCAGCCTTTCAGCTTTTCTGCTTGCCAAGAAGAAGCACAGGAAAGAGGGGGAGAAATAGAACTTTGTAAGCTAAAGGGGGGAAAATGAAACATCTTTGGATTGTTTTGTCATGAGTTTGCCTGTGTACACAGACACATCCAAGTTGGAAGTGTCAAGTAGGTGGTTGGATATACAAGTCTAGAATCTGAGGAAAAGATTGAGGATGGAAATGTAAATTGGAGAGCCATCAACATAAAGATGGTAACTAAAGGTATACAGCTAGAAAATATTACCTAGGGAATAAGTGTAGATGGAGGTTAAGTCCAAGAACAAAGCCCTACATGTTCTTAGGAAAACTAGGATATTGAGGCCACTGAGAATCACTTCTAGGATTAAGAGGACTGAAGTTAGAACCTGATGTAAGTTCAAAGGAACAGCCTGAATAATGTAGTTAAGACTATGAGTGCTCAGATGTCAGGAACAAGGGGAAGTACCAACCAGTGAAACTAAAATAGCAAGGAAACCAGAGAGGGTGGTCCTCTGAAAGTCGGGTGAAAGAGGAGGCAGTGAGTATTGCATCACATACCAACAAGAGTTTTAATGATGTGCAGCATGAGAATTCAACATTGGACTTGCTGAGATGGAAGTTGGTAGGTGTAGTTTCCAAAATCCCGAATGGAGTAATTTGGAGGGAGCACTTGTAGTGAGAAAGCAAAGAGTGAACTTGTCCAACTCCCTGAGTAGTTGTGATGTAGCATAATGATCGCAGAGGAATAGACCAGCAACTGGAGATGATGGAGAGTCTAGGAAGGGGCTTTTAAAGAAAGGTGATTTTAAGGCATGCTTGTGTGTCCTTGAGAATGAGGCATGATCTTGGCAGTCGGTGTGAGAGTGGAGCATTCAAGACTCAAATTAATTGGTAGGTCATGTCCAAATGATCGGAATCTCTATTCTGATTCTAGATGGTACCAGACACAGGTATTTTTAAAGGAAGATGCAGACTTTGCTTCCAAAGAAGGTACTAGAGAGCTAAAATATACCCATATGTAAAAATTGAAGAGCAACTTCTAATAAAATATAACCAAGGTCAATATTTTATGTTATAAATTATTTCTGTAAGTTCTGGAGGCAGTAAATAAATAATGAATTGTAAAATTATGATGGGGAAGACAGAGAAATACTTTATGAAACCTCCTTTCTATCTGATCTTAAAGAAAGTTAAGAAATGAATTTGTGGAGAATTGGCAGGTGAGTATTCTTTAGGGGAAGTATGGCTTAATAATGATGGTGCAGAGCAAGTAATCAGTAAAGCATGTTGGAAATATCAAAAGAATTGGGATGGCTGGAGCAGAGGGGCTTCAGTTGGGGGACCTGAGTGAGAATCTTGGCTTTCACCTAGTGGACAATAAAAATCCACTTAGTGAGTAGTAGACACTCATCGAATGGGGTGTTCTAACGACATATTCTTCCCATATCAGGGGATCCATAAATCATTTGTTTGATTTAAAGCAATGTTTTTGTGTCTTCAGACACACCTTGGGGACCAAGGAAGTTCTTCTGGAATGATAAAGTTGTCCATGCCAAAATCTAAAGCACTAGCCCAGTGTGATCCACTCAGTTTGTGCCATGGCAGTTCCCTTGGAATGATTTTTATTGTCAGTTCTCATCTACTTCCACAGTTAGTGAACACACACTTAAATGCAAAGCTGCCGTCCATAAAAATTCTTATAGTGCCTCCTTGCACAAGTATCTCTCATGCATGCTAGAAATTTCCAAGATCTTAAAATTTCTGCATCTGATTTGCATTATCTTATTTAAATGAAGAGAGCATTGGTCATACCGCCCACCAACACAGACTTCAAGAAATTACAATAATTTTTGCAACCATGTAGTGAGAATCTCCCTTCTGAGTTTCCGGAAACTGATCTGCTCTATGTTCTCTGAAGAAAACTGGGACATTTCGTTGGGGAGATGGGGATGCGAAACGCCTCTAGGATTGAGAAGGTTGAAGTTGAGACTTGAGGTAGCTATCAAGGAATGGCTTAAGTATTCCTGTCCGAGCTTTGTAGATAGTGTCTCTGTCACAGCCACATTGGTGAGTCTTCATCGGTGTGGCGTGCTTTGGTTCCATTGCCTGTCATCCGCGGAACCTCCGACAGACTCGTGCTCCTGATTCGTCAGCTCGTGAAATTCATCAGATTTCATGCAGAAATGTCACTCTGTGTGAGTTAGTGAACAAGCAGTGACTTTAGAGAAAGGAAGGCGTACAGCACGTTGAATGGCTCAACAAGAAAGCCATTGATGCTTGTCCTTCTTGTTTTTTTGTAAAGCAAAAGCTCACCTCATTTTATTGTACATATTGCATTTTTTTTTAAATTGAAGGTTTGTAGCAACCCTGTGTTGCACAAGTCTATTGGTGCCATTTTTCCAACGCATTTGCTCACTTCGTGTCTCTGTGTCATATTTTGGTAATTCTTGAAATATTTCTAACTTTTTCATTTTTATTGTATTTGTTATGGAGCTCAGTGATCTTTGATGTTACTTAATAATTGTTTTGGGATGCCACAAGCTGTGTCCGTACAAGATGGTGAACTTCATTGATCAAGGTCGTGTGTGTTCTGACTGCGCTCTGACCGCCGTTCTTTCATCTCTCTCCCTCTCCTTGGGCCTCCCTATTCCCTGAAACACATAAATAGTGAAATGGCACCAATTAGTAACCCTGCAATGGCCTCAGAATGATCAAGCGAAAGGAAGAGTCACACATCTCTCACTTTTAATCAAGCGATAGAAATGATTCCGCTTAGTGAGGAGAGCGTCCCAGCAGCTGGGACAGGATGCAAGCAAGGCCTCTTGCACCAGTTATCCAACTTGTGAACGCAAAGGAAAAGTGACTGCAGTGAACACACAAATCATAAGAGAGCAAAACAGCCCTACTGCTGATATGGAGAAAGTTTTGCTGATCTGGATGGAAGATCAAACCAGCCATAACATTCCCCTAAGCCAGAGCCAAATCCAGAGCAAGGCCTTAGCTCTGTTCACTTCTGTGATGGCTGAGAGAGGTGAGGAGGCTGTAGAAGAAAAGTCTGAAGCTTGCAGAGGTTGGTTGATGAGGTTTAAAGGACAAATCCACCTCCATCACACACGAACGCAAGGTGAAGCAGCAGATGCTATTGCAGAAGCCCGTCAAGGTATCCTGAAGATCTAGTTAAGATCATTCATAAAGGTGGTTCCATTAAACAACAGATTTTTAGTGTAGACAAAAAATTCTACGGGAAGAGCCACCTAAGACTCTCAGAGCTGGAGAGGAGAAGTCGACGTCTCCCTTCAAAGCCTCAAAAGACAGGCTGACTATCTTTTTAGGGCCTAATGCGACTGGTGACTTTAGGCTGAAGCCAATGCATGCCAATGACCCCCAAAATCCCACGACCCTTATAAGTTATGTGAAGCCCACTCTGCCCGTGCGCGATAAGTGGGACCACAAAGCCTAGACGACAGCCCATCTGTTTACCACATGGTTTCTGGAATATCTAAAATCCACTGTTGAGACCTACCTCTCATTGCCAATGCGCCTGGTCACCCAAGAGTTCTGATGGAGATGAACAGCAAGACGAATGCTGTTTCCACGTCAGCTAATACGATATCTATTCCGCTCGGGTCATGATGTGGATGGGACTTTTCTATGCACCGGGAAGCCAAAATATTCATTGGACTCATTTCGCCAGAACCTTCACTTTACTGGGATGGCCTGGAACAGAGCCACGAGATTTTCGCGGGGTGCCCGTAGTGGACCATGACTCCCCCATCCTGTGGCATGAGGTGTTGTGAAACGATCCTCATTCTTTAGGCTTCCTGGAGGATAAGGTTTCCTGGAAACTTATTTCGGATGGGTGGTGGGTGGCTGGCAATCCAGAGAACCTGCAGATGCAAGCTCAGGGAACAGAAGTAAAAACCGCTTCGGCGGGGGGCGGGGGGGTTGGAGGATCCCTTACGGACAATGAACGCATCTACACGCCTCTTGTTTCGAAGGCTTAAAGCAAGCTGGAGTCTGTAAACCCCAGCACACAGAGCTCTGTGAGGCTAATTCCGTTCTCTTCAAGGGAAAGGTTAGTCTCTGTAATGAATGCAGTTTAGGTTCTGGTAGATGTTCAGCTACTGTGCCCTAACGTTGTCTTACCAAACTTGAGGATCTTTCAGGCAAAATATTCTGAGCTTCTGCATGCTGATTACTTGTTCCGAACAAGCTCTGCTGCCGCCTGCCCCTTCGAGGAATGTTTTAATGTTGTGATTTTATTCCCTGTCTCGGGGTTTAGAAACTACAGAGTTTTGAGACTTGGTTCTAGCTAACGTAGCCCCTGGTGGTTGTGGTGGGTTTTTTTGATTTGTCATTACTGTTGATGATTTGTCTTGTCCTACATGCTGGTTCTGTTTGTGGTTTAGGACTATGTATGGAATTTGGTTTGATGTTTGCTCAGTCAGTGAGGTCTCAGGCTGGAGTTCTTAGCCCGGCTTGCACTACACACCCTCATTCTTTGTGTGGGGTGAACTTTGCTTCCTCTAAACACTTGCCATCCACTGGGCTCTCAACAGATATAACTGAATGAAAGACAAATCTTTCATGTTCAGCTTTTCCTGCTCTGAAATACATAGCAAGAAACCCCTCTCAATGTCTCCTTAGAATTAAACCCTTGGTTGGCTCTGGCCTCCTTTGAAGATAAGGCATGGCTTCCCAAGTAGGTCTGTCTGTGTTGGGAAGCCAGTATCTTTCTAGAGATAATTTTACCTATAGCAAAGCTATGTCTTATGCTGTTGAAAGGAATAACAGCTCTATGGATGTCTGTGATTTCACTGTAGCTTCCAGAGGCAGGACCCTGTATTCTGTGGCTGCTTGGGGACTTGGGAAAGTAGCATCCACCTAGGCGTCCGTGACTTCCACCCATCTTGGAACAAGTAGACTCAGCCAACTTTCCTTGGCACCCTACAAGGCGGAGCCAAACCCAACAAGTCCCAAGATGTCATCCGCCTCAACATGCCTGTCTCATCAAAATACAGGGACACTGGCTCACTTTCCAGCGTTTTCCCTCTGAAACTAAATTTACTCACGGAAGTTGATTTATGAGGACTTTCAAACACACCCCAGGGTTTTACGTGGGCCATTAGCTTTGGACTTTCTTCCTATTGTGTAAGGCCTTCACGCAACTTTTTCTCCAGTTTCCATATTATTGAATGAAACATCTTGGTCCTCACCCCTTCTGTCCTAATGGATTGAGTGACATGGTTTCTCAGATTCCCAACGCATGCCAGTTACAATCCAACAATTCGGGTCCCATGACATGCGGCCTCCACCATCCACAGGACAGACTAGGCATATGTTTTGATGCGAAAATCAGTTTCCCTACAGACGCCTGTAGGACTGGAGAAATAACTCAGTGTATGTTACCAGCAGTGTGGGAAGGAATAGAGGGGGAAAATCTCTCTATGGGTGGATTTTTTTTTTCTAGGAAGGGAAAATAACCATGTCACATTAGCAGGTGCCGAAAGCGAATTACTGCCAAGAATATTTATTTCAAGAGAAGCTGAGTCCTGAGGGTTCTCCACTCACAGGTTCCCTGGCGCAGGCTGCAGCTCATTTCGGGAAGGAGTTGGAAAAAGCATCGGGAGGCTTCGGCCAAGGGAGCACACCCTGCATCGCAGGTGGATTTTCCAAAAGTTACCTGCAGAGGCCCAGGTGGTACAACTTCTCTCCCTCCCCACGAGGGACTGACGCCAGCAGGCCCGTGCCATCCCTTCCCTTCTGGCTCTTCTACAGTGTGCTGGCAAAAGGCATGAGCCTGGGAGTCAGGCCAACCCTCCGTCCAACCCCGGCTTTGCCAATTACCAGCAGAGTGACTTTAGACCTCTTGCTGATTTGAAGGATTTAATGAGACAAGTTGGTGGGAAACGCTTAGCACATAGTGTGTCCACAGGCCAGCGAAGTGTCTTCCTCAGTCCCCGGTGGTCTCACAAGTAATTGGGGGCACGACTGGAAAACCCGAATTTCAGGGACAGAGTTAGCAGATGGGCTGTTTCTGTGACCATCCATCTCGTGGGTGAGGGAAAATCCTCTGGGCCACTAGGGGGCACCAGGTACATGGAAAAGAAAGGGTTGCATTTCACAGGCTCAGTATGTTACTTTGCAATAAGTATCATTTACCCAATTTAGTCTTTTGGAGCAAAGTTTGGAAATGGTCGATACAGAAAAGTGCGAAATATCTCTGCCGGGAAAGGTGGTTGCACTTGGACATCATTTGAAGAAAGTTTTCTTAGATTGCTCTTGTGTGACTCACCAGCTGTTGAAATGCTACATACTTCAAAACCATCAGCTTCTTTTACTTTGTCCCTTTTTTCTATATTTTTGCTCCAATGGAAAGAGACAGTATTCTCAGCATGTGGAAGAAAGAAAAATCTTTTGTTTAAATTTATTTAT
Source organism: Paguma larvata (assembly GCA_030068075.1). Lineage (NCBI taxonomy): Eukaryota > Metazoa > Chordata > Mammalia > Carnivora > Viverridae > Paguma > Paguma larvata. Next base: position 145,577,724 of record CM057824.1, read on the forward strand.
TTATTTTGAGAGAGAGCGAGGGGGAGGGACAGAGAGAGAGTCCCCAGCATGCTCCCGGCTTGGCATGGAACCCGACACGGAGCTCGATCCCACGACTGTGAGATCATGACCTGAACCGAAATCAAGAGTCGGATGCTCACCCGACTGAGCCACCCAGGCACCCCTTGAGGACATTTCGTTTACTGTGTCTACCAAATGCTCAACTCTATTTCTTATTGAGAAGAAATCAATCACAGATCTGGCAAAATTGGGAATGAACACTTAAGGACCTGTCTTCTGGAATGCACCATCAGGGCGAGTCTCTCCTTACAACGAATTCACTGCACTCATAAGGAAAATAACTTAGTTGAGGTGTATAATTTGGTAGGACGCAGGGCAGGCTTCGTCAGTGTGCAACCTGAACGATTGTACGAGGACTCGACATTCCGGAAGAGGCTTGCGCTTGGTTTAGTGCCGTGCTGTCATCATCTTGAAATTCTTAAATCCTTTTGAACAAGGGATGCTGCATTTTCGTTTTACAGTGATAATTCTGAGGGAGCCAGTTAAGTAAGACTTTGAAGGAAGAACCAGAGTCCGCTGAGACCTGCTAGGCATTTCTCACTGGATCCCCTTTGGTAGCGTCTGGAGGCTCAGAGCCGGGCCCTGCCTCCCAACATCCAAGAGCAATGTGCCTTGGATAAAGGAACGGGAGGACAAACGGACCCCTTGGGAAAGGAGGCATTACCAGCTCTTTGTATTAACCTGTACGTGTTCTTCTAACAGCAAAAAGGGTTAGGAGACGGGGCCCCTGGCTTGGCTTTCCGACGCACTGGAGATCTTGACAAGTTACTGAAACACTTGAACTTCAGGATGTGTGAAGTGCACAAAGCATCCTTCCTAGGATGGGAAGGAAGATAAAATAAGCTTATAACAGGCGAAAACTTGTACCCTCTAAAGTGGTATAAGCGAGCGCTCTTTCTGCATTGTTCAGCCAGGGAGTTCGCAAAATGTGACCAGGGAATTGCAGTCCCTCAGGGGCACTGAGACCTTCCTCAGCATCCCTTTCAACCTCAGGACTTCCCAGAGCCTTTCATGTACTAATCAGCCCCTGAGCGGTAAGAGGAGACCACAGTAGGCCCCATTTCCCAAACATAGCTGTGCACGGTCTTTGCCCGTGGAACTCCCGGAAGGGTCGATGTGTCGCCAGAAGCGCCCTGGGAAAGGTGGGTTCTCACGTGGCCCGGGCCTGTGCCGGCCGATGGGTGCAGCGCTCAGGGCTCGCCCATCTGCTCCGGCCTCTCTGCCCGCTCGCACACGCCGGGCTCCCCAGATGAGCAGCGGTGAGGAAGCTGACCGTCTGGTTCTTACCTGGCTCTCCGTAGGATGACCGTCCTTCTTTGGGCATCTGGGCACAGTTGTCTGCAGGGTTCAGGAAGCTGAAGGCAAAGTAATGGAGCCCAGATTGACCGCTGTAGCTGTTTTTCATCCTTTTCTTCTTTCTTCTTCTTAGTCTTCATCTCTTTCCCCCTCCTCTTTCCTCTTTCTTTTCTTCTTCCTTCTCCTCCATTCCCCCTCCTCCTTCCCTCCCTTTTCCCTCCCCCCCCGCCTCCCCCACCTGCCTCTCCCCTTCCCCCTCCTCCCCCTCCTCCTCCTTCTTCCTCCTCTTCCTCCACTTCTTCATCTCCTCCTCCTCTTCCTTCTCCCCTCTCCCCCTTCCCCTCTTCCTCCTCCTCCCCACCCCCTTTCTACTTAATGATTTGAAGATCTATGCTTTCAGAACAATTTCGTTGTCTGGCTTTGGCCATAATTTACTAATAGTCAATGAGACACAAACCTAAAGCAGAGAAAATTGCTCTTCAAACTCTTTGAAGTAGATTTGTTTCTAAGGGGATTCTCAGCTGATTAGTATGAGCCAGCTTCCAGTTCTTCCCACCCAGGGTGGAGGGGCCAGTTCACGCATGGTAGTAAGGACACCGCGGCCCCTGCTGCTGCTGTGAATGGAAGTTCGAGGGGCTTCGGGGACACAGTGCTCCTCTGGTCCTGGGAGCGCCCTGCGTCAAAACCTGAGGTTTAGGAGACTCAGTGACTCGCCAAAGAGCCCACAATTGAAAAGGACAGAGCTGGCATCTGGACAAAGGTTTTCAGAGGCCAAAGGTGTCCCTGCAGATAGGAAGCCTGGGGAACAACCTGCCGGGACCCCACGGCCGCCTCTCCTGCTCCCACCGTCCACCTCGTCCTCCCTCCCCTTCTGTCTTTGATCTGCTGCTCGGGCCCCTCTCCCTCATCCCTGCTCTCTTGCCTTATCCGCCCCGACAGGGCTCTCCAAGCCCCAAATCCTGCCGTCCCGCGGTCATCGAAGACCCGAAAGCACCTCTTACTCCACCCAAGGGAAGGAAACGACATGAAGAAAAGCTTGCAGTTTATCGCGTGAGATGGGACTGTGTCTCAGCTGCCACGTTCGAGCTCACGGGGCCTCTGGCCCCTCGATAAAGAAGGAAGGAAATCTGGCAGCACAGGAGAAATGGACTTTCAGTTTTGGGTTTCGGAAATACTCTTCTGAGAGACAATGTTCCAATTTCGTTTCATCAGAGCTAATTCTTCCTGACGGGATGTCGGTAATTAACAGTAGGAAATCCAGAAAACTTTGCCCTGGACCCATCGTGAGCTCTCCTTCGGAGGAGCAATCATGGTGGGCTTCCGGTACTGAGAAATGAGAGGCGCACCTTTGATGTCTGCCTCGCTAGGACTGTGCAGGTGCCTCTGTACTGACCACTAAGGCACTTGGGAAAGAGGTGGGAATACAGAGAACCCTGTTTCTCTCTCTAGAATGGACAAAAGACAGGAGAGTGTGGGTGGCTCGGTTGGTTAAGCGTCTGACTTCGGCTCAGGTTGTGATCTCCTGGTTTGTGGCTTCGAGCATCCCCTGGGGCTCTGCGCTGACAGCTCTGAGCCTGGAGCCTGCTTCAGATTCTGTGTTCCCCCTCTCTCTCTGCCCCTCCCCTACTTCTGCTTTCTCTCTCTCTCTCAAAAATAAGTAAACACTTCAGAACAGACAAAAGACAACAGGTAGACAAGATGGAAAGGGAACAAAGCATTCAGAGGCCTGACCAGGACAGGTGCGTTCACCTTATTTGGCTGGAACCTCTCCCAGCATCCGCAAGTCCTGCCCTGCCTCACAGCCCCCCTCCACTCCGCCCCCTTTCTGAAGGCTCCCATATGCTTCTCTCTGGCTATAGGTGACATGTGCCCCGTCCTTGATAATGTGGCAGGGACAAAGTGGAGCTCCCTCCAGCACAGGGACGGTCCTCTGGAGCCGCCTGGGCGCTGGCGCCTGGACCAGGCAGGCTCCTCGCCCGCGGGCTTTCTGGTTTCTCTCCCTCCCGGGCCATCTGTTTCTCACCTGCCTGAGGGCCGCAACCTGCCTTCCATCTGGTCATCTTTCCAAAAACGTGGGAGGCAGAAGATGACAGATGGTGACAAACGGAAAGAAAGGAGCCGCCAAACTTTCCAAGTTGGTCATCGATGGATTCACCAGCAACGATACATTTTGGACCCTTTTAATTAATTTTCATCTACGCAGCAACGCGATCGATTTTATTAAAGACCGACATTCTTTCTGTTTTATTTGCCAAGTCGTTCAGAGTCCAGACGGTGACATTGACTTTCGATGAGCTCCTCCTTCTTCCTAGGAATTGTATATTCAAGGACAAGTCAACCTGCTTAACCCTAACTGGGGAACTTGGATTTTCTTTTAAAAATCCCACACATGAGCGTGCGCGCGCGCGCGCGCACGCACACACACACGGCCTGCAATATCACACTTGCTCTTACCTAATGATAAAGATGAGTGTTGTCATTTTGTACCTGATGACAAGAAAAACTCCATGGAGGAAGGGAATCCTTTAGGCGTCTGTCACTCACCGTCCCCAGAGGCAAGGCAGGTACAGTGTCCTCTCCTCACTTCTCTTCAGGTTCTGATGTAGGTGGAGCCAGAGAAATCACTTCAGGACCAAAGGGACCCCTGCGAACATCTCACGGAGGCCCGAGTTCTGGCCACCCCACAGGCTTGGGGATATTTTCGTCGTCACTCAGAAACCACCAACCGCTGGCTTTTCCCCTGCCAAATCATGAGAGTGCAGCACTAAGAGAGCCGTGACCTTGAAACAGAACCCGCATTCTGACCTTATCAGACTTCTCCAATCTTCCAATGGAAATGGAGTGGGGAAGCCATCCCGTGGCTGAGTGCGCTCCCTCCCAACGTCGGACTCCGCCAGCAGTTACCACGGGAGGGCGGTGAGACCCTCAGCCGGAGGGGCTGCGGGGAGGGTCTGGGTAAAGACCGACCTGGCAATAAATGCCATGCCAGTAATTATAAAAAATGATCAAAAGACGCGACATAAACGGAATCGGTTATTTGGCGAGCGCTGTACTTCTCTCGTCCGCTAGGCCCTCTCTCATTCTTGAAATCCTGGTGTTTTCCATAAATCCAGTTCTAATTCAAGGAAGATGTCATTTCCAACGGCGGATGCAAGGGCTTTCTGGCCAAGAATCCAAGTCCACGCCTGGATCTTCGCGTTCTCTTGATCCTTGTTCTTGGTCGTTGACAGGCGCAGCAGGCACTTACCTCTCCTCCCCATTCTGTTTCTTTGGGGATTGAGAATAAGGACAGCCAGGTTCTTCCTCTGTGCCGGGGTCTGTAGCACGTGTTCTATCCATTCGTCACTCACGTAGCGCTGAGAGCAAGGGCAAGGCGTTGGAGCTATCATCAGCCCCACTTTACAGACGGGGACGTCGAGGCACAGAAGGGTCCATTTGCCCAACATCACAAGCTGCTCCACAGGGACAGGAAGTCATCTGAACTTCCTGCACGAGGATGCCATCGGCTCTGGAATCTGTGCCCCCAAACGTGTGGCTCCCCGCTCCCTGAGAATGCGGAGCGGGAGTTCTCAGCTGGTCATGAGTTTGCATCTGGCAGGGGACATGTGGCACTGTTTAGAGACGTTTCTGTTGGTCTCAGCTGGAGGGGCGCAACTGGCATCTAGGGGGTGGGGGCCAGAGACGCTGCTAAATACCCTACAGTGCACAGGACCCCCCCGCGGCAGAGAGCCACCTGCCCCGAAATGTCAGGGGTGCTGGCGCTGAGAACCTAATAAAGAGAAATCACGGACACATACACGTCACAGACACATAAATACAGTATCTATCATCTACCTGTCTATCTATCTATCTATCTATCTATCTATCTATCTATCTACCATCTACCCATCCACCCATCCATCCATCATCCATCTGTCTATGTCCTCCTTCTCTTTTAGAAGACAACTAGAAAGTCTAGTCTTTCAGAAGGGATTTTAAAGTATTCATTAGTTTGAAAACCTTGAAAAATAATTTTCATTAAAGAGTTAGAGAAAAAAGTAAGTGACCAGTTATTGTTCCTTGAAAACACAGCGGTGTGTGTGTGCGTAGGTGTGTGCGTGTGTGTGTGTGCATGCCTGGGTGTCTGATTGGCTCCCATTTCAGTTCCTGTGGACTTTCCCCCTGGCTATGGAAAGTCCAGGTCTTTCCCTGAGACCTCGTAGGGGTGACTTTGTCCCCACTGGGATATGCCATGTCCTCACGGTCGTTCTAACTACATCTGACTTACATTACTCATCCTGTCAATAACCACATTGCATATCACACCGATGCACAGTACACAGTAGGCCATTACACGTTCCATATGGCATGAACACGGTACACATTCCATTATTTACATGTTACACATTCCATTAACATGCATTGGATATTACATCAACACACAATATTACACCAACACTCAATATTACATCAACACACAACTTTACATCAACACACAGCACACATTCTGTTAATACACATCACACCTATGTTAACACATCATGTATAACATTATTAACACATTTTGTATTCCATTAACAGCGCGTCACCCATTTTACTAAAACCCATTGCGTACTCAGCGGCGTATGCTGCATATTATAACTAACACCCTCCACCTACGTGATTCGCACATTGCATTTATGCACATTATATATTATGTTAACAACACATCACGTGATTCCACGACATATTACATGGGTATATGTCACAGGGGCACACGTCACACATCACGTTAACGACACTACATATTATATGCTTATCGCATCACGTGTCGCACTAACACTACAGGGAACCTCATCCTTTTCAGAGCCAACCATTCTAATATTCTTGGTCCTCTCCAGTGCTGGTTGTCACCTGCAGTTAGACAATTCTGGTTGCACAAATGGCTGACAGCTCCCCAAAGGGCAGTTCCTACCCTGGCCCACACTGGCGTCTCGGCCATCTGGGACTGGTGGCATGGAACTCACCGCTGTCCCCAGCCCAGCGTGCTGTCATGGCCGCAGACATCCCCTTTGTGCTCTGCACCCAGTGGGACGCTGGCCCTCTGAATTCGCCCCCCGCAGCCGCTCCCCTGGGGACCACACACCTGGCCAGGGAGGCAGGTGGAAGGTGTCAGTTCCCACCCACATGCAGGGCCCACCCGGCCATCCCAAGATGCTCATCACTGCTTACTGGGTACCAGGCCCTTAACTAGGTGAGGGACACTGTGGGATAGAGAAGACAGGGTCCCTGCCCCCTACCCGCCTTGGAGTTTGCGTCTGGCTGGGAGGGAGACAGAGGTAGGACTATAACCAAAATATCCCTTAATTACTAACAACTGAAGGCAGGGCTGCATTCTAGCCAGCTGGGGACAAATTTATTTCCGTTCTTAGGGCTTGGCACTGGCTTGGAGGAAGCTTGCCTGACTTTCCTCCCTGGACATTTCTGTCTCAAACCCTGCCTCAGATCTGTCTCTCCTACAGAACGTTCTCGTGGGCATTTCCCACCACTCAGACAGGCTGATGTGAGTCCGAAAGGTAAAATGTGCTTAAAGCTTTTCATCCCAGGGAGCCTCGTCCCCGGCCCCGTGAGAGTGCTTCCTAGAAGTGGGCATTTGGGAGGAGGTGTGTGCTTCACACACGTGCGATCTGATGGCCCATTTGGTTACAGACCATTCCAATGCCCATGGAAGTCCCTCTCCTGCTGGACAGGAAGCTGGCTGCTGCAGGAGCTGGTTCATGCTGTTTCTATGAAGGGAGCCCCTGAAGTCCCACCAACATCTCAAAGATTTAGAGCCCAGGCCGAGCCATGCAAGGTTATCAATGGCGCCATGATGCTAATACAGGCTGCCTCGCGGTAAACCCACTAAGATGCTGAGCTCTTGAATCTGCAAGTCATGATACATAGACCTCGTCCTTCGTCTTCCCCAAGCACTGCCGAGATCTGCTGGGATTCCCCGTCCCCACCACGTCTGCCCGGAGGCAGAGCTCGCATCTTTTTCCTTTTCTTGTGGAATTTTGGTCATCGTATTCTGAGCAATACCTGGTGCCCAGCCCTGCCTGCCGTCCTGACCTGGGGAAACCCACTGGCCGGGCCGTGTGTGTGCTTGCCTCTGGCTCCACTGGACAGCTGGTGCTAGGTGGGGAGAGAAGGGTGGGGGGTGTGGGGTGCTGTTCCACAGTCAGGCTCCCATGGGGGCACTCCAAGCAGATAGAGACATCCAGGTTTCAACACGCCACACCTGTGGCCACATCCGACGTCCCCAAAGTCCATTATCCAAGATGTATGACAACCTTCCCAGCTGCGGAACTTCAGGAGATGCTAAGCATGCAATGAGTCATTTAGCATCTTCCAAGCTGGGGCCCTTTGGAGAGCAAAGGAGTGTTAATAACCAGGCAGGACAACAGGCCGAGCCTGGACATGCATCATCTTTGCTGGACGAACTCCTGTCACCTCCCGCCAGCAGAGGAGGCTATGAGACCATGAGACATAGAAGAAAGGGGGAAGGCACCAAGTGTTTTTAAGGAAGACAGACCAGAACTTGGTTCCGTGGGGTTGGGAGGGTGGAAGGGGGCAGACCTCTGTCCCAGCAGGCATCCATCTTGCAGAATGAGCTGGCTAGGAAAGCAATGGTGCTTCCTTCCCACTGCCCACAGCATCTTCAGCAATTGCCTTGAGGCTACTTTTCTTCTCACCAAAAAGGGGGCAGGACCAGTGACTGGTCACCATCAGCCTGTCACTTCCCTGTGGTCCGGAGATTAGCCGGCTTGTGAGTGGAGGGCCCCGCGTGCACCACCGCAGGCCAGCCAGTCCTTGGATGAGCATCTCACCGCCCCAGGCTTCTGTCTCCCTAGGGCTAAATGGGGCTCTGGACATCACTGTCTCCACACTCCTTCTAGAACCTTCTCTAGCACCAGCCTTCCCCCAAATAAAACAAGAGCATGCATCTATACCCAAGAGAAACAGCAGGAAGAAGCAGAAACACAAGAAAGTGACACGCCATCTATTGGGAACCGTGAAAGCCCTGAAGAAATATCCCATCCAGGGGCACCTGGGTGGCTCAGTTGGTTAAGTGGCCGACTTCGGCTCAGGTCATGATCTCACGGTCTGTGAGTTCAAGCCCCGCGTCGGGCTCTGTGCTGATGGCTCCGAGCCTGGAGCCTGCTTCGGATTCTGTATCTCCCTCTCTCTCTGCCTTTCCCCTGCTCATACTCTGTCTCTATGTCTCTCAAAAATAAATAAACGTTAAAAAAAAAATTTAAGAAATATCCCATCCAAAGTGCTGCAGCTGGACCAGAATCCAGGGAATTGAATTTCTGGCCAAGCTCAGCCTAATCACAGGCCTCTGTGTTTCACCCTTGTTGATGAAAATCTTTACAGGTGCGGGCTGCTTCGAAAGCCCAGCAAAGGGGATGTGTCGGCACAGCGTCTGCTGGTTCCGAATGAGGCACTGCCTCCGGGCCAGCATTTAGGGACAGAATTTTTATGACATAGTATTGTAGGTGGCAACAGAAAGGGATCATTGACTCACGCGGTGTTACAGCTGAAAAAACAAACAAACAAACAAACAAAAACCAGACATTGACGTAGCAGTAACTAGAGCCAGGCTGTGTTCTAAGCACCTTATAAATATTTCTTTACTTCATTCCCTCAATGACCCTATGCACAGGCACTGTCATTATCTCCAGTTGAAGGACAAGGAAATAGACACACAGAAAAGTTATGCAACGTGGGACACGCAGCTGGTAAGGAATCACGCAAGCCCCTACACCACACCCAGAGTCACAGAGCTAAGAGCCTTGCCCCTACCCAGGAATGTGCATGAATACAAACACTCAGGATCTGTGGTTTCGCCGTCTACAACCTCCCCACACCTCCCCCTGCAAAATGTTAAATACCATCTATTTCTTTTTTTTTTCCTGGAACTTGCCTAACACAACTGTATAGAAGAGGGTTACTTGTAAGGCATGTTGGGTTCAAGTTTAGGCTTCCTGCATTGACTCGCTTCTGTCAGAACCTAGAAGTACATTTTCTTTCCTTTTATAGAATCCCATCTATCCATTCATTTGACTGAACTGTACCTTTTCCTCCTGAAAGTACGAATCAGGAACGTGTATCTCCTTTATTCAGGATTTGCCAAAAGACAGGAAGTGCAGTCCTGAAAAAGATAATAATCAGCTCGACCTCTGACCCCAAGAGGTCAACAGACCCAGGGGTGACAGTAGTAATGACGTCCCCCAGTCAGCCTTGTCCGTGTCCCGCCTGGAGCTCCTACGCCAGGCCGGTCTTGAGCTTTCTACCGGGCAGACCCCTAGGCAGCCAACACTGGGGAGCAGGGAGCATTTTTACCTCCTCAGGGAAGGGGTGTGAGGAGGGACAGAAGTGTCCACAACTCTGGAAACTCAGCCTCCCAATGTTCTTGTATCACAGGATATACTTTGCCTTGGTGGGAGTAACACAGGGTTGGGCAGGCCCAGGGATTTGGTTTAGCCCAAGGCTTCCCAACCTTGGCACTATTGACATTCTGGACTAGATAATTCTTGGTCACTAAGGCCATCCCATGCACTGTAGGATGTTAGAAGCACCCTGACTTTCGCCCCTAATGCCAGGAGTGCCTCCCTAGTTGTGGCACCCCAAAATGTCTCCAGACAACGCCAAACGTCCTCTTGGGGGCAAAATTACTCTTTATTGAGAAGCGCTGGTTTAGTCTGATAACCCCAGAACCAATAAAAACTTTTGAAATCGAATTCAACCTTCCTAGCCCTCTGGATTGGATCCAGCATTGACCTAACTCCCCAGTTATCTAAGGTTAGTCATGAAATGGCCTCTCAGATTGGCTCAAGGATGGGGAGAGGGGAACAATGCCATTCAGACAAGCCTAGGAAGTAAACATGTCTTTTCTTTAGTTCATCCAGCGTTCTTTATTGGTTTCAGAAATGGTCTAAATTAACGTGCCATGCTTTGAATGCAACAATCACAGAAGCAAAGCTGAGAAAGAGTAAAACTCTAAGTCTCTTGTACAATAGATGTGGACACATAGACACAGACTGCTGCCACCCCACCCACCCCAATTCCTTCCTTATTTCCTTTTTTATCACCTCTAAGATATTCTTAGCAGCAGTCACCCTGGCGACTGACCATCAAATTATCCCAGAGCTTAGATAATTTAGGGAGTTTGAGAAAGCATGTTTGGGAGCCCCAGAGAGAGGGAAAACAACCACCTTGCTCAGACCACATCTTTCATGCACCATCCAATGTCTGTCACTTTAAGTCCACCCTTCACACCTACCTTAGTCAGCTCAGGTTACTATAGCAGAATACTGTAGCCTACATGGCTTAAACAACAAATATTATTTCTCACTGTTCTGGAGGCTAGAAGATGAAGGCACCAGCCTTCCAAGGTTAAGGCACCAGCAGAGCCAGTAACTGATGAGGACCTGCTTCCTGGGCTGTAACCTCATACGGCAGAGAGGGATCTCACGACCCAATCACTGCCCAAAAGTCCCACCTCCCAATGCTATCACATTGGAGTGGCTTCAACATATGAATTTGAGGAGGACACAAACATTCAGCTCATAGCAGCACCCAGCTCTCTTAAAGGAGAACATTTAATCTGTTGCTTAGATATTGATGCTCAGATGCACCAAAGCCATTGGGTAAACTTTCCAGGGGGCCATCACCAACCCTCTGTGGTATTTGGATCTTTGGTGGTCTTAAGGCTAGGCACAAAGATGAGTCATGGGAATTAGGTGAGCCTTCAAAGGGACTGTCCAGTCTCTCTGCTGGGAGACCATGTATTACTTGGTACTCATTTTCAGTAGACGAACCCATTTCAAATACAGAATAGATCCCAAATGGAAAAAAGAAAATCTTTCTGACAGCTGGTTTTCAGTTTTGCCTCCAAAGGAGTAGCTTTCTTTGGTACCAGGCAGAATTCTAAGATGACTCACAATGACCCACGTCCTTGAATTTGAGTGTGGGTAAACCCTGTGGATATGAGGGGATATCACATCAGTGATTGTGTGACAGTACATGGCAAAAGGATCTTTGCAGATATAACTATGGTCCCTAAACAGCTGAGTTAATGAAAAAGCTATTCCTTTCAATGGGCTTTGTCTAAGCAGGTAAGTTCTTAATGTCATAAGGTCTGAGACAGAAGTCAAAGAAAGATAAGCAACCATGTGTGTTTGAGTTGCCTGTCCTGTTGAGGGGGTTCATGTAGCTAGCACCCATGGGTGGCCTGTGGAGGCTGAGAACAACCCTTCACCAACAAACCACAAGAAAATGGGGACCTCAGTCCTACCAAAGCAAGGAACTAATTTCTATGAACAACCAATGAATTTGGAAGAGGACCCCATGCCTCATATGAGAACACAGCCCACGAAATTCTCAGGAGAGGACCCAAGCTGCTCTCCACCTGTGCACCTAACCATGACCAGGTGAAATGATGGCTCTTGTTATAAGTCACTGAATCTATGGTAATTCGTTATATAGCAATAGAAAGCAAATACGCTTCCATTTCATTTTGCTGCTAAATTCGGTATTATATGTCTTTATTTTCTGTATTCTTGATGTTCTGGTATATGGGACCTTGTTGATTTGGAAGAGACTGCCCCTCCCAGGGCTAGGTAATTCTTATAGATAACAAAGAATTTGCCTGGGAGTGTGCCTTTAGTATGCAAACTAACCAACCCAGAGTACAGCCCATACTCCAAACACTTGCTCTATCTGTCTCTTACATTTTAGGAGGCAATATTCCTCTGCCCTAATCATCCCAGGACCAGATACCAGACAACTAGAGATCGTCCCTATACCCCAGAGCCCAATGAAGTCGTCTAAACCAGCCAATCCTAAACCACCTCATCTGTTTACCCTATACCCCAGAGCCCAATGAAGTCGTCTAAACCAGCCAATCCTAAACCGCCTCATCTGTTTATCCTGCCTCACCTATTTTTTTTCCCATAAAAGCCACAATAAAGTCTTCTGTCCACTTTTTCCCCTCATTTTTTCTGCATCCTGACAGATCCTGGTCCTTCCTCATGTAGTCCCACAAAGCATGGCATGCCCTCACTTCTTAAGGACTATAAATAACAACTTATCTTTGCAAAAGTCATTTCCTGTTGTGTTGGCCCCAGAAAAATGATAAAACCCACATTTTAAAACAAACTGGTGAAAATTTCATGTCTGCACAAAAACCTGCACAGAACTGTTTATAGCAGTTTTATTCATAATTGCCCAAACTCGGAAGCAACCAGGATGCCCTTCCGTAGGTGAGGAGACAAATTGGATATTACTCAGCACTTAAAAGAAATGAGTGATCCCGCCATGAAAAGACATGGAGGAACCTTGCATGCATGTCACTAAGCAAAGAAAACCCATCTAGGAAGGCTACATAATGTGTGATTCCCACTATATAACATTACGGAAAAGGCAAAACTATGGAGACCAGGAAAAGATTGGTGGTTGCTGGAGACTGAGGTGGGAGGAAGGATAAGTAGGTGGCAGGCAGAGGATTTTTAGGGCGGTGAAACTATTCTATGTGATACTACAATGATGGATACATGTCATTATACATTTCTCCAAAACCCATATAATGTACAACACTAAGAGTGTACTCTAAAAAATTTTTAACGTTTATTTATTTTTGAGAGACATAGAGACAGAGTATGAGCAGGGGAAGGGCAGAGAGAGAGAGATACAGAATCCGAAGCAGGCTCCAGGCTCTGAGCCGTCAGCATAGAGCCCAACGCGGGGCTCGAACTCACAGACCGTGAGATCGTGACCTGAGCTGAAGTTGACCACTTAACCGACTGAGCCACCCAGGTGCCCTAGAGTGTACTCTAATATGAGCTGTGAACTTTGGGTGATTATGATGTCTTGTAGATTCATCAATCGTAACAAGTGTATATCATTCTGGCCGGGGAGGTTGATCACGGGAATGTGTGGGAAATTTCATGGGAAATGTGTGGTGGCAGGGGGTACGTGGGAAGTCTCTGCACCTTCCTGTCAATCTTTCTGTGCACCTTAAATTACCACAAAAATAGTAACAACAACAATAAACCAATAAGGTCATTTTGGTTATATTTTCTTTTATATACGCAAGGCTCTGATCCCCCCAAACTTTAGAAGTATAAATGCTACATGCAGGTGATAAATCTTGACCCAGATTGGATTTTGGAAAAAAAGAAAATTTAGAGAATGAAAACATCCCTCACAAAGGAGAACCAACACACCTTGGCTTTTTTCCCTTCCTACAGATGTTCGGTATAAGCTGAAAGGAAAATAGAATAGGAAAGATTTTTTCCAGACAAAACAGAACAATAGGCAGAATTCCATGTAAAAGGCCTGGTTGTTGCAGGCAGCCAATATCTGCTTGTGAAAAAAAATCCACAGACATAACAAAAATAAATGGTGCTTCGTACGATGTTTGTCAACGCCTTTGGGATGCCTGTGTCCTAGAATGGCCATGCAGAGTGCTCTTGATTGCCTAATTTTATACCTTATGCTTTCAGGCCAACCTTCCTTACATTCCTGAACTCCAGGAGCATGCCGACAGTCTGTTGCTTTGTTTTTCTCAAAGAAAAGCGAACTATTCCTTCTCTAGCTAATGATTTAGGCATTTCCTCTCAAGAAACAAATATTTAAGCAAGCGATCGAGCACTACACTGGTTTTTGTTTGTAATAGGAAAGACTTACAAAGAAGGTCAAGGTAGGTATTTGTGAGTAAATTCTTTTATTGCTAACCTGTTGTTCCTCTTTTATTGCTAACTCGCTGTTCCTTTGCAAGTCCTGTTCCTTTTACTAATAGCTCCAGCCATGCTGGCATTTTTTGCTTTATCTATGCATGATATGTTTTCTAAGAGGCAGTCGAGCGCTTGAATATATGCAAGGTAATGAGTGTTTAAAAGTTTTACAAATATTCGTATCACAGAACTAAGCATCTGTTGGCTACTATAGATACAAGTAAACACACGTACCCATGCATACACAACTATATCCAGGTGTCTAACCCCTTTCGGTGTACACATCATTTGTGAAAAGTGTGCATGCGTGTGTGGGTGTGTGTGCGTGTGATATCCTCAAATCAATGAAATGTGAAGTAGTTTTGTATTATGGCAAAACGACACTTTAGAATTTACATGCCTGTGATTGGTGTCAACACTCCAGGATAATGGCTTCAAAATTTAGCTTTGGATATTTTAATATATTTGAGCATCCACTTTTCTTTTCAGCGGGAATAATAATTTTTATCTCATAAGGTTACTAAAGGGATTAAACATGGCTTTCCCTGTCTGAAATTCTTTTTCCCTCCTGCTCATCCTGCAGTGGTTTCTTCCTGTCTTTCAAATGTCACCCTTTTAGAAAGCCTCGCCTTGACTAATTAGCATAAAGTAGCCAATTAGTGTTAAATTAAACAAATTAAACAGGTGATTGATAGCACCCGTTACCACCTTCTTTGTTCATATTTATTTCATCAAACATACCCCTGCTGCCTTCTGTGAAAGAATAAATGGCATGAGAGCAAGGGCCTGTTTGTCCTGTGCACCACTCTGACGTCCAGTGCTTGAAAATATGCCTGGCACACAGCAATCACTCAATAAATATTTGTGAGAAAGAAGGAAGGATGGATGAGGTATGAGGCACAAAGGCATGGAAAGAGGGAGGCAAGAGGAAGTCGAAATGCCCAACACAATGACAAGCACATTACATAGGTACTCAATACACTTCATTTATTTTACCTGTATTTTTGCCAGTTCCTTAAACATTTTAGTTCTCACATCTCTTATCTATAAAATACTAACAGGTATATATACTACCCATCTGGTAGGGTTGCTATGAGGAATAAATAAAAAACAAACAAATAAATACAAAGTAGGCTCTAGGCATACTGTGTGAAAGTATGATATATGTTCACAAACGTTGACTACTAATACTGTTATTCCTTTCACATGACATAATCTGGCAAGGAGTTCTGTGTTTCCCACAATCTGGCAAGGATTTAAGAGTTTTCATTCAATTAGGATTAACAGATTATTCGCAGGAATTTATTCGAATAATGTTATGTTTTCTTTTTAGAAAGTAACCATTTGTGACATAATGATATCATTATATTTGTATTGATTTATCAATAAAGAAACCAGGAAATATAAATCAATACTTATATTTATTAAGTTAATATGACCAAATTAAATGACCACACTTAAACTTTAACACAAGGACTGTGTGGCCCCTGAATGAAAATTATAATCTCCTTGACAGATGACTGAATCAAACCAAACATTAGAAAAGCGATCTTTAAGTGGTTTTGAATCCATCCTTGGATTTTTGTGGAGACAAAGAAGTTGCCTTAAATTTTAAGTAAGGACAATTTTTCTGATCTCAAACAACTATGAAATAATAGAGCAAATTGCCATCAGAAAATGAAAACGTGGGCAATAATTTCGTTTCCATCGTCTCGAGGGTATATAGTGTTCTTTCTCCCTCTACAACATAACTTAATTAAAAATTTTTCTTTTAATGAAATTCCTCAAGTTACTTTAAGGAAGATTTTCTGTGAAATAGATCAAAATGTGAAAAGTGATGACAAGAATCACACTTTCATCTAGGAATTGCCTTTTGACTGGCTAATACAATGACAGGAATGTTGATGAGGAAGTGGAAAGCCATTTTTGGCATTTCTATGGCACTATTCCTTGTTCTCAGAGCTTATTAAGTGCTCACTTTCAGATTGATAGCTCCATGTATAATCCCTAATGGTAGAGATGGAGAGTGGGGACCCCTGACAGCAGGGGAAACAGTGACCACCGCCTTCCCCCGAAGGTGGTCACAAAGAGATTGACAGGGATTGGATTTTGTACTAACCTGGATAAAAGGACACTGTAACACAACAGTAGCCTCCTGGAGAAGGAGAAGACGCTGCTTTTACTGCTGCAGGTGCCTGCAAATGATCTTTCCTTGATGTGGTCTTGGTGTTCGTTTCTCCACAGTTACACCAAGCAGCTGGGGATATCTGTGCACATACATTAACCACCTGTTTCCACTGTTGAATAATAAATAATGAGTCTCATCACGTGAGCATCAGTGCCTCTGGCTCCTCAAAGTAAGATAATATAATAAAAAGAACAATAATGCTGCTTGATGAGGGCTTATTATGCTCTAGGCTCTATTCTGGTCACTCCATGTTAGTCAAGAAAATGGCGCTTGGAGAAGTTATGTAACCTGGCTAAGAGCATGCTAGAATCAATGGTGCATGTCTGTGTGTGGGGGAGTGTGTGGTTTGTGTGGGGTTGGCCATGTGACCTGGCAGGAAAACCTTTATCCTCAGAGACCTTGGGAGCTACACAGTGCTTTTCCATCCCATGGCTTTCTTCCCACTGCTGTCCTCCACCCAACCTCCAGCCTCTTATCTGAGATTTCTGGAAAGTAGAAGGTGACCAATTCAACAAACAATAGCATAAAATAGCTTGTAGCTGGAGACTCTCCCATGGTTTGAGTTTTCTCCCAGGAGACTCTTTGATCTGTCCCACTGGCTGCCTTCCTGCCCACTCACCAGTTCTTCAGACATGGCGAGCACGTCTGCACTCTATCTATCTAGCTCCCAAATTGAGGTTCCCCTATGTACCGACATATATGTAAGAAGAGTTACACTCACTGACAGAGGGGTGCCAAGTTTAAGGCTGCAGTGAGCAGTAATGCACAAGAAGTTTGCTGTCTGATAAGGCAGTTGGCCAGCGAGAAAGGACCTCCTGAGGGCTCAGAGACTGTGGGGACATGAAAGGGGCATTTAAGCCTGCTGGGGCCCCAAGGTCTTTCTGAAAGAAGGAGACCGTGAGTTGAGACAATAGCATGAGTGTTACGAGGGTGAAGACGACAGGCAAGGCTATACTAGGTGCAGAGAAAGTGATGAGGGAAAGCCCAGAGGCAGGGTGTAGCTGGGTGCGTGAGGAGGGTCCATCTGGTTAGTATGAGGAAAGCCCGAAATTCCTTGAGGTGTGACAAGGGCGGGAGCTGCAGTGTCAGCAGAGGCAGGCCACCAATGGCCTGAAGGACCTACCATGAAGCTTGCATTTTGGATTGAAAGGAAAAGGGAACTCCTGGTAGGCTTGTCAAGTTTCCCTCTCACAGGATGATGGCTCCATAATGATCCCCAGTGGTAGAAATGGAGAGCGGAATCTTCTGAGAGCAGACGCCATGGGGATCACCCTTTACACATACTTTTGAAAGGTCACTCAGGTGGCAATATAACAAGGGACTCGAAACTGGGGAGGACCTGAGAGTGTGGCCACCAGCTAGGAGGCGACTGCAATAGGTCAAGTGGCTAATGATTTGGGCCTGGTCTCAGCCACATGAGTAAGGGAGTCGGGACAGATGGGAGGGCTGTGTCTGCACATGACAGAGCTGGATGGTGGCCTGAGTGGAGGAGCAAAAGAGAGCTTACAGAGTGAATGAAGACCCCTGGAGGGACTGACAGGGCTGCCCTTCTGGCAGGAAGAGCAGAAGAGTCAAAATGACAGTCTCAGGGTTATTTGCCTATGTCCCCAGGAGGCAGGGAGGGTGACTTAAGAAGCTTCAGCCTTTATCAACAAAGACTGGGATCCTGTCTGTTTTAGGGAGACCCGGGGGAGGGAGGAGGATGCTTCAGGGAGGAGCCCCCTTGAGCTAAGTAGTCAGTGAAGATCTGTCATCCAGCTCATGAGCAAGGTCCCCCACCCGTGGGTCATGCCAGGGTTATGCTCCATCGACTAGCAAATACATCATGGCTTGATGTATTTCATCTCATTTAATCCTTCCCAAACTCTGGGAAAATGTGGTTACCCCATTTTACCAATAAGGAAAAAGGCTGGAAGAGAAGCAAGGTCATTTTTCATAGCCAGATCTCAGTTTAGGCTGTTATACCAAATGACCATAGCTGTTATACCAAATGACCATAGAATGGGTGGTGTAAACAACGAATATTTATTTGTCATCATTCTGGAGGCTGAAATGTCTGAGATCAGGATGCTAACATAGTCAGGTTCTTGGGGAGAGCTCTCTTCCTGATTTATAGATGGTGGCCTCTCTCTACATGGTAGAGAGAGAGAGAGGCAGCCAGATCTGTCTTGTTTCTTTTTATAAGAGCACTAATTCTATTCACAAAGACTCCACTCTCTTGACCTAATGGCCCCCCAAAGGCCCCGTCTCCAAATACCACCACATCGAGGATCAGGGTTGGAGCAGATCCTAGGTGCATAAGCTGAGACCAGATTTGATGCATGGATGGTCTTGGATAAATCAGTTGACTTGTTTGAAGGCACTTGGACTAAGTACCTGGAAGCAGAATTCTGTAGGTAATGTCTTATGACTTTACAAAATTAGAAAGCTTTTCATTTACATATTAGAAGAAATTTTTTTCTTGCATAATGAAGCATGATCAATGGAACACCCACATGTCTACTTGCAAAAGAGTAAAGGTGGAACTTTCCTTTGTACTACATACTAAAATTAGCTCAAAATGTATTCAAGACCTACATGTAAGTTAAAATTATAAAACTCTTAGGAAGAAATAAGCCAGTTTTGTAACTCGGAGTGAGGTAATAGTTTTTTAGATATAATATCAAAAAAGCACAAGAGAAAAAAGAACAAAACAGATAAATTGGACTTCATCAAAATTAAAAATTTTTGTGCTTCAAAAGACAAAAGCAAGAAAGTGAAAAGATAACCCACGGAGTGGAAGGAAATATTTGCAAATCGTATATCTGATAAGAGACGTGCATCTAGAATATACAAGAGCACTTGGAAGTCAATAGTAGAGCAACACATAATTCAGTTAAAAGTGGAGAGAAGATTTGAATACACATGTCTGGAAAAAAAATACACAAATGGGAACAAACACATGAAAACACACTAAGCCTCATTAGTCTTTCGGGAGATGCAAATTAAAATCAACACAAAGTAGTACTTCACATGAAATAGAAGACAATGACAAGTGTTGACAAGGATATGGTGAAATAGTTTTAAAACTCCCAAATATTTTAAATTTAAACAACATACTTCTAAAGAACCTGTGGGTCAGAGAAGAAATGACAAGGGAATTAAGAGTATTTAGAACTAAGTAAAAAATAAAATACACGTATTAAAATTTTCAGGACACGATTTTTAAAAATCCGCACTTCTACCTTAACATGTTAGAAAAGAAAAAAAAGGAAACAAACTTTCCCCCCATCCCCAAATGGAATAGTAAACATAAAAGAATCAATCAATGAAACACAAAACTTGGAAAAAAGAAAAAGAATCCCATGGCTGGTTCTTTGAGAGAAAAAAATCCATGAAATTGATAAACCTCTAATTAAACTCATCCAGAAAAAAAGAGAAAACATATACCACACCAGGAATGAAATAGAAGCATCACTATAGATCCCATAACCTTTAAAAGGATAAGAAGGAGGTGGGCCTGGGTGGCTCAGTTGGCTTGGTTCAGGTCATGATCTCATGGCTCATGAGTTTGAGCCCCACATAGGGCTCTGTACTGACAGCTCAGGGCCTGGAGTCTGTTTCAGATTCTGTGTATCCCTCACTTTCTGTCCCTCCCCCATTTGTGCTCTGTCTCTCTGTCCCTCAAAAATGAATAAACGTTAAAAAAAGGATAAGAAGGAAGCATTTTGAGCAATTTTACTCCAATTGCTTCAATAATTTAAATAAAATAAATTATTTGTCATATTAATGTCACTTTGGTTGTATTCAAGAATGTATTTATTCTTATTTTAAAATTTTAGTTATCCAACATGCTGTGCTATATTGATTTCAGGAGTAGAAATGAATGATACATTACTTACACACAACACCCAGTGCTCATCACAACAAGTGTCCTCCTTGATACCCATCACTCATCTATCCCATCTCCCCTGCCACCTCCCTCCATCAACCCATAGTCGTTCACTATCATTAAGAGTCTCCTGTGGTTTGTTTCCCTCTCTTCTCTTCTCCCACCTTCTCAAATGTTCGTCTGTTTTGTTTCTTAAATTCCACATATGAGTGAAATCGTATGGTATTTGTCTTTCTCTGATTGACTTATTTCACTTAGCATAATACATTCTAGCCCCATCCAGGTCGTTGAAAATGGCAAGATTTCATTTTTTTGATGGCTGGGTAGTATTCCGTTGTATATTACATGCTACATCTTCTTTATCCATTCATTAGTTTATGGATATTTGGGCTCTTTCCATAGGTATTGTTGATAATGCTGCTGTAAACACTGGGGTGCATATACCCCTTCCAATCTGTATTTTTGTATCCTTTGGGTAAATACCTTATAGTGCAGTTGCTGGGTCATAGGGTATTTCTATTTTTAGTTTTCTGAGGAACTTCCATACTGTTGTCCCAAGTGGTTGCACCAGTTTGCATTCCCAGCAACAGTGCAAAAGAGATCCCCTTTCTCCATATCCTCACTGACACCTGTTATTTCCTGTATTGTTAATTTTAGCCATTCTGACAGGTGTGAGGTGGTATCTCTTCATGGTTGCGATTTGTATTTCCCTGATGATAAGTGATGTTGAGCATCTTTTCATGTATTTACTAGCCATCTGAGTGTCTTTTTGGAAAAGTGTTTGAAAAAAAAAAACAGCATAAGTTCTTGACAAAAACCCTCAACAAAGTAGGGATAGGTGGGACATATCTCAACATCATAAAGTCCATATACGAAAGATTCATGGGTAATATCATCCTCAATGAGGAAAAACTGAGAGCTCTCCCCCTACGGTAAGGAGCAAGACAAGGATGTCCACTGTTACCATTACTATTTAACATGCTCATGAAAGTCTTAGCCTCAGCAATCAGACAACAAAAAGAAATAAAAGGCATCCACATCAGCAAGGAGGAAGTCAAACTTCCCCTATTTGCAGATGGCATGATACTCTATGCAGAAACCTGAAAGACTCCACCAAAAAATTGCCAGAGCTGATACACGAATTCAGCAAAGTCTCAGGATATAAAATCAATGTGCAGAAATCTATTGCATTTCTATACACCAACAATAAAGCAGCAGAAAAAGGAATAGATCCAATTTACAACCGCACCCAAAACAAAAAGATATCTAAGAATAAACCTAACTAAGGAAGTGAAAGATCTCTACTCTGAAAACTATACAACATTTATGAAATAAATTGAAGAGGACATAAAGAAATGGAAAAGCATTCCATGCTCATGGATTGGAAGAACAAACATTGTTAATATGTCTATACTACCCAAAGCAATCTAAACATTTAAAGCAATCCCTATCAAAATACGACCAGTAATTTTCACAGAGCTAGAACAAACAATCCTAAAATTTATATGGAACCACAAAAGACCCCAGATAGCCAAAGCAATCCTGAAAATTAAAAACAAAAATGGAGGCATCATGTTTCCAGATTTCAAGCTATATTACGAAGCAGTTGTCATTGAGACAGTAAGGTATTGGGACAAAAATAGATACACAGATCAATGGAACCGAATTGGAAAATCCAGGGGCACCTGGGTGGCTCAGTCGGTTAAACGGCTGACTTCAGCTCAGGTCATGATCTCGCAGTCTGCGAGTTCGAGCCCCGTGTCGGGCTCTGTGCTGACGGCTCAGAGCCTGGAGCCTGCTTCGGATTCTGTGTCTCCCACTCTCTCTGCCCTCCCCCTGCTCATGCTCTGTCTCTATGTCTCTCAAAAATAAATAAACGTTTAAAAAAAAAGAAAAAAAAAGAAAAGAAAAGAATTGGAAAACCCAGAAATGGACCCACAACAATGTGGTCAACTAATCTTTGATGAAGCAGGAAAGAATATCCAACAGAAAAAAGACAGTTTCTCCAACAAATGGTGTTGGGGAAAATGGGATGGCGATGTGCAGAAGAAAGAAACTGGACCACTTTTCTACAGTATTCACAAAAATAAATTCAAAATGGATGAGACCCTAAAATGTGAGGCAGGAAACCATCAAAATCCTAGAGGAGAACACAGACAGCCACCTCTTTGACTTTGGCTGTAGCAACTTCTTACTAGACACATCTCCAGAGGCAAGGGAAACAAAAGCAAGAATGAACTGTTGGGACCTCACCAAGATGAAAAGCTTCTGGAAAAAGCAATCGACAGAACTAAAAGGCAGCCTAGGAATGGGAAAAGATAGTTGTAAACAACATATCCCATAAAGGGTTATTATCCAAAATCTATGAAGAACTTACCAAACTCAACGCCGAAAAAACAAACAACCCAGTTAAAAAATTGGCAGAAAATATGAACACTGCACTCGTTCTTAGGAGATACATGCAGAAATATTTAAGGTGCAACTCATTTTCGAATGGCTCAGCCAAATTTGGACAATGGTGACCTAAGGTCAGGGAATAAAAATGTTCATTGTGTTCTTCTTTTACTTTTTCTGTATATTTGAACATTTTCATAATACAAAGTTGGGAACATAAACCAGGCACAAAATCTTGTCGGTGGAGAGGCTCTCACTCCAGGCTCATCATTTAAAACAGGCTGATGACCGGAAGGACCGTGTCATGACCTTTCACCTAGAGAGCCGTGTCACGACCATCTATCCGGGTCAGGATGAAGCTCCTTGGTGATGCTGGAGCCTCCTACAGGAAGGACCCAGGTCACGGGGGGGGCCAGGCCTGCTCTTCCACCAGCAGCAAGGGTCACCAAAAATAGCGAGGAGCTTTCTGTAGCCACGTAGCCACTAACGACACCCTGTAAGTGGCTGGCCGGTCAGCAAGGGCCTTGCTCTGTAAACAGAGGTCTGACCTACTTAATTCTTCCCAGAGGTTGGAAAAAGAGGCCTTGACTCCCACAGACACGAAACCTTGGCCTAATTGGATACTAATTACTCATAAGAGCTTTGTTTACCCAAACTTCCCATGACCCAAGTTTGGTAGGAAAGGAAGGCAGGCCCATCCATAGAAGCAGAATCACTACTAGGAAAATGGCAGATTCATTCGGTCCTGAACGTCCTTTTCCAGAAATGACGTCGCCACTTGCGCAAGAATAAACAAAGCTCGGTTGATAAGCCCCACATTTAGGGCCTGGGGACAGTTTTCCTATGTTCCTAAGGGGCTGTATGTTTGGAATCGGGTAAAACCGAAAGTCAGAGTAGTTGGCCATCTAAGGTGAGGTCGGATGAGACAAGAAGTCCCTTTGTGACTAGAGCATCCGTGAAGGACCCCAACTGTGGTGAGTCCCCAATGCTGGGAACCTACAAGGGAAGAGGCCTGAGACCATGAGTCTCCCCTTGGCCTCAGGTCCTGCCTGGTGCTGGGCGTCCAGCCACCCTCCACTTGGCTGCCGCGGGGTTGCTCCGAGGGGCAAAGTGTGCACCCGGGGTCATCGGTCAAGGTCATGATGGGCTCCTGTCAGGCCCAGGACGTTCCCTCAGATGTTACTTTTAAAATCGGTATCCAAGAGGAGGGGCTACATTGTTCTGCGCTGTTTTTCTGGGGATGCCTGTTCCGTAGAAGCAGAGGGTGCCCATCGGATGGACATCCGGTTTTCATTTCCCTGCAGCTTCAGGCTTATGGATCCCAGCCCTGAGGGCCTGTGGAGCCTGCAGTTTGAAGGGCCCGTGGCTCAGCATTAGTGTGCTGTGGCCGCCGGACACCTCGAACCAGGGGGCCTCGAACTGCAGGACCAGATTCTCTCGCTCTTCTGCGGGCCACAGGGCTGAAATCGGGGCTCACCCGGACTGGTCCCTTCTGGAGGCCCTGAGGGAGACCCGTGTCCCGAGTCTGGGCTGCTGCCAAGCTGGGTGGTCCTGCATCCCTGCCTGTGGCTCACCTGCCCTCCCCTCTGTGAGTCTGGGTCTACTTCCTGTGCCTGGAAGGACAGCGGTCACGTTGGATCAGGGTCGTGACCTCGATTCAACTAGTGACATCTGCAAAGACCCCGTTTCCAAATAAGCTCACGATGGGAGGTTCCAGGCGGACATGAATTTGGGGGGACGCTAATCACCCCCACCATGTTCCACTGTCCCCACAGCCACGGAGATCTGTGTAGAACACGTCACACTGTGTTCCCCAGCGGCCACCCTCTCCCTCCAGGTCTACACCTGCCCCTGGCGTCTCCACCGTTTGCCACCGAGAGGTCTGTGCAGTTGCCCTGCCCGCCCCCACCCCCCCCCGCCCCTTCCCTGTCACCTTTGCCCCGGTGCCCCTGCCCAGAAGGACAGCCCTCAGGCCCTTATACTCCTGTTCTCGCTGCCTGGAACATTCTGCCCCTGCCCTCCTGGGCTGCCTCCTATTACCTTTACTCTCAGCCTGAATGTCACCTCCCTAGTGACCTCTGACCCTTGTTAACCATCACCCTATTGGAACCATCGGCAGAGCAGAGACTACCATCCTTTGTCCCTTTGATCTGTATCACCTGGCCTTGACCCTTCTAGAACGCAAGCCCTGGGGTGCACGGACCTCACTGGGTTGTTCTTCCCGTCACTGCGCCCCACGCACTGGAACACACACATCACAGAAGCTGCGGAGACATGTGCTGACTAAACGGATGCGAACGAAGGAAGTAACACACACACACTGTGCATCAAATACAGTCAAGGGTGCTGCTGGAACTTTCCTGGACACTTTCTGCCTGCTCTGGGCCCGAGGCTGACCCCTCAGCCTGCGTTCCCAGTCCCCCGGGAGGCTGCCCTGCTCTGGTAGTCCAAGCGGGACTGGAGGACAGAGGGGGGTCATTCTCTGTTCCCTGGACACTGCCGCTGGGTTCAGCTGAGGCCACACCCCTCTCCCCCCTCCACCTGCCCGGAGGTGGGACCAGGTCTCCCTGCTGCCAGAGGCTGGGAGCCCTCCTCCGTGGTCCTGCCCTCACCCCTGCTGGAGCTGGGGACCGTCTCCTCGTCTCATCCTCCTCTGCACCCCGTGGGAGAAGTGCTCCTGGCTGGGATCCTTCCTGATACACGGGGCGCCTGCTTTCTGGGGATGAGATCAAGGGCTCTTACCCCTGTTTACAGACTACACGCACACGTTTTTGCTTTTCAGTTATTTATTTAGCTAAAAACAATAATAAAAATTTTCAATTCTATTTCTCCATTTTTTCACGTACTCAAGAAGCAACTAAAAGAGCATCATGGGATGTGTGTGTGTGCTCGCGCGCACGTGTGCACACACACCAGTGCGCACACGCACCCGTGCATGTGAGTGTGTGGTTGCCATCCAGAGAAAATTTTTTTATTTTGACTGCATAAAATTTATAAATGTTCCACAACAAACAGCATCTTAAAACTATGAAGATTAAGAAAAAAAATGACAGAACAAGAAAGAAATGTTGCAAATTCTTAAGTTTTCCAATCTATACATTTAGGACTAAGCTAATCCTATGAATTTAGGACTAAAATATAAATTTAGGGCTAAAATACGAACTGGGGACTACGCTAATAACAGTTTTATACAAGTTTGAGTGGGATGTTGTTTTGTTTACATTTTTTCTCGCTGTTTTTAAAACCAGCCAGATTTTATTCACGTAAATATTAGGTGACTTCTACAGGTTTGTGACTCTAGTCTTAGTGTACAGAAGTGGTCTTGTTTTGAATGTCTTTATCCGTGTCGACCTTAGAGAATGTTTTAAGTAACAGTGCTGTCAATTTAAATCAAAACGCAACACTTATCTAGTTCTAAAGTGTCGGAGGGGGAAATTATGTCTTCTTGAGAATACTCACGCAGCTATATTTATATAATGTCATGGTAAAGCCATACGGCTACACGAGTAAGAGCATCAATGTAGCAATAGTAGCGTCAGGAAGGAGAGGCTACCCGAAATTTGTAACAGAAATACATGAGGCCGCTGTCCCCAGGGTATGGCTGTCCAGGGCCCCGCTGCCCTGAGCTGAGTCAGACCCACAGTGGACCCCGGATCCCTTCGTCCTCACAGTGTGACCTTCTTCTTTCCTGGGGACCCTCGTGACCCAGGGAACGCACTGGCCTCTCTGGGCTGCAGGGGGAGCAGCAGGAGCCAAAGGGCCCCTAGGGAAAGGCTGGCGGTTGGCCTCCCAGCGGGCCAGCGGCTGCCCAATGTGGTCACATTCTTCCCTTAGCGCCTCGAGCTTTCTCTCAGTAGACACAGATGCCACCCGGCTTTGCTCGGCTCTTTCCCGATGGAAGAGAAATGTCCCGATGATGACAGTAGTGGGTATTTCTCTCCAACCCTCAGCGCACATCTTGGGCCATCTTGTAGAGGTTGCAAATCTCACATACGCAGCTCATATTTCTGCACACACTGGGAATTTTCTTCTGGATTTCTAAGCAAAGAGAAACATAGTAACTTAAGACGTACATAGTCCACACCTTCCTAAGCAAGTGATACAAGTTAATGGAAATAATATTGGCACAGGCCAAGTCATGGGCCTCCCGATATGATGCACTGAAGAGAACACAGCGTTTCTTCTGTGCTTCTCCGGCCAGAAGTGCGTAACTGGAATCGGATTGTGAAGAAATTCCAGACAAACCTGAAATAGGGGGAATTCTCCAGAAGGAACTGACCCATGTGCTCCAAACCTCTAAAGGTCGTTAAAGGCCAAGAAAGCCTGAGAAATTGTTTCAGATTCAAGGAAACTCACCGGACAGGACCATTCAGCACAGGAATCGACCCTGGATTAGATCCTGGGCCACAGGAAGGAACCCGTTAGAGGTGGTAGTATTTGAGAAGATGAAAAAATGTGAATACAGACAGTGGTGTAGACAAGCGTTGTGTCCATGTTAAATTCCAGTATTGGTCATCGTACCATAGAGGGGGTACACTAGAATGTCTCGGGGATCAGCGGCTACATGGCTTCAACTTTATCAAAATAAGGTTAGTCTTGTTTGTTTGTTTGTTTGTTTCTTTTTGAGAGACAGAGCTTGAGCGGGGAAGGGGCAGAGAGAGAGGGAAACACAGAATGTGAAGCAGGCTCCAGGCTCTGAGCTGTCAGCACAGAACCCGAGATGGGGCTCAAACCCACGGACAGTGAGATCATGACTTGAGCCGAAGTTAGACACTCAACCGACTGAACCACCCAGACACCCCTAATCTTGTCTCTTCTTGATTCTAGATTTTGCCTTTGCATAGGGTTCTTTCCTTCCACCTACCTCTCAGAGTCCACCTCCATCCTGGGAACCAAACCCCGCATCCCACATTGCTCTTTTGGCTTCTTTGTTTTCTATTCCACAGCCCACAGGGACAGGTACGCCCCTCCTGTCCCCACCCTGGCTCCCATGGCCTGAGCATATTAAACATAGTGTGTGTCCTACGTGCAGCTTCTACGCACGATCCTGAAAAACGAAAGATTTGTGCTGCCCGGTTTAAGGAGACTACCCTATGGCCACGGTGGGTATGTGGGGGTGCCAGCTCCCAAGCTCTCTGTTGTTCACAGAGCACTACGGCTTGCCGAGTTACTCGGAATCACTGAATTTTTCTGTTCGACCTCATTCTAGTTGTTTTGGCTCTAAGATAAGGAAAAGTTAATTACTTGCATATTTGATCAACTGAAAAAAAGATCCAGACTGTGTATTTTGAGTCTTGATCCAGTAGGATTGCTTGCCCAGAGGAACCAAATGAATGGTTTACACTTTCAAGTCGCGTAGAAGAAATTCTGGCTGCTTCTCTCATGCACCTACGCAAGGGTCAGAGTTTGTAAAAACAACAGCAATGATAACAGTAACTCCGGTGCTTGGTAAGCGATGAATCTCTTCCAGGCTTGGTCTCGGGAGAGCTTTGCTCTGTGGGATATGGATGGGTGCTTCATGTACAGATGAGGAAATGCCCAGGTTGTTTTTCTTCTTGCACTGGTCGTGTATGTACTTGGTTTGGGCATAGATACGAATAATTTCTTCATACCCTTGTTTAAAGCTCTTAATTTCCAGGGGCGCCTGGGTCGCTCAGTTGGTTAAGCGTCCGACTTCAGCTCAGGTCATGATCTCACGGTTCCTGGACTCGACCCCACACTGGGTTCTGTGCTAACAGCTCAGAGCCTGGAGCCTGCTTTGGATTCTGTGCCTCCCTCTCTCTCTCTGCCCCTCCTCTGCTTGTGCTCTCTCTCTCTCTCTCTCTGTCTCTCTCTCTCAAAAGTAAATAAAAACATTAAAAAAATAAAGCTCTTAACTTCCAAAGGACAAAGAAGAATCTTCAGAATTTAATCTTTACGTAAAAGAAAAGCAACTATCTTGTCCAGTTAGCTCCACTCTTGCCTTGAGCCTTGCGTGTTTCCTTTTATTTCTATTTATAAGTCAAATTAACAACAACAACAACAAGGTAGCATGATACGTACAGAATGGCTCAGGCTCCAGAACAGCCCTGGGTTGAATCTACTTCTGTCACCTACAGACATGACTTTGGGCTCTTCCTCTGGTCTCTCAACCTCAGTTTACTCACCTGTAATGTCAGCCTCAAACTCAGATCGAGAAGACTTGAGAAATGATGTGCACCGTTCAGCAGGCTGGAAGCCTTCTCACGGAAAACGATGCCCTTGGTGGCGGCAGGCTTCTTCTCCACTCTTGGGAGACTCTGCTCTTGAAACAGGGTCAGCTCTGGGCTATGATGACAGTGCCGACATGACATTGCAGCGAACTTCAGGCCAGGCCAGTGCGCAGGCGCTCCGCTCCACCATGCCGGGGTGAGGTGGGGCTGCAGTGGCTGGGGAGAGAAGGGGTGGGCTGTGATCTGAGCGGTCAAGTCCACCCAGAAACAACCCTTCCTTTTTGTGCTTGGAATCGTTCCCTCCAAATGGAAGGAAATCACCTCTCTCGTTGTACCACTGTGAAGAATTGTTGGAAACAGTCATTCTAAACAAGTTTTGACACCAAAAAAGTTAAGTCGTGACTACCAAAGCGTTAATCACAAGTACCTGTTTTTTGTTAGCAAGATCCCTAACTAGGAGGGATTAAGCAGCTCTTCCCAAAGTGTGCATGATACAATTTCATCGCAAGCTGAACGCCAGGGAATCTCAGCATCCGGCCCCGCACCAATGTCTGAAACATCTTTTCCCTTAATCCCCAACATCTAAGAGTAAACACTCCATGAAAATCCTAAGAGGAGGTAAAAAAGAATTTGTTTTTCCAGTTGATTTTAACCATCTTTCCTAAAGTAGGAGGTTGTCCTTGTTGTACCTTCCTTATAACAAATGCCTCAGTCAAATATGGCCACTGCCACTTCTTCTAGAAAGTTCCCTGGGTGCAGAGAATCAAGACATGGCACTTGGGATGACTAACAGGCCCCAGACTTTGGAGGGTTCCCACGAACTCTTCTTTATTCACTGGGTGAGCTCACATTTTACACCTTGCCAAAGGGAGGCATGCCCTTGAACTCTGCGGTCCCACCCCATGGTGCGGAAAGCTTAAAAGAGATCGAACGCTGTTCTTTTGAAACACCAGAGCAAGTATATCCAAGACTGTCTCATCGAGTCCCGTGGAATTAACATCATTCACTATCTGATGAGAAAAGCCGTGCTACATGAATGTTCTTTTAGCTAGAGGGGTGTTTGCCTGGAAAATGCAGACAGAGCTGGGGAGCAAAACGGCAGCTCCGGAGCTGGGAAGTGGTGTTCCCTGGCAATCGTGTTGCTGTATCCTGAAAACCTCTGCTCATGGTTTTACCGGGAGCTTATAACATCATGTAGAAAACAGACTTACAGATGCAGTTAAATAGGAAACTGCTTGGAAGATTTGGCAGAGAATTGTTTTTGTTTCTGTTTTTTTTTTTTTTTTTTTTTCTGGTTATGTAAGTACTATACATGTTCTTAGTGGAAAATATGAAAAATAAAGCATATAGAAGAAAATAAATCACCCCAAGTACCCAATCCTCCATGAAAAATAACCGTTTTCTGATATATATATATATATTTCTTTTTCTACGAAATTGTGTTTTGCTCTCTATGTATTCATCTTACGCTTTTTCATTTAATTTGATTCTATTTTTATGTTGTAGCCTCTGAGAGGCTGAATCCCTAGGACATCCGTTGCAAACGTATTTCTTTGAAATCTAGATTTTTTTTTTTTAATAGTGATATGAACTTTGCAGCCTATGGTGTTTCTCCAGGAGGGGCTATCGAATTGCCTTTAACAGTAACCTAGGGGAAGGGAGGGGGGGGAAGGGAGCACGGTTAGAGATTTCTAAGCTCACCCCCAGAGACGCTGGTTCCGGAGTTCTGGGGAGGGCTCTTGGAATCTGGACTCCAGCTTCTCTGGGAGATTTCTGTGAACGTTAGAATTTGAGAACCACACCCCAAAGTTCCATCCTTTGTTCAGGCATGGGCCCCGAGTGGCCAGGGCACCAGCCGTTTGTACGACGACTCTCCGGTGTTGCAGTGGACCTCAGCTACCTGGCCAGAGGCCTCTGGTAGGGGAGCTGCTGGCCTCCTATGTCAGTTTCGTGGGGCCTCTGTAACAGAGTACCCACAAACTAGGTGACTTGAACAGTAAGTTTACCATCCAACAGTTCCAGAAGTTAGAGACAAAGCGTATCAGCAGGGTTCCTTCTGAGGGACCTGCTCCAGGTCCCCCTGGCTTCTGATGGCCTCAGGCATTTCTCAGCCTCGTGGCCATCTTCTCCTTGCATCTTCACATTCTCTTACATTTTCTTCCCTCTTGGTGTCCTGGTCTCTGTGCCCAAATTCCTCCTTTTTATAAGGACATCGGTCGTATTTGATTAGGGACACCGTAATGGCCTCATCTCAATTTGATCTTCCGCACCCAAATGACTCTACATCCAAATAAGTTCACATGCACAGGTACTGAGGACCTCAACATCTTTTGGGGACACAATTCAGCCTATAATGCCTCTGCTTTCACCCCTGGGTCTGTCTCAGCCATGTGTCTCTGTGCCCTTAGTGGCTGGGGATGGCACCTGGCCCTGCACCTGTGTCTCCTCTTTGTCTTCAGCAGCTGAGTAAGCAACTCTCGTCAGTGACCCCATAGCCCCGTGAAGGATCCCCACAACTGCTTAGCGATTTATGGGGACCTGATAAAGACAGCTAACCCAGCAGACTCACGAAGAAACTGAAGCTGAACTCAGATGTTTGCAACAAACTAGGAAATCGACAGGCTAGCACTGGATGGTCTTTTCGAGTCTAATTTCACCAGCTTTCTCTTCAGTGTGATTTTATTAAATCATTATTTAATAATCATAATATTATTCTTGTGTCCAAATTTAGAAACAAATTATCCCCGTATCTCTGGAGGGATATGTAGATCTTGCCTCTGGGTCTTGTCCAATAAAAGGTTAAAATTCAATTACCAATGATCAAAGCGTTCACTTTTCCCATAGAATCATCTTCCATTTCTACTCAAGAAGATGATAATAGTGACAATAGCAATCATCCTTAAGGCGCCATGACTTAATTTTTTAAAAATTTCCTGACACCAAGAAGAAGAAGAGGAGGAGGAGGAAGAAGAAGAAGAAGAAGAAGAAGAAGAAGAAGAAGAAGAAGAAGAAGAAGAAGAAGAAGAGAAGAAGAAGAAGAAGAAGAAGAAGAAGAAGAAGAAGAAGAAGAAGAAGAAGAAGAAGAAGAAGAAGAAGAAGAAGGGGAGGAGGAAGGAGGGGAGGAGGAGGAGGAGGAGGAGGGGAAGGAGAAGGAGAGGAAGAGGAAGAGGAAGAGGAAGAGGAAGAGGAAGAGGAAGAGGAAGAAGAAGAAGAAGGAGGAGGAGGAGGAGGAGGAGGAACAGGAGGAGGAGGAGGAGGAGAAGGAGAAGAATTATCTCCTTGTCACCTCAGGGGAAACCAAAAAATACTCATTCTTAGCCCCGACTTCAAGGTGGCATTTCCCTCCTATGACTCTATCGTAAGGTACCTGATCTACTTCCCATGACTATCACTCTCCATGTCCAGGGATACTGAACACCCTTCATTCAAAGTTTTTCCCATTATTAAATCAATAATAATTGATTAATCAATTAATTATAAATAAATTAATAATTTCCTAAGGGGAGCTTCCAGAAGGTATCAGTTTCAAGATTGGTTTTAAGTCTTTGGGCTACAGCTCACTTTCTCTTTAGATCTGTTGTGCTGACTTGTGGCCCTGTGATCACCGAGGGACACCTGGCAGTTGCCCTGAATGGGCCTCATGCCCGGTTGGTTCCAGCTTTCCTCTTGTTGTGCAGCAGCCCTCGGCCACCAGACGTTGGGAACCGGAGGCTGTGCTGGAAGATGTAGGGCCTGGGCGGGTCTGTGGGTCTGGGGAAGGGCTCCGCCCCTGTGTTTAGTTTCCAAGGTCACTCCCAGTTCTCCCTAATCTTGAGATAACCACATGACTTTGCTGAGTCGCCTTTTCCTAATCTGAAACCTGGGAAAATAAAATCTCCCCCCTCGTGTCCAAGTTCCTTGCACAGAGGAAGCAGATAATTCATTTTCCCTTGAGCTGAGCTTTTATTTGTTGAGCCTTGAGACGACCTGGAAAGGTGTACCTTTGAAAAGCCAGAAAGTGGAGGGCGGGCGGTGTGCATTTGTGCGTGACTTGAATGTTTCTCAACTTCACAACAGCCTGACAATTTCATATTTCATACTTATATACAGACCATTTTCTGGGTTCACTGAAAATGAATACTTGCTTATTTTTCCACTTATGAAATAACATTATAGCAGAACTGGGAAAAGACAGAAATATCTAAAGAAACAGCCCCTGAATCTCCTTGTAAAAATCACCATTTATGTTGAGAAGTATATTTAATTTTTAAATTATTGATAAATAAATGAATTGATGGATTGATTTAATAATTTCCTAAGGGGAGCTTCCAGAAGGTATCAGTTTCAAGACTGGTTTTAAGTCTTTGGGCTACAGCTCACTTTCTCTTTAGATCTATTGTGCTGATTTGTGGCCTTGTGATCGCCGAGGGAGAGTTCAAGTTTTACCACCTCTTCCTTAACATGAACTATGTTGTTTAAATCTTGGCTAATTTGATGGGTAAAAATTGTAATACCGGTTTTCTTATTTACACTTCTTTGAGTTTTTAGGAATGCTGAATATATGTGCATTTTGGTAATTGGCACTTGTTTTCCTAAATTGTTTATTTGTGTATTCTTTCTGTTTTTCTGTTCAATTTTAAATGCTTTTCTTAGTGTTTGTATGAGCTCTTGAGAATGATGGAAACTGTCATGTTTGTCATTTATGATAAAAGTACTTTCTTTGGTTCATTTAACAATTATATGCTTCTGTTAGTTATCTATTGCTTCATAACAATACCCCCCAAATAGGGCCATGAAACAACAAACATTTATTATTTCACATATTCTGTGGGCCAGAAATTCCAGTGGCACCTGGGTGGCTCAGTCGGTTGAGCATCTGACTCTTGATTTTGGCTCAGGTCATGATCTCATGGTTTGTGAGATCGAGCCCCGCATTGGGATCTGCACTGACAGCATGGAGCCTGCTTGGGATTCTCTGTCTCTCCCTCTCTCTCTGCCCCTTCCCTTGCTCGTGCTCTCCCTCTCTCTCTCTCTGTCTCTCAAAACTAAATAAACATTAAAACCAAGAGAAATTCCAGAGAAGCTTGGCTGTTCGGTTCTAGTTCGGGTCTCGGTGGGGCTGTAGTCAAGTTGTTGGCTGGCCCAGCGGGTGGCTGAGGCTTCAGGGAGGCTGGCCGTTCTGCTCCCAAATGGTTCGCTCACTCAGCTGCTGGCAGGAGCC
The DNA here is from genome assembly GCA_030068075.1 of Paguma larvata. NCBI lineage: Eukaryota > Metazoa > Chordata > Mammalia > Carnivora > Viverridae > Paguma > Paguma larvata. The sequence continues at coordinate 145,611,664 of CM057824.1, forward strand.
TCAGTTCGCCACCACGTGGACCTCTTCATACATCAGTTTGCTTGAGTGTCCTCATGATCCGATAGGTGACCACCCAGAGCGAATGACCCGAGAGTAAGGAAGAGGGAACCCACAGCGATGTCTTTTATAACTTACCATAAGGAAGTCACAGTGTAGTATTTTTGTAAATAAATCACCAAAGGTGACTGAGGAGAAAATGTAAATAGACCCAGAACAATGAAAGAAACGCAGTCGATAGTGAGATTGCTCCACACAAAAAAGGCACGTTATCATATGGTTCAACCCAAAACAACATTTCATCCCTAGAGAGTGACTCCTATTCCATATCACTTTTCCAGAAGAGTAATGGAGAGAGTGAGTTTGACCACTTACTCTATGAGGAAAAAAACAAAAACAAAAGCAAAAACACAAATACCTGGATAAACAGAGCCAGAGAAGCACATGGAAGGAAATGACAAGACTTGGATAACTAATAGAAACAAGCAAGTACATAAGAAAATCTAAATAAAGTCTTAGCAAACCAAATACAACTTATGTATAAGTGCATCATAATGAAGTAGGATTTATCACATGACTGTATTGTGGTCAACTTCAGAAAATCTATTACCTTGGGGTGCTCGGGTGGCTCAGTCAGTTAAGCATCCACCTTCGGCTCAGGTCATGATCTCACAGTTTGTGGGTTCGAGCCCCACGTTGGGCTCTGTGCTGACAGCTCAGAGCCTGGAGCCTGTTTCGGATTCTGTGTCTCCCTCTCTCTCTGCCTTCTCCCCTTCTGGCCCCCCATTCTGTCATGCTTTGTCTCTTTCTCTGTCTCTCTCTCTCTCATACAAATAAACCTCAAAAAAATTTTTTAAAAAGGAAATCTATTATCTGGTTCACTGCATTATCAGGTTTAGGGAGAAAAACATGATCATTTAATAGATGTAGAAAATTAATTCAACAAAAAACCTAGTACTCATTCATTAAAAAAAATCTATTAATAAAATTGAAGTGATAGAATATATCTAACAGATATCTGATACTGACCATAAACAAATATGATACTTAATAGTGAAATTTTGTAGGCATTTCCTATAAAACCAGGAAGGGTTCTCACTTTTCTGTTCAATATTGCATGGAAGATTTTAGAGAAGACGTATTTTAGCAGCTTTGCTGGGGAGAAGACTACTACAAAAAAATAAACTACATCCCTTTACATATGAAACAAATATTATAAGAAATATTTAAAAGATTTTATTTATTATTTTTTTACTGTTTATCTAGTTTTGAGAGAGAGAGAGAGAGAGCATGAGTGGAGGGGGGGCAGAGAGAGAGGGAGACACAAAATCTGAAGCAGGCTCCAGGCTCTGAGCTGTCAATACAGAACCTGATGCTGGGTTCGAACCCATGAACAGTGAGATCACGACCCGAGCTGACGTGGGATGCTTAATCCACTGAGTCACCCAGGCCTCCCCTAAAAGATTTCATGTGAATTAATCAAAATATTCCTTTTGCAAAACTTTAAGATTCCCGTAAGTATTCTTTATGATATGTATTTAAAGTTATACATATATATGTATTTAAGTATACTCACACACAGAGTCGATTCTAGTGATTCACAGAACTTATGTTCTGGGGAGTCACCAGGAACACAGAATTAGTGCATCCTGAGCCATTGCCCTTGGAGAAATACAAGGTAAGTCCCTTGAAGGCCTCTGGTCACAATGATCTCACCAGGAGGTCAACGCACAAACTTGTTTCATGTGCGTTTCTGTTTGAAGATACATAATTTCGTATTTGTTCAACATATATCATTTCTTTAACATTGACTCGTGGCCAACGGCGCCGTAGCTCTTATCTGAATGGAGTTTATCTAACTCACAGATTCCCTCTGGAAGGCACGTTATGGCCTTGAGTGTAGGAACACCGCCGGCACTTCGGCACCTTGCTGGGGGTTGGAGGCATTTTAAACAGCGACATCATCCACGAAAAGCACAAAAATGTGGAAACCATCACACTAAATAGACTGCAAGAGGGACACTTGTTCATAGTGCAAAAGCTGAGGCAGAAAGGCAGGGTGTGACCTCACTTAGCCTCCACTGAGAAGGGCAGAGCTAGGCATCCCCTAATTTTCACCGATTTTTGCGCGCACGTCTGCAAATGACAGACAAAGCATCACCAATCTAGATTTGGGGTGACAAATACGTTCTAGAAAGCAGGCAAATTTACAAATATGACATCTTTGAATAATCATGACTGGTTCTGTATATATATGTGCATATACAAACGTAGTATGTATAATATACACAGGTAGAATACATGCATGTAACAGAAGACATCGAAGCATAGAGGTCCTTGTGGAAAAAGTAAAAAAAAACAAACAAACACATGTCATGTTCACAAATGACAAGACTTCGTTTCTCAGAGGTGAGCATTCTTCTGTTGATCTACGAATTTAATCTAATTTCTGACAAAATCCAACCAGGGTTTTTTTTGGTGGAAAATGACAAGCTGGTCTCTGTTTCTCTGAAAGAGTCCAGGAATTATCAAGACCATTCTATAGAGGAAGGAGGAGAGCAAAAGAGCAGAGGCCAAAAGAGGGAGGGGCATTAATACTCCACCGGATGGTAAGTAAACACCTGCAGATCAACCAGTAGAGGGCGCATAGCTGATCGCACATGTCATATGGTTACAGGTAAATCACAGATGAGCGACTTGGAAAAGTGAAAACATAGGAAAAGCTTGTCTACCTTTTCAGATTATTTAAAATGACAGCTATGAGGTGTCTGGTCGGGTGAGAGTCTGACTTCGGCTCAGGTCATGATCTCGCACTTCATGGGTTCAAGCCCCGCGTTGGGCTCTTTGCTGACAGCTCAGAGCCTGGAGCCTGCTTCGGATTCTGTGTCTCCCTCTCTCTCTGCCCCTCCCCCACTCGCACTCTCTCTGTCAAACATAAATAAAAGTTCAAAAAATTAAAAAAAATACAAAATATAAAAAATAAAATGACAGCTTTATTGAGATTTATTCACATACCATCAAATTCACCTTTTTAAACCATATGCTTTCATGGTTTTTATTACATTCACAAAGTTGTACAACTGTCTGTTGCTCTAATTTTAGGATATCTTCATCTCTCTCCCCCAAAACTCTGTCGCCATTAGCAGTCACTCCCCATTCTTCCCTCCCCTCACCCCCTAGAAAAACACAAGTCTGCTTTCTGTTCGTCTGGATTTGCCTGTTCTGAATATTTCATGTAAATGGAACCATACGTACAATATGTAGCTTTTTGTGACTGGCTTCTTCCGCTTAGCGTAATGCTCTCCAAGTCTGTCCGCGTTGTGTCATGCAGTGGTACTGCGTTCGTTTTTAAGGCTGAATAATTTTCCATTGCATGGGTAGACCACATTTTATGGATCCGTGCATTAGTTGGTGGACATGGGGGTGGTTTCCACTTCTGGGCTATTATGAATAATTCTGCTGTGAACATTCATGTACGTATTTTTGGGCGAACATATTTTCATTCCTCTTGAGCAGCTGCGTCGAGTTGGAATTGCTGGGTTAGATGGCAACTCCGCGCCAACACTTGGAAAAACTACCAGTGTGTTCTCCAAAGCAGCGTCATCTTTCTGCAATCACACTGGTGGTGCCTGGGGGTTCTAACTTCCCCAAGACCTCACGGGCACACGTGATTGCCTGCCTTTGGTCGATGAGGCATCCTAGAGGGCAAATGGTATCTCATCACGGTTTCTCCTCGACTTCCCCAGTAACTAATGAAGGTGTGCACGTCTTCGTGTGGTCTGGCCATTTCCGTGCCTTCCTGGGAGAAGTGCCTACTGACATCTTTTCTCCATTTCTCAACTGGATTATTTATCTTTCTAGTGTTGAGTTGGAAGTGTTCTTTATATAGGCTGGATAAAAGTCAATCTTTTCAAAATTTCATGAAACGATTGAAACAATAATAAGACATTTATACCCATCGAAAGGGAAAATTTTTAAAACACACGAGAAGCAAGTGAGAAAGTGGTCATCGTTCCTGCTGGGCAGAGACATTGTTTCCTGGTCCCTGCGGATCAGCTTGGCAATATCTGGCCAAAGTTACAGGTCAATGGACCCCGGGACGAACCGTTCTCCTTGTTGGCATATGCAACAGGGGAACTTTCCATATGTCCAAAGCTACCAGTTCAGATATATGCATTGCAGCGTTGTTGGCAATAACCCCAAATCAGAAACAACCCAGACACCTGTCAACAAGAGAATGCTTACGTGAATCGTGGTAACTGCTGCAGAATGGAATACCGCATAGACGTGACAGGAACGAACCGTGTCTGCACATATCAGCATGGAGAAAATGTGGAAGGTGTAAGAGTGGGTGAAAAAAGAAGTTGTAGAATTATACCGTAGCAGAGACTGGACCTTCGCACACTAATCCCAATTCCCTTTCCTGACAGGTTGCCTTTCCCAGCCTCCTTTGCATAAGTAAGGCCATGTTTCTGAGCTATGGCTAAGGAGACGTGAGCAGGAGAGATGCCTGCAGCTTCTAGGCCTGGCCCCAAGTTGCCTCCCATGCAACCCTATTCGGCCCAGATGTTGCCTTTCTGAGGGGCCTTGCATCTGTGGCAGCCGCAAACCCAGAAGGACAGCAAGGAGTAGAGTCCTTCCTTCCCGTCCACGGCCCAACTATCCCGTCACTGACCATCGGCGGAATGCACTTCTATCGCGGTAAGCCACGAGATTCCGAGGCTCGCTTGTGACTGAGGCTGTCAATACCGGGAATGTAACAGCTAGAAAGCACGAGAAAGGCATTACCTCATTTATGTCATAAAAGCATCGTCAGGAAGAAAGTCTCTCAATTTCAAGATACCGTTTAGCTCTAGACACTGACGTCTTAGGGTGAACTTGGGCAATTATCTGACTCAAGAGCCTACACGATTTTCTAGGATCCACCAAAAAGTAGATATTTCCGGCTTTGTGGGCCATTTGCACACCGTGTGGTTAAGACTTCTCTCTGCCAGTGAAGCGTGGAAGCAGCTGTACGTCAGCAAGCAGGCATTACCTGATCTGCCCGCAGACTGTGGTTTGCCCGCCTCTGGTTTAACTTCTCGAGTCTCCAGTTTCTTCATCTGTCAGGTGGGCTTGATAGCAAGAGTACTTACCCAACATGGTTGTTGGAACACGGAGTAAAGTATCTGGTATATAATATTCCATACATATAATCGTAACTCTTATTGTTGCTGTTATTATTTTTATTATTAATCATTATTTCTGGGGCACCTGGGTGGCTCAGTCGGTTAAGCGGCCGACTTCAGCTCAGGTCATGATCCCGCAGTTCGTGGGTTCGAGCCGCACGTCAGACTCTCTGCTGTCAACCCAGAGCCTGCTTTAGATCCCTGTCTCCCTCCCTCTACTCCTCCTCCAGTCTTTTTCTGTTTCTCAAAAAGATATAAACATTAAAACAATTTTTTAAAGTATGTGTTTACACAGCCAAATGTTAAACACATATGTTTTAAATTAACTTTAAATAATTATTTTCTATTTTTAAAAATATTGTGCCCAAAGAACACGGTCCCCTTATAAAAGTTTCTGGATATTTTAAAGATTTGCTTTGTGGCTATCACAAGGCAATTTCAATGTGCTCGTGGGTACACGGACACGTTACGTTCTCTCATTATGAGATAGGGTTTCCATGGATGCTAACTAGATCAAGTTTTTCATTTTCTCACTTAAACACTCTACATGCCTGATAATTTCTTTTATCCCATCTGTTTTTCTTTTTTTTTTTTTTTAAGTTTATTTATTTATTTTGACAGAGACAGAGACAGCATGAATGGCAGAGGAGCAGGGAGAGTGAGGAAGAAAGAGAGAATCCCAAAGGCAGGGCTCCAACTCACGAAGCCTTGAGATCATGACCTGAGCCGAAACCAAGAGGGAGATACTTAACCGACCGAGCCGCTCAGGCGCCCCTATCTCATCTGTTCTTCTGAGATGAACGTGTTAAAATTTTCAGTTCTTCTGGCCAGCGTTTCAGTTTGACGTGGTCATTTCCTCATCTTGACTGTGTTTATTTTCAGGTGACCCAGTCTGACACACATAATTTCAGAATCTTTACCTAGTTTTCTTGAATTATTCCTTTGTCCTGTGGTTACCCTCTGGATTTCTTCTTTTTTTTTTTTTAATTTTATAATAGTTTATTTTCAAATTGGTTTACATATAACACCCAGTGTTCATCCCAACACGTGCCCTTTTTAATGCCCGTCACCCCCTCTCCCCCCTCCCTCATTCCCCTCACCTTCAGTTTGTTCTTAGTCTTTGAGAGTCTCTTATGTTTTATCTCCCTCCCTCTCTGTGTCTTTTTTTTCTTTCCCCTCTTCCCCTCCCCCTGGTTTTTGCTTAGTCTCACAAAGTCCACCTATTCGTGGAAACATATGGTATTTGTCTTTTTCTGACTGACTTATTTCACTTAACGTAATACCCTCCAGTTCCATCCATGTTGCCACACATGGCCAGATTTCACTTTTTCTCATTGCCACGTAGTAGTCCATTGTATATATGTACCACATCTTCTTTATCCATTCGTCAGTTGATGGGCACTTGGTCTCTTTCCATGATTTGGCTATTGTCGAAAGTGCTGCTATGAACATTGGGGTACTAATAACGTTTTTGTTTTGTTTTGTTTTTTGCCTTGAAGCCTATTTCGTCTGCCATGAATAACATTAGTTTTCATCCATTTTCTCTACACCTTTGCTTTAGTTTGAGCAGCATACAGTTGGATATTTTTAAACCAAAGTTGAAAATCTATGTCTTTTAATTAATAAAGTCAGCGCATTGTAGTCATGTAAAAAATGAATTTCTACCATGTCCATTTGTTTTATATATACCATAACTTTTTACTTCTTTTCTTCACCTGCTTTTTTTTTAATTTAAGAGTTTTTTCATTTCTAAAAATCCCTCCTGTTCACTCTTTTGTAAGTTATATATTGTACTTCTAGTCTTTTACTGGTAACACTTAAATATTTAGTATGCACACTTAACTGGGTTCTACTGTTAATGACCGTCTTAGCCATTCCCATCAACTGTACAAGCAGGAATTTGACTTCAGTCCAGATCACCCCCTCCCACCTTCTTTTTAAAAAAAATTTTTTTTTAATGTTTTTTGTTTTTTGAGAGAGACAGAGAGAGTGTGAGTAAGGGAAGGGCAGAGAGAGAGAGAGAGGGAGACACAGAATCTGAAGCAGGCTCCAGGCTCTGAGCTGGCAGCAAAGACCTCGACATGGGGCTCAAACCCACAAGCCCTGAGATCATGACCTGAGCTGTTGTCAGACACCCAACCAACTGAGCCCCCCAGGCGCCCCCCCCAACCTTCTCTGCTGTGTTTCCTTCATGGTTCAGTGGAGCCTCACTTTCATGTTTTACATTTGGTTGCCAATTTTTTTAGCGAACCTTAAATCACTTATAGTTATTTGCATATTCATTTAAGTTTGTGGTTCTTACATATGACATATATTTAATATATTTGTATTTCTATAAACCCAAAAGTTAACAATAAAAATGCTCTTTCATCCTTTCTCTTGAATAATAGTGTGGGTTGTATATAAAATTCTATGCTGATATTTTTCCCTCAGCACCTTAGCTATATTACCTCTCTCTCTTCTGATCTCCATTATTGCTTTACACTACTGTTCCTGTGTAGTTGGTCTGCTTTTCTCACTGGTAGTTTTTAATATTTTGTCTTTGGTACAATGTATCCAGGTGTGGATTTAAATTCATATCTTCCTACTTAAAACTCAGTATATTTTTTTGAGTCTGATCTCCTCTCTTTTTATCTTTAAAACTTTTTTTAATGTTTATTTATTATTGAGAGAGAGAGAGAGAGAGAGATTGCACGCCTGAGTGGGGAAAGGGCAGAGAGAGGGAGGAGACGCAGGATCTGAAGCAGGCTCCACACGGACAGCAGAGAACCTGACATGGGGCTCGAACTCACAGAACTGCGCAATTATGACCTGAGCTCAAGTTGTACTCTTAACTAACTATGCCACTCAGGCACCTTCTCCCCCTTTTTTTAAAAAAAGACTTTAACTGATTTTTTAAATTTTTGAAATATAATTGACATACAATACTATATTAGTTCCAAGTGTATAGCATATAGATTTGACAATTCTATACCTTACTCAATTCTCACCATGATGTCTGTCACCATTGTTATTACAATATGATTAACTTTATTTCCCATACTGTACTCTTCATCCCCATGACTTACCTATTTTATAACTGGAAGTTTGTACTTCTTACTCCCCCTTATTTCACCCTTCCACCTACCTCCCCTCTGACAACCACCGGTTTGTTCTCTGTATTTGATTCTGTTTGTATTTGTGTGGTTGTTTGGTTGGATTCCACATATAAGTGAAATCATATGGTATTTGTCTTTCTCTGTCTGCTTTAGAAAATTCTCAGTAATTATTTCCTTGAATTTTGCATCTTCCCTACTTTTTCTATTTTCTTTCTGGAACACCTATAAAACACATGCTACAGTTATTTATCTTCTCATATTTTCCATTTCTTTATGTCTCTGTGCTGCATTGCTGGTAATTTTCTCGTCTCTATCTTCCAGTTCACTATTATTTTCTTCAGCCATATCTCTTCTGTTATGTTGCCTGCCAATCGAGATTTTAATTTCAGTAACTATATTCTATTTCTCAAAGATACAGCTTGTTTTTTAAATGCTTTTTTCTGGGGTGCCTGGGTGGTTCAGGCAGTTAAGCATCTGACTTTGGCTCGGGTCAGGATCTCATGGCTCATGGGTTCAAGCCCCACATGGGGTTTTGTGCTGACAGCATGGAGCCTACTTCAGATTCTCTGTCTTCCTCTCTCTCTCTGACGCTTTCGCACTTGTGCCTGTTGGTGCTCACGCTGTCTCTTGCTCTCTCTTGCTCTCTGTCTCAATAAACATTAAAATAAACATTAAAAACATTTTTTAAGGAAAATAAAAAATAAACATTAAATCTTTTTATTCCTTTTTACTAGCATTTTTAACCTATATCTTTAATCATTTAAACATACTCATTTTATATTCTCTTCAACTGTTTTCTTATATTCCGGGGAGTGGAATACTAACTTTCTATGTATTATGTGCCTGCTGACCCCCTTGTGCAGTGTACCATGTCCTTGTATATTTTAATTTTTTTAGTGGAAACTAATCTTCATTGGAGTTTGCTTTCTTTTTCTTTTTTAAAAAATTTTTAATGTGTATTTATTTTTGAGAGAGAGGGAGAGACAGACAGAGCAGGAGCAGGGGAGGAACAGAGAGAGAGGGAGACACAGAATCGGGAGCAGATTCCAGGCTCTGAGCTGTCAGCACAGAGCCCGACCTGGGACTCGAACCCATGATCCGTGAGATCACGACCTGAGCCGAAGTTGGACGCTCAACCCACTGAGCCACCCAGGCGCCCTTGGAGTCTACTTTCTTTCCTTGTGGTCTGTGTTATCAGAGCGTTTCCCAAAAGAGGTTTTTATCTTTGCTTACTTTCTAACATTCCAAAGGGGCACACTGGTTTGGAACCAGCTTTATGCTTGTTTCTTGCCAGGGAATTCCTGGACAACGTGGGGGAATGCAGATTTGAGCCCTAACTTTTGATAGGAAAGGGCTATGCTACTTGATTCTTAAGGGTATTTCTACCTTCGCACCCAAATCTGGAAGGAAGGAGATCGTTGTAACCCTCGTTGTAGCCCTGTACTAACAGGTAGGTGAGCTTCCGGTCCAGCTTTCATGACCCGGCCCTAACAGGGTAGTCTCTTGCCTTGACTGTCTCTAAGACCTCAATGTCCGTCCCTGCATGAGGACTGAAGATTTAGTCTCCTGCATTTCCAAAACCGAAATCTACTCTACTCCCACCTGCTTTAGTGTCAGGCCACATGCTTCTCGTACCCTTACTTGCTTTTTTTTTAAGGCCATACAGTACTTTTAAATACTTGCAGCACAAGGCTTTTCAGGTTGTCCAGGCGGCCACGGTGCTAGCCACATACCCTGGTATTTCAAGACCAACGTTTACAACCTGGCCCACATTGTTATCCCAGCTGATCTCAGGGAGGTTGCCTTTGATTCAACACTAAGAAGACCTAGAGAGTTAAAATACAGAGCATGTCCTCTTCTGAAAAAAATACTTCTAAAAATAAAATTAACATCTTGGGACTCCCAGGTGGCTCCGCCGGTGAAGCATCAGACTCTTGGTTTCAGCTTGGGTCATGATCTCGCAGTTTTGTGAGTTCGAGCCCTGCATCGGGCTCCGAGCTGACAGCATGGAACCTGCTTCTAATTCTCTCTCGCTCCCTCATTCTCTGCCCCTCCCCCACTCACACTGTCTCTGTCTCTCTCAAAATAAATTAACTTGAAAACAATTAACATTTCAGGTGTCCTTCTCCATGTTTTAAATGATGAATTCTGTATTCGTGTCTCATAAATCGTTCATCATTGCTGAGACCTTTATTTTCTTGGAAGCTGTGGGCACGAAATGAGATTACACAGCACAGCCAATGCAGTTCCACCAACACCCAGTAGATGGCGAAAATATAACCAGGTTCCAGGGAAGGGCCTGAGTGTGGCCCAGAATCAGAAAGAAGAGAAGAACCCTTTCTCATTAAAAGGAGAGTTTTGATGGAGGGCTGGAGATGCATGAAGTTTGAGACGGTCAGGGAAGCTGATGTACCTTCATCTCTCCCAAACGACATCGGAGAATACCTTCTGCCAACCCAACTCTATTTAAATTTTGTTCAACTTTCTCAAAAGAAAAACAAAAAAGAAAAGGTGATTGTCCAAACAATAGAACAAGAGGACAAAGATGGGGAAATATCCAAAGTGGGGCAAAGTCTGCATTTTACGGAACCTTGTCACCAGGTGGTTCTTTCTTTGATGGTAAAACCCTAGTTTTTTCTTTGCTAGCTTGGGTTGATTAAAAGTGACCCCTCCCCAACCCCCCGAAATACAAAACATAAGAAACAAAAAACCAAGTTCAGTGGCTTTTGCCACAGCATGGACTTTCCTTTTCAGAAAAGGAACTTCAGGCCCTACTGAACTGGCAACCCAACGTTGAGGGAGAGGGAGTCCCGCCCTCGGATTGCCCAATGCGCTGGGTTGTGGTAAGACCAAGGCTTGTCCAATTCCTGTCAACTCCAAAGATGTGGAAGAAATTTCGTGTGAGACAAGGGAGTCTGCAGAGATGTTTGAAACCCAGGACCCTGGGGCCTTAACTTAGATGAATCTAAGTTCCCGTTCTACGCCGCACGCCACACATAGTGACAGAGAGACACACGTCCAGGTGAAAGCACACGCACCCAGCGAGCACACGCACTCTTCGTGGAAGGCTCCCTCAGCCTCCCCTTCCCTCGGCACCGGAGTCCTGGATTTTCCAGAGGAACAGAACTGGACCCAGCGGAGTGGTAAGTGTCCAAGCAGAGAGGGGCGCAGAATGGCTTTTCACAACAGCTAGCTTGGTGGCCGGACGCCTCCTGTTCTCCTAACACGTGACCAGAATCATCAGCTTTTGGAACTGGAGGCTCGCAGCCTGAGAGACCGGGCAGAACTTTAAGGCGAAAAAGTCCAGGGTAGGATTTAGTCACCAGAAGAGCATAAAAGGTGATGCCAAATATTCAGATCAGTCAAGGGAAGGACAGGAGCATGACTTTGGTGGTGTCCGTTTCTTTGAACCGGTTGGATTGGAAAATGAAATCAGCACAGGGTGGGCAGGAAATCCCATGAAACACGAACTCGCTGGAAAATGCTGGCCGTGCTCCCGGCTGACCTGGGGCAATGTGGAAAGGCAGAATGCAACCATCAGACCACCTCCCAGCCTCACCCCTCTCTTAACGTCCTTTGTAGATGTTCTGGAGGTCACAGTGGGGGGCTTTCATTAGCGCAGGGGCTCAGTTATAGAAAGACTGCATGATTTTGCGGTGGAGGGAAAGTCAGCCAACGTGAGACATCCGATTTTCATAGCCTGAAGCCAGGACACGGCAATGGCCATCGCTACTCAGCGGAGAGTAACGCGTAGTGAGGATGTGTGCATAAAAGCGAGATGTTCTCCCGTTGCGTCGGCTCACGGCTCTCCTTGTTTGCTTCTATGGCTGCGGCTCTGTGAGAAAGTGATACGTTCCCTTTTCTTGGTGACTGATTTGACACCCTCTTGTCACATTCATCACATTTTTCTCATTTTTTTTTCCCCTCCAGGACTCACAGTTCTGGTTCTGGTCTCTCCCGGGATTTCAAGATAATTATTGTTCTCATTCGTTCCCTTTTAGCTTTGTGTTAAGCGGTGGTAGAAGCAATCACATGCCTTCTTGCGTTCCTTGGAAATCAACTTTCGTGTTTTCCAATCACTGGGCTTTTTGTGGAACTCCTTGAATACAGATTGAGAAGTTTGCTTGGCTAAGTTACCGAAAACAATTAAATTCAAGGGAAACATTTTTATTTGAATCTCCGTGGAGTCCTGCTTGGTTTTTTCTTACTCTGCATAGATATGAATGCTATTTATTCTCTTACCAATAATAGAATAAAAAACAAACGCATTTTTCCTTCTCCAAATATTTTCTTTTTTAAGAAGTCTGTCTATTAAATGTGTGACAAGCAAATTCAATACTTCATTAGATACTGCTAAATTGCAATACCGAGTATGGTGGTTTAATAGAGGGACAGTGCGGGCACTAATCTGTGGAAAGTTATAATGTTCCGCCTTGACCATTTTCCTAACTGGATGCCCCTTGAGCTCCAGGACGAAAATTGAGAGTAGCAAAAACAATGCCGTCTTCTAGTGCGTAGAGGCAAAGGATACCGCTAAACATCCTGGAATGCACAGGACAAAGGGACACTCCCCAACCACAAGTGATGATTTTGCCCAAAACATCACTAGTGGAAACACTGAAAAATGCTACCATAACAAATGATTTTTCTAAGGAAACCAAAACTCATACTACATGACCGATGTACATGGATTCCATATTTTACCACCTTCATTGAGGTAAAATTCACATACCAAAAAAATGCACCCATTTGGAGAGTGTAATTCAATGGCTTCTAGTTTGTTCAGGCTTGTGCAATCACCACCAAGTTTACACTTTTCCTCATCTCCCCTCCAAAGTTACATTTTAATCCACTTTAGTCATTGAGTCCCCACCGTCCCTCCCCTCCTCCAGCCCTTGACAGCCCCATATATGCTTGCTATCAGCAGCGGATGGCATTCAGCTCTTTTGAATAGTGTTGCTTGAACATTCGTGTCCACGTTTTCATGGGGATGTATGTTTTCATTTCTCTTGGGCACATACCCGGGAATAGAATCACTCGATCGTGGAACTCCATGCTTCCCGTTTTGAGAAGAGGCCAAACTATTTTCCAAACTAGTGCAACCACTTTGCCTCACTCCCAGTAATGTTTGAGGTTCTAATTTCTCCACATTCCGCGTCTTTTCCCTTGTAATGATTCTAGTGGGTGCCAGGTGGCATCTTGTTGCGGTTTTGAGTTGCATTTCCTGAATGACTCATCGCAGCGAATATCTTTTCATTGTGCTGATTGGCCAGTGGCTTATCTTCTCCGAAGAAACGTCTATTCAGACCCATCACCCATTTTTTAATTCCATTTTTAAAAATGTTTTACTATTGAGTCGTTGAAAAGTCTATATCTAGACGCAAGTCCCTTATCAGGTATATGATTTGCAAATGTTTTCTCCCATTGCGTGGGTTGTCTTTTCACTTTGTTGGCAGTGTGGTTTGCAACTTAAAAGTTTTCAATTTTTTAAAATTAAGTTCCAATTTATCTATTTTTTTTTTGTCTTTTGTTATTGTGTTTCTTAAGTCATATTCGTGGCTTCGCGTAACCTTAGGTCACAAAGGCTTACTTTCATGTTTCCTCTCAAGGACTGTATAATTTTAGCTCCCACATTTAGCTCTATAGTCTATTTTGAGTTAATTTTTTTGTATAATGTAGTGAAGGCATCCAACTTCATTCTTCTGCAAGTGGACATCCAGTCGTGCCGGCCTCACTTGTTGAAAAGACTTTCCTGTCTCCGTTGAAATTCCTGGCACCCTCGTGGAAATTAATTGATCACGAATGTCAGAGTTTATCTGGGGCCTCAATTCTATTTTATTGATCTGTCTGTCTTCATGCCAGTTCTACACTCTCTTGTTTATTATAGTTTTGTAATAAGTTTTGAAATCCGGAAGCGTGAGCTTCTCAGCTTTATTCTTTTTCAATCTTGTTTTAGCTTTCGGTATCCTTCGGACTTCCATATAAATTGACGATTTCTGAAAAGCAGCTAGCTGAGATTTTCTTTTTAATGTTTCTTTATTTTTGAGAGAGAGAAAGAGGGAGAGAGAGACAGCATGAGCAGAGGAGGGGCAGAGAGAGAGGGAGACACAGAATCCAAAGCAGGCTCCAGACTCTGAGCTGTCAACACAGAGCCCAACGCAGGGCCCTAATCCATGAGCTGCGAGATCATGATCTGAGCTGAAGCCGGACACTTAACCAACTGAGCCACCCAGCTGAGATTTTAATAGGCCTTGCATTGAATCTGTAGATCAAGTTGGAGAATGTTGCCATTTTAACAATAATAAGTCTTTCAGTCCATAAACATGAAATGCTTTCTCATTTATTTTGCTTTTTTAAATTTCTTTCAACAGCTTTTTGCAGTTTTCAGTGTACATGTCTTACACTACTTTTGTTAAGTTTATTCCTAAATATTTTTTGGATACTGTTATAAATGGAATTGTTTTCTTGATGTCATTTTCAGATTGTTCATTGCTAGCATAGAGCAATAGGAATGATTTTTGTAAATCGATCTTGTATCCTGCAATCTTGCTGAACTCGGAATTTTCTAGTGGATTCCTTAGGATTTTCTACTTTTAAGATGATGCCATACGCAAATAGAGAGAATTTTCCTTCTTCCTTTATAATCTAGATGGGTTTTCTTCCGTTCGTTTCTCTAATTTCCCAGGCCAGATCTTCCAGCGTAATGCCGAATACATGTATTAAAAGTGGACATGTTTGGGCCACCTGGGGGGCTTGGTTGGTTAAGCATCTGACTTGGACTTAGATCATGATCTCATGGTTCTTAAGTTCAAGCCCCGCATGGGGCTCTGTGCTGATAGCTCAGAGCCTGTAACTTGCTTCGGATTCTGCATCTCCTTCTCTCTCTGCACCCACCCCCACTCATGCTCTGATTCTCTCTCTCTCTCTCTCTCTTTCAGAAATAAATGAACATTTAAAACATATTTTAAAAAAGAGTGTTTGTATTGTTCCCCATCTTAGGGAAAAAGCATTCAATCTTTCATCATTAAGTATAATGTTTTCTGGATTTTTTCATAGATGTCCTTTATCCGGTTCAAGAGAGTTTATTCTCTTCCTAGTTTGTTGAATATATATAAATATATTCAAATATATTGAATATTATATATATATTCAACAAACTAGGAAATAATATAATATAAAATATATATATATAAATATATATATATATATATTTTTTTTTAATCAGGAATAGGTGTTAGATTTTGTAAAGGAGACTTACATTTTGGGGATATATTCAACTTGGTCATAGTGGATAATCCTTTTTATACATTGCTGGATTCAGTTTGCTAGTAGTTAGCTGAGGGTTTTTTTTTGGGGGGGTCTATATTCAGAAAAGATATCAGTTTGTAGTTTGGAGAGTTTTCTTATGATGTATTTGTTCGATTTTTGTGTCTGCGTGATACTGGCTTCATAGAATGAGCTGAAAATTGTTCCCTCCTTTTCTATTCAAATACTTTGTGAATAGTTGCTATTAATTTCTGTGTAAATGTTTGGTAAAATGTAATAGTTGAGTCACCTGGACCTGGGCTTTTCTTCACAAGAAGTTTTTAAGTTAGTAATTTAATCGTTTTACTTATTATATGTCTCTTCCAATTTTGTTTCTTCTTGAGACAGTTGTAGTAGTTTGTGTCTTTCTTTTAATTTTTTTTAAATTTTTATTTGGGAGAGAAAGAGAGCAAGGAGAGGCATAGAAAGAGAGAAAGAATCTTAAGCAGACTCCATGCCTAGTGCAGAGCCCTGTGTGGGGATTGATCCATTTGGTCCTGGGGTCATGACCTGAGCTATAGTAACTTTTCTCTTACAGAGCATCAAGTCAGATGCTCAACTGACTAAGCTACCCAGGCGCCCTTGCAATAGTTTGTGTCTTTCTAAGAACTTATCCATGTCATGTGTGCCCATGGCACAGGGCTGTTCATACTGTTCCCTTATCATCTTTTCTATTTCTCTAAGATTGGGTAGCTTAGCTATTATCACTGAATTGTCTATTTCTTCTTTAGTTCTGTCAGTTTTTGCTTCATGTGTTTTGGGCCACTGTTGTTAGTTGCATATATGTTTTCAATTATCTTTTTCTGGTCCATTGACATTTTCATCATTATAAAATATCCTGTTTATCTCTAGTAACTTTTTTTTGGTCTTAAAATCTACTTTGCCTGATATTAGTAGTTCTTTTCTGGTTGCTGTTTGCATGGCATATCTTTTTCCAGCCTTTTGATTTTCAACCTATTTGTTTTGCTTTGTTTTGTTTTGGTTTGAGAGAGAGAGAGAGAGAGAGAGAGAGAGAGAGAAAGTGTGCATGCATGCACATGCACGAGTGGGGGAGGAACAGAGGGAGGGGGAGAATCTTAAGCAGGCTCCTCACTCAGTGCAGAGCCTGATGGGGGGCTTGATCTCACAACCATAAGAACATGGCATGAGCCCACATCAAGAGTTGGAGGCTTAACTGACTGAGCCACCCAGGTGCTCCTTCGACTTATTTGTATCACTGATCTAAAGTTCGCATCCTGTGGACAGCATAAAGTTGAATCATGTTTTCTTATCCAATCTAACAATTTCTGCATTTTCATTAGACTGTTTAATCCTTTAATATTTAATGTTGTTATTGACATGGTTGGATTTCTAGCTTCCATTTGACTTTTTGCTTCCTCCATACCTCATGTCACATTTTGTTCCTCTGTTCCTCTTTACTACTTTCCTTTGCATTAAATGCAGATTTTTACTGTAATATTTTAATTACTCCAATGACTTTTTGACTATATATTTTTTTAAATTTTGTAATAGTTTATTTTCAAATTGGTTTACATATAACACCCAGTGTTCATCCCAACATGTGCCCTTTTTAATGCCCATCACCCCCTCTCCCCCCTCCCTCATCCCCCTCACCCTCAGTTTTTTCTTAGTCTTTGAGAGTCTCTTATGTTTTATCTCCCTCCCTCCCTCTCTGTGTCTTTTTTTCCTTTATTTTGAGTTGTTTTCTTAGTGGCTTAGAGTAAGTTATTTTCTAGGGTTTATGGTACATGTCTTAACTTATCGAAATCGACTTTCGACCTGCTAACTTAATACCAGTGAGATATAGTAACTTTTCTCTTACAGAGCTCCACCCTCTTCTTCCCTCTTTGTAATTTTATTGTTCTACATATTATTTCTCTGCATGTTATACACCCAACGATAAATTGCTATAATCATTACTTTATATAATTTTATCTACTTTAAGGAAGCCAAGATCAGAAAGGAGAGAGACTACATACCTACAGGCTTTGTTGTATC
Source organism: Paguma larvata (assembly GCA_030068075.1). NCBI lineage: Eukaryota > Metazoa > Chordata > Mammalia > Carnivora > Viverridae > Paguma > Paguma larvata. The sequence goes on from CM057824.1 coordinate 145,629,230, forward strand.
AATCTTTTTGTTTCCTTTCTTGTTCTCTACATTTGTTCCTGTAGATTCACGTTACTATCTGGTGTCATCTCACTGCAATATAGCTTTGTTCTTTTCCACCTCCTTTATGCTATCATGGTCATATATATTACACTAATATATGTTATAAGCCCTGAACCATCTTTTGAATAGAAGTTCTACACAATATGGTGTAGAATGATTAGTTATTGTAGTCCTGGGTTCCATATAGGCCAAAAAGAAACACACGAGTGAAACAACTTATTTGTTGTTGACATAACAATGGCAAACTTAAGGGACATCATGACTTTGTGATCTCTTTGACAGACTCTCTAAGGCTGGGTCTAAAGATCGCCAATTCATAAAAGAGTGCTTCACGACTGGGAACTTTTATTTTAACGGGCCAACGATGCTCCGAAACCCTCACAACTGCTTCAATGTCTGGTTTTCCCTGTGGTTATAGAGACCCGGCTTGAGTGGTGTCGTTCGTATTATTATAGAGTTCCTTCTTGACTGTATAAACATTTCAATAAGTATGAGTTTATGCATAAAGACATCTGCTATTTTGGAAAGCTGAGTAGTGAGTGACTGGTTTTGACAATGTTTCATATTTCTGAATTTTAGAAGTTGTTCAGCATCCCAAGTCTGACAAGTTTAAGAATGAAATGAAATGCCAGCCTGGCAACGGAGGTGTTTTCTGACTCATGAATAAGCCATCCAGGTAGATGCAATACCCGTCAGGCAGGTTGGGTATGTTACTAGATCACTTTCTCCACGCTTCAGCGGAGGGTGATGTCCAGACAACCACATAAAGTTGTTTCCGGCTAAAATTAAGAAATGCTGGGAGTTTACCTGAGACATCCATTTTCCCAAAAAATCCATATGGTCAGTGAACAGTTTCAGTAGATTTAACAGGTTTTTGGACACAGAGACTCTAGTTTGGGGCTTTTTAAAAAAATTTTTTTGAATGTTTATTTATTTTTGAAGGAGAGAGAGTGTGTGTGTGTGTGTGTGTGTGTGTGTGTGTGTGTGTGAGCAGGGGAGGGGCAGAAAGAGAGGGAGACACAGAATCCAAAGCAGCTCCAGGCTCTGAGCTGTCAGCCAGAGCCTGACTCAGGGCTCGAACTCACAAACCGTAAAATCATGACCTGAGCCGAAGTTGGGTACTTAACCGACTGAGCCACCCAGGCGCCCCTGGGGCTTTTCTCGAAGTAGTTTACCCGAAGTTCTCTCTCTTTTCCTTTTGCCTTTGTTTTTTAGAAAATCTGTCACCAAACTGCTTCAGGTTTTGACTAAACTCTCTCTTCTTTTGCCCGAAGAGTTGAGCTGGAATTTGAGCTTATTGGTTACTCTTGGAAAAGAAGGTATAGTCAGTCCCACTGCCACCCCAGACAGGGCTGTGACAGGAGCCTTGTGAGGGGGATTCGTCCTTCTTCTCTCTGATCGTGTGCTCACTCAACAGCATGAATATTTAGCATTTTTCTTTGACGTATCGACTGTCAGAAATACTAAGATACTTGAGTACTTACAACTAGTCTAAAAAACTGCTTCACCTCAGCGTCTCTTGGTCTGTGAAGCATTCTGGACGTTGTCTGTTAACTTTTACTGACCACTGAGAAAAATGTGAAGGTAAAATGGTTGGATCTCTGATGAGCTCCAGTCAGAGATGATTTTCTCTAGAATAAGTATGTCATTTTTCTAAAGAGAGGTCATTTAGACCATTCTAACATTTCTATTCTGCAATTGTGTTGTTACTTCCTTTTGCTTATAAACTTTGAACTCATCCATTTGTTCAAAAAATAACTGTGGGGGCGCCTGGGAGGCTCAGTCGGTTAAGCCGACATTGGTTCCGGTCATGATCTCAGAGTTCGAGGCTTTGAGCCCTGCGTCGGGCTCTGTGCTGATGGCTCGGAGCCTGGAGCCTGCTCTGGATTCTGTGTCTCCTCTGTCTCTCTGCCCCTCCCCTCCTCACGCTCTGTCTCTTTGTCTCTCTGTCTCTCAAAAATAAACATTAAAAAAATTTTAAAGAAAAAATAAATACTGTCGTTTCATCAAAGTGCTTATATGGAAAGGCCACGCCATCAGGGGACCTGCTTTCAGTCTCTCCCCTTTATGCATTAGCTGGCAGGTCAGGATGGGCCCTCCTGTTTAGCTTGCTGAGGGCGGCGATGGGGGGTTTAGCTTTGGTCGGTTGCCGGTCCCTGGCTAACATGATTTCCTTCCTCATCGCTTGCACTGGCTTCTTGTGTCAATGTGTCCAAATCAAATTCTAATTATATCTGAAGAAGCCTGTTGTCATTCCCTTTATGACTTTTTAGCACGCTCACGCTAACTCCTCCACCAGGTGTTAAGAGAAGGAAGCCTATATTCTCTTCTCTCTGCCCATGTAGCACGTTACCAATGGAAGAATTGGTGCTCAACAAACAGTCCCCTTTCTTCCTGACACTTTGGTTCTCTTAGGTGCCTTTGCAATGTGACTTAGATATATGGGTGGCTTCCCAACCCAAAATGCTTGGTTCTGAACCTCTCTCCAAATTCGACTGTAGCCCAATCTCCAGACCATTTTCCAGCTATGGAAAACAGGCTCTCTCCATGGGCTTATGTAGGCTCATTTCTCCCCAAAGGAGTCAGGCCCAGAAAATATCCAGCAGCTGCTCTTAGTTACAAGGGCACTGCACCGAGACTGGCTTAGTCCTAGGTGTGGCTTGGGTATTTTGATATTCACCTGTTCACATCCTGGCACTGATTTCTACTTATGAGGTCAAGACACAACTCAGTCACAGTTCTATGCTTGGAACTGTCTTGAGCTAGAAGCAGCTGAACAAATTTGGCTTTTTTTCATGATTCAAGAGACCCAGAAGCAGGCGGTGTAGGGGTGGGGATGTGTGGGGATAACTCGCAATGTCACCGGGGACCCAGGCTCCCTCTTTCTTTCTACTCAGTAGAGGTTAGTGTCTCCACACTGCAAGCGGGCTGGCTGGTATGCCACCAGCAGGAATAGGGAAAAAGTGAAGAGTAAAAGTGACATGTCCTGTTAAGTAATCTCTTGTAAAGATGTCTTCCAGAGGCGGACGGACCCCTCGCCCAAAATTGAGTTCAGGGGTTGATGCTGATGATACCAGGCATATATTCACCAACAGGGCATGGAAAGGTTTGCTGTTGATATAATGAGGCTTTATGGGGTGAGCTGGGCAGGCTCCCAAGGTGATCCCAAAATATCTTAAGACAGCAGAGAAAGGAGACTGCCTTGAACTTTATTGAGGGTAGGAGACGAGGCCAGGGTGAGAGTTCCTGTGTGTGGGCAGGAGCTTGTGGGGCTGAAACCTTCCACCGCTGTCAAAGGAAAGAGCACTCAAGCTTCCTTCTCAGCTTCCCAGATGTGGGACAGAAGAGGGAGGGAGTTGGGACTTGAAAGTAGTCAGAAATCAGAAATGGAGTCAGACTCTCCCTTACACCGTCTTGGCGATCTTCTGCTTATTTCTGAGTGGCTGAGTCGTGTAGTGTTTTGGCTGCAATCAGGGAGGCTGGCTGCTCGTGTAAAAAGAGTTGACAATGTTGGTGAGTTAGGCAAGCCCCAGTCTCTTCCTTCCTATTGTCTTCACTCAACAACTATTGCAACAGTCCCTCCCGCTGTTCTTCATTTGGACATGAAAAGGATCTTGGCTGTCCATTAAAATCAATGGTGTTCAGACACTCTGCTCACTTTCGGTAGGTGACCAGGTCCAGCGAACCATAGCAATTTGAGCTTTCCCAAGGCTCAGAGGATCGACGAGGAAACTCTGAGGAGGGACTAACAGCTACCCTTTGGGCCAAAGTGGAACCCACAGCGTGTGTTCAGTATAAATACAAGCATATGAATACAGACATCTTAAAGTTCCATCATGGTGATACCTCTTTTCGTTAATTGCAAAGACAAAATGAACACACAGTGTTTAAAAATCAGCCTAATTCTAGGGGCGCCTGGGTGGCTCAGTCAGTTAAGCATCCGACTTTCACTCAGGTCATGAACTCACACTCTGTGAGTTTGAGCCCTGCATCGGGCTCTGCGCTGACAGTTCAGAGCCTGGAGCCTGCTTCAGATTCTGTGTCTCCCTCTCTCTCTGCCCCTCCCCTGCTCTCTCTCTCTCTAAGAATAATGAATAAACATTAAAAAAAATTTAAAAATCAGCCTAATTCTGACTTCCAGGTTGAAGACTGTAATGCTTTAAACCTGAGGGAGAAGTCCTCTGAAAGATTATTCATAAAAGGAAGACATTTTTCCCACTGGAAGGAAAAGAGGACAAAAATAGAATAATTAGATAGAAGTGTTTTCCAATACTATATTGTCCAGGGTTTGGTATGGAAAAACAAGAGTGTAGGAGAACATATTTCCCTTTGGCTCTCTAAATCTCTTTACCTGTCCTTCCCTTACAAAGCATTTTTGTCCTCAGAGGTCACTCCCTAGTTACAGACAGCCCTGCAGTGGGAAGGCAAGTCCCTTGGGAAGATCTGTAAGTTCAGACCTTACCAGTAGGTTGGCAGCTGTGACAATGGACACCTAGGGTGTTTCTGGACGAAGGCGAACTTGCAGAAACAACCCGATTCCCACTGAACCATAGAAGCTACGGTTCCTGGCTTGCTGATACAGGAGGAAGAAAAGATCTGCCCACATGGCATGGATGGAGACGAACTCAAAACGAGTTTTTATTTATTTCTTTTGCTCGTTTTCAATATTTTCAGGAGCCAGATGTTCCTGGAGGTATGTTCACACTCGCTGCAAAGAATCCCACCAGAGATCTCTTTGATTTGACATGTACGACACAACCCTGATGTTCGTAACCAGTCCTCGGTTCCCGTGAGGTTGCTCTCTGAATAGCTCAAGGTCACGAGGCCACCAAGCCAGAAAGTACACCAAATTTAATAGCCACCTAGGGCACTTGGTAAAAGCATCTTGCTTTCCCAGAGAACCCACGGGCAACCCGCAGGACTCCCTTGGCAGAGAATCCGAACACATGAGTTCTGAGAAACCTCTTTTGGGTCCTGATTCATTTTTGTTTTTCCTCCCCACTCCCTGCCCCCCGCCCCGCCCCGCCTTTCTTCTTTTGAAGAGCTTGAAGCAAAAATAATTTCCACTGGAGCTGGAAAAGTAGAAAAGGTACTTAACTCCAACCACATTTTTGGTACCCTATAAAAGCTAAATAAGAAATAAGAGTAGAACAATGGACGAGGTCCTGGGTAGATGTGCAAGATCTTTGCAGGCTAACGAGCAAACCGAAGGTGGGGAAAAACATCGGCTCCTTCCAACCTTATCTCAAAATACAGATCAGAGTCACGAGGGAAAGGTCAGCACCTCCGCTCACGGCAAGGAGCAGGGCCGGGTTCTCACCTCAACTCGAAATGGGGGGAGCAAGCGTTTTGTGTCTCTGCTTCGAGGTGATGGCCCGACAGTGGGAAAAGGACATTTTTGTCATGACTTTATCATTCGAGGCAGATGTTTGGCTCCCGTCTCCTGATCTTGTCAGCAAAATTGACGCTCAAGCATTAGAACAAGAGTCTTGGTTTATGTACGCTTTCTTATGAGGTGTACATTTGCACCTATGAGCGCTGTTTTTACCGTCACCCGCTCACAAGGCTTCGAGTTCCGGGGTCCGTGCCCTCGTCTTTCTCCTTGTTATGAGAAACTAGACACAGCGCTCAGATTTACTTGCCGTTTCTACCTCCCCTCACCCTTGTATCTGCAAGGACCAATGTTCTCTAATACACTTTATTGCAGTGACTGCTCTCCCCCGCCCTCTTTTTCGATGGCCTTCAAGAAATGTAGTCTCCCACCGCAACACTGCAGAGGGCTAACCTCTTGTGACCTCTGGATTTTTCCAAGTCCGCAAAAAGTTAAAACAATGGGGAGTTCTCAAAGGTCATCGAGTCTAGACCTTCTTCAGAGAGCCCAGTGACTGGATTGGATGCACACTGTCTGGTTTTCCTGATTGAAAGTGGTTAAAAAGTCGCTAGGAAGTTCTGAAAAATCCAGCCCGGTTATGATAACAAGTTAAGCATTAGCAAGGAAGTTTTTCTTGAGTGTGAGTCTTAATGCATGGTCTGGGCTTTACCGGTAATCTTACACCGGTTGTCTGTTTTCCTTTCAGAGGCCGGTGGGAAGTCGTTTCCCAAATGCATCTGGGTGGTTGAATATCCATTATGTTACAGGGGACCTATTCCTTCTTCCAAAACAACGATAATTTTTATGGAGTCTAAGTGAAAACAGGAACATTTACTTTCTTATGGGGAAAGTTCTTGGAATATTATAAAGAGTGAATACATTTCTTGACCAAGTAACACTTAACCGAACATCGCTTTCACAATTGATTTCTCTTAAAAGAAAAAATAAAAGATTAAAAAAAAATGCAAGCATTTGGTGTGTAAAACTCCAGGGTATTCCTGGGCTCAGTTTCTTTATTTTATTTAATTTTAATTTTTAGTTTTGAGAGAGAGAGAGAGAGAGAGAGAGAGGGAGAGGAGCAGAGAGAAAGGGAGACAAAGAATCGGAAGCAGGCTCCAGGCTCCGAGCTGTCAACACAGAGCCAGACACGGGGCCCAAACTCATGAACCGTGAGATCATGACCCGAGCCGAAGTCAGACGCCCAACCGACTGAGCCACCCAGGCGCCCCTCCTGGGGCTCAGTTTCTAGAAAGGCCCACCTCCCATGAAGGGTTTCCAGTCGACAGGTGGTACCAGTCATCAGCGCATTGCTTACAATAGAAGTTACACGTGTGCATTATTACTGCTCTTGAATCTAATAAACACACTCCAAATTGTTAATTTGTTCCAATTATTCAAAGATTCTCCATGATTTACTGGAATTGATGAGTATGCAAATATTATAATAAAAAAAAAAAGCCCAGGAGAGAGAGCATCATGGAACATATTGTACCTTATTGTAAAATAAAAATAGCCTTGGACGGCCCTGGAATGTGTTCTAGCAGCCTAATCAGTTCTTTACTGTGGTTTTCCTGCCGGTCGGGGAGCCCTGCGTCACAGAGACTGCATGCCAAGTGACTGGTTTGCGTTTTGGTAAGACATGTTTTTCTTGCTGAGAATTTTCAGGTCTGCTGTTTCCCCAAGTGCGAGGCAGCCAGGTCTCCTTCCTGTGTTGCTTTCGTTCCGGGTGTCTCATCGAAGGCTGGGGTCTTGGAGCTCAGGTCACCAGCGGACTGGAGGAGCCTGCAGCCTCTGCACTGAGGCCCTGTCCCTGGCGAATGCCAAGGATGGGGGCGACCCACTGGAATTTCCAACTTATACAAATGCACTCGCTCTCCAAATCCAGACACTGGGCTACAAACAGCAAATTCACGAGCATGTGTACAGTTGAGGCAACTACCTAAATCAACTTGGGCAAAGCCATGTGGGATTTTCACCCTCCATGGATCGTGCCGTTTTTTGTTTTTAGTCTAAACTTTTCCAGAATGACTTGCTCTCTTTTTTCCCTTGGTCCCAGTGTTGTGTGTAAACCACATTCTTCTTTTTCTTTTTTAATTACAAATTTTTATGTATTTATTTCTGAGAGAAAGAGAGAGACAGAGAGAGAGAGAGAGAGAGAGTGGGGGAGGGGCAGAGAGAGAGAGGGAGACACAGAATCCAAAGCAGCCTCCAAGCTCTGAGCTGCCAGCACAGAGCTCGACGCGGGGCTTGAACCCAGGAACCGTGAGATCATGACCTGAGCCAATATCTGACGCTTAACCGACTGAGTCACCCAGGTGCCCCCAAACCACTTTCTTCTGTCCAGGGTGGGATTATCTCAAGGGACACAAGAGTACCGCTAGTCACGGTTCCCTCCCCTCTGGGCACCTCTACCCTATGCTGTGTCCCCTGGCCATTTTGTTTTGTTCAGGCAAGACCCAAAGGGTGCATTTTTCATGCTCTTTCTGGGTTCTTTAGCCAAACAGAAAACATAATCAGAGAGCCAGCCCTCCTGTGGCTGTGTTTCCCAGATTGACCCAAAGTTGCTTCTAAATACACGCTGTTCCCTCTGCTGCTTCTCTGATGCTTATTTTTGCTACATCGACAGCGATCTGGGGGTACCTGGGCACCAGGATTTCACATGGGACTGAATGCGAAAAAGAATTCTGCCGGAAAGTGCGTGCACCCACGGGCACACACACACGCGTGCACGCACACATGAACATGCACCCTTTGAGCCAAACCCAACAAACACCAAGGGCAAGGAGTTTAAAGAGAGAGGCCCCGTGCAATATTTGTTTTCAGTGTCCAAGGAGCTTGTTTTCAAATTCTCACCATGCCTGCAGGCTCCACAGATTTCTTCCCCAGCCCTCCCCCACGCCTCTCCTACCACACTGGCACCCTTCCTCCCTTGCACACCCCCAAACCCTTCCTTCCCCGGCCTCCCCTCTAGCCATTTATATGCTTGGCCAACTCCTCCATTTCTGCCCATCTCAGTGCAAGACTAGCCTCTTCAGTGACACGTTCCCGGCCTCCCAGCCACCTCATCCGTCCCCATGACCTTCACCCGCCTTCCTTGTCTTCTCTCCTGATGAATGAGGCATTTGTATGTTTACTTAGAAGCTGAAGGTGAAGAGGAAAGAAAATGGGACAGCTAGGAGAGTCTGTTCTGTTCACCCCTCTCTTCATAGCTGGTAGGAGAGGGCCTGGCCCATAGCAGGGTCTTCGTTCAACTTGGTGAATTCCAAACAAACATTTGTCAAGCCAAATGGTCCAGTGTACAAGGAGAAAACACATAGTGGGGGTTCGACCCCCATCCTCTCCACCTGGCTCTGTGACCTCAGCACGGTCTAGAAAGAAAGAAGGACCCAAGCCTGAGAGTCACCGACCCAAGTCTTTATTTCAGTAAGAGATGGCCAACGATGGAAATGCAGCTTAAAGATCTGACTTAGCTTATGTCTAATTCAGAAACACTGAACATCTCTTGCCCTTGTCTGCACAATCAGTGAGATTCAAGTTCAATTTTTAGAAAGTTAAGATTTTGAATGGGTTTTCAAGCTACAACATTTTGGGACTATTTATCTTCTTTCTGGCTTTTTCTACAGAACTGTAATTTTCTGAAGGGCAGGATTATGCAGTGAGCATTTTTTTATTCTCTTATATTCCCAGGACAAACCTTGCCCTTGGTGCTTAAGAATTCCTTATTGGAAAGAACTCCTTTGTTTCTGGAGACTTCCTATACTTCTTGTGACCAGGAAGTCTGTTTCAAATGATTCAATTTATAATGTTTGATCTGTTGAATCAAGGACCGGCAATTTCTTTTTTTCTCAAAAAGACCAGATAGTAAATATAGTAGTTGCGAGCTATACTTCCTTGTCACGATTCTGTCGCACCACCATTTTAGCTTCAAAGTAGCCATAAACAATCTGTACACAAATGGCTGTGGCTGTGTTGCAATAAATCTTTATTTATAAAAACATGTTGTGGGCCGTATTTGACCTTTGGGCTATCGTTTGCTGTCTCCTGGGCTTGACTATTTTTACCATAAAAAAAAACCATTCCTAAAATGAATCGTTTGGTTCTCTTGTGTTGTATTGGACGTAAACTATGTGAGATCATTTTCATTTCATCTGTAGTGTTATCCATTTGCTACTTGAATAAAGACTTGCTCAGTGACTCCCAAGTGTGAGTCCTTCTTTATTTCCTTTTTAGAAGGTATGAAGGTTGACCCATTTTAGAAACATACTGAGGCACTGCCTTCTCTTTTTTCTTCCTTTTTCTTTTAAATAATACCCCATTTTTGTGACTATCCTGTTGACACAAACTGAACCCGAGACAAAGCTCCTAGCGCTGGCTCACTAAGCTCTTTGTGGTCAGACTGGTTTCTCACCCACCAGACTCTGCAAGGGAGAAAGAAAGGGCCGGACCAGATTAGATGTGTTTTGAGGAGGGATCAACACGTAATATACACCAGACTGTACCTCCTTCATTCTCCCTGGGCCTAAAAGCGGCTAATTCTCATATACGAATAATACGCAAGGGAGACAAAGGGGTGGACTTTGGTCCCTTGGCTGAGACCCTAAAAATATACCAGGAAAGCAGAGATGAGTTGACATTCCAGGCTTGGCACAGAAATATGAACTGAACCGAGCCTTAGGACCTGACTGTAGACCTTGGTCTTTCCTCTCCTGGTTCCTCTCCTGGTTGAACACCGTTCAACTTCATTATTGTCATGATGCTGAAAACACTACCGGAAGGAAGTTACTAAAGGTTACCAGTTGTCTCATAGTCCCCTCTCCTGAGAACCTTCTCATCTGAAACTAGGCTGTGAGATCACCTTATAAATGATTCCACTTGTATATTCTTTTACAAACGTGATGGAGGGGGCACTTGGATAGCTCAAGTCAGTTAAGAGTCTGACTCTTGATTTCAGCTCAGGTTATGATCTCGCTGTTCGTGACTTGGAATCTCTCATTGAGTTCTGTGCTGACAGCGCAAAGCCTGTTTGGGATTCTCTCTCCCTCCCTCTCTCCTCTCTCTCTCTCTTTTTCTCTCTCTCTGCCTCTCCACTGCTCTTTCTCTCTCTCTCTCTCTCTCACACACACACACACAAAATAAATAAATATACTTTAAAAAATAAATAAATAGGGATGCCTGGGTGGCTCAGTTGGTTAAGCATCCGACTTTGGCTCAGGTCATGATCTTGCTGTCCCTGCGTTCGAGCCCCATGTCAGGCTCTGTGCTGACAGCTCAGCGCCTGGAGCCTGTTTTGGATTCTGTGTCTCCCTGTCCTCTCTGCCCCTCCTCCACTCCCACTCTGTCTCTCTTTCTCTCTCCCTCAAAAGTAGATAAACATTAAATAAATAAATAAATAAAAATTAAAAGAAGAAGGATGTCTACAGCTAGCAATCAAGCAGGACTCCAGTCTGAGGTCATGTGTTCATTTTTGGCCATTTCTGTTCTTCATAGCATGGTCCATTACTGCAGCCTAGTTAACCCTGAGGTGACCCAACATGGGTGTCTATAAAATAGAGTGATTCAGAGTGTGAGCTTTGAAGCGAGACTTAGATTTGAATCTCTGTGCCTCGAATTACTGGCTATTTGGTCTTGGGCACATGACTTAACCTAAAGCTTAGTTTTTTCATCTATAAATTGGAAAGGATATTCCTTATCTCACAGACGCTGATTTGTTGGCAGAGAGGGGCAGAGAGAGAGAAAGGGAGAGGGAGAATCCCAAGCAGGCTCTTCACTGTCAGCACGGAACCTGACACAGAGCTTGAACTCACAAACCGTGAGATCATGACCTGAGCCAAAACCAAGAGTCAGGCTCTTAACCAGTTGAACCACCCAGGGGCCCCTGATTTGTTAATAGGATAGAAAAGGCACTATTAGAATAAAAAACTTAATAGTTTATTATAATTAAACAAGATAGTGGATGTAATATACCTAAATCAAATTCCCAATCCATGGTAAGACTTCAACCAATGACAGTTTTTATCATTAAAACCAAAATAAATGGTGTGTCTGGGCCAGAGTCTCAATTTCTTTTCTTATGGGATAATGGCTCAAGAATAAGAACCAAGCCCATGAATCAAGTCTTGATTTTTCTTGAGCAGTGAGCTCACTGGAGTTTTCTTGTGTTGCCAAGTACAATCAGATCCAGGGATATCGGTTACTGTCGGCATACAATGAGGACAAACTTTTGGAGGAATCTTTCTGCAGAATGCAGGCCAAAAATAAAAATTCCGGGCTGCCTTTGATTTCCTTTGGATTCGCAGCAACTCACGTGAGGGCCGAAGATATTTCCATATTCCCTACTCTCTGCTGGAGGTGAGGAGATGCGTTACAGTAGCCCGAAGGGAATGTTTCTATAATCTTGGTTAAAGTTAGCGTTAATCATTTAGGCAAAGCATCACCATCTCCAGTGCTTGATTTTAATTAAAAAAAAAAAAAGTAGAAATATATCACAAAGCAAGTGGAATTCCAACATAATCTTTAGGTGGTAAATTATGTTTCGTGTTGCCCTACCTTGGGACTACAATGCTGGCTACCTGGCCAATACGCTGTGTGTGTGTGTGTGTGTGTGTGCGCGTGCACGCATGTGTGTGTTGAAGGGGTATGTATTTACCTAGTTGTCTATCAGACTGGTAGAACCAGTCCTATTCCGTGGAATTTCACCTCTAGGACTTGCTCTTCACAATAGTAGAAATGCATGTTTGAGAACCAAACTCAACCTTAGTCCTTCTGACAGGAGGCATTTTAAATTGGAAGTTATCCTGACCTTCAGTTTAAAGGAAAACAGAAAGTTCCATCAGAAAATCAGGAAATGAAGGACAGATGGGTGGATGGAGAGGTAGACAGACAGATGATAGATAGATTTAGTAAAGTACACCGCACTCCCAAGGCCCCCGGGCCCCTCCCACACTTAGCCTCCATGCGGAAAGATGGTGTCACTGTTGTCTGGTTGGTGACAGGTTTTTATGTGTTTTTTTTTTAATAGAGTTTTTTTTTAATGTTTATCTGTTTAGACAGAGAGAGAGTGGGGGAGGAGGGGCAGAGAGAGAGGGAGAGAGAATACCAAGTAGGCTCTGTGCTTTCAGTACAAAGCCTGAGATGGGGCTTGATTCTAAGACCGTGAGATCATGACCTGAACCAAAATCAAGAGTCAGACGCTCAACCGACTGAGCCACCCAGGCGCCCATTTTAAAAAAGTAAATACAACATCATTATTTGGTATTGGGTATCCTGATGTTGGTTCATTACATGTCCCTAGAAAACAAACCTAAAAATCAGAAAAAATAATTTTTCAAAAATAAAGATCCAATGACCCTATTTGCGCGTAGCAAAGACAGCCCCGGCATCTCCCATGCGCGTTTTGTCTGGTGCCAGTTTTCCCATGTTTACCCACGTGCGTTACGAAGACACACACGTGGTTTCCCATGTACCGCTGTAAGGAAGGTTTCCATTACTCGCCATGCACCTAACAAAACCAGACAGGACCTTGCTGACGCATGCTTCCCTCTTAACTGAAATTCCATCTCTAGGACTCGGTGATGTGCCCAGCGCTGCCGTTTCCACATTTGGCCCCTGCCGACCCCTGCCCAAGCGGTCTCCGCACCCCCAGGTTTCCACTGCATCCTTACGGCTGGTAGGAGCGCATTGCGTCGCAAGGAACAGCGAACACCGTCCGTGCACTCCCCACCCCGTGTCTCTGCCCCTCCTCACCTGCACACGTAAGCAAGCGTGTTGTATCTCTATTTGTCAGTATCAGGTAGAGTCAACACATCGGCAGCAAACAAGAAATCGAAGGTGTGTTTGCACAACGTCAAATGTTATTTCAGGTTCTATCACCAAGATTGGAGATAGATTCTCATGCTTGATTTCTGAGAATACTAATGTCCCATGAAAGGCAAGAAACAATGCTTAACTCAGTGGCATGAACTGTATAGCTTATCACTGCAATGCAAGGCACTTTGGGAAAACTGGCATGACAGAACTTGTTTCCTAGGAAGAAGCTAAGTTTGTCTTATTTATTCAAGTAATCTAAGCTTGACTACTCAAGTGGTTTTTGATAAAGAAAAAATAGAGCGATACTCAGAAAACCCTCCGAAACACTTAGACTTGCACTACTGTCCTTGGAAAAAGAAGCAGGACTTGTGGGGAATGAAAGCATTTGGGATATTTTAGGCTGGCTCCCAATCTCTGCGTGAGGACTGGGGAAAACACAGCAGATCTTGGAGGAGTCCAAGTGCCCCACAACCGAGCTGTCCCGCAATTCATTTCAAATGCAGAAGAAAAGAGCATCTAGGCAGCAGAACGGGGATTTGCACAGGACCATTAGTGGGGGTGTGGGTTCAGGCAAAACAAGGGAGCATCCCGTCACGGTGGCCAAGCGTAATGGGCAGGAAGAGTGTCTTGATACCAACCCCCATCCCCCTAAACCCTGCTCCCCGGGGGTCCCCCAACAGAGTGTTCGTGGAACCAGACACATCCCTCTCCTTCATCTAAACTGTACATGAACCCAGGAGATAAATTTACTTCCCTTAGTTCACTGGTGCACAAACCAGCTCCGATGAGTCCGTCACCTTCCCCTCCCCCCCCCCCCCCCCCCCCCCCGCCCGTCATGCAGTCAGTGCATTCTAGAATCAAATCCACGCCTCGGCGAGACTAAACCTATACTTTTTCCCCATTCCAGTGTACTGTTTTGCCAGCAAGAAATCATCTCACAGTTCAGCATTCTGAGGCCAGGATTACATTTTTGGTTCCATGTGTTCTGTTAGTCTCCACACTGCAGAGTGAGAGCTGACAAGTAAGATAAGAGATACCATTAAACAATTTGAGAAACAAAACATGATGCTGTTTGCCCTAGATCGCTGGGAGTCTAAGCCGATAACCCGAGTGTTCCTGTTGGTGCGCATGCTCCAGCGAGTGATAAGTGCTATTTACTGACGGATAAACCGTAATGCCGCGCCTTTGGAATCACCGTCGCCTACTAAGTACACACAGATTTCAGAAGGGAGGTGAGCGAAGGCAAGTGCTCGGTGATTAGCAGAAATTCGACAACGGAAGTAGTGTGAAGAAGAGCGAGCTGTAAGTCGATGCTGGCTCTGGACGAGGGTGACCACGGTGGTGAACCAAAGCAACTGGGACAGAACAGATGACAGAGACGGAAAATGGCCTCCAGCCTGTGGCCAAAAATAAATGCAGGAAGAGGGGATATCCCGAGGAGTATCTCTTAGTGGGGGACTAAAGCAAATCCAGTCATGCCATTTCCAGCCTGGATAGGTGCTGTCTGGCGTCGAGGGAGTTGAAGGCGTCACAGCCTGGCTCTCAGGAGCCCAAACTTGCCTCAGAATGTTCCAGATTCTCTTAATCAGGCTGGACCATCAAGGAGAAGAACAGTAAGGGGAAAAAAAGGCATCCTTTTATTGGCATTCTGCATCATCTTTTTGTTCTGCTGACGACTCAGCAGTGCCTACGAGTGCACTCAATAAGGTGAAAGGCGGGATGAGGACAGGAGTGACCATGGACGGTCTTCCTTTTGGGCCCATTTTTTTTGTTTAACACATGTGTGTAGCTTTGGGGAGATCTGCACCTTCTCTAGCCGGTGGTTCCCTGAGCAGCACGGACCCTCTGCTGAGGATGACAAGGAATCGATGGGGTTTACAGCTGAAATTTTAAGAGTTCCCGATACCCTCCCTCTGCACTCCTAACTACATCTTCGGTGTGAAGTCCTTTAGAGTCTATGACAACTTGGCCGGGATCTTTCACTTTGCATAATTTAGCCAATTTGCATCGCTCAGTTTTTCCACAATAACTGGAATATTTGGCAAAAGGCACAGTTCTGCAATGGGAAAGATCCAAAAGTAAAAACCCAAGTCGCTGACCCAATTTTGCTAATAATAAATGTCTAAAATGAGTCCCAAGTGCATATACGTCATGTAGACATAGGGGAGCCGATGCAGAGTCAGAATGT
Organism: Paguma larvata; assembly: GCA_030068075.1. Lineage (NCBI taxonomy): Eukaryota > Metazoa > Chordata > Mammalia > Carnivora > Viverridae > Paguma > Paguma larvata. The sequence continues at coordinate 145,644,637 of CM057824.1, forward strand.
TTTATGGCGTTCTTCTGCGTGGCTATCAGAGATAGGAGCTCTATGGGCTCACGGGGAAGTGATTCCGGATGCTACAAAAGAAAGAGTTACTGCGTAATAATATCAATAACTGCTAAAAAAAATAAAAAAGCCAGAAACATGCAAGGTTCACCCAGTGGGCTGTGCCAGAGGCCAGGGACTGAACTTGGGAGAAGTGGAAAAGAGGCTCTGTGTGTGCTAAGGAACCAAAATCTCAGGACAAGAAGTGTCAGAACAAGTGAGGCCTGTAGGAAAGAAGGGGACGATTCGATGCAATGTGGTGATGAAGGATAGTGGCCGTATCAGCAGATGGAGTCGCACACCTTGCTTGTCCTTTGATATTTCCAGCCCAAAAAGAAAGATGCCTCATTGATTTGGTGATTTATTTTGTTTTAATTTATTTTCTTTTATTTTTCTTTTATTTTATTTTAGAGACAGAGAGTATAAAAACAGGGGAAAGGAGCAGTGGGAGAGAGAGAGAGAGAAAGAGAGAGAGAGAGACAGAATCCCAAGCAGGCTTGACACTCAGCATACAGCCCAATGTTGGGACTCAATCCCACAACCCTGGGATCATGACCTGAGCTTAAATCAAGAGTCAGACGCTCAACCCACTGAACCACCCAGGCGCCCCAACTTGGTGATTTTTTTTTTATCACTAATCAAGGAGCACTCACTAAAATATTCACTGCTTTCGTCTTCCCCAGTTGATCATTGAAATTATTCAGGGTGATAATAGCATTTTCTCTACTACTCCATTTTATATATTCTCAATGTAGATGTGGGATTCCCCAACGCAGATTCAGTCTACTGTGTGTAAACTACTGTATTGGGCCATCTGGTAGAGATAGGGTCCACAGCTATGGGTCTCTCACCGTCTGACCCAGCCGATTACCTATATAAGTGGTTCAAGATTAAACAGTAATGAGATGGCAACAGAAGACGGGAGTCAATGCATGTAACACATTGCAAATCAGTGATGTGGCTAGGCTTCGAAAGGAAGCTGGCATCACGTTGGTTACAATGGCCTGGAGATGGTAACTCTACCTGGTAGATGTTGCTTTCCTGTTTCCCAGCCCATAATGTTAACACTGAAAAAAAGACACTTTCATTGATGGGAATCGCCACCGTTCACTTAGTAAAAGTGGATCTCAGGTGAACCAGAAACAAATTGTGTGTATTTAACATGAGATATAAGGTTGCACCAACAATAGCTAAAGAAACAAAGTCTGACCTGAATAAAGCAAGGGGAAACTGGATCGCCATTGGGTTCACGTCAGCGGTGCTTTGTCCTTCACCAACACCTGAGCCATGCTGCAGGTGGGGACCTGGAATCAACAAGTTGCTCCAGCGGGGGATTAAAGGAAAGTGTCCGACCCCCATGAAGAGCGGTGATCGTTTCCTGTGTCTAACTTTTTAAGCGCACGTTTTCCTGTTTGACAAGTGTATCATACAAATGCCCTAGGAAAGGTCTGGTTGGTGCTAACAAATCAGGATATCATGCCTGTGCTAACACTTTTATTTTCAAATTAAGTTTTTTTTTAATGTTTGTTTATTTTTGAGAGACATAGAGACAGAGTATGAGCAGGGGAAGGGCAGAGAGAGAGGGAGAAACAGAATCTGAAGAAGCAGGCTCCAGGCTCTGAGCCGTCAGCACAGAGCCCGACGCAGGGCTCAGACTCACAGACAGTGAGATCATGACCTGAGCCGAAGTCGGCCGCTCAACCAACTGAACCACCCAGGTGCCCCAAATTAAGTTTTGAAATTTAGCAGTTGACAGCAAAAGATCTGAGGGATTTTTCCAGGACATGAGACTTCCAGGGCTAAGAGGGAGAATCATGGGAAAACCAGAAGATTGTTGCTCGCCTTCCAGAAGAATAACTCAGAGGTTCATTTCTGTTAGGTAACTTTTGCATTTTGGGGTAATTTTTGTGCCATCTCATTATTATTTTGTAAGTTTATTCTGAGAGAGAGAGAGAGAGAGAGAGAGAGAGAGTGTCAAGGAGGGGCAGAAAGAGAGGGAGAGAGAGAATCCCAAGCAAGCTCCTCATTGGCAGTGTAGACCCCGATGCAGGACTCAAACTCACAAACTGTGAGATCATGACCTAAGTGGAGACTAAGAGTCAGACACTTCACCCAACGAGCCACCCAGGTACCCTTTGTGCCATCCCATTAAAGAAAGCATGTGAGAAAGCCCTCATGTTTTCCTGAGGACGAATTTCTTTTGTTGTTGGGAATGGTGGCAGGAAAAGGGAGAAATCTCCAGGGACTGACTCCAGGTTGCTCTCAGTCTCAACTGCCCCTCCGCTAAGAAACCTAAGGACAAGGGGAGCCAGGTTGTAGGCAATCTGCTGGAAGAGTGAACCGGGCAAATGATTTACTAGTTCGGGGGCTGTGTCCTGTGGGATGGTTTAAAAACCAACAGCTGGAATCAAGTTCAAGAACATATGACCTTGTAAGTAACTCAGTGAGGGCCATTCACCTGTTCTATGCAAGAGATCATCCTTCGCAGTCTTCAGGAGTAACTAGCCTTGTCCCAAAAGTCAGAACGTTTACCTACGAGGCCAGCTTTTCTATTGGGTTTACAGAAATACCATTACTTCGTCTCACCTACTCATCCTAAATGATGCCCTCAAACTTGGCATGTTTGATCATGATTGTCTGCAACAGAAGAGGGCCAAACATGTATTTATCTGCTTCCCCATCTGTCTTGACCTCAATTAAGGAAAAAAAAAATGGAGCGTCTTGTGAGTTTTGGGTTGAGGCGAGCTGGCAGTAAGAAGAACGCCACGGGGACCTTGTGTCGGCCATACAGCACGTTATGGGAAGGAGGAGCAAAGAGAGAGAGAACGCTAGAACTGGTCACAGTTCTTGAAAGGCAAAATGATACCATTCTGAGAGATCCGTGTACTCTACAGAGATGTTGAACGCTTGTCAGTGACCAGCCACTGAAGCGCCAAAAGCGAAGGGTGAGCTCTGGGGACGAGGGCTGCTGCCTGCTTCCATGCTGACTTAAATGTCTGGGGACACTATTTTGTTTCTAGCCTGCTCTGGTGTAGTGTCCACTAGAAGAGCTTCTGATGCTTGAGGCTTCAGACAAATTATTCTCATTGTTCTATTTCTCAGTATATCAGTCTGAAGCTCCAAGCCCATCAGCCAAATCTGGGGAAAGAATGAGTCAAATAACCTGTCCTCACATCGCGACAGCCTCACACTGATACCCACAGCTCTTTTTATACCAATATGCACTCTGACATAGGTTTCTGCCATTTGAATAAATTATCTGGGTACAAACGTGTGAAAGTAGGGACTAACAGAGTACGGCACAGGGTATGAGAACCAGCAATGAGACGTTGGTGTAGAGATCCCGGGTTTCAGGCTCTGCGGACGTTGTGAAGGTAACTCTCCAATCTTTGGAGTCTAACTCGAAATATCAAGAAACTGGACAGGATGACCCGTAGGCTCCTTTGAGCTATAACTAAGCCTTGCTGCCTCTTCTCCTTGCTTCCTTTCAGGAACAGAACTGTTAGTAAAAGACTCCCTCTTCCTCAGAGCCACTCCGTGAAGAGAAGTCCGGTGGGAGAGGCAGGAGGGCGCGAGGGGGAGACGAAGTGTTTACACGAACGGGATGGCTTGGAGAGCTGGCGAGTTGCCCGATAAAGTAGAGTTCGTGGGGGGTTGGGCAAGCTCACTTCTACTTGGTGACTGGAATGTCTGAAAGGCAGGCGGAAATGATAGAGAACAAATGTGAGCTTTGCTCTCTTAGTTAAAAAATTAATATTCACAAAACGTTAACATTAATAAATAAAAACTGGCCTCTATTCTTTTTTTTAAGTTAATTTATTTTGCGAGAGAAAGAAAAAGTGTGAGTGGGGGAGGGGCAGAGAACAAGGGAGAGAGAGAGAGAGAATCCCAAGCAGGCTCTGCAGGGTCAGCATGGAGCCTGACGCAGGGCCTGAACTCATGAATGTAAGATCATGACCTGAGCGGAAGTCAGATGCTTAACCGACTGAGCTGCCCAGGCGCTCCAGCCACTGTATTCTTCTGATGTTACCTTTCAGGCTCTGGAGGTTCGTACTAAGGCCAGTGTGACCTATATACTTTCATACTTAATGAAATACACTTAATGATTCTATAACTGAATCCATTTTTGTTTTCGTGATTCTTGCCGTCCAAACAAGATCCCGGAAGAGTCAGGTTAGAGCCGCATTGCCGAGTTGTCCCACAGGTGAGATCACTTGGCTCTTTCTACCTTCACCATGTTTTGTTCCATTCCTTTTTTCCGTAATGCCTACAGCCCTTTATTCCTGCCTATGAAAACTTTATTGGTTGGACTCAACTGTTCCGTCCTCTGGAAGCCTACCTTCAAACTCCAGGGCAGAGTCCATTGCCCTTCCTATGGGCTTCTAGAATATTTTGGTCATATAGCATTTATTATCCAGTTTATAGTCAGCTTCTTCCCGATCTTGCACTTTACTCCTGGCCTGGGACAGCGGGGTCTTTGTAGCCCAGCAAAGAGAAGACACCCCGTTCAGTTATTAATCAAGTAAGTTGATGTGGCCTCAGTAGCAAAGCGTTCTATGAGTGCTGGAGGGCCCTGCTGGGATCTGCCTGGCACTTTGAGGAACTGACCCTGCGCGTCTCAAGGCAAATTCAAAATTTTAGTGCTGAGATCCCCGATTTTATTTTGATTGGGAAACTAATGTAGCAGAGGAGGAGGGTGGCAGATGCTGAGGGGGTGAGGGTTCACTGTAAGGGGGAGCCCTGTGCCGGTGGAAGGGATCACTTCCGGCACTCACAGGGTGACCTGAGGCCCCTGGTGGTCTGTCTGCCCAGATCCCCTTGGACCTCCTGCCTCGCTTCTCAGTGAGGATGTTTCACCCCCATCCACCATCTCCTTAAGGCCTAGCCCTTGGGCTGCCTGAGCCACTTCCTTGCAGAGGCAGAAAGCCCAAGCACTGGGGAAGCTGGATGCCCCATCAGCCCTTCTCCTCCTAGCAATGGTGGCCGGGGCACGAGCAGGAAAGCCCAGCTCCCTTATCTAAGATGCCGCTTTCACTCCAGAACCCTCTCCAGATTCTGGCCTGACCCTAAAACTGTCCCCTTCCTTAACTTCATCCCTCTCCTGCCTGCCTCCCCTTCTCTCCTTCGAAGTGCTTCCAGGAGCACGTGAGTCAATCACAAGTGCACCCTTGTCGCAACAGCTGCTTCTAGAAAGCCACTCCAAGGCAAGTTCAGCTCTATGACTTCCTGAGGCGAACCTCCCATCGGCAAGGTCAGAGACAAGCGGGGCCCCAGCTCTGGTCTGCAGAGTCTAGGAAGGATTGAAATGGGCATTCTTCGTTCTCCACGGCTCACCCACATTCGGGGGACAGGAGCCGTGGGAGCAACGAGGCAGCCGGCCACATCCCTCGGAGCCTGCGCAGGGCACCTGAGGCCGGGGGGTCATAGGCGGCTTCCAGGAAGTTTTACCAACTGACATAATCCTCCGTAAACAGTCCCGTATCTAATGCGACTTAAACAGATCCATTCAAAGGTAAAAATGTCCTTATTTCCTTTCATCGTGCTTGAAGGTTTTTTATGTCTCGATTTAAGCCAAGATGAGAATTGGACACACTATAGCATTTTCTTTTTCTTTTTTGGAAATGATTCTTGGGAAATGGCTCTCCTGAAAGACCTAGGTCTTGTGATCTTTTCTGTCCGGTGTTAAGACAGCACTTTAGGACTTTGGATAAAAATTCAGACTTTAGATGTGTACTCTATTCAAATTTGACACATGTAGAGTCTTGCTTCGATTAACTGGGAAGGAAGGAAGGAAGGGAAGGGAAGGGAAGGGTAGGGAAGGAAAGGGAAGGGAAGGGTAGGGAAGGAAAGGGAAGGGAAGGGAGGGAGGGAGGGAGGGAGGGAAGGAGGGAGGGAGGGAGGGAGGGAGGGAGGAAGGAAGGAAAGAAAGAAGGAAGGAAGGAAGGAAGGAAGGAAGGAAGGAAGGAAGGAAGGAAGAAAGATGTACCGAACACTCATTCACGTTTACTTTTTATTTTAGGCGAAAAGATCAATAACATTGGCCCTCTTCAATTACAAGATGATAAGCTATGTTTTTTGAAGCAATCCGATTGTAGATTCCAGACCCTTCTCTTTAGAAGTGGGTCGTAAAGTAGATTCCCTCACTGGCTGGGAGGGAGATTGGGTGACACAAAATGGATTTTGTCCAGATTCAGAATTTGTCCTGTTTCTCTCGTTTAGCATGGGAAATAACTAGATCATTCGGTTATGAAGACACGCTAAGGAAAGTCTGTTCCCCTGTGACAGAAATCTCATAGATCCTTTTCTAGAACTCTCCCGCTCACCTCTCAACACTTTGTCTTGCATTTCTAATGCCTCGCCACCTTTCGTGAATTCTGTCACATGTACAACCTCAACATCCGATTGTCTTAACCTCTAGATTATATCATGTAGTCATACAATTGTGGACTCGTTTTCTTCTTTCATGATGTTTAAGAGTGTGTGACGAGTGATCATGGCCTCTACTGTGTACGGTCCTACAAGAACTAAAGCCAGAATCCTAGACTTTCTTATCATTCATGTAGGGTATGACTTGATATGCAAAGGAATCGACACGTGCCTATGTATGCCCACAATAGACTAATTTGAGAAAAATGTAGCCTAACAAAAAAATGCATGGACTGAGAGAGAGAAGAACTGTTTTGAGCCTCACCCCTGACCGTCGCCCTCCAGCTCTGTGACTCTGAGCAAACCACTCACCCTCTCTGGCTTCCTTGCCCTTCGATGCAACTTATTGTGCCGTTTTGGCCTGAGCATCACATTAACAATATTTCTGAAGGAACTTTATAAGTTGAGAATAAGTATTCAAATGTTAGTTTATTAATTAAAGCTGAGACTGGAAGTATTCATCGAGAAGAAAAGAAGAATTAAATTTCAATTGTAACAAATTGTAGTGTCCATTGACAAATCTACGTGACAATTAATTGTTTTAGGGACTCCGAGGTGCCAGGTGTCCCTCAAAGGAAACGTAGTGAACACGACCGGTGCGGCTGAGTTCTAAGTGAAACCGGCAGGAAACGATTAAAGAATCGGCATGATTCGGTCAGTGCTAAGTGACATGCAGAGCGAAAGGAAGCACTAGGGAGCGATTCGGGTTAGGGCCCCATGAGATGAGGTGCCCCGCCCCCGGGAGCAGGTGCCATTGGGCTAAGTCCTGAATGGGGCCAGTTGGGTAAATGAAGATTGGATGGAGAACATTCGGGCTGTTGGGACAGCCTGTGCAAGTCACCTGAGGTGACGTAGTCAGACCTTGAAGTTGGGTTTCCCCTTTCTTGTTATTCTCCATCTTTGTGTTTACCTGTTTTGTTTTGTTTTTTTAATTTTTTAATATTTAGTTTTGAGAAAGAGAGAGCGCATGAGCAGGGGAGGGGCAGAGAGAGAGGGAGACACAGAATCCGAGCTGTCAGCACGGAGCCGGATGGGGGGCTCGAACTCATGAACCCTAAGATCGTGACCTGACCTGAAGGTGGACGCTCAACTGACTGAGCCACCCTGGGTGGAGCCTACCTGTTGTTTTTTTTTTTTTTAATTTTATAATAGTTTATTTTCAAATTGGTTTACATATAACACCCTACCTGTTTTATGTGGGACTGCCCTGATAGTCTCCTATGAATTCCGTCTGATTCTAGGGTCTGGAGTAAGATCACCAGCTTGAAGGCGTCTGTTTGCACCTTCTGTGTCTTCTTCATTCTCTCAAACCCTGAGCCCGCAGGAGCCCAGCATCTCCTCTGAGGATCCGCCATCCTCTTGCAGGCTGAAGAGGAGGCCTTTGCTTCCCGGGAAGGAGAAGGACAAAAGGGAAGGGCGCACCATTTCCACCGGAGAATCAGAACAAAGGGAATGATTGACACCAGGGCTTGGAGTGGGGGTGGGTGGGAGGAGGGAGACAAAATAGGGAGTTTCAGACTTTCCCCCTTAAAAACGTGAATACCTCCTCACCCCTTCCTGCCCCCATTTAGCTCGGGCCCCCTGAAAAGGTACAGCTGTACCCAGCATGGAGCGAGGACCCCAAAAGTCAGGGGAAGGGAGGTATCATTTGCCTCCAACAAATCAATCAAGTCATACCCTCTTTCTTCCAGCGTGAAGCAGCTGCAGAGCCCTGACCCCGCCCAGGTGCCTGCGCAGGGGGTGGGGGGGGGTGGTGAGGAGGCCACCGTTGTCTTTGTGACGGAAGGCCTTCGCTTCCCTGGCCTTGCCTTCCACCCCATGCAAGGGATCTCACTGGGGAAGGTGTCCGTGGGAAAGTCATCGTCTTAGAGTTTGCCAGGGCCCCGTGCGCTCTGGCCACGTGGAGCCTGGAGACCCACACGGGCCTCCCTTGGCACGGTGGCCGCAAGAAATGGCTTGGCGTAGGGATATCATTGTGTTCCAGAAAGAAACTCTGCCTCCGTCTGCAGAGATCGAGGCTTCCCCTGAGCCGTCTGCTTCGAGGATGGAAGTCGTGGCGTTTCTCGTAAAAGCACCAGACTCCCCGCACAAATGCTGAAAACTAGATTCCAGCACGCAACCTCGGTCCCAGCTCCCGCCATCTCCGAAGAACCTAATTTTACCCATCTCCGTCCAACTTCTTTATGTCTTCTGACCAGAGAACACAGAGGCTCTAGGAGAAAAAGCCACGTGGCCACAAGGGGATGGAGCTAAAAACACAGAGTTCTTCTCGGTGACATTTTGCCTTTATATATATTCAATAGGTGTGTCATCTGTACGGGTTCCTTCTGCTTTTCCCAAGAGGCAGGGATTTCGGTTAAGATTCATTTGCAGTGGGGAGAGGAGGGGGAGGGGTCGGAGAGCTGGCTAGAAGATGGTCTGGTTATTTATGTATGGTTTACTTAGGCAAAGGGGCCTTAAAAAAAAAAAAAGGCTTTGATAAGAGTGGCCGACGTGTCCTCAAAGGTTAACTAGCCCTTTTCTTGCAAAGGACATTGGTTTTCGTTCCTGCAGGTGTTGGTGGAGCTCAGGGCTGGGTGTCCACGGAATGTTTTGCTGGTCTGTAGATTTCCTTAAAGCACACTGCTGACATCACGGAGCCCTCTCTCCCTCTCCCTCTCTCTCTCTCCCTCTCTCTCCCTCCCCCCACTCCTCCCTCCAGGTCCCTCCTCCCTCTGCTCAATCTCTCCCAATCTCTTTCCTCCTCTCTTCAGTTCCTTCAGGTAAATCCTCCTCAAACTTGTACCAACTAGTTTTTGACTGACAGCGAACAGCGAGAGACTTTTCTTCGCTCTGAGAGAACCCAAACACCTACTTTCCCAAGGCGACTCACTTCACCTGGATCGGTTCTTTGCCGGGTCCTCGCCTCCCGTCTAAGCCAGGAGCCCGGTGCACGGCGGCAGGTAAGAGGTACGCGCCTCGGTCACTACCAGGGGCCCTGGGCCGGCTGCAGAGTTTTCTGCAAAACCGTACTCCAAGGCAATGAACGGCTGGTGACTCTCCTAAAAACTCACTTAAATCATTCAAAACATCCCAGCTTATCTGGAGGAGATTTCCAAGTGCTGTTTGCATGTGGAAAACGGGTTTTTTCCTTAATGATGGGGCAAAAAGAAAAAAAAAAGGGCTTTTAGTCTTGCCTGTGAAACCATATCCAGATGTTGTCCTGTTTGCCGCGGGTGTAAGCGATCTAGGTGGAGAGGGAAGGACCGACTCCGGCTGCTCCTCGCAAGTGTGTTCTCTCACGGTGACTGTCAGAGCGGGTTTGGTATGATTTGCAGCGATTAGAGAGTTCTGGGGTCGTTCTCGGGCTGTTAGTTTCCTTTGTCCGGGGAGGAGTCAGGGTAGGTTGCTGTAAGGCGAAACCTCACTGGGATCTTTTAAAATCTGTTACCTATCCTTATGAGAGAGAGAGAGAGAGAGAGAGAGAGGGAAAAGTTACGTAAGTTTTCCACGGTAGGTAGGAGGAAGGCAAACAGTTCTGACTTTGGAAGCATTGTGCACCCTCGTCGCAACCCGGCGGGGGAATGTGTCTTAGACCCCGGGTGTGATTTCCCTTGGGTTTACGCGGCTCTCCGCGAAGCGGGGTTACTCGGAGCGAACTTTCCACCCCGCGCCCCGTGAGGCTGGCGTTTTATCTCCTCACTGCACTTCCGCGTCTAGTCGCCCGGAGGAGGTAAAGGACTCGCCTCTCCACGAGGTGTTTCTTGACCTCCCGACCTCTTTCCGCCGCCGGGGTGGGAAACTGACAACAGAATGCCGTGTTCGGCGTGAGGAAACTGACAACCCCAATCCCGGGTCCCGCTCAGTGCACGCGTGCCCGTTGATTTCTTCTGAGCGGAAAATATTTTAATCTTTTTTTTTTTAACCTAAAGGAAGAATTTTGAAAAAAAGAAAATGACAAGTGCTCTGTAAAGTCCTTTCTTTGAAACCCCGAAATCCCACTGACACGGGCGCACGATTGACTGCCATCCCGGACCCTACCCTACCTCGTCCTGTCTCGTAAATGTCGGAACGACTGCGTGACGACAGACCAGCCGTAGCCTTGGGTGACAGATTCTCTCAATTTAAACCCAAGGATCCAAAGAAAAGAGTCAGAGGCAGGCACCGCTCGTGCTCAAACGCCATCCCTTGGTGGAAAGCGTCAGCGAGCTTGCTGTGGGACGAGTAAGCACTTCACCTCCGCTCTTCCTTCCCTGGGAGTTTTGTTTTTAGCCGTTTTCCTTCTTTTCTAACTGCAAATGGAATCCAGGAGCATGTGGGGGGTTGAGGGGGGCGACCCAGGGGTAACGTGGCCACTCGTCCCTCGAGGTCGGAAAACAGAAGAGTTTAACCAGATCGGGGCCATCAGTGTCTCAGAAACGCTAGTCAGGTAACGGAGCTGACTTGTCTTCACTGAGCTAAATAAACGCCTAAGTCGTTGGGGGACTGCAGGAGAGACGAGGTGGAACGTGCTGATTCTGGAAGCGTCAGGAAAACACGCTTTCGAAAGGCCCTCCCGCCCTCTTACCAGCTCCTTCCTCCACCAACCGTTGTGGTCATTTCACGGAAAGTGCTATTTCCCCAGTTTCCTCTCCTCACACTTCGAACTGGTTCTGGAAGGGGGGCGGGGAGAGTGGGACCCGGGCTTCCCACGCCAGCGGGCGCGACAGCCCATAAAGGCAGGGCTGCTGGCTCCTTCTCCTCGCGCTCAACTCACTCCTGCTCTGCGCTGGCGGGGAGCGGAGCTCCACGGGGCTGCGCTTTCTTGTCGTGGTGAGTGTGCATGTGCGTGCGTGCGTGTGTGTGTGTGTGTGCGTGCATGTGTGCGTGCGTGTGTGTGTGATTATACACCTGAAAGACAGCAACATGCTTGGTACAAGGAAAACCACCGACGTGTAGCACCGACGGCACAGAGGCAGGCTTTTTCAGACTCAATCAGGAAATGTCCAACCCTTGAAAGAGCCTTTCCTGCGCACCCCCTCCTCGGAGAGGTGACAGAAAGCAACCCGCTGACTGCCTCGCATGCCTCACAGCGGAGTTCTGGGTTGTTCGTGGACCGTCCTTGCCTGTTGTCTGCGTCAGAATCTTAGAACCAACACGAGCAGTCCGTAGATGGAGCCGTCAGCGTGGTAGGGCACAGACGACTAACACCCTGTTCGAGGCATATAAACCTCCCTAATCGTTTCCTGCAGTCTTTAATATGTAAGTAATTCAGCAACCGTCTTTTCGCCTGCAGAAATTAAAAAAAAAAATTTTTAATGTTACTTTTGAGAGAGAGAGAGAGAGGCAGAGCGTGAGTGGGGGAGGGGCAGAGGGGGAGGGAGACACAGACTCCGACGCAGACTCCAGGCTCTGAGCCGTCAGCACAGAGCCCGACGCGGGGCTCGAACTCACAGACTGAGAGATCATGACCTGAGCTGAAGTCGGACGCTCAACCCACTAAGCCACCCAGGCGCCCCCCACCTGCAGCAATTTAATTAAGCACCTCACACAGGACACAATCGGGTATCTTCAAATGTGTTTTGATTCTTCTTTCAAGTCAGAGTAACTTGACTTCAAAAACAGGAAGCTATGGCAAGAGTTAATGTTAGTTTGTGTGCTTGCAAAGAGGGTGTTGTGTGTTAATGGACAGATGACGCAAGAGGCATATCAGACTGGGATTATTACCATCCTTCTGTCTCCTCTGCCCTTCACCTCCGTGTCACAGAGCCACCTTGGCAGTGGGGCCATGGCAGGGCTGGGTGGTGGGGTAGCCCTACTCTGTGCCCCCAAGGATGCGGTGCCCGGGAGGCAGATAGCTCTGAACCGACACGCCCGGCTCTCTGCTGCCGTTCGGGTAGCTTCCCCAAGCCGGTTTACCAGGCAGGCAAAGGGGGCCGTGTGGCCAGAAGTGAGCAGTTCTAGAAACGCCAGACCTTCCCCTCAACTAAAGGACAAGAGGACGGCCTGCTTCCTCACCTCGACAGGGAGGATGGAGGGCACGGAAAGAGAGAGAATAATTTATAATCTAAAAAATATGGGCTGGGAAGAAAGTTTTATTTCGCAAGTGTTACTTTGTTGAGGTGAAAGGGGGAAAAGGAGCAAATGCCACAGTCCTGCCTTGAGACAGGGCAAGAAACCGGAATCTGACGAGTGTCGCCAGATGTTCTGTGGGTGAGTTCAGCCAGTGGGGAGGGCTTCTCCGGTCAGTAGGACGTAGCTGGAGTCTGCGTGGAAATTCTGACCGTATTCCCAGGGCATTTTAGCCAAAAACGCTTGTCTGAAACAAAGGTCATCGGAGCTCGTGAGGGGTCTGCGTACCTGTGTTCCCTTCCACGGGCAGGATGCCTTAACGGGTGAAAAGATCGATAAACCCATCGTCACCACAATCCAATTTAACTCTAGAAGGTCACACGGAGCCTGATTCCAGACGGAGCCTGATTCCAGAATACAGTCTGTGGTTCTAGACTAAACTTCTAGAGCACAAAATGCCGGGTAGTTTAGTCATGCTACGGACGTGAACCAGGGAAGTCCGGTCATGCTCCCGGCATCAGACAGACGGGACACGGGAAGGTCAAGGTGTTGATATTTGATACAAAAACACACATGTCCTAGGAAGCAATTAGCAGTTACTTGGAAGAGCATGTCTCTGCCGCCTCGAGACTGAGGACCGGGAGGAAATGTTGCAAAGAATTTAGCAATGGAATCAGTACGGTTTCATTTGGCTCTTTCCCACAACTCTGGGGCTCAAATTCAGAGCTTTATGGATATGTATTGATCCACGGTAAAAGGAGTAGAAATACAGCAGTTCCTTCGGGGACAGGGGCTGTGGTGCTGGTCACGAGCCAGTGTGTCGCACTGGCCACTCATGCCCCATCCAGGGTTCCGGGCTCTCAACCTGGCCATGCCCCTGGGATTACAGCTCACCGTGGGGCCATTAGAATCTAGAGGGGACTCCTTTGAGTAGGGATCCAATTCTCAGGCTGTGTGGAGGACCCAGGCAGTCAGATCGGAGTTTCAATCCACATCCTATTTCGGCTGAAGTTGCCCCCCTGGTGTCGCGCCGAAACTATGAAACCCTTGTGTGTTTTCTCCAGTGCCGGCACCGGAGGCCCATCAAGATTGTGTGGAGCTTGAAGAATATACAATTCGGGGGCCTCCTTTTAGGAAAAAAGGTGACTAGAACATTAGGTACAAGGCTTTAGCCCAAGTGAGGCATCCTGAATCTTAGTGTCATTACCTTCATGACAAATCCACCCCGCCGTACATAATAAAGCCCCAATACTTATCATCTTTGAGGGATCGGTTGCATTCACTTATGTAAATTTTAACTGCTGGCTGCCCTCTGAGTAACTGGAGAATGATAAGCGAAAATACCATCGTGCTTGCCCCTTATCTAATGATCGGCCATATATGGAAAATGGATCCGGGAGATATGTACGCTGTCTCTCATGTCGCTGGCCGGTTGCCGGGAAACGTAGATCCTTGTGCTGTGGCCAAGCCTTCCGGCCATACCTAGGCCCAAGGGCAGGCTGCTATCAGAGTTCTGTTTTTCCTACAGCAGAGTGTGTGGCTGCTGAAATTCAGCGTGCGCTCACGTTAAAACTCAAAGGACACCAGGCTCGTCGTGAGCCGAGGACCTAGCACGATATTAAAGGCATCGAGAATGTGCTTCTCGGGGCGCCTGGGTGGCTCAGTCAGTTAAGCATCTGTCTCTTGATTTCGGCTCAGGGCATGATCTCACGGTTCGTGAGTTCAAGCCCCGCATCGGGCTCCATGCCGACAGCTCAGAGACTGCTTGGAATTCTCTCTCTCTGTTTCTCTCTCTACTCCAACCCCGACTCGTGTCGTTGCTTTCTCTTTCTCTCTCTCAAAAATAAGTAAACTTAAAATAAAAACAAACGTGCTTCTCTTCTCACAGGCTGGAGGGTTTCCCCCAGAAATGGCCACGAGATGGCCACGTGTCTGGCAAGGGAGAGCCTCTTGCCTCGGTTTCCGTTAATGTTTTCAGTTCTGCCAGCAGGTAACAGGGCCGTTTCTCGGCATGAATGCTTGCAAAAGCCGTGCCTACCGGGCCAGAAAACGCTCCCGCTCAGCGATGTGTGTGCCTTCCAATGTTGGCACGTTGATAGCTTGCCCCCTCCTACTCCGCTCTGCCAAAGAACACAAGATCGGCTCCCCGATTCCAGCTTTCTCACTTCCTGAGTCGCCTTTTATTCCTCCCTTTTAAGAACACATTTGAAAAGTTTATCCTTTGCTTTGAAACGTCTTGAAATTTGACATCATCTGTGCTCTTCCTGACAACGCCATCCCCACACACCCGCTAGAAGCTGAAGAGAGTGTATCAGCCATGAGCGCCTGGTTCCTTCATCCAGAATTCTTTAAATACTGAAGAATAAGAATCCGCCCTGTCTTCTTTATATTTTCAAAAGTCCATGGAAAGAATTTATATATAAACAGAGACAACATGAGATACGGACATAAATACGCAGGTGACAAGCGCCTCAAGGGTGTGTATTCAGCATGAACATTAATAATGAAACTGTAGGTATAGAGAGAGGATTCCAATGCCAACGGCATCATCATACAGGGCTGCTTTCTTTTCTTTTAAATTTTTTTAATGTTTATTTTATTTTTGAGAGACCGAGACAGAGTGTGAGCAGGGGAGGGGCAGAGAGAGAGGGAGACACAGAATCTGAAGCAGGCTCCAGGCTCTGATGAGCCATCAGCACAGAGCCCGATGCGGGGCTCCAACCCTCGAATGGCGAGATCGTGACCTGAGCTGAAGTCGGCCGCTTAACCAACTGAGCCACCCAGGAGCCCCATTGGTGCTTTATTTTCAACATCTTGTCTTGTTTAATAAATTTCAATTCCGTGATTTCTACCTAAGGTCCATATGAAAGATGAAACGTCCCCTCAAATGGCCCTCTAAACAGTGTAAAAAAAAAAAGTGTCATTCTAGGGATGTTGGTCTTAACAACGCTCCTTAACAAAGGAGTTGGGTGTTATGTCACATGACTCGATTCTTATCAATACGAATGCTGGGGATAATCTGATCAAGAAATACTCAGGATTCTACTTCCTGATACCACAATCCACCTGGCCCCTTTGGGCTGAACCGCCTTGGCCCAGGCAGACCAAAAGTGCAGTGAGAGGTAAGGGGAGGGGAGGAGTCCAGCGCCTCTATGACTCAGTCTCTTGGGAACTGGGGGAGACCGCCTAGGGGTTGGCCATATACTTCCTGTCTCCAGGGTCTGGGGAAAGAGCAAGCCAAAAGACAGGAGGGGGTATCCTGAACCACGATCAAGCTAGACAGTAAAGCATCGTCTGTCCTGGGAAGTTCTTCTGGCAAGCAGAGACCTGAAGAGGGTTCCACGTAACTCCCCTCCTGCCAAAAATAAGGTTTATACTTAGATAGGAATCAATCGTAGTCTATAGTTTCCCGTTGGAACTCCGCAGCGATCCTTAGCGTCCTAAAGCTCTGAGAAGTCCCGCAGCAGAGCCGGGCTTTAACTATGAGTCGCATGTTGGACAGCCGTGTTGGGTGACAGAACTGCCTCCTGCCTTTCGCTTCCTTACGGCTCTAATTCACTCCTCTGACGAATATTTCACCCAGTCCCACCGGGGACACCTATTCAGACTACCATTGGTGTGGGGTAGCAAGGCGCCATGTGCTCCAAGAAATAGCATGCTAAAATGTTCATGTTCTACCTGGCTGTGAGTTATACCTTCGGAACCTGAGCCGTCCCTATAGGTGACCGGCCAGCCTTCGGGATTGCGAAATGGCCGCGGGGAGACAGCCCCCAAGAAAAGTCTTTACTTTTTGCCTCTTTGCTTCTTTATATCCATCTTATTCCCCAAGGATCTAAGTGGGTTTCCAAAGACACATCCACATACCCTCATGTAAAATATCACATGAAGACATAAAAAGCAGATGAGAAAGAAAAATATGGGTACGTCTCGAAGAGGTAATTTGATTAAATCGTTTTCTCACTTTATATGAGTTTAACCTATTTTCTTAGTATTTATTTATTTATTTATTTCGACAGAGAGAGACAGAGAGGGAGGGAGGGAGGGGCAGAGAGCGAGGGAGACAGAGGATCCCAAACAGGCCTCACGCCGTCAGCATGAAGCCCAACGTGGGGCTCAAACTCATGAACCGTGAGATCATGACCTGAGCCCAAACCAAGAGTCAGATGCTCAACTGACTGATCCACCCAGGTGCCCGAAGATTTACCTATTTTTTAAAAAATCACAAAGTAAAAAAACAATTAAATAAATAAATAAATATCACAAACTAAACGTACACAGGCCACAGTGGCAGAATCTTGTTTGTGACCTCAGAATTACATGTGAGTTTTAACTACACTTTGTATTTGAAACTGGGTATCAGTCAGGCCTTTTTAGTGTTCAGTGTTACATGCATCATTTTTTTATGCTTCTTTTGAAAGGCCATGTCTTCCATGTCTATTCTGGCTCTTAGGATCTTTCTTTTTGAAATCACTGACTACAATGTAATCGTCACTACGTCTGTAATTTAATTGTCCATAAGCGAGGTGATAAATGTTCTCCTCTGGTTTAGGCTCGGGTCTGGCACGAGGGCCAGGAAGCCATCTCTGACCGGCCACACCTAGGCTAGGGACCCTCTGTAGACGTCCTTCCGCATCCCGGACCAACGGGCTCGTCCCCCTCAATCCGACATCACAAGGCAGCCCGTGCGCCTCTTTCACCTCCCTACTGAGTCGTAAGCTCCATGACGGTGCAGATTTGCCTGATTCTTTCTCGGCCCTCCCAGAGCTTGGTCCCCATAATTCCTTGGGCAATGCTCGTTGAATCAACAGGCATTGACATGAAGGTGGAATTTTTGTGATAATTACATCTTCACTTGAACCATGACCTGCACTTATGCCAACAGAGAACTTTTCATCCGAAGTGTTTTAAAATAACATGTATCTGAAAACTACTAACGGGTGCATTTTTTTCCCCTTGGTGAACATTTCAAAGCGATAGGTCGGCAGCTAGAATTGCTTAAATAAGGGGCACCATGCGCCTAAACAAAGTAGTTGGATAAACCCCATACGGGGAAAGCAGGCAGCGTGCAGAGTATTTTGGAAAGAAGGACACTGAAATAAAACTCCATGGTTTCGGCACGGGAGTGTGGAGTGAAAGCGTGGGGACAAAAACAAGGGAAAGAAAGAAAAGGAGGGATTTGCTGCAATTGCGGGAGGAGGAGGGGGGTTTGATCCACGGTGCGGCCGATCCAGGGCACGAGGCCCTGTCATCACGTTGTTGCTAGTCTCCCTCAAGTGCTATGTTTAGTTACGGCCTGTGTTAGCATACCTGTGGCAATAAGGGTATTTGGCTCTCAATGTGTTTAAAATTTTAAGTTGAAGAGAATTTTCTGAGATTTCCCCATTTTGAGGGTGAAATATTATAGGACTAAAACTTAGAAGAGCCTCTTTTCTGTGATTACAATCAAACGCATCTCACTCTGACTGGGAGCAGCCTATGCCAGTACATGGTGTTTCGGAGTCTAAGGCTGTGTAAGGGTATGTATATTTAAAAATAAATTTGATAGGGGCGCCCGGGTGGCTCAGTGAGTTAAGCCTCCAACTTCGGCTCAGGTCGTGATCGCACAGATTTTGGGTTTGAGCCCCACGTTGGGCTCTGTGCTGACAGCTCAGAGCCTGGAGCCTGCTTCGCTTTCTGTATCTCCCTGTCTCTCTGCCCCTCTCCCTCTCTCTCTCTTTCTCTCGCAAATAAACATTAAAAATTTTTTAAGTAAATTTTATAATGACAGATATTGGCTTGTCTAGCCCAGCCTCCTGGGAATGTTCTCTAACCTATGCGTTTTGTAGCACCCTTTGTTTAATATCCGATATCTGAAGAAATGGTCTATGATGTACTAGCTAGCCCCAAAGTTGGTGGGAATGCATATTTAATGAGTTCCTAATCAAATCCTATGAGGAGTTTGGATAGTTGGGCTCCAGCCCCAAGCCCCTTTGTCTGGCGCACGTGTGCGGGCAGCTTGCTCGGGGGGAGGCTGGGCGGTCGCGGGACAAGACTCAGTCCTTGATCTCAGTCTGCCTGATCCCCCGGTCTGCTTCTATGACGACGTGTGGATGGGAACAGAGGTGGAGAAATAGTAGAAACTACTCAAGGAGCAGAATGTCTGTGGCATCAGGCAGAACAGAATGGCACAAGGAGCCAGGCAAACAGTTGGGGATACTCAAGAGATAGACGGGATCTGGTTAGGACAGTCGGGAAAGGCCTTGGGGAAGGGAGGGGACTTTGAAAGTCAGGGTAGGAGAAGCCATCAGAGTGAGGAGAATGCCAGGTGCACCAGGGAGGGGCGGGGGGGGGATGGCAATAGTCAAGGCGATGCTGAGTGCTTACTAAAGACCACTTGGTGCTTACCAAAGATCACGTGATGTTAATCCTCACAACAGTTGTCTGTCCTCTCTGGGAGGCTTTGCTATTAGCTTTGTTTTCGAGAGGATGGAAACGGGGTGTAGAGGTAACGTAACTTGCTTCATAAGGGGCGAAGCTGAATTTGATGCGAGGTCATTGGCCTCTAGAGGCCACAGCCTTAAGTGCTGGGCAGGCTGGTTGCCAAGGACGGTGTGGGGTTCGATTTGGTGAGCAGTGAGGAGTCACCGAAAGCTTTGGTTTTTGGGGGTGATGAGCTGCACTTTAGGGATATCAGCCTGGCAGTGAAGGCCACTTGACTTGCCGGAGGGGTGTTTTGAGAGGCTGGCAGAAAGCGCGAAGACCTGGAGCCCGGAGCAATAATAGTGGGGGAAGGGAGGCGCTCGCAAGGTGCATTAGAAGGGCTCGCACTAGCTTGGGCAGGAGGGAAGGATTTTACAGGCGGCAGAACGAGCTCGCCACTGTTGGAACCACAAATCAGGAGAAGTAACTGCATTTTGGGAAAATAAATAATATTTCCGTTTGGGACAAAAGTCAGTTCTGGGCTCTTCTCTAGAAAGGGTCTCCCAGGGGGTGTTGGGAAAACAGAGTGGGCCTCAGAGGAAGTGCCGTTGGTCAGCAACAGTTAACGTAATGGGACCAGGTACGGTCAAGGGCATCAGGTGGCCGACCCGAGAGACAGTACAAAGAGCAGCGGCAAAGGAGGGTGAGCATAGGACCTTGGGGAACATAACTGGTGAGGGGCAGGGGTAGACGAGAGGAAAATCCACCACTCAGAAAGAGAATGAATCGTCAGAGAAGCGGATAGAAGAGCAAAATAGCAACAGATGGTAGGAACTTTCTGGAGATGCTCTTACTGATACCGCCTTGACTCATTTGTCAGAGCGGACGGGCAGCAGGTCTGGAAGCTGAGGGGAAGACGCAGCAGGTGGTCTGACGTTGCCAACAAGAAAAGATGGTAGAGAGGGCTTGGTAGCCTCTCCCAACTCGCACTCCAGATAAAAACTCAGAGGCCTGAGAGATTACTGTGGCCGGCAAATCAGAGTCCTTGGGATGGCAGGATGGCTCCCTTTGAGCCTGTCCACGGTGAAAGTTTCTTTTCCTCCATGCTAGGGTGGCTAGCCCATTCCTTTCCCTCCTGAAAATCAACCAAGTGATTCAAAAACTCAACCTCTATCGTGATTATAAATGTACAGGCTTAGCGGGGAGGGCTGCTGACACATGCTCCTGAAGGAAGATTCCAGCAACTCAGGCTCTTTCATCCCCAGGTGTTTGCAAGTTACGAGCTTCAGTCTTCCTGCGATACTCTGGAAAAGCAACAAGCCCATTCTTGAATGTGGTTCCAGTAAAAAGGGAAAGATAATGTAGGGTCCAAATTTGCTAATTACTGCAATGATTAAAGCAAGACTTTTCAAGTTTATTCTTTCATAAGATCCAGCAACCTTGTGAACACAGGCAGGATCTGACAAAGACAGTCATAACGAGGGAGAGAGAAAGCGCAAGCAATGCCAGTTCCCTCCGAACAATTAGCTGCTGTTGGCACCGAACCTACAGCTTGAAGTTAATTTTGCGGGGGGACACCTTCTGGGGTTTCAGTGACGAGCTGTGGTTACACAAAACTTCAGCAAAACATAAACTGCAGTATTATAGTCATTTTGAAAAATATATACATGGATTAAAAGAGTGGAAGCCTTAATTTTCTCAGTAAAAGTCAAATGAGTAATGTTTCAGAAACTTCTGGAAAGGAGAATACACATATGTGATAAGAATTCTTGAAGCCCTCCAGAAACAAACGAGAGAGAAGAAGCCCCTGGCTTCCATAATGGCGGAAGCTTGACAAAAAGAAGTTCACGGTGTTAAGAAAGAGACAGGATGCCCTCATGACAAGAGACTGTGGACTCTAGAAGCAGACATTCTGGATGTGAGTTCCAAGTGTGCGAACTCCCAGTCACAGAGCCCTGGGGTAAGGCGCACTGATGCTCTGAGCCCCAGTGTCTTCACCTCTTTGGGGCATGTGTGAAGCCATCAGCCAACAGTGACCAGTTCCTTCTGTCTCGACCTTGGTTCCCACCTGCCGCACAGATTCCTCAGCCTCCCCACCCCACCACAGCCCGAGGTGAGCACAGGCTTTTCCTTAAGGCGGCTGGCAAGGACAAGGGCAGATTTGGAGGCAAAAGCCCTGGATGGGAGCCCCCACTTATGGGCTGTGTGGCCCTCTGCCTGTTACCTAACTTCTCAGTTTCTCATCTGTGAACTCGGAGAAATTCCTGCCATAGAGATACCAGGGAGTTAAAGAAGCTGCTTTCTATGAATGTGTCGGGGAAGGCGCTTCTGTCTTCTAGGAATCAACAGATAAGAAGCATCCTCAAAATAGCCAGAGCGAGCTGACTTTCCTCCCTGAGGACTTAACTCCCTTTTCATACAGTTCTGTTTTTTAAAACCTTATGTTATAAAGGAGCCCAGAATTCCAGAGTCCAGGTCACCACTCTCACGAAATCTTCAAAGAGATTTTTTTTTATTATCCTTTTACCTATAAAATGGATTATACTCCTATAGCTACTCAAACTCTGAGGAACAAGAGTTTAGATTTGGCAGAAGCTGGTTGACTGGGTTGTTCTCAATGCAAATTGAATCAGAAATTACCCTCGTGATTATTTTTTTGACATCCTTCATTATTTTTTTTTGCCTTTAAAAACACCCAGAAACATTAAAAAGATAACTTTCTCCTAGGTTTTCTAAGAAGAGGAGAGTGACAAAGAGAAATACTATGAACTTGGCCTACAAATGAGCCATGCTCTGGAATTCGGGTGGGTCTGGGGAAAAGTACAGACTTCAGTGGAAAACATACAGGGGTGTGTGAGAAACCCCTGTCAACTATAAATTGAGTACATACTGCACAGGCTGGTGGGGAGAGAAACCACAGCGCTCTCTAGAATCAGGGAAGAGAAGAGAGGAACTTTGGCACTGAGACACCAGGTGTCCCCGGGACTTGGGGACGTGTGCCGTTAGTAGTGGTCTTAGCCAGACTTCTGGAATCTGACTGTCATAAGCACAGACCAGGGAATCTGTTAACTGACCTGCGTATCGCCAACGTCCTCCCTCACTCGACCTCAGCTTCCCAAGCTCCTCTCCCACCTCTCCTTACCAAGGCCTCCAGTTCAGTTGTTCTGGACTCATCCTCACCTTCTTGGCTTTGCCCGTGTGGTCTCTTTCCCCTTCCGGTCTTGTTATCCGCCTTCAACACCCTCCCTTCAAGGCCCACGAGGCTGGCTTTCCCTTCCACGGAGCCTCACCACTTCCGGACTCCCTGGATTTCCTTCCCTCTAGGCTGAACCAAACCTAGAATGCGTCTGTGCGATGAAGACCTTTTCACATGTTGCGTCCCGTGTGGGTGTTTGTTCAGCACGGGTCCTGCCTCTCGCCCCAGTCAGAGGACGAGTCCCTGATTGCTGGGGGCCCCTTGCCATTGACTGAGTGACGGCCAGCTATGCTTCTCAGAGTCCTGCTTTGCCCCTGTGTTGGGTGCATTCAGCTGGCTGTTTTGATCCTAGTCTAATGCGAGGCGAACTTTATTATCTCTCTTATTTATTTATGTATTTATGTATTTATTCTTAGAGAGAGTGCGTGTGAGCAGGGGAGATGGGTAAAAGGAAAGAGCGAGAGAATCTTAAGCAGGCTCTACACTCAGTTCAGAGTCGCGTGCAGGGCTCGATCCCATGACCCTGGGACCATGACCTGAGCCAAAACCAAGAGTCAGACGTTCAACTGACTGAGCCACTCAGGTGCCCTGTCATCTTCCT
The DNA here is from genome assembly GCA_030068075.1 of Paguma larvata. Taxonomy (NCBI): domain Eukaryota; kingdom Metazoa; phylum Chordata; class Mammalia; order Carnivora; family Viverridae; genus Paguma; species Paguma larvata. The sequence goes on from CM057824.1 coordinate 145,667,328, forward strand.
TTTTTAAAAGGCAGAATCCAGAAACCAGGGAGACTGAATACTTGTCCAAAGTCACTCTCCCAAGTACCTTCCACAGGGCATCTTCCTTTGTCCTCAGGATGAGTCCATCAGGCGGGCCTTGGCGCAAGCTTCCGGACTTTAAGGACCTGCCCCCCACCACTACTGTCATGTCAGAAGACCTGAGATTTGAACCCAAGTCTGTCTGGCTCCAACCCAATAACTTTCCACTATTTCATGTTGTGTCCCTATTACCAAAATGCTCAACGCAAAGCTGAGCATGGAATAATATTAAATGAATCTGTGATGATTCATCTGATTTTGTCAAAACCAAGGGAAGATGACGGAAACTGTAAACTGGACCTGTGTGTGTGTCTGTGTGTGTGTGGGGAGAGAGAGAGAGAGAGAGATAGAGAGAGAGAGAGGGAGAGAGAGGACAGGTTTAAAACAGGAAAACACTCCCTGCTCTCCTCAACTGCGGACATTTGTTAATAGTCCCTCCCCTGAACATTATCATTGCCAGGGACAGTCCGATAACGAAAGTTCCGAGGATTGAGGTGAGCACCATTTCAGTATTTTTCTAGTCAGAAAGCAGCGAGCCTAGAGGCTAGAATGCCTCCACGATACAACCGTCCACACCCTGGCTGCGGACCCGGTCATTGTTATTCCCGGCGGAGAGTCCGCATCCTGGCTAGAGGTCGTCATGGGAACGGGCTGGCAGAGAAGAAACACCTGTAGAAATGCATGTGGAGGCCACTGAAAACGATGGCGCATGGGAACCATCCAACAACACAGGAAATTTCTAGAGTGTTCTCCTTTGTTTGAAATAAGTCTCCACCACAAGGGGCTGCTTGGTAGACTGGTGTTTCAATGTTTATTTATTTTTGAGAGAGACAGAGAGAGACAGAAAGAGAGAGCATGATTGGAGGAAGGGCAGAGAGACAGGGAAACACAGAATCCGAAGCAGGCTCCAGGCTCTGAGCTGTCAGCACAGAGCCCAATGCGGGTCTTGAACTCACAGACCACAAGATCATGACCCGAGCCGAAGTCGGACGCTTAACTGACCTAGCCACCAGGCGCCCCGGTAACCTGGTGTTTTTTTTGTTTTGTTTTGTTTGTTTTTAAATTTTTTTTAACGTTTATTTTTGAGAGACATAGAGACAGAGTATGAGCAGGGGAAGGGCAGAGAGAGAGGGAGACACAGAATCTGAAGCAGGCTTCAGGCTCTGAGCTGTCAGCACAGAGCCCGACTCGGCCCTCAAACTCACAGACCGTGAGATCATGATCTGAGCCAAAGTCGGCCGCTTAACCAACTGAGCCAACCAGGCGCCCCTACCTGGTGTTTTAAAAACAAACCACACAACCTGTGACCTAGCACCACGATTGGGCCCTTGACGGGGAGTGTGAGGCCCATGACAGCTTTGAGAATGATTAAAATGTGATTCTTGGGGCACCTGGGTGGCTCAGTCGGTTAAGCGTCTGACTTTGGCTCAGGTCATGATCTCACAATTTGTAAGTTCAAGCCCCATGTTGGGCTCTGTGCTGACAGCTTGGAGCCTGGAGCCTGCTTCAGATTCTCTGCCTCTCTCTCTCATGCTCTGTCTCCCCTACTCATGCTCTGTCTCTCTCGCTCCCAAAAATAAATAAACATTAAAAAATTTAAAAAAAAATGTGACACTTGATCAGATAACTTTCCAAGGCTCCAGAGCCCTTTGGAGAGAATTCAAGTGAGGAGAAGGATTCCTAGTATCGCCCAGCACCTATGAAGCATGAGAAAATGCTGTGTTGCCTTCCAGGTGGTAGTTCTGTTTGGCACTTTCTGTTGTCAAATAACTTTTAAAAGAATCTAGAGCCAAATCAGATACAATATCTTTTTTTTTTTTGGAAGGGGGCTGTCATTCACTCATAAAATCCAAAGTCCCAGGCTGGAATTCCTTGCGGGCCAAGGGCTCTGTTGTTCATCCACCCCGGAAGTGGGTGAGGAATGCTCCATTGCCCAGCCTCAGCTATCACGTGAGCATGGAGCCCAAGGTTGGGACTCTCGCACACTCCCAGGTCATTCCTGCAGAGTCGGCTCCCCCGTTACCGCCCCGGGTCTCCGGGACCTTTGACAGAGCTGGGCCCCAGCACCTAGACTCAAGGTAAGACCCCCAGAGTGCCGTGGCCACCCAGGGTGGTACGGAGGGAAGGGAAAAATAAAACATCCAAACCTCAAAAGACCAGGGAATTTCTGGAAGGTCCAACCAAAATGATTCATCTTGACCTCAGGCATGATTTTTTTCCCCTACTCCCTGCTCTTTTTCTTTTCAACTAATATGTATCTTACTGATTTGAAGAAGACTCCTATGTTCAAATCTCTAGGGCTTAAATATGAGGAAGCACTACACTATGAGTTTGTAAATAAAATATAGTATTAACTTTGTTCGGAAAAAGAGTGATGAATACTTGCACCCTATACTGTAAAGACTGACGTCTCAGTTTATTTGCCTGAACAAAGGCTTGGGATATACAACTATCAGTAAAGAACGAGCATGCTTCTAAAAAGAGCCATTAGCTATTAATTCAGATTACACTTACAAGTAAATAACTGCAGAATTAGCACTGAGTTTTGAGCCTTAAAGACCTTGACTTCAATGACGAGTGTCTAACAAATGCAGCTGTTCGAACCAGGACATACTTAGGCTTCCTTCCTCCAATATCATGTGTTGTATTATCCACAAACCGCACGGCTTGGGAAAAGGGGCAAGATGTTTAAAATATTGCATGATGGTAGCTAGCTAGTAGCCTGGTTATCCTTCCTGATTGTCCAGTCGATCGCATTTTGCCTTAGGCTTTTAGGATGTGCTTAAGGCCTGGTTAACTCTAATTCATAGTTTTTGAGAGCGAAAAAGATCCTATGTAGATTGCTGTAAATTTATCTTAGCCCTGAGAGATGACTTACATGTGTATAACTCTATTTAATATCCCTAACTATTCATTCTAATATTTGAAAAGCCCCTTCCTTCCCTTCTCCTTCCTTTCCTTTCCTTTCCTTTCCTCTCCTCTCCTCTCCTCTCCTCTCCTTTCCTTTCCTTTCCTCTCTTTTCCTTTCCTCTCCTTTCCTTTCCTCTCCTTTCCTTTCCTTTCCTTTCCTTTCCTTTCCTTTCTTTTCTTCCTTCCTCCCTCCTTTCTTTCTTTACTTCCCTTCCTTCTTCCCTTCCTTCCTTCTGCTCTCCCTCTCTTCCACTTCCTTCCTTCCTTCCTACCTTTCCTTCTCTCTTTCTTTCCTTCCTTGGCATCTTTTAACCAATGTCTCCCCCTTTTCCCCAATAGCGACAAGTCAATTTCCCCAGCTTGCAAATAATTAGAACCTCTTCATCTCTAAGAATGTTATTGACAGTCCGTTCCAATGTCCTGTCAATAACTGATCAATTACCCGTGACATCTGAGCTTTCTCCCACCAGAATACAGGCTGTGTATTTTCACGGGGTAATTTATCTTTAAAACCAGGACGGGCCGTAAGATCAAGGGCTTAGTCAGCCTGGAGCTGTGTTAGCTGTACTGCCGCACTTCCGAGCACCAACAGTTATGTGTTCAAAGTGCACGTTAAAGAAGTAAATGAAGTTTCAGGTCTTCACGTGCTTTCTGATGTTTGCCGCTGCCCATGCTGCAGAGAGCTTGGAGGCCATTTTGCCCAACCCTTTCATTTTACAGATGAGGAAAACAGGCCTAATTGATAGCTGGGGATACTAAATTATAGCTCTCCTAAAACTCAATAGCAGAGTTAGTAGGCTTCTTAATGTGCTCAATTACCATATGGATTCCACGAGCTGATGAGTGCACTGTGACCTAGAGCATTTACTTTCTGTGGTTTTTAGATGTTTATGTTTCTAACGTGGTATTTGTAATCCTGAGTCCTGGTAACCTTTTACCTCTGAGGCCTCGCCAGTCCCCAGCTCCAGGCACCTCCTCTCTTCCATCCTCAGCCAGGGTTCCCAGGGCACTCAGCATCGGCATCTGCAAAGTCACAGCAGGTGTAGTCAAGAGACCAGGTCCCCCAGCTGCTTGAACTCCTTCATCCCTTGTCTCGTCTCTTGGCTTCTTGAGAGCTAGCCTTGGTTTCTTCCACATCTTTCAGCCCTGCTCATATTTCCCCAGAGGACCATCCTGAGTCCATTCCCTGGACTACGAGCCCAGCTCATCAATTGTTATCTGCCACTGCTCAATATTTTCCTCTAACTTTTCCTATCTTTCTACCCCTTCCCCGCAGCTGGAAGAGAAGCTTCATGAGAACAAGCATTTTGCTTGTACCGTGGGGTCCCCAATGTTTGGAAGAGTCTGGAAAATAGTAGGTACTCAATAAATACACAAGCAGTGGGTGTAAACTTTCCTCGTTCCCTGTCTTAGGGAAGCAGGCGTCTCTTTCCTTTCTAGGGCTTACCCCTGGGAGCAGTCATGTCTCCTGTCCACTCTCAAATCTTTGACCCCCTAGATCGTGTCCTCTTTCCTGACATCTCATTTTTGTACTTGTCCACTCTGATGAACTACATGGCTGCCCAACCATCTGGCTTCTCTTTCTTTAGCTGCTTTGCTGGAAAGTCCTCTGTCCTCCTCAAAGCAGGCAGTCTCCAAGTTTCAACTCTCAGCCTCCTTCTGCTTTTGGCTCACGTGGTTCACTTCTGCTCCTCTGCAGTGATTCCTAAATCTTCATCACCAGCCCCAAGTGTATTTCCCAGAGAAGAACACTTCAAAGCAAACCTGCTGACAGACAACCTCACGGCGTTGCCCAGAATAATGTTTAGCCCCTTTGATTTTAGTAAGCAAATCCTAGAAATCAAATATGATGGTTTGCTGGATGAAGGGGAGAACTGGGGAGTGGGAGGAGAGATCGGAAGAAACACCTGCCCACGGTATGGATTCATGAGCCTTCCCTCCTTTCCTTCCGATCTTCAAGTTAAGTCTTTGGGATTTTCTTAAAGACGTTGTTGAGAAACCTGCTAAAATGGCCACCAAGCGAACGAAGACAAATAGGATTCTGCAACAATTTCTAGGCTAATTTTGGCTATGTGTGCGTATGGGGAGTGGCGTAAATAAGGAAGGAAACAAAGCACATGTGAACGTAATTATACTTCTTTATTGGAAACTTCTAACGCTTCAAGTAACTGCAGGTGTGATTAATCATTCCCGAAAAAAGTAAGCCCTCCTTGGGGAGAAAAGCCGTATCTGAACATCCATGCATGTACTCTTTGAGGACATCAGTGAATCACAGCCTAAGGGTCATCAACACAGGAAGCTGAAAGGATCAGGCCAGCTTCCGGGAGCGTCTGAGTCAGGACAGATGAAAGGAAGCATTCCTTCACCCGGTGAATTGCAGCACAGAGGAACCCACTTCCCGCAGAGACAGGACAATATACGACTATAAGTCACTTCAGAGAAAGAATTTAGAAAACTTCTCATGTAATGATAAATATGTCGAAACCACTCATATATTTTGAACCATGTCTTTGATCTTCATTCATTCTTTAATTTATGGATTGGTTATTAATCCACATACTGACTCATTTATAGAGTCACGAGCATGACTCATCAAAACTTTTCTCTTTTTTTTTTTGAGCACCTAGGGTATGCCAGGGTCTGTGTTTCTGTGGATATAAAGATGCACGTGGCCCAATCCCTGATCTCAGAGAACTCACCATCCAGAAGGCGGACAGATACGTTCAGAGAAAGTCAAAGGAGAAGAGGTCTCAAATGAACCCTCGGGGGGAGGAATTAGCAGGGGAACCACGGGGGTCTCAGTTGGGGGATCTGGTACTAGGATGGGCCTTCCAGGCAGTGGACACGCTGGGAGCAAAGGCAGGAAGAAAAACGTAGGGCAGCACTCCCCGTGCAGAGAAGTGCATCTCCCCATCGCGGAGCGCGGGTGATGGAGTGAACATCCAGAGATGTGCCCAAAATGGTAGCCAGGGGCTCCCACCCAGAAAACTCGGACATTGGGTAAAAAGTGTAGACTTTATCACGTAAGACACGGACACCAGTTTGAGGGCTGACATGGGGAATGGATGTAGGCACGATCTCATTTTTGAAAGGGAGATTGGCTCTAGAAGGGAGTCAAAGAGGGGCCGGATGGAGGTCGGGGGCCACAGTGAGCGGGGTGAAGCCTTGAAAGGCCAGAGGAGTGGGGGATGGAAACAAGAATTAGACTGCAGGCAGAACTGAAGACGGTGTGTTATGGTTCTAAAGGAAGTGGGGGAAGAGAGGCGGACTGGCATCAGGCTTGGGAGACTACGGAGTCGCTCATAGAAAGAAAGAATAGAGGCATAGCAGCAGCTTCTGGCTGGGGCTGCTGCAGGGCAGCACCGTGAACTCCCAGGGAACGCTGCCTTCATAGGCATGGTCCCCCCTGCATCTTTCAGCAGGAAGCAGACCGAGGCAAAGGCACTCTTTCTCCGCTTTGCTTATCGATACACAAATATATGGGAGCATTCGTTTTGAGACCCATGGCTGCTCTTCCCAGCACCAGAAGACTCCAAACTGCCTTTGTCCATTCATTCATCCATTTATTCATTCATTCAGAAACATTAAGCCCCTGCTGGAACCTCACCGTTAGCCCACACAACATAAGGTATGAGAGCTTATGTTCCAACGAGAGGCAATGGAGGGTGATGCATGAGCTGGGGTTTGAGTCAAACCAGGATCTAAATATTGTCACCACTACTGACTCGTGTGGCCTTAGGAGAACTTTCTAACTTATCTGAGCCCCTTACTTTTGCCAGAGTTTTGCCGGAGTTACTCTGAAGGTAGGAGTTCAGGAATATGAACTGTCAACACCGTGCTGGTCATGCGTATGCTCCCAGCTAATGGCTGTTGTTAATTTGATTATTGTTATTGCAATTAGATATACAGAAGTAAACCCACAGTTCCACCACACTGAGATAAATATTCCGAGCGGCGGAAGCACAAGGACGGGGGAGCATGTGAGGAAAGAGCCTAGCCCGCGAGGACAGGGGAGGCACGTCCCTAGAATGAGCAAGTTCTCAAAGGTAGACAGGAGGAGGCAGGTGAAGAAAGGGAGAGAGCTTTCTAGCAGATGGGCTGGCACGTTTGGAGGTATCGAATCAGTCAATAGAGGACCAGCCCATTTGGGCAACCGTGAGTCATTCAGCACGGCTTGCACGGGCTGCGGAGAAGCTGGCGCCAAGGCAGAGGTAGGTGGGGCGGCTCCTGAAGGACTCGAACACCATGTTCACAAGGTCAGGGGATCAGGCCTTGGTTTGTAGATAACTGGGGGTGCTGAGCTGGGCAGCGGAGGAGAGCTTCCAGGAGATCACCAAGGTTGCACCGTGGGGAATGCCTTAGAGGGACGGCCGTTGGAGACGGGCACCTGGTTATGAGCCTCTTGTGGTCACCAAAGAAAGAAAGTAGGTGTCTCTAAGCCAAGGCAGCAGGGGTGAGAAGTGAGAAGGACAGCTTCAAGGGATATTGATGTAAACTCGGGGTCCTCAGGCTCGGCTGTGTGATGCCACACATTCTTCTCGGCTGAACCTTTTGTCCCTCATCACAACCCAAAGACAGTAATTTGGCCTTTCTTGTTCCATGAGCTTTATCTACCAACGATCAAAAAGAAACAAGAGATGGCATGCAGGAAACACAAAAGGGCATTGCCCGAGGTTTGCAGCCAGGGTCCTGTTCCCAATGCCACCCTCTGAAAATGGGATCTCTTGACTAAAAATGGGGCTGAAGACAGATCCAAGATGGAACAGGAAGAATCGGCCAACTAGGTGTAATTTGGGGGCCAACTTAGGTCAAACAGCCAATGTAGCGGCCCTTTAGGACTTCTCTTTCGTCCACGCCACTGTCCTTGCTAATCCTGAATATGTGATCTCAGGCACCGAGTCTGAGCCCTGTGGGTTGCCATATGTTTGTGTGGGACGTGGGCCTAGATTCGGAGGAAGTGTCATTCCAATTCAATCACGTGTCACTTTTCCTTGATACCAGCCCCACAGCAGAGAAGATACAGATATGGGAAAATGGGTTTGTAACCGCATGGTAGACAGTGGCTCAGAAATTCAGCTAAGGCATGTGGTTCAAAATGGGCCAAAGTAGTCTTTTGAATGTTGTGCGGGGGCACACAAACATGAATGGCCGAGTAGACTTTGTGAATTAAGAGAATCATTTTGTCAATATTGCGTGTGTCTGTGCATGCGTGTTTTCACTCACAAATATCCACTGAGCACTATATATGTAGATGTGTTATTTTTCTCCTCTTCCTCTGGACAAAGAACGCTTGTAACCTACTGACTTTCAACACCAGGGTCCCATCAGGGTGAGGGTGGATGGAAGGAGCTCTTACTAGTCAGAAACTTCTGACTTTGCTTTCTTCTGCTTAACACTAGTACCACAGATCTCTGATGATTAGGAATGGTCAGAACACTGGCTTCTAGCTATGCTTCTCGTAAGGGAGAACCAACGTTGGAAAAGAATTATTAAACACAGGGCTGACTTGTGATGCTGCATGGTGATTTATAGACAGTGCTTTAAAAAAAATGGAGTCAGCTAGGGACCTTGAACTTCCTCCCAGAGGTAAAGCTCCTTTCTCAAAAGAGTTCTGTGGGGGAAATTGGCTGGCGTTGGCCAACCACAGGAGAGAAAAGGGTCACGGACTCCTTTCTCTGTGTTCTGTATTGCATCATTCAGATGAGGAACTCTGGTTGCAAAACACTGATTGCGAACTGAAGCTGGTTGCCTGCCTCATCGCTAGGAGCCTGTTAGAAACGCACCTTCTCAGACCTCAGCACAGAGCTTCTGAATAAGAATCTGCATTTTAACAGGATCCCCAGGACATCTATCTGCACATTAAGCTTTAAGAGGTACTTGTCCAAAGCATCAGACTGTGGGCGCCTGAGTGGCTCAGTCCTGAACGTCCAACTTCAGTTCAGCTCATGATCTCGTGGTTTGTGAGTTCAAGCCCTGCATCGGGCTCTCTGCTGTCAACACGGAACCCACTTTGGGTCCTCTGTCTCCCTCTCTCTCTGTCTCTCTGTCTCCCTCTCTCTCTCAAAAATAAATAAGCATTAAAAAATTCATAATAAAGCATTGGATTAAAAAATGTACAGTCCCCCACTCCCCCCAACACACCACACACACACACCACAAATACATGAGAACGTACACACATACACACACACACACCCCACATACACACCACACACACACACACACACACACACACACCCCACACACACAGGAACACTTTGGACTTACAGGCACGATACACACACTTTTTGTACATATGTGTACTCATATGGAGGTACTAGGACGTACTAATAGATTATGTACATTTTTAAATATGCACAACATATGAACAAAATTGAACAGGTTGAGGTAGAAGCTCAGTTTGAATACTTCAATTCTGTCCTGCTCTTGGATTCCTGAGGCGCCAAACTCAGGATCCAAAGAAAAACAAGAAACAGAGACTCCCGTTCTGAGGAATCAAACAGAGAGCTAGAGCTCAAAGGTATCTTAAAGCCTTTAACCTATGACGGCCAGGGTGCCGAACACGAGGAGGGCACTGGTCAGGATGAGCACTGGGTGTCGTACGCAAGCGATGAACCACGAGAATCTACCCCCAAAAGCCAAGAGCACACTTTACAGCTGTATGTTAGCCAATTTGATGATAAATTATATTTAAATTAAAAATTATTATTTTTAATATATTTTTAAAATATAATGTTAAAAATTGTATTTAAATTATAAATTATATTTAAAAATTAAATAAAATTAATCTCTTGTAGGCAGCAAAAAGAAAGGAAAGAAAGGAAAGGAAGGAAGGAAGGAAGGAAGGAAGGAAGGAAGGAAGGAAGGGAGGAAGGAAGGAAGGAGGGAGAAAGACATAGAAAGTAGTTGGTTAGGCTCAACAGAATGTATTTATGCCCCCGTGCTCGTCAATTTATCAGTGTGAGAAACGTAAGACCCATTTTCTCTTCAAGGCAGGCTCTTGTAGGATATTCTTTGAGCTACGACTCAAAATAGGAAGTCCAAACCTTCATCGCTAGTTCAGTGATTCAAGTCAGTGGCGTATTTGAACCCTCTTCTCTCTGACGTGCCAGGCCTTGGAATGGCCTCCCCTCTGACCCAGAACATCAGACTGTGTATCTTTTTTTTTTAATTTTTTTTCCTAATTTTTGTTTATTTTGAAGGAGAGAGAGACAGAGCATGAACGGGGGAGGGACAGAAAGAGAGGGAGACACAGAATCCAAAGCGGGCTCCAGACTTGGAGCTGTCAGCCCGGAGCTGCATGTGGGGCTTGAACCCACAGGCTGTGAGATCACGACCTGAGCCCAAGTCGAACGCTTAGCCCGCCAAGCCACCCAGGTGCCCCAGATGGCATTTCCTTAAAGAGCTTCACTTAGCTCCCGCTAAGTCTGGACAGCTGGGCGTTCACTTACATCATATCTTTGGCCGCCCGGCTCTTCCCTCTAACTTTACGTCTCCTCCGTGTGGCACTGCTTGTGTTGACCTTAGGGTTAAAAGGTAAATGAAACACCCCCTCGCCAAGCCTGGTTTAAGGAGAAAGAGGAGTCTCAAACACACGGCGACAGCCACACTTAAGTATTTCTATGAGGTGTGAACAACTTGCAAGAGGCAGAACAAAGGAACAAAGGAACTCTGGAAGCTGAAGGAGGTGGCGTTTGAGCTGGGCTTTGAAGGGTGAATAGGAGTTTGCCAGGCATAGGGCACGGAAAAGGAATTTGGGGTAAAGGGACCTGTCCGAACAAAGGCATGGGGCAGGGAACCTACCTGGTCAGCACGCCTGCCGGGTGAAATGCAAACTCTTCCGACCTAGTCGATTAAATGAAGCCTTAAGCTGACATGAAATAGTAGCCCTGAACACTAGATTCTCGGGGCTGTGCAATCTAAACGTCTCCGAAAGTAAATTATTTCATATGGTTTGGCCACAACAGTGTGTGGAAAGTTTCTCAGTAGGGCACAGTGCATACTTCTCATTGACAGTAAAATCTGGAATGTTTGGGAAGGGTCTGTACTGGGGAAATTGAATTTTCCCATTAACTCCATAAAATGGAAAGTCTGATTGAAAAACCTTCCTAATTTTGTTTTCCTTTGAGGGGATAACTGCTATTAACATATTAGATTCGTTTCATTTTAGTCTTACCTAGAGAGGGAGACACAGAGCGAAGACACTGTATGTCCGGTTTTATCAGATTCCTGTTTTCAACGGAATACATTTCGCGTCTTGCCGTGGTTTTTAAAGACGGTACCCTATTTTAGGTTATAAACATTTTATACATTTAAAACCATTTCTCTCTTATTGGTGATCTGAATGTTTCAATATTGTAACTAATGTAGAAGACATTCTTTTTTTAAAATTTTTTTTAAACTTTACTTATTCTTAAGAGACATAGAGACAGAGCGTGAGTAGCAGAAGGGCAGAGAGAGAGGGGGATACAGAATCGGAAGCAGGCTCCAGGCTCTGATGAGCCGTCAGCACAGAGCCCGACGCAGGGCTCGAACTCACAGACCGTGAGATCATGACCTGAGCCGAGGTCGGCCGCCCAACCGACTGAGCCACCCAGGCGCTCCAAGACATTCTTGTACTAATCCCAACTCACACTTCTTATTAATTCTTAGACATAAAGTCACTGGGTCAAGGAGTATAAATAAAGAGGTTTTTAAAATTTTTTTAATGTTTGTTTATTTGTGAAGGAGCAAGAGACAGAGCACAAGCAGGAGTGGGGCAGAGAGGGGGAGACACAGAATCTGAAGCAGGCTCCAGGCTCTGAGCTGTCAGCACAGAGCCCGATGTGGGACTTGAACTCATGAGCTGTGAGCTCATGACCTGAGCCATAGCTGGAGGCTTAACCAACTGAGCCCCCCAGGCGCCCCTAAAAAACAGTTTTAAACATCAGGTGTAACATTGTCGATTTCCAGCATAAAAAGCTACGGCAGAAGCCTATACGAAGCCGTTCATCTCTGCATGCGCCATAGGTTGGGCTGTTGACACGGCTTTAAAAGTCTTTGATGACTTCATCAGCGAAAAGCTGTGTTTCTTGGACTGGTGGCTACTGGGTCTCCTTGGCCAATACCTCCTACTCTGTCCGTCCCTGGGGCTGCCCAAGGCTCCGACCGGGGCTGCTTCTCTCCCCCACCCCCCCACCCCCCGCGGCCATGTCTGGGAGAATCTCATCCACTTAGACATTCAAATTCCACCTGCAGGATTAAACATTGAAGGCATCCCTCCTGCCCAGCCTTCTCTTGTGAACCTCAGCCCAGACCCCAGATCTTATGTCTGCTTAGGTCTGTCCTACCCTTACCCCGGAGCCCTCCCCCAGACCTCACCCCCCGGAAGGGACTAGATCCCCCTCCCGTACTGAGATTGTGTGCCGGAGTGAGCTCCACCCACGTGTGCTATCGAAGTGTTCCAACCGCATGGGTGTCGGAGAACATATGAATGATTTTTAAATACCAGTGGAAGACCCAGTGTCCTCTGAGTGAGTGTGTTCATCTTACGGCACCCCCTTCCCCCCTCCCACCCACCTTATTTTCAGGCCCGGAGGCCAGGAGTCCCCGCCCCCCACCTGTTCGAAGGGCCTACTGACTGTGTCTGGGACAGGTAACTCAGAGCCCCCCGCTCCTCCCAGTCTGCTGACGCCGTCCTTGTCCCCGCGCCGGTATTTATAGCCTGGATTACGGAAACACCAGCTCTCCAGACTTCCAGCGTCTATGCTGGCCTCTTCCAGCTCATGCTGCGTGCTGGGTCAAAAGCGATGACTCGAAAAGCAAGAGTGAGCCTCTCTTCCTTGATCGGAACCCGGAGACGCTTCTCGTTCCCCTCGGATGAAGGGATGGTCCTCGAGGAGCCCCCCAAGTCCTGCGTGGGGTGGCTCTCCCCCAAGTCCCTGCCTGACTCTGCTCCTCTCCCCCGCTTCCCGGAAGGGGTGAGCTCCGGGCGGCCTGGGGCCTTTGCAGACAGCCGTGTGTCCCTCTGGCCAGAACGCTCATCTCACTCTAGCCCGCCAACCTACCTGCCAAATGCTCCTCATTCTTTCTGTCTCCACCTTAATGCCAGGGAAGCCTTCCCGCGACCCCAGGCCAGGATGTATTACACGCCCCGTGTCCGATTCTCTTATGCATTCCTGAATTGCTCCCGAACGCTTCCCACACCCACCTTTAAACATTCATTTACTGGTCTCTTTAATACCTCCTTTCTCTGCTCTCTTTTAAACTGCATGAAAGCCAGAACCACGCTAGTCTTTCTTAATCCCCGCTCATCTCCAGCACCCGGTGCAGAGCGGAGCAGGTAACAGGTGCTCAGTAATCTCTTGGTGGACAAAGGAAGGAACAAGTGTTGTTGAAATATCTTCAGACTTTTCACCTTTTTAATTTTTTTTGCAGCATGTTTATAAAAGTTGCTGTTTGGGGGGGCAATGGGTTTTTTTTTAATTCATTTACAAGAACTTGCTATCATCAAGATAAGAACCCTCTGCTGTTATTTGTGTGAAACGTAATTTTCGTTTTGGTACATCATGCTACTCTGTATGTTTCGTTTGTTGTAAACACCCGATGATAATAGCTCTTATATAATAACCGGCGTGAGCAGGCAGCGGGCTATGGTGGTTCATGGAGTCTAACCTCACACGGCCCCATCTTGTGCAGGAATTTTTATTGTCACTACTCTGCAGATGAGACACTGAACACAGAGGGGTTAAGGAAGCTGTCGAAAGCCACACAGTTACTAGTAACCGAAGCAGGACCCTGTGCTCTTAATGTTTATGCTGTTTATGGAGAAAGGTTTTGTTTTGTTTTAAGTACAGAGGAGGTAATATTCAACCTGACTTTCAAAGAACAGGTGGAAGTTAACCGAGAAGGGGAGAATGAGAACCTTCCGGAAGGAATGGCGCGTGGGAGGTGAGGAGCCCCGGGGGCATTGAACTCGTGGGGGAAAAGGCAGCTAACTATGCACCCAGGCCACATCCTCAAGGGAAGAGAGAGAAAGAGGGAGCAAGAGCTGGGGCTTAATGGAGTCTTTAGCTTTGCCAAGGTGTGCAGGGCTTAGCCTGTCTGCAGTAGGACGATTTATAAAGAGGAGTGTTGTCAGAACCACCACTCCGTAGATGAGTAAGCTTTCTTTCTTCCTGGTAAGAGTTAAGACGAAATCACGGTAACATAAAGTTGCGTGAGCCTGAATAGTACATTTACGGTAAATATCCAGCCTCACCATTCTGAGAAATGCAGTGTCAGCCTCTGAGGACAGTGGCCTCTGTGTGTCTCGGAGCTGTCATTTCCCTCTTTGTTTCCCCGTAAGAAGAAACTGTAGGGTGGCTTCCGAGTCAGGGGTGTTGGGGTGTCTCAACAACGGGGACTGTCGCACGGATCGCACGTGTACCGGCATACCGGCCGCTGCCAATCCCGGGCCGTGTGGTGATGTCTTATTGGAATAGGAATGAACTATGCTTCTAATTGTCTGGTAGCCCGGCTACTCTTCTAGAAGAGACGAATATTGTTACAAATGTCACATTCGACTGGGGAGATCAGTCAGGGAGGATTCAGTATGGCGGCTTAATTTCTGTGTCAATATCAGAATCACTGGGCAGGAGGCCTCATTCACAGCAGGGTTTAAACCCAGGTTGGTGGGGTGGGGTGGAGGGGAGGAACAGTTCGTTCTCAATCGCCTCTAACGAAAATGTATACACTTTTTTACTATGATTGGGGAACGCACTGTAATCCTTCTAGTCTCAACTGGATTTGGTCGCAGTGGGAATCATAGTGTTTCCACTTTACATGACAGTTGTTTCCAAGATTTGAAATACCACTTCTGCTCACCGCACCTTCAAAACATGAGTGCTTACTAATTAATGCTTGAAAAAGAAGCCCGATTTTTTTAAGGCTTTAATGAGTGCATTTTACTGTTACTGGGGTCATTTGTAACCATAATTCTTTTTTTTAGATGTTTATTTTTTGAGAGAGAAAGAGAATAAGCTGGGGAGGGGCGGAGAGAAAGAGAGAGAGAGAGAGAGAGAGAGAGAGAATCCCAAGCAGGCTCTGTGCTGTCAGCGTCAAACCCGACACGGGGCTCCAGCTCACGAACTGCGAGATAATGACCTGAGCTGAAACCAAGAGTCAGATGTTTAATTGACCGAGCCACCCGGGCGTCCCTGTAATCACATTTCTTTTCTTTTGATCTACATAAATCCATCCTGAGAAGGCAGTTTGACCAAAAGGATCATAACGCAAAAGTGGTTAAGGACCCCCGAACTAAGAGATGAAAACTGAAAGCAGCCAGCTAGACTTTCTGACACTTTCTGGTGAACCGGGCATGAAATGGCCACACTCTCTCTCATCCTACAATGGAAACATTTGCTTGCACGGTTCCCAGTACTGGCCGTTCCCAGTACTGGCTAAGAATGTCTTCTGCGCACTAAACCTTGTCTTTATGTTTTTTGATCTTCGAGCTACTCATGAGCATACATTTGGTCTTCCCTAGGGAGGCCAGATTTAGAAAATAAAAATATAGGTCTCTTGGGATACCTGGGTGGCTCAGTCGGTTGAGCATCTGACTTTGGCTCAGGTCATGATCTCACGGTCTGTGAGTTCAAGCCCCGCGTCGGGCTCTGTGCTGACAGCTCGAAGCCTGGAGCCTGCTTCAGACTCTGTGTCTCCCTCTCTCTCAGAAATAAATAAAAATTAAAAATATTTTTTTAGATATAGATCTCCTTTGTACTATATGTATATAGTACCTGTTTATGGATTTCAGATAAATAATGAATAATTTTAGTATAAGCATATCAAATACTGCATGGGGCATAGTTATACTAGAAAATCACTGGGGGTCCACCTGAAATTCATTTTTGACTGAGAATCTCATATTCTACCTGGCAACCCCCAAAACACCAAAATTGGGCTGAGAGTCCTCCAGCTAATTAACGATAGATGGTTAGAAACTATCTTCTCCCCCTGTTTACTGATGGAGATTAGTTAACCACCAAGGCTCTCAGACTTTGCTTGGATGGAAAGGGATTTTGAAGTTTGAGATGTTCTTATTATCAGTCAGCGATCATAAGCACCTATGTTTTCAACTTCGGGACAAGCAGACAGCTCAGAAATAGGGCCATTCCTTCACGTCAGTGGACCACAATCCAAGAATTTGGGTATAAACTGCGGTCCCCCGAGATCCTGTGATATCCAGTTTCTCTATCAGAGAAATGTGGTCAAAGTTTAGACCGACAGTGAGACTGAATTTCAAAACCGTTTGACACTCATCCCATTGTTAAGTAATCAGGTTCCAAATCGAGCGAAAGTCCTAATTTCCTCTTCTAGGACGAGATTCCAATTATGATGATAACGTGCGTGGAAATCAACCAGGAGAAGAATTCCACTCTTGTGTCCAGTCCAGGTGAATCACCCCCAAGGCCATTAATCATCAATAGATAAAGACCAACAATCCCAAATGTATTCTAAACCGAAGAAAAAGTAGTCAGCGTGCAGCCAGAAAAACAAGGCAGCCTGAAATCGGTATGTAGATTTATAATGTGATATTCTTTTTCTCTTTCTATGCATTTATTACAGTAAAAATATTATATATGTGAGGCAAAGAAAGACGGGAGGGGTTAAAGGTGGGGGATTCAATGTCTTAGTGAGTGAGAGGTTCGTTAAGGGGAAAATGGACGTGAAATTTTGCAAATTACGTAATGATACATTATAACAACAACGCAGTGCTCTAGTCTCCGGCAAATAGTACTGACATGAAGGTTACAGAAACGAACAATCTGGCTGGCCTCCCTTTTTTTTTGCTTCCACTTTTAATGCTCCAACTATGCTCCGCTTGAGTTTTATTAAACAGAATACACCAAATAAAAGATTTATTTCTCTACAAGCGCTGTCTGCAAAAGCAGACGCCTTCCAATTCTAATGTATTCCAGGTTACGGTCAGACAAACCCAAACGCTCTGCATTTTCTTCTCCGTAGCTGAAATCTGCATGGGACACTGTTGAGCCGCCTTCTCTGTGTTACATTTGCACTCATCCAGACAAGGACTGTGAGCATCCATGAGTTAGTTAAAGAAATCTCTTCCCTGCAGAGAAACCCCGGGGTGGTGCGTTAGGGAGGCTAACGCAATCCAATTCGCCTCGGGTTTTTTTTTCCCCCCTCAGACATAAATTTTCCTGTTTTACTAGTCACTCCACAACAACGCATGTCCAAGCCATGCTGTGATTAGAGGGGAGAGGATGCTTATTACCCAAGCTCTTCACATGTCGGAGCACGGAGAGACCAAGGGTGGTAAACCAAAGGAAATTTCCATTTGCTGTTTAGTCGCTGCCTGGTCTTACTCTATAGGAAAGTTAGCTGCTATTAAATAATAACGTTCGGCTAAGTTGGTCGCTTGTAACAACAGACAGATGTATAATGTTTTATTTAGGTTAGCCAGCTCTTTCACAAATAAAGGGCTTGAAATTAAACTGTCTTTACAAAAATATTCTGCAAATGATACTTCTGCCTTATTCCAGCGCTCAGATGCTTTGCCATGGAAAATGGAAAATGAATCTCCTGTCGAACCCTGCATCTGTTTAAACTTGTTTTTGCCGAGTAGAGAAAGGTTGATGTTCTATGGAATGAAAGAATTAAAAAAAGAATCTGCACTGAGGGGTAGAGGGTATAACTATGCAAACCACATTGAGAGATGGAAAAGGATTTTTTTTTTTAGTACTTATGGAATTTGAAACAATAATAATGGAATGGAAACATAGGGAAGAGTCTAAATATTTGACCACGGAGGCAAATTGGATCATTAGACACTCACATGCGATGCAAAATGCAGGATTTGTCTTTAGAGGAGTCCTTGTTGCCTTTCCAAAGGAGAAGAGGGCCAAAGAAAGACCTCGTCAACCCACGAAGTCCTTGCTGACAAACTCGGGCTCTGTAATGCTTTAGGAAGTTGGGGTCTTCTTGAGACACAGGTTTTGGGGGCAGCACCTGTGCGAGTTGTGATTCGGCAGCCGAAGCGTGAAACTTAAGAATTGGCATTTCCAATGAGCTTCCAAGTGATACTGACTCTACAGCCTTTATTGGGTAGTGGGCGGCAGGGGGAGGGGGGAGACGGATTCACCCTCGTCTACGGTACCCCATTTTCAGTGTCCAGTGAGATGGAGAACTCATCTCAAGGTATTTCATGACAACAAAGACTGTAAAATGGATTGACAAGCACAAAGCCTTGCTTGCTTCCATCCCTCGCCCCGCCACTGGCTCAGTGATCTTGAGCAAGTCACTCAGCCTTTTGGATTCTCTTTTCCCCCAGATATAAGGTGCAGAGTTGAAACGATTAGCGCTCCTCAAAGAGTTCCCAACTATTAGAGAAATGCCAGATACAGTTCAGCAGGACTTCTCAGAACCTGTAACGCACGAACACGAGGTGTCGGTCTCCAATGGGTATATGGCGAGCTATTTGGATGTTTGGTAGGCAAAACTACCCCAAATTATCTGAGCACAAATCTCTTCATCTGCGGCATGCCTGCACCATGCACTGGGGGGAGGGAGAGGAAGGCTTAACAAAAGACTGCTAAGACCTTTCAGCTCCAACTCTTTCAACCACAGAGTCCAGGCTCCCTCCTTAGGCCTCCCACCTTCTTGGCCAATGAACAGAATGATACCCACCATTCAGGGAAGAGACTTGGGGGAAACTTCCAATCAATTACTTTCCCGTTCCCCCAAATTCTCATTTTCCCCCCAAGATAATGTACCTGAACTTCTGTCCCCTGTGACACTTCTCCTGACAATTGAAAACTCTACTGGGCAGCTACCATAATTATATATTTAACCCCACTAACTTTCTCTTCTTTCCTACACCAAAGGATCCATTCCTTTGTTCGAAAGTAATGAACGTTGGAGACAACCCAATTTATGTGCTGGGGAATTTCCTATGCATTTTATGTAATTGATTAGGCGGTGCATAGTGTAGGTCATGCTCTCAGAGCGGGGTCTCAAGACCAGCGGGACCAGCATCCCCTGGGAACTCATTGGAAATGCAGATTCTCAGGCTCCACTCTAGACCCACCGAATCAGAAACTCCGGGTGAGACACAGCCATGTTTCAAGACCTTTGGGTGATCCGAGGCCCATGGGAGTTAGAGACATCAGAGCAGGGAGATGAAAGGCATGGAGCACAGGCTCCAGCAAACCATGTGCTTCATCATAGTTCCTAACCTAGAATCCTCGAATAAGAGCGGTACCTCTTTCAGAATCGATGTGAGAATTCAAGTTAATATGCGATCCCTCTGTAAGGTCTGGCACAGTATCAGCAATAAATCAATCATAGCTATTTATTCTGTAATGGATGTTAACATGCAGTGAGCAAGAACTTCCATTATGCCGCATGAAAGTTCATCACATGGAGGGGTGCCTCAGTGGCTCCGTTGGTTAAGCATCTGACTTCTGCTCAGGTCATGATCTCACGGTTTGTGGGTTAGAGTTCCATGCCGGGCTCTGTGCTGACAGCTCAGAGCTTTGGATTCTGTGTGTGTGTGTGTGTGTGTGTCTCTCTCTGTCCTTCCCCACCCACACTGTCTCTGTCTCTCAAAAAATGAGTAAATGTTAAAAAAATTTTTTTTTAAAAAAAGGAAGTTCATCATGCGTAGAGACGCTCTTTGTGGATTGAATTTGATGACAGAGGGCTGCAGTGGCGAGACAGGGACACAGCTCTGGGGACGGGTCTAGTTTGCCAACACGGTCTTCCATGTATGAACTCGGTGAACATGCATCAATTACCTCATCTCAGCTTCGTTTCCTCATTTAGAAAGAGAAAATACTTCCTTCACGAGGGAAAGAGAAGGATTAAATACAATACTGTCTGTAATTGCTGTGGAAAGTTCCTGTTTCCTTTTAAGTAGCCCCTTTCCCAAATGAAAGCATCAGTCATGGTAACATGTGTCTCTCATCACAGATTATAAGGCTGCCTTCACTAAGGGCTTCTTGCTTGACAGAATATTAGAGTGATATAGCATCTAAGACCCTTCTATCTCCTTGCAGCTGCCCTGAAAAATGGTCTTGTCAAGATAAACTTAAATGCTGATTTAGAAGTAATTTCATGAGAATTTATTCACCTTTCCTAGTTGCCCTTATAGGTCAGGCACATCTTTCTTCCTACTGGAATCTTGTTAGATTCGGGTTTCTTTCTCTAGTTGGTATTTATTCATAGACCAACATTCAGAGTTTACAGTAGGAATATTCTAAGACTTTATATATTTCCTTTAAATACAGTATCTTTTAGGTCAGACATATAATCCTACTGTTGCAGTATTTTTTTTACCACAATACCCGGGATTCGTTGTCTCAACACTTTGAAGAATGAAGAGGTGGACGCAAAATGAGCAGCAGGCAAAAGTTTGTTAGAGTAAAAGATTAGAAAGGAAGAATAGTAGGAAAGCTCTCTTTACAGAGAGGGGACATTCGAAAGTGAATGTTCAAGGACTAGAGGTGAGGGTCCTTGTTTCATAAGGTTCTGGTCAGCCCATCCCTTTCCCTTCCTCCTTGTTCCTTCTCAGGCTCTACCCTTATTGACTCGATAGCTCTAGGTGCTGGGTTTTCCATTCCTGATTGGCTCTAGGTGCCAAGTGGTCCATTCCTGATTGGCTGTGGGTTCACAGTGGTCCACTCCTGATTGGTTTTCATTGTATGAGGCATTGTCTGTGGCCATACTTAGGTCTTTTGTCAAATTCCTGAGGGAAATCCAAGGGGGGAGTTGGTGAGGTATGTTACATTCTTAAGAGGAACCTTACACCCAAGGGGATTTGTTGTGGTCAGACACTCCCAGCATTGTTCCAAAATAGGTGTTTTTTTTCCTCACCCAGGAGCCTCAGGTTCTAGACTTTCCCTCTCTGCCTACTGAGCCCTATCTTCTCCTACCATACTATGATACAAGAACTTACAGGAAGTGTGTCCCTGTGGTCAGGCTTTCACTAGACTTTGCTTCAGTAACAATCAGTTCCAAGAATCCAATGGCTTAAGCTACAAGAGTTTTTCTTTCCTTACCGGTGTTGCAAGTAAGCCTTGGCTCAGCAAGAGCTCGGCGGCTAGTATCTCCCTTCTCCCATTCTCCAAAAGAAGGAGCAGCCCAAGCTGAGACCCACCAGAGACCCTGCCAGGAGTCTGCTGGCTGCCTCTGCTCAGGCAGGGGGGTCACTGAGGCTCACACTCCATTGGCTAACACAGTCACGTGACCACATCTGCCACAAAAGGACGGAAACAGATTCTCCATTCCTTACCCCCAGGGACAGACCCAGGGAAGGATTCGCTCTAGACGAACCCAGCAGAAAGGGGCAGCAAATAACTGGAAGCCACAATCAGCTACCACAACCAACAGTTACCACAGCTTTGTCAACTAGGATCCAAATTCCTCTCTTCAAAACACAGATCAAGATAGAGGAAACTCAGGGGCAAATTTGCCATCCTCTCAACTGCTGCTTCCCCTCAGATCCTTAAGATCCTTATGGAGAAGAAAGACCACCTCCACGACTTCCCAGAAGGTGGCATTCTTACTAGCCATCCTCAGTTCTCAATGGCCTGAGGGGAAAAATGGATTTGCGAGAGAAAAGAGTCATTTCCGGGGCAGAGAAGAGCCAAAGCGCCACCCTTTAGAATCTGCTGAGAGTCAACTTTGTCCACCTTCTTCTTCTTCGGGAGTCATGTCCCTTTCTGAGACCACCTGGGAAAAGTCATCTGTGTCCTCGCCTGGCATGGATGGAGTTGAGAACCGCGTTGAGAACAGTCAGACCAACCACTGAAGCGAGTCCTAGATGGCTTTGGAGAGCAGGGGAGAATATGGCGTGAGGCCAAAGCTGAAGTTCCCAGCACATGAATCGTGTGGCCACAGTCCCAGGATCCCAAGAGAGGATAGCCAAGCCTCACTGATTTTATTTCCAATTATTTTTAAACCTTTTGAGTTCAGTGAACCCCAAGTACATTCTTGTCGAACATTTCTTTTTCTACTGACTCGTTAAAACCGTGGTTCCTTAAAATGAAATTTAATCCAGGTATTATGGATTCAGAGTTAAGAGACAGATCATCCAAAAAATGTTTCGTTGGAAATATTTGATACCCAAGAAAGCTTTTAAAGCCACTTTTCTTATAAACAGGAAACTGTTTTGATAGAATTTAAAGTCAGATCCCCTCAAATTGCAACTTTCATTTGGAAATCCTAAGTAAGGGTTTGATTTGGATTTCATTCCCTGTGAAGGTATGTGGAATGACATTCACTTGAGTTTTGGTCGAGGGGTCTCTGCTGCCTCCCTATTTTGTTATTAGCTGTTTTTCTGTGGGTAAAAATCAATTACTTTTCTGGGGAAAAGCCAGGGACTACAGAATGAAGTTTTTATCAGGACGGACAAATTGAAAACTCTCAAAATTTGACTCAACGGAGTCCTAAGTGTTTAGAAGGAATCGGTGTTGTACTAGCGAAGAGGGGGAAAAAAGTCATTCTTTCGTGCTTTAAAAAATCAGTACTTGTCACCAGCCTGCTAGGTAGTTGACATTCAACTATGAGCATGATGGAGATTGGACATTCCTGAAAACTAACAACCGATGTTCTCCATGCCTATGTGCAGCAGTGTTATTTTAGAATGCTCAGGGAAAGCGAGGGGTTTAGGGTCTTCGTCAAGGAGTGAAGAGCTGTTGCTATCATCCCACATGAAGTGTTCCACAAAGCCGCAAGCCGCTATGATATGTCGTCTATGTTGCATGTCATAGCACGGTAGTTTTCAACTGTGTGTTCCAGGAGCCGCAGCGTCGCCTGGGAGATGGTCGGAGGCACAAAATCCCCAAGCTACCGAAATCGGAAACTCTGACCCTTCCAGGTGATTCTGATGCAGCTAAAGCTGGAGCACCTTTGTCAAGGTGGCAGAGAGGGTAGGCACGGGAGCTTCACGGGGGCACGACTGCCACATGCCAGCTGTTGGGAAATTGGCTGAGTCACTTAATCTCTTTGTGTCCCAGTTTCCTCCTCATGAGAAAGATGATAGCATCTCCTCATGGGCCCGGGGTGAGGGCTGATTAAGGACACCCATGGAAAGCCCTGAGAACAATGGCTGGCACACGGCACTGCACTGTTACCTATGTTGCTGCTGCTGATTATAACTTATATGAATTTTAGTTTTGTTATTGCCATTGTTATTATTCCTCTGGATCTTTCCCACATTGGACCACTTCTGACTGTGTTCTGACTCTATTTGTGCTTATTCTTTGCATCCCTGTTTCTTCTACTGGGTCAGTGGCTTTCCAGTCATTTTTAGACTGACTTCTCTCTGATAGGACAGTGTTCCAGCTCACTGTGGCTGATTTCTTTGATCATTCATTCTTATAAGACTCTCTTTCTTTGAGAACGTTTTCTTCTCTCCGAGGAGGTGATGGGAACTCCCTTTAATTTTTTCCATTCTCGTTGTGTCGTCCCCAAGACTGGAAGTGTAGTTCACCATATAACTAAATAC
This sequence comes from Paguma larvata, assembly GCA_030068075.1. Lineage (NCBI taxonomy): Eukaryota > Metazoa > Chordata > Mammalia > Carnivora > Viverridae > Paguma > Paguma larvata. The sequence goes on from CM057824.1 coordinate 145,690,789, forward strand.
CTTTTACAATGTGCCTGCTCTTTAGTCCTGTCTCAAAACTGTTTTTCTTTTCTTTATCTCCAGAAAACAAATGCTACACACCATAAGCAGTAAATGACTTCATGCCATGTGTGTATTACCGGCTTGAAGTCGAGAGGGATGTCGACCTCTCCATTCAGTAGTTTCAAGGACTACACTTTAGCAAAGATATCACCCTTCTAAGATTACATTCCCAACCCCCACGTTGGAACAAGATAATGAAAACTGGAGAAATATATACGATTTCCAGAGACTAAAGAAGACTCTCATGGTTTGTATGGAATATTGCCTATTTGGGGGATGAGGAGAGGGGAAGTTAGGGGAGGCTGCCTTGTATCATTTTTTCCATCCTTAGCTTTTGGAAACTGCTATTAATTCTTAACATTTTAGAGGTGAAGCCAGGTAGATTGCAGAATCACTAGAGGGGAAAAGAACCTAAGGCCGTGAGATGAAATTATGTGGAATGAGTGTGCGTATAGACAATGAAGTCAATTTTGAGAAGGAAGTCGGCTCTGGAATACAATACTGTCAATTCAGTGCCCATGAGGAAGTGTGAATGGTGAGCCACACGGGTGAGATCGATGGGGCCAAAGAAGGAGACGCGGAATCTTCGCAGATGACAGTGACAGGTGATAATAGAGGCAGCGATGAAGAGACCGTTTGCCAAGCACCACGAACACGCTGCGAGAATCGGGTGGGCAATCAAGCGTGCAAGGCTATACAGGTTGATAACTGGGGCCGCTGACGTGAGGACAGTATGTATTGTAACCATTTATAGTAACTGGTGGATCAGAAAGGAAGTGGGAGGGGACTGGATGCCCCTGCGTGTAAGACAGACAGAAGTGTGGGGAGAGCTGCAGATGAAAAGCTTAGGAAGAAGCCATCGAGAAAAGAATGCAAAAAGAGCCTTTCGAAGGTCGAACGGGTTATGTTAAACTCTGGAGGCTGAAAAGGCCTGTGCGGTGGGCTGACAAGAGCTCTGGTCTAGCTTTTAAAGACTTTAGACTTTGTTCTTTCTCTGCCATGTGCAATCTGTGCGATGAAGATCAGGGTCTGTCCCCTCGTTTGAGAAATGCGTGTCTGAAGCCTTGAGTTTGACAACCTTTTCAGCACTGATGTTCTGTGACTCAACAGTAATAATGCATTTCCACAGGCGGTAAAAATATTCTAGACTCTTCCCTTCCAATGCTCAGTGTTTACTTCCTCTGCACTTCCCCTTCCTGCCTCCCTGTTTGCTGCTCAGTTGATAGTGGGCCTCAATGGGGGTGAGTTAACCCACTCTTTCCAGGGTGTTTGGCTATGGAGCTCCCTCCAGAGGGTGGGAATTCTATAGGAAGGGCTGTGGTCGGGGCTTCGGTTTAATTCTTAAACCACTCCTTGAGCCTTTGGTCTGCTCTGGGCATCGTGCCAGATTGCCAGGGATTGGAAGGTGGAGGCCAGGGCCTCAGCCCTGGGGGGATTCGCTGAGGGTCAGTCTCACTGGGCCAGTCTCTTTGTAAACACCTGTGAACGCCACGTGTCTCTCTTTCTTTCAGGAGGACGCAGCATCCCATGGTAGCCAGGTGGGTGAAGGGAGCGAGGAGACCCCACCTGCCTTCTGAAGACGTCTCCTGACCTGCGGAGGGAGTGACCAGGTAGTAAACAGTCAGAGGGCGCGGAGTGTTGAGAGGGAGGGAAAATAGGTTTCCCCTCTATGTACGATCCCCCAGCTACTCTTTTCCACAGAGAGATGCTGAACCCAAGACCCTCTCTCCCCCGGAGGCTGTCGATCACGTTCTCCCTATTAAGACCTCCAATCTCGGATAGCTCTTGGTGTCATCACCTCGAACACTAGATATGCAAAAAGGCAAGAAATGAGCTTTCAGCAGAAAGAGAAAAAAGACCCAGCTCATCCCGAGCCTGGCCCGTTGCCCCTTGTAAAGAGAGGTTAAAACAGAAGCTTCGTGGCACTACGTTCATGTACACAGGGCCAATTTCTCCAGAATCTGGCAGACAGCTCAGCTCGGAGCGTCGCTCATGCCCGCAGGACACTCGGTGTCACTCACTCTTGAAAACTTAAGCCTCTGTTGTGATTCCAGTGGATTGAATGGCGTGCACTTTCCCCTAGCAGTTTCTCTCTCTCTCTCTCTCTCAAGTGCACAGAGTGCATGCGTCTACTTGCACATAAGCTGCCTTTGTCTTTGGCAGCACTCATGTTCTGAGCATGGCTACGCCTTCGGGCCTGGCAGCATGGCGTTTCGTTTCCAGACTTTCATTGTAGTCACTTGCCTCTTGGTTACTGAGAAATCCTACTGAGGAGCTGAGAAAGCCTAAGCTCATCCTGTATTTTTCTTCTAAATCCATCTCCAAAGAAGTGGAAGAGGCTGCAACAAGAAAAATAAATTCCAAAGAGCTTAGGGCCCTTCTCTGCAATGAGAATGAAAGAGTAACTTTCCTTTCCAAGAAAAAAAAAATAATTTCAAGGGCCATTCAGTAAATGACACACTCTTAATATAACAGGAAAATTAAAAAGTGCAACAATTTGCTGTATCCTCAACAAGTATTAGCTGCTGATGGATGGTTTCAGTTTTCTCGAAGGGGTTTGCCCAGAAGATTACTTCCAAAACTTCTATGGTGATAATGCTGCTCTAACGGCAAGGATTGCCGCATGAATCACAGACCACGGTATCCAGTTCCTTTTTAAGGGTGGGGGCGGTTTCCTTTATCCTCAAAATACCAATGAGGTGGAAAAAACCCATGCCAACCAGGTAGAGTTCTCCTGTACTCCCTCACATTAGCTTTTTCAAGGAATGCAGGGTGATTTATTTCAGTCACCAGGAAGGTAGTATAAGATGCTGTGTGGCCTCACACCCAGCCTGTTCCTGTCTGTTGATACAGAGGGGAGCGTTCCTGGGACTTAGCGTGGGAGCCTGACGCTTCTTCTAGGTGGGTCTGGTCCGCCACAGTGTCGGATGCCTGATCTTGCTTACTTGTTCTTTAGCTTTTGAAAAGAGATTCTTATGATGGTTCTAGTTAGTTCTAAAGGAGGAATGCAGAAATTTTGTGCCATCCCTAAATGTCTTGTCCACTGTGGGATTTTATAGCATTTTCCCAAGAATAATAGCATATCAACCAAGCTATTAAGAAGGCGTAATTATTCACGATGTGTTTGTTGTTGGTTGTTTGATAACTTAATCCTTTCCCGGGTAACCAAGAAGTAGGAGACATAATAGATTCTAAATTATTCATTGGGTTGGAGGGAAAATGAATTTCTGTTGTAGAGAATGTCATACGAAAGGGTAGTTATGTTTTTTAAGAGTTTATTAAGATTACCCAAGTTCTAAAAATATGTCTTAATATTCTCCTTTGCTGCATCAAAACTATCTTATAAACGGTAGATTTTAGTTATATCAGTTCTGACCCTAGCTCGGTCAACTTATTTTTAAATTTTCTAGAATTGGAAATCTGTGACAGTTGAGTTCACGGAAGTATTCATAATCTCTGTGGGGTAGATGCATGAGCGAGTGGTTTCGCAACGAGAAAATTAGCTTCGTCTTTGAGGGTAAGACTTAGTTTTGGCAAACTCTCTGGCCATTATCTCATTTAACCATCACAAAAACTCTGAGGAGTAGGTTGTGTTCCCATTTTATGGATTAGGGAGCTGAGATCCAGAGAGGTTAACTAGCTTGCCCCAGGTCACACAGCGAATAAATTGGAGAGTCACATTTTAGCCCAGGTTTGCTTGTCTCCAGATTCCATGCTCCTCACTGCACCCTACTGCCTTTCTCAAGAACTAATAGACTAGTCTTGCCTTCCAAGTTCTCCTTTCTTAGATACGTGAGTATACATTCCTCCATATTTCACCTGAGTGTCCTATTTTTGGTTTTGTGGATGTCCTACCACACGTGACAGTAATGGACCATCTTTCTTCGTCATTTCCTTAGGCGGCCCAAGAGCCCGACGATGGACGCCGTTCACCTCAGCATGTCCAGCGCTCCCCTGGTGAAGCACCCTTCGGGAGCCGGACTCAAGACCAACAGGCCCCGAGTCATGTCCAAGAGCGGGCACAGCAATGTGAGAATTGACAAAGTGGACGGCATCTACTTACTCTACCTTCAGGACTTGTGGACCACCGTCATCGACATGAAGTGGAGATACAAGCTCACCCTGTTTGCCGCCACGTTCGTGATGACGTGGTTCCTTTTTGGAGTGATCTACTACGCCATCGCGTTCATTCACGGAGACCTAGAACCGAGCGACGCTGTTTCCAATCACACCCCCTGCATCATGAAAGTGGACTCTCTCACCGGGGCGTTTCTCTTCTCCCTGGAATCCCAGACGACCATCGGCTATGGGGTCCGTTCCATCACGGAGGAGTGCCCTCACGCCATCTTCCTGCTGGTTGCTCAGCTGGTCATCACCACCTTGATCGAGATCTTCATCACAGGCACCTTCCTCGCCAAGATCGCCAGACCCAAAAAGCGGGCGGAGACCATCAAGTTCAGCCACTGCGCGGTCATCACCCAGCAGAACGGGAAGCTGTGTTTGGTGATCCAGGTGGCCAACATGCGCAAGAGCCTCCTGATCCAGTGCCAGCTCTCCGGCAAGCTCCTGCAGACCCACGTCACCAGGGAGGGGGAGAGGATCCTGCTCAACCAAGCCACCGTCAAATTCCACGTGGACTCCTCCTCGGAGAGCCCCTTCCTCATTTTGCCCATGACCTTCTACCACGTGCTGGATGAGACCAGCCCCCTGAGGGACCTCACGCCCCAGAACCTGAAGGAAAAGGAGTTCGAACTCGTCGTGCTCCTCAACGCCACGGTGGAGTCCACCAGCGCCGTCTGCCAGAGCCGCACATCTTACATCCCCGAGGAGATCCACTGGGGCTTTGAATTCGTGCCCGTAGTGTCTCTCTCGAAGAACGGGAAGTACGTGGCTGATTTCAGTCAGTTCGAACAGATCCGAAAGAGCCCGGATTGCACCTTTTACTGCGCGGATTCCGAGAAGCAGAAACTCGAGGAGAAGTACAGACAGGAGGAGCAGAGGGAAAGGGAGCTGAGAACTCTTCTGTTGCAGCAGAGCAACGTCTGAGGGCGGCCATCGCCCCGGCTTGAACTCTGGGAGCCGTTTCTGCGTCCGGGCTCCCTTCGAATGCAAAGGTCACGGTGAAAACACGAAGGCGTGGATTCGCTCTGAAAAACTGCACACGCAGACAAAATCACTCCCCCCCATCCGCCCTTGGATCTGGGGCCTAAGCACGCATTTCCACATTTGAGAAGTTCCTTTTTTCGATGTTTTGTCTGAAGCGAACTCTCAAAATTCATAAATTCTAAAACGGGGCTACGTTTCCAAAAACATGGTGTAGGGAACTGAAATAACGCCCGGCCGGGTGGACAGACATTTAGCAACGCTGGTATTGAAAGGATGTGCATTTCTCTACAGGATATCAGCTATAATGTAAGGTATTTATTCAAAACAGTTATCAAAGACCTTCAGGCCGAGAGCTGAAATGTGGTTTGGTATTCCTTTATGCCATTGCTTTAAAACACCCTCTTCTTTCCAAGAAGAGAAAATGTTAGGTATAATGGAAGCTATCTGGTAATACATAAAAAGGAGCAAGGGGACTCTGTACTCAGAAAAATAATAATTCCATTTTTGCCTTCCTTCATTGGATTGAATTGTACGGAGTGAAATTGATTAAACCAGGAGTTAATGGCCGCGAAAGCATATACAAATGGAGTTGACGCCATTACTCACGTTAATTTTTGGGGTGCCATATGCCGCTCTTTTCTATTCAAAGCCAGCAGCATCCACACCGTGTGGGAGCTTATTTGCAATATAGACTCTCGGGCCCCACCCGGACTTAGAGAATCAGAGGCTGAACCTTAACAAGACCTCCAAGTATTTGTGTACAAATGAAGGTCTGAAAACCGTCCACTCTGAAAGTTTTCAAGGGAACTTTCTGAAGCCGCGGGACCCCGTGGGTCCCAAATCCACATGGCCCCCAGACCTGTCCTTGTTTCTTCAGCTTTTTATTATGGGCCAATGTTCATGTGCGCCATCTCCTTCCTGGTCTGCAAAGGAACTGCCGCTGATACTCCAAGATGGAAAGAGTTACTTGAGAGTAACGGCTGTCTTATGCTAAGCACATGCTCTTTGATTCGAGTTAGCGGGGTTCGGGGCAACATGGCGGAGGAGTAGGGGGCTCCAGTATTTCGCTTGCCCTTTAAACGGGGATGACTGATTCGAGTTAGCACCAAAGAAAAATGCAGCTGCATTACAATCGGAAGTTTACTAACATGTCGAAGTCCACAAGGTTGGATAGGACCATGAGAAACAAAAGGGGCGAGGATAATGAATTCACATACAGATGACTCTTTGAAGCACGAACAAAGTGTGATAATCTGATAACATGTAAAGAATGCCCGCAGTATTTAAATAAATATCATGCAACTAAATCTTACAGGGGTAACATTTTGCTCTCGGCAGAATCTAGGGGACAGGAACCACGTTTCTTTGGGGCAAAGAACATCCATGGGCTGGGACTAGCTAAACGTGCTACAGGTGAATTCTCCTTTCCTTCAAACCGGGGTCGATTTGTGTATTCACTCAAGAAGACTGGGACTCTAAGTGAGTAGGCCCTGCATAGACATACTTGCGAGTCCACATATACGTACACACACAGGGACACACACACGCGCGCACACACACACACACACACACATCTTCGCTCTTCAAGCATAATTGTGGAAATGATCAACGAAAGACGTTTGCAATTAAGAGAGCAAGCTCTCGACTCATGTGCTCATTTATGTTTTATTCTATAAAAACGGGGACACTGGGGCTCAGAGGAAAAAGGGAAAGCGATCTGGATTCCGGTTATCAGTGAAATGACGATACGGGTCGCAGCAAATTCGGCTCTATCTTTCTGCTGCCGAGTCTTCAAATGTCCTTCCATGGAAGAGAAGACGTGGCTCCCACCTCCGACCTGGGGCCGAACGTTTAATGCAGTTGTAAGAATAACAAGGGTAAAGCTAGTGATGGAGGAGGTTTAAAGAACAATCTCAATGCACAAGAGGCTTTTTCTTTTATTATTCAGGAATTTGTTTTCTCTTTCCGTTGATAATTTAATGGCAGATTGTTTTAGATTTCTCTTCTCTTAAAGAAATTATGTTAGTAGAGTTAGACATTAGCCCTGTTAGTTAGTATGTGTTCTTTTTTCCTTGTAAATTGTGGTGGAATCAATAGGAAAATAATGCCACAGGTGTGTTTACAACTTTTCTGCTGCGCTATTAAATTCTCTTCACGGGATTTACATCAGTACTACTTTAAATGCGATCGACATGAGGTCTCCTGCCTACTTGCGTAGTATTTGGTACACGGATGTAGCGTGAGATGGAAAAATCTTTTGTGTGTTCATTGAGCTTATCTATTTCAGCCAGATCTGGAGGACTTGGTCATCTGATCTTTTGCACTACCCACAGAACAAATGGGCAGTATCTTAAAAGCCAATACTTGTCCAAGTCGATAAATTATATCGTAATATGATATCTTATAAATAGTTCTATACTTGCATCTGGTTTGAAACTTGGCATTTCCCAGGCATGCTTACTTATTATTACTTGGTGCACAATATCCTGGTGAATAAACTAACCAAAGATGTAGGCAGCAAACTTATTTGGCTATACCCGGATGGTCTTTTGACGGAAACAGATTCATGCTCCACACCCAACTAAGAACTAATCAAACTAATGCAATGTTTTTGACCCAAAAAGCCTTCTGCTGTTTGAAACATCTCCAAGGCATCAGGCCTTCTCAGTGAGACCATTCAAAAATGGCACGTTCCGTTTGAAAAACCACAAATCAGTGTAATCTGCAAGCTGTGTCTTATTTCAGTAAGAAAATATATCGTCCTTGCATGGTACCTGGTCCCAATGGTCCCAGACAGCAGAACCAAGATTCACTCATTGACCCTCCTCAGGAACCACCTTCGGAGTTGGAGTAGAGACACGCACTGGTTCTCCTTCCCACTCGGGGAAATTATGGCCCCAGGTGAGACTCCAGAAATCGAAAATAACGGGCTAAAAGTGAAAAATGCCACGAATAAGTGGATCAGATACTAAGATGAATTTAAACAATGATTTGTTTGATTTTTCTTTAAATTAAATTTTCGATTTTAATTGATGGTGATTTTGATACCATTAAATGAAAGTTAAGAAATATTAAAAACGTGACACTTCTACGTCTGTGTTATTCTTTTGCCCTTGCCTGGATCCTCAGGGCTTAACATCATCTGGAGAAAGTAGGAAAGAGAGACGAAAAACATAGAAGAGCCTAGGTCTTTGCATTGGTAGCTCCGTCAAGGATCATCCGGCCTCGGTTCTACACTTTGTCACTGTGGTCAACGTGTCGACATTTGACCGTGTAGTGTAGCATAACGAAGACTTCCAGCCTCTCCATCTTGGGTTTCATTCCTGCTAGACTATTTTCTTTGCCGGTTAGACATTGGAAACACACATCTTGAATGCAGGTTATTTTATCAAAGCTCTCTGGGATGGCGTTTTTTAAAACAAAATGTTCTCAGTTTAAGTCTTGATTTCCATGTTCTGTGGTGTGCACTTGAATTCCAGCCTTAGACTCTGGAGAGAGCCAAGACGCACTTAATTTTCTTCCTCTAGGAAGACGCGCTTGAGAGACTCAAGTTTAAGACCTCACTCCTCGCGGATTACCTACACTTCACCCTCTGTGAACTTCGGTTGATCTTTAATCAGAACGGGTTGCCCACCCCAGTCTGGGCCTGTGGACAGCAATTTTCCTAGCCTTGAAGAAACCATGATGAATTAAGTCAACTTTCTCCCGAAGCTTTCCACTAGATACTCACCGAAGAAGAAGCAGAAGGCAGAAATGAGGTGTGAGTCACTTCACTTCATCCTCCTCCTCCGTCGGTTCTGCTGAGCTCGGTTTCCTTTCCACTTATTGTGGGCTTCACCGGCTGTTTTTCATCTTTGCTCTCTACTCCATCAAGTCAAATTATTCTGCGGGTTAAAAAGAATTGATTCAGGGGGCGCCTGGGCGGCTCAGTCGGTTGAGCATCCGACTTCAGCTCGGGTCAGAACCTCAAGGTTCATGAGTTCAAGCCCTGCATCAGGTTCTGTGCTGCCATCGTGGAGCCTAGAACCTGCTTGGGATTCTGCGTCTCCCTCACTCTCTGTCCCTCTCCCACTCTGTCTCTGTCTCTCTCAAAAATAAACATTAAAAAATTTTTTTAAAATAATTGATTCAAATTAGTAATTTGTGAACATTTAGATGGCCACAATTTGGGAACAGGAATTTTTATTTTTCAGTTGGCATTTGCTGGTGTATAAAAAATAGGCGACTGGCATGCCCGGGGGGCTCAGTCAGTGAAGCGTCTGACTCTCAGTTTCAGCTCAGGTCTTGATCTCATGGTTTCGTGAGTTCCAGTCCCGCATCGGGCTCTGCACTGACAGTGAGGAGCCTGCTTGGGACTCTCTCTCTCCCTCTCTTTCTACCCCTCCCCCACTGCCACGGTCTCTGTCTCTCTCAAAATAAATAAATAAAACTTAAAAAAAAATAGAAGATCAAGGAACAGTTGGTAATTGCAGTTGTTACAATCACTGTTAAATTACAATCATTGATTGTGGAAGTCAATGGATATAATTGACATATGAGTTCAAAAGCCAAAGATATAGTATGGATAGGTAAAGGCCTCTGAGTAGTAATAATAATACCAGAGTGAGGGATGCTGGGCATGCTGCGTCTACAGGACAGGTCTTGTATTTAATGATTTTTTTTTGTCCTGCATCCTGTAAGGACTTTATTAAGATGCCCTAAGTGCTCAGGGGAACTTGAGTGGCTCAGTCAGTTAAGCGTCTGACTCTTGATTTCCACTCAGGTCATGATCTCAAAGTTTGTGAGTTCAAGCCCCACATGGGGCTCTGCACTGACAGCACAGAGTCTGCTTGGGATTCTCTCTCTCCCTCTCTGTCTGCCCTCCCTCACTTGTGCTCTCTCTTTCTTTCTCTCAAAATAAATAAATAAATAAATAAATAAATAAATAAATAAATAACTTCAAAAAATGATATAAGTGTTCTGTATTCATTTTTTTTACCAAAAAAGTTACAAAATTGCACAGCCAATTAGAAAGCCATTTCAAATTAAACTGGATGTCTTGTATCTTTATTTGGTAAATCTGACAGTCCTGCAGAGAGTCTTCCCACAGTCCCAAATTATGCCCATGTCTAGAAGAAGCCTTCACTCAGAAGCTACCGTTTTCATACAGCAGGTACCAAAAAAGGGGGTGTTCCCGAAAGGTATTTTCCTGGCTGGCGTCATTAGTAAAAGTAAATTTCAGCAAAACCCAGAGGACCTACGATACTTTTGGTGCCATGCAGGACAGCGTGTTCTTCCAGGCTTTCTATCAAGGAAAGGCCAAAGATGATGGGTTCAGAGTCCTCTGCCGCATGATGGACAGAAATCCTGGTTCCCGAACCCCTGCCAGAGAATCGGGCCTCTGGTTAGGGTAGATTCTCAGTGAGCCCTGGTGCGGGGGTGGGGGAGGGAGGAGCCGAAGACGGGGAAGTCAACAGCAAAGTCCATCCCCGAGCTTTGGGCTCAGCAGGCCCACTTCATGGCGACCTACTTCACCACGGCCTCATCCTCATTCAAGGCCAAACCGGGTCTAGCATCCAGGCATGTCCAATGAAGACACCCAATTTCACCCCTCGAAAATATTCAAGTAAAGGGGGAACCCACTCGAAATTATACACGAAAGGGGAGCCTGGGGGGCTCGGTCAGTTAAGTGTCCGACTTCGGCTCAGGTCATGATCTCACTGTCTGTGGCTTCCAGCCCTGCTTCAGGCTCTGTGCTGACAGTTCAGAGCCTGGAGCCTGCTTCAGATTCTGTGTCTCCCTCTCTTTCTCCTGCTCCCCTATTTGCTCTATGTCTCTCAAAAATAAATAAAATGCAAAAAATTTAAAAAAAATTAAACTTGAAGGAAGCTACCACAATTGATTATAGGGTACCTATCTCCTAAAAAAATAAAAAATCAGAAGTAGTTGACTTCGAGCTAAGAAATGTGATCCCTTAGCTTGTAGCTACTAGTATTGTTGTTTTGCAAATGTCCTTAATATGATGGAAAAAGTAAAAAGCTTCCAAGAAGGTGATTGGGAAGTTCAAAGGAGGGATTTTTTTTTTTAAATTCACTGAAATTTAACTTTATTCTTTCATCTGCAATCAAATCTTAAGATTAAGGATGTTGTATTAAATCAAATCATTACAGGAAGTATGACTGTATCAGGGACTTTTTATAAAAACAAACTTCCAGATCACAAGAGGAAGCTGTGTTTGTGTGCTGACACAGAGGATTAAATAGCAGTCAGGACAGGAAGACAGGATAACAGCCAACTTGGATCTATTTTGGAAGAATTATTTCTGTAGGGTGTCATGGAATTGTAAGTTACAAAAAGTATGTTTCACTCTGGTAAACAGACAGTTCCATTCCAAAAGGACCCACTCCAAGACACCACTTAATCAAATTCACGAGAATGTTACGGAGAGCGAAATCCCCAGTGACAAGCAGATCTTACAAGCAAACTGTCCCACGTTTTATAAACCCTGGCAGCGTGTGGGGAGCAAAATTTCGATCACGCCTCAGTGTCTTGCTACACACAGCGCTACGTCTGATTGCTACACCGTGCCACAGAATGACGGTCCTTGCCTGTCGGCGACTTTTGAGCTGCTCTTGTGCTCGGATTTGCCTAAGCAGAAGCGTGATTCCTCTTTCTCAAGACGGAGTTGCTCCTGGCGGGTGTTGATCTATGTATCCTACGTGACCACCAAGCCCAGTCAACCTTTGACCAATCAGTAATTGTTCTTGGCATACATACCTTTATGTTCTAAAAACCCACACACCTATTTGTCAAGCCATTTCTGGCTTTCGTAAGTGTCTCCTCCTCTTCCTGTTTACGTGTGGAATCCCTCCAGTCTGTGAGACAATAGCAAACACGATAAAGCTAATTTTATAGTCTTGAGTGTTTTTTTTTTTTTTAATTTTCATTGGAACAGTAACAGTGTTGATAGTGGGGCTCTGATGGAGAGGAACCTAGTATTTCCTTGGAGACCTCAGACGCTGTTACCAATGACAGCAACTATAATAATTTGGGAGCGAGTGGGTCCTAAAGCCTTGTTAAGATGCTGTTATCTGTCAGGGCCTGAAAGAATGTATTTTTCTTCCTTTTTAATCAAAGAAAAGAAGATGAAAGCCCTGTCTCACCTCTTTCTTTTGCCTTGATGCTCTAGTGATCATGTCGTTTTCATCAATGATTAAAGATCAAGTAACTATTTAACGACATCCTTTCTGTATTTCATCCCGACCAAAGTCCCTTATGTTTTATTGCTCTTTTACTTTGATGGATTGAAAGAAAGAAAACACATAGTTACATAACCCTTAAAGGTACAACTGTTTAAAATCCACATGGCAGAGACGTACGCTGGGGACAGCTATCTTCCCGGAAGCACGTTGCAGGGGAAACCACACGTACACACAACAAAGCAGCAGCCACGGCTCTAGGTACCTGCTCCAGGCATCTCTTTTGGAGATACCTTCTCCTGGGGAATTTTGACTCCTCTGCTACCACCTTCTCGGTGGTGGCAAGACTGTTCATTGACTGAGAATGTGAGTTAGAAATAAAAAAAAAGCCAGGGCATAGAGTAAGAAGTCAAACTTGAGAAGGCTGTTTGGGAAAGAAAACAGAATGTTTTCCAGAAAGCGCACAGTATTTTGGAACACAGTAATGAGGCTTGGGAGTGGGAAATATTTTATTAATTTTAATTTGCGTTGATATGTGTTTTTTTTCCTAACCTATTGCCTCAAGAATCTCCTTGCCCTTGTGGGGTCACCTTGGCCAAGAACTGAGCCATCCATGTCCAAGACATAAGATGGTTTTGCTTTCACCGCAGCACGTCCCTGGGGCAGTGAAGATAGGCATTCGTCACGGCAGCATGGGAAGCTTTGTTTCTGGGCTGAAAACAAGGCACCCTGGCAGCGTGATCTCTCTTCTTAAAAATCCTTGGCTTTGGTAACCTGCCTTCAAAACCATCAGGCAAACAAGTTTAATGGTTTAATTTTTCATACAAAAGTTTACATTCTTCCCAGAGATTCGTACTCATATGAATTTTTTTAACCAAATTTTCTTATCTATACTTGAATTTCATGTATTCATCACAGGACTCAGCATGTAGTATATTTGAATGTCCCAAATGTCTTCTCAACAGTCTCAAGGGCCACTGTGTGTATTTCTTGGGTTGCCTCTACTGAGTCTGTCAGAAACTCTTGCTCTTAACAGGTACACCTTCCTATACACTCTGTGTGTGATTTAAAGATCAACCACAGGGGCGCCTGAGCGGCTCAGTTGGTTAAGCGTCCGGCTTCGGCTCAGGTCATGAGCTTGAGGTTGGTGAGTTCGAGTCCCGCATTAGGCTCTGTGCTGATGGCTCAGAGCTTAGAGCTCCTTTGGATTCTATGTCTCCCTCTCTCTCTATACTTCCTCCATTCAAGCTCTGTCTCTCCCTCCTTCAAAAATAAATAAACATTAAAAAAAAATTTTAAACATCTACCACAAGTCTGCTACAAACTACAGACTTACAGTTTTACAGCAACACAGAATAATACATGTTTTTCCTTATCTTCCCTCTCCCCCCCCCCATGAATATGGCTAACCTGCTATGTTGCCTGCGTGCTGCTGCTCATACAGCCACACACACACGCACACATGCCTCATGACTTCTGGCCATGCTTTGAATTTGCAGAGAAGAAACCATACTACACTTGAAGGGTTCTGAATACTTCAACATCTTTGAACATTTAATAGCCTGCTGCGTACCTGGTGAAGGAGATACCACGTGTCTGATTACCTGTCCTTTCTAGAAGACTCTACGGTTCACTGAAGTTCAGTGTCTCACCCTGTGTGACCTCACGAGCCAGGACAGCAATCTACATTTTTCCTTTCTGCTCTAGTGTCCATTCCCCTAAATTTACAACATGGAATGTCATTATGGAGCTGATTTCTATGTGACATAGGTCAACGTTGGGCAGAATGGCTCACCCAGGGAGACCATAAGGCTGGGAGTCTGGATGAATTCCATGACAGCCTGAAATGTTGCAAGAGGCCTATGATTCAGGAGCTGAGCACACGGGATCAGGATCTAGAAGACGGAAATGACCTACAGCGATCGTCCTGGAAGCAAAAGGCAGAGCGGTACGAATGCCACTCACCAAGATTGAAACGGAATCCACACCCCCTGCCGCTCATCTAAGTAGGGACAAACGGTTAACCCAAAATAGATGCGGGGGCGGCCAGGATCGAGAAATCCTGGAGGCAGGTCATGGGCACCAAGCAAATCTACCTTGTTTGTTTCAAAGTTCCTTATATTCATTATGACTGCATCATATCTCCTTAACACAGGTAAACGTCGTTAGGATTCCCCACTTTACAGAAGACAAAACTGAGGCTCAGAGAAATTAAATAACTTGTCCAAAGTTACATGGCCAGTAAGTGACAGAGCCAGGAGTAAAACCCAGGATGGACCAAAGTGAAAGCCTGCCTTCTCCCCCCGGGACTCTATCCCGCAACCCGGGTGGGCGTCCAGAGGAGCCTAGGGGATTTAGTGGTTGATGTTCTTGGAGCAAACAGAGCTGCGTTTGCTTGGCCCTCAAGTGTTTTTGCGAATGAAAACAAAAGCATGGTTGAGTTGCTGTGTCACCACAGACCTGGCCCATGAATGCAAAATTCATGCTGAACAACAGCAGCACAAATATGGATTTTGCCAGAATGTTGCCTACTGGGGACGGGGCAGTAGATTTCCTACTGATTGTTTCGTGGGGCTCTGAAGACATGAGCTGTAAGGATTGATACTGGGAACCTCAGTGAAACCTTGAGCGGAAGTAGGTAATCACTTCAAGGTCTTGGCTGATTGAGCAAGAGACAAAGAGAGATTTGTAGAGATTAGCAAGCACCAGAGACTCAGCAGAACTCTCTGGAATCTGATACTAAGTTTATGGGGCCTATTCAGGGGAAGCGAGTGGCCCCTGCACACCGTTGTAATAATGACCAGGGTTGGAGCAGGAGTGATCAAGACCCAGGCACCGAGAAGAGCTAGAAACATGGACAAGGTCACAAGGGAGTCCCTGGAAGCTGACTGTGGAAGATGGTTCTGATGGGTGGGTCCCGACACCATTTCACGGGCAAATGAGGGAAGGGTGGTATGAATCCACACCTGAGGATGTTATCAAGGGGGTGAAGTATCAGGAGCAGAGCTCTAGTCCTAGGCATTCCAAATCAGAAGCAGAGTCCTGTCTCTAGGAGGCAGTCAATGAAGAAGGAAAACAAGGAAAATCTTATTTCTGGAGCAAAAAAAAATCCTGAAGTTGGAACTCCAGCACAAAGGGGCTGGCCAAGATAGGAATGGAACTGGGCAAAATACCATGGCTTCCTGGCTGGAAAGAAGGGTTCGCAGTGAGCAGGACCTACGTCAAGGTAGACTTGGTGAGGACTCCATGGTCCATTGCATCTTCTCTTTCCCTGAGTAGGAGTCAAAGCTGGAAACCGGAGTTCATGCTTCAGGGTTCCCTAACCAAAGGTTGGAGGCCAGGGGGCCAGCACATCCTTCCAGACATGGTGTGTCGTTTATTGAAAGAAAACGTGGTTCCTTGCTTCACTTAATATTTACTCAGCCAAGTCAGGCACTTTAGCAAACACCTGATTACAAAGACGTGTCCTTTGGAGTTCTGTGATTGCCACGTTAAGGTGTGTCTTTCCCTCTTAAGGATATAAGTTGCATTGAATTAGGGACCACTTAATGAGCTCACCTTGATTTGGTTACCTTTGGAAGGACCTTATTTTCAAATAAGGTCACATTCTGAGCTTCTAAGAGTTAGGACCCCCACATAGCTTTTTGAAGGGACAATGCAACCTACAACTATTCTTCCAATCCTCTTCATGGTCAGCGTGTCCATACTCAACCCTCCTCTTATTCTTCTTCTTGGAAGTTATATACAGGCTCCCCTCAGTTGTAGTGACTGTCCCGGACCTCCCAGTCCTGCAGAAGGGACAGACAAAGCAGAGCTCTAGCAGATCTTCCCTTGTAGTTTCTAGCTGTGTGGAATCTATGCCAGGGGACACTCTTAGACACTCCTTCTGAGAGGGTTTCTGGTCCTCAGTGTAGAGAACCAAGAGTCTTATTCCTGGGAATTTGCTCCATTGCTTTATACACAAAGGAAGGCTTTTTGACACTGGGTCTCAAATAGTCAGAGGCTAGCTGTAGTCTCTACAAGTTAATCATATACTGGGCTCCCCATCGTCCCAACTGCTGTCACAGAGAGCTTGCTGATTTCCTAAGACTTGAAAGTACTTGACTTTTAGATGCATTTCATAATTCTGTGTCTGTAATATTTGGCATTTTGTGTCTCCTACTACAAAGGTTAGGAAGAACTCTTCTTTTAATCAAGGCATGCTTCATGGAGGAGGCTTTGCGGGGACTGCCCTGTAGAAGCTGAAGGACACCTGTGGCTTCTCGTGTTTGCAGCATTTTGCTGAATCAGGTGGCATCACATGTTATAGAACAATGCTCTTGTATATTGTTTTCATCCCTAAACCATCTCTCCCCCAGTGCTAGAAACCCGAGACCCAACTTTGCTTCTCCCACCTTCCCTCCACCAGCATCTAATCCATTGCCAGCCCCTATCCACAGAGCCCCTGACGTGGCTCCCATTCTGTTGCTCCATCCTTCTCAGGCCGCCATTGTCCCTTATCTGTTTTTTCCGAAAAGCTTTGCACGGGCTGTACTGTCTCTAGTCTTTGCCTCTTCCAATCCATGCCCCACCCCCATCCCCCATGATGTGCCCAGAGGGGTGGTTCTAGAACAGATGACATTAAAATTTGATGGGATGGTGCCCTCGCACCAAACCTGACTCTTCAAAACAAAGGCCAGGTGTCCTAACGTGGGATTGATGGCTTTCTGAGATCTGGCCCCTGATAACCTCCTCTCTTGTCATCCCTTTGTGCTCTATCTTCAAACGTCTTGAATCATTTGCAATTCCCTGAATGCTTCCTCCGGCTTTCCAGCCTCTAGGCTTTGGGTTATGCTTCCCCTTCTGTCTGGGATTTCCCTGGCCAAGTCCTGCTAGGTCTGCTGACAGCCTTGTATGACTGGCTTTCTTGAAAATGTCTATGATATCTCAGATGAGGGTTCCTGACCACTCTGTTGACTCCCTGTAATGCATAGCTCTCACCTCTCAAAACGCTTCCCTGACACGTGACTGAGCTTACAACGCATCCAGAGAACAGTCCACAACTTCCCAGCTGTATCTCCAGAGCCAGGCCTTGCAACTGAGCTGCTCCCAGGCCTTGGTTCACTTATGTAACTGGCTCAGCACTGGTTCTTCTGATATAACTAGGTGGGGTGAGGTAAGATAATGAGACATTTGTCTTGGGTACTAAATGTAAGGGGTGCTAAAAAGCTAAATAATCAAGACAAATATTTTGAAGCAGCGTTTTTTTTTTAAATTAAAATGAATGCAAGAAATCCATGACGGACAAACTATCAAAAATTTAAATAAAGATATGGGATCCATAAGAATGCGCAAAGGAAAACTCTATAGCTTCAGGGTCTTTATTTTAGAGAAGAAGAAAAGCCTAAAATCAATTATTTAAGTTCCAGCCTCAAGAAGTTAGAAAAAGAATAAATGGAAGGAAGGAAATATCAAAAATGAGATAGAAATCAGTGAAATAAAAAAATATACAAACAATTGTTCTGTTTGAGGTAACAAATTTAACCTTCTACAGATAGCAGCTATCTAGGCTGGGAAAAAATGCATAAAATCAACTTCCCAAGGATTCTTCAGCGTGAGCAGAAGCAAGTAAACTCTTAAGGGGCGTTGAAACTCACAGGAAGCAACACGCATGGTGGGGAGTTTCCTTCTCTGTAGCTTCGCCCTAAGGCAATCGCAGTTGTGGTGTGTCAGAGGCCAACTAAAACTCCAGTGAAAAGTCACCATTATTCTGGCTCTGGAGAAAAGGGAAGAGATGCCCGGGGCAACCAAGGTTACCGGAGGGTGGCAAAAATCTAAGAAAGGAGGGAATGCGGAGTGGGAATCTCTAACTCTGTGCATACACTCTAGAAAAATCTGTGGGTGACCACTGAACCGTTCACACACAGGACAGACTACAAAGTCCACACTGAGAACACAGGCACTCCATAACCACAGGTGAGATCAAGTTTGAAGTTTAACCCTAAGCAAGTCATTGCCTGTGAAAAGAAAAAACATCCGCACACTTCATAAGAAAAACATAGAGCTCAGAGTCTCTACTACATGTCCTCGACAATATTCAGGATTCAGTCCAAAATTAAACAACATAGGAATAACCAAAAAAATCTGACCTAGATTCATGAGAAAAGACAATTAACAGAGGTTGACCCTGAGATGACAGTTGTTAAAATTGCTCAATAAGGAAGAGAAAATACGATGGTGATGAATGAAAAAAAAAAAAAAAGAAATCTCATTAGTGTTATAGAGTACATAAATACGAGCTAATTTGAAATTTTGGAGCTGAAAAAATAAAATAACTGAACTAACAAATTTACTAATGGGTTGGATAGCAGAGTGGAAGTGAAAAAGGAAGGGATAGGTCAACTTGAACATAAATCAGTAGAATTATCTAAACTAAAGAACAGAGAGAGAAAAGGTTAACAAAACCCAGGGGACGGTGGGATAGTGTGAAATGCCTAACACACCAGCAAGCAGAGACCCAGGCATTCCATTTTTAGTCATTACCTAAATAAAATGAAAACGTATATCCACTCAAAGATGTATCCATCACTGTCAATAGAAGCTTTATTTGTAATAGCCAGAAAATCTGTGAACAGCCTACATGCTCATTAACAGGTGAATGGGTTAACAAAATTTGATCTACCTGTAAAATGAAATACAATAAAAATTAATGATCTACTGATGAAGACAACAATATAGATGGATCTCAGAGTCATGTTATAACGAGCAGAAGAAACCACATAAAGAGAATACATACTGGTTTATTCCATATAAAATTCTAAAATATTCCAAATAATCTACATTAACAGAAAGCTAATCAGATGCTAATCAGTCTGGGATCAAGGGTGGAGAAACAGAAAGCAAAAGGGCATGAAGAAACTCTTGGGGGTGATGGACATGTTTGGAATTTTTTTTGTGGTGATGGTGCATAGTGTATATATCTCAGAACTAAGTCCTGGAGATCTGTTGTATGACATAGTACGTATAAACAACAATACACTGTCAAAACATTTAACATTTACAATACGTTCACAGTTCAGATCTCATGTTAAGTGATCTTCAAAAAAAAAAAAAAACTAGACAAAATAGAACATCAGGAAATTTATGAAGTAATAGATATGTTTAGAACTTTGGTGGTGGTGATGGTATCACGGGTATGTGCACATGTCCAAACTCATAAAGATGTATGCGTTTAAAGTGTTCTGTTTTTGTACGTCAATTATACCTCGACAAGCTAAACACACACACACACGCACACACATACACACACATGACAATTTAAATGAATGCGGTTATCGTATCTTAATTTTACCACAATAAATGAGATTAAAGAATTCGTGTGAATGCTAACCACTAGGGAGCTAGTTAAAATGAAGATTCTGGTTCTCTCCACTTGAGATGGGTCCCAAGATTCTGCATTTGTCACCAGCTCCCAGCTGATGTCCAAGCTGCTAGTCCAAGTTCCATGCTTAGGGATCCTGGGACGGCAAGTCTCAATCTAGAGAAGACAGCCAAGGAGCACTTTATAGCCTCTACGCCTGTGTGATTAGCACCACCTCTCCCATTCTTATAGAGCTGTGGTGAGTCCTACAACTTCTCTTATACAGTCTTATCAGCCTGTGAAACTCTAATGGCAATAACAATCACGCCTGGCATTTATTAAGCACATACTAAGTGTTGGATACTGTTCTCACAGCTGCCCAGGAATTTACCCATTTACTCCTCAATGCCAAGGCAGGTACTATTATTATCCTATAACAGCAAACGTCAAAACCAAAGCACAGAGAAAAGTTTAAAGGACCTGCCCAAGGTCATTTCACTGACACCCAGAAGAAGCAGACTCAGCCCTAGTCATCGCCCGCATAACCATTGCGCTCTATGTCTTCTCAGAAGAAGGATCATGTTCCAAGTGTGACGGGTTCTGGCCTGAAAGAAAGTCAGAGCTGTTGACCTGTGCCAAGAATCTTCCTGCTTTGTCATTCTTTATGGAGAGCTTTATTGTTTCAACATCAAATATTGATTGGACACTTGCTATGCGTCAGGCTTCAGCCACGAGATGGTGGTGATCTTGCCATATTCTCCTGGAAGTACGGCACCCATTAGCAGTTCACTCTTTGAGCAGTTTGCTGAGGATGCCAACCGGCGTTCCTTACTCTCCTTCTGTTCTCCTAGTTTTGGTGTTGTGTAAGAGGAGAATCTGCACTGCCGTTTTCCCTAGTGTCTCCTCGAACCAGAGCCCAGGCTGTGGGAGAGCTGGGATGTGAGCTTCTGGGGACTTGGGCCACCCTTTTGATCCCTGCTATCAAGGGAATGGAGTGTTGATCAGATCTCCCTGCTGTAATGGACCTCACAAGTGAGATGGAAGGCAGGGAAAAGTCTGGAATTTCTTCCTAGAGGCCCGTCAAACATTTACATCCAGTCAGTTTCTCGGGAGGGAGCTTACACCCTGGGCTCATCATCCATCCTCCAAGAAGTCTCATGATTGTAAATTTTTAAAACTTCCTATTTTCCTGTAGTCTCAATACCCCCACCAGTAGGCTGCGAGCACTCCACCCAAGCAACCAGATGCAGCAGGGTGATAAGGCTGGCCCCTACCACAAGTTCCCCTCTTTGCCCTCTCTCACCTCTGACCGTGACATAGTGACATTCAAATGCACCAGTAAACCCCCATCGTGATTTTTGCTGGTATACTCCACCCGACCCCACTCAAGGCACTTGCCTCTGGTGTCACCCCCTCTTGGCTCCCCGCCTGCCTGGTTGACCCCACCCCCTGGGCGTTCTGCCCATGTGGCTGCTGCGTGCTGTGCTGTGCCAAAACCTGCAAGTATAATCAATCCCTTTTACTTTCATATGCCTCTCTGTTGTGTTTTTCTGTGTCCACCCAGATCCATCACCAAAGAAACCTGTTTTAAGTCACACAACTATTCCTTACAATACATGGTTTCTCTCCCGGTCTGGGGGTAAGAGAGCCCAGGGTGAGCCGCTGGCAGCAAAGCTTGCAGAAGTGGGGAGCTGAGCACGGCGTCCAAGGGCATTTGTGTCATGCAGTGACAGTGTCTTGTACAGCACAGGAGCCTTTCAAGGCAGCTGGAAGGAGGTGTTTCCTGAAGGGCGAGGTTGTTGATGAAAAGAGCGGATTAGCAAATTACTCCCAACTGGAGCGACAAGGGCTCTAACTGTAGATCTTCCCTGAGGCAGGGACCTAGACTGTTGACCTCTCCAAGCCCTCACGGATCTAGAAGCCTACCTCAGAGAGTTTCGAGTCTGTGAGGACTTTGCGGGTTCCACAGAGAAGCTGATCCAAGGGGACGTGGGCCAGGCCCACTTCCCAGCTGAGGACACGGCTTAAAAACAGCCCGGGCAGCTTCCTGGTAGTCTCGTCGCCCTTACGGAACAGTATTTTGGTGAGCTGAGTGTAAATGAATGAGAAACACATGGATTTAATTTCCCTTGAAATTAGGGATGGGTGAGCCCAGCCACAGTCTGGAATTACTGAACGTCTCAAACTATTTTGTTCAAGGGCTGTTGGTTCAGAAAAACCAAACTACGGTTCCGCAAAGCTTGTTTCTCCTCCTTTGAGTGAGACTTCTCATATTTTAAAGAGAATTTGATCTGCGTGTTTCAACTTCTTTATAACTCACTCATCAAGATGTTTAGTAAAATTTCTTGGAAGCGTGAGAAATACTTTATAACACTTATTTCCAAACATCTTATTTAGGAAAAGGAAACAATGGGTAAGCTCAGGAAAATGGTATGCCGGGAAATCTGGGTTCAGGTGAAAGTTCACACTCTGAAGCTGTCCTAGGACCCAGAACCACATACCTCTTCGGTGCACAGTCATAATGTGCTAAAAGAGTGTAGCAAAAATGTCTTGGAACGTGCAGGGGAAGGTGCGTAAGTTCAGTAAGGATAAGCTCGGCAGAGGCTGGAAAGTGCGGAGTTGGATTTCAGCTGTCAGGCTGCGAATTCCTAGCAGCTATAATAGAATGGAACAGAACTGTGGAATCCTAACATCGCCCATCAGCATGGCTCTCCACCACTCTCCAGAAATCTCTTCGTTTAATAAGACATGTGATAAAGGAGCTGCTTATGGACTGCTTTGGAGTGGCTGGATGACCAGAAATGGTGGGGGAAACGTGTCTCAGGAGGTCGGCGTAGACAAGGAGAAATGCCCTGCCATCTTTGTTTCAGAGATGTGGTTCCAACCAAAGAGTCACGTGTGAGTCCTAAAGAGCTCTCCTCACCTAAAGCTCAGCTGGAGCTTCCAGGAGACCAAGTAAGACACCAAGGGGAGAGAGGCAATTGTCTCCCTTCTCAAAAGTCTGTTTGCCTTCTGTTGGAAGCACAGTCCTCACCAAACCCTAATGGACCTACTTCTGTTTATAGCGGCATGGGCGGATCCTAGAGTCCTGGACAGTGCCAGCGAAAGAAAGGAAGGAAATAGCAGACTCCTTGGGTATCTGATAAAGTTTGTCTCAGGTGCCTGGGGGATACCCAGAAAAACAATTCGTGGTGGGGACTTTATACAGGAAACAATAAAAGTTACTGACAAAATCCAGAGAAGAAGAGAATAAGGTTTATTACAGTTAATAGGTCTCCATTTCAATCCCCAAGCTGGCGTAGAAGAACACGCGCAGATTATATACCTCTTTAAAACCATGTTTGTTCCGGCTTTGAAATTAGAAGATCCAAACAGGGCCATGGGACAGTGACCATAGCAGTCGTCAATATCCTTAAACTCCCCAACATTTCTCAGTCTCCTTTGTATGTTTGAGGACAGGTGACTGGTTCTGGCCAACAGAGTACCATTTTGAATGATGTGTATCGTTTTCTGACCAGGATTATTAATTCTTCTGTTCCTTCCTTCTCTTTGCTCCGTGATCTAGGACTGCACATGGCTGTGCAGATGGCTTAGGTACACCAGACTTCTTGCAAAGAAGGACTAAGCCTTTTTTTCTGATAAGTCACTGGGATTTGTGGGTGGGAGAATCTTGTTTGTTACAGTAGCTGATGTTAACTAGCCTAACTAACACAAGCTGTAACTTTGAGTTTCTGACTTAAGATGTGCCATTCATTATGATGCCCGACATTAATAAAACTGGTGATTTTCTGCTAGGTTCTTAGAAATTTTCGAAAATGTAATGGTGCCTTATATTAGTTATTGGTTGTTGCATAACAAATCACCTTGAAAGGTGGAGGTTTATAGCAACAAGAATTTATGACCTCAACGTTTTCGAGAGTCAGGAATGTGGGAGTGGCTTCGTTAGGTGGTTCTGACTCCACGTGTCTCTTGAGGTTGCAAGCAAGGTTTCGGCAGGAGCCGCAATCATGCGAAGGCTCGGCTGGGCCTGGAGAAGACACCGTTGATGGGAGCACTCAAGTTTCCACTGGTTATTGGCTGCAGTTCTCACTTGCTCATCACGTGGGCCTCTGCATAGTGACTCGCATGGCATGGAGGCTAGCATCTTCCAGGGAGAGTGATCCAGGAGAGAGAAAGCAAACAAGAAGCCACCATGCCTTCAATTTCTCTGCCTCTGACATTGCTCCCTGTCCCTTGTGCTTTGTTTCCCTGTTGGCTGGCAGTGAGTCACTAAGTCCGGCCCACATTCAAGAGGAGGGGAATGAGGTCCACATTTTCAGAAGATGTCGAAAAACTTGTGAACATAGTTTAGGTCACACACACCCCATCACTTGAGAAGAAAGGTAAGGGGGATGGAACCACGGGTTTTACATAAGGTTGCAGGGGAAGGGCTTCAATGATTCATTATCGATCAGGCTAATGGAGCATAATGATGACTTTTCTTACTGTATTCCATGGTCTCATGAGCAAATAAAGGCAGCTCAAGGCATTCTATTCACACTAAGTAGACTGGGCCCTGACATGAAGCTGCATACTGTGTGTATGTGAGATGATATCTCATGATACTTTTGATTTGCATTTCCCAGATGGTTAATAGCATTGAGCATATCTTCATGCACCCATTGGCCATCTATATGTCAACTTTGGAAAATGTTCAGATCTTCTGCCCATCTTTTAATCAGATCGTTTTGTGTTGCTTTAGAGTTGTATGATTTCATCATGTATTTTGGATACTAGCCCCTTATTAGGTATACGATTTGCAAATCTTTTCTCCCTTTCAGTAGGTTGCATTTTCATTTTGCTCATGGTTTTCTTTTTTTTTTTTTTTTTTTTTTTTTTTCTGTTCAATTTTTTTTTTCTTTTTTTTTTTTTATTATAATAGTTTATTTTCAAATTGGTTTACATATAACACCCAGTGTTCATCCCAACATGTGCCCTTTTTAATGCCCATCACCCCCTCTCCCCCCTCCCTCATCCCCCTCACCCTCAGTTTTTTCTTAGTCTTTGAGAGTCTCTTATGTTTTATCTCCCTCCCTCTCTGTGTCTTTTTTTTCTTTCCCCTCTTCCCCTCCCCCTGGTTTTTGCTTAGTTTCACAAAGTCCACCTATTCGTGGAAACATATGGTATCTGTCTTTTTCTGACTGACTTATTTCACTTAACATAATACCCTCCAGTTCCATCCATGTTGCTACACATGGCCAGATTTCATTTTTTCTCATTGCCACGTAGTAGTCCATTGTATATAAGTACCATAACTTCTTTATCCATTCGTCAGTTGATGGGCACTTGGTCTCTTTCCATGATTTGGCTATTGTCGAAAGTGCTGCTATGAACATTGGGGTACACGTGCTCCTATGCATCAGCATTCCTGTGTCTCTTGGGTAGATTCCTAGCAGGGCTATTGCTCATGGTTTTCTTTGTTGTGCAGAAGTGTTTTAGTGGGATGCGGTTCCACTTCTTAATTTTGCTTTTGCTATTGGTGTCAGATTCAAAAGGTCATCACAAGGCCAGACGTCAAGAAGCTTACTGCCTATGCTTTCTTCTAGGAGTTTTACGGTTTCAGATCTTATGTTCAAGTCTCTAATCTCTTTTGAGTATGTACGATGTAAGAAAATGGTCCAGTTTCATTCTTTTGCATGCGGCTCTCCAGTTTTCCCAACACCACTTATTGAAGACACTGTCCTTCCCCATTGTATATTCTCGACTCATTTTGTTGTAAATTAATTACCCATACGTGTGTAGGTTTGTCTCTGGGCTCTTGATTGTTCCATTGACCTTCATGTCTGTTTTTTTATGCCAACGACACACTGTTTTAATTATTATAGCTTCATAATATAGTTTGAAATCAGGATGCAATCAATATGCCACTAGCTTTGTTCTTCTTCCTCAAGATTTTTTTGGTGATTCGGAGTTTCTTGTGATTCTGTACAAATTTTGTAGTTATTTGTTGTATTTCTTTAAAAAAGGCTACTGGGATTTTGATAGGGATTGCACTGAACCTGTGGAGAACTTTGGGTGGTATGGACATTTTAACAACATTGATCTTTTCAATCCATGAGCCAGTAACACAATGGAAAGAGATAGCATGCTTATTAACAATAACTTTAAATGTAACAGGACTAAGTTCTCCAATCAAAAGATGTAGAGTGGCTGAATGGATTAAAAAAAAAAAAACCACAAAGCAAGATCCATCTGTATGCTGCCTATAAGAGGCTCACTTCATATGTAGGGACACACAGTCTGAAAGTGAAAGAATGGAGAAATATTTTCCATGCAAATGGAAACCAAAAGAAAGCTGAATAGACTAAATGGATTTTAAAATAAAACTTGTAATAAGAGACAAAGATTGGGTATTACATAATGATAAAGGGGTCAATCCGACACTAGGATATAACATTTATACATATTTATGCCCTCAACATAGGATCACTTAAATACATAAAACAAATATTATCACAGACCTAAAGAAGGAAGCTGACAACAATACAATAATAGTAGGGGACTTTAATACCCTGCTTAATACCCTGCTTACATTAATGTA
This sequence comes from Paguma larvata, assembly GCA_030068075.1. NCBI lineage: Eukaryota > Metazoa > Chordata > Mammalia > Carnivora > Viverridae > Paguma > Paguma larvata. The sequence continues at coordinate 145,717,034 of CM057824.1, forward strand.
GAAATCATCCAAACAGAAAAACAATAAAGAAACATTGACCTTAAATGACACAGTAGATCAGATGGACTTACATACATACATATATATATATACACACACACATACACACACATATATGTATATGTATATATATATACACACACATATATGTATATGTATATATATATGTATAGAACATTCCATTCAACACCAACAGAATACATATTCTTCTCAAGTGTACATGGAACATTCTACAGGATAGATCATATGTTGGGTCACAAAATAAATCTTAATAAATTCAAGAGGCTTGAAATCATATTAAACATCTTTTCTGACAGCAATGATATGAAACTAGAAATTAATTACACAAAGAAAACTTTAAAAATCACAAATATGTAGAGATGAAACCACATGCTACCCAACAACCAATGGGTCAGTGAAGAATTCAAAAAGGAAATCAAAAAATGCCTTGGCACAAATGAAAATGGAAACATAACATATCGCAATTTGTGAGATGCAGCAAAAGCAGTTCTAAGAGGGAAGTTCATAGTGATAAATTCCTACGGAAAGAAACAAGAAAAGTCTCAAATGAGCAACCTAATTTTACACCTCCAGGAACTAGGAAAATAAAAGAACAAATGAAGCCCAAAGTTAATAGAAGAAAATAAATAACGAAGATAAGAGCAGGAGAAAATGAAATAGAGACTAAAAAGACAAGAGAGAAGATCGTGTGTGTGTGTGTGTGTGTGGGGTGTGTGTGTGTGTGTGTTTAATAGCTTCTCTCTGTTCCTTTTTTTTTTTTCTTGCTCTTTTCTTTTGTGGTTTGATGACTTTCTTTAATGTATACTTATATTCCTTTCTCTCTATCTTTTGTATATTTATGATAGATTTTGGCTTTGTGGTTACCATGAGGCTTCTGTGGAAGCAAGTATTAACAGACCTAAAGAAAGAAATTGACAGCAACAGCAGGGGACTTTAATACCGCACCTATATCAGTGGTTACGGCTCCAGGATGTGATTGCCTGGCTTGAATAGTTCTGTGGGCTGGCAGAGGACTGAATGAAGCCTACTACTCAGGAATAAGCAAGAACTGCATCTGGTTCATTGATAAGAAGTGTTGCTTGCTTAGGAGGACCCTATTGGCAGGAACAGAATGGGGAATGATGAGGCATTAGGCCATTTGAGGCTCTCCTGATCTGAACCGATTTTTTTTTAATGTTTATTTTATTTTTGAGAGAGAGACAGACAGACAGACTGTGAGTCGGGGAGAGGCAGAGAGAGAATGAGACACAGAATCCAAAGCAGGCACAGAGCCAGATGCAAGGCTTGAACCCACAAGTCATGAGATCATGACCTGAGACAAAGTCAGACACTTAACCAATGGAGTCACCCAGGCGCCCCTGCTCAGATTTAAGGCAGCACATAATATTAAGCCTTAATTTTAGACCTTATGCCACACACACACCAAGTAACTTCATCATCAAAACACTCCTATAGGGGCGCCTGGGTGGCTCAGTCAGTTGGGCGTCCTACTTCGGCTCAGGTCATGAAATCGCGGTTTGTGGGTTCGAGCCCTGCATCGGGCTGTGTGCTGACAGCTCGGAGCCTGGAGCCTGCTTCGGATTCTGTGTCCTCTTTCTCTGCCCCTCCCTAGCTCACTCTCTCTCTGTCTCTCTCAAAAATAAATAAACATTAAAAAAAAAAACACTCCTACGAAATATCATCATTTTACAGACGGTGGATCCGAAGCTTAGCAAACTGTCCAGTGTTAGCCAGCTTGTAAACGGCTGAGCGGCTGAGCTGGCATTCAAATCTGTTTGTTAATCCTGGAACCTGACCCCATAAACCATTGGTCCCAGGGCAGATGTAATAGTTTACCTTAGAACTGGACTGGGAGAGGAGAAGAGAAAGAAAGAGAGAGAGAGAGAGAGAGAGAGAGAGAGAGGGAGGGAGAGAGGGAGGGAGGGAGGAAGGAAAGAAAGAAGGAAGGAAGAGAAGAAGGAAGGAAGGAAGGAAGAACATAAGCAAATATTCCACACACCACCCCCCTCCCAATAGCCAGAAAATTCCATTTAAACACAGTCTCTTCCTCTGCTCACCAGCGATTTGACAAATCCCACACAACCTTCCCAAGGCAGCTGGGTTAATAACACAGCCCCACTGACTGTGAGCAGCCAGACTCTCCATCTGATGTCCAACCTGGTATTTTAATCACTGGCCCCTGAAATGCGTGCCTACAAACCCAACTGCTCCAGATGCACTTCTGATTACACAGCCCTGGGGAAGAGAAACCATCCGAGCAGATCAACCAGCTCCCAGGTATTTCAAACTCCCAAGCCAAAGACTATGCCGAACTAGTCACCCTTCTGCACACGCATGTTGGGCATGCGAATGGGGCTTGGGTTTCTAGAATAAGTTCCTCGGTAGTGAAAGAGATCTTAAATCCCATCCAATCCAGCCCCTTCATTGCACAGGTAAGGAAATTAAGCTTGAGGGGTATCCTCAAGGTCACAAACCTAGCTGGGGCAGGACCTGCTTGAATCCCTTTCTTAGACCCTTTACCGACTCCCTCCTCCTGTGAGCCCTCCTGCTCTAGAGGTCAAAGAAGGCAGTTGCTCTCTTTGGCGAAGTCCTTCGTGGTTAGGGTGACCATTCAACGCCGTTTCAGACGTGTCATGAGGGAACCTGCCGAGGGAAGCTGGGAGACGCTTTTCCTCCCTGATAGAAGAAAAGAGGGAAGCGAAAGAGAGAACTCTTTCACTTCCCTGGCCACCTGTCTGGGGCTGAGTTGTGCCCACCCTGAAATTCTTATGCTGAAATCCTACCCACCCGCCATACCATGGGACGCAATAGTAAAGCAGTAATTAAGTTAAAATGAGATCTTTAGGGCACCTCGTCTCATATGACCGCTGTCCTTCTAAGAGGAGATTAGGACGCAGACACACACCCAGAGAAGATGACGTGAGGCGTGGAGAAGGGAATGGCTACGAGCTGAGAAGATCCAGCAGAAACCAACCTGCCTGCTGACCTCTTGACCTCAGACCTCCAGCTTCCTGAGCTGAGAGACAAGACGTTTCTGTTGCTTACGCTCCCCAGTCTGCGGTACTTTACCGTGGCAGCCGGGGGACACTCTACCCCGTCCCCTGCCCCCTGGCTCCTGTGTAAGAGCCTTTGAGGCCATGATGCTCGAAGCCAGAGAAAATGTCTTTCAACCATGAGGAGACTCTCAGAGCTGCTACACAACAAGCTGGCCTGAAGTGCTGCTTTTCTTTTTCTTTTCTTTTCTTTTCTTGTTTTTTTCAATTAAAAAATTTTTTTTCAATGTTTATTTTTGAGAGAGAAAGAAAGGCAGAGCACGAGCGGGGGAGGGGCAGAGGGAGAGAGAGACACAGAAGCGGAAGCAGGCTCCAGGCTCTGAGCCGTCAGCACAGAGCCCGACGTAGGGCTCGAAACCATGAACCGTGAGATCACGATCTGGGCTGAAGTTGGACACTTAACCAACTGAGCCACCCAGGCGGCCCGAAACTCTGCATTTCTGAAAGCCTGTGGCATGGACGTGCAGCTGGGGCCCAGACTGCACTTTGGGGAGTGAGGCTGTACGGCTGTTTTGGTCTGTTCCCTGCTCGTTCAGCCTTCCGGCTGGTGGATCTGCTCTAAAGTTATGCTTGGACCTCAAGATACTCGTGAGACGTCATTCCCAGAGCTGGACTGTCCTGACATCTCAGCAGCGTCGCCATCAAACCTCAACTCCGATACCAAGCTCGTGACTTGTTCTCTGCTTCCCCGGGTCCAGGGATTATCATTATCGATCACAATGTCACCCTCGAGTTTTCATGGTTTAGTCGTGTCCTGGGGAGCTTGATTTACGAAATAGAGTGTTTGGAGGCAATGTGGGGTCTATGGAGATTAGTTCAAAGTAGGGTACAGGGGTTCATGCACGACAGGATTTCTGGAGCCCCGGGGGGCCTCCCAACAGGACCTTGGTCCTAGGATAATCTGTGTCATGTTATGTGAGCCCCTGGGACTGAAATCAATCAGGCCCTTTGTTCTAGCTGTGCCCCAACCCCGCCACCTGCTGAAAGCCTGTGCGGTCGGTTCACCGGGCCGCCGGCATACCTGTCACCTGCCTGTGCCGGCCACCCCATTCCCGCCCCTCCCTCCCATGGAGAAGGCTGGCGCCTGCTGAGAGCCTGACACCCTTCCAATACCAGCCTCCCCCTCACCTCTTGTGACTCTCTTCCCTCCTCTCTTCCCTGCCCCTCCTCCATCCCGCTCCCCAGCCCTGAGCTTTTGCTCACCTGGCACTCAAAGTCAACTTCTGCCTCCCAGATTGTGTGTCTGCCTCTCCCTGCCTCTCTAAGCGCCTTCTACAGGCTTCCAGTTTAGACTATGCCCAAAGCCACGGTCACTCCTTGTTTAAAATATGCTTCCTTCCTCCCAATACCTGAGCTCTTGAGGGCAGGAACTTCCATTCATCTTTCTTCCACCCAACCCTCTTCCGGGCCCTACCCCGTCCAACAGCCTCCCCAGGCACCCACGCAACCCCAGAGGCTAGTGGGTACACGCGCTCACCTGTGCTCACTTGTTCTTGCTCCTTTCTTTGCTTTCGCCAACTTTCCGATCCCAGCAGCCGGAAGCTGTGATGTGATTAAGTAAAACGTGAAATCTCAGATTTATGAATCACTTCCGAAGTGTCGCTGCCCCTGGTAGGGATTTGCGTACACCCATTTTATGAATTCCGATGACAGCTGTTATTACTATTTGTATTCGTGATTGTAGTCAGGGACGGAGTCTTAGGGTGGGTGATGGAAACAGAGGAATATTGCCCAAGATCGCACAGTCAGGAAGCAGTGGAGCCAGAAGTCCAGAAAGAGAGCTCAAGGAAATACCAGCCCAAACCTGATTCTTCGCTGCCTTCTCGTTTTCACTGGCAGACAGGTTGGTGTGAAAGTGGGGGTTCCTCTTCAAGAGAGTGGATTTCTGAAATCTCTGAGCTCAGTCTCCTCCTCCCTTCCCTCTACCAAACTTTAGGTTTGCACTGCAGGGTCTGTGAGTCAATGCCAGCCTTCCATGAGCCCTGGATTTCAAATACCCTTGGCAGGGAATGCTCAGTCAGTCAGGGAGCACTTTCTGATACTTCGAGATCTTTACATATGTAAGTCTCATGCAGTCTGTTGTCCTAAGGCTGTGTCTTAGGTGTGGAATTGAGACTGTGTTTTCGATGACATGTCTAGCACAGAATGTGCTTGAGCTCGGGACTCAGCTAGAATAACAAGTACGGAAAGTGCAGACCCAACTCGTTGCTCACACTGTGTGTGTTGGGGGGGAGGGGGGGTGTAGGCAGTGCCAGGCAGACAGGAGGCTAGGCCCACCACCAAGCTCAGCCTCCGGGGCAGGTCCATACCAGGGGTGTGCCTGGAGCGGTCTTCCACATAACATAGATAGTTCCGGAGACCAAGGTCCCCCCAGGAGGCCCCAGGTGGCTCCAGGGGCTCTAGAATCTGTGACTCTGCACCCCACTTTGAACTGACTCTCCGTGGTGCCCCAAATGTCGACCTCACCGTAAGTCCAGCTACCTGTGACTTGGATAAGCCAAGGACCACGGACAGCAGGTCAAGTTTAGCAACACCCTTGGTGTATATAGGGCAGCATTTCTCAGAATTTTCTACTGAGTAGCTTCAGTTATAAAAGAGGGTGAATAGACACTCTGTGACTGGAGGGATAGCTTGGAGTAACCCCGTAATGAGCCTAGAATGTCTTTGAAGTCTTGTATTTATCTTAATATTTGATGAGAGTTTTATGTCCCACTCCATGATATACTGATGTCTATTTTATAGGAAATATAGAATTAGAGATTGCCCCAACCTTCAAAAAAATGGATGTTCCAGGAAGCTGTGCCCTATGGTTTCATGTTGCCTCAGCTGAGGGCTGTGTGCTGGGAGTAAAAATGCTCCAGTTAAAAAGCAGGCTAATATAAGATACTAACCTCATTGACTATTCCAGAACCTTCTCTGGCTCACTCTTGAGAAAACCACAGGCAGCCAGGGGCTTGAACTTAAGCAACACATGCCTATGGTGAAACCAACCAAAGAACAAAATTTCCAGGAGATATTTGCACATAAGCAATCATTTATTTTTTAGGCATACATCTATGTTGCAAGTATGGGCTCACTTTTCCTGCCCACGGGATCCCAGCCAAACCCACTATCTGAGTACTTCTAGGATGTTTGATCCACAAATCAGGAATCACAAACAAAAGCAGTGCTATCTATCCTCTACAGCGCTCACCCAGAATCTACTGGCCTGGAAGACCATGGAAAGGTCTCCTAAAGATGAGGCGCGGACTTACAGATGACACACTGCAGGGACGAGGTGCCACGATGCAGGATGTGGTGCCCCAACCAATCACCATCATATGGCACTCTGTCTGAAACAGGTCCAATAGCTGAGTCTGGGAACCAGAGGCTGCGAGTCAAATGGCCCTGCTCGTGATCACCATCGCTACCGATGACCAATATAAGGAATTCGTGCTTTGATGTCCCTACAGTTTGAGGATTTCTGGGTCTAGAGGTCCTGGTTCCCAGAGCTGGGAGATGCTTCACCTAGGAGACACGAAGAACATCGTTGAAACTACAGCTATGGCTGCCATGAAGTAACGTCAGGCCCCCTTATGCCAAGGGACCAGCGGGTAAGGAAAGGGGGTACCATACCACCATTGGTAAGTCCTGATCTTCAGGAAATAATAGTGCTTCTGCTACACAGTGGGCATAGAAAAAACGTGCTTGGCACTTGGGTTACAAACTAGGGCATCTTTTGATTCTCTTTCCCTCAGTTTCAATGATCAAAGAATAGCAACCATGACCTAAATGGGCATGGCACACAGGGACTCAGATTCGTCAGAGATGAAAATCTGGATCATTCCATCAGGTGATCTGTTTACACTAGCAGAGCTGTAGCTGAGGAGGAGGGAATCTAGACTGGGCAGTGGATAAGGGGGACAAGATGTATCAGTTCAACGGTAGCCGCTGAGTATCAGCCTCTCCCTCTGCTCGCTCTTGTCTTCCTCACTCCCTTAGATGTAGATTTCCTCCAGAACGCTCCCCAGTCAACTTCTCCATCCAGGTCTCTGAGCGCTTCCTATGCTAACATGGAACCCTTTCCTAAAACTTACCTGAGAGTGAACCTTCATTGGAATAGTCCTTTCCTCCTGTAAAAATTAGTGTCCCTCCCCCACTTCACATATTACTGTGGCTCACTGCCCTTGGCTGGAACACAGCTGTGGCATCATAGAAAAAGAATATGTCAACCGTTAAACAAAGACCATTGAGCCACAGGGCTTCCTGTCTTTCTCCAACTGATAGATATTTCTGCTAATGGTGAAGCTTGGTACTAGAAATGGAGTGTTTTGACTTATACTGTGATATTCTGAATACGGAACTGCCAAGGCAGTTCAGGTCATTGTCACTTGTTCTTGGATAAGCACAATACTTTGTAGAATGAGCAAATTCTTCAAGATACATCATGTAAAATGTGCAGAGAAAACTTTTATGAGATTCCTGTTATAGTTGAGGGGTTTTCTTCAATAAAATAGTCAAAACATATCAAGTTACATAACATGTATTCTGATCGTAATCAATCATCATCTTACTTCACCTTATAGAATATTGTGTATTTGTCTTGTGTATTGTGTCTTATTTATTGCCAAGAAGTAGACCTGCTCAAACTTGCGATGAGAACATTTAGGTGCTAACGTACAAATACACGCCGGGACAGACAGATTGTTCATCCTTCCTTTAAGGTCTATGTGAACGTTATGAAGTATGGCTACAAATAGGAAAAAATAATGCCAGTCCTACCTGCCCGTGTTTTCAAGCAATTTGTAAATAAGAAAAAAGAGAAAGTCAGACACAAGGCTAAAATACATAATAGATATCCCTCTCCACATGGGGTGGGGAAGAAATATCACCTCCCCTACAGCAGGACAGCCACATATTCTAGATTTTCTGAGTCGATCCCAAATTCCACTCTTTTGATCTATTATCTTTGAAAAGCGTGCCCTCCAGTCAGATAACTTTTCCTCTTTGGGACATATGTGTTCCATATAGTTCTTGTAGTAACCACGCACCTTCTTTTCCAGCCTACAGAGCCTTGAAACACAGCGGCTGCGGTGTCCTTGGTTTCCTCTCCAGGTGCTCCTGGCTGGCCCTGTCCCCAGCAGTTCCCAGCAGACCTGGTTCCTGGAAGTCATGCCCGTGTTTTGTTTCCAGGTCTATCTTTGCCCAGATGTTCAGATTCCCCACCGCAAGTCTCTGTTCTTTTTCCCCAAGGACCCTCATCGGTTTTCAGAAAGGAGGGTTTCCCTTACCCACTCCTGGTGCTTCAAGTCACAGCCGGCATCTTTGCCAGTGGGCCACCGGCCCACCCTGCAAACTAACCAACAACTCTGTTTTTGCCTCTGATGAAAGTGCCTCATGTGATCATCAGAACCCAGCCAGAGGACACACGTGGGCAGAGCCTAGACCAAGGGCCAAAGGCAACAAGCCCACACTGCGAATTGAGACATGAAGTCATCAACAGTCGCTGCTACTCCAAACACACCCTTTGGTAGAGCCTCTGGTATCCATGGAGCGGCCAAGAGTTCCCATTTCCTTGATATAGCGAAGTCAAGAGTCCCAGCCTTGAGAGGCCAATAGGCTTAGATGGACATATCTGGTGTCCTGCCACCACCCTTGCATCTTGACTCTTGATGTTGTCAAGGAGTTAAGCGTGAGAAGTCTCGTGCTCAGATCTCGTATGTTCTCCACCCAAATGCTTGAAGCTTGGTAGGGTTCCAGAAAAGTGCACATCATTGTTTGTGGTAGCCGCGTCTTCAATTAACTGCACTCCGTGGAACAATGCATCAGCTCCGTGAAGGCAGGGACGTCCCTGTCATTCATTATTTTATCCCTAATGCCTAGATCACTGCTCGCACCTAAAAAGCGTTAAACAAATATTGATGGGATGAATTGTCACTGGGATTTGAAGGGACATTTATCAAGCTTTTTACTCCAACCGTTGATTATTATCCCTTTCACTCTAACTTTTCAGAGTTTGCAAAGATTTCTTAGCAAGGCTGATCACTATAGCAACGAGAGGTGGTAATCACTCTCACCCAACTCACCTGTACTACCTTTGATCTCTCCAGCATAGCTAACAGAAGGCCCTCTTCTCCTCAGAGCCAGGTAGACCAGAACGATCGGAAAATTCCACAGTCTTTAGGTCAACTTGTTTCCAATAGGATCATGAAAGTATGAAGTTGTATGCATCCTGTTTCTCACACCGACTTGCTCCCCACTTTTTGATAGGCCAGCCTCAGAACATCTCTCAGAGCAGGTGTGAGGTCTCTTGTCCTGGCAGAAATCTTTAGCTCCTTATTACCTGGGTCGTGGCTCCAAATATGCTACTCATTGACTGCCTCCCTCTTTCTTACCCACTTGTGTGACACGGGTTGGGTCTCTTTCGTTACCTTACCTCCCCAGGTGATCTCCAGACGCAAGCAGGGATATGCGGAGAGCTTCAGCCCAGGCGTTCTTGAGCTGGTAGGGAGGGAACAGTTCCTCTACAACCATCTTCTCAAATTCTTTTTCATTTTGCTACCTCAAACTCCTCACTTCCCCCCAGATTATCATAAAATAGAAACAGATTTTAGGATTCAAAGGTCTCCGTGAAGCACCAGGCCATCTACTGTAATACATTATCATCAATCTATTTAGAATCATATTTGTAACTACAGAGTACCGGCCTTGCATTTCCTCGAGAAGTGCTGACCTTATAAACGTCACCAAAGCGTTAGAGTAGACTAGAGTTAAGAAGGTCTTTCAAGAATGATGGAGATTTTATCATGATGAAAGACCCCTTTAATCTGACAGTCTCGGTAACTTAGACTGCGAAACGATCCTTCCGCTCAGCTTTCCCCCTTCATAATAATCAAATAGTCCCTTCCTCAGCCTCGGTGAATTCAAATGCAACAGATTTATGCAGTGAAAGAAGCTACAGTTGACTTGGGTGAGAAATGCCCTTTCCCACCCATGAAAACGGCCCCGCAGCCAGTGTCAGCTCCAGTGAGCACCACGCCTGTCACAGTGAGCCCAGACGGTTATTTCTGCTGACACCACCATCGCGCTCTCTCCCCAGGACACTTCCTCTGTTATCAAGTAGAGCAAAGCCAGGAAAAAGTAGATGAATCAAGTGTTTACTTGGCTGTCGAGTGTTGATAAAATGTTGGCTTTTGTGTGGTTCTGGACCAGGCATGCACTCCTCGACCCAGCCAGCCCCAGGGTGACAAAGGAGAGCCAAGGAGCAGGTGACAGTCCTTAAACAATGCCCAGTTCCGGGTTTTTAGCCCAGCGTTTGTTCACTTACCCCAGAAGCTTGACTCACGAGGGACTGGGTTTTGCTGAGTCTGTCCCAGGGTCACTTTGGTTGAGTGTGTCCTCTGGTGCAGGCCCCGCAGCAAGAAACTGAGTCCTGACGCCAAGAGAGATTAGAAGCCCGCTGGCCGGAAAGAAAAGGGAGGGTCGAAAGAGCAGTCCCAAGGCACAGGAGCCGCCAGGTTGCTAAGCTATTGTGAGCTTGTATCTACTTGTGGAAAATTCAAATCAGTCTCAGTCCGGTTGAAATAATCTTCAGACTGTCTGAAAACATAGACCGGGGAATGGAATTATAGCCATCTTTGGCAGATCGGGAGTGCAGGAGAGCAGAGAGTAAGTGACACAACATAAGAGCCAACTTAAAGCTTCACTTTGCTGAGACTAGAGCCTGTCTTTCCAGAGAAACCAAAAAAAAAAAAAAAAAAAAAGATTGTGATTACTAGCATTACTATAATTATTGTGATTATTCTAATGTTCCTACATTAATAAGCTGTTTGCTCTCATCTGCTGGTGTCTACACTTTCTGGCTCCCTTGGGGTTCGCTGGAGCAATGTGGCAAAAACTGGACTCTTTCTCTTAATGTTTATTTTTGAGGGAGAGAGAGAGAGAGGAGCAGAGAGAGAGGGAGACAGGATCTGAAACAGGTTCTGTGCTGACAGCAGACAGCCTGATGCAGGGCTTGAACTCACAAACCATGAGATCATGACCTGAGCCGAAGAAGGATGCTTAACCAACTGAGCCCCCCAGGCGCCCCAAAACTTGGACCCTTCTTTTTTTTCTTAATTTTTTAATGTTTTTATTTATTATTGAGAGACAGAGAGACACTGAGCCTGAGCAGGGGAGGGGCAGAGAGAGGGGGAGACACGGAATCCAAAGCAGGCTCCAGGCTCTGAGCTGTCAGCACGGAACCCAACACAGGGCTCCAACTCACAAACTATGAGATCATGACCTGAGCCGAAGTCAGATGCTTAACTGACGGAGCCACCCAGGCGCCTCAAACCGGACTCTTCCGACTCCAAAAGAAAAGCGAATTATCGCGCATTTAAAGCCTGAGTAGTCTAACCGGACAATATGAGGAATCTAGATATTTTCACAGAAAGTAAACCATCACGCAAAAGGATATTCTCCCTGTTACTGACTCCTTCTCCCTAAAATCCAGAAGAGGGGAAAGTTCTGAGTGTTGGGAGACCCATGTTTTCCTCCTGCTTCTGCCGCGAGTTGGCGCCGTGGCCTCGAGCACGGTACCGACCTCCGTATGTCCTCTCAGGCTCGCGAAGGAGTTGATGTCTGCTGTGCCTGCCTTGATATGGGAAACCGAGCACATGTGGAAGTCCTTGAGAAGGACAAAGGGCCAAACAGAAGCAAGGTCCATGCGGCATTGGTCCTATCGCCAGCCAGGCCTTTTGCAAAGATACGCGTTATGTAATTATTCAGCTTTGGAGAAATTACCTTCGAAAGAATAGGAACTATGGGTTGCAATCTAAAGCCTCTAGTGGAAAAGGCCAGGTAAGTTCCTTTGGATTTTGTTCCTTCTTTGCTTTGAATCCCTTAGGCCTTGCAATCACTCTCGCGTCAGTTATCACAGATCAAGAATCCCACCCGCTCGGACGCACAGCCACCCCAGAATCATAGGCACATATCACTAGAGACTCCTTCAGGAAAATTCCTCCTGGACTAATAAGTGACTAGAAAGCACGGAAAGAGTAGGAGAAAGGGCAAAAACCACAAATTAGCAGAAAATGCAGGAAATCGGGACGAGCTGAGTAGACATGATGACGCCCTGCCCAGATTTCCCTTCAATGGAGGACCTATTGCCAGGATAGCTACCAGCCCTCCTTGGCTGGCCTCAGTCACAGAGGGAGGGCCCACAACCATGATGGATGGAGGAGGGAGGATACGGGCCCCAGCATTTGGCCATTTTAGCTCCCATGTTCTCCTCAGAGTCAGCTGAGGCTTCCTGTCCTGCACCACAGCTTCTCACCTTCTCTCTCAGCCCACGCGTGCTTTCCTTCCCCTCCCTCCCTCCCTCTGGTGTCCATCCCAAGGGCACCCTTTTCTCAACATCTACCCTAAACTCTGTGTCAGAGTGTGCTCGCGGGCAACTCAAATGGCAACAACTAGGAAATAGAATGGATGGACTTCTCCAAGACACAGAAGAGAAGGACAAGGATGAGGGGCAGACCTCCTTCCTTTGTGCCGTCATCACCCGTCCTTGCCTGGGTCTCTGCTACAGCCAGGTGCTGGAGCGCAACTAGGTTCCTAGGGCGTCTGTCTCACCCTAGCTCCGTCACCCACTAGCTGTATGATCTTGGAGAGAGCGACCTCCTGGGGCCTCTGTTTACCCATTGGCAAGCAGGGAGACTCAGGACCCCGCCTGCCAGTTGAGTCATTGCGTGAGGGTCTGGTAGGGAGAAGATTTGAATGAGCACAGGGAACCATAACACTCCACCGGCTAGTGACCATTTCTCTCCCCTCCAACAAAAGCTTGAGAAGCCGGTAGGAGCTTGATTACAATAGCCTGAAAGGATGAGTTTCCACTCTGCCCTGCAATTCCCACCCTACACGGTGATTGTGGAGAAGAGTTGGGGTCTAGAAGTGATGGGGGGCATGATTGTCTCATTAAACTCTCATGCAGTAGGGTAACCTTGAGTCCCTGCTACCCGTCACGCATTTGGCCAGTCCCTCGTGCTGTTCACATGGAGGTCAGGACATTACTAAAAATCCCCCACACAAATAAAAGCCTCCCACGTGGAAGCGAGCCAAGTAAGAGGAGTCGCAGAAGGCCTCCAGTAAGAGTGGCATTTGGAGCGAGAAACAAACGATGGAAGGAGTTATGTCGGCAAGGAAGGGAGGGGAGGTGATTCCCCATCTGATAAAAATGCAAGGGCAAAGGAGTCCCTAGGGCAAGGGGGGCAGTGAGCACAAGGTCTGGAAGCTTGGGGGCGAAGCTTCCCTGGAAGCTGGGGAGTGAGTTGTGGGGCAGGGCCATAGAGGTGAGCGAGAACCACACAGAGCAAAGATCATTATCTTCATCTTAAGTGCAATGAGGAGCCATATAATAGCTTTACATAGAGCATTCAGATGAGTGTTCTGGCTGCACAGGAGAGGGAGATGAGAGGGGGCCAGAGTGGGTGATATTAATGACAGCTAGCATGGAGTGAGTTAGTGGGTGTCTGGCATACTCATCAGTGTTTAACTGAAGTACGGGCACCCGAGGAAGCAGGTACTATTTTGATCCTTATTTTAACTATAAAGAAATTAAAACACAGAGAGAATACATAGCTGGTGTTCCAACCAGCCTATCTGGCCGCAAAGTCACATACTTAACAACTACATGACACTATGCTATGGGTAGACCAGATGGACGGCTATTAATCTAAGTTGGGTGGTAGCAATGGTGCTGGGGGGAAGGAGATGTATTTTGAAGATATATAGGACATTAAAAGAACAAACAGATAGAAGGGATTAAGTACACTTGTGAGGGGCGCCTGGGTGGCTCAGTCGGTTAAGCGGCCGACTTCGGCTCAGGTCATGATCGCGCGGTCTGTGAGTTTGAGCCCCACGTCGGGCTCTGTGCTGATGGCTCAGAGCCTGGAGCCTGCTTCCGATTCTGTGTCTCCCTCTCTCTCTGCCCCTCCCCTGCTCACGCTCTGTCTCTATGTCTCTCAAAAATAAATAAACGTTAAAAAAAATTTAAGAGTACACTTGTGATAAGCACTGAGGAATGAAGAGAATTGTCGAATCATTATATTGCACACCTGAAATGAACATAACACTGTATGTTAATTATACTTCGATAATTTTTTTTGGAAGGAAGAGATTAGAATTCAGTTACAGATGGGTCACAGAGATGTCGGGGAGATAGTCTCAGGGCTAGGGCTAGGGTGGAAGTGGGGGGTACCACTCAGTACGAGGCGGATCATGGGCAGAAACCCAGGGTGGTGGTGTTTGCGGGTTGGGGCAGGAGGCAGGGAACAGCATGAGTCACTTGGACCTGCAGAGCACTGAGGCGCCCTAGGGACCTCTCCGGTGTTGAATTCTCAAAGGAGACATGGTTCTATCCTCTCACAAGATTCCAGCCCTTTCTGCTTGGTTATGAGCCACCTGCTCTGGCACGTTCATTTGTTCCTCTAATATAGCCAGTGTGTGCACAAGGGAAGAGGCCACATTCACCCTTGAAGTTTCTTTCTGGGGGCAAGAGGACCCGTCAGTCCTGAATATCAGCACCAAATCATCCCGTCCAGCGTGAGAGTCCCTGCCATGCAACCAGGGGACCGCGGAGCATGGGGGACGGTTAGGAGCATAGATTTTGAGTCAGACTCTGCGTTACCTCAGGCTGCCCTAACAAATACCACAGCCGGGGGGCTGAAACCTCAGACATTTATTTTCTCATAGTTCTGAAGGCTGGAAGCCCAAGATGAAGGTGCCTTCACAGCTCACTTCTGGTGTGAAGAGGTGTCTCTTTCTGGCTTGAAGATGGCCACCTTCTCGACATGTCCTCACACGGACCCCTCCCTGCATGTGTTGTGAAGAGAGAAAGACCCCAGGCGTTTCTTCCTCTTTTTTAAAAGGATACCACTCTTATCGGATTAGGTCCTCACTCTATGGCTTCATTTAAACTTAATTACCTCCTTAAAGGCTTTGTCTCTGCATACAGTCACACCGGGGTTAGGGCTTCAACATGTAAACTTGAGGCGGCGGACACAATTCAGTCCATAATAGATTCTAAGCCCTATCATTTATTGATTGTGAAATGACATCCTTATGCAATTTACTAATCTCTCTACATCTGAGTTTTTCTCTCTGTAAATACAGTTAATGGGGAGATACAGTGTGATAACACACATAAGAGGCAGAGAGCTCGGAGCCGGGCTCGGTAGGAATTTTCTCTAGTGGATGTTTTAGTAGGTAATCCTCTCGGATTGTTGTGCATTTCAGAGCTCAGGTCCCTGGCAACACGACAGTCCCCGCCAACTGCCTCCTGCCCTTATTCTGTTAATCCTGTGGCCCAACTTACAAAAATGGTGGCCATGAGCTGTGAGGACAGTTCCGAGATAACCTCCCAGACAGAACTGCTCACCTTCCAAGATGGTTTGTCCCTGTGCAGCCACAATGATGTTTGGTGTTCGCTTCCCCACGTGAAGAGGAAGTCCCACCTGTGATGGTTGCTCAGTGAGGTAAGAGTTTACGGGAGAGGGGAAGGAGTTTACTTGAACAGCGTCGCAGAAACCGGAGAAAGGTGATTTTCTCATGTGCCAAGTAGGTGCGGCCAATCCCTCTGGAGGGACTACTTTTTTCCTCACAGCTGGTTTCCAGGGGAAAATGGCCACACCTTCTGGGACCCCAGGGGAGTCTTCTCTTGAGAAAGAAGTGGCAATGCTATCTTGCCCCCATTAGGAATTTTCTTTGCTGAGCCTTCCAGAATGTAAACTGGTCTCAGAAGGTGGCAGGTCCCCTGTGCTGTGGCCCCTTGTGGGGCGCGATTACGAAACGGGCAACTGAGTCACACATCTTCCTGCTGCCCAGGACGCTGGAGATCTCTCACTTCGATGGTAGGACAGGAAATACGAGACAGCTGAGTCCCTTAGACCCTGGTTTCATAGTGTAATGGTTTGAATGAAAGATGGATTCTTTGATACCCCAGATCCTGGGAGAGAAGATGTCCCTGCTTAGGAACCCATGGGGCGCACAACCATGGCTGATTTGGGGACAGGATTTCATAGGGAAGGGACTATGGGCAGGGCACTCCCCTTCCCTGAAGTCCACGGCAGCAGCAACCCACAGGGAAGTGCGCCGGGTCCACCAGGATGCCTCGAGAGTCTATCACCGTTTGCATTAGAAATAAGTAGCTAAGTCTCCCGGTAATTGTCACCATCTGCACCAAAGAGGGAGAAAAAACTCATGTGAGCGTAGTTTCTAAAAAGCAATAGTATTCTTAAGAGAAAAGAGGGGAAAAAAGGACTAAACTTATAATGTATGTATCCTAGAAGAAAAAGGAAGATAAAAAGCGCATACACCTGACCCCTCGCTACCCTTTCTCAGGATGGGAGGTTCCCGTCTGGAACCTCACAAGCTGGGGCTTCGTCAGGCACCCCTGCATCCCTGCTTCCTGGAATCCGCTGAAAGAAAATGGCCAAGCGGCCAAGATATTTGACTGAGGTTTGCTAAGAAAACATATCCTCCGTTTGGGTCGTTTTCTGAGGGGAGGGTCGGAGATGTGGTCTAAGTCAGAAAATTGCTCATGGACAGTTCTGGAAATAATGACTCTCTTCGCTGCCCCGCGTGTCTGGCTACGGTTACAGGAAGCAAAGTGCAACGGTGTTTTCGAATTACCTGGGGAACGCGGGCAGGAAAAACAACCAGCAAGAGGGCCAGGGCCACAGAAACGTCACCCCGCGTCAGTTACCAGGATCCTTCCACAGCCAGGGCTCGCCGTGGTTAGTCACTGCTAAGTGGGAGGTGGGAAGGTTCCGGTTTCTGGAGCCTGGCCAGACTTCGAAATGAAATCGGAGAGTCTACTTCATCTGACTTGTCGCCCACACTCCCTAGAGGAGAACGAATGACGTCTACCCACCACGAACCCCCGAGGACTTATTTTCACGCTCTTTGAATAAGGTCAGTCTATGACACGTGAGCCAAGCCATTGGCCGCGAAGATGGTTCTAGGCAGTTAGCGTGCACAGTATGAAGGCACGGACCATTTCCTTAGCTCTGAATCAACCCGTTAAGGAATAACAACGGTTGGAAACGCAGACAATTTTAGTTGTGCAACCATCACACTTAGCGTTTTCTTTCCGATGTATCCTTGTGGTCACCCGTGTGGTGTCCTGTGTCTGTTATGCTCTCTATTTGGAGAAGGATAAGCTAAGGGCCTGCTCCGTTTGCTTTTCTACTCTGGGTTAAAGACTCAAAAAGTTTACCTAACAATCCTCATTCAGCAATAGCAGATCCTAAAGCCCTGGAGATTATGAAGCTCAAATAGGCAAGATGGGTCGTTCACTACATAAGACTTGGTCAATAATGCATCCGGGGGTGCCCGGGGGGCTCGGTCGGTTGAGCGGCCGACTTTGGCTCAGGTCATGATCTCACGGTCTGTGAGTTCGAGCCCCACATCGGGCTCTGTGCTGATGGCTCAGAGCCTAGAGCCTGCTTCGGATTCTGTGTCTCCCTCTCTCTCTCTGCCCCTCCCCCTCTTGAGCATGCGCGTGCGAGTGCGCACACATATACGCACACACACAAACACACACTGTCTCTCTCTCTCTCTCAAAAATAAATAAACACTTTAAAAAATTAAAAAAAAAAAAAGAGCGTCAGACTTTTCAGCACAAGCCTGGCCCTCTAAAAATCAATCAATCAATCAATCAATCAATCAAGCATTGATTCTGCCAGCCCATCGACATGTGTCTCCTACCTGCAGGCTGCCTCGGGCTGGCCGAGGCTTTGGGTCCGGCAGGGCGAATCAGATCCCCTGAATACAAAGAGCTGCCCAGCCCAGAGCAGCATCCGTGGGAAGTCAGGAGAGGGGGTGGTTACCTCTCGCAGAAATCCCCAGAGAGGGAGAACACTGGTGTCGGTCCAGGAGGGATGAGGAAGACCTCGGCAGGGACGTGCTCAGGGCAGGGAAGCTCTCGGGAGATGAGTTTCCAAGGATGAGCCAATCAGGGAAATGGGGTACCCGCCTGGGGCGGCAGATGAGTGGACGGTAAAATACAGCAGGTCTTCCAAAGACAGGAATTTGGACTTTTTTTTGTAGTAGTTGGGAACCACACAAAACATGCGCCAGTAGGGGCAGAAAACATAGTGGGCATTTGCAGGGGAAAGGAGGGAGGGGCGGTTACAATGCAGGTGCTTTAGACCCCGCATCCAAACACCTGCACTTAGTCCTGGCCTGCACTTGGGGGCTGTGGACCAGGATTTAATTATCTGGCCTCGGTTCCTCTAGAGCGAGGGGCAGAGGCCGGCTGTCCCCAAGCACCCTGCACAGCGGCGCCTCCTGAGAGCCTGCTGGGACACCGCAGGGAAGACTGCTGGACGAGTTTGGAAAGAGAAACTCGTAGGGCTGAACGTGACCTGGGGGGTAGAGGCTCTTAAATGAGAGTGTAGGTCAGAATCATCCGGGCCGCGTGTCAAGAGATGGGTCAGCGGGAACCGGCCCCTGGAGATTCAGGGACAATCAGGGCTGCCTTTGTCCCCGCACAACGCTTGAAGGAGTGCTAATTTCCCAGCGTTTGTCCAACCCGGTCAGATCGGTGGAGTTGGAAGCCCATCAGGGCTGAGCTGGTGTCCAGCCTCAAAGGGGCACCTCTCGCCTCCCCCCATCTAATGAGGGGACCCCAACAAGACGGCTGTTGGTTTTCTTCTCTCCCTTCCCACTCGCCTCAGCCTGCCTTCCAGAACCTGGTGAGAGCCTGTTGAGCTCAAAAGGTCCCCGAGAGCCAAGATGCAAAGCCGAAGCTTTCAGAGTCGCTGGCCTGAGGGGCACAGGGACCGGCTGTCCGGGACAGCTGGCCAGGCCTCCTGGAAGTCGTCGGCAGCCTCTGCTGGGCCCAGAGCAAGACTCAAGACAGCTAGGCCCGGAGCGTCGCTCGGTCCTTGACGCCCCCTCGTGCCTTTCTGTCCGAAGCGTCACAGAGCAGAAGCATCTGGAAGCTCGCTGGAAATGCAGACTCGCAGGCTCACCCCAGACGCTAGCGAGGACCGGAAGTGATTTATCTGTGAGCACGTTAAAATCGGAGAAGCTCTGAGGGCGCCTGGGGGTCGGTCGGTTAGGCATCAGACTCTCGATCTCTGCTCAGGTCATGATCTCACAGTTCGTGAGATGGAGCCCCGTGTTGGGCTCTGCGCGGACAGCATGGAGCCTGCTTGGGATTCTCTGGCTCCCTCTCTCTCTGCCCCTCCCCCCAATAAATAAATAATCATTAATAAAAAAAAACTGTTTTCGAGAAGCTCTGGTCTCTGCCTCCCGGGCCATCCTAAGTGGTCCTCTCCCACGCCACACTCAGGGTAAGGAAGGAAGGGAAGGGACGGGGGGGGGGGGAGAGGAAAGAGGAGGGAAGGAGAAGGAAGGGAGAGATGACTGGAAGCAGGGGGGAAGGGGGAGGGGGGATAGAGAGAGGTGGAGGATTTTGACACCTATGTCTTACCTGCAGTCACAGCACACAGTTTCCTCCTCCCCGCTTTTCCCCAGGTCAGCTTTGATGACGGAACCTAGGACCAGAGCCTGGGGAATTGAAGCAGCTCGAAACAAAAGCCCTCTTCTGTTTGCCTCCCACTTCCCAACAAGGAAGGCCTCCTTCCCGGTTCCTGTAAGAGCTAGGAAATTCTACGGATCACGCGTGATTCGCGGTCACACCGCAGTCTGGAGGCGGAAGACCGTGCAAGTAACTGAAACCCTCTGGTGATCGGATCGGCTTCCACCTTTCAGGGAAAAACCGAGTCCGGAGAACACCGACGAGCCTCTGGGGTTTATCCTCTCTCTTTCTGGAATACAGAGCGCCGCCGGGTGGGGGGGGGGCTGGGCACAGACACCTTTGCCGCCGAGCCCGGTGCTCCGAGGCCGGGCGGGGTGGCAGGAAGGGACTTGGCACAGACGGCGGCGTTTCCATGCGCGGGGCCGCGTCAGCCTGGCTGCTGCCTACCCTTGGGCTTGATTTCTTGGCCCACGCATTGGGGATTAAAAGCACAATAACCTATTCAGTAGCGTCGTTGAGATTAGGATTTGGTGAGAGTGCTCACCTGGCAGCAGCCACCCGACGGGACTGGGTACCTCTCTGAACTCCTGCATATGGGGCTGTCTTTGCACGAGGCCAAGGGGACCCCCCTCCCCTCCCCCCTCCCTCCCCCCCCCAGGCTTGAGACCTGGGCTGTGCTAGGAGAGCTTTGATTATGGCCCTCTCCCGGCCTAGTTCACACCTGCAGGGGCGGAGGGGGGGGGCGAAGGGGGTGTTTCCCCACTGGGGGATCCCAGCAAAGGTTTTCCTGCTCAAAAGCAACACTACAAACCAACCAGCAGCCGAAGCGGCTCGGGGGGGGGGGGGGGGCCTGGGGAGCAGCAGCCCTTCGCCGCCTCCCTTTTAGGGAACACAGCGCCACCTCTTGGACGACAGCGGCACTGACTCGGTTGGGCTGTTGCTGTGATTCCCTCACCTGCACTGGGGCCTCTTCCCAGAGAACCGGTCTTAGCTCTTTCCTTTTAAGGGTCTTGCACACCTTTGTTCCCCTCCAAACACTCCTTCTAGTTCCTCTGGGTCTTTGACCGGTATCTTCGAGTTTCCGTCCTCATTTCTAAATGTATAGCTCAGTTCAAACGTTCAAAGACTAATTCTCTAAGAGGATGACGTGTAGGGTTTTTCCTTCTTACATTTTAGAGGGGCAGGGTAGCACAGCAGTTAAGATCCTGGACTCTGCCGCTAGGCTGCCTGCAGCCAGATCTCTCTCCAGCTGTGTGGCCTTGGGCAAGCTACTCAACCTCTCTGTGCCTCCGTTTCCTCTTCCGGAAAACAAAGCCGCTGGCAGAAACCACCTCCAGTGCTTGCGGTAGCATTCGTCGAGTTAATACCTATAAAGCATTCAGCAGAGGCCCGTGGCGGACTGAGAACTAAGTCTTGGCCATCAATGGATTTCAGCGGCTGTGTTCCCTCCTACAACGCTCGCCACGCGGGGATAGGATTCCGCTTGGCCCACGAAGCCAGTGTTTCTGCAGAGAGCGCTAAAAAAGCCATCAGGGCCACGCTCGGGAACGCACATTGTTAACACGCAGACACAGCGATTTGGACACAGGAGGTCTGCAGCCTCATTTTTAGAAGCGCTGCACCTGCTGTGAGTCCCCAGGGGCGGTGACTGCCCCATCGTCCCCGCCCCCCACACCTGTGTAGAGGGAGCACCCGGCCCTGCGGACAGGAGTGCTCGGCTCCTGTTGGTTTCCTTCTCCATCTCCTTTAAGAAAGGCTGTTTTTAAGTTTACTTCTTTTGAGAGAGATAGAAAGAGCATGAGTGGGGAGGGGGATGCAGAGAGAGAGAGAGAGAATCCGAGGCAGGCTCTGCACTGTCAGCAAGGAACCGGCGTGGGGCTCGAACTCACTAACACTTAGACCATGACCTGAGCTGAAATCAAGCGTCGGACGCTTTACTGACTCAGCCACCCAGGCGCCCCAAGAAATGGGTTTTGAATGAACAAATGCCAGACAGACCGGACGTTATGTTCAAACAACAGGGCATTTCAGGGCAGCTGGCAACCAGAAGGCTCTCTTCTTTTTGCTCCATGAAGAACACACGCACATACGTTTTCCCTCTAGAGCCGAGCCGCTTTCATGAACTCTAGCTGAAAAGGAGGTGAAATGACAAATGGGTCTTTCACAACGCAAATCCATGGAGTGGGTTGCTGGCAAGGGCCGTGGGGACTCTGGCTCTGAACTTCATGATGTTTTATGACAAAGGAATGTCTCCCTGTTGCATCAACCACCACACGTGGACTTGTTCTCGAAACCGAAGGACGTCTGACCGAGGGGCGGAGAAAGCAAAACGACCCTTCGCAGAGTGAGCCGGTGCCCGGACGCCTAACACACCGCGTGTGCGACCGACTCGGGCAGATACAAGAGGGGGGATCGCGCCCGTGTGCTCTGACCCAGGATCCACCAAGAAGACACGTTTTTGATTTTATCTTGGGAAACACGACCCTGACCGTGGACCCCGCATCCAACACCTCCGTCTTGTGAGGCCGGATTACACACCACCCACATGCAGGACGGATTCGAACGCAGGGACCACGGCGGTGTCCTGGGAGTCACGGCAGGGCAGAATCTGCAGGAGGCTCCCGGTTTCCGTGACTCATGTTCCCAGACCCCAGGGGTCACCAGGAGGTCGGCTGACCCAGAGCTCCCCGGGTTGGCTCTTCTCGGGGGGACCTGCTCCTAATTCCGGAAGGGGATGAGAGCTCTGGGACTGGAGCCCACCGCACACACAGACGCGTGGACACACACACACGGACACACACAGAAACACACACAGGCACACACAGAGACTCACGACACACGTACGTACACATAGGCACACGGGGAGACTCAACACACACACACAGAGACTCACACCCCACACGCACAAGCACAGTCAGACTCACAGCACACATAGACCCAGAGATTCATAACACACACGCGCAAACTCACGACACACACACGGGTACACACAGACACAACAGACACAGCGCATACACACGCAGCTCACACGTACCGACATTCAAAAAGACAAGTGTGTGCCCACAGGCTCAATCCCAAGTGTGCCCCGGGCCCTGCCAGGCTGGAGCCGGCACCTGCACGCAGCTCCCGGGCCTCTTCAGGTCTTGCATTTTCCAAAGTCGGGGAGAAACTACACCGATGAGGCCCGATGGACGAGCTGCGGGAGCAAACTTCTGCCCCCCCACCCCCACCCCCCGTTTAAAACAGACGCGTGTTCCTGCCTAGCTGTCACAAAAGGACAGATGAGCCCTGAGGGGGGTGGGGAGAGGGGAGAAGGAGGGAGGTAGTGGGTGCAGGGGAGGAAGAGCTTGGACATGAATTCCTTTGGTAAATTTGTTACATCTCCGCGCGGCCCCAGGTTTGTCACAAGGACCCCTGGGAATGAGAGAGAGAGAATTCCAGGGCTTTCCGGTGCCTCCCTCTTGGCAGGACAGCTGTGGGCAGCAGGGACAGTCGCCCTGACGCACGCGCGCCGGCCGTCAGGTCATCAGAGCTGGTCCCGCAGGCCCGGGGACCAACCCCCCCCCCCCCCGGGGTGTTCGGGGTTGAAGGCGGCCACGGAAGGCTCAGGTGGAGGAAGTGTCCGTGGAGCCGGGTGCGGCGACGTAGGCGACCGAGAGGGGCGCCCGCGGGGTCCTGAGCCGGGCCTGCGCCGACGCGGGTGGCAGGGCTGGGGCCTGGAGCTGCCGCAGCCGCCCCTGTCCTGGGCCCCGGGCCGGGCGGAGCGAGAGCGAGGCGGGCAGGAGGGAGCCCTGCGGCAGGGGGATGGCTGAAGCCGGCAGCAGAGACCTTGGCCGGGTCTCTCTCCGCTTGGAGTCGGGTCCGTGTGACTGCCGCCCCTTTGAAGCTCTGCCGCGGGGTCTCCTCCCCACCGCGGCAGGTGCACGGCCCACGACCTCGGGCCCTCCACCTCCAGGGGTGCCTCAGGCCCAGCCTTTGGAAAGCAGGGCCAATATTACGCAGGTTTTCTAAGAACCTGTGGAACAGATTTTCAGCAAGGCTATAATATAAATTCGATTAACATCTATAGTCTGAATTTATAATTCATTACGTTCATAATGAACTGAGGCTCCCTCCGTCCCCAGGCGCGGGACAGCTGGGCCTCAGTTTAAAATGGCCATAAAAAGGAACTTTGGTGCTCAGGGAGCGGCGGGAGATGGCGCAACAGCTGGCCTCTATATTCCGGAGGGACGAGAGGTGCCTTAAAAATAAAGCGCTCCGAGCTGGGAAGGCAAAGGAGGCAGGACTCAGCCTCGTCCCCGGCCGAAGCGGCGGCGCGCGGGGCTCCAGCGCCCCCTCGTGGCCCGACGGGGTTCGTCCGGCGCTGCGGAGCCCGGGGGCAGGTGCGGGGAGCAGTAGGGCTCCGCTGGGGGCCTTCTCCGGGAAAGCGGGGGAGCAAGTCCGTTCTCCCCATGCACGCGGACTGGAAAGACGTTTCCACGGAATGAGAACTCTGACACTGCAGCCCACAAAACACACATGGACGCACACAGACGCAGATACACACACGTACACATGCAGACACACACACACACATACATGCACACACAGACACAGGGAAACAGACACAGACACATGTAGACACACAGACACAGGGACACACACAGACACATGTAGACACAGACACAGGGACACACAGACACATGTAGACACACACACAGGGACACACACAGACACATGGACACACACAAAGGGACACATGCACAGACACAGATACACACACACATGCAGACACGTGCAGGCATACACACAGGGGCACACACGGATAAACACATGGACACACACAGACACAGGGACATGCACACAAACAGGGACACACAGACACAGACACACACATGGACAAATGCAGACACACACAGACACACACAAGAACACAGACAAGATACATACACACGGACATGTGGAGACACACACACAAACATACCAACACAGACACAGATATACACATAGGGACACACACACAGGGAGTAACACCAGGACACACAGGCACACACCCAAAGACATATGAAAAGACACAGACATGCGCACAGGCACACGGACCCAGATACACACACACAGGGATACACACAGACACACACACACACAGACATTCAGAAGGAGAAGTGTGTGCCCACAGGCTCAATCCCAAATCTCAGCCCAGACCCTGCCGAGGCTCACGGCCGGGGGAGGGGGGGCAGTGGGGGGGGGTGCTGCACGCAGCACACGCCCACCCCAGATCTAGAGAGCGGGAGAAACGTTACACTGATGAGCCCTGATGGCCGAGGTGCTTCATCAAGATCCTGGCCTGGCCTAAAACCAAGAGTCTCCTTTTCTGCCAACCTCAAATCGGGATGGGGCGACAGTCCCCGGAGAGGGAGCGGTGATCAGCCTCAGGACTTCCGCCGTGACCCAGGGTGGCCGATGGGTCACACTCCCACCTCTGCCTGCCCAGTCCTTATCAGCGGCCACGACGGAAGGTCCCGGGGACGGTCACCCCCCACATTCCTATAGAGCTTCCTGCCAGAGGCCGCTGAGCTGCTGGGCTGGTAAGTCCCCATGCAGGGGAGCGATGACAGTCCGGCCCTCACATGGGCTGGTTTCCTCTGCGGAAGTTTCAGGAGGCCGGGGAAGGACAGGATTTAGAAAAGATAAAGGGAAACGGACAAACAACGAGCAGCAAGAGGCACACGTCTGAGTCCTGACAGCGGCAGGGAAGGACACTGGCCGCCTCTGGCAGGAGGCCTCGGCGCTCAGGCCTGGGTGTGAATCTCGGACTTCTGAGCTGTGTGACCTTGGGCAGGCCGCCTCACCTCTCTGAGCTCCAGCTTCCTCATCCACGAAATGAGTCCTGTAACAGTGCGTGCCTCCTAATGGAGAGCCCGTGGGCCAGCAGGCTGTTTGCCTGGGTAACGGCAGGGTTCCCTTTGCCGGCTCGTCCTGCCTAGTGACACGCGGAAGAGACGCGGAGTGGAAGAGACTTTCCCTTGGAAAGTAACGTGGGCCTTTCCTTGTCACTCAAAGGGAGATGGGAGGCGGAGCCGCAGAATACACAACCCGGTTAAATGCACATAAACATTGCAAAAGCCTTTAACCCACTTTTCTTGCTAAAGTCCACACAGCAGGCAGTCCAAACCTCTCCTCTCTCTCCAGGGCTGCTCCGCAAATTCTTTCCTTTCCACGCACTCTCGACCCCCCTCGCCCTCACGGTTCTCAGCTTTGCCCTGTTTTTTCAGTGCCCCCGAAAAACTTATAAAGGGACCAACCCCTGGGTCCCACTTCAGATGGAGGCGACTGGCATTTCTGGAAGCTGGGTCTGGGCATCAGTTTTCAGGTGCCCCGAGGTGATTTCATTTGTATCTGGGGTTGAAATCCTTAC
The DNA here is from genome assembly GCA_030068075.1 of Paguma larvata. NCBI lineage: Eukaryota > Metazoa > Chordata > Mammalia > Carnivora > Viverridae > Paguma > Paguma larvata. The sequence goes on from CM057824.1 coordinate 145,743,006, forward strand.
TACAAATATTTTCGAAACTGCTCCTTTGAAACACGAATCCGTTTACCATTCCTGCTTCTGCTAATTCTCCTCCGTGTGCGAGGTTACTCACTGCAGTGTGATTTGTGTAACCAAGAGGTTGGCAAAAGTCAAAAGTTCATTTAACAGAGAAGTCAAGTAAAATATCATACGTCCAAGTCTGGGAATATCATGCGGCTATGAAAACAACCCAGAAAGCTTTCACGGAATGGAATGTCTCTGGGATATATATTTTTTTAATGTTTACTTAGTTTTGAGAGAAAGAGAGAGAGAGAGAGAGAGAGAGAGAGCGCCAGCTTGGGAGGGGCAGAGAGACAGGGGGACAGAGAATCCCAAGTGGGCTCTGTGTTGACAGCAGCGAGCCTGATGCGGGGCTCGAACTCCTAAACCGTGAGATCATGACCTGAGCCAAAGTCAGACACTTAACCTACTGAGCCGCCCAGGCACCCCTCTGGGTCGGCTTCTACAACAGTTGCCTTTGCTATTTCAGGGTGATGGCAAACTTGGGGATTTGATGAAGGAACTGGGCCATCTCACCAGAAAAATTCATAAGTGCAAGGGATTTCGCGATGCAATTTAGAGGTTACCCAGCCCCAGCTAAGGATCTCCGCTCTATGGAAGAGGCGTGAAATCATCTGCGCTTTCCTCGAGCTCTCCTGACCTGGCACAGAGCATCGCAGGGCCGACTGCCGCATGCTGGGAACAGCGAAGGCGCTCTGGGGGAGACATCCTGCTGACCCCACGATAGCTCCGCCCTTGAGGTTGCAGTTCCCTCGTGACCCTTGGGGTAACAACTCCTTCCCGCCCCCATCAAAGGTCTAAGTGTGACTGAACCAACCCTACTACTAGGGCACATGTCTCAGGCTGGCCTCTCTCTGGCTGCAGAGACGGGTTCAGGGGTGGACGTGTGACCGAAGTCAGGGAATAATTCCAGTTACTCCTCTTGTAAATATCGGAAAAAAAGAAGTGCTTTTTTTTTTAATTGATGTTTATTTATTTATTTTTGAGAGAGAGAGAGAGAGACAGAGAGCGACAGAGAGAGACAGCAAGTGGGGGAGGGGCAGAGAGAGAGGGAGACACAGAATCCGAAGTAGGCTCCAGGCTCTGAGCTGTCAGCACAGAGCCCGACATGGGGCTTGAACTCATGAACTGTGAGATCATGACCTGAGCCAAAGTCGGACGCTTAACCCACTGAGCCACCCAGGTGCCCCATTCATCTGCAAAATCCAGAATTTTAAAGTTGTAGGCTTTTATAATGACCCCTTTATCATCTGGAGGGAGAAGTATTTCTTTAAGCAATATTATTTAGTCTCAGAAAACCTAAGAGTCAACACAGACCTAGTCAGTGGAAGAGATACGAATCAGTCGAAGGGATTTCGGAAGCAGAGAAAGCACCTTGCATATCTGAGGCCAATCCAGGCTCCATCGCCTCAATCATTGTTAAAGTCCAAATCAACCCATAGGTTGGGTCCAAATCAATCTCAAGGACACAAGGTGCATTAGTTATCTATCGCTGCATAATAAACTTCCCCAAAGCTTAGTACGTTCAAACAATGAGGATTTATTACCTCGTAGTTTCTGTGCATCGAGAATTCAGAAGCAGCTTAATTGGGTGGTTCCGGTTCACGGTTCCTCATGAGATTTCAGACAAAATCTTGGCCAAGAACAAGGTCATCTGAAGGACTGACTGGGGCTACAGGGTTGGCTATTGGCAGGACCTCTCAGTTCCTCACATCTTGGACCTCACAGTGCTGCTTGAGTGTCCTCACGACATGGCGGCCAGCTCTTCCCAGAATGAGTTCTCCAAGAGACAAGGCAGGGAGATTATCACCTAACCGCAGGAGACGCACACCATCACATCTACCACATTCTATTTAGTAGGAGCAGGTTATTTAGCCCATCCTACTCTTGAAGGGTGAGGAATTAAGCTCTGCCTCTTGAAGAGAGGACAATCATAGGGGCCTCATGGTAGAGACAGACATGTGCTGCACAGACATTCCACAATAAATAACCAACGGAGAGCATTTGGCAGAGGAAGTAAATCTTCTGGGGAATACCAAACCCGGTGTGCCCAAAGCGAGCCCTGAGCCGTCTCACGGAGGAAATGGAGCATCCTGTGCAAGAGCAATCGAGGGCAGCCCGTTTCCCAAGGCTGCTAGACCTCGTTCCAACAGGAGCCCACTCTTGGTGGGTGTGAAATTGTGACTTAGTCTGTGTATCCTCTTATTGGCATAGCGTTTGAAAGACTTTTATACCGGAAGATACATCGTATGTACACATGAGCGATTAAAATGACTATACATGAGCGCTTAAAATGACTACACATAGCGAATAAAGCAATCACCACCACAATGGGAAATAAAACCTTGCCAGGTCTTTAAAATACCCAAGCATCCCTCCTTGACCCCATTTCTTTTCTTTCTGCTGAGAGGCAATCACTATCTTCACTTTGAAATAATCGGCCTCTTGTTTTTGTTCATATCACTTAAACGTCGTTGCATGATCTCTAAACAATACGTTGTTTGTCTCTGCCTGATTGTGAAATCTAAATAAATGAAACCATATTGTATATGCTTTCCTGCCATTCGCTTCTTTGGCTCAATATTAAGTGTGTGAGTTTAACTCATTGTATAAATTTGCATTATGTAGACATACCAAAATTGTCTTATCTAATCTAATGCTCATGGAGTCTTGGGTTGTCTCCGGTTTTGATTATTAGTGATAACATGGTTCATGCTTGTGGCGATATCGTGGTTCATGTATCTTAGTGGACTAGCGGGAGGTTCTTGATTTCCTTTGGAATTTCCCTCACAGGATTTTGGGTATACGCGTCATCTGTTCTGCGGTGAATGCTGAAGAGCATCAAATTATTTTCCAAGGAGGCTCTATCAGTCTCCACGCCTACAGTAATGCGTGGGAACTCCTTTGGTTTTACACCCTTACCATTACTGCTTTCGACTGGACTTTTTCTTTTTCTTCTTATTTTCTAAGTTTATTTATTTTGAGAGAGGGAGAGAGAAAGAGAGGCCACAGGAGGGGCAGAGAGAGAGGAAACCCCAAGCAGGCTCTGCACTGTCAGTACAGAGTCTGATGTGCGGGTCACATTCATGAACCGTGAGATCATGACCTGAGCCAAAACCAAGAGGTGGATGCTTAACCGGCTGAGCCTCCCAGGCGCCCCTTGATTGGACTTTTCTAACGATTCCCAACATGGCGGGTGTGAATGGATGCCATACCCTGGATCACCATGAACCAGAGCACCAGCCATATATTTCTTGTCTTTCATGGTTCCACCCTTGAGAAGTGAGCTATTCAATTCTTCTACGGATCTACATTTTTTTTCCTGATTGATTTAATAATGGCTCTACATTCTAGATGCTAGTACTTTGCAGGCTCTATGGGTCACAAATATCATCTCCCCGTGTGTAGCTTGTCTTCTCACTGTCTTTAGTGATGCCTTTCAAGTGAAAAAAGTTCATAATTTTAACATAGACAATGTTCTCAATATTTCTTTTATACTTTGTAGTTTTTCTGTCATTAACATGTTTTCGAACACATTTTTCTGTAACATCTTTGAAAACCTGTCTACTTTTGTATTTTAAATTTTAGTTCTTAGCCACGTGTTATTGATTTTTATGTGTGGCATTAAATAGCGATGCCATGTAATTTTTCCTGAGATGTGAAGTCCAGTTTTTCCAGCTCCATTTATTTAAAAGCCCGTCTTTTGAGGACTGATCTTCGCTACCATTTGCGATTCTATCAGTATTCACGTATGTTGAATTTGTTCATGGGCTTCTATTCCATTGGTCTATTTGTCTCTTTGAGCCGTCTCACACTGTTACTCTTAATTACTATGTGATTTGGTGTGGTGGAGGACAAAAAAACCATAAAATGTAGGCAGGCTGTGTTTTCTCCAAGGATGTCTTGGTTAATCTAGTTCTCTGTATAAATTTTAGAATCAGCTTGTAAAGTTAAAAAAAAAAAAAACACTGTTGAGAGTTTTCGACAGGAGTTGCAGTGAATTTCTAGGTGATTTTGCAAATAATAGACATCTTTATAATATTAAGTCATCTTTTTTTTTTAATTTTTTTTTATTTTTGAGACAGAGACAGAGCGTGAGCAGGAGGAGGGCAGAGAGAGAGGGAGACACAGAGTCCGAAGCAGGCTCCAGGCTCCGAGCCATCAGCACAGAGCCCGACGCGGGGCTCGAACTCACAGACAGCGAGATCATGACCTGAGCCGAAGTCGGCCGCTTAACCGACTGAGCCACCCAGGCGTCCCATATAACATTGAGTCATCAAATCCATGAATGTGATTCATCTCTTTCTTTATTTAAAGCTTCTTTGATGTCTCTCAATGAAGTTTTAGTATTTTTCCATAGAGGCCTTGCATCTTTTAAAATAATACAGTTTAAGCTTAATTTTCTAGTTGTGTGTGTTAGCATGTAGAAATGTAATTGAGTTTTTATTTCAATAATTTTGCTAAACTCTTATATTTCAAAAAATTAACCTAAAGATGAATTTGGATTTTCTGTACACACAGCCACATTTTCTGGGAATAATGAACTATTTCTTTCTTTCCAATACTCACAGTTTTCTTTGTCTTGACTTAGCATTCTAGCGACAACTTCCAAAATTACGTTGAATAGAAACGGTAATAGCAGGCACCTTTTCTTGTTCTTGACATCAAAGAAAACACTTTCACTTTTAAACCTTTAAGTCTGACATTTGCTGGTGTGTTTTCTATAGATACCCTTTATCGGGTTAAAGAGATGACATTCTCTTCTCCCTTTGGCTTTTTTGTACTGTCTGTTGATTTTGGAATCAAGGGTATGTTACCATTACAAATTATATTGAGGATTGTTTCTTCTTTTTATATTCTTTCTAATACTTTGGCCAATTTTTGAACTATTTTCAGCTTGAATATTTGGTTGATTTCACTAATGAAGTCATCTGGCTTGTAGGTTTCTTTGTGGGAAGAATTTTGATGACTAGGTCAATTTCTTTAATGGCTGTAAGACTATTCAGTCTTTCTACTTCTTGAATCATGTGCAGTCTGTGTTGTTTTGTTTTTTTTTTTTAATAAGAATTTGTCCATTCAACCTAATTTTCAAATGAAAAGGTTTAAATTGGCTCGGAGGACTCTTTCATCTTTTAAAAGTCTCTAACAGGCATAGTTTTATTATATTAGTCATGCTTAATTATTATTTAATTTGTATCTTCTCTCTTTTTTAAGCAATTTTACCAGAGATGTTTCCATTTTATTAATCCTTTACAAAACAGCTTTTGTTGTTAATTATTTTTTGAGTCTGATTTTCATTCTATGCCCTCATGTTTATATATCCATCTTTCTCCTTTTTTTAAATTGTTGTTTGTACTGCTGTTCTTGTACTAGGTTTTAAAAATGGATGTTTAGTCCACTAATTTTTATCCATTTTTCTACTCCAAGATAACCATTTAAGACTATAAACTTCTTTCTCTATGCTGCTTTAGCTACATTCCACAAATTTTTGATATGTATTTTCATTTTATTAGGTCCTATTTTCTAGCTTCCGTTATGATTTCTTTTTTGAAAATGCTAGCATATTTCTTGAGTGTAATTTTTCTACTGGACTTTTAAAAAATTGATATTAACATCATTTGGGTCAGAGAAGGTATTTTATGACTTTAATCCTTAAAATGTGCAGAGATTTGCCTATTGAGCCTACATACGGAGATTTTTATAAACGATCCGTATGTGTTTGAAAACCAGGTCTATTCTTCAGTTGTTGAGAATAGTTTCCTGACTTCTTTAGGGCAGGTTTGTTAATCTTACATCTTCCTGGGTTTTTTCCACCTGTAGAACACAGGTAACTTATCTCAATACCTGAGAGAAGTATATTGATACATGAATAGGAACCTACTGTAAGAAACTGCATTCTTTTGTTTCAAAATCAAAATGAGGGGCCCCTGGGTGGCTCAGCGGGTTAAACATCCAACTCTTGATTTCAGTTCTGGTCATGATCTCACGGTTCATGAGTTTGAGCCCCACATCGGATTGGGATTCTCCCTCTCTCTCTCTGCCCCTTCCCCCATGCGTGTGCACTCTCTCTCCGTTCCTCCTCCAGTTGTGCTCTCTCAAATAAATAAACTTAAAAAAATAAAATAAAAGTGAAATTGACTCCACCAAGAGTTGGCGAGGACTTTGAATCTCTGAATGTCAGCATCATGATGGGTTCCTCCATTTCTAGGTCCTGGAGGTGAAAGCTCTCTGATGTCCCGGGCACACTAATTGCCCCAATCCCTAGAGATTCTTGCTTCGGTATCAACCAGGGTCCTTAGTAGGGCCGGAACCTCCAGGATTGGGTTCCAGCTCCCAAAGGGCGCCATTCGGCCACATCTCTGAATCCCTGATAACTTCAGCGCCTACACATTCATGACGGTGTAGACCCCCAGTGCGGGTGAATCCCATAGACCCTAATCTTCTCCCATTCTTAGGGGTCACTCCTGCCAACCTCGCGCCTGTCTTAGCACTCGTCTTATCTCTTACATGCTATTCTCAACAATTCCTCCCTCAAGAACCTTTAGAAGCACAATTAAGCTACTCTATCTTGGACTTAGGGTTGAAAGAATGAAGATGTTGAGAGTTAAGAGCAGGTACTTGTATATAAAAACAATAGGCATGCATCATTACGCACACCTGTGTAAATATACTAACAGCTGCCTGGCTTCCTTATGTTTCTATATCGAGTTCCTGCAACACCACCGAAGAGGCAGCACTGAGCGGTTGAAAGTGCACCTGGCAAGCATCAGAACCCTGGGCTCAGGATCAGGCTCTACTTCTTACTTGCCCCACATGTTTTAAGAACTCCGTTTACCTTCCTGGCGTCTCTGCTTTCACCTTCAAATGAGGACGTGAATTCCTCAAGACTCCGAAGTCCACAAAGGCAGGGCTTGTGTTCCATTTGTTTTTGAGTCCATCGGAACTAACTTCGTATCTGCTACTGTAGGTCAGACCTGGTTTTGAATGAAGGAGTAAGTGAATTTCTATCTCCAATATAGATAGCGTCCTTCTGGAAGAATCCTTATTATTGTCACTTTTCTCTCATATCTCACAGCAGCGACGTAAGATACCTTCTAATACCCTTCACTAACTCAACCTCAAATCTTCAGATCAGCTCACAATATTTGGGTGTTTCCCAGAAACTGTTTAATATAAATTCTGCTCTAGGAGGAGATAGGGGTCACTTTTTTTTAAAGTCCTAGAGATGTTTTCCCAAACTCCGTGTCATTTGAACGACTTATATTTTAAGATGCGTGCAGCGGGCATGTTTTACTCTCTAGTGCCCCAACCTTCCTTCATACCACAGACTGTGGCAGATCGGACCCACAAGGGCCACGCCTCTTAGATGTGGTCGTGGTCCACACAGATCCCGGAGATGCCCCAAGTCCCCCACCTCAGATGTGGTCACTATGTGCAAGAATGAACATCCTCTTTGACCTTACGTTATTTTCTAAATCAAAAGTCTTTGACTTCTTTGTTTGCATGACTGGCATACTTCTTTCATGAAGATTGATTTTCTTCTAACTCTATGCCTTTGCTCCAGAAAAGAAAATCTCTCTTCCCGGAACACAGTGTATCCATCAAAAACCTTCCCCTCCTGAAATACCGTCTCCTTCAGGAAGCTTCTTTAATCAGGGCACTTAGTATGGCCTCTCCCTCTTCTTCATATTCACGTGCAAGTCATGTACTGTATAGTCTTACACTAGAGGCTTTCATGTACTTTTTCCTTTCCCTCTAGATTATAACCTCTCCAAGGGCAATAACTGTGTCACACCTTTCTGCACTTCTCACAGTCCTGTGAACTAAAGACACAAAAGAAGTGTTCAAAAAAATGGAAGGAGACATTCTTGCTCCTCATTGGTTTACAGTGGATGCCAACAATTATGGTTAATATTCTTTTCCCTAAACCACGCCCACAGAGTCTGGTCCACAGTTGGAAGAAAGTGGGAACTGGGTTGAAGAACTAGACTAAGAAGAGGGAAAGTTCTGGTAGGTTCACAAGCTGTAAACAGATAGAACACCCTGAGAGTGACTTCCCAAGACAACTAACAGAAGAGGTAGTTTCCAAGAATCCTTGGCCCCTCAAAAGATAGCATCCAGTCAACTGAAGCTCAATATTCTGTAGCCTGGACCCATTTGGCTTCATTATGTATAACTTATTTACGTGATTTGTGTGATGCTCGTAGGAAGACCGGGCTCTGCTCACAGGCACCTCTACTGTGGGTTTGTCATGAGGCCTCCAGTAATCATTGTAGCTCGGTCTCTTGCTGGCCAGAATCAACCCAACAACACACACACAACTGGACATCACACATTCACGGTTTGGCCTCCCTCCCCCTGTCTTCCCCTCCCTCACCTGCCTTCCCACCATCACGTGAGTAAACGTTTGTCTGTCCATCCTGTGATGGCTGTCCATCTAGCCGTCGTATCCTAAACTCAGCTTCCTCGGAGAGGTAGAACAACACAGCGCCTAATCTCTGAAGTCACAGACCATCATTCAAATCCATTTTCTCCTGCTTCGCGGCTGCCTGAAACTGAATAAAATGATCTTAACAAGCTCTCAGCTTTAATCGAGCGAATGGCATAGAACGCGTTGGTGTTTTCTTAATTGGAATAGAGCAATTTAACTGCAAGCATGGACCGCACGGCGCTGGTTTAAAAGTCAGCGATCATCGCACAATCCTACTTCAAAATGCTTTGTGCCACATGAACACAAATGAGGAGAAAGACAGGCAGGGACATAATGTCAGGTTAAAAAACGGAGAGAGAGCAAGCATTTCTTCTAAGAAGAACTGCCGCATTGACCAAGCAGAAGGTGGGTCCGCCAAGAAGACGGAAACATGTTTCTCCACTATGCGTGTTTCCGGTGGGGTACAGGCCGGGGTCTGTGGTGAGGAGGAGGGCATTCCCCGCTGTGACTCTCACTCTGTCCCGCCCCTTCCGCTCTCTCCCGCAGGAAGAGGCAGGACCTACCCTCTGAAAAGGATTTTTCACGCTGGGGATAGCTTCATCTAAAGAAGGTGGGTGGTTTCTTCCGAGTTCTCCCTCGCCTGCTAATCAAGTGACTTTACCAAATAGCTTCATAACTTCTATCCCAGTTTCTTTCTGATAGATTTTAACATCTGCCTCCACCCCTTCCTTAGGGTCTTAAGAGGCCAGCAGCCTGGGCTGCCTGCCTGCCATGCCAGCTGGGAGGCGGGAATTGTTCATCTGGAGTTGGGATGAGGCTCCCGGGGGGCAGCGTGACATACTTTTAGCCGCGCCATGTCTAATGCTGAGCAGGCCGTGACCAGCTACAGCCCCCACGCCCCACCACCACGACGAAAAAGTGCTGTAGGAGGCTCGTCTTTCCTCCCAGAGAGGAGGCGTGGAGGGGAGGCTCGGGTCCCATCATTCGGCTGCTGTGGCCACGCAACTGACCCTGCGGCGCCCGACAGAGACCGTGTGTTTTAACCTCCAAGCCAGCCCGAAGACACGGCCACACCACCAGTGAATCTGTGAGGATTCTAGTACCTGTAGGACGCCTACCCCCCATATGTGCTGACGCCCTTACGACTAGGTGGTACTGAGACTCCTAGGCCGTCCGTCATGCCTCTCAGACCCTCTTCCCGGACCTATGTCCACGTAGATGTGACATTTAATTATTTTGTAGAGCCCGGACTGCATAGAAGTGGAAGAGTCCTAAACCAAGTAGTCCATTTACCATTTGCTGCTCATGATCTGAAGAGTCGCACGGTCCCCGGCGAGCCCGCCCCCATCCGGGAACTCCTGGGCCACAGGCAGCTTCTCTGTTAAAAAGTTCTTCCTTGAGTTTGCCCTGTGGGCGTCCCTGCTGAGTCCAGTTTTGGTCCGCACGCTACCTTTCTGGATGTTCACGCATGCGCGTGGCGGAAGACAGTGACTGACAGCTTTGTGTTGCCGCGCGCCACACTGGGGCCTGTGGCCACGGACCTTAAAAGTAACCCGCTTCCAGGAGAGACCTAAACAGCACCTTCAGTTACCCCTCCGTGGCATAGTCTTGCGTTCCTTCGTTCCCCTCGTCTCTGTCTCCACTGGGCTCGCTCCAGCTGGCGTGTGTCCCTCGGCAAGTGTCTGTCCAGAAATGAGGCTGGAACCGGTTCAAAATGGAATAAATAACTCCCGTTTCACAACGCGTTTTAGTAGTCATGTCGCACACCCCCCCACGTCCCGTCAAGATGAGGAAAAGTAGAGTAAGAGTAGAGGTTTAAGGGGCGCCTGGGGGGCTCAGTCGGTTGAGCGTGGGACTTCGGCTCAGGTCATGATCTCACGGTTTGTGAGTCCGAGCCCCGCATTGGGCTCTGGGCTGACAGCTCAGAGCCTGGAGCCTGCTTCGATTCTGTGTCTCCCTCTCTCTCTGCCCCTCCCCAACTCATGCTCTGTCTCTCAAAAATAAACATTTTTTTTTTTAATTTAAAAGAGTAGAAGTTTAAAGAGAGTCAGATAGCACAGGGACAAGTATTAGTTCATTCTCTTATCTCGGGAAAGCACAGTAAATTGTCGAATCTTGGTGTCCGCATTTTTATTTTTAATATGTATCAGGAAGGTAACCGGAAGAAGTAATAAAATAATGCATTTGAAGGGCTTAGGGTGGCGGCTCCCCCTTAGCTCATTAAGTATTGGTTATTCTGCGTATCACCAACACCCTAAGGGGCTTTTCACACGTGCTTCTGTTCCCAGGCGTTTCTGACACAGCGCAGGCCCTGACATCACTGCGTTCCGGTAAGTGTGTTAAACTCGCCGTGTTCCTTCCGTCTGCTTTTTAGGATCCTGTGTTCAGCACGTAACCTGTTGTTCTCATCTAACCTGTTTATCCAGTAACCTCCTGGAGTTTGTCTTCAGTGTACCTTCTATGTCCTCATCCTCCTGAGGCACGGAGTCTGTTCCTGGGGCCTCCCTTCCGGGTACGTGTTGATCCGTTAATGAGTACTCTCTGGCCCGTGCTCACTCAGCCAGTCATGACCTTGTAAAATGTCAAAACCATTTTTTATGAAGTTATCTCAGAATGAAATTCTGGCCGCCATTTCTGTAGTATTTTCTTTAGGAAGAATGCTGTGTGTCTATGGAACATGAAAAATGCCTCTGTTTCTTTTCTTCATAAAGCTCTTTTACGTTTAACACGCTTCCTCCGTAACTCTGTAATTCAGAATGTTCTGGCATAAATTGTAATCAAATATTATGATGGCTTGCCTCAATAGGATAGTATTTTGTAAAACGTATTTATGAGAAAATCAACGAAGCTATTTTGCCTTGTAAAATTTGTTTAAAATAAGTTAGAAAAGTGTGCATGATTCTTTGCATATAGAAATAGCTTGGGTTATTTTTGGATAGAATCAAAAGAATATGTACATATTGTCGAACAGTTAGCATCAGCCTGGACAGTTTCAACATAAAGCTTTTCAGATTAGTCAGCCGAAGACCATCCGACATGCTGAAAGAGGTCCACATTGGCAGGGGAGAGGAAGCCATGGCTTCAGATACACGAAGCTACTGAATCTTGGCTGGTCTTTTTGGCACTGTGCATTTGAGGTAGATTTGTGCCAGAGGTGCTTAGAACAAACTAGAAGACGGGCCACGTATCCATGGAGGCAGAATTTTAATATGGTCCCCAAGATTCCCATCCCCTGGTGTAGATGCCCTGCCTGCATAATGGCCGCTCCTGGAGCGTGAGCAGGACCTGTGAGTATGATGGATTGTCACCCTCATGATTATATTATTTTCTGTGACCAAAGGACTGTTTCAGATGCAATTAAGGCCTCTAATGAGGTCAAGTCTGGGTTAATTTTAAAAAGGAGGTGAGCGTAGGTGGGCCTAGTCGAATCAGGTGAACCTTTAAAAGACGTCTAAGAGATTCAACATGACAGCGATTCTCCTGCCGGCCTTGAAGAAGCAACTGCCTTGCTGTGGAAAAGGCCACATGGCCAGGACTCCAAGTGGCCTCTGTGAGTTGAGAGTGGCGCCTGGGTGACAGCCAGTAAGGAAATGAGACCTCAGTTCTACAACTGCAAGGAACTAAATTCTGCCAATGATCAGTGCGCTAGGAAAAGGACCCCAGCCTACGGGGCTCATCATCCCATCCGACTCCTTGATGTCAGCCTGGTGAGACCCCGAGCAGAGGGCCCGGTTACACCGTGCCTCGACTCCTCACCCACACACGCTGTGACATCATAACTGTGCGTTGTTTCAGACTGCCGAGGTCATGGTCATTTGTTACTCGGCGGTAGGTAACTAATACACGTGGGGATGAGCTACCAGGAGGGAGAACTGCTCAGAGGGCCTGTGACTCCAGAGGACACGTCCAGAGGCGTGGTTTCCCTGACGGGAGATTTTCAAGGGGCCTCAGGAGAACCTGTACGGGACAGAGATTTCCCACCGAACGCCACACAGGGAGACCCAGATCCTGTCTCCCTTCTCTAGCCACCGCAGCGGTTCTCCAACCTCACTATGCAACGGGATCGCCCGGAGGGCGTGTGAGCACCCGTGGCAGGGCGCTACACACAGTTTCTGCCTCGGAAGGGCTGGGGCAAGGCCTGGGAATCTGCATGCCTGACAAGGCCCCAAGTGAGGCTGATGCTGCTGGCCCTGGGACCCCGCTTTGAGAACCACGGCTCTGTGAGAAATAAGGAAGTTCTAGTTACTTTTAGCATTTGATTTCTATGTCCAGCCTTTTTCTCCTTTGATACGAAAACCTTTTGACAAACTTTTACAACCAAGGTAAGATAAAGAGAAGGAACCGAAATCGCTATAGAACTTTGAGTAGTACGGAATGTTTTTTATTCTCTGATTAGCTGCCCCAGAGCTTCTATTTGGGTGGAGTGACCAGAGAGCAATGAAACCAGGCTTTAAAAAAAATCACACTGGGGGCACCTGGGTGGCTCAGTCGGTTGAGTGTCCGACTTTGGCTCAGGTCATGATCTCGTGGTTCATGAGTTCAAGTCCCGCATCGGGCTCTGTGCTGGCAGCTCAGAGTCTGCTTCGGGTTTTGTGTCTCCCCCTCTATCTCTTTGCCTCTCCCCTGTTTGTGCTCTCTCTCTCTCTCTCTCTCTCTCTCTCTCTCTCAAAAAAAAATGAAAAATGAAAAAAAATAATAAAACGCCACACCGTATCTACAGTTCAGGGTCCACTCGGGGGCCTGCGGGACCTCCGTGTTTTCCCGGTCTGCCATCACCTCCTGGTCCTGGGGCTTTAGGCGTCTGTGCTGTGCTGGCCTTCCCAGGCGAGCCTCTCCGGGCCCTCAGCCCCAGGTGGCAGGTGCCGCAGCAGCAGCACAGACTTACGAGGGATAGCACCTCCTCCAAACGCATCAGTCCTGACAGACCGTGGAGCCTTCGAGACTTGCAAAGGCAGCAGACTGGGAGCATACATGAAGTCGTGCCTGAGGTTTGGGAAGAGCAGGGATGCTCCCAAGTACCCAAAAGGCTATGGTGGGGTTTCCGCAAAGCCCAGAAGACCATTTAAGACAAGAGTGGATGAACGTCTCACTGGGAGAAGCGATCCCATGCAGGGGTCAGGAGTGTACATCAGGGCAGCCGAAGAGAGGAGAGAGGCCGAGAGAGGAAAGGTCCTTCGTGCAACTCCGAACGCGAACGGAAGAGTGCTTTGGAGTTAGACTAAGACAGGAGCAGAGAGCGAAGGTTATTTTGAGATGCAGTTGAAGAATTATTTATTTGGGAGAACACGGCATTATCATGTCATCCAAAACCACGTCAGTTGCTCTCGCTTGTCATAAAGCTTGCTAATCATCGGGCTGGGACGGGTGTCGGAGAGCCTAACGGAAAACATCTGCCAAAACTGAATATGCTAATCAGGGCTTCTTGCTCGCAATATAATCTTGAAGGAGTGGAACGGAGCGCTCATATGGGCGAGCTCGTCTTTAGATGCAGAATGTAGCTGTCCTTGACCGTGCACTTCAAAATAGAGACGACCAAGCTTTTCCGTGAGGAAAGTTTGGGTCACCCCAGCTGCCAGCTGTCATGTTTTGATTCCCCCCTGCCCCAAGGAGACACAGGCCCCTGGTGGACCGTTCCCAAGCTGCCGCAAAATGATTGATGGCTGGACTCCTTTCAGGCCAAGTAAGGCAGCTTTGGTAATCGGATCGTACTGACTCTAAGACCACTGCTGAAATATCCAGAGCGCGGAGGTTTGGCAACTTGATTTAATCATAGCGAATGAATTACAAAGTGCAACACAAGCCCCAGCACAGCTATGAAATGGGCCAATTCAGACACTGACTCAGGCTAAGAAGCTGTTCGGTTCACTAAGAAGTGCCTCTCGCTTGCTTTGTATCCCACCTCTCGAACAGCCTTCACGTCGGCCAAGGTTGAAGACAACACAGAAGAGAGAAGATGTCGAGGGAGACCGTCGACTTTAGATCGCAGGAACAGTGTCTGGGGACATGTCAGGCTTGGGGCTGGCGAATCCCAAACCACGGTACCCGGACCATCCTGCCGTGGGAAGATTAAGGCAACGGTAGACCTGGCGAGGCCCCCTGAAAGGGATGCCACATGGCAAACTTAGAAACCATCCCTTATTTCTATCAGGTGAGAAACTGTGCCTCTCCATGATGCCTCATTTACCAACAAGGATACAGTTTGCGTTAAGAGCAGTAGGTTGGTTCCCTGGTCAACAAATGTTTTATGCCCCGGGCAGGAACTGAGGGTGATCTGTGACCAGGTGCTTCTCCGGAATTTCTGTCACAACCCCAGCTCGCCAGGCCTCTCCCCATTCTGGGCACACACATGGAGGTGCCAACGTGCGTGAAACCTTTGCCCGTCTGCTCCAGAAGGGCTAGGAGGGAGAGAAAGTGAGCGAGAAGGCCCTGGAGAGGCCAACACCATTTGGGCGCCAAACACCCTATTCGCTTGGCTCTCGCGTGCACGAGTTCCCGGACAGAATAAAAGCAGGACACCAAACTCGAAGTTCAGCACACATTTCCGGTAGGCAACTTCCGTCACTCGCAAAGTGCAAATGCAGACTCCCGGGTGCATCTGATCTGCCGTGCTAGGCCAAGCTTGTTTTATTACATACGTTCTGCATTCTAAGAACTAATAACTTCATATTGTAAACATTAAGCATACAGAGTTAAAATTCAAGGCCACATTCTCTCATTGATTGTCTCTTTTTGTCGTGTATCTTTGGCTGGCCGAGATCAACTCGTAGTGTATAAATGCATAAGTTATATAATTATTATATAAAAAGGGGGGAAAAACACATTGGCTTGTATACTTCATTCTGACAAACGCACAGCGTTTGCGACTCGAAAGGAAACTTGGAGCCTCTGCCTAACCCAAACGCCTAGATGGCAGCATCAAAGAAGGCCACCCACCTCTTACCTGACCCTGTGGGGAACAGAGTCCCCCCCGCCCTTCATAACTTGAGGTCCTGAATGTTTCTTTTAAATATCAGACAATTCCAGTTAAATTTTTCTTTTGACAGACAGACAGACAAACAAAAAAAGAGGGATGCGTATCTTTGTTCCTGAATCCCACTGCTTTCCCCTCCTCCTTGATGCCACATTCTTCCTCTTAACACTGCGTTTGGTAGAACACCGACCAACGAACCCACCAGTCTCCCGACTCCTTCTCCAGCCTCTGTCCTGTCCCAAGTCCAGTCTCTGCTGCTTGACCAGTGTCTCTCCCAGCCCCGTGGCCTCCTCCTCCTCGCTCCCTCCTCTTGCACCTCCTCCAGCCCTCTGTCCACAACTGCACGCTCACTGTCCGCACACGCCCTCGGCCCCGCCGCCGGGCTCGGTGCCCGTAAGCCTGGCCAGGAGCTGCAGTTCTTCACCGAATGGAACAAATCTGATTTCACCCGAAACAGCAAGTGCTGTTGAGTTCCATATCGACATTTGTCGATGGGCCACAATCCCTCTCTCTTCTTTTCTTTTCTTTTTTTTTTTGATATGTTTCCAATTTTAAATACAGGTAGCTTTCCTTAACATGACACGTAAATGGCACGTTAGGTGAAGACTGTGTTCCCACTAGCGCCGTGCTCGGATCCCCGTTTGCACTAGCAGGGCCCCAAACGCTCCTCTGAAGTTTATACGCTTCTTAAGAACACTTTCTTTGGCACTTTGTTCTTGTGACTTCTTCCTGCTTCTACTTGCAATGTCTTTTATAAGGTCGGTCCACACGCGAGGTGTCCAGACACGTTACATTTGTCGCATCCTCTTTAATTCCTGTGGTAATACTTGAGTCAATCCCTCCCGTTAAGAGTCTTTGGATCCCGTCCCCGGCTTCCTTCCCCAGCGCCAGTCAAGCGCGCCCATTCCTCTTGAGGCACTTTTGATTCACGTTCTCCGATAGAGTTGGTGGCGATTTCTTGGTGGTCGCATGCTGTTGGGAAAGGCCTCCCTCAGGTCGTTAGTAGTAAGTGCCCAGATGGGAAGGCATATGGCTGCCCGGGAGCCTGGTGTTGGGGTATATACCTCCAGTCGGTGAATTCCAGTAGGGGTTGGGGGCGGCGAAAAAACTGGACGAGGTCACGGGTAGGGCCGGAGGGTGGGGGGCCACGAAGTTCATCTTCTGGGGGTGGGCGTGATAGGAGCCCATGTAAGGGAGGTCTGAGGGGTACTTGTACAGAGAGGACTCTGGAGGGTGGGGCTGGAGGGCCTGGGCGATCCCGTGGAAGTCAAACTTGTAGGCATAGCGCTTCCCGTGGACTTTGGTCATGATGTTTTTGTCGTAGTAGTAACGGAGGGCGCGGCTGAGTTTATCGTAGTTCATGTTGGGTTTGCTCTTCCGCTCTCCCCAGCGCCGGGCAACCTCGTCGGGGTCCGTCATCTTGAACTCCCCGTTGGTGCCCTCCCAGGTGATGCAGCTGGAGTTCGAGCTGTCGGACAGGAGCTCCAGGAGAAACTGCCAGAGCTGAATCTGCCCGCTCCCTAAGGGGGTGGGGGGGAGAGAACACCGGTGAGAACAGGTTCCGAGCTAAAGGCAAGGTTTCTTCAGTGACAGAAGTCGGTGTTAGTGGTGTTCCATGCAGATCCCCTCGACCCGCCTGTGCACCCGTCCCTTGGCTGCTGAGGGTGGTGGCTGCCTTCCTCCCTCTTCTCCAGAAAACTGCCCTTGGCTGAATAGGAGTTGCTTCAACTCCTCCCCCATCCCCCTGCCCTGCTCCCGCCACAGGTAAGTCACAGCCAGAGAGGCTGACGCTGTGGACCACAGGCTGGTCTCCTTGCCTCAAGGAGGGGCCGGCTCTGTGATGCTGTTCATGCTCTTGAGCTCCTCGCAGGCTCAGATCAGAGCGAGGTTCCGGCTGAGGCACCAACCGCCGGACCCTTACCCCTGCCCCATCTGCTACATCCTTGCCTCTCTCCCACAGACACACAATGAGCTGATCACTTGCACAAGTAGCCTTATCCCGAGTTCTGTGTCTAGGGAACAGAATCTCTGGTGACTACCAGGCTGATCCCCAGAGCCGAGTCCTGAATGGAATGTGAAGAATTTCTATCGGGCGGAGTTTAGGTCGGTCCCGTCCATGTCTGACTTCCTTAGAGGCACAGCCAAGCCAACTTCGTGTTTCAGGGGTGAAAGGGTTTATTTTTCCTATTTTGCGAGGCCAAAAGTGCCGTTATGTCGATGGCAATAATGACTTAACACCATTTATATTGGCGAGGTCAAGTAAAATAATAAAAGTCATATTTAGGAAATGGACTTCTAAAAGTTTATGGAAAAAAATAGAGAATGGAAGTAAACACCGTTATTTCTAACATAACATTTTGCTGGCACCCAGAAAGCAATTCTGTCAAAACTTTTCCTAGAACAGAATTAACCCACTCAGAATGAGGAAGTTTAGAAAAAAAGTTGGCTCTGTTTCAAACCAGATCACCGATTTCCAGTATTTAGGCAACTGCATCGTAACGGAAATCCATGGGTTGCCCTTGCGTTGCGAGGCCAGTTGTGTTCAGAAGTTTCCAAAAAGAAACTCTGCAGCATTGGGTGAGTGCGAGTCCTTTTGGGGAGTCGAATGAGACTCCAGCTCCCTTGGAGAGATCTCATTTAGCTGCGGGCACACAGTCAGGATTTTTTTTTTTTTTGATCCCCCTGGAGACACATGGATGTGCCTGTCAGGTTTTATTAAGTTTCAAGAAAAATCCAGGCCTGTCAGCCCAGCCACCATGTTACCGTACTTTGAGATGGCATATGGCTCCCTCCAGGTGAGGAGAATGTAAGTATCAATAGCACGGTTGGGCACGGGAGAAGCGAAAATGTTCTGAATAGATTTTAGAAGTTTTGAGAGAAAATAAGAGGTATGTCTCTCCTCCCAACCTCCAGCACTGCCTCGGGCTTACACCAAAGAGATTACTCTTTCTTTAAATGTTTATTTATTTATGAGAGAGAGAGAGAGACCACGCGCACGTGCGCGTGCACGGGCAGGGGAGGGGCAGAGAGAGGGAGACACAGAATCCCAAGCAGGTTCCAGGCTCTGAGCCATCAGCACAGATCCCGATGCGGGGCTTGAACTCACAAACTGTGAGATCAGGACCTGAGCAGAAGTCAGACACTTAACCAACTGAGCCACCTAGGTGCCCCCAAAAGATCTTTTTTTATTACATGATGAGCAAATAGCAATAGATGTGATAAAGCGATTAAGGTAACTTTAACTGGCAACTCTTCAGGGCATCGATGTCATGCAAGAGTCAGTTATAAATTTTTTCTCCAAATCTGCTTCCCCCTAGCTAATCCCCTGGGTGAAATGCCCAACTCCTGAATGCTTGTTCCCACCCTGGCCGTATGGAAATGGGTATATTTGTGAATTCATCCAAGCAATAGCATCGTGAGAAAGGTCAGCCTTTTCTGAACGCACTCTGGAACATTCTCATTTTCATTCGACAACACATTTGAAATATATTAACAGCTTGTCGTTCATCTCGGCGGAAGCCTGTGCTCTCTCGGAACCACATATTCAAACTGTTCTCAGTCCAGTTTTGGTTGCCCCGAACATCCCATTGATATGCATTTGAACAAATACGAAGACTGGTATGAGAAGACCAGATGGTTTTAGTACACATATTGTAACCAAAGGATTACTGCTTGACAAAAATTCCATATATGACCTGGGAATCCGGGGGGGGGGGATGGATTTTTTATTCACCAGCCCAACATATGCTTCAATGTAAACACGGAGAATTGTCTGAAAATAAATATTCACTGTCAGCGTCCCCCCACAGAGAAAGCAATTCCATAGATCGTGCATAAATACACAGGCCTTCTCGAAGAGCCAGAGGAACAGTCGGCATTTATTCAAACCTTGGCTTCGTGCCTAGGACTCTGTCCCTTGCCCACTTCCTTTAGAAACCTGCAGGGAGAGACCCAGTGGACCCAAGTGGTTTCATCTCTCTCCTGCTTCGGAAGCACTAGAAAGTCAGAGGTCTAAATGGGTGGCTGGAAATTCAGAGATGGGCGATTTCTTCCTAGACTCTCTTGCCCATTAACCTTTAAGACACAGCCTCTGCAGCATTTCAAGGGTCTGTGGGAATGAGATCTATACACAAAATGCGTCACCTTCCAAACCTGAGAATAAAAGCGAAAATGCAAAATCAATGACCGTTTAAGTAAATGTTAGAAATCGCAACGTCGCGCCAAGGGCATTCATTGTTCAGTGGAACACCCCTAACAAAATCCCTTGTAGCCGAGGCAGAGAGGAGGTTTTCTTGTGCGAGATTTGTCCAGAAAGCACCGTGGCTCGGCCAA
Source organism: Paguma larvata (assembly GCA_030068075.1). Lineage (NCBI taxonomy): Eukaryota > Metazoa > Chordata > Mammalia > Carnivora > Viverridae > Paguma > Paguma larvata. The sequence continues at coordinate 145,762,778 of CM057824.1, forward strand.
TGGCAGATTAACGGAGTTCCTTGTGGCCACAGATTTCAAAAGCAGTTTGTGAAGACAAAAACTTGTGCTGTGCGCGAAAGGTGCATTTTAGAACACAGAATGGGCGAAGCCAGACAAAGATACCGAGGCGTGGGAAGCCTCAGAGGGGCCGGGGCCGTCCACTGGCCAAGCCGCCAAGAGAAAGGAGAGGTTCTTACGCTCGGCGTCTAGCATCCCTAGCCACCTCCCCCTCATCCATCGGCCTCCTTTGGGAAAACCTTTCAGCTGGTTTTCTCACTATCTTGGTAGCAGCTTTGCAACATCAGTAAGGAGTAGCTACTTTTACCCGGGATTGTCTAGGGTAATCACCTAAAAAGCCAGGATTGGTGGGAGAAACAATGATGTTGGCCCCCCCCCCCATAGGAGAGCCCATGGGATAAAGGAGGGAGGGGGTGCAGCCTGGAAGAGAATGAAAGGCAATCCTTTAATTTTTAGAAGGAGAGTGGTCTCTTAATGCAGCAGAAAGAGAAGAAGAGAAAGAACAGTAGCAGAGAAGTACCACTGGGCAGAAAAGGGCAAAACATCGAAAAGGTTTATAAAGCGCAGGCTGGGAGTGACTCAGCAGCCGCGGGTCGAGTAGGAGGGGTGTCCCCAGAGCGGGGCTCAGCGCCCACCACCTGACGGAGGGACAGAGCAGGAAATAAAGCAGAGAGGGGCCCCCAAAGCACCATGGTGGCCGACATTCGGGGCCACTTTCTGCCGTAGCCGGGCACGCTGCAGAGACACGGGGGTGCGCAGCCTGCCCCCTCCACCATGCTGAGCCCCAGGCAAGCTGGCAAGTCCCCGGGGGGAGGCTTTGCTCCAGGCTCAGTGTGGCTCAGACAGGACTTGGTAGAGTGCGGGGCAGTACGGGGTCTGGAAGCACCACTTTGGAATCGTCGCTACCTCTGCGGAGTCCCGGCACTAGCATATACGGGACCTTGGGCAGCTCGCCCGGCATTCTGTGCCTCAGTGCCCCCATCTATAAAATGGAGGTGATGGTAACGGTATCTTGCCGGGTTACTGTGAGGACAAACTCAACACATGAAGGGTCTTACTATGATTTGTTTGAGCTGAAAACCAGAGGTTTTGTTTTGTTTTTTTAATGTTCATTTATTTTTGAAAGACAGAGAGTGGGAGAGGGGCAAAGAGAGAGGGAGACTCAGAATTCAAAACAGGCTCCAGGCTCTGAGCTGTCAGCATAGAGTCTGACGTGGGGCTTGAACTCACAGACCGTGAGATCATGACCTGAGCCGAAGCCAGACGCTTCAACCGAGCCACCCAGGTGCCCTGAAAACCAGCATTTAAAGAGAGGCACACACTTTGCCTAGAGCTACAAGATGACAGAGGAAGGCAAGTGCCCCTCCCCATGCACCCCGTGTTGGCTGTGAAGAACTGCCAACGGTGTTCTCAGGGCTGGCTGGTGGCCGCTGAGAGCCTACTATGTGCCGACGCGGTTCTGAACGCTTGTGTGTATTTAATCCCCCCAAGAATCATGAGGTCGTCCATTGTCGAGATGAGGACACTGGAGCCCAGAGAGGTCGCGTGACTCCTCTCGCCCAGTGTCAGCAAGGGCTGGAACCCAGTCTCCAGGCTTGGTCGTCCGAATCCCAGCACGAACCATTGCTCTCAGGCCTGGTTTCTGCACACACCTCCACACTCCTGAGTCCCCCGCAGGTCTTCCTTTCCCTGGGTCCGGGGCTTGGGAGGTTCTAGTGAAAGACTGGACACTCCTACCTCCTAGCCAATGGCGAACCATCCCTACAACTGGTCTCTGGCTTTGCATGAAGCTCAATACAATCCGTGCCCACCGTTTAAGAGTGTCCAGTCGGCGCCAGGGGGACCACTGAACATAACCCAAGAAAGAGCCTTCACGGAAAGGCAGCTACAGTTCACTAGAGAAACCACATCCACGCTCAGCTGTTCTGATGGGCCGTCAAGGAGCCGAGTGGCTTACACGTGATCCATGATGCAATCATACAGGGATGGGACGCAGCAGGAGACATACGGCCCGATGCGCTCATCAAATGGATCTCTGGGATGGAGACCTTGAGATGCGGGTATTGTCTCGTGCATTTATACACTATGATGTCACCTTCCCGCTTAAAATGATTTAAAAGATTGGGGCATCTGGGTGGCTCAGTCGGTTGAGCGTCCGACTTTGGCTCGGGTCGTGATCTCACAGTTTTTGAGTTCGAGCCCCGAGTCGAGCTCTGTGCTGACAGCTCAGAGCCTGGAGCCTGCTTCAGATGCTGTGTCTCCCTCTCTTCCTCTGCCCCTCCCTGCTTGCACACACTCTCTCTCCCTTACAAATAAATAAACATTAAAAAAAATAAAATGAGTAAAAAGAGTTTGCATTGTACAAAGGGCAAAGGCAGCAATCTGAAGTGATGAAGGACTTCTTGATCAGAGAATGGGGAGATAGACTCGAACGGGAGGAAGTGTCCTCCACAGGAAGACAAAAGACATTCTGGTTTCCACGTGAGAACGACTGACGTGCGTGCAGCCTGAGGAGAGGTGGAGAGAAGCCTAATTCGTTATAAACTACGGGAAACAAATCTTTACCTTCAAGCCCCTAGTTGGGGGTCACCATCTTCCCCAGGCCCAGTGAGGACGGTCGTAGTGGTACAAAGGGCTGTCCTTTGCTCCCACGGCTGGACCCGCTGACCTACTATGGACGGAGACATTTTCCCAGCACCTAAACGTTGGTAGAACTCAATGGAAATCCTTCCTTTCTATTCTCTTGCCGCCCCTTCTCCAAGGCCCTCTCTCCTCCCTCGTGCTTACTCAGGAGCGGTGTAGAGCAAGACAATAAAACCAGACCCTGGAGACGGAGAACCAGGGTTCGAATCCAGCTTCCCTTCTTATGGGCTGTGTGACCCAGGGCGAGTTACCTAATTTCTCTGGACCTCTGGTTCCTCTTCCGTAGGATGGAGATAATGGCCTCCTGGGACCGTCAGGTGGCGGCGCCATGGCCTTGGGCACTCGCCCGGGCACTACACAGGGTGGGAGCTATTTGATTGTTATTGCACATGATTGTATTAAAGTCCCCAGAGTGTTTCCGCTTCTGTCCCTTTCCTCTTCCTAATCTATCCTGAACACTGCTGCCAGGTCAGTCTTCCTGAGGCATGCCTGATAATAGCAATCTCCAAACACAGGAATCATTTTTATTTGAACAGTTATGGAGCAGTTCTAAACGCAGAGCTGAGCCCGGGGACTGGGGGGGACCAGACACCCAGGAGCCGTGGTCGCCAGTTGGATACCCTCTTGAGAGGAAAGAGCCTGTGGCCCCTGAGGTAGCGGCAGCACTGTAATCACCTGTGTTCCTTTCTCCGCCAGAACGTAAGGACGTTGAAGGTCACAGAGGGTGTCTCCTTATTCCTCGCATTTGTTTATCCAACAAGTAATTACTGAGCGCCTGGTCTAGTCCCTAGGGTGAAGTAATACATAAAACAGTCCCTTCTTCTTCTTTTGAACTGTTTTAACTATTTTTTAAAATATTTATTCGGTTTTGAGAGAGCGTGAGCGGGGCAGGGGCAGAGAGAGAGGGGGACAAAGGATCTGAAGCAGCGAGCCCAATGTGGGATTTGAACTCACAAACCGAGGGATCAGGACCTGAGCCGAAGTCGGAGCTCAACCGACTGAGCCACCCAGGCGCCCCTAAAACGGTCCCCTCTGACTGCTCAAATGCCTAAGACATATTTGCCGAACTAGTTAACGTTACCTAAAATTTACTGTCAAAGCTGCAGATACTTGATAATGACGATATTTCGTGTTCCCAAAATATAGATTCCCTTGTGGGGACGGACGCCGCTCGAATCTGAACTTTTCCGTTTCCAACCCTATTTTGCCCTCCGCGTTTAGGAAATATACATTCCAGCTTGTACTTGCAATACGCCTGTGTCATCTCCGCATTTGAACGGGCTGTAGAAAGCCCTCAGCATATGCTGTGAACTTCTGAAGTGGATGCCAGCACAGCTGGTTCTGATCTGAATACCAACAGATTCGACAGTTTGGTTGGCACTGAAATGTGATGACAGGTGACGGTCCTTGGCAAGGTACAGGTCGCAAGTGGGCCAATTAGGAACCTGCACTTTCTTCTAGCCTCTAAGTTCAAAACCAGACCATTCATTGAAGAGGATCCTAAATTTGAAGCCTTCTGGTTGGAATTTAGGTTCTCCTTTTTAAGACAGGATTTGATCAAGGGACGCCTGGGTGGCTCAGTCGGTTGAGCGGCCGACTTCGGCTCAGGTCATGATCTCACAGTCTGTGAGTTTGAGCCCTGCATCGGGCTCTGTGCTGACGGCTCAGAGCCTGGAGCCTGCTTCGGATTCTGTGTCTCCCGCCCTCTCTGCCCTTCCCCTGCTCATGCTCTGTCTCTATGCCTCTCAAAAATAAATAAACGTTAAAAATAAATAAATTTAAAAAGACAGGATTTGATCCGCTTGCGTCATGGGTTGAACTGTGTCCCCCCCACCCCAAAACTCATGTGTTGGAGTCTTAAGCCCCAGTATCTCAGAATGTGACCTTTTTTTGGAAATAGGGTCTTTACAGAGCCGATCGAGTGAAAGCGACGTTAGGGTGGGTCTAATGCAATGAGACTTGGGTCCTTATAAAGGGGAATCTGGACACAGAAACACGTGTTGCGAGAAGACAGGTAAAGAGACCCAGGAATAAGACCGCCATCTACAAGCCAAGGAAAGAGGCTGGCACAGACCCATCCTTCACGGCCCTCAGAAGGAAAACGTTGCCTGCCACGTGACACGTCAACTTTGGACTTCTGGCCTCCGGATTGTGAGACGGTAAATCTCTGTTGTCTGAGCCCCCAGTTTGCGGCGTTCGTTACGGCAGTCCTAGGGAACCGATACCGCTTAGGTTCTGGGATCCCGCTCTTTGCTGCAGCGAAGATCTAAACTTCTACCACGGCCCGTTTGTTTTTTTCCGCCCTCGCAAATAATCCAATGAGATCTAAACTCCCCTTTGAGCGGCTGGAAGGATTGCTCACCTAGACAAGTTAATCTTTCAAAATCGCCACGGCCAAAAAGGTAACTTTGTTAGGGGCAAGACCACCAGCACTCTCTTACCTGGATTTGCGAGGCGGCTACTTGTTGGTCCAAGAATCTGATAAGGATCTATGACGAAAAGAAAAGAAGTCAAATCTCGGAGACCAAGTCGTGCCTTGGCATGCTGTCACTGCAGGTGGAATGCTCCCCACCCGGGTTTCCGGATTTCAGAGGTAACGTATCCCCCACACCGGAGCCATCGAGCACCACTTCCTGTATTGAATCAGATGTCATACGGAATCCGAGAGAAGTTTCTTGCTAAAGACCTCTTAGCTGGTGGCCAAGCTCAGATCTGGCTTGGGGTTCCCGACACCTGGCTCCTTCCATCCCGGGACATAAATTGGGCAAACGTGTGCTCTGTCCCACTGTGCCCGGGGCCCTGCTGGCCATGCGGCCTAGCACGCTGGCAATGGCGGCCTTCTGCTGCGTGCCGCCCTGGGCCTGTCGTGAATGCTGGCTTGCTGCACACGGCCTGGAGGTGAAATAAAAAGGACTTATCTGTCACAAAGAAGGGACGTGTGTGCAAGCGGAATGTTTTCTCCGTATTTACTGCATAGATTTCAGAGATGTTTTAGCAAAATTTCGAGTTATCCCTATTGAATAGACTGATAATTTGGTCCGTGTTTTATGCATGGGGCCGTGATAAAGAAGACAAAATCACATTAACCTCATTTAGAAGGGACACAGACACCTGCTGCTGAACCTACTTCTTTTCCGATCGCCGTCAAGGGGTTCCCTGAAACCTACCTAACTGAGGACGCTGGTCTTCAGTCTTGGGCACTGCGGAAGGAGAAGGCTGAGCAGCTGAAAATCCAAAAATAAAGAGAGAGTTAGTTACAACATCTATTTGGTCACTTATCTTTGATGTTTTATTATCATTCCATTGATTATCTTAGCTGTTAACACAGTAGTCTTACTCTTAAACTCAGTGGCATTTAATGGCAAGAATATTTCCTTTCTATAACCCCAATAAAGAAAGAATCATTGCGGGGTGCCTGGGTGGCTCAGTCGGTTAAGCGACCGACTTCAGCTCAGGTCATGATCTCATGGCTCATGAGTCTGAGCCCTGTGTCAAGCTCTGTGCTGACAGCTCGGAACCTGGAGCCTCCTTCAGATTCTGTGTCTCCCTCTCTTTCTCTGCCCCTCCCCTGCTTGTGCGCTCTCTCTCTCTCTCCCTCTCAAAAATGAATAAATAAACTTAGAAAAAAAAAAAGAATCATCGCATTTAAAGATCAAGTTGTTCCTTGCTGCCGACGGAATGAACATTTGATGCCGATAAAGTGTAGATTCGCTGCCGAAAACCGTACGTGTTCCACGAATGGTTATCTCTTGCCTTGTGACCAGCAGATTCGAGCAACGGCAGCCAACACTGTACCTTTTGACTGAGGGGTGGGGTGGCCGTGACTAGTCCAGGCTGATCTCCTGGGCGGGTCATAAGGTAAATCTGCAAAGACAAAAAAAACGACTGAAAGACCAATCATGTAATTTTATAATAGATATTTTGGGTGCTTTTGGTTTTGTGTTCATTAGAATAAGTACTGTAGATAAAAATCCAGTAATCCAAAGAAATACCCAACCTGTATTCCATTAGATTGGGGTTTTGCTAAGAAATTATCATTTTGTTCATTTTATTGATCTAACATTTTCACCCATTGATCTGAAAACTCTCATTGAGATTCTTGCAGAACTTCCTGAGTCTTCTAAGGAACTTCCTACGACCACAGGTCAAGACCATATAAAGTCTTTCTAAAAATCTACTTTGACTTGCTTCTACCCGGAACAGACCTAAATTTATCCCTTTGTTACCTTCATGACCCATCCAGAATAGATGCAAATTTGCTTGCAAATTTGCTCAGTCCACCAATTCGTGTTCAAGGCCTGCCCCGAAATCCACCAAATGACACTGCTGTCCCTTCCTCTTCTTCCTTGGAATGGAGCATGGCTGTCTCATCCTCTTATTTGCCGTTGGCCTCTCTCGGTCAGCTCTCATTTTCTTTTCATAATCTCACCCACTTATATGAAAACTGGTCTTAACTGTCCAGTTATTTCTCCATATCAATATCTACTATTTCTCTTTCTCTAAAGGAATTTAGAATTTCTCTACAAGAATTGCATGCGGTCAGTTGCAAGACTGAAATGATATTGTCCCCATGACATGTTAACAATGACTGTAAGAGCTGATTGTATTCACAATACAGAGAATACAATGCCATACCAATTGTCATTTGTCTCATCAATCTTCAGCACTTTGCACGTGCAACTTGAACCACTGTACTTCCCATCCCCGGTGCAAGTTCTATTAACGATTATGAAGACTCTAAGTCATTTCAAGGTCCTTTCGAAAATATATCCCAGAACAGGTGCGCCTGGGTGGCTCAGTCGGTTAAGTGCTTGACTTCGGCTCAGGTTAGGAACTCACAGGTTTGTGAGTTCGAGCCCTGAATCGGGCTCTGTGCTGACAGTGCAGAGCCTGCTTCGGATTCTGTGTTTCCCTCTCTCTCTCTCTCTCTCAGCCCCTCCCCCCCCGCTCATGCTCTCTGTCTCTCAAAATAAACAAAATACACTCCAGAACATTACCGTGCATATGCTTACTAAGTGTGCATACACGAAGTGATTTCTACATGAAAGCTTATTCCAGAACCACTTCAAAACGACGTCTTCTTGGATGGATGGGCGCTCAGTCCCATGGCATGTGTCATTCGGGGCCAACTGAGAGCCACAGCCAGAAACCTGAGGTATTCTGCTGCTGCACACCTGGAAATGGCTATAAAATCTCCCTTGAAGGGCAGGGCGATGTAATTCGTTTTAAGCCTCTCTGTAAACAGACTATCTAACCCTGTTTTCGACTGGTGGTTTGGTGGGCCAATCCTCAAAAGGTCTATGTTGCAAAAGATGGATTCCTTGGGGCACCCCGGTGGCTCAGTCAAGCGTCCGCCTCTTGGTTTCAGCTCAGGTCATGATCTCATGGTTTCGTGAGTGCAAGCCCCACGTCGGGCTCTGTGCTGGCAGCACAGAGTCTGCTTGGGATTCACTGTCTCCCTCTGTCTCTGCCCCTTCCCGACTCATGTTGTCTCTGTCTCACTCAAAATAAATAAATAAAGTAAAAAATAATAATAAAAAGATGTACCTCTTATTTTCGTATACCAAAGAGAATATCACTGAAATGTAATGTGAAATTCAACACAGAGTTGCCTTAATTCATTTGGTCTGTTTGGCTACAAGCACCTCGACTCGTGTGGTCTGTGAAATTCTACCCTCTACGGCTTTGGTTGAGTAAGATAGTTTTGTTTTGTTTTGTTTTGTTTTAAACTCTGCTGTTGCCCACCACTTCTTCCCAGCTGACATTTCTGCATTTTGGATCATAAGCCTTTCCCAGCCGGCTCTTCAGATTCTCACTTTTCTGGTGTCGGGGTTGCACATGGGAATTAAATCTGCAGCCGCTATCAATTTACAACTAAATTTCAACCGAAGTCTCTGAGAGCACTTTGCACATGGACACTCATGCAGTCGCATTTGCTAAAAAAAACGATCAGCCAGAGTTTCAGCCTGAGGACTGTCTCAGAAAGAACACCGGACTGCTGTGCCAGCAGCCAGCCGAACCCAGGAGCGGGCAAGCACACGGACAAAGGGGCTTCTGTTGACCAAATGAGAAAGCAAGACGATACTAAAATATGTTCTAGATCCCAGATCCCAAAGGGTGGTCCGCAGACCGGCGACACTGGCCACATCTGGGAGCTGGTTACAAAGGCACACTCTCCATACGGGGCTACTGAATCAGAATCTGTCTTTTAACATGGTCCCAGGCAACCGGGGAGTGCCCTGACCCATGTTTGAGCACGCCTGGTCTAGACACTTTCCATTACATGTTTCTCGGCAGGCATCTGTGTTCCCCCAGATGTGATCTCGGAACCGTGGAGTGTGGCAGTACACATGAGACCGTGTGTGTGAAGAGCTCTCTATCGGTCACCTTCACCGGACAGAATGCTAACGGACGGAATGAGTGGCAAATGTCGGTGGTTGGTCCACTCCTGTGTTGAACATAAAAGTACTGCTCGTGTAGTATGACTGGAAAAAATTAGACGCCCAACTAGCAAGAGACAAATATTTCGAAACCCTTTATTCATAAAACCCTTCTCTGGGTATAGAACCATGTTCTTGAAAATAAGTCAGGACCTAAACACCACTAAGCCTGACTCTGAGCCAAGAATCTGGGATGTTTGTATGAACGATGATTAACATGCTCCTAAACATACTGCCATGGAAGATAAGTTGGCTTTTGTTTTTGTTCATGAAATTCTGGTCCAACGTTTTGTTATCGGCTGCCGCTCATGCGGGGGGCGGGCACTGAGTTTCCCTCCCTGGGGAGGTGACTCTGGGAAAGACTGAATGAAGCCGTACTGATTCAGGAGGTCACACCCGGGCCCCTCCAGCCCCCCTCCCACCCCCCCCCCCCGCCACAGCATGACCAGCGCTGGGCAGTCTGCCCTGGGGCTGCCTCAGAAATCCCGACTCCACGCGCATTCGCCATGTGTCCCTTGGGAATAGCAGAACACAGAACTGACTACTAAGAACAGATTTAACGCTTCATTTCTGGTGGTCGTTTCAACGCACCCTCCCGCTCCCGTACTGTGATCTTCAAGGTAACTAGCTCATACACGAGGCAGAAGGTCCTGTTGGGGAAGGCTGCTTTCTGGCTCCGGTTCTGCTCTTTGTTTCTGTAACAGGCTGTGTCTTTAAAAACTGAAGGTTAGAAAAGCCATTCGTGGACAGCTCAGAGTTCCCGCCAGAGTGTGTTCTATGCCACGGTCCAGACCAAAAAGCACGACACTAGAAACAGGGGGTTTGGCTCGCATCGGGTCCCTCCACACCGGCACCTTGACTTATTTCCTGGGAGCTGGGATCGGTTCTTGCTTTTGAAAGAGACTTCTCTCCCCCACCCACTCCCTTCCCGGGGGATCAATGAATCGAGACAACATCTAGATTCTATTCTCTAAGGGGTGAGGTTCACCAAGTTTTCTATTCGGCCTTCATCATGCTTACAGAGGAACAGCCCTCTAGCCTTCACAACGTCCGCATGCCCACTTTATTTTTTAACGAACCAGAACTTGGACCGTGGGAGGGCTCATCTTCATTCTGCAGGATCCACGTGGCGTTTGCAAAGCAGGGCGCTAGAGCCCTGGCTGGCTGGGTAGGAAGAGATGAGATCTGCCTGCCGTCCGTGAACCTAGATGCTAATGCCAAGACGGGAAGACCAAGAGCGATTGCCCAGGCTCGACTGATAAACCCCTACTTAACGGAAGGGGGTTTGGGAGTCCGCTCTATTGCTACTAAGTCACCCTTTCTTGTTTTCCCCCAGACTTTGCCTTCCTCCAGTCTTCCAAATTCCCCCGTCCGAGACATGGAGGTCTGGGAGCGTCCTGCATAGCTTTCTCTCCTGGTTCGCAGGCTTCTGTGGTGACAGTCTAGCCAGAGGGAAAGCAGAGGGTGCATTTCTGGCCATGAGCTGGGATACAGGCTTCCCACAGGGCCTGACTGAGGAGAAGGTGCATTCTCTGTCTTGCCACGACTGGTGACACCGGAATGCCACCAAGCTGTGAACGCCAAAGGAGGGATTGTTCAAGAGTTAAGTGCGAGTTAAGGCCGCACGTGCTGGCTCAAGCCTCTAGCGTCTCTGGATAACACCCCAGACGTGCGTGATGCTACGCGGTGACAGAGGAGGAGGGACGGGGTTGCAGAATGTCCCCCTTGGCGTACGCCACGGCTCTCATATACACTGCCCCTAAGATGCCAGGCGGGGATGGCGCACCATAAGGTCAAAATCCAGCTTGCAACTTTCAATGGGTCGGACCTGTCTCTATGTCACTTGAGACCACAAAGGACCACGGCTCCAGAAGGCGTGTGTGTAGCAAGGAAGGAGGGCACGTACAGGGTGATGGCCGGCACAACCCAAGCAACACAGGAAGCACCCTAAATTCCTGATCATGAGAAACAGAATGTAAAATGATACGCCTGTGTGCTGACACTTTTTATGAGGGGGGGGGGAGACGGCTCTAAATGCTACTTCCACAAAGGGATCAAGAGGGAGGGTGCGTTTTGATTCAGGAACATTTGGGAAAAGCAAAGAGAAGCCGGCCTGGGGAGAGAAGGGAGAGACGTGAACGAAGCAGTAACATGTCCCCGTGTGGTTGCCTAGGAGGTCACCACACAGTGCTGGCCAACCGTGGGGTTAGACTGAAATGACACGGCGACTCGATGGGGTGAGCAGTCGGGGGACCCGGGAAGAAGTGACCCATTTGGGAAGGCAGGCTAGGAGGCAAAAAGGAAAAGGCAGGTTGTCAGGAGCCTGGGGTGGGTTCCTCAAAGTGGAAAGGAGAGGAGGCGGGGAGGGCCAGGAAGCATGGGGGAGGGGGCCTGGGCACGCAGGGGTGGAAGCAGCACCCTGTTCCCATGGCGGGGGGGGGGGGGGCGGGTTACAGAAATGGGAGTGGCCACGAAGGTCACGACAGAGCAAACCAAGAGGGCAGGGGAACGGGAGCTCGGGTCTCTATTCCCAAGGGCCCGAGGGGCCTCTCCCAAGGAGGGAGTCGGCCATCACCTCTTCCGCGAGCATCGGACATTTGCGAGTGCAGGAAAACAGCTTGATCCCAGCTGGTCTGGGAGCTACCCTGTAGCGCCTGTTTCCCCAGGGCCGGTGCAAGCTTTCCACCCTGACACGTTTTCTGGCTCACAGGTGCGTCCTTGGAGGTCCATCCCTGTGTCCGCCTAAGCAGAGAAGTAACTCTCCTCTCCGAGGTCAAACGCCTGGATATTTCAGCAAAGAGCTCCGGCTCGTTCAGTCTGATTCAACTTCCTTATAGCACCTACACCAGCATCTATATCTCCCTGGACCGTCACAGGAGCAGGTGTCAAACAGGTATTTTTGCTACAAAAGGAGTCTCAGAAACATCCTTCACTTGGACGGAGCTAGGGGAAGTGGGATCTCCGGCTCACGCACAGACGATGGCCCCAAGGAAGAGCGTTACGAGAGCTACGTGAGGTGTATCTGGATGGGCCACCTGTGTCGCCCGCGGCCGAAGCACAGAGGCGTGTCTCAGCCTTCACTTCCCAGCCACTCCCCCTCCACGCACCTGCAAAGCTGTATCTCCCAAAACTACTAGATCTTCAAATAGGAAATAAATAAATAAATAAATAAATAAATAAATAAATAAAAGCAGTTCCAGGATCCATTGCTCTATGGAGTAATAAGCAATTTTCTAGCTGGTCTGACCATTGGGCTGTACCAACGGATTTGGCCAATGTTGCGATCTTTTGACGAAACTCCAAGACCAGCTCGCAATGCCTGGATTTTGCAACTTGGTGAAACGCATCCATGGGGCGGCTTCAGACAAACCAACACGCAAGCAAGCAAGCGAACGAACCGTGGCCTGCTGTTTTGCAGAAAGTTTTCCTTAAGTATGGACGGAAATGTTTTTAAATGCTTGCAAAGTCATTGCGATTTTCCTACGCTCCCCTATGTTCTCCCGAGGATGCAGTTATTCGAGGTAAATGGTGGGTCCCTTCAGGGCCGGTCCAGGTCCCTCGAGACCTTGCGTCTGGTCCAGAGGGAACGAACCACTTTGGCTAAACTTCTCCGGCATGCTCCCCAGGAAGAGGGGTGCAAACCCTTCCTCCGAGGTTGGAGAGGAGGAAAGGGCCAGCCTGAAGGCACTGCGGCAGTAACAGGGTGCTGCTGGGGTGAGAACAGCTTCGAGAAGCTTCTTCACTCACGCTATCGAGCCCCTCACTGGAAAGAAACAATGGCGCCAAACTGCCCTGGACCAATCCGAATTGAGTCGTATGTAGGCTGGATGTGGGGCAGAGGTCAAAAGGTGACCGCTTAGGTCTAGGAAGATGTGAGTTCCAGACGCATAAATGACGATGGGAAAACCAGCCTCCGGCCCTGAACCACCGTCTCCTCAGCTGGCAGGCTGGCCCGTCATCGCCGCAAGTCCTGCTGAGCAGCCCGCTGTCTCAGCCACGCTGCCCCTGATCTGACATGCCCTCCCCCTCCTTCTCCACCTGGGACACATCTCATCCTCCTTTGGTGGGCGGCCCTTCCTCTGGCAAGCGTCCCTCCTGCTCTCATAGAAGGTACCTTCGCAACCCCTCCTGCTCCTACAGCCTCTGCCATCAGTGATGCCTCCCCTTCTTCCGGTGTGTGTGTCTGTCTCTGGCTCTGTGGGGCCAGCCCTTGAGGTTCAACCCTCATGCGTGAGTCTCTCTCTGGCTCTAGGTGGCTCTACGGCAACATCTAGAACTTTAGGCGAAGCGTGCATGTGTGCCTGTGAGCTGGTTTCCGTCGTCCCCTCCGTGGCCGACACACACAGGAGGCGCTCCGGGGACATCTGCGGAATGAACAGGCCGGCCTTCTGCAGACGGGAAGCTTTCTGAAGTCCGGCTCATCCCCGTCCCCCCAGAATGTAATGCTGTGCTTGTCACTAATAAGCACCTGATTAATATTTAATCTTTCACAAAGGACATGAAAACCAATTACCTAGAGCAATCAGGAGAGACCTAAAGGAAGAGTCTGATGTCAATATTACCAATGACACGCTTCTGCCTCGAATCACTGGCTCTGGTGACAAGCCGCGAGTCCATCGCTAGCGCTATGGGGACGCCTCGTGCTTCGTGTGTCCCCCCCAAGGACGCACGCCCTCTCGTTACCTGGAGCGCGGGCGGATTCTTGACCGCCAGGCATCCAGGGTGTGGTCTTTGCCCACGTGCCTTTCCGCGCAGCTAGTTCAGGGGCCAATCTGCTTTCAACCCTGCAGTCGGGGACCTGACGTGTGATCTTTGAATGAAACGGTCTGGTGGAATCTGGGCTCCGAATCCACAGAGGCAGAACAAGGCTGCTCAGGACGCCCTTCGGACCCAGGAGCCGCACCCTCGGACTCGCGTGACTTAGGTCACGGATCTCACGGGACAGCCCGGGATGTCCCTCTCCAGGGACAGATCACACAGGGGTGGTTTTCGTACCTGGCCTAGTTGTAATTCTTTGCGTAGCCTCAGGATATACTGAAGTATTTGGGAAAATAAAAGCTGCACCCCCTGCAGATAAAAGGAAAGACAAAACATGTGAAGGCCTTTTGTGGTGGTTGTTGATCTCCGCAACCAAGTCAACTTTGCCCTGTGATGTCAAAGGGAGGGGACCCCCTGGAGTCGGCCATCCGGGTCTCCCGGGGGAAGGGACGAGCACACGGGGGCAGAAACGGATTCCAACTATGGAAGTAGTCAGGCTGTCCTGCGTCCCATTTGTCAGAAGGTGTCCTGTGTTTTGATGCTGTAGCGTCTCGCTGAAGCCCATCTGTGTGTGTCCCCTGTCCCTCCCCACCATCTCGTTTTCTTAAAAAAAAATTCTATGGTGTGTATTTTCATTTATAAGTTTCATAAAAATGCAGAGAAACATTTTAAAGAGCCCTTGGAGAGTAGTCCCAAAGAATTACGGATGTCTTTGCCAAAGCATATACGGATCTTATTAAAAACAAATCCGCATCTCTCTTCGAATGCATGTTTTCCCTTCTCTCGCTCAACCCACTGCCCATGCCGTAAGCAGAAAAAAAAATTCCTTTCCTGCGTTCTGTCCATTGGGAATTGGTTGTCCTATTCTCCGACCGCCTCTATGTATTACAGTAACAAAAGTAATGAAAGCAAAGCCTTCTCGAAACTCTCACTCGCTCTTACACGTTTTCTCAACAACTGTGAAATGATCAGAAAATGTGTCACTCAAGGTGTTTCCTTGTGATTTCTGGCCACAAGGCCAATCATAGGCTGATGTGTGCGACCTACATGGGAAATGCATATGGCTGACTCCGAGCTTTTTTGTTTTTTCTTTCCACCTGAGATTAAAAGCACAATGTCCTGAATACGGAGGACCACGACGAAGGAGCAATCTCATTGTAACACCCAAACCTGGACTCGCTCACCCCGCACGCTTTAAACCGATGCGGCAGACGGCTGGAGCCCTGCCGTGCTTGCGTGGGAGGCTGGCTGCGAGTCGACTCCTGTGCTGACCAGAGGGCCACCTAAGCCTGGCCGGAACTTGATGGTTTCTCCCCTGGCCTGAGGGGTGGCAGAGGGTCCCTGCCGGCTGATACCGTGGCCGTGCTTCTGGCTGTCTCTAGCAGGAGCGAGCCAGCAGACGCCAGCCGTGGGCACATTCATCTGCAGAAAGCCAGCGTCTACTATGGGGGGGTGGGGGGTGGGGGAGGTTAGCAGGGTGGGAGCATCCTGTTAAACTCTACTTGACTCAGGCCACAAGTAAATAGATAAAATGCAGAATCTGTGGTTAGGGACGGACTAGCAGGTATCGGGTTAGTAACGGACTTCGCCTCCTCCGAAATTACAATGCAGTCTCCCTTTCAACCCAAAGCTCGCAAGAAGGAACGAATGAGCGTTCCTTTCTCCTGCCCTTTGCAAACGTCCAAAGTCTGTGTGAGAAGTTAAAGTCAGAATGAGTCAAATGGCCTAAAACTTTTCCTAAACGGCCTTACCCTGAAGGCCCCTTTATAACGAACATGCTTTTAGTTTCTACAGTCAGCACAGCGCCTGTCTGGGGACTAATAGCAGCAGGTTATAATCCAGCAAACGTGAGGCAAAGCAAAGGCTAAGTCTGCACATCTCTTAGTTGAAGGAAGGCCCAAGGGCGTAGGCGAGTGCTCGGAAGCCAAAGAGGGCGCCCCCTGCCTGCCGGCTCTGGTATTTTGGCCAGAGCCTCCCACCTATCACGAACCCCTCAGCCATCCCCTCTGCTCTGCTTCCTGACGCCTCGACCGTCCCGCGGTCCACCTTTAACACAGGCGACCTGTGGACAAGCCTCTGCGCGCGTCCTGCGGGGGAGGGACAGGCCCAGCATTACCTGTGTTTCTAGCATGCATTAACCGTGGAGAGTTTTGTAAGGCTTTATCAACATCATCGGAAGTCAAATGTGGAAGAGGAGCTACAAAACAAAACAAAAGCAACATCAAAATGAAAAAAAAAAAAAGAGAGAGAGAGAGAATTACCTTCCTTTAAAAAAAAAAAAAAAGAAGAAGAAGAAAGAAGGGAGAAAAACACCTCCCCACTCCCACCCTAGTTTTGGGGGCTGCTGGGGAATCTCTCCACGGCCCTGCTGCTGGTTAGCGCGTTAAAACCTAGTTGGGCCTGTGTTTCATTCGGGGAGGAAGTGATCGGGATGCCAGGCAAGGGGTTTACACCGGACCCACGCCCGCCCCTACGCTGCGCTATCTCCATCTCCGGCAACCACGCTCGACGTCCGAAAGATTAAAGCAGGCAGCAGACTTGGGGGACTCATGCCTCCGCTCGCCAACATGCCATTCCCACGCTGTCAAGTGCAGCCACGTGTCATGATGCGGAACAGAAACGTCCCTCGCTTTGTGTTCAGGTGGGACCCGGGGCACGGGGGCGGCTTTAGCTTTAGGGAGGAGGGACCCCGCAGTTCCCATCAGGAGCCTTTCCGTCTGCTTCTGTTTCAGTGTGGGACGCCACGGAGACTCAATACTGTGTGGCCAGATCAAGCTCTGCGCCCCTCTGCCAGGTGACCCCGGTGGAGGCCGCCGAAGCCTAGCGTGGCTTGCAGGCTTCTGCTCCCCACGCGTTTACCAAGGTCATGGCCTTGTGAGCATTTGGTTCTCTCGGACCCTAAGTGAGCACTGGGTTAGGGCGGGAAGCAGCTGTCACAGACCGGACCGAACTCCCGCCCCCGCCCCCCCCACCCCGGCTCGGGTTCGCGAGGCCCCGCGAGACAGCCACCTCCGTCCCGAGCGGGGGCCCTCTTACTCTCTCTGAGGTAGTGCAGGTGGGAGAGAAGGATGTCGGCGTTGTAGCTCGGGGTGAGCCTCTGGAAGTCGTCCTTGGTCATCTTGCAGAGCTCCTTCCCGTCGATGTTCTGGAACAGCAAGATGTCCACGTCGGGGAGGCCGTATTCTTTCACCGCCCACTCCAGCCACTGCCGCACGTGGTCCGTGCTCCACAGCGTGGGATCTGCGGGGGGGGGGGGGACGGGGCACAGGCGGTCAGCTCCCGAAGACGCGTTTCCAGGGCAGAGCCGCCACCCCGGCGGGGTCCCCGCCAGCCACAGCTTTCCAGAGCCGCCCCTTCCCCGCCGTTCTAGAAGACAAGCTTCCGAACAGGCGCCATGACCTGTCGAAAGAAAGTGTCTTGGGGGAAAGACAAAAAAAAAAACCCAAAACCAAAAAACCCCCACAAAACCACCATCTGACTCACACCCAGAACTCACTGCCTTTCGAGTGACTCGTTCTGGACGCCGCTGGCCCCGCGTGGCTCAGGTTCTGTGAAGCTTCACATAGGCGCGAGGCTTTTTTCATTATTCACTTGGGTCACTTATTTTCGCTTTTATTTATTTAGTTACAAATGAAAAAAAAAATAATGGAAATTTTCTTCCCTTAGGGCACTGCTGGCATCGAGAGCTCAGGACACAGATCAGGAAGATGCCCCCTACAGAAAAAGTACTTGTACCAAATACTGAAAAAGACTGGCCACAAAACTGGAAATCGGGTGCAGGTGAGCGAAAACCCTGGCGCCTCCTAGGGGCTGGTGTTTCTTTCTTTTCTCTTAAATATTTTTTTAATGTTTATTTATGTTTGAGAGAGAGAGAGAGAGAGAGAGAAGAGGGGAGGGGCAGAGAGAGAAGGAGACACAGAATCTGAAGTAGGCTCCAGGCTCTGAGTTGTCAGCGCAGAGCCCCACATGGGGCTCGAACTCATGACCTGGGCCGAAGTTGGATGCTTAACCGCACCCCACGTTTATTCACTTATTTTGAGAGACAGCAAGAGAGACAGGGAGGGGCAGATAGAGTGAGAGAGAGAGAGAGAGAGAGAGAGAATCCCAAGCAGGCTCTGCACTGTCAAGCCCTGTTCAATTCAGGGCTTGAACTCATAAACCATGAGATCATGACCTGAGCAGAAACCAACACACTGAGCCACCTGGGTGGCCCTCATACCTTTTTTAATTGAAAAAAATTACTTCAAGTCCAATGGAATCTACCTCCTCACTCCCCCCCCACCTCAACACCCCAGAAGCAACCACCATTCGGATCTTGATGCCCGTCAACCCGACGTATATTTGAACACTTTTACCCTATCAACTGTGTGTGCTGTTTGTGCTTTGACTTTTTGTTTTAATGTTTATTCATATTTTTTGAGAGAGAGAGAGAGCAGGGGAGGGGCTGAGAGAAAGGGAGACACAGAATCTGAAGTAGGCTTCAAGCTCTGCGCTGTCAGCACAGAGCCCCACACGGGGCTCAAACCCACGAACTGAGATCATGACCTGAGCCGAAGTCGGATGCTTCATTGACCGAGCCACCCAGGCATCCCCCGTGTTGTTTGTGTTTTTAAACTTCACATGGACAGTGTCTCATTTCTTTGGGCACCCACCACTGTATTTTCAACATGTGTCCAAGTTAATCCACGTAGGCGTATTCAACCATGTAAACTAAGCAGCTCTTGGGCCCCCTCCCAGGCACAGACCCGGTTCACTTCTCCGTGAACATCCGAGCGTCCACCCCCACCCCACACACGTGAAGATATCTGCACTGGTCCCCAGACCCGGCTCTACGCTGGAATCGCGGGGAGGCGGGGGCACCGAGCCTGGTCTCACGCACGGAGATTCATACTTAATTCTGCTGGAGGGCAGTCCGGGCATCGCAACTGTTAAAAGCTCCCCAGGTAATTCTTCAGGGCAGCTGAGGTTCAGAACATCACCCCCAGGGCCTCACCACTCAGAGCGTGGTCCTGGGATCTGGCAGCAGCGAGTCTCAGGCACCCCTCCCCACCTCCATTTTCACGAGATCCCGAGATGATCTGGGTGGGGGTGAAGCGTGGAAGTGCCGGCCCGACGGGGGTACCCGGGTGTGGAGCTGCCGGGCCCACGGGGCGCATCCATGCTCCATTTTCCCGGCTGCCATCAGATTGCAACCAATTGTGTAACACTCACTCGCTCGGTCACCAATCAGGGCGCAGAATCTGAAAACCAAGGGGAGCTCAAGTTCTGTGGCCAAGAGAGCATCGTCTACGAAACCTAAATGACAGGAAGGTGTGCACATCCCTCCAGAATCCAAACACATGGGGACACTTGGGTTGTCTGCGGAAACCGAGTGCGTATGCAGAAGGGTAACTCCGCCCACCGTGAAAGTTCAGATGGCTCGTTGCCGTTGGGCCAGGGTTTTATCTTCAGGGATAAAAATGGTCAAAACCCCAGACTGTTTTTATAGAAGGTCTTCCTTTTTTTTTTTTTTTTTTTCTTTCCCATGGCCCTGTCATAATTCCTCATAGGACAGGGATCGTATTTAATGATCCACAATTCAAGCACTCGTCCCCCTCGGTTCTGTGCAGAGGACAGTCACAGACTCCCAGGCAGAAGGTCCTCCCGTCCGCTGTCCCGCCCTTCGTATTTTTATTTTGTTTTGTTCTGCCTTTAACAACCCAGGACGACTATTCTGGGGAGTAACTACTTCCCAGAAATCAGTTCATTCTGGGAACGCATTTTCTTCTCTTAATGGTATAACTAGATATTTTTTAAGTGATATGTAAGCATCTTCCCAAGAGTCACGGGTTCGTATTAAAATAGTGAAATGACGCCTTAGGAAGACAGCCAAAATATAGAAGTCTCATCTCTCTGTGGCCCCTTGGTGTGCTGTTAACTGGTTTCCCTGGTTAAGCCCAGGGCTGTCCCAGCTTATTCAACTTTCCTTCCAGAGGCTCACGGGCAAGACCCCGGAGACCAACTCTTTGACCTGTATTGTTCTTATTTCTAACGTTCTCCCTTTGGGTTGATCAAACGGCTGTTCTCTACCGCTGGGATGACTATAAATCGCTACTGTCTTTCCAACGAACAAATCGGGGACACATTTGAAACCTCTTTAAAAAACTGTGTGCCTCGTCTCTGAACTAAAAATTCCACTGCTAGAAACTTATCGTAAGGAAATAATAGAGGATGTACGCAATGATTTATTTTCAAGGATGTTCTTTGTAGTGTTGTTTATAATAGCGTAACATTGGAAACACCCTAAATGTCCAACCAAAAGAAAACGAGTTAAGTTGCAGGACATTAAGGGATGTTTCGGTGATGCTGGAAAACGAAAATAGTACCGCAGAATATATTGGCATGAACAAATGCTCAACGTGAATTAAACTGAAAATTCTGAAAACGTTATTGAAGCATAATTATACTTGGCGAAGAAACGTAAATATATCCATGGCAAGAATTTTGGAGAGCTATGCAGAAAGATGGAGATTTTTAGATTTTTTTCTTTTTCACTAAACTGTATTTTCTTTTATTTCTTCAATACACATGTAATACTTAGGTTAAAAAGTTGTTTATAAAAATGTATTCTGCTCTGTTTCGAATCAAAACAAGACCTTACAAAGGGTTTGAACATATGCATATTCATTAAGGTGTTTTTATAAAACTTTCGAGGGTGTAAAATTTTAATCTCACTTTCTTATACAGTTGATTAATGGGGATTGCTTCATTTGAAAAGAATAAAGATACCCAAAGTTGTGTTACTCCTATAGCTTTTTGGGAATGGATCTCCACATCCCTGTCCTATACGTGAGTGAGAATGTAAAAAACAAAATATGGCCATTTGATAGAGAAATAAGGATGTTCCTTTCTGACCCATCCTTGGTGCGTCCATGGACCTTGGTAGGTCCATTATTCCAGACCTTCTCTGGAGGTGTCATAATAACCCTTTTCAAGGGACAAGGCCAATCTCCTCAACACGAAGCACAGGACACTTAGTTTGCTGGCTCCCAATGTCTTCACAGGTATTGTTCTCAACCATTCCTACCTGTCATCCTACAGCTATACACACCCACGCCTGTGCCCAAACACCACCCGCTGCCTGCAGGGCTAGCCCCTTCTTGTCCCCTTACCTACACTCACCACCTGCTTTGGGCATCTGTCGTCAAAGCTCTTGTGGGGTAAGCGCCTATCATGACTCTCCGGGTAGGGAGGTGACCACGAGGCTGCAAGCCCAGTCCTGCACCAGTGACAGTGCCACAGTGGGCCCCACCCACCTCAGCTAGGCATGGATGCTGCAGAGTTCAAGTCAGTATGTTGGGTCCCAGCTCGCCCTTCAACTCCATAGAGAGCCCAGTAGCGTCCTTTGGGTATCCTCCATGGTTCATGGTATGTCGGCAAAGCTCTCTTCTTCTGTCCTACCCTGCCGCCACTACAAGGGGCTCACGAGGTCCCACAGGATTCAACAGACCTTACGTCCTCTGACTCCCAACTCTGCATGTGAAGGAGAAAGGGGAGGGGGCCTGAGAATGAACCCCAGCCAAGGTATCCCCTTTGCCTGTGCTTCGGGGTGCCATTCCACATCTTCCATCTCCAGAGAGCAGCGGGGCTCAGAGCCCATCGCCTAGCCTCACGACAGAGCCTGCTTTTCCTCTTCCCCAAAACAACATGCAGAATTCAAGGACCTAAGGCATGACTCCCACAGGACAGGGACTAAGGTTAAGTTAACTCGTGTAAGAGTTACTGAGCATTGGCTATACACATGAGTATATATTCAGAGGTGGCCAGGAGGAAGAGAAGTCAAGGAAAAAGGTAAACTTTTCACCAGAAGGGCTTGGCTTGAGCCTGGGCTAATGCAAAGGATTTGACAGAATTAGGGTGACAGAGCAGAGAAGCCCTTTAGTTTCAGGGAATGGCGTTAAGTCCAGCTTCATAGCTGCAGAGGTAAGAAACACCTGAGGTGGTGAGGAAGAAGGGAGAAAGCAGGGGTGGCTGCGGTGGAGGGTTTCAGAGGGGGCATACCAATGGAGGAGGGCACAGATACAAGTTGGGGTCTGATCAAAGGGAGCCTGACACGTCTTGCTAAGCACATGAACTTGATGGTCCAGGAATTTCTGAGTCACTGAAAACGTCTTGGGGCATCACATTATAATTGCATCAAGCACCCCAAACTTGGCTTTATTGGGAGCCAGAATACCGATATTTGGGTTCTGATTCAACTGTTTACTAGATGTTAACCTCTCTGGAATTCATTTCCTGCTTCTGCAGGTAATTAAGTGAAACGTCAGGGGAATAGAAAAGTAAAGGAGATAATGTATGTGGAAGTACTTTGCCAACAGTAACAATTTGCGGAGAAATAATGCATCCATACGCTGGATCTCGCGTCATAAACTCGGGGGAGATGAAATAAACAATCTATTATCGCAGGGGCAGCCTCTTCCTTTAAACGCCCAAGCCTGATTTATCGCTTTATTTTGAGAAGCTTCTGGAGGTGCTTTCTGTCAGATGAATTATGAACCACGGAAGATAAGTTGTTTTGTTTTCAGCCTCCAGCCCAATTGTTTTGAAAACATCTGTGTCATCAGCCTACAATTCATGGACATCAACATGGTAAGCCCCCGAAGGGAAGAGGGGAAAACAAGTCATCTCTCCCTGAAGCCTCCTCTTTGTATCTTCAGTTAATACCCACGAGCTTGATGAAGGCTATTTCAGTCAATTGACATGAAAAGAAAAATAATAAGAACAAAGCATAGAGATCAGGAGTTGCACCATTTAAATTGCCGGCGGGGGGGGTGGGGGAGGGGAGTGGCCAGCAGTGCGTGGGCGGAGGGCTGAAATTATTTTTACATTTCCCTGAAACTGTTTTCTGACCTAGTCGAGTTCCACAGCTGCCAGGAAAATATTAAGTAGATATTTAAATCAGGCAAAAGGATATTGCATTGCCGAAGACCTACTGCCTCTTCATGAAACAGAATACCTCATGCAGGCAAACATCCTGTCTCAGAACCCCCACCCCCCTGAAGAATGAATAAAAATAAGGTTAAGCAAGAGTCAAACTGGTGAAAATATAAGCCCTGAGTGACATTCTTCTTGAACAATGTCTGTGTAACATATTGGCTTCCGGATAAAAAAAAAAAAAAGACCGAAAACATAAAATCTATCTCCAAGCCGTATCACAACCCTATGAAATCTTTGTTTATAAAACCCAGCCGCGGGCAGGTCTGCCAATCTGCTGTCCAAGACACTCAAAAGCCTGCAAAGATAAGATTTAACATTTCGTCTCCTTGTAGGGAGAGCCTTTACATTTACAAAGCGGGCTTAACAGAGAGAACTGGCTTCACTTTGGGCTTTGCTGTACCACAGATTGAAATTTGAACTCAAGAAAGCCTGCACTCAAGGCTGCTTCTAAACTTTTAATTTCCTAATTCATAGATGAGGTTCAGTTATTATTTTGGTAACTATTGATTTCTAATTTTTTTATTAGTGAATTAGCCAGCGAATGAGGTCTAGATGACACCGATTTTCTTTTATTCTTTTATTCCAGTTGTTCTTTTTTGGTGGCCTAGTGTATGGTCAATTTCTGCAAATATCCCTGGAGAGTTTACAAAGAATGCACATTTCTCTAATTGTTAGGTGTAGGCTTCTATAAATAACCATTGGACCAAAATTGGTAATGTATACCTAATTTTTATGTCGTTCATCTATCAACTGCTGCAAAAGGCAAATTAAAATCTCTCACCAAAAGTGGATCTGTCTTTTCCTCCTTACTATTCTTTATGTACTTTGAGGCTATGTTATTATCTATATACAAGTTCATCACTGTTAGACAGTTTTCATGAACTATTGATTATGTATTAACCCTCAATTATCTCCATAATGCTTTCTGCTTTCTATTTCCACTTTTGTCATGTTTGTTTTGATTAGAATTTGATTAGCACATTTTATTGCATCTGTCTGCTGTCATTCTTTGTTTGTGTTAGATGTTTTCGTAAACAGCACTTAACTGACTCTATTTTTTATTCTTTAAATATAATTTATTGTCAAATTGGCCAACGTCCTTTCCTTCTGGTTTGGCTGCTTGACATTCTAGTTCTATTTCTTTACTTGTGAATCTTTAAACAAAATTGAAATTTAATCACCAAATATATCCTTTTCCCAAAGAAAGCAAGGAATTTAGAAGTCTCGAACTCTCAGCATCCATCCTGAATCTTATATGATGATGTTGTCCAATGTTTTCATTCTACCCTGTTGTTGTACTCCCTGCTTAGGAGGCTGTTGTTGTCTTCTAGACATTTCTCTCTAGATCTATTCTTATAATAACCAATTTCATTGCTCCCTTTTCTTCTTATCTCACTTCTTTCATCTAGGATCCATTTTCTTTAGTAAATCTTTGGTTATTTCCTGAAGTGAGGGGGCAGTTAGCAACAAACTCTGACCCTTTGTTTGAAAGTATCTTTATTTCCTCCTCAATTGACATAATGGATTAGAATGCACTCTTAATGTAGTTTTCAGCGTGTCCCTCTGAGGTTTATTTTAAAGTCATGATGATTTTAAAGGACCCATTGGCTTCACCAAATGACTAAGTGAGTTTATGGCAGAAAAAAAGAAAAAGTGAAGAGGCCAGAAGATAGCGAGAATCTTGTCAGTGTCTCCCAGGTCACTGGACATTCTCCTCTACTGTCTCAGTGTTCCATTTCGTCGCTGAGAAGTTTGCTGTCCTTGTAACTGTCTTATTTTCAGAGAGTCTGTCTTTTTTCTTCGTTGGTGTTTAATCACCTTTGTGTCTTTGGTGTTGTGCAGTCTTGCCAGAATGTGATTCGTGTGGACTTACTCTTATTTATTTTTCTCTGTCTTATGCTTCCTGTGTTTGGAAAATGGTCTTATTCATCGAATTTGAAAAAGTCATCTTTTGTCTCTTCAACTATTTCATATCTGCTGTTCTTCTTATTCCCTCCTTTTTGGAACTTCTCTTAGATCTACACAGCACATTATCATGAGTCCCGTCTCTTCGTCACTGATGCACTCTGAAAACAATGGCAAGTCTTTCTTTAATTCACTCTTCGGCTTTTTCAAATCAACTGTTTAACCCCTCTACTGAGTTTCCGATACCTTCAAATCCTTTTTTTGTGTTTCTAGGAGTCTTCTTGCTTCTTCAAAATCATCTCTGCTTTTCCATAACGCCTTGCTCCTCTCTTTGGTTCCTTCTTTTGTGTATTCAGCCACTTTAAAATCTACTTACTTTATATTCTCAATCCCATAGTTCAATTATCTAACATTCTCGAGGGCTTAATCACGTTGTCTGTTGTCTCTGCTGAATCTTGGTCTCGGTAGATTGTTTCTTCCTGTTTTTGTAGCTTGGAGTCAGAGAGTCATCTTCAGTACATCTTTTTCTGCAGGAATTCTGTAAAGTTTGGACTGAAGATATGTCTGTCCGGGAAGATTTCATATGTACTTCTGCCAGGTGTCCGAGGTTATCATAGCCCGTGACCACTACTGCTTAATTCCCCAGCCCGGGGTTGCTGGAAAACACAGTTGGGTGCATGTGTGCAAAGGGAGAGAGGGGGTCCAGCTCTCTGCTTCGTGCAAGCCCCAGACCTCATATTCTGCCCCTTTAAAGCCCAAGTCTCTGCGGTGTAGACGGGGGTGTCAAGCCCCCACCCATGCCACCTGTGACAAGCTGGTGACAACACCAGGGTGAAGTACTCTGGTCTCAGCTCCCTCTCTGTTTTTAGTCCCTCAGGAAATCACGGACTTTCTTCCCACTTCAGCTATGCATATCAGAGGGTCTCTGGTTCCATGCTGCGTTTCCAGGTGCTGTGCCAAAAACACATCTTTAGTTCCTTTTCAGCTCAATATTTTACTGGGACCAACAGTCTTCTCGGCATATATTTTACGTATTTACTTTAAAGCTTTTCCATTTCCAACGCGCCCGTCACCTAGCTCATGCAATGCTCTATTTCATTCACGTATTACCTAATCAATTGTCAAAAAATTAACTGTACATGTTCATCACGTAATACCTTACAATTCAAACACTGTAAGAAAACGTGCCCATCCTTAGCTTGCTTGAGAATCAATAATTTCATTATGTCTTTTATTTGAAAATACATGATTAAATTATTTTTGCTGGGTTCTCAACATTATCTTTGACATTCTGATGCACCGAAATATTTCACTGGATGGAGCCACTCTCAACTCTTCTTGAGTGGTTTATCTAGTTTTGGGATTTGTTTTTCTTCATTTCTTCCCTTGTTGCCTCCCCTTGGTCATCCCATGAGTACACAGCTTATGCTCAGCGTGTTTTAGAAATGCAATTACTTGTTCCTCTTGAAAGTTTCCTCCTGCTTGGGTTTTCCTTCTTTGCCCATCTCTTAGATGTTGGTGTCCCCAGAGTTTCGTCCTTGGTCCTCACTCCGTAGACGTCCCTGGACTTCCTATGTACTCTCATCATCTTCTTCTTTTCTTTTTTAAATTTTTTTAATGTTTATTTATTTTTGAGAGAGAGACAGAGCATGAATTGGGGGGGGGGGTGGAGTGGGCAGAGAGAAAGAGAGAGACACAGAATCCAAAGAAGGCTCCAGGCTCTGAACTGTGAACGCAGAGCCCGACATGGGGCTCGAACTCACAAACTGGGAGATCATGACCTGAGGCAAAGTCAGACGCTTAACCCACTGAGCTACCCAGGTGCCCCTCTCATGTTCTAACTATAACATGCACGTCATATTAGTTACCAAGGGTTGCCGTAACAGTATCACAAACTAAGTGGCTTAAAACAACAGAAATGTATTGTCTTAGAGCTGAGGAGGCTAGCAGTCTGAGATCAAGGTGTCAGCAGGGCCAACTTCCTCTGGTGCTCTGCGTAGAATCCTTCCCTTGCCTCCTCTGGCTTTTGGGGGCGGCCAGCCATGCATGGTATTCGCTGGCTGACAGCCGTACCACTCCAACCTCTGCCTCCATTACCACAGGCCTTCCCCCAGTGTGCCTCCACGTCCTCTCTCCTCTGTGTGTGTCTGCGTCCAAATTTCCCC
This sequence comes from Paguma larvata, assembly GCA_030068075.1. Lineage (NCBI taxonomy): Eukaryota > Metazoa > Chordata > Mammalia > Carnivora > Viverridae > Paguma > Paguma larvata. The sequence continues at coordinate 145,789,683 of CM057824.1, forward strand.
TTTTAATAAGAATGCCAGTCATTTTATCAGACCCACCCTCATGACCTCCTCTTGACTTGATTCAATCTAGAAATACTCTACTTCCAAATAAGGTCCTGTCCTCAGGCACTGGGATTTAGGGCTTTAACATATCTTTTCTGTGGGGACACATTTCAAACCACAACATATGCTTCTATCTGTGGATCTACCTCTTGAGTCTAGAATAATTTCTCCCGAATGCCTGACCCAAATATGAAAAGGAGAGCTGTGATTTTTTTTTCGAGGCCTTACTGTATCCTCGGCACCGTGTATCCACTTTACATGTGTTGTCTTATTTAGTCCATACAGTGTCATACATATATAGTAGGTATCACTATCTTCTGTATCTGGGTGCAGCTGCAGGCCAAAGCAAGCCAAGATCAAGTGATTTCCCAGATCTCGGAGCTACGAAGTGGCAGGGATTAGAGCGCAGGTGTGGTTACCCCTAATAAATGACTCTTTACCCTAAGCTCTCCATGGGCCCCCACACTGCCCCGCGGGTCTTCCACGGGTAACTGAAACACAGAGTAAACCAAACCAAAATCATCTATCTGAAAAATGTTGTTTTCTACCTTCATTATAACATCTAGCCAGCCACTCATGCTAAATCTAAGCCATTTGCAATCCCACTGTGAAATCAGAAAGGTTACGGGCTGAGCCACACAGTTGACAGTTTTGAACATCTCCAGTCTTTCCTTCTTTCCTTAGTCCCCTTTGAAAAGCTCATTTTTGAATCTCCGCAACAACTTAACCATCCTACCATGGCATGTCCTCGTGTTCGTCCCTGGATAATTCTGATGGTGTGGCATGGGAAGGAGAGCTCAGACTCTGGGGTCAGGCAGTACTGGGTTAGAGTACTGGCTCTCCAAATTATTGGCTGCGACACCCTGAGCAATGCTCTTGGCTTCCCCAGCTTGAGTTTCTTCGTCCGTAAAGTGAGAACAACAAACAGTACCGACACCATAGGGTGCTCGTGAGGCTTAAATGAGTTAATACCTTTCCGACAAAGTGGATAGCCCAGTGCCTGACAACAGCATGCACTCGATAGATGGGAGCCGTCACCATTTCTGTATTTATGATTTCGGTCACACATATAACCCAAGGGCAGTTTCTCAATCACTATCCAGCTCATAGTTTAGGAATATAATTAACTGTGACTTTAGGAGTTAAGGTTTAGCCGGTTTGTTTGTCTGCTTGCTTGCAAGCAATTTAAATAGAAGCTTATAGAAACACACTCCATGAGGCAGGCACAGTGGGAGAGATTCATGGGAGTGGGTCGTGGCATGACGAAGTAAAACGAAGACGTGCGGTCTTGCCGACAGGTTCTGTAGGTATACGCGAGCACGGGCCTGGGTAGCGGCTCTGGTCTACCCACCTGCGCCAGTGTTCCTGGGAGACTTGCTTGGCTTCTCGCTAGGGCTCCATGTTCCCATGTTTAAAGGAAGATATTTAGGATAGTTAGTTTTATGTGTCAACCCGACTGAATCACGGGAGGTCCAGACTTTGGTTAAACATTATTTCTGGGTGTGTCTGTAAGGGTGTTTCCAAAAGAAATCAGCATTTGAATTGGAAGACTGGGTAAATTCATAGCCTGCCCTCCCCTGTGTGGGTGGGTGACATCAACTAACCCATCGGGACCAAAAGGTGGAGGAAGGATGGGAGGATTCGCTCCCTTTGCCTGAGTTTTGAGCTGGGACATTGATCTTGGGCCTTCGGGTCTCTGGCTTTCATGCTTTAAGACTCAGACTAAAATCTGCACCCTTGGCTCTCCTGGGGTCCCAGTTTGCAGACAACAGATTACGGACTGTGGGGCTTCTCAGTCTCCATAATCACGTGGGCTAATTCCTCATAATAAATAAATAAATGGTGAGTGAGGGAGAGAAAGAGAAAGAAGGAGAGAGAAAGAGAGAGGGAGAGAGATTGGTTCTGTTTCTCTGAAGAACCCTAAAACAAAGTTGAACTAAGATCATCAAAAGTCTTAGACCTTCAACTCCTGTGATTCCGTGATTCCTGCTAACTAAATCTGAACGACCATGAACTCCATAAATGCACATTAACCGACCTCTGCACACAGGCCACAAGCTTGCTGCTTTGTCTGGTGATTAAGAATGCAAAAGACATATTCACCAACTCACAATCTAATAGAATAGACAGGCTCAGAAATAATGAATTCTAAGAAGATGAAAACATAATACGTTTACCCTCTGAGCTTGGTCAGTGAGTATAGTCTTCTATCACTTGGTATTCGTTAGCCTTCAAAGCCCAGCTTGGAGATGTCATGTGTACGGAGGAATCATATGAAAGCCACGTGAGCCCTCTGTCGCTCTGAGAACTCAAAATCTTGACTTTACCATAAGCCAGACCAGCAAAGATTCCCACTGGGCATGTTCTCTCTCTGCATTGAGCCACTCTCTAATGTAATTCACTCTGTTCATAAAGGATGTCACAAGAAACGGGCTGGTGAAACGCAGTGCTGCAATCGTATCGGAAAGATGGTCCTCTCTACAGCCTCAGTGGACCTCGAGTGTAAAGTCCAGAGATCCTGCATTTAGGATTCAGAATTGAGGGAAAAACGCTGCCTTCCTTGTGAAACTTTGTGAAAACAGGGATTAGGTTCCCACATGACTTTTTATTTCGGCTGCCAGGAAACTCAAAGCCATACTGGAAGCATGGTTACAATATCTTGGCCAAGCTTGTGGTCAAATGTGGTCAAAATGGCTGCCTCATTCTTTCATGTGATTTTGGTTTTCCACCAATATTTTTAATTGCCTCAGTGCTGATTCCTAATTTCTTTTTGATCAGTGGTTTGGTTCGCAGGTTTATCAGTAGTTTAGTTCACAAGGCATCTCAAATCCTTCATGGGATTAAATGAATATACACATATTTAAGTAAGTATGAGATGTATTCTGGTATATAATGTGAAACAAAATCAAGCATGGTAATAAAAGGATTGGTGAGATGTTGTAAAAGAAGCCGTTAAGTTGCCAAAAGATCAAGGCTGGCTTCCTAGACTGGGTGGATTTGCCTCGCAGAAGGATTTGTCAGCAGAGAAAGGAGGAAGGGCATTCTGTCGGAGGGAACAGCATGGATGAAGACACTGGGTTGTAGTGATGGCAACATGAGAGTAGAGTGATGGGGTGGGGGCAGGCAAGATGTGGCAGAGAAAAATGGCAGAGGCTGCAAAAAAAATTTAGGAAGCATATCATGAAGGGTACAGAGGAAGCTTTCCTTGACCAGCCATCTCATTCTTCAGATGTTTGAAACACTTGCCTGAATCGGTCATCTGAGCTCTTCATCCCACGCTCGCCTGTCAGGAACTACGTACTTCATTGTGGTTGGGTCTTATCTATCTCTGACAGGCTTTGGTCACTTCCTCTGTGATGGGTATAGAAGTTGTAAGTACTCAATGAATATTTCATGAATTGAGGAGAAGGGACCCAGGACAGAGGGTCTAAGGAAGACATGGTACCAGTAGTTCCAGCCATGGATGTTTGGGGGACAAGAATAAAGGGATCTTAAATCATATAAGGGCTTGTATTCATGTGACTGAAACACAGTAATCGCTCAGTGAATGAAGGAATGAAGGCATGAATGAAGGAATGAATGGAGTGATGAAGTGAATGTGGCAATTCTTTATCTTTGAGACTTCCAATCACCGTGTGGGTTTGTGCTCCAGGTGGATATTTAGAAAATAAAAGTAGAAATGTTTGAAAAGCCCAATGCCTTAGCATGCATTTTAGGGAATAATAAGGAAGAAAAAAAGAAGGGAATAATAATAAAGAAATAATAAAGAAGAAAGAAGGGAAAAACCATTCAAAAAGAGGTAAGCTGCTAAAACCAGAGGTCCTGTTGCATTTTGGTCAGCATTTTGCAACTTCTAAGAACAGTGGGTAAAGACTCTGCCTTCCTCTTTGTTAGCCCTGCTGGTTAGCACATCACCAAGTACACTGTCAATACCCAAAAAGTTACGGTGACCGCCAGAGGGACACCCGGTACACAGAGGGCCAGCATCCCTGATGGTGGTGCTTCGTGAGGCATCGTGAACCCTAGGTTCTTCAGAATACTAGCTCCGTGGTGCAGTGGAGACCCATTTGTTCCTAAACGGTGATCTGTGTTCACAGAATTGGGGGGGGGGCAGACATGGCAACACCTGGAAGTTAGATTCCTGCATTGTACCCAAGTTGTCCCGGCTGAAATGCCTCCAAACCCCAGGCTATGACTGATCCAGTTTGTGAGAACGGAGCTCAGGGCTTCCTCCTCTCCCACTGCTGCCACATGTCCTGCCTGTAACGGTGCTGGGTTTTCCTATGAATGTACTGATGCCTGGTCTTTGCAGATTTTATTATTTTATTTTATCTTATTTTATTGATTCTATTATCTTTTATTGGGTATATCTGACACACAATGTTACATTAGTGTGCCACCAATGGCGGGTCCCAAAAATACACCCTAAAGGGGAAGAAGCGTTGAGAAGACAAAACTCCTTCCCACCTAACGGGTGACCCTTCATCTTTTAAATTGTTTGGAACATCACTGTGAAACTATTGGTTATTTCTTCCCAGCCTCCTCCTCTTCTAAAAGTAGCACCGCATGCCTTTATTAAAAACGGGTAAGGTGTATTCAGGTAAAATTGATTCACTGTCTTCTACTCAGAATAGAGCTTCTCAAACCATGTTATGCATGAGAGTCACCCAAGAAGAGTGTCAGCAAGGCGGAATCCTCAACCCTTCCCACGCCCGGGTGCAGGAAACTCGGAAGTGTGTGTTTTCGAATCGCAAGTCTCCCAGGTCGTCGGTGCAAGTGGTTCTGATTGTACCTGGAGAAACTCTCTCCAGTCGGTGTCCGAATCCATCTGGGCCGACCCACAACGTGCCATTTCCCCAGGCCGCACGTGTCCCACCTCCTCGTTAAGACCGAGTCCACAGAATGACACTGTAATCTGCAACCATGTAAGGAAAAGCCCAACCGCAGAGATGGAGACTTAGACATACAGATACGCCTACCAAACAGACAGACAGACAGGTAGACAGACAGATAAATGTGGTTTATTGCCTAACTGGGGTACTTTGAGAGGGAGAGGCACTGATCAACAATTTTTCCAGAACAAGAGGCATAAGCCGATGCTTTCCAGAATGCCTTGTGGTCTCTGATTAAGCGTTTGTCTCATGACGTCCCTGCTCCTCCCCTACCACAAATGGCGGAATATATTGTTCTCTAGACTCGGAATGAAGAGCTGGGGCCGTTACTTTCCTTTTTATCCCATGAACACTTCATCACGTACTCACTGAGGCCCCCCCTTCTCACCGACGCCTGCTGACACCTTGGAGCCGAATGCCGCCCGCCTTTCGCAACTGTGCAAGATTTCAAAGTTTGCATTTTAAAAACAGATGCTTAGGGGCGCCCGGGTGGCTCAGTCCATTTAGCATCCAGACTCTTAATTTTAGGCTCAGGTCATGATCTCACATTTTGTGAGATCGAGCCCCGCCTCGGGCTCTGTGCTGACAGCAACGGAGCCCCCTTGGGGTTCTCTCTCCCCCTCTGCCTCTCCCCCTCCCTCACTCCCTCCCTCCCTCTCTCTTTCTCTCTCAAAATAAATAAAAAAAAATATTTAAATAAAAGCAGATGCTTAGAAATAAGTAATTTTTTCAGCAATCTTCATGATTTGCACAGAGGAGTGTCAATCAGGGTGTTTAGCTAAGAGGAACTACGTGTGCTGGGTGGAATCAGGTTTGGAGAATCCTCTCTATGTGTGCAGAGCATTCTAGGCCCAAGATGTGCCTGAACGCCGTGCCCGGGTCGCGGAGCCAGGGCTGAGGCTACGGCAGCTGACGGGGCCGCCCCCGGGTCCCGCGGTCTCACGGCTGCAATGGGGAATTCTCTGGACTGTGCAATGCAGCCGTGCGGGTAGGCGGGAGCTGGTGTGGGCCTGGGCCTGTGTGTTCATCTGTGTGTCTGTGTATGAGCACACACGCGTGAAGCTTGACCAATAACTGAAAGACTCGCAACTTGCAAAATCAGCCACAGCTCGGCGTCTTACAAACACCATCAACCGAATAACTGCCTGCGTTCGGCGTGAAGCAACTGAAGGAGGGAAGAGCTGAAAGAGGCCTTTCTTCAGGGGATGAAACCGATCTTTACACAAAAGCGTAAATATGAGCCAAGCTGCACGCCCGTCGGTCCCCCCAAGCGGCTGACATTTAAGGAGCACCTACTATAAACCGGGATAGTAGGTGCTCGGACTTGAGTAAGCTGGTTCTTCGCCTCTTTCCCATATAAACAGTTCTCCTGATTTCCGGACATTTTACGCAAGGCAGAAAGCCTCGAGTCTGTCCCTGGTTGGAAATGATATCGAGGACATCGGAGCACACTGACAGCATGACAGAAGCGTGACCCCATCAGTCCGCAGGGGGAGTGGCATCACGCTTCACCTCCTGGGGCTGCCATCCTCTGAGGGGCCAAGACAAGAATCCTCAATCCAGGCCTTTCCTCAGACGGATTCTCTGGTCTTAGAGAGAACTCGTGAAAACTTTGTTTTGCCTGCATTGAAGACATGAGACTCTTAAGAAACAAAGCTTAGGGTGAGACGGGTGCGGGTGGCGGCCCTTTGGGTTTGTACCTCGTCCTGTTCAGATCCAGACAGTGTCTGAGGCAACAGCACCCCTACCCTCTTCTCCTCCCCAGGAACCTCCCTGCTCTCCAGCTCATTCTAGATGCCCCACGTCCAGGACGCGTGTGCCCCAGACATTTGCACTTCCCTATAGTTTCCACTCGGCAGGAACTACCTTCTGTTCGACGGCCCAGGAACGAGTCCCGAGTTTCGGGTCAGCAGCTCAGGTGCTATGATCAACCCGAATGCGGGGCTTCCGTATAAAAGTCAGCCTTTCAGTCAACATCAAAGCCTGTTTTGTCCCTGTCATCGGGCATGCATGAGGCTGTGTCTCTGCTGTCTCCTATAAAGGTCTCACGACACGCCTCAAGACGAGAGATGGCCCCAAAGGATGGCGTCTTTCATATCAACCGCATCCAATCAGCTTCAAGCAGCTCTGCTGAAAGCCACCTCCCCGCGACAACCAGGGGGAGCAGCCCCGGCCACGAACCCAAGCCAGACATTCCACCAAGTACCACGCACTTTGCACTCCATTCGGAAGGCATCAGAAGTCCATGAAAGTGGTGCCGTGCGGGAGAAGGGACAGTGGGATGAGACTCACACCCTCAGGGGGCCTGGGCCTGTTGGCCAGCCCACCTCACAGAGGTGAACTTAGGTGACCCCGGGAGCAAGACGGAATCAATGCGTAGGCAGCCTTTCCTCCGTTCTTCCCTCCGTTGGTATTCATTGACAACCTACTTGGCCATGGAGGTTGAGCCCCTGGGGGGCTTATGTTGTATTAAGGGAGGAAGTCACTAAGCAAACGCTCACATGAACGGACACTGGAGTGACAGTCGGGAGACAAATAAGCGAGCGGAAGGGCTGAGGTCAGTAGGAGGAGTGGGGAATGGTTTTAGGCGGGGGTCTCCAGGAAAGGCCTCTCTGAGGAGACGTTTGCACCGAGCCCTCGTGAAGGACGGAGCTACCTGGAATCAAGGGCTTCAGGCTGAAGTGACAGTGAGTCCAAGCCCCTGAGGCTGAGCCACAGGGTGACCAGATGGCTGTAAGGAGTGACAGAGGGGAGCCCACGGAGGCCGTGATGGAGCCGAGATTTAACCCGACACCTAAAGGAAGAGAACCAGAGGGGCAGGCAGGCCCGTCTGGACGCTAACTTGGCCTCCCATTAACTGTAGTCCCCGGGAGAAGTTAGCTGACCCCCAGGAGCTCCATTTTCCTCATCAGGGAAGTCGTGATAAGGATTTCTATTTTCCAAGGGCCGCCTGGGTGGCTCAGTCAGTTAAGCATCCGACTTCGGCTTAGGTCATGATCTCACAGTTCATGAACCAGAGCCCCGCGTCCGGGCTCAGGGCTGACAGCTCAGAGCCTGGAGCCTGCTATGGATTTGGTGTCTCCCTCTCTCTCAAAAGAAATAAACATTAAAAAATTAAAAAAAAACAAAAAACAAAAAACGATTCCTATTTTCCAAGATATCACGAGATGGTGTCTTCAAACTGCTTACCCCAAACTCTGACCCCTCCTCAGGACCCACAGAGCAGTGACGGTGGCTGCGATATTTTTGGATTTCTGCAGCTCTTTTCCTCTGAGAAGTTGGCTCTCCTATCACCTTCAGTTTCTGCTAAACAAGTGAGTTCCTGGCCTTTTCCTCAAATTCAGGGCTAGTGCTCTGGTTTGAGTTTAGAATTACTTCTGTGGCAAAAAATCACTCTGCTTCTCGGAATCCATAGGACAGGCCAGGGATAGCTGGAATTTTCGATTTTGAGAACAAGCAATATACAGCTCCCAGCTTTTTCTTTTGCCAGATGAGAAAAATTTGTTTTTAAAAATATACCATGTAGGATGAAAATGTAGCACTTTGTTAAAAAAAAATATTTAGGGGCGCCTGGGTGGCTCAGTCAGTTAAGCATCTGACTCTTGGCTTCAGCTCATGTCATGACCTCACGGTTTGTGAGATCGAGCCCCGTGCTGGGCTTTGCACCGACAATGCAGAGCCTGCTTGGAATTCTCTCTCTCCATCTCTCCCTGCCTCTCCCCAACTAATGCTTTATCTATCTCAAAAATAAATTAACTTAAAAAAATATTTACCACCAAATAATCTGAGAAAGGGCAATTCTTCCCTTGAAAGGTCATGTTTCATGAGTTTCCTTCCTCTCTCTCTCTCTCTCTTGCATGTGCACACACACACACACACACACACACTCAGTGGACATTCCACCAAAGGTGGACAGACTCCTGCTGGCTTGCATTTGTAATTATTCCTCCAGACCACTGGGGGCGCTGGAAGCCAGAGGCAGGAAGGCAAAGCTGAATGGCACCCCAGGAGCATCTGACCTGCTGGGACGATCACTCTGCGCTCGTTTGTGGTCATGTTTGGGGGTGGCATGTGCTTCTCCTCCATGTAGCTGCCATAATTCATGCCGACGGTGTCTGGGGTGCCCACCATCTTCCCGCCTTTTGCCATGCTGCATTCATCCGGGGAGTTTCTGAAGGAGAAGAAAATAAATAAATTTTTCCATTCTTGCTGCCACCCCCCTGCTTGTGATACACAGAGAGAACCGAGGAAGGGCACGGTGGAGAGAGGCTGAGAAGAAGGGAGGAGACTCGATAGGCAAATATGGGGTCTGCTTGGGGATGAATGGCCATGTGCCCCCAAAACTCCTTGCCTGAAGCCCTGACAGATGGAACAGTATTCGGAAGTGGGGCCTTTGGCAGGTGATCACATGAGGTCACAAGGGTGAGGCCCTCGTGATAGGATTGGTCCCCTGACAAGAAGCGGAAGGGACCAGATGACTCTCCCTCTCTGTCTCAGCTACTGACGATACACTGGGAAGGTGGCCGTCCACAGCCCAGACCCCGACCCTGCCGGCACCTTGACCTTGGACTGCCAGTCTCCTCCAGAACTGTGGCAAATAAATTAATAAATTCATGTCACATAGGCCCCACAGTCTGTGGTATTTGCTTTGCCAGCCCGAGCTGACTAGTGCACTGCCCACCCTGGGCTGAAGCTCAGGGCAGCACAGGGGAAGCAAGCAGCGAGCCAGCTTCTGTTTCTTAAGCCAGCGCCTTCTGAAACTGTCATGTCAAAACTCCACTGGTGACAGCTGTTTGGAAACACTTGGCCGGGAACAGTGAACCGCCATGGTCCTCTCTCTGTGACTGTAAACAGGCCATGTATCCGTATGCTCGGAGATGACCCCAGCCTGGACGCCACTCTGCAAGCTTCATCTACAATGACATTCCCCTTCATAACCTCAGAATAAAATCCTTGTGTTAATCTCAAATCCCTACAGCTGATCTTGAGATACGGACCTTTGGAGGCTCACACTGTTCCTAGCCAAGACACATGCAGGCAGGGCAGAGACGGAGGCAGGCCTGGCAGCCTGGGAAGTGGCCAGAGAGTGGACTCAGCAGCCCCTAGGGGTTGGGATGGGAGGTGAAACCAGCCTCGAGGATGGATGCAGAGAGGAGTCAGTGGCTGGCCCTCTGGCAACTGTTCACAGGGGCTACCACTATTAGGAAGGCAGTTGCAGCCATATAGATAAAGACAAACCTGCCTTCTTTCTGGAAAAAGAAGAAAGGACTAAAAATATATATAGTGAAATCATATCTAATAGGGAAACCCCAAAAGGAAAATCCAACTTAACCAGGAAATGGGAAAATATGTCGATACCTTTTAGGTTAACCCACAGATCATTAACTTCGAGAGCACTGTAGGGGAGGGGTCTTGATAGTTATATCTTCTAAGATGGATTTCTGGAAATTCTCAAGCTCTCCCCCACACAGGATTCTCTTGGGACTTTCCAAGTCTCCATTGGATGTGGGGTTTCCCTCCCAGTGTCTAAGGCGTTGAGGTTGTGGGCTCCACTCCAGTGAGCCTTCATCTCCTCCACACCTCACTAGTGGAAGCTCTGCAACCAACTTGTGGAATCATGGAACTATGGGCCTGGCGCGGACTTGACCTTCAAGCTCGAGAAGATCAAAACCATCTGAGGCAGAAAGGCACGCTCTGGGTGGGACGGGCCTGGAGTAGGATGGAGAAGGGCATTCGGGAGCCAAAGGCTCAGCAGCGGGGTGGACAGGAAGGGCAGACCAAGGAAAGAGTGCCCCGGAAAAGAGTTTGTTCAGCATCTCTAGGTCGCTAAAAACCCACGCCCCTCCTCACCATCACTGGTACACGGACCTGGTGCTGGTGGAGGGAGCTCGGGGCTGACGGTGAGGGAGGCGCAGGTCTGTCTATGGGTAAAGATCACGGTCGGGGTCACAGGACTAAGGCCCTACCGCGGGCCTGGAAACACATGGCCATGCTTCATGGCATCCTCGCAGCTGTACTAACACGAAGGAAATTCATAAACAATAACAGTCTGAGTTCCCATGGTGCGGATTCCCTAGGTTTCCACCGCTGCCTGCACACGCCTTATTTCCTCCTGACGCTACTCTTCCTGGCTGCAGACATTATCTCTAACGGACCCATCCTAATATCACCACACGGAATGTCTTCACTTGACACTTAGTTTCCTATGCCTCTGGAAAATTCCATCCGTTGAGTGGAAGGTGTGTGTTTTGGTCTATTTGCCTCAAGGAGAGAAGTTACTAGGGACTAGGGGATGGAGTCTAAATGATTTGATTCTTTAAGGAAAAGGCTTTAGATGCTGTTCAGTGGATGAGCGTAACTCCAGCAACAACTAAAAAGTCTAGGATGAGCGTTGCAGGTTCACCCGTTCACTCATCCATTTAGACCATTTTTTATTGAGTGCCTGCTGTATACCGGGGGCCGTAAGTTCTCTACTCCAGCAAGACAGGTAAGCTTTCTCATTCACCTTTCATCGTAAAAAACAAAAACAAAAATTAAAAAAAAAGCAAAAATAAAACAAAAACAAAACAGCCCTCAGGCCCTAGTTTCAAAAGCTGTACCTTCAAGACGGTGAAAAAAAAAATCATCTTTTTTTCCTGTATTTTGTTGTAGCTTCGGAGGAAGATAGAATGGAACCATGTTTTTGATTATTTCCAAAAAACAACTCTGAGGGGACTCCAGCCCCAGAGAGGGGAGAGGGTCACCCCACAGGCCGCTAACATGCTGGACTCCCGGCAGGTGGTCAGTACTCAGTGGCCACGGGGCCCCTGCTGTTCTGTTGTCACTTGTCACCCATTTCCTCTGGTGTATTCTCTGGGGAACTTTAATAGCCCAAGGGGAGCACACGGAAGAGCGGGCCCTGTCCTGAGAGCCTACCCATTAGCAGTCCTCACAACAGCCTGGGGTAGCAGGTGCACGCATCATGTCCGTCTGGCAGAGGCGGAAGCCAAGTACACGAAGGAGAAGGGCTCGCTCGGGTCGCGGAGCCAGGAGAGGTCAGAACTAAGACTTGAAGCCAGGCAGCCTAACTCCCTGCCCTTGCCTCTAGCCCCTGCACAGAGTGCCCCCCACCAAGTAAAGGAAAGACGCTGTCCCTACAAGGTGGAATACACCTTGTACTTCAGAAAGGCACTGAGAATGCCCTGGCCACGTGCTACTCTGGTTTAAGCCGTGCTTTGCAATATCTGCACAGTTCCTATTCTAGGACATCACTGTAGCCCAGGGATGGGTCACGCTGAGGCACGGCAGGTGGGGGACCCAACGAGGACAGGTATAAAAGAAGAAAAAAAAAAACCTAAGTAAGAAATAGAGGCTATTCCTGGAAAAGAACATGTTTTTCAGAGGATGTATCTATGCAAACACCGCTTGATTTAAGAAAAAACTCTCAACGTGATTCAGAGAACTGAAAAGTGTGTATTTAGAAGTCTCGCAGTAAAGACATTTTCAGCTCTTGGCGCAGGTGTGAGAAGAAAAGGCCCACACTCCGCGGAAACCTGCCTCCCGGCTTACACACTGGTAGCTTCACCGACACTGCGCATTTCCGAGGCTTGCGAGTCATCAAGGAGAAGCTTCCAGAAACAGTTTAGTACTCCATTGGCAGCAAGGCCTAGAATAGAGGATCATGTGATCTCTACGCTAACATGGTAAGGATTTGGATGTTCACTGTATCGCTTTTGAAACGCACATAGCAAAGGGCATCCCTTTAACTACCGTATTCTTAGCATTTACATACGTGTTTTCTAGCAGTTTCTGTGAAGATCCTAATGCAATTCATGAGATGCCTGCTACATGGATCATCATTTATTTGAAATATGAAATATGAAATGCCTTGGTCTTACCGTTCGGGGGATGAATTTCTTTATTGCAAATAGGCATCCTTCAAGACATTTCTCTCAACGACTCTGTCTTTTCAGGGCATACAGAAGTGATTACGCGGATCAAAACCACAATGAGCTATCACCTCACACCTGTCAGGAGAGCTACTTTGAAAAACAAAAGATGACAAATGTTGGCGGGGACGTAGAGAAATTGGAACCTTTGCGTGCTCTTGGTGAGGATGCCCAATGGTACAGCTATCACGGAACGCAGCATGGAGGTTCCTTGAAAGTCTTTGCAAAAAGGCGATCTATGATCCAGCAATCTCATTTACGCATATTTATCCAAAAGAATTGAAATCTAAATCTCAAAGAGATATTAGCGCTCCTGTGTTCATTAGAGCTAATATTCCCTGCGGTCGAGGTGTGGAAACAAATGTCCACTGATGGATGAATGGATGAAGATGTGGTGCACACAACAGAACATTCATTCTGCTGTGAAAGAAGGAAATCCTGGGGCGCCCGGGGGGCTCAGTTGGTTAAGCGCCTGACTTTGGCTCAGGTCATGATCTCGCCGTTTGTGAGTTCGAGCCCCACACTGGGCTCTGTGCTGACAGCTCAGAGCCTGGAGCCTGCTTCGGATTCTGTGTCTCCTCCTCTCTCTGCCCCTCCCCTGCTCACGCTCTGTCTCCCTCTGTCTCTCAATAACAAATAAACACTGAAAAATTTTGGAATAAATACATGAATTAAATAAAAGAAGCAAATCCTGTCATACATGACAATGGCTGAGCCTTGAGCACATTACGCTGAGTGAAATGAACCGGTCACAGGTGAACAAGTGAAGGATTCCGTGTCACATGAGGTATCTAACTAAAGTGGTCACGTTCAGAGAACTGAAGAGTGGAAGAGTGGTCGCCCAGAGCTCGGGGAGGGAGAGATGGGGAGTTACCACCCAACAAGCGTACGGTTCAGTCAAGCCCGAAGACAAAGCTCTCGGGACCTGCTCTCCAATATTCTAGACTTTGGTCAACAATAACGTATACCTCACAATTTGTGAAAAAGGTATAGATCTTGGGGCACCTGGGACAGCACAGAGCCCCCTTCGGGTCCTCTCTCTCCCTCTCTCTCTCTGTCCCTTCCCTGTTCATGCTCTCTCCCCAAAATAAATAAAATAAACACTTAAAAAAAAACAAATAAAAAAGGGTTTAGATCTCCTGGTAGGTGGTCTTACCACAATAAAATAAAGTAGAAATTACTGTGTCTTAACCACATTCTCAAATTCACATTTTCAGGTCTGGGCTCTGTTTGTAACCCAAAAAACACTGGTCTTGACAATCCCAAAGAGAACGTGGCAGCGGTGAGAGGGACCGGCAGCTGTGAGGACAGCTGCTCCCCTCTGTCAGGGCAGAAGAAATCCCACCTTGGGCTGAGGTCGCCCCGAGAGGGAAAGGCTGGTACAAAAGCAGAATTTCCCTAAGGCACTGGACAACAGCTGGGTCGCCGTATTGCCTCCCAACTCCCACACGGCCCCCTTGGGACCACACGGCTTTGGGAGTTGGGTCTCAGGAGCAACCTCACAGATGCCCATAGCTTGTGGGCATAACTGTGGTCACTCCGGGGGATACAGAAATAGTGCAGAAAGACCCTTCTACCTTCATGATGGAAAAGATGGCGCCCCGGAGCCCTTCTTCAGAGAACTGCACACGCGTGCCCAACTCAGCGGGCTTGGAGAGCCTCAACGAGCTAAACACTCTGAAGGAGCGTTTGGAGAATTAAGTTCTCACCAACTGACACAAGGAGCACTGACTTCTGAAGCCATACTAGTATTTCAAATTAACAGTGAAGGGGCGTGGCAAAGAAGAGCCAATAAATTGGAAACTGCACTATGTTTAAATTCAGGTGAGATGTCAGACATGCCCCCAAACCCAACTGGGTTCTCAGAGAGTTTCTCCTGCGTCTCCTTCTCTTTCTCCCCCTCCCCTGCTCACAGTCTGTCTCTCTCTCAAAAATAAATAAACATTAAAAAATTATTTTATTTAAAAAAAGATATGGGAGTAAACATTAAAAAAAATTTTTTTATTTAAAAAAAGATCTGGGAATAAACAAACAAAACAAAACAAAGCAAACCCTGGAGAGATAGAATGTTCTATATTCCAGTTCCCAAAAATCTTCTGTTCTATGTTTTAAATTCGCGTTTGCCCCCGACGAATGCACTCGTGGGCAAACAAATATTCACAGACTTACTTGGTTCGTCTCCTATCTCGTGACTGGGTGCTCATCCCAGGGCCAGCCTCAGGCTCTCTTCACGTATTTCCCGTTACAGTAAATCTCCCGGTAGCGCATCTCGCACGGTGCCAAAGTCACGCTACATGCCTCGTGCTAGCTGCTCTTATCCACTTCACGCACACGACTCCATGAGGTCAACCTCATGAACCAGCAGCCCGTTACAGGGAAAAGCACAGAGAGACTGAGCAGGGGGTGTGTTGTGTCCCAGGCGATACAGCCAGCAGTGGAGGAGCCGGGATTTGAACTTCGGCACTCGGGGGCCTGAGTTCAAGTACTTGATCGCCACACTCCAGGACCTCACCTGGTAGCCCCCCGAGAGTGGTGGGTCTCACGGACATGAAACGTAACAGAATGGATACCAGTCTGTCTCACCACTGTTGGGTATTTTCAGAAGACTGTCCTGGGAGTGGCCCTGAAGGCGGTCAGGGGGAGATTTGCAGATGTGAGCTGAGCCGTGGCAGCCGCGTGCACACAAAGGCAGGGCCACCAGGGAGACGCCAAAGATGGCGTGTTTATGGGGACATCCATATGGATTTTGGTTAAGTCTAGTTTTATTTTTATTTTTTTTTAGAAAAGGTTGAATGTCAAATGTTCTCTCCACAAGACTTCCCGGAGGAGCTCAGCACGGTGCACGCTCTGCAGCGGTGACGGGCTCCCGCTGGTGAGCGTGACCGGAAATCGGGCCAGAGGTTCCTGTGCAAAGAGGCACAGCAGGAATGAACTTGACCCCGAATGTGGACCCAAGGACTGAGGACCAGGACGGAAGCTGGACCCTCGGGAAAGTAGTCAGTCTAACGTTTTAAGATGGAGTGGAACAAACACAGCCCGAGGCAAAAGCTTCATCTAGCTGTTTCCACACATAACACCTGATTTTATTTTTTTATTCCTTTTAGAGAACTCTTTTTTTTTAATGTTTATTTTTGGAGAGAGAGGGAGGGAGAGAGCATGTGAGCCAGGGAGGATCAGAGAGACAGGGAGACAGACAGAGGATCTGACAGCAGTGAGCCCAATGCGGGGCTCAAACTCACAAACTGTGAGATCACGACCTGATCTCAAGTAGGACGCTTCCCTGACTGAGCCACGCAGGCGCCCCAATAATACCTTATTTTAATAAGGGGTAACATGCCTGTAACAGTGTATTGAGAAATTAAAATTGGGGCTTTGTTTTTGAAAAAAAAATAAACTTGGCATCTGACATTGAGTTTCTCCCATCAGAGACTACTTACAGCAGGGTCGACTCCATCATGGAAAGAGCCCGCAGTGAGCGGCACAGATGTGGCCATTAGCTTGACAAGGAAGGGACCTCAGCCCTGTGCTGTCGTCTGTGCTGTGTGAATGGACCTCATTTATCCAAGAATGTCGCTGAACGCAGCCCCAGGCGACAGCCCTGAGCTCACCGGCCACATTAAATCTATGATTCACCCTCACTTCAGAACAGTTAGCAGAGGCTTTGGGACTTAGAAAAAGCCCACAGCAAGGCAAAATCAAATTTGGAAAACCAATATACTTCTTCTAGAAGCAGACAGATGGGGCACCTGAGTGGCTCAGTCAGTGAAGCTTCCGACTTTGGCTCAGGTCATGATCTGACAGTTCGTGGGTTTGAGCCCCGCGTCGGGCTCTGTGCTGAAAGCTCAGAGCCTGGAGCCTGCTTACGATTCTGGGTCTCGCTCTCTCTCTGGCCCTCCCCACTCAGGCTCTGTCTGTCTCTCTCTCTCTTAAAAATAAACTTAAGAAAAAATTTGAAGCAGGTAGAGACAAACCCACAATCCTCTTGAAAATCTACTTCTTCTTCAAGACCCATCCTTCTCCCCATCTCTGAATTCCTCTTGCCCTTACAGACATCTCTCCACTGCCCTGCTCTCCACCACCTGCTGGAGGAGTGTTCTTGAGCTCTGCTTCCAGAATGATCTTCCCCAAATACAAGTCCACACTGGTCCCATGCATCCTAAGCCCGGTTTTGGGCCACAGTACCTGTGGGTTAACACACACTCCCGAGAGTCTCTGGGTCTCCTCGATTCGTTCGTTTCGTTAAGCAGTATTTATGGAGCGAATCTCTCTGCTAGGCCCTGTGCTAGGTGCTGGGGATACGGCAGGGTCCCTATTCTCATAGCGTCTGCGTTCGAGTGGCAAAAGCCCTTCTCCCCGACTCCACGCTCTCTTGCCCTCGCCAGCTACGTTCCTATCACCCCGGCTCTTATGTGGGTGAGCAAGTTCATGGCCCTAGCATGCAGTCTTCAGCTCGTCACCGTTTATTAGAATGTCACCATCTTCCAGAATGTTCTTTATAGTTTACCAGGTGACGAAGCTACCCGAGAGGAATACAAAGGTTTTCTCTGGCAGTTCTGCCCTAAAAGTCCAGAGAGGTCAGTTCCGAGGGAGGGCCCACGGGAGGCTGGCCGGGGCAGGCATTCCAGGCCTGTCTCAAACCTCAATACCAAAAAAACAAACAAACAAACAACAACCAAAACAAAACAAAACAAAACAAAAAACAACCAAAACACAAAACAAAAAACCCTTCTCAGGTGGTGTTCTTCCTAAGAACCCCGAAAGCACATACTCGGTTCTAATCGACCGGGCAAACTCCTAATCGAGTTTCATAGCACGGATTGAGGCAAGTCACCACAAAAGGTATTTTCAGGGGCCCAGACAAGGAGGGGATTGTCTGGAGAGCGTCGGGGTAATTTGTGGGTCTGTTTTATTTCTGAATCAGAGGCAGTGGAAAAGCCGCTTCAGACCCCATGGCTGAGCGGCGGGTGGAGCTCAGCGGTGACTCACGGAGAGCTCCCCGCTCAGACTGCAACTGGAGATGTTTGTCTTTACAGCTGTGTGTTATTTTTACCCTCGCTAAATGTGCTCTCTTAACACCTGGAATCCCAGTCTCTTCCCTCCAGCCCCGTCCCCCTCCCCCTTCTCCAAAGCAGCTGAAGACGAAGTTAATTAAAAAGTCACCAGCAACGCACCGACAGTGAGGTCTTTGTCCCTAAAAGCGGTTTGATGTTTTCCTGAGGTTCTTTATTTAAGTCTATAGCTCTCTTTACAGCTGAGTGTGGGTATCAGCAAGACCATGTCACAGATCCTGAAATCTGGGGGAGAAATGCGTCTTTTGGGGTTCATCATTTGGAAATAAAATATGCCGTAGAATAAGATCTCGACAAATAGTCACATGAAGTAGATGAGCTGTGGCTTCTTCTCTGTCTTGTGAGTTGTCTTTTTTTTTTTTTGCTCGAAACACTTTCATTTCTCAGAGAGGAAAGAACGAAGCCCAGTAGCCACCAAGGTGCTTCAGTCTTTTATTTTCATAACAGGCTACGTAAATTCCGGTTAACCAAAATGATTTCACTTTCAAGATAGAAAATGCCAAGGCGGTCCCCCCCCCCGTCCCGCGGCCAATACCCACACTGCCCGATGGAATTTGCTAGCATCCTAACGGGGGACAGGACTCCTAGGCTCTCTCCTCCTCTACAAAATGGCACCCATCCGCTTGACATTTGAAGAGATCACGAAGGAGGCAGTGAGTGGCTGCTGAGGAGAAGGAACGAGAAGAAGTCTGCTCCAGACAGAGAGGCAGTGGCAGAACCTTTGTCTCCCTCCCGACGTTTCCCTGAGTGAGGCTCTCTCAGTCCGCGTCTCAGTTTTGCAGTCCAATGAATGGACATCCGTAAAGACTCGAGGCCCCTTACCAGTCAGACAAGCTGTTGCTAACTGGCCTCCCTAGCACGGTTCGGAAAATTCACTAGTTTGCAAAAGCTCCTACACTGTGACTTAGAAGGTGGCTGAACAAGGCATCTGAGATGCTGATTCGATTCAGAACCCTGAGGCGGTAAGGAGTAAACGAGATTATCATTGGGAGTTTCTCTGCCCTAACATAATACACGAAGCCTTACAGAAAATGTAGGAAAATAAAGACTAAGTCAAGTCTCCGTGAGTCAAAGGAGAAAGGCATGGAGAGAGAGCGGACCCAGCAAACCACGTCCAAATACCAAATACTGAGTACCGCACACATGATGAGAGACTCTGGCATTAAAAGACCTTCAGCTGAGACTCCATTCTGTAGGCAGCAGGTGGGCACAGCACAACACGACACGACACAACACAACACGACACGACCCGACACAACGGACATGCAGGGTACTTGAATGGTTGCCATCCTAATACTGGGAATTTTTTCCTTTTTCATTTCAGCCCAAAGAGTATTTACTGATGCTTGCTTGGATAGCAAGTCTCTCCAACATGCCTATTGTTTTTAAAATGTGGTTTTGTCTGGGGACATGTCATGAAGTCACACGAAGGGGAGTCCAGGTAAATGGGCCTGCCGTAAGACAATGATGGGGCGTAGAGCGTGTCTGTCACCTGGAGGGAACTCGGCCGTCCCTGCCGACGCAGGAAAGCTGTCCGGCGAAAGGAAGCAGCCTGAGGGAGCGGAGCGGAGCCCAAGTCTGGGGTCACGTGGCCTATGACAGGTGGATGTGAGCAAGATAAGAAAACTTTTGGAACTCAACGGTTCGAGCCCCGTGTCAGGATCTGTGCTGACGGCTTGGAGCCTGGAGCCTGCTTCGGATTCTGTGTCTCCCTCTCTCTCTGCCTCTCTTTCTCTCTCTCTCTCAAAAATAAATAAACATTTAAAAAATTTTTTAAAAAAGCATCTGCAGACATTGCCACATGTCCCCTGAGACATAATCGCCATGATTGAGAGATGGCTTAACGACTTAAGATCCACTGAACTCAGGTGAGGAGGTGAGGGTCCCCCCATTCTGCCTGGGGTTCATTAGCGCTAAGTGCGGGGGCCCGATGTCTGGGCCGATACTGGAGGCGCCCAGGCTCTAACCTCGGGAGGACTCCCAGTGTGGTCTGTCCACGCCTCATGTGGCGTACTCCCCCACACCCTGGGCTCACCCCCACTGCCTCCTTCTTCCTCCGCAGGTCCAACCCATCAGCAAGGCACATCCGTCGTACCTTCGAAATACGTCCAGAATGCCACCGCCTCTCTCACCCAAGGCCACCATCCATCATCAGAACTCCTGCGCAGGCCCCCCCCCCACAGGAGGAGCCCGGGAGATCCGGCTAACCCCGAGTGATGTCACGCCCCCACCCTCCTGCAGCACCCTGCTGGTCTCCGCGCTCACTCGGAAGGAAGATCGCTCTACCTCATTGCCTGTCTGTGGCTTGGGTCACTAGGCGTCAGTCACAATTGTCCTCTAGTGCTCCAGGCTGACCTCGGGGCCTTTGCACAGAGCGCTCCCTTTTCCTGGAACCTTGTGCTGTTTGACCACGGGGCATTCTCCCTCATGGCCTTTGGGACTTTATTCGAACGTCACTTTCTTAGAGATGACAATCTCAGGCCACCCCATCTAGAACGGCCACCCCATCTCCTGCTTTATTTTTCTCCTTAACGCTTGCCGTGAGCTACCCTACTGTGTAATTAGTGATCTGTTTAACAGCTGTCTTCCCCATGAAGAAGTGAATACGGTAGGGCAGAAGTGTTTTGTGTTTTATGACTTTAGGTCAAGAACCAAGAATAGTGAGTGCACGTAGTAATCGCTCAATAAATTCTTGTTGAATGAGTGAACGCTGCACGCCCAGCCAGTGTATCTGATGCCACAATGGGCCAACTGGGTGACCCCCCCGTTTCTGCCACCATCGTCATGCTGCAGGTGCCTGCTGGTTAAACATCACGTCAAAAGCATCTTGCCGACTGACATCAGGCTGGAGTTACCCACCCGACGAATCTTCTTCCCAGACCGCAGAGAGAGGCAAGGTCCCCGTCTCGCCCCCCGCCCCCCGCCCCGCACAGGCTCGGCCGAGCAAAACCACACTATAGTAGTGTGAGGTGAGGGAGGTGGTTCTCTGCCCAGACAGCCGGACACAGACTTCTTGGGAGCAGACCAACCTCTCCGCGTTGTAGTCTCTCGGACCGTCCAGTCCGCGGGCCGCTCATGTCTCATCTCCCTGGATTCTGCAGCAGAGCGGTGGGTCTCAGACCAGCGGGAGTCTCCAGAGGGAGTTGGGCTCCGTCCCAGAGTCTGGTCCCGCTCGGCAGGCGTGGGGCAGCCGGGGAACCCACGCGTCCAACGGCACCCGGCGGGTGCTGCTGCTGCTGGCCTCGGGGCTCTACTTTGGGAACCAGCGCACCAGGGACCCCTCGCCCAACCGACTCCAGCCAGGAGCGCGGGGCTCCGGGGTGGCTCGGGGACCGTGCCAGGGTCCACAAATTCATTACGTTCCGGCCGCAACGAGCTTCCGGGGGGGGGTGGGGGGCTACGTGGAATTGCCGTCACCTCCAGGTGGGCTACCTGGAATTCTCATCGCCCGAGGAAGGGTCTGGGAGCTGTCCGACGCAATGCCCCTGACCCCCGGCTGACTCTCTGGGTCAGAAACGCTGAGATGCTAGAAAGCTGCTGCGTGGCACACGGGGCTGCCTGCTGACCCTCGGAAGGCAATTCTGTTGTGGGTTGCACATCCGCATGTGTGTGTGTGTGTGTGTGTGTGTGTGTGTGTGTGTGTGTGTGTTGTTTCTTGGCCCATCTCGCCTGTCTGTAGTGGCTTGAGCCTTAGGAACCTCGCAGCAAATTAAGACCATGAGCAGGAGGCCCGCTAGCGGCCCGGCAAGCAGCGAACCTCCCCCCCACGGGGCCTCTGTGTGTGCCGCGCTGGGAAACAGCTGGTTCAAGTTTACACACGGCCACCTCTCCACTGTGCGAACACTCGGGGCTTTCTCGTGCGTGAGGCTGGAGTGAAGAAAGGGGGACGGCGGGGTGGCCATGGACTCTGGCGGCTGAGAAACGATGTCCCGTGTCTACGCGGCGTGCAGTCAGATCCGTGTCTACGAGAACCGTGCCCTCTGATACGGCAGCGGCCAAGCCGAAGCCACAATTACTTCCTCGCTGGCTCACGAGGCAGTGGTTTCTTTCTCTCCTGTTTTCCTTTTATTATTTTTTATAGCACTCTATTACAATGGCAACAGATCTCACTTCACCACTTGTATTTCATTTCAGGAGCCCCGTGAGCACACACGGGCTGAGGTTTTGCAGAATCCCATCATCTGGTTAGGAGCTAAGCGCCTCCCTCCTCCCAGAGCGCTTGGCTTTTTCTTCCTCCGAGGGCGACGGACGGATAGGGACAGAGAGGACCGTGCCTGAGGATGGTATTCTGTGTAGAAGGAGCCAGGTCACCTTCAGGCAAGACCCAGGCTGCAGGGCGCTCTTGTCCCGGGAGGAATCGGCAAAGCAGCAAAGAGGGGCCACAAAGGTAACTGCTCACATGTTGCAGAGTCCAGGTTTTGACTTCCGTGAATTCCCCTCAAACTTGACTTGCAGTTGCGTGTGTGCTGCGTGAAAGCCTGCCACGCAAAAGCCTGCAGCAGGGGCGACGAGAGCCAGCTGCCCAGCTGGGGGGCGGGAGCGACGCTTCTTTTTGCGCTGCTGTCTCTAACTCCTTGGAGCACCTGGCCTGGGGCTTCTGGGTCGCGGGGGGTGGGGTCCCTGGAGGGAGGCTGGCAGATGTTCAGGAGCAAGACCCCTGTCCCTTCTGCTCACGCGAAGGTGGAACCGCGCCCCGCTCCACGCCGTCCCTGCCGAGGACTCCCGCAGGGCGGGGCCCCGTCGCCCCGACTCCGCCTCCACCCCCGACACCCCGTGTAGGGCTGGTGCAGCCAGGTGCCCGTTGGAAGGTTCCAGAATGAAAGCCAAGCGAATGCAGATCCATGCTGCCTTTGATGGAGCTGGCGCGTGCAAACACCACGCAGCGAGGCTGCAAAGCATGCAGGTCGGATCCACGGCGGTCTTCCCTCCGCTCGTTGGGCCTCCGGACGGAATGAGCTTTAGCTTCGCTGACGGCCACACAGGCAGCCCGTCGTATTCGAAGAGCAGCTACTGCCCGGCCACGCGGCTCCCAGCACTCTGCAAGGTGCTAGTGAACCAGCGACCTGATGTCCAACCCCCTCTACCACTTCCCATCCAGCCGGCCGAGCCCCTCGGCGGTGAGGAACTGGCCCCCGCAGGGAAGCCTCGGTTGGGGGGTCTGAAAGGAATGGCTCCACCAAGCCCTGACCAGCACAGGGTCTGGGAACACCAGGTAGGGCAGGTTTCCTGTGTCTACTTAGCCAGGGCATCGTGCCCAGTGGCTTAAACCAACGCTAATCAAGGTGCTGCTGGAAGGAAATTGTCTAGATGTAGATAACATCTAGAATTCATCGACCTTAAATGAAAGCACTTATCCTTAAGAATGTGGGTGGGCCTCGTCTAATCAGTCAAAGGTCTAAGGAGCAAAAACTGAGCTTCTCCCCAAGGAAGAAGAAATTCTGCTCCAAGACGGCAGCAGCGGCAACTCCTGCCTGAGTTTTCAGGCCCCCAGCCTGCCCTGCACACCTCAGATGTGACCCACACGACCGCAAGAGCCAAGTCCTTAAAACAAACCTCTGCAGTGTCTAACCTACTGGTTGTTTTTCTGGAGAATTCGACTGACACACCAGGCCAGGGCCCACACTCAACTCCAGCAGAGACACACCGAGCTCTGGAAACAGTGGGCAGGAGCACTGTGTTTGTCTCCACTGCAGAGGATCCACACCTGCTCCCCTCCTGTCTTTCCAGAACATTCTGGGAGGTGGGCCACGATGACACTGGTGACCAGCTGACCTCTGTCTCATAGCTCAGTTCCCCAAAGCTCCTCCCTCCCTCCATCACACCAGGCCTGCCATTTTCCGTCAAAGAAGCGTATAGACCTTGATCAAAGGCAGATGGAGTCAGCCGTGCACGGTTCACGGACGGCACCCGCCCGATCCGGCACCGCGGGCTCCGAGAGAAAGACAAGGAGAATGACAGGACTGACGTCCCTCCACCGCCGACACACATCCCAGGGTGCTTCCACAGCTGGAGCTGCCTTTAAAAATTCTGTGATGGGAACTTTCTGAGCAAGCCTCGGAGTTTTCAGGGCCTAAGAGGTAGTGAAGTTTCCATGGTTCCCTCACAAGGAAACTGTCCAGTTCCTCCCCAAACGATCACGTTTCCCAGAGAAGAGACCCACCTTTGCACCTGACAGGAACTGCCAAAGGGCGGGCCCCAGTCGGCTGGGCTGGGGAAGGCCAGAGAAGATTCCTGGGAGCCCCGTCCTTCTCGGGGCCCCACCCCGCCGCCGGGCTCAGCGTTCCTGTCCCGAATCCCTGTGGGGAGCTCCTCAGGCTGGGAAGCCCGGGCCCGCCCCAAAGGAAATGGTGTCCACTTCTCCCACAAGACAGCAGGCTTCTTCTGTACGTGTCTTGTTACATTCAGGAATAGCACAGCGAGGTTCGGAGAAGGTTTGGTTTCCCCCACGCCATCCCCACCCCCTCGCTCGGGCTCCTTCGGAGGTTGCTAACTCCAGCCTGGCGATCCCCGGGCCTGGTCGCAGGCCAGGCTCTGGAAACACGGGCCAGGGCCCGGCTCGCTCTACTTCTTGCTGCCTGGAAGTTGTCTCCGTGCCCTTGGCCCGAAGTGTTCTCTCTCTCCCTCTCTCTCTTTCTCTGTCTCTCCCGTACACAACGTCCGTCAACACCATCTCTCTCTAACACACAAACGTGTGCGCACGCGTGCTGACGTAGTCCGTGCAGGTAGAAACCAGCCTCGGGAGAAGTGCTCATGGTCGGATGCCCGGTTACGAGCCATGGAAACATTCTATCAGACGGAAAGGTTTCCCTGTGACGCATTTACACGTGACCATCAGCTTGCCGGGCCAGGACCCCTCTAGCCTGCACCCTGTGACTGCGTCTTCTACTGAGGTCCTTTTGTCGTCATGGGAGGCTGGAAATTTCCGCCTCGCCAGGCCCACCTTGGCTCGAATTCCACTGAAAGGACCAGCATCGTAGCAAGATTCAGCAACAGAGCCCTCCTTCCCCTCTTCCCAGAAGTCGCTAGATGCACCGAGTGAACGGAGTCCTCGAAGCCGAGGACAACTCCGACACCCCCCCCCCCGTCTCCCTGTCTGGCACGCTGGCCTCATGGTGGGCACTCCCTCTACAGGACTGTGACTTGGCACTTTCATCAACTAGAGGTCAACGCAATGGTTTCCAGGGCTTATAAAACATGACAATTATAAAGAGTGCATTTAGCATTAAAATCTATGTGAGGCAAAAAGGGGCCTCTTATAGGTGCAACAGAGTGGAAAATGCGCCAGCTGTGGAATCAGACGCCCTCGGTTTGACTCTAGTCGCTCTAAGCCGTGACCTGCCGTTAGCCAGAAAATGCCTGAGCCTCAGTTTCCTCATCCATCAAGTGGGGACAAGCGTGCCTCACGAGGCCGCTGGGAGGAATTCGCAGCTCGCTGGACACAAGAGAGCTTTGTACCTACCAAAGCACCAGAAGACGGGAGCCGTTCTTAGGACTCTATGTCAGATTACGCAACATCTAAAAGAAATCATCCGCTCTTCATCCTGAGATTTTACGTTCTCTCCGAATATATATGCAGTAGTACATCACAAACGAAATAGACTTTATTTCCCAAAACTGCGTCTGATGAAACGCTTTTGAGGGTCAGGCACCCCGTTCCGAGCTCGACGACACATTCCATGTGACGGCGGCGTTATCGCGACAGAGTCAGGAAAGGGGAGACTTCACGCGTGCCGTAAGAAGGCGGGGGCGGGAGGCATGCGAACTAGACCCGTCGGCCGCGTCCTCTGGCTGGGACACACGCCGCACAGCCTGGCCACTAGCTGACACTCTCCCTCCGTGGAAACACACGGCCGCGTTATGTTCCGGGCAATAAAAGCCTCAGAGATGAATTCTGCCATATGTGGGCACAGCCCCCCTCCCACAGAGCCCCCACGCCTGGGAAACAGAATCGAGTATCCCAGCTTCAAAGGGAGCTCTCGGTACATATACTACCGGTTTTACAACCTCCCTCCTTCACGCAGACCGCTGGAGAACACGCTGTCTCGGTTCTGCCCCACGTTACCGCTCAGCGGCCCCTCCCGCGGCACCGGTCCTTGGAGAGGAGTAGCTCCCTTGCCTTTTCTGGGGAAAGGGGGGAAATAACTGAAGTCAGGGAGCAGAAGGGGCAGGGGTCTCCTTACCTTGAGCCGTTCACCTGGTTGGGGTTACACTCCATCTTGATGGTGACTCTGGCTGGAGGCTGAGACAGCCAGTCCTGCTGAGGGACGCGGGGGCTCATCTTGGATGTCTGTCCATAGTCGCCGGAGGAGGAGGCGGTCATGTCCGTCTTGGCCAGGTGTGGCGTCCCGTAGGCACACTCAAACAACGACTGGTCCTCGCTCACCACCGACAGCGCTTCCTGAATGCCCAAAGAAACACACGTTCAGGACACGCCGAAGGACAGCCACCCTTCGAAGAGCGGCTGGCTTGTGAGTCATTGCTAACCAGGATCACGTTTTAGGTAGTGGTCGCGGTTTCCCTTTCTACCTTTGAGGAGAGAAAAGGAGCCGGTTTTCTTCCCTCCGGGCCGTTAACACTAGGGACCGGCCGGCCCAGAGAAACTTCCCCGCGGCTCTCCCAGCATCCCCGGCCTGACTGCCGCGGTGCAGATAATACCCACTTTAATCTCGACTCGAGGAAGTTGAATTTCAAAGGTCTTCGGAGACATCCAATTGCACGTGTCATTATTTGACAAATGCAATGTATAATTCAAGCAGACAGGGTACGGAGTGGTCATGGAGATTAAACCGAGAAATGTGGCGGAGAACACCTACGCATCTGGCGAAATCGCCGCATTCCCAGGAGCTTTTCAAGAGGAGGCACTTGGGAGAAGAGGAAGGGGAAGTGGGGCACCCACGGACGGACGGATGGACACAGGTTCGGACTTTTCCACTGCGAGGTTGTTAGCTGCGAGAGAGTTTCGAGGGGCGCTTCCGTGAGGGCCAACATGTGGATGATAAATGAAGGGGGGGGGGGAGGGAGGGAAGGCTCTGAATTATCCAGATGCCTCCAAATCCCCGGATGTTTAAAATAGCTAGGATCCCTGACGAGTTCTTTTTCTCCCTTATGTTCTATTAACATCTTTGGTCCTTTGCGTGATTCGGCGCAAAGAAATAGAAAACATTCGGCATTGTTGGATCGTTCTTGTGGGGCTTTAGGTCAGTGGCTGGCCTATGGCTACGCGTATGTTCTACTCGCCAGATCGGCAAAGGCAAATCAGATCTGGGAATTCCAGCTGCTTGAATGACACACCGTGCTGCGGAAGGAATCGTGGGACAGCCTAAGTTTGGTTTCTCGAACAGAACAAGAAACGCACGTGACATAGCTCATTTTTATCTCAGTCCTTAGGCATCCACAGTTATTGCCATCACCTGGTGAGAAGAAATGCGGTTTAAAGAGAAAATGGAAATTTTAGGGGCGCCCGGGGGCTCAGTCGGTGAAGCGTCCGACTTCAGCTCAGGTCACGATCTCACGGTTTATGAGCTCGAGCCCCAAGTCGGACTCTGTGCTGTCAGCGCAGAACCCACTTTGGATCCTCTGTCCCCCACTCTGTGTCTGCCCCTCTCCCCACTCTGGAGAGTGCTCTCTTTCTCTCTCTCTGTCTCTCTCTTTCTTTCAAAAAAGAAAGAAAAGAAAGAAACATTTTTCAAAAATGGAAATTTTGGTACCTGGGGGGCAGTGGAGACCTTCAGTCCAAACCGCTCATCCCCAAATGAGGGGATCTGAGGTCCAGAAAAGTCCCGAACTCACCCTGAAGGGAGCTGCGGACGCAGGGACAGATGGGACTTGTGTTTCACTGTCCACTCCCTCAGCCTACGACGATGCCTTTCGTACATTTCTGGGCTTGGGGTACTGTTTACATTAGCACTCCCTTCTTCTTCGAGTTGGTATTTCCGTAAATAAGGATGCTCCCTATTAGTCACAGAGTCGCACGAGGCAGCCTTTGGAGGTCCAGACCTTGCTCCTGGCAGAGGTATCGGGATTCGTAGAGAACACGTGTAATTTCACAAAGCCCCCCTCCACACCCGGTGTGTACTCTGCCACCCGAGGCCTCACCTCACAAGCACATGAACTTCGCTGCCCGACAGCCCTGTGCTCTGAATCGGCAGCAGGAAGAGCCAGCACCGGCAGCCACCAGCTCAGCGCTCCGGCCGGGAGAGCGGCGGCCGGGTGCCCGTGCGCATACACGCCCCGCCGCCCCCGACTTCTTAAAATTCCCTAGAATCACAGCTCGGGCCACTTGGGGCAAGAGTCGACGGGCGGTGGAAACGGTAACGCAAAACGTACACAAGGACAGCTTGCACCCGCCAGACAGACACGATCGGACACGGAGAAGGAACGACAACCACAGCAAAAAGTACGGCATCTCAAACCCA
The DNA here is from genome assembly GCA_030068075.1 of Paguma larvata. Classification (NCBI taxonomy): domain Eukaryota; kingdom Metazoa; phylum Chordata; class Mammalia; order Carnivora; family Viverridae; genus Paguma; species Paguma larvata. The sequence goes on from CM057824.1 coordinate 145,818,029, forward strand.
CAGCAAAATCAAACACATGGACGACAGACAGCGGCGAAGCGAGGCGGCGGCTCCGAAGCTCTGGGCACAGGAGGCATCAGGGGGATCCGAATTCCACGGCTGTCTCTTCCGGCCACCGGGGGAGTAACGGCATCTGAGGGCTCTAAACTCTCAGTCCTCGGCACCAGGGACTCGGCACAGTGGTGCTACTTAAAAAAGACGTACATCATAGCTTCTTACACAATTTTTGCAACCCTGAGTCTCCCTTCCCGTAGCAGCACTTGGACAGAGAGGGTGCCCACGGTCAGAACAGGCAACGGGGCCGACGCCTGCCCCCCTCTCCCGCCTGGTCCCACAGACAAGGCCCAGTTTGGAGACAGGCTAACACAGCAGGCAAGCTCAGCGCCGGCCCCCCCCCCCCCCCGGCGAAGAGACACACGAATACACGTGTGATTTGCAACAAAACTTGGCAGAAACAGGTGAGGGAGGAGGGACGCGCGGGCTAGGTTTTAAATTATGAGTGAAAAAGAAAACCGGTCCTCCCGAGAAAAAGAGTCCCAACGTCAAAATAGGAGTATGCCTCGGAGGTAGAATAGGGGAGTCCTGCCAGCACTTCCAGGGACCAAGTAAATGTAGCGGAAGATTGTAAAAAGCGGACCGAAAGAGCGGAACTAAGACAAGGCTCCAGCGTGTGTCTGGAGAGGCGGGAACCCATTCTCAACATCTGGCAAAGCACTATTTCAGCACATGGTTTTCTAAAGAAAGAAATCAAAGTTAATTGAGATCGATTTAGGGGGAAAAAAAAACTTACAAAAGCCAAAGATAAGGGAGACACACATCTTTTCTTCACATCTTAGAACCCTCCTCCGAGTTCACATCGCATAAAAAATGACAAAGGTGGTGTCGTTCAGAATATCAAAGGCTGCTTTTGTTCGCTAGAGGAGAAAGAGCCCCAAAGTGAGGGAGGTTCTCGAGAGACAATTCAAGAAGGGTGAAATCGAAGTCACATTCTGGGAAGACAGAGCAGTAAAAAAGCAAGCCCCTACGCAGTTATAACCGGCCCAAGACTGCCAAACACCTAGAGTTACAGACAGGTCAGGAAAAGGAAACGAACCAAATCCATCTCTTTTCCGGTCTCTTGGTCTCTCTGTCTCTGTCTCTCTCACATACGCACATGCACAGTTGCCCATGTAGCACATTTTACAACAGGAGAGGGAAAAGCAGCCCAGGGTGACTGTCGGAGACTTTCTTCAACCAGGATCATTGCTAAAAGTCTCTGCTGCTCTTTAGAAGAAGAAAACAAGCAGGAGACGCCACAGGCCAGCAGGGTTTGCCCGTCCATCCCCCCGACTCAGCTCCATCATCCCTTTCGGCTCCCTGGGAGTGACAGAGGCTGAGGCGGAGGACTCGCCCCCTCCCCCCTCGGCGGCTCTGGGACTTCAAAGTGGGAGAGGATCTCTGCCCGGCCCGGAATTGAAACCAGAACGGAGCTCTGAACACGGGCTGGCGACCAGAGCGCGAGTCCCTCGACTCCACTCGGCCCGGGGCCTCTCTGGCCTCGGCTGCTGCCGCCCCGGCTCCCCTCCTGGTCCGCGGCCACCTCACCTGCCTCCCTGCATGCAGGGTCAGCGGACGCCTTAGTTACCACCCATAGACTATGCTCTCAGCGCCTTCGGCCGGCCGCAGGACGTGGGAACTGCTGGGGTTGCCTTATAACAGAGAACTCCAAAAAAAAATTAAAAAAATAAAAAAGTCAAAACCTGGCAGAAACATCGCATAATAATTTAATATGCCGGCCTCTATGTTTCTATAAAAAGACCTGAACTTTAGATTGGTGTGTGCTAGCGTGTGGGGGTGTTTTCTCCGTAGCTGCAGGGAAGCTGGGATATTCCGATGTGGCAAGTGGCACGCTACCAACCTCGTTTTTGAGGAACGTAGGAGACACACATCAATTCGAAGCAAACTGCCCCCAAATCAGAGGCAGCGCTGCGTCCGTACTGCGGGGTTTATTTCCTGCGATTGTGCTCAAGGCGCCCGTAACACGCGAGGGCCATTCTTTTGGAGCTTGGTCAGGGGATAACAGTTGACTGATAGTTGCAGAAACTGGGGAGTTCTCCCCCCGGGTGATATTTCATAGTGTGACACTAAAATTTGATTTATTTTCTTAAAGAAATTTTTTTTAATGTTTATGAATTTTTGAGAGAAAGAGAGAGAGAGACAGAGCATGAACAGGGGAGGGGCAGAGAGAATTAGAAGCAGGCTCCAGGCTCTGAGCCGTTGGCACAGAGCCCGACGCGGGGCTCGAACCCACGGACCACGAGATCACGACCTGAGCCGAAGTCGGATGCTTGACCTATCAAGCCACCCAGGCGCCCCACGATTTATTTTCAAGTAACTAGATTTGGGTACAGGAAAGGATCCAAATGCTTACATTCAAAAGATAATAATAAAAAGTGGAATTCACTTTGTAAGCACACTGACATTTCCAGCAAAAGATGTCCGGGATCCTGAAACAGATGAATGAATTCCTTTCGATACCAGATGAATATTCTGAGGGGCTCCTACATTTCAAGGAAAAGAACTAGAAAACAAGGGTCTAGGCTCCTGTTTGCTTCTAATTTCGTGACCCCCGATGGTTAACCGTACTATATTGTTCACCCGGAGAACCCAACATACTTAGATTTTCATGAAATCTGGGTTTGACACAGAAGCGAGTCGCAGCGTGATCAGCCCTCCTTCGTAACGGAAGCCAAGTGAGACAGAGAGACAAGTCCTTACGTGGTTTTCAAAAACTTGAGAAACATCCAGAACTCAGTGGCCACGGAACCAGATCCCCAAACCCATCTCTCTCCAGCTTCCTCAAGGGCCGTGTGCCTCCAGTAGTTAGGAAAAAACAGGGGGGGAAGTAAGTGGAACCAGCACGCTAAATAAGATCATGGTTGTGCTTTGGAGAACATTCTTCAAGAAGTTCTTGCTGTCACAACACAGCGTCCGTTCCAGGAAGCCAGTGTCAGCTGAAATCAGGAGCCGGGTGTCTCCACTGGAGTCCCCAGCCCATTACGCCCCCCACACAAAACTCTTCCTTCAATGCCTCCCACACAGAGCCAAGCAGAATTTGGCACATCTCATAGCTCCACACCCTGCAAAGAGTAAGGTATCTTTGAGCCACTTTCTCTGGATTCGGATCTCCGATCCGCCGTGGAACAACCAGGCTGCCCTGTGAATGAAGCGCTTGGAGGGCACATCCTTTTAAATCCTATGCTCCTGACTCCGCCATTTTTCACATTTTCCCTGCTCTGAAATCTGGACGCGTCTGACAGTCAACGGCATGCCATTGGCTTGCTTACTGCCAGCATGTCTTCCTCCTTGGTGGCAGATGAAATAACGGTTCGTTTTATAACCCGTGGCATCTTAAATGTAAAAAATATGGTCATTCAGTTCCGACCGCAGCCCCGTGAGGTCAACACCATTTGTGCTAGGTGGTCCTAACTCTTACTGTGCTGAGAAACCAGGCCAGAGAAGAAGAGTGATGTCGGTAAGGAGGACCAGGTAGAGGCAGGATCCGGGGCTCTGGGAAGAATCCTTCCCCCGGGGCTGCACCCTCACCACTGCCCAGATGTTACGAGAAGGAAGGAAGGTTGGGCTAATGGGAGATTCACGTGCAGAGTGTGTCCCCACCCAGTCTTGTCATGGCCATGGAAAGAGCAGAGCTGTCATCACAGTAAGAGTTGGGACCACCTAGAAAGAGAGGTGGTAGAGGGACTCAGTGAAGAAATAAATGCCCAGAATCCCATGATTTAGGATGGAATTAAAGTATCAGGAGAGGAAAAGCACCCTCTAAATACAACAGGCTCTCCCGTGAGCTTAAAAGCTATGCAGCAACAGGTTCCAGATGCATTTCAGTATTTCTTTTTGTTACTGTTAATGTTTATTTTTGAGAGAGAGAGAGAGAGAGAGAGAGAGAGAGAGAGAGAGAGAGAGAGAGAACATGAATGGGAAAGGGGCAGAGAGAGACACAAACACAAAATATGAAGCAGGCTCCAGGCTCCGATCTGTCAGCACAGAGCCCAACGTGGGGCACCAACTGGCGAACCACGAGATCATGACCGGAACCAAAATCGGACACTTAACCAACTGAGCCACCCAGGGTCCCCATTTCAGTATTTCATACATACTCAATGAAGCTGTTGTTTTCTTTGGTTATTCAGATTATTCAGACTCAGACCGATGGCCATGTATCAGGATGCGTTCATCCTGGGTGGATGCCTGACTTCTCGTAGTGAATAAGACACATGAAAAATAGGGCAGGTAGGAACTCCATTTATAAATGTGCTACAGCGAGTACCACATGGTGGCCTTATATGGGTGTCTGCAGACCTACTGGTATTGGAAAACTATTTATTAGGTTGTCTCGAGCCCCACTGTTTATAGCTTCCATTCAAGGCAGGCCTCATGCCATAGATGCTTCTGGAAAGTCACCTCCTACTCACATCTTGGAGAGAAAAAAGCCACAGTGCACCTAGGGGAGACCTCCATCACCACCCCCCACCACAATTCACCCAACAACCCCACACCAGTTGCTCAGGAGGTCTTATTCTGAACACGCGTGTTTCTGCATTCAGATACAACCAGCATCTCATGTCCTAAGAAACTTCATCTGACCAGTGTGTCTTTTCGTCATGACACACACAAAAAAACCAAACATTAAGTTACAGATGACTCGTCAAGCTGGGGGCGAATCGCTGTTGCCTTTTCTTGATATTCTTCTTAACTCTTCAGTGCAGGAAACATTAAAATCATATATTAAATGCAGCATCTAGCTCTGGGTCACGTTTTTCTCATTTAACACATTGCTCTTTTAGTCCTTCAAAAAATATTAAGAAAATCTTGGATTAAACTCAAAGGAAAAATGCACATAGGCAAATGAAGTCCACGTAGAGAGGGTATTTCTCCAATATGCCGTTGTTTCAGTATCAGAGAAGTTGACAACGTGCAATGCCAGCTCAAGACACAGGACGGGTGTGGAGACAGGGAGATACATCCAGATGTGCGTATATATGCCAACACACAGATGCACCCACCTGTCTGTCTACAATCCATCCATCCATCCATCCATCCATCCATCCATCTGTCCATCCCTGTCCATCTGTCCATCCATCCATTCATCCACCCATCCACCCATCTACCTATCCATCCATCCATCCATCCATCCATCTGTCCATCCCTGTCCATCTGTCCATCCATCCATTCATCCACCCATCCACCTACCTCATCCATCCATCCATCCATCCATCCATCACCTATCATTATTTTTATTCATAGGGTGCTTGAGAATATTCCTCACCTCTCAGCAGACTCATGGGGCAGATGTTGGCTTAGATGACACAGAAAACCAGAACTCTCTCCTCTCCGTCCTTCCTCATTCCTTCCTTTCTCAACCAGAAGGCATTTGCCTCCATTCAGCATATCCCTTCAGAAAACACAGAGCCAGAGACGGCTCCCTCAGGACCTCCTGCAGAATCTCCCTGCTCTGAACTCACCGGATGTCTCGCTGGCTCTGGGCAGGTCTAGGTGGCCTCCGGAATTCTCCTTGCTCACATATACGTCTCTCCCAGCTCCCGCATTTACTTAAATACAAGCGTTTTCAGGGCAGGATCATTTATGCATTTGTTACTAGCCTCGAAAGAGCTTCTTAACATCACATGTTTGCTGATGTTCTTATTAACTATTAAAGTCATGAAATCAGGGCGCCTGGGTGGCTCAGTCCAGTGAGCGTCCGACTTTGGCTCAGATTGTGATCTTAACAGTTCGTGAGTTCAAGCCCCACGTCGGGCTCTGTGTTGACAGCTTGGAGCCTGGAGCCTGCTTCGGATTCTATGTCTCCCTCTCTCTCTGCCCTTCCCCTGCTCCTGCTCTGTCTCTCCCTCAAAATTAAATAAAAATTTAAAAAAAATTAAGTCATGAAATTATATTACAGCCCCATCATAATGCAGTAAGTGGGGTCCAAAAACTTCTATCCCATCGCAATGAGGGATCCACGCTTGTGACTCAATGGATTTTGCAGCCAATGACCAGGAATCCAGAGGCTAACTGTCCCTGACAACACATCTGTAGTCACCCTCGGGGAGCATGTGACCGCAGGGTCTTGTTATAAATCTGCGGAGGCATAAACTGGGGACTCTATGTAGCTAGGACCATACAAATAAAATAAGGCTTACTGGAAAAATGAAATCTCCAAAGCAACGGAGAAGCATTCATTGCAGAGCGGAAATCCTAGAAATATTCTGGAAGACTAGAGCTTCAGAGAAAAATGTCAAAGAAAGAAGAGTTAGGTCTCACACAATGAAAACTAGATTTCAGTGAATGTTGGGGAACTAGAAACCCAGCACATATAATTTTAAAACGGCTGCTGGGGGCGCCTGGGTGGCTCAGTCGGTTAATGCCGGACTTTAGCTCAGGTCATGATCTTGAGGTTTGTGTGTTCAAGCCCCGCGTCGGGCTCTGTGCTGACAGGTCAGAGCCTGGAGCCTGCTTCAGATTCTGTGTGTGTGTCTCTCTCTCTTTTTGACTCTCCCCCTGCTCATGCTCTCTCTTTCTCTCTCTTCAAAAAAAGAAAAAAGAAAAAAAAAAGACTTCTGTTGCCTCACGCAGGGTTGTGCAGGATGCCCTTTGAAACACTGAGAAGAACTGCAGGAGACTGTTTCTCCCAGCAATGGAAGGGTGAAGGGTGCATGGTTTCAGACGTGCCGGAGCACGTCCTAGAGACCCAGCATGCAGCAGAGGGCTGGAGTTAACTGCAGTGTGTCGTCAACCTAAACATTTGCAAAGAGGGTGCATCTTACGTTATGAGTTCTTATCACAAAAGTAAAGAGGGAGGAAGGAAACTTTTTGGGGTGATGGATATGTTTATGGCATAGATTGTGGTGGTGGTTTCATTGGTGGATTCTCTTCTCAGACTCATTAAGTTGTATACATTAAATATGTATGGCTTTTTGTGTGTCAGTCAAGCCTCAATAAAAAGGTTAATGAAAAAAAAAAGGAACAATGTGTAAGTGATGTTAATAGCTTCTTTGTTCTCCGACAAAGAAATGTATTTTTTCCCATAGCCTTCTTTCCTTCTTTAGAGATGAACTAAAAGTGTAAAAACATGTGTGGAAACATCCTGTTTATAAGTTTTAGGTTGGAGGGAATGCAAAGATTACCTCACTGCCCCCGAAGACCCTCTGGCACCCCCTGAGTTTGCGTGGGGCTGGCGTTCAATGTTCCTTTTTGCTTTTCTAATCGCTGCCGTCACCTAACACTCCGAGACTATTCGTCCAAAACCTTCATCTTATTTTTATCTAGTTTTATTTTTCGGTAATTCATTGGAGATGAAAAGATTATTTCTTTCAGTTTTTAAAACCAAATTCAGGATCGACAAGGCGATCCGCCCACAGTGTAAGAAACGACAGGGTGGAGCCCAGCAGCACCGCATCCAGGGTCCGAAGACTTGAGTTTGAGGCCAGATGCTGCCATTGCCTTTTCTGCCACCTTAAGAACTTCGGGAACCACTTCCTGCTCCAACTCCTACAAGGAGCTTGCTGAGAGCTTGTTAGAGACACGGATTCTGGTCCCCAGCCCTGCTAATAATCAGAGTCCACTCTACAACAATATCCCCCGTGGTCCAGGCACACTGCATCCTTACATAGGCAAGTTCAAACGGAGCTGCCTTACCCTTGGTGAAGTCTCAATTTTTTTTTCAACTGTAAAGACGGCATTGATCCCAGCTGCCCAGCTTCCAACCAGGGATGTTAACTGGACCCAATGAGCGAGCATATGTAAAAGATTTTGTAAACTTTCCTATTATATTTCAATGATTATCACATTACGGAAAGTTGATGTGACTGACCCAAGTGTTCCGCGTGGCACAACCAGTGACCCGTTCCTAGCCCTGTCGTTCTAACAAGCCAGACGCCAGAAAAGTATAAGGTCTCTTATGTGCAACTGGTCACTTCTCTTTGTAAGAACTACCTTCGAAAGCCACGTACCTTTATCTAACAGTGGGGAGAGCATAAGTTAACACCTCTTCTTTTGCCGTTAAGAGGACATTAGTCACGTTAGCCCCATGTGATTTAACCTTTTTGGTCCCTGATCAGTTCTTGTAGACTTTTCGGTTGCAGTTCCACATTAGTTTGTTTGATATCGATTAAACCTAAGCCTCATGCGAGAGGGGATCTGGATCCTCTGGTCAAAATTGTAGCCTCAAGTTCTGGCACATTCCTTGGCACACTGTTGGCATTCTTTATATGATGAGTAAATGAATGGATGGGTGGATGGATGAATAGATAAATGCATGGATGGGTGGGTGGGTGGATGGATGGATGGATGAATGGATGGATGGATGGATGGATGGATGGGTAGATGGATGGATGGATGGACAGACTGATGGATTGATGAATGGACATACCATGTTCTTATGTAATCCGTATTTCTTTCCACAAAATAGCCCATGGCACACAACCGATATTCCTCAAACTCCCAAAAAGGTCTTCTCTTCTGGGATGGTGGATCCCTGATGCTTTTTATTTTAAGTTTCCCTAAAACCTCATGAGTTTTTAACAAACGTGTACAAGGATATGTTTCTACAGCAGCTTTGCTAAGAAACTCATGGGAGTATGCTATCCTTCTGATTTTTGACGCTTACTTGCCCAGCTTGGTGACTCAGGTTCCAGGAGGCCCAGAGGATCATCAGAACAGAACCCCAGGCCCACAGGGCGACAGAGTCTTTCACGTTTTTCCTCCGTTGGAACTGTCTTTTTCCGAACACCAAGGGAGGGATGGTACACCATCCCTCTCATCTGCAGGAGGAGCCCCACGAGACACAGGCAGCCCTCTGCCTGGCCTTTACCAAACACACATGCGTCCACTAAAAATACAGTGCAGCACACATCTGGGATGTGTCTCCTCTGTGAATCTCTGACACATGGATTCATTGTTTTCGATAAAATTCCAAGAATTCTATTCATGAGAAAGTTCTGGCACAATGGAAAACCTTGGCAAGCACAAGATAGGAACAGCAGATGTCCTGGCCTCCACCCACAGTGCTGCTGCCACTGGCTCAGCTCCTTTCCATTGGGCTTCTCTCGTGCCTGCAAACTTCCAATTCAAGCCTCTCTCTAAAAGGAGCACGAGAGCAGCCTCACATTCAAAACAAAATTGATGGGGCGCCTGGGGGGCTCAGTCAGTGGTGCAACCCACTCTGGATTTTGGCTCAGGTCATGACCCCAGGGTCATGGGATCAAATCCATGCTCAGCGAGGAGCCTGCTTAAGAGTCTCTCTCCCCGTCTCTCTCTTTCTCTCTCTCCTTCTGTCCCTCTCCCCCACTCACACTCTTTCTCTAAAATAAAAAATAAATAAATAAAAATAAAGTTGATGCAGTTCCTTCCGAATGCGTGAGGGCAGATTCGACACACAAGTGCCCGCCGGGGCACGTGGGGCTTTAACCGAGCAGCAAGAATGCAGGGTCCCTCGTTCCAGATGTAGCCGCCCACTCAGTGCAGCCACTCGGTGGCCCGGCCGTGGGGCTGCCACTCCTGAGCTCGGAAATGAGGGTCTGCTCTTCCGCTGTTTCCTAAGGTCCCTTCTTGTACCCACATAAAATCTATTTTCTTTAACCAGGGACCATCTCTCCCTGCCGCGGCCAAATTGCAAGCCATGCAATTCAGCTTCTCTGTCCGAGACCACCTTCTCTGTCTCTGAGCAGATGTCGGGTGGGGGAGGGTTGGTGGAGTCTCCTCTAGGCACATCTAGTCTCCCGCCTGTGCAGTTGCCAAAAAGTTTTTACAAGTTCAAGTTAGAGGTTAGCAATAGGCTCCGTCCACACGGCCCCAGATTTTAACTGCCCGTGTCCCACGAGCATCATCCTTGCTCACCGTGAGAAGGTAGGCGAGACCTTGGGAACTCATGTCACGTCCTCAGGTGTGGGTAGGACCGAATGTCTTGCATGGCAACTCTAGGGCTGTTTGGCACATCAATCACACCACTCATCATGAAGTACGGTTTTACTAACCAAAGTCTTACAGAAGCCAGGACGATCGGGTGGGGAAGTTGAGCACGCGGACGAAGCCCCCACTACTCACAAGGTCCAAAGACCTCCTTCCTTCCCTTTCTATCTGCATCCCCAAATAATTGTTGGTACTGACTGCGTATTGTATAGAGCAGATCCGAACGTGGGCACTTTCTCCTTCTTAGACACCGACTCCCACTGTGGAAAGAGCCAAGTGCTCCCCCACCGAGAGGGTCTCATCCCTGCCAAACTCCTGCCTCGGTGCTGTGAGTCATGATGCCTCCCTTCCCGGGGCCAGGAGGCTAAGCCGGTGCTCTGCAGAGATTTCCAGTACATAAATCTGCCCTGATTTCAGCACAGGAAGGAGACCGAGGAGCCAAGGCATCACAACCTTTGTTCACGCTCTGGGCTGACCTCATTCTTCTCCCATGATGTAGTACAGAGCCCCAGGGAGCGCCCTGTCCTCGGAACACTTTTCCCGCACCGACGAGACTGGCTGCCAACGAGACTTGGTTTTTACGACTCTGGGAGCGTTGATCTCAAAACCTAATACATTTGAATTATTAATGGTAAACTCGCCCAACAATTTCAAACACATACATATATCATCCCCAACGGGGCTCTCTTGGAGTCTCCCCCGCATCCCTCTGTAAATTGGTCTACACTGGGAGTCAGAATCGCTCTAACTCTGTAGATCCATTCATACCCAAACCAGTCTAACTTGCAGAACAGCAGGTGGCCTGAAAATTGTCATGAGGCCTACACAAGGGTCTAAACCTCGGTTTCTGGATGGGCTCCTTATTTGGAACCTCTTTACTCAGTGCCCTGAATCCTTGCGGAGGAAGCAGAACCCCTGATGTCCATGGGTACCCACGGAAAGAAAAGAGGAAGCAAAAGAGGCAGCTTCTAGGACTCAGGGCTGTGGGCCCCGTTGTACAGGCCCATGCCGAACACAAACACGCCTGCTGGATGGGTGAGAGGTGGGCACCTGCCTGCCAAGCCCTGCGGCCGGTGCAGAGCTAGCTCCCTTCGGAGGAGTGGGGTTTTATGTTACTCATCCACTTATCTTGCATAATGAGTCTTTGTGTGCATCACCTGTGGCTCTGTCTACTTAGAAAGAACAACCGACCTCGGCCAAAACATGACTTGCCTTCCCTGTCTTCTAACCTGGTAGATTGCGTGGATCACTACTGCAAGCATAGGCGCACTTTAAATTAATTTAAAAATTAAAACGAGGGATACAGAGCCGTGTAACTGGAAGTCACAAAGCCATTTCCGCCCCTGTCCCATCCTAAGCCATGAGCTCCTGGTCCAAAACCGAGCAGACAGGCCTCCCTCTAACGTCCCGGTCAAGCGGGGGGCCAGACAGACTCCCATGGGCCCAGTCATCCGAGGCTGGGCTGTTACTCACGCATCTGACGCTGATGCAGAATCGACACAATCACAACGCACTCCCACAGAACCCATCCTTGCACGCGGGGCTCGCTACCGTCCGCTGGATTTTCACTCGTGTTAATGTCACTACCCTCCATCTTTGCTTCCACACAAAAGAGCATCTGCGTGTCAGCGGGTGGGGGTGACAAACACAGCTATACCTAATTAAATACTTGGTAGCTCCTTAAGGTAGTCCCACCTCCTGCTGGCTCTTCACACCTTGCTGTGTGGTTAGACACTGCCCTAAGGGCAAGGTGCTCTTGGTAGCGCCTTCAAATCTACACTTTCCGCATTCTCTCTTTTACCCACTCAAGTGCAGGCAAGAGGCAATCTTTAAAATTCAAAATAAATAAATGCGTACTTTGTAGAGTGAATGAGAACCTTGCTTTTCAAAGACCGATGCTGAGATCATTAGCAGCGTCACCGGGGACCCTGTCATAGATACCAAATCGCAGACCCTGCCCCAGAGCTATGGAGTCTGAATCCCGATGGACAAGACTGCTAAGGTGGACTACGTGCACAAGAAGCTTGAGGTAAAATGTGGTGAGGGGTCTGAAAAGAAGGAAAAGGCAGAGTCGAGTGAGGAGGGCCAGGAGGAGAGGGGCAGACTGCTGTTTTTATTGTAGAGGGGCCAGCGAGGTCCTCACGGGGGAGACGAGGAAATGAGAGAGCGATCCCGATGGACTCCTGGGGAATGAGCCTCCCGGGCCACTGAGGCAGCAAAGCCAAGGAGAGAGGCGGGCATCCCGGTTTGAGGTGGGACACTGGGGTCAGAAGCAGCCAGGGAGGAAGCACTGTCACTGGGTCACTGGACAGGAGGGAGTGAGGCCATGAGTTCTGGCTGAGGAGGGGCAGAGCCGTGGGCAGGACCTGGTCTCCTGGGAGTGAAGGGGACCAACCCCACTAGCTGCCTTCCTTCCTGAGAGGCACTAATATTTTTCACCTTGTAAGGGTTCTGCAAGGAATGTTCTTTCTCTCTTGTAAGTTTTATTATTTTCAAAACTAAATGAGATTCGAATGCACATATTATGCATGCCGTGCCTACACCAAGAGCCATGCCTAATAAGGCATTAGAGCTACCTTTGGTCACGTGCACAATGGAACTTCATTTATCATCAAACACAGAAGCTTTGGGAGCTCAGGATACCCGCTTTTCATTCAGAGAGCCTGAACCTGGCCGTGACCATTTTCGAGTGATTCTGCACATACAAGAAATATCTCATTGAGGTCTTCCGCATGCATCTCGGCCACCCCTGAAAAGGGCAGCACTCAGGGAAACCAACCACAGGCGATCAAAATGAACAACAAAGGAATCCCTGGGGGCTCAATCGGTTAAGCACCTGACTTCAGCTCAGGTCACGATCTCGCGGTTCATGGTTCGAGCCCCGCATCAGACTCTGTGCTGACAGCTCAGAGCCTGGAGCCTGCTTCAGATTCTGTGTCTCCCTCTCTCTCTGCCTCTCCCCCGCTCACACTCTGTCTCTCAAGAATAAATAAACATTAGAAAATAAAAGTGCCACAGACTGGGCTGCTTAAGCAACAGTAATTTATACTCTCACAGCTCTGGAGGCTGCACGTTCAAATTCAAAGTGTCAGCAGGGTGGATTCCTTCCCAGGGCTGTGAGGGACGGCTCCGCTCCAGGCCTCACGCCTTGGCTTGCAGATGGCTGTCTTCTCCCAGTGGCTTCACAGAGCGTATGCATGTCCATGTCTTGGACAAGTTTTCCCTTTTTCTAAGGACATCGGCCATATTGGACGAGGGCTGCCCTGATGACTTTGTCTTTACTTGAAAACCACTGTGAAGACGGGCTCTCTGAGTAAGCTCACATTCTGAGGTTATGGGGATTAGGACTCTAATATATGAATATGGGGGCACAATTCAGCCTGTAAGAGTCTGTAAGCTCTCAGAGAGCAGAGAAATGTGTCCACTTCATTCACTGCTGTGCACCCCCATCCCCGCCCCACCTAGCACAGTGTGAGGTACCAGACTAAGTGGCATAGGTCAGTAGTTCTCAAAGTGTGTTCCAGGAACCTCCTGGGGTCCCAAGACCCTTCCAGGCAGTCTGCTGGTCCATGCTATTTTCATAATATACTAAGATGTTATCTGCCTTTTCCACTCTGAGCCTCTCACCAGACTGCAGTGACATTTTCCAGAGGCGATAGGACGTGTGATATCACAGCAGACCGAACCCAGAAGCAGACTCGAGAATCCAACTGTCTTCTATTAAGCCAGATATTAAAGAGATTTGCAAAAATACAGCACAATGCCACTCTATTTTGGAAAATACAGTTGTTTTTCATAGAAATGTATTCTCTACAGTAACATACGATTATTACCATTATTTTAAAACGAATTCATAACTGAATGTTTCAAAAAATCTTAGTTTTTATTTTTCATTTAGTAAATGTCAGTAGATATAACCCATGGGAACAATGACTTCTTAGCATCTTCAATCATTTTTTTAAATATTTATTTTTGAGAGAGGAGAGACAGAGCACGAGTGAGGGAGGGGCAGAGAGAGAGGGAGACACAGGATCCAAAGCCAAACTGTCAGCACAGAGCCTGATGTGGGGTTCAAACTCACGAACCGCAAGATCATGACCTGAGCCAAAGTTAGACACTTAACTGACTGAGGCGCCCAGGGGTCCCTTCAATCATTTGTAACAGCCTAAAGGAGTCCCGAAGCCAAAATTTGGGGACCACTGTTGCAGGGGTTTAAGTGGGTGGGGACACGGTCTATCTTCTCCGAAGTAACCCACAGTCTTATGGCAACAATGCACTTTACAAAGAACATATTTTTAGTAGCTAAATGCTATGAAAAACAAAGTCTGTTGGCCATTCCTGTTAGCTGACAGCAGAGAGTTCTCATTTAAAAAAAAAAAAAAAAAAAAAAAAAAAAAAAAAGCCAATCTTGAGTCTTCCAAGATAACACTTAGTGGTGTGTTAAATTTGGAACATAACACACTTAAAAAAAAACAAGAGTCCGGGGACTGGCATTTCCATGCGTCTCGGCCGCTGAGTGCTGGTCCCCAGACTCCCTGACACTGGGCAGCATCTCTGAAAGATGCAGCCTGCCCAGTTCCTGCCAGCTACAAACTACCTACCAACACCTGTTTCCAGCGGAGACTTCTGGAAAGCACTGTGTGTTTTGGCGAAATGGGAGGAGGTCTGTTGAAGGCCGCAGACCAGCAGGAAATGAGCAGAGACTGTAGACCACCTACCCGCTGCCAAGCTGGCTGTGGTTCTGGAGCAGAGCCAGCTCGAGAAAGTGGTCCTTGGGGCCGAGCACAGATGCTCTGCCCATCTCCCAGTGTGTCCGTCTTGGTTCACCTGGCGCATCTCCAGACCGGGCAGTGGCACTCTCCACGAATGCTAAGGACCACTCTTGTTTGGTTTTTTAATGACCAGGATATTTTAAGTTTTAAACTCATCTCTTCAATGCCTGGACATTGGAAGACCCTCCCTGTTTATTTCCTTGCTGAACATTGCATGTGAATCATTTTAAAAAAGATTCTTGGGGCGCCTGGGTAGCTCAGTGGGTCAAGCATCTGGGTCTTGATTTTGGCTTAGGCCACGATCTCATGGTTCATGAGATCAAGCCTCCCGCGGGCCTGTGGGCTCACAGTGCAGAGCCTGCTTCAAATTCTCTGTCTCCCTCTCTCTCTTCCCTTCCCCCATGTTCTGTCTCTCCAAATAAATAAATTCTAAAAAAAAAAGAAAAAAGAAAAAAAAAACCAGATTCTCAAAGGCATTCATTCAACTCAAATAACCAGCAGTTGGGCACCCACAACATGCAAAGTGACCATAGTGGGCACTGGTGGTGGTGACAGAAAGCTGGATTGTCCTCAAAGTCCTTATTCTCAACAGACTGTAATTACTTTTTTAAAAAAATTTTTTAATGTTTATTTTTGAGATAGAGACAGAGCATGAGTGGGGGAGAGGCAGAGAGAGAGGGAGACACAGAATCTGAAGCAGGCTCCAGGCTCTGAGCTGTCAGCACGGAGCCTGACACGGGGCTTGAACTCACAGACCGAGAGATCATGACCTGAGCCGAAGTCGGACGCTCAACCGACTGAGCCACCCAGGTGCCCCTAATGTTTATTTATTTTTGAGAGACAGACAGAGCATGAGCAGGGGAGGGGCAGAGAGAGAGGGAGACACAGAATCTGAAGCAGGCTCCAGGCTCTGAGCTGTCAGCACAGAGCCCGACGCGGGGCTCGAACTCACAAACTGTGAGATCATGACCTGAGCCGAAATCGGACGCTCAACCGACTGAGCCCCCCAGGCGCCCCAGATTGTAATTACTTTAACAGCAGGACAAAACACCCTAAGAGAAACAGAGGAGATTTCCCAGGACTGGGGGACTGGAAGCTCCCTGAGAGCAGGGATTTGTTTCCTTCTTTCGGGGATGTTTCTCCAGTGCCTGGGAAAGTGCACACATGCAGTGCACGCGTGGTGATTATTGTGTGAATTATATGTGGGTGCTGAGGGTGCTGCTGTGTGTGCCGACTGCCTGGAGGGTGGAGGGGGAAGGGAAGAAGGAAGGAATTGGTGTTCATCGACCTTGAAGAATGGAGGGAACTGGACACGGGGACGTGGTGAGCAGCATTTTCAGGTGGAAGAGCCACGAGAAGAAAGCGCAGCAGTAGGGGCACCTTCTGTAAGCGGGGGAGGACGTAGGATGATGGGGGGTGGGCAAGCCGAGGAAGCTCAGTCTGGATCTGTAGACTGGTCCTCGCTTCCGAAGCCGGGAGGCCCCATCCTGAGCCTGTCTTTCATTCTGCACAAAACATGGGCTTCTTATTTCTGTATTTCCATGTGTTCTCCATCCCGGCCACACATCCTTTCCATCCAGGATATTAATCATCTCATCTAGCGCAGGACCATATCCCTCCTATGTAGATGAGGCACACACTGGACTGTGATTTGGGTTAATTTTAAAATGTAATTAGTTCATCTTGCATTCGCAGGAGTGCTTTAATTTCCTACACAGTGTCCCTACGATGGCCTCTCGCGGGCTCTCAGTCCCGGAAGACCCATTGCCCAATGGGAGGGGACATATGTTGGAAGCAAAAATAAAAGTCAGCCATTTAAAGAAAGCAAGTTTGGAAAATTCCATCTAAGGATGGGCAATTCTCCGTATGGTAAAATGGCACTGGCAACCAAAACAGCATGGTGTCTACGGAGCATCAACTCTTAAATATCTGGGCCATGACTTACATTAACCAACTTCACCGACAGGTAAATTCATTGCTGTGAGACTATGATCTCTTCTGAACGTGGGACAACTTCCAACACATTATGAGGTCATGTGTAAACTGAAAAGCAGGGCCCCTTTACAGTAATAATAATCCCACTGTGTCCCCCTGCTGCCCCCAAATGGAGTCCACGTATCCTGGCCCCTAGAAACCCTAAGTCCTACAAAGAGGGGTCTTGAGCTTGTTATTCTCGCTGACTCCTCTTGGTAGGGACCTGAGCAAGAACAATAATTCCCAGTCAACCGGAAGAGGCAGGTTAACTTGGCAAGGGATGGCCGACATCACTCGACTTTTACGGAGAATCTTCCTCTCCTAATTCACGAAACATGTGGGTGTGCTGTGGAGAATACGGGATCCATCTCGGGATTTGAGTCCCTGAGTTAAGGACTCTGCTCTTTTTCTGGGTGAGGCCCCACCTCGTATTTCAGAGAGAGAGATCCAATACACCACAAGGGCCATCGGCAAGAGGCATATCGATGTCAGTGCGAATGCGGTCAACGAATGCTCCAGAGAAAGTGCCTACACTCAGGAGCACTGGAGGGGATGAGCTGGCGTCTTGCCCTGTTGCCCCAAACCAATCTCCTTCCCCCTACCTGGCCCTAGGACTTCTTCTGTACATTACACAGTTTCCCGAAAAGGAGTCAGACACCAAAATGTGAAATCAGAACCACACGTTTTCAAGAAACAAGTGCATTACGCTAGCAAGTTAGGTGCGGCGGAGGCAGGTATGTTCGTGGGGATTGAGGGGAAGGAGGAGAGGAGGGGGGTCAGGAGGTAAGTCTATGGGGAACCGACGGGCACAGAGCAAAGGGTCTTGAAACTGCCGATGTGTTCTCAACACATCGCCAATTTTGAAGGACTTGGATCTGAGGTCAGAGAAAGATCTAACTTGCATCTTGACCCATGGGGCTTTCAAGAATCAGTACTTCTATCTCAGCACCCAATGACAGAAAAGCAATACGGATTCCAGTTCACACGATCACTTGGTTAATTCCAGGTCAAGTCTGCAGACCAACACAAGATGCTCACTTTTCTGGCATATGGTGTAGAAGTGAGCCTAGTTAACAAAATACACGAGCACACTGGTAGTGTGTCTGTGCGGGTATGTCACCCGCATATGTGCACGCCCGACTCATGGCCATTCGTGCTGTGGCCTGTTACCCACTCTAAGAGTTACTCAAGCCTTTGTCTTTCTCCCACCAGCTTCCTGCCTCCTTAAAGCATTCGCTGGCCATCAGCCAATGAGCTGTAAAGGGGGAAAAGGTGAAACTCCACTCAATCCACGTTGTGACTTCTCAGCGCTTCCAGTAAAAGGCCTGTGGTGGAGAGCCAGGGAAGCGAGATCTGTGGTTGACGCAGGCCTGCACCTTCCTCATCACCTAGACGGTCAGTCAATCAATAATTCTTATCTCCTGACTGGCATGGGCTGCCCGACTTCTTTCTCTCTCCCGCTGGGCTGCCCAAGGCCTGCGAAGCTTCCCTGTAACTCTATGCAATGGGAAAAACGTGGGCTTCTCTAGACATGGAGGGGGAAGCCCGGGTTAACGTGGAATAGATACCGTGAACTTAACGTTTTTCTAACAACAAAAATTAAACTCGAGACAAACAAATATTTTCCAAATTCCTTTAGCTCCAGCCCTCAGTTCCTAAAGAATTTTTCCTTGACAAGGGTCATGGAATGAGTCTGGAGGTCTGGCTGCCCCGATCAGTACAATGTGATGCGGAAAAAAAAAGAAGTGTCATAATAGAGGCAAGAAATGGAACATTTCTTCAGTTCACCTAACACCCCATCAAGCCACCCCAAATAAACACTCTATCTCAGCCAAAGCAGCGTGCTTGCTATGAAGTGTGACCGGAAGATAGGACCTCCAGCCTTTGTCCAACCAGAATGCAAACCCAAGGCCCCAGTGGAACTGAAGGTACCAACGGGGGTCCCCCTGCCAGTTTCCACTGTAGATGCATTTCTTTTTTAATATTTATTTATTTTTGAGAGAGGGAGGGAGAGACAGGGCGTGAGCAGGAAGGGGCGAGGGGCAGAGAGAGAGGGACTCGTAGCATCCAAGGCAGGCTCCAGGCTCTGAGCTGTCAGCACAGAGCCTGAAGCGGGCCTTGAATCCACGGGCCACAAGATCATGACCTGAGCCGAAGTTGGACGCTAAACCGACTGAGCCACCCAAGCGCCCCTGTAGATACATTTCTAAGAAGAATGGTTTCAGTCACAGAATCCAAGAAACTTGGGACAAAGTTCAGCCTCATCTTCAGACCCTGGTCATTCTTGCTTTCAATCCTATATCTAGCCATCGATGAACTTACTAAATCACTCACCAACCATTTATTGACTCGTTGCCCTGCGCCCTGCACAGTGACACAATTTCGGTACCTCTTGCAGGACGACCCAAGGGTTCTAGCCACCTGCTATTTGTATGTCATTATCATAAAAAAAAATCCCATCTCTCTGAATGTCATTTCATAGACATGCAGCCACCCGTGGTCACAAACATCGTCGACGGGAGCAGGGCTCTAAAGCTTCCAGAAGCTCCGGCTCTCTCGGGAAAATCACCGAGTACATATGGGTGTAATTACCCGCATTCTCTTTTCCCCTAGAAACATTGTATTGATCGCGTTGGGCGATTTTCTTTCTTCCCTTTTAGAAAATATTGCGAAATATTAATTTGTAAGAAATGTATTTTATGGTATAATAAGTGACTTTTCGAATTTATTTTTAAACAAACTGAGGAGTAGAAAACTATACTTGCAGGCAGCTTGTGAGCATGGCTTGCTTTTGCTTAAGAAGGGAAATAAATGTACAGGCTTATTGTCAGTGTTAATGAGGCAAAGTTAGAATAGGAATTATAACCCCTCACCCACCCCCATCGTGCGGCTCACAGAGAATGTTTACACACCCTATCTCATCTAGATCTAATATGATCTTTATACGCTATAAGAATTAACACATGCTGTAGCGGTTACAAGGACTTCCCTAGGAATTTGTCTTTTTAAGATTATCATTTGTATTGCATTACAGAGGTTGGCAATTTATGCACAACTTTGTCGCACGCCCATGGTTTATCTGTTTCAGGCCATTAAACTGTAAGCTCCTGGAAGGCAGGGAGGTATCCAATTTGTTTTCGTGTCCTTAGGGCTGGCCACACAGTCCCTAAATGAACGCAGCCCTACTTGGTGACTTACCCTCTCTGTAGCTCTGTGCTGTTCCCTGTGAAACGCAGACAGCGATTGTGTCTCTCTGTCTTCCTCGTTCTGATCTGGAAAACGATATAATGTCTGGCATACAGGCAGTTCCTTCCAGTGTCCGCCATTATTAAGGCTGCTGGTCTTGTTATTTATACTAAACTGAATTAAAGTTCGTGAAAGTAAGCTGACTCGTACAAAAGGATGTGACGGGTAACTGGCAGAAAGGAAAGAGTATCACGGATTCTGTGCCCTGGTCTGCAGCTTTGGCTGATCTACTAAGCAAAGGTATAGGATCTTTTTTTTTCAAAATTATTTCCATGACTATAGTAGGAAAAAATCATTTACTGTCAGGGTTACCTGGATTTCTTTTCCTGCCATGACTTCCTTTACTTCCAAAGACTTGGTAAGGACACTTGGACATTTACACGCTGGAGAGCTGAGGAGACACGGAAAGAGTGAAACCTGGCCTTGCTGTGTCGTGGTGTCTCTTTTCCTCAACCTTTAGGTTTTATAATTACATTTGTCAAACCGCTTCATAAGCAAAACCTCGTACCGGGAACCAAATGAACATGAGCCAGCTCTCAGAATAAAAAGAGGAAAATTAAAAGTACAGGGCTGTACAAGTACAGGGCTGGCTGAGCCCACATTGAGGACTAACAACAGGCCAACATGGAAGACAGGAGGGGCTGGGTTTCCAGGGAGGATCTGTCAGGAGCCTGTTAGGTCTGAGGTCCTCTTCAGACATGGAAAAATCTGAAAGTGGTTCCCTTTCCTAGCCTAAGCCTTATTTTCCACAACAGGTTTATTTAACACTAATTCTTCCAAACGTCATCAGAAAAGGAATTGCTTTTTGTCATCAAGAAATAGACCATAAGAGACTCTTAAATACACAGAAAAACTAAGGGTTGCTGGAGGAGGCGGGGGAGGGGTTAAGTGGGGGATGGGCATTAAGGAGGCCACTTTTCAGGATGGGCACCGAGGGTCCTGCGTAAGAGATGAATCACCGAGTTCTACTCCTGAAGCCAAGACTACACTGTATGTCAATTAACTTGAATTTAGATAAAAAACAAAGAAAGAAAGAAACCCAAATAGATGGGGCTTTCAATCACGTTTGCATTTCACCCAATGAGTTCTCAGACTTCGATCTTAAGGTTCAAATCAGGCAAGAGAGGGATTCGATAGAATGAAGCAAGGATGCTAAACTCATTTTTTTTTCCACTTGCAGAAGCTAATTATAGTTTAGTCACTGAGTAATTTCATTATCTGCTTAGGATCTTTAATTAAAGCTTAAAGTGAGCTTGATGCTCACTCGGAAGTGTGGCAGACTTCCTCGGAGAAGAGGAGACGGGATAGAACATAAATGTTCGGTGTAACTGACTATGCTCAGAAGGATGAGCCATTGGTCTTGTTAATCACCCCAGCCATCTGTCATTCTCCCATGAGCTCCGCGGACACTGTCATCCTCAGCAGGAGGAACTCGTGGAATTTGGGGCTGATGGTCTTCCTCGATTATGTGGAACTGCGTTGTATGTTTAAGGCGTCGCTGGCTCCGTCCATCGATGGCCAGAGCCCTTCCTCCGTGACCTCGAGAACCCAAATGCCCACATGTACGCAGACCCCCTGCTGCGTGGGAGGCAAGAGGCGGCTGCCTCTGAGAACCACGATGTACTCATTGCTCAAACAGCTTTCTTGTCTTTTCTTATTTTAATATTTAAATCAAGCGATGGAACTGTGGACGTGATTTCACCACTGAACTCCGTAATCTACTTTTGGCCTTCGTACCAATTAACATATATAGTTTTTCAATCTCTTATGTTTCAGTCTCTTATGCTCACTGGCATCCACCACGGTGAACTAAGCTATGATGAACACAGAAACCAGAGAGCTGACGTTAGTGCCCGGGGTGCAGAGAAAGCCGGCAGCCATTTCCGCAGGTCTGCCACAGCGCTGAGTCACCTTGACCTTCCCATGCTCACAGTCCAGTCTTAGGAGCACATTAGTCACGTATGGGATGGTGTGTATGGGTGAAGTGACACAGGATGACATGCCACCTTAAGGGTTCGTCTAATAGATCATGTGTGGGCACCCTATGAAGTAGAGGTCAGACTGGCCATGATGCCAAGTCATTTACTAGATTATGAGTTGAGCGCCTTACAGTTTAACCAACACCTTTCAATTCTCTCAAGGGATCCTTTTAACCCGTACAGACACAGAAGAGATTTTCCGCTATCCTGTTTATAAAGACATGGGGGGTTCTCCCAATGCTTGACTGTGAGTCTCTTATTTGTGACTTTTAACTCCCTGACCTCCCACAGAGACACGTCATGTTCGTGGTGAGTGGGGTGACACTTCTGCGGAAGGTGCTCACGTCTGCTACCCCCACTGAGGTAGGCACAGTGTGCAGGGCCCCTCAGAGAGCCAGAGGCCTGGGATGGAGCTCGGAGAGCCAGGAAAGAAAGGAAAGAAAGCGAACCTTTCAAAAAAGACATTCCTCTATTGTAACGGTGTGGGGAGGCGGGGGGCGGGGAGGAAAGAAGTCACACCTACTCATAGAGCTTCTCTTTCTCAGGAAAGAGAAAAAAGGACAAAATGGCTGTACCTAGGCCAACTCTGCACTCGAACCAGCAGGGCTAAGTTTGTCGGCCATGTTCCCCGGGTCACTGGGCTCACCTCTCCTGTTCTCCCCTTTCCCAGGAGCCCCAGCGGCACCCAAAGGAAATGAGTTTTGTAGCCCCATCTACACACTTGAATGGTGCTCCTCGGGCCGACCCTCCGCTCCCGGCCCGGGCACCCAGCGTGAGGCAGGCAGCGGCCACCCCAGGGCGGGCTGCCGAGGACCTGCGGACCTGTCCACTTCCCTCTGAACTGGGGCTTTGAAGTGTGGGGTGTTTTCTGAATACAGAACTCTCTATAGAAATGGGACTTCAAAATGAAATGGAGGAAGTGCTCAAAAAAAAAAAAAAAAAAAAGAAAACAAAACAAAAAGAGTCAACGGCATGTCAAAAGCACACAGGAACCAACCTGGGAGAGGGGCACATTTGCCAATGTCATGGCCAAAGCTGCAGCTAGCCCCACGACAAAATAAATAACAGAAGTACTGGGTTACAACCCAAGGAACAAAATAGATACCCAAATACCTACCCCAATGTGAACAAATAACGGAATTAAGTAAATAAATGGAGGACAAGAGACACCTCTTCTTTCCAGAAAAACCCCAAAAAATCAATGTAGAAGGAATGAGGGAAACAGAAAATCACCGTCCATCAGAAGCCCACGGTCCAAGCTGCTGTGGGCAAAGATGTGCACACAGATGCTAAAATTAGCAGATGGCACTTTAAGGGGAAACGGGGTATTCGAACACCCTCAACGCACTGCCATCAAAATATTTATGGATTACTGTTGTTATGTTAATATATGTCCACAAATCTTTGATACTTCCCTTTTCGGGAAATGGAGCCCAATGCCACCCCGTTCCCCCACGAGTGTGGGCTGCACTTGGCAACTAAATTCACTTAACTGAAGGGAAAAGGAACGAGGTACGGAAAGAGGAAAAGTAGGAACTTGCTGGTGGAGAAAACCGGCAGACACCACTTTCGCCAATGATTCAGTTCCACGTTGCCAGCAAGAAGGCACACCGTCACCGCATACAACCTACTCTGACCCGAGGAGGTGCACACTTCGCCCCTGGGGTATTTTCTTCCTAAGTACCCACAACCTCTGCCGACCCGTGACAAACCCCCACCGAGGGAAGTTCTACCGAATGCCTGGGCGGTGCTCTTCACAACCGTCAAGGTCATGAAAGACAAGGGAGAACGTGAAACTGTCTCCGAGCAGAGGAAGCTCGTGCAAGGTGGTATCCTGTTTCAGAAAAACGTCGTCATGGAAAACTGGAGGAATCTGGATAAAGCGTGTGGTTCATTTAAGAGGAGGAGGCAGCACTGTTTTCTACAAGGAACGAGGGGTAAGTATCTTTGGCTTTGTCGGCTGTGTGGAATCCTTTGAAAACCGTAGTGCAAAAGTGGTCAAAGATAACATGGAAGTCAATGGGTGCGGCTGTGTTCCAATAAAACTTTATATATTTAAAAAAAAAAAAACCAACGAAAAGCAATGAGCTGGATTTGGCCTGTGAGCCAAGCTTCCCAACTCCTGGACTGATGTCAATTTCTCAGCTTTGACGTAGGTACCCTGGTCGTGAAAGACATTCCCACCAGGGGAAACTAGGACCAGAACCTTCCATGCTGTCTTTACAACTCTTCCGCAAATTTCAAGTTATTTCCAAAAAAAAAGGTTGTCAACATAGAAATAATAGGGGGCATTACGGGCCAATTCTGGATGGTCTCTCTTCCCCCACTAACTATATTCAAGAATTGGTCGTGTAGATGGATCTCAACCCACTTACGCGGCCAATCTCACGTCTTCTGCGTGTGCTCTGCATAGAATGAGAGAGCGCGGGCTCATCGAAGCCCGTGAGCACAGGGAGAGACTGCAGGCTGTGCCTCCTGAGTATGAGGGAGTCTCAGCCTCCGAATGGATCCCCATAGGGGGCTAACGGGAGTGCCTTTGGACACTGGCGGCGTCTGCTCATAAAAATGGCTGGACAGAGCCCACTGACACCTACGTCACGTGCCACTTCCAAGAGCCCAGAACAAAACCTAACGTGCTGGGGCGCCTGGGTGGTTCAGTCGGTTAAGCGGCTGACTGCGGCTCAGGTCATGATCTCATAGTCTGTGAGTTCAAGCCCCGTGTCGGGCTCTGTGCTGACGGCTCAGAGCCTGGAGCCTGCTTCGGATTCTGTATCTCCCTCTCTCTCTGCCCTTCCCCTGCTCACACTCTGCCTCTATGTCTCTCAAAAAATAAAATAAAAACATTAAAAAACAAAACAAAACCTAACGTGCCTCCCATCTCTTACTGCAAGAGGAGCAGAGTCGTGCCGCAGCCTGCGGGGAGGATGCCCAGCGCCCGGCTTCCCATCTCTGCACGCCCATCCTTCTGTAACGGTAGCATCGGAACCATCCTCCAGGCCTGGAACCCTTCCTCCAATTCTTAGCCCAGAGGTGAGCCTGTAAAGCAAGCAGCCTCACAGAGAAGGGCGATTGCAACCGAGCCTTAGGGAAGGAGCAGAGTTTTGCGGGCACGCACGAGCAGAGGAGAAAGTGCCCACCCTCCTGGAGACTCCTAACGCGGCGCCAGGGTCGCAGGCGGCAGGTCACGGCACGTCCCACGGGCACGCTGCGAAGTGAGGTGCGGAGCCGGAAAAGGTTTTCCTGCAGGCGAGCGGCACGCCAGGCGTGGGTTTTGCAAGCTGGAGGTCGAGCCACAGAAGGGAGGTAACGTGTCCGTGAGCCAGGGGCATGAGCTGGTCACATCCGGAGACATCCACGCCGCAAGGCTCCGGAAGCAGGCGAGGGGCGAGGAGTGAGGCCATCTCGCTCTCTGCGAAGGGGCAGGAGGGTGGCATCTGGACCGTCTTAGTGGGAAGGACCGAGGTCCTGACCTAGGAGCTTTAACTGCAGCCGCTTCCAGTCCAGTCTCTCTCTCTTTTCTTTTGAAAAATACTTTAAATAAGATAACATATTTATCTTAGAGACCAGTGAGTGGTGAAATAGGAATGATTCAAACTTAATCCTGCCTTGACGTATGGGAAACTGACTCAAATTTGGGAGTGTCAGAAATCAAGAAGCATTTACAAATACCCAGGAGGAAATACCCTTCGCTCTGTGGGTGCAGAGAAAACAAAACAGTCCAGGTAGGAGGTCGTGGGGGAGACGGGGTTTGGGGATGCTGCCGTTTTGTGAAATGAAGTTGTATTTAAATGTACAGAATAGACGATATTTTGAAGGTTCACTTTGAAGGTTCACTCAAATCCTACCTGTGTTCAGGGGCGCCTGGACGGCTCAGTTGTTTGAGCATCCCACTTCAGCTCAGGTCATGATCTTACGGTTTGTGAGTTCAAGCCCCGTGTCAGGCTCTGTGCTGACGGCTCAGAGCCTGGAGCTGCTTCGGATTCTGTGTCTCCCTCTCTCTCTGCCCCTCCCCTACTCACGCTCTGTCTATCTCTCTCTCTAAAAAATAAATAAACATAAAAAAAAAAGTTTTTAAAAAATCCTACCTGTGTTCACTGGGTGAGCTGGGAACTGAATGGGGATAAATTTACAGGCAGATAGATGAGACAGATCGAAAAGTGACATCGAAGAAGGAAGTTGGGAAAATGAGCCGAATGGCTTTTTCTCGGACAGCCTCAGAGCGGGGCGAGGCCACGGACGAATGGCTAGAAGTCTACTCATGAGCAAATCTGTATTTAAGGAGTGTTTCCTTCCCATAAGCAGGGAAACGTGGGAGGGTCATTCTCACCGACGTGTGAGTCACCGACGGGGCCACTGTGAGAGGCAAGCCCCATGGCTGGCGCTGGAACCCACTGACAAAAATGGTCATGCCCGAGAATTTCCTGTCACTTCTCTCAACCCCACCGTCCCCGAAGCAGTCATGATCGTGTATTGCTTAGAAGGACACCTCCGGGAAACGGCGGCTGTCTCGGGGGAAAGCCCAGAAATGGGAAAGCACGTGTGCACGGAACCCGCTGGGCGCCACCTTCCCAGGGGCTCAGACGTCGCGGTGTCTGCACGTGGGCCGAGCATCTGGGGAGGCGCCGTCTTTCCTCCCACCCCGCTGGGTCCCCGGGTGGCGGCTGTGCTCTGCCCTCCATGCCGCCGTCAGCCCGAGGCCCAGGACGGAGTCTGCCCCAACAATTCCAGCTCGCATCTGGCCTCCCTTCTCCTCCTCAGCTTTTTGCCCCAAAAACCGTGTGCGCCTTGCAGGTTTAAGGATGTCATCAAACCACGTGATGGCTTGTAGGACAGAGAAAACACCTGCTCTGACAAGGCCACAGAAAAACCAAGTGACTCGTGCCTGTGTAGACGGTGGTGACTGTCCCTTCTTTTCCAAATAAAGGAATGGAGTGAAAGGGGCAGGGGCGAGGCGATGGGCAAAATGGGTGCAGGGGGGTGGGAGGCGCAGGCTTCCAGTTATGGAGTAAGTCATGGGGGCGAAAGGCACAGCCCAGGGAACATGCCCGGTTGTGTAATAACATCGATGGGAACATGGGGTACCTGCACTTGGGGGAGTAGGGAAGGGAAGGGAAGGGAAGGGAAGGGAAGGGAAGGAAGGGAAGGAAGGGAAATGGAAGCCTTAGCTCCATCATTTTTATTCGGAGAAAATGTAGTACAAAGTCTAACTAGGGGCGCCTGGGCGGCTCAGTCAGCTGAGCGTCCAACCCTTAATTTCGACTCAGGTCATGATCTCATGGTTCATGGGATTGAGCTCTGCATTGGGCTCTGCGCTGACAGTGCGGAGCCTGCTTGGGATTCTCTCTCTGTCTCTCTCTCTCTCTCTGCACCACCCCACTTGCTTTCTTTCTCAAAATAAATACACTTTAAAAAAAAAAAAAACAACAAAGATGTCTCTAACCAACGAAAACGTCTTTAGGCTTAATGATGGTTTATCCTCAGGGAAATGGAAGAGTCTACGTGAGGGAAACGGAAGCGTGAGAGGATCTCCGTGACGGTAACCGCGGACGTGGACACGACCGCACGCGGCAGGCTCCCTCAGTGCCTGTGGGAACTCGTGCACGGAACCGTCTTCTCTGCACAGGAGGAGCTACTGTCGCACCTGTTATGAAGATGGGGAAACGGAGCCTCCGCAATTGACTGAGCTGCCCAGAGCTTATCGCTAGGAAGTCTCCGATTTCTAACCCAGCTGCCTGATTCCCAAGGGAGCGTTCTAATTGCAGAGCGCCCTGCACCCAATGGCCTGGGGTCGAAACGGCTACAGAGGCATTTGGAAATATAGGGAACAGAGCGTCCTGGAAACTAGCCCGGCTCCTGAGAAGAGACAATGTATAGGACATGGGGTGGGAGAAGGAGGGGAGGCCACCTAGCTAATATACATTTTTCTCCCTGCCTTTAACGCTGGGGCCCTGTGACGGGCACCTGTCTCCACTGTACCCCACGGCCAAGCCATTTTCCAGTGTTTTCTCACCTAAACGACCGGCCCTGATGGAGTCCTCTCTGAGGGAGGAGGTTCTCTTCTCTGCCGCCTCTGAGAAATTAGGTCGCAAGAGGCCTTGACGCCCACCAGCCACACAAGCACGGTCACCGTTCTCAGACTCCCAAGCCTGTCGCTGCCGCAGGGCCTTTGCCCTTGCTGTTCCCCCTCAATGCATGGCGCTCTTCCACCGGATATGCAACCCTGGTTCTCACATTTCCTTTCTGCCTCTGCCTGACGGCCTTCCCCGGTCACCTCCTCTGCCCTGGAGCCGTCGGCCCCCCCGCCACCTGTGCGTTCCCGTGTGTCCCCCACACTTCTTACCTCCCGATGTGTTCTATCATCGCGGCCCCACTGCGTGCTGCCGGTCCGCATTACCCCCGCCTCCACTGGACGGAGAGCCCTGCGTGAGCCCATCGGTCTCGTCTCATGCCCTCCTCCCCGCACTGATGGTCACCATGGGAATCCAACACGTCATCAGTGAATGAATGAATGAATGAATGAAGAATGAAGAGTTGATTCCCAAGTGCCGACTCCCAGAGGGATACAACGGTGTTGCTCACCTGCCATGCTCTTGCAGGAATTTCTCGGGACAAACCAAAGAAACGAAGCTACCTGTCATCGAGTGACCAAAACTCTGCCTACCGTCTGGAGGCGCGCAGGGGACGATGGGAAAATGAAACAGAGGTCTGAAACGGGCATGGGAATTAAAGAAAAGGGACAGCCTCAGCGCGGGTGCCCTCTGCCACAAGAATTCAGTGTGGACGCCGCGGACACAACTCCCCGCCACTCGGGTGGGGGCCGGAAGAATGAAGATCTGATCACAGTACAATTAAAAAAAAAAAACAAAAACCTTCGACGGGAAGCAAAGCCTAACGTGTCACTCTGTAGAGGGAGAGAGAGAGCAGAGTCATGGCCAGAGGGAGGCGGCCGCTTCTGACTCTGGCCTTTCCACGGGGGCGCTGGTGCGAGTGGCCCAATTGTCTCCCCGCTGTTCATGGGCCTGAGCCTTCGTAACACCCCTGAAATGTGTCCTCCTAAAGATGCTCCCTGAGATACGACAGGCCCCTGCATTGTTTCGCTGCATACCGCGTTCATATCCCAGAGCAATCCGCCCTGCTTTTAACGGCCGATGACAGCTCCAATGGCTGGGCGAAAATCAGTTGAAGGAAAGGGAAGTCTTGTCGGAAATGAGATTAATCTTGTAACGAGTGTTCGGCTCTGATAGCCCATCTGGGCACACAACTGCTTAAACCGGAGAGCAATTAACCTTCACCCGACAAGCCCTGTCCAACCGTTATAAACATTAAAGAGACAGAATCCTCCCCTCCTCCTTGTAGACTAAACAACCAGATTTGAATTCCATGTAAACGGCTTCTCTCTGCAGATGTGTTCTGATGACAAAGGCCGGGGAGGGGTGGGGGGCGGGGGGCGGGGGAAGGTGGGTCACAGCTCTGCCGGTAACTCAGGGAACCTGGGTCTCCGATGGGGCCGGTGGAGGTCGGTCGCGGGAAAAGTCGCTCAGGGCGTTTTTAAAGAAAATCACTAGCTTTAGGGAGTTGCGCTGAGTGACTTTCACGCAGGGACACGCTGTCTGCTAACAGTTGACTTGGGTGGTTTCTTTTCTTTCCTTTTCCTTTTGCCCAACAGTAGGGCCCATTGCGCTCAGTCCCTCTCTTCCAAGCACTCAGGCCTCTGCATAGGAGAATGGGCATCTTGTGGTTGCAGAAGGGAGATTTTTTTTTTTTTAATCTCTGAGAAGTGACTAGCTTGCATGGAGCACAAACCTGGGATCTTGCCTTTATCGGCATCTGCTGCGACCGGCCGGGCGACCCAGGCGGGCCACGCCAAACACCCGCGGTGAAAATAACTTTTACAGCACTGAAGGGAAGTCTGAGGTCACTTGGCTTACCACCCAGGTGGTCGCTTTCTCGAGCATTCTTGCACGCTGAGCCGCCGGACTGGGCTTACGGACATGCCGTGAATAATAAAGGATAAGGCTCCCGTGCCTTAGAGGTGGTTACAAACCAAAGTGGGTACGTAATAGACCCCACAGAGCATTCGAGCAAGAAGCTGTAAGCACGCATACAAAGTAATAGGAAGGGGGGATGTTCTATACGACCAACTTGTCTGCTAGTGGTCCTTACCTCCGATTCTAAAAGAAGAATAGAAAAATAATAATAAAGGGGGGGCACCTGGGTGGCTCAGTCGGTTAAGCATCAGACATTGGCTGGTGATCACGGGGTGCATGAGTTCGAGCCCCACATTGGGCTCTCTGTTGTCAGCATGGAGCCTGCTTCGGACCCTCTGTCTCCCAGTGTCTGCCCCTCCCTTGCTCTCTCTCTCTCTCTCTCTCTCTCTCTCGAAAATAAACAAACATTTAAAACAAATAAATAATAAAAGGGGAAAACTGAGAACATTCACTTAGCACGTTCTAAACAAATTTCTCTCCCCCGAGGTCTCAATCTCATCGTCACGGAGGCCAAAGACGGCTCTCGGAATACTCCAGGCTAACGTTAGATCTGATCTTATCCCTGGAATGCAGTTTCTTTTTCCAACGGGTAAGCGGTGGTACTCGAGGCCTCGCGGCTGTTTGCACGTGACGGGCCTGAGTGTCCGTGGCGGGTCTCTCTCACGCCGGCCTCTAGTAACAGAATGGGAGAGTGACACGGTAGAAGGGCAAGCGGCAGATGGGCGGTGTCACTGCAACGGGGACATACTCTCCTGGCCACAGCGTCCTGTCTTCACGGGCCACGTCCACAGGCTCCACGGGGCCTTTTCCTGCCACTACCGGGCAGCAGTCGTGAAGGACACCCAGTGGGACCGACCCCTGCCTCACAGGGCTTTACGCCACCTCCGTGTTTGCAGCTACATGAGAGGCAGGCGGCGGATTCCGCGGGTCCGATTCTCCCGGTCACGCCGGGAGCTTTCCAGGGTCCTAGCCCGAGGCAAGGTGGAGATGGGCAGGCCAGCTTTTCAACCCGGGACAACCGTCATGTGCACTCGAAGCAGACAAAGGCACACGCCAACAACACAACGAGAGCTCCTGACCGGTTCCGAATTTAAATTTGCACGCCTTTCCCAAGAAAATCTCGTGCAGCCTGCGGGATCCGTGCTGAGATGAAGTGCAAGTCTGTGTTTAGCGTCCGATCCACGTCGCGAGACACGACACCAGAACAGCGAGGGGCGGCTCAGGTCTCTGGGCCCAAATCCTCTGTGTCTATAACCCAGCAGACAGCAAAGCCAGAAGACGGAAATGAAACCTTGGTGCCTGACGTGATGCCATTTATGAGTTTAGTCTTAGGGGCCACGGGGGTTCGACTTGAGGACTTTGGTGAAAAAAGCTACAGGAATCACTTTTTTTTTTTTATAAGATGCAAACAGCACACTCATTCATGAGTCTGGACTGGGCCGACAGGGAGCGTGATTGGCTGCCCGTGTGGCCGGTTGCCCACGTGATGCTGAGAAGTACTGCGGCTGCCCCAACCTTGAGTGCACTTCTCGACACCCAGCAAGTAAAACTCTGAGATAAAGGAAAACCACCGCATCACACCCGGTATCTTGTGAAACCGAAACGGAGCAGGGTGAACGCCTGTCTTACAGTGATTTGTTAGTTTGACCGTCACGCTGGATGTAACGGCGCGACGGCTGCCATTCACGCCACGGAACTGCACGTGGACGTGCTTTTCGATGAAGCTAACCGCATTCACACATTCCCAGACGGTACTCACCGCCAGCATGATGCTCAAGTCCCAGCACCAGCACGCGGCTGTGGGGATTATCGCTGAGTGGCTTCCCTGCTCTTCCAAAGCCCAAGAGAAGTTGCCGACCTTAGACCCGCCTTGTTCCCTTCCTGCCTGATGGCAGTCCCCACCCAGTCCGCCCGGAAACTTCAGGATGCGAGCTTATTTGGAAATAGGGTCTCTGAAGGTGTAATTAAGGCAAGAACTGGAGTAAGACCATACTAGATCAGACCCTCAATCCAACAAGAGCACCCCATAAGGGACCAGAGAGGGCAGAACAGCCAGATACGCAGAGAAAGTGACGCGAGGACAGAGGCAGAGTTCGGGCGATGAGGCTACAATCTAAGGAATGTAGGCAACCATCTGAGGCTGGGAGGGGCATGGGAAGGACCCTCCTCAGAGCCTCCAGAAGGAACGGACTCTGCCGCCATCTTGATTTTGGACTGCTGGCCTCCCACACAGGAGGAGAATAAATTTCTGTTGTTTGAAGTCACCCAGTTTGTGGTTTTTGTTATGGAAGACCCAGGAAACGAATACACTACCTGCGGATGCTGTTTTTAACACAGTCTTTGCCATTTAAGGCCCACCATCTGCCTTATAGCCAGTGCAGTTTTCAAAAGTGCTTGAGCGCATGCCAAGAATTAGGTCAATCCCTGGTTACCACAACCAGCTAGCCTGAAGTTTCCAGAGTAATGCTGATTTTGCCAGACTTTCCATGCAAGCTCCTTTGTCTGACAAGGCCCTGGTTCTGCTTAGGGGTTTTTCTGCTTGTACCACCAGGGAAACAAATGTCTGGCCCACATTCTAATGAAAGTCACCATCAGGCAAGGAGGTATCTTCACCAACATCTAGAAACCTCTCAAAATTTTATTTGTTTGAAAATGACGTTAGAAGTTAAAAAAAAAAAAAACAGCCAATGGAAATTAAAATTTAATTTCTTTAGTATTTTTTCCAACCAACATTTGTGGGCAAATCAGTCAACTGATGATTGCTTCATGTGTATCCTCTCTCCCGGACAAACTCTTCACCCTCTTAAGAATTCCTTTTAATTACTTTAGGAACAATTAAGGCTGTACGGACCCAAAACCTAACTGGGTTGAGAAATGCTGGACCCCCTAGGTGGCCAATCAAGTGTCATTGAACGTTCGGACTCCCAAATAAAAGTGTTTTCCCCCTTTTCTTGGATTCCTTAAAAATTAGATTATGGTTTTTTTTCTAGGAGAGGGATGAATTGAGATTTCTTTTATTCACGTTAACTGGCAAAGATGCACTCCACTCATGGGGATTTTGATACACATGTATTTGGTCACATGTCCACGCGTTTGTCTATTCAGCAAACATCTACAGAGCGTCAGGACACGTACCAAGTGCTGTGTGAGGTACAAGAGAAACAACAATGGGCCAAATTTGTAAATTATCATCAATGTGTAAATCATCAAGCTGAAAAACAGCTCACGGAAATAAGAATACTTTAGGTTTTATGAAACATCCTATTTTCTTTGGCTTATACATCCATCATGCTTCACCAGTAAGGCTCACCAGGTTAAATATTTGTGTGCTAAACCTGAAGTTCCAGTAAGGAATCCAGTTTTATTTTCTGGCTTAGATATGTTGGTTGTTAATTGCCATTAAAGTTAATCTTTATTAGAAAGCAGACTGTCTGGGGCGCCTGGGGGGCTCAGTCGGTTAAGCAGCCGACTTCAGCTCAGGTCATGGTCCCACAGTTCGTGGGTTTGAGCCCCGCGTCGGGCTCTGTGCTGACAGCTCGGAGCCTGGAGCCTGCTTCCGATTCTGTGTCTCTCTCTCTCTCTCTGCCCCTCCCCCCGCTCGTGCTCTGTCACTCTCTCTCTCCTCTCAAAAATAAATAAACATTAAAAAAAAAAAAAAAGAAAGCAGACTGTCTTGTAATCGAATACAAAGGACTTAGGTATTTCTGGAATGTTCTACCACATCATACCACTGCAGATGTCGTATGTAACAATTACCGTGGAGTAAGAGCCGCCTGATTCCCTAGTGGATATGGAAGCCCCCAGTGTGAACCAGTACATGGGATACCAGTATGTGTTTTAAGAGATTAAGTTGCAGCTTCCCTGAAACTTCACAGGAGTGGCTGCAGTAACGAAACAAGAGAAACCAAGAGGGCCCATCATAATTCATTAAACACAGCTCTTCATTTCTTTGTGCCCAGAAGGTCTGTTTGCATAAGGGATTGTAACAGTCGAACACAGCCATGACCCGGTGCGAACGCTGGATGCATGGACACCGACAAGTGTTGCCACTTACCGAAAGCTACGGCACTGCTAGGTTTCGTCTCCTCCAGACAAATGTCATGAAACAGAGCGCGGGCTCCGAGAACCGTATTTCTGCCTCTAGTTTCCAAGCAGAACGCGCCTCCCACTGTGGCCCAGCAGAGGCACGTGCGCTTACCGGGCACACGCTCACAAAGTTCCAATCACAGTTAGATTCTGGACAGACCCCAGGATCATGCCACCTTCCCACACACGGGCAGGGTTTTTAGGACACACATGCTTACGCCTAACATTAGGCAGTCAAATGTGACCCAGGGGCATTCAAGACATTGGTCCCAAGATGTGGTAATAATTCTGTCTTCCGATCAAGGAGTACAACTTCCTTCGTAAGCTCTGGGGCAACTAACACGATGTTTTGCATATAATAAGAAGTCAATAACTGCGCACTGAATTAAATGAACGAATTCTCTAGGATGTGTTAGCAAGTACCACCTCACTCACTTAAGCAAGTACTTAATGCACTCATTCATGACTATCATCCAGGAGGGCTGTCACTCATTTATCGAATGGACATCTAACAGTGGCCTCCTTCTTACTAGGTATGCTCGTCACAAATAGAAGATGACACGGTGACAGGCATATAACAACACACAGAATATTAAACTTTAACGACCAGTGTTTTGAGAGTTTCTGGTCTTCAAGGAAGGTCCACTGACCTTTAATCATGGATATTAACTGGCAATATGATAATTCAATTGATGCCTCCTCTCTTCCTGTAAAGAATGTACCAGGTATAGTATCTCATTCAAACTAGCTCTTGACTTCTTCACTCTACACTCCCTCCGGAGGCCAGTTGTTGCTCTCCATTGCAGGAATGCATTCATTCATTCATTCATTCATTCATAGAAAAGAGTAAGGAGGGGTGCCTGGGTGGCTCAGTTGGTTAAACATCCGACTTCAGCTCAGGTCATGATCTCACAGTTCATGAGTTCGAGCACCACGTTGGGCTCTGTGCTGACAGCTCAGAGCCCAGAGCCTGATTCTTATTCTGTGTCTCCCCCTCTCTCTGGCCCTCCTCTGATCACGCTCTAGCTCTCTCACTCTCAAAAAACTGAATAAATGTTAAAAAAATTTAATAATAAAAATAAAAATAAAATAAAGAAAAGGGTAGGGAGGTGACAGTGAACACCTTATCATCCTCCGCCTTGATTTCTCTTTGGATCCTCAAATGTACAGGTGTTCCGGGTTCAAGAAAATGCAGCTCAGTTCAGCTGCTAAAAGTTTAAGTACCATGTGGCTTGAACCATTTAATGAACTCTTAGTGGTAACTCTATTACGGTGTCTACTATCCTAAAAGAAACAGAATGAGAAAAGAAGCAAATAATATTCATTTAATCTCTTTAGATGAAATAGATCAAGATCTTTTGGGAGAAATCTCCAAAGCATATTGGAGGATTCCTTGCAAAAATTGAACATTGAAACAAACACAGTCAAGAATCGATTACTTTGGAAAAAAACAAGTAAGATAGAAGAGTAAATGAATTACTAGGAATGAGACTAGGGTGGGTCACCAAAGAGCTCACAACACTGATCGCTGTTTGCACACAGATGCACGTTACTGTTCAACACACGCACCACCAAAATGCAGGTGCTCTTACTATGATTCTCATCACTCAATCTATTCTACAGATAAGCCAGTGGGGCCCGGGAGAGTGAAGCCACCTTGCCACGATAAGGCGGAGCGAGGACCTGCCCAGCTAGTCTGGTTCTGCTCCACAGTGAGGAACCAGGTCCTTAGGCTGGAATATAATCCTTCATCTCTACAGGAGACCGTGAAAAGTTCAGCCCTTACTCCTCCTTTCTTCTCCATCCTGGAAAAAAAAGAAGTGAGCAGAAAAGGACTCTTAAAGATAAATTTAATTTCTCAAATGCTACTATTCTTATTTAAAGAATATATCTGTGTGCATGGAGAAAGAGACCAAAAAATCCAAAGCTACCATGTCTTCACAGACCCTTCATGGTGCAAGAGCAATTATTTTAATTTTCTTTTCTAAACGATTATTTTCTAAATCCTACAACAGTTGTTTTTGAAGCAAGGGGAGAAGAACAAAGGTTTCATTGTTGTTGCTGCTGCTGTTGTTTGAACAGTACATTATTCAATGGTTATATTGAACCTGTGTCCACTTCAGGCTAAAGCAAGGGAAAGAAAGCAACGAAACAAAACACAACAAACCACAACCCCCAGGCAAGCAGTGGTGATTTCCAGGGAGGACAGCAGTTGGGATGCCGGTCCGCCTGGCATCCAAGTCAAGTCTATCTGCTGAACGGCCCCGCACCAGCCTCGCGCAACCGTGACTCCGGTGACACTGGGACCCATCTGGGCTCAGGAGATCAGAGGGGTCATCTCGGAAAGAAGCAGAGGTGGCCGAAGGTGGCATCTGGAAGGGGACATGTTGGGGGATGCCTCGGGGGGCTTCACTAGAAGCTAACGGAGCTGTACAACACAGGTGCAGAAGAGGAAAGCCGTCTTCGCTCCGACAGGAGGTACCCTAAGATTGGCGGTGTCTTCCAACAGGATGAGCAATAGTATGTCAACAAATGAGTCTTGCAGAGAAACCGTCTCTTGGGGCAATTTCATGTCAACTCACCTAAATCTGTGTACCGAGTGACTGCAGATAAAATCATCAGAGTGTATTCATGTACGAGCATCTTCCTGAGACGTGAGTATATCTCACCATGTCTGGCAGCTTCTCAGGGTCAAGGCCGGCCTGCCTCCCCACCTGGTGGTCATCGACCACCACGGAGTAGGTCCTGGGTGGGGGAGGGGCTTCCCAGACACTGTGCTCTTGTCACCGCAAAGCAGAGCTCCCAGGAACCTGGACCCTCAAAGGAGTCGCTTTACACCCCATGATGTGACCCGACGACTAATGGCAGCTGGGTTTTCTGATTATTTTCGGGACCCGCAGGAGACGGAGGCAGAGGCTTCCGTGTTGGGAGCAGGTAAACATCACTCTTTGGAGTCTTGCCCGTGCTTGAGTCGAGTGGCTTTCGGGTGCTATTTATTTTGTTTGGTTTATTGTTAAGTGTTACTGTTTGTTGACTTGGTGGATTATTTTCCCTTACAAAGGGTACGGGCGCATCCTGGGGATGGACAATTGATGTTCTCTATTGTTCGGTGTTTGTGTGTTGTGGTTTTCTGTGCTTTGGTTCAAAGGACCTGAACAATGCATTCGCTGGAACTCAATAACCGGTGTCGAACCAGCACGGGGAACAATCTGTGCACTGAGACTTCTGTACCCAAATCTGGCCCTCTCTGCGCGCCCGAAGAAAGCAAAACCCACAACGACCTTTACTCTAAATAACCACAGGGAAAAAAACCTCCGATGGAAGCTCAAAGAGGCTGAGTTTCCGCCAGCTCCAAAGGCAGCCTCGCGGATCGTTCCGTGCGCTTCCCGGGAGCCTGAGGTGTCTGCACGACACACGTCTTACTCACAGACACGTCCAGTCTGGTGACACTCCTCTCCCTCCACAACGACACGCAGACGAGAGCAAGAATGAGAACGAGGCGCCAAAACCATTACTTTGGAAACACTGGGTGTTCCACTGCTCCGAGACTGAGGCTTCTGCCAGAAAATCTGTAGCAACAGGTTTATTCCCCTTGGAGAGGGGGTAGGGGGCGAGGGACCGCACATGCGCCGGGGAAGCCTCCGCTGGGAGCCCTTCCTGCCATCCGTGCGCCTCTGGCTGGGCTGGCTATCTGTGTAGGAAGTGAACGCAGGAAGTATCTGTCTACAAACCCTTAATCCTCAAGGTAATTGCTGCTGCAGCATTTTACTGTTTACCAAAGCAGCAAACATGTGATCTAAAAAAAGCTGTTTTCCACCGCCGAGGAACCGGCCTTCAAAAAAACATAGGCGTGCTTTTTCAGAACCTGCTTCTTATCGAAACTGTTTGCAGGGTGACTGTGCTTCCAAAAGAAGACAGTCAATGGGAACGGCTTTGGAAGCAGGACGGGAGGTGCGCCGTCAGGGGCGCCCAAGGAACACGCGGCGGGCTTTCTTCGCCCGGACGCTTCTCTGGCGAAACAGATTTGATTTCTCTTCTCAGTTTAACGCAGGCTTAACGAGTTCCTGGTTTCTGGCTTCGAAGGTGAAGTCAGCAAGACGACCCACGTTAACTCAGATTGGTGGGATGGATGATGCCCAAGTCAGGCAGTTCACAATGTCGCGTGTATTTGACCTTGGACAATATTCATATCTTACACGTGCCTATAAATACACTCCTAACTCAAAGAGTTCCCGGAAGGGGAAGTAAAAGGTAGAACACGTAAGGAGACGGGTGGCTATCAGCTTTGACGACACTGACCTAGCATTGGGGGCGCCTCCTGGCCAGTCTTCCCTGCCCGTCTTTATCCCAGATGCAAGGCCCCATCCCTGAGTCCTGGGAGGAGACAAGCAATCGAGAATGTGGACGGAAGCAGGTTCCAGGGGAACCTCTGAGCACTCGTGAGGGTCGGCCCTCATGTGTTCGAACCCTCCTGTTGGGTGGTTAGCTGTTGCAAAGAGGGAGAAGGAGGAGGGAAGGAGGGTGAAGGCGGGAAGGACAGAGAGAAGCAGGGAGCGACGGGGCCTCGAGCGTCTTCTCAAGGAGGGGCTGTGCGCAGACTCAGCAGCGAGCACCCCCTACCCCACACGGTCAATCTGAAAATGACCTCCAGTGCACATACAGCGGTAAGATTAATGGGGGACTCACCGCCTGCAAGAGTTTGTACTTCATTATAGAGGAAGAAGAACGTGCTGGAGGAAAATTAGTTACTTGAGGGGGGAAAAGAAAAAAAAAGAAACCCTGAATTCACAAACTGTTGTCCCAACCGAAAAGAGAAAAAAGAAAAAGCTTTTGTGGATTTCCTGACTTTCGTCGTAGAAGGAAAATTTATGTGACTCGTGTGAACAGTAGAATGAGCTAACGTTTATGAAGCACTTCGTAGGCACTCGATTGCGCTCAGTCAAACTCGGCGGAGCCCCAGGAGGCAGGAACTCTTGTCAGCCCCCTTCTCACGGATGGGAAAACCCACATTTCGTAAGCGAGGGGAGTGCTGGTCCAGTGCGAAGGGCTGGGGAGGCCATTCCCGGTTCCCCAAGGAGGCGGTGGGAAGGCCGGCGGAGGCGAACGCACCTGCCCTGCTGGTTCCCCTGGCACCGAACTAACGTCCCAGCCGCCGTGTCCCAGGCCAACCCTTTCCTCTGTCCCCTCCCTTCCCCTGCAAACAAGATAAGACCCGTGCTTTCCCCACAGGGGCTATTTTAAGGGTGCTGTGAAGACCCAGAGACTATCGGTGCCTCCCCGGGGCTGAGATAAGCACGGGCCGTGCTCGCTCTAACCTTCAGGCGTCTGTCGATCTTTGGAACGTCAGGTAACACGCACGTACAACACAGACCTTCGCAATATTAAGCCACACACACTTTTTTGTTTTTTTGTTTTTTTTTTTTAACTTGGGGCAACGTCTTGGGAAATCTACCTCAAATTGAGACACAAACTAATTGTGTTGACAAATTCTGAAGTGTTGTCTCAACCATTTCCTCTTCCTCAAAGGTGAGTATCACACGCGTACGGTTCAGTTGAAAGCATAAAATTCGGTCAGACCCAGCGGGACCCACGGGGGATGGGACGATAAACGTGCTCCCGGCCGAGGATCTGAATTAATGGCCTTGGGGGGGGGCGGGATATGAGGACCGGGGGAGTTCTCTCTTCAGTACAGACTCTGTCAATACACGAAAAAAAAAAATCACTTTGCTATTCTGGAATTGGGTAAGGGGAAGAGGGCTGTTCAATCATCAGGGTGGAGTGATTTAAAGGTGACTCTGTTAAATTCACGACGGCGGGTTCTACGCATGATGGGTTATAAATGGTCTTTACTATTTTCTCCAGAATTTGACATGCATGGTCTCGAACAGAAGCATTAGAAGTCACAGCCCTGACGTTCGTGTTATGATTGGATTATGAGGTGGCTTTAAAAATAAATAATTTTGCTTGAGCTCGGCATTTCTTTGCTGCATGTCTCGGTACTTATCTGTGCCCGACGGCAAATGACCGTTCTTCCCAGAGTTTAATCCCACGAGCACCCCCGCTGAAAGACTTGTTCGGCCTGATGGGAAAGGGAGCTGCAAGTTCATGATTGATGCCAAGGCGAGTGCAAGGAAGCTGATACTTGGGATGAGGAAACTTAAATCAGCAGCTGATCTGGAATCTGCAACCACCGCCCCTTGGATGTTGCCAAATATGGAAAGAATTCTTGTCACCCACACATACAGATAGGTGCTGGAGTTTTAGCTCTCGAACTTTCTGGCATGTTACTTTGATTAGTCACCCAGAGCAGAATAATTGTTGCCAATGGGGTTTTTCACACAAGAGGAGTAACAAAATGAGGCGGTCATACATAACGATTTTCATTCCTCCATTGTTGAATGCATCGCTGGGTCATTTGATACATCGTTTTTCTTTTTTTTTTTAATCCTTTTTTTTTTATTATTTTTGAGAGACAGAGAGACAGAGTATGAGCAGGGGAAGGGCAGAGAGAGAGGGAGACACAGAATCCGAAGCAGGTTCTAGGCTCTGAGCCGTCAGCAC
Organism: Paguma larvata; assembly: GCA_030068075.1. Classification (NCBI taxonomy): domain Eukaryota; kingdom Metazoa; phylum Chordata; class Mammalia; order Carnivora; family Viverridae; genus Paguma; species Paguma larvata. Next base: position 145,858,598 of record CM057824.1, read on the forward strand.
AGAGCCCGACTCGGGGCTCGAACTCACAGACCATGAGATCATGACCTGAGCCGAAGTCGGCCGCTTCACCGACTGAGCCACCCAGGCGCCCCTGATATATCGTTTTTCTGAACAGTCATTTAATATCCGAGGCTGGGGCAAACAGAAGGAGAAAGAGAGCATATGATGATAAATCGAGGGGAGACAAGTGGATTTGTGTGACCCGAGTGAGTCTCTTGGCCTCTCGAATCCTCTACCTTCGTGTGGACAAAAAGCAAGTGGAATGAGGGTCTCAGGAGACACTGTGAGCGCCCAGCACGGAGCCTGCCTGGCCTGTATGCTGTTCCGAGGATGATGTTAATTTGGATGACGAACTCAAGATACAACAGCTACCTCTTCACAAACGTTTCCCTCTGCTCCTTTAAACATCAATTCCAATTACCTAATCTTCCCTTAACTAGAGAGAGATCGGTAAAGACCTACGACTTCGATTTAAAGTCTACAATAATGATTAATTACTCTGACATCGGAATTTTCTCTTTGTGACCTCAGGTGATTTTTGCTCCAAAAATATTAACAGATATTTATTGAGCCCCTACACGGGGCCAGTCGCTGTCAAGGACACGGAAGAGCTGGACGGATGGTCGCTAAGGAGTTCTGAGGCTCGCGTGGGCGTCCACGTGAAGCAGGCACGGAGCGTCCATGCGTGTAAACACAGGAGTGGGAAGAACGTGCTGACAGGAGACAGGGAAGCGTAAGGGAAAGGACGGAATGAGGAATGATCTTAAACTTTAGAAAACATGCCCCAGCCAAGTTCAATAAGGGGAATGTGTGGAAATAAGTTTCATCAAACAGGATGAAGGCAGGAATAAGAAACAGATCCAGGGGTCACAGTGGCCACTAGTTGAAATAGGTTCACGGCAAAAAAAAAAAAAAAAAAAAAAAAAAAAAGGAACAAAATACTATAATTAAGGACACACAAATAACCTATGCCTAGAGGTGGGAACTTGTACAATCATTCTGAAGAGTAAAGTGGCAAGTTTTTTAATTGGCAAATATTTTATTTTATTTTTCTTATAATGTTTTTAATGTTTATTTATTTTTGAGAGAGAGAGAGAGAGTGTGAGTAGGGGAGGGTCAGAGAAAGAGGGAGACACAAAATCCAAAACAGGCTCCAGGCTCTGAGCTGTCAGCACAGAGCCCTTCGCGGGGCTCGAACCCACGAACGGTGAGATCAGGACCTGAGCCGAAGTCAGATGCTTAACCGACTCTGCCACCCAGGCGCCCCAACTGGCAAATATTTTAATTTGGCAGAGATTGTAAAAATATGTATGCCCACTGACCCAACAATTCCTTTTGTAAACACCAACACCAATAATGAGAATTTAAAAAAAAAAAATAAAGAATACATTGCAAAGTAAGTAGTGAAAAATTATTTTCTGTAACAGGATATTGGTTGTATCAACTGTAATACTTATTTTACATAAGATCTGATTAAGCCTAAACATTCTGCTTCTTGAAAGTGTTCAGTGCCGTGGGAAAATTAATCTCAACCAATGTGAGCTGAGAAACCTAGATGGGGGGTCGGGCAGAGAACGGGGCAGAGAAGAACGCAGGGTGAGCAGGGCCACCAAAAGTTAATAATATTTCCTCTGGCTGGTTGGGATCAGGAACAACTTATATTGACTTTGTAATGATTCTTTTTTCATTTTCTCTACAGTGAGAATGTTTTATTACTATAATTTGTGCAAAACAAGAAGACGAATTTTTCAAAATTGATGAGACCAGCAGAGTGGCGGTGACGCGGTATTCCTACCCTCGCCCTGTCCGAGGCGAGACGGGCCACAGCCTCGGCCGCCCTCCAGCAAAGCAGCAAGCAGCCTCCCCCGTCAGAGCAGCACTAACCCAGCCCTCTGAGCAGCCACACCCGGAGTGCTCCCCCGCCCGCCCCCCGCCGTGCTCTACCTGCCTGCGAGTTTGGTACCTGCTCTGCTGTACCCTCGCCCTCCAAGCCCCTCCTCCTCCGGCCATCTCCTGGCTTGCTGCCTCCCAGCCCCAGGGGTCACCTGCCCTAGGCGGGAGACCACGGTACTGACAAGTAGAAGTGACCCTGTTCTTTCTGAAAGCATTGGAACAGAGATGCTGTGGCGCTGGGCTTCAAAACTGAAGCAGGATAAAGGGAAATAGAGAAAGAATCCAAAACAGGGCCAGAAAGACCAGGCAATTTATTAGGAGAGGTTAAATCCCTTTGGATCGTCTGATGGCACCTGCCTTTTATTGAGCACATACTACAGGCTCTATAGACTTCAATTCATACGAGCGCAAGACAGGATAGCCATTATAACCCCATTTTACAGGTGGGGAAACTGAGGTCTGACAGCTTAAGTCCCTGGCTCAGGGTCACGTGACCAGTCAGGATCCGAACGTAGGTGTGCCTGTAGCCACCTGACACAGGAATGAAATCTCGGGGGCCATGTGACAGAAGCCCAGGGCAGAGAAGAGCTCTCCTCCATCTTGTTGGGACAGAAGGTGGAGGTGGGTCCTGTGGCATTCGAGGTGTTCCCTAGCCCTAAGGTTCTAGAAGATCCTTCCAGAGTCAAGAGTGCTGTCAGACACTAGGAGGACCTGGAGACGGTCTCCGTTAGACTCTTGTCGGAAGATCTCAGACCGCAGAGAAACTCAGGGTCCCGGCTTTCCCACAGCCTCTGCCACGGTGATTCTCTTCTGCATCGGCCGCTAAATCAATGCATCTGCCAAGTTGCTGGGATGCCAAGGTGGAATTTTCTGCTCGGGTCAACACCTCTACAGAGGGAATCGTATCCTACGTTCTAAACACAGAAATAATATTCTCCTGAAGGCATCTGCAATGGTGGTTTTATTAATTTTATTTTTATGCATGCTTTTTCAAGAGACCTAAATAAGCATTAAGTATGTATTGGCAGGGTTTTTTTTTTTAAATAAAGGGCCATTTTGCAAAATAATAACAATGATGATAATAATAATAATAATAATAGTGAAATAATCACTTGAAAGAAAATGTAGCTAATCAAGAAATGATTCTGGCTTCCAGAATTCTCTGAGAGCACTGAAGTCCTATGTAGGCATATTTAATGGGAAAGAATCCAAGTATTTCGTGTTGTTCCCTGTTCTCCTTTCCGTTGTTACTGAGTCTGGGTGCAGAGGGGCACAGGTGCGTGCACACAACTCAGATTGCCAGGGAGACCCGCGCTCCATCTGGGGGCGGGGTGTGGTCTGCACGAGACAGCTGCTCACAAACGCAAACGGCCAGTCGCTTTCAGATAATGGCCTGTACTTCCACTTTTAGGCAAGGACAGCCGGTCAGGGCCCCTGCTCCAGGGACATGACATTCACCCAGCAGGAGAGCGGCATTCATATGCCTTCCACAGCCCGAATCCCCCCCGCCCCCAAGTAATAAGGGATCAAGCCATTCTCATTCTGCATAAGCCAACGGGCCAGTGAAAAATCCCATGCCCAGAGCCATTCAACTCGTTGGTCACATGCACCAAAGTCCTAGAAGACGAACCTTGTTCATAGAACCCCGAGCTTTTTAGTAACTTTTCCTTCACGCATGATGGCAAATATTCAGAGTGCCTGCTCTGTGCCAAGCATGAAACATACAAAATAAGCTGGGTGTTTTTAAATTAACACCATGTTTCAATCATCCTCAAACCCTCCAACCTCTGTTAAATCAAAGTAACTTCTTGAAGCAACTAATTGAAACAGTGATCCAGAGCTCCCTCATCAAGCCTTGTAACTTTCCACATCCTGTCTGTTTCTAAGAGGCTTTCCACTGCTCCCTCCTTGTCCCTCAGAGTACGAGCTCCGAGATACTGGAAAATCCCCGCACTTCCACTGCGGTCACTAAGGATCTTGAAGCTCTAGGATCAGGGATTGTAACATGCGGTGCGTGGGCCTCCCCAGGAGTCCAAGATTTGAACTGTACTTGAATAGAATTAGCTTCTGTTGACATTCTAATTCTAAGAGTCACATTCTAGGCATTTAGAAGCATTTATCCGGAGAGGGGGCTGTAGGCTTCGTTAGACTTCCCGAGTGACCCAGGGCGTAATGCAAGGCCAGGGAAGTCTTTGGGAGATTAGATTAAAAGTCCTAGCCAAAGCACCCCCAAAGTCCGAGGCTTAACGACCGACTCCTTGGAGTCTGTAAGCAACAAAGTGCTGTTACGTGGGGAACTGGGGAACCAGGGTGTTAATAAGCACCCCTCAGTATTGTCATATGGTGCAAACAGTACAAAGCAGATGGGAACACCAAAACTGACCCATGGCTTGCCTGTGGGGACATCGTCCTTGAGGCTTCCATGTTTTTATGAGAACTCTTAGAATCTGATCTTAAAACCCGCGGGCACTTAGAGACTAACGGGTACTCTCAGGTAAGCTCCAGAAATTCCTTTACTTCTTCCGGTGCAAACGTTTTGTTCCCAGTTGCAAGTGCCAAGGGAGAATGATAGCGAGAATCACGAAGACAGGATAAAAACATTTAGCTTTCCATAGTGCCTCACGAGGTCTTATAAATACTAATGCAAACAAACAAAGCTCACTCCAATCGGGAGAACCAAATTCAGTGCACCTGATGCTTCATCGACTAACTGATTTATTTATCGAAACACCACCGATGAAAAACAGTGCGTCTGAGACCAGAAAGTGCCTGTATGACAGGCTGTTTCCTAATTCCAACGGACGGCCGTAATTTTCCTTATGCTAATTTGAGCTTTGCGCTCGCATAATTAAAACTGCCGTCGACAGGCTCAGGCTGCCTTTTTCCACTCTATAAACACGTCTGTAAAACCATGGCATTGCTTTAGCCAGGAAGCCCACAGAACATGTCTGAAAGGGAGTTACCTGCAAAGAGGGGCTTTTTTATTTGAACAGAGGATTAAAAAGAAACCACTTGAAGTCATTTTAAAGCTCGCCTGACGTAATACACACTGTACCGACAACGCGGTATCATCTAATGTTAAAACGAGTCTAGTATCTGAGTATAAACTACGACCCAAGATTTATTCTAGAAGTTACAAAATGCCCAAGTTTCAAAATACTTTTCTGTCTTCAGACACGTATACTTTAAATTAAAGAGTTTAACACATTTGTAGGTTTTGCAAGACATACCCCTGAGTTTAAAGAATAGTCTGTTATTTCCAGGTCCTTCCATACACTGACTTTTTGAAACACACACAATTGTATCTAAGCTCTTCGAAACTTACAAAGAATATTGGATTTAATTGTTATGAAATATGGACAAAATTAAGAGAGAAAATGAGAATAAAAACGGTAGCATTTTGCATGACACGGTCAAATAATTTCTGCTCCCGTAGTTGAAAAGGGCACACATCAAACCTTCGATTTTAAAAATCTTTTCTATGAGAGTTTCATCAGACTCGGATCCTTGAAGCCAGAGAAAGAAAAACCTCTGCCAGGTTAGTCCTCGATACATGATTTTTTAATATATATTATCGAACATGCCTTGAGAAAGAAAACATCCTTCGAGAAATAAAAACCGAACGAAACTTCTGAGACGCAGATCATAGGAAGGGTATCAATCATCACCTCTAACGCGAGCATTTCAGATACCAAACCGAGGAAGGTTTTTGAAAACGCCTTGGCTCAATTCGGGGCAAACTTCCGTATTGGTGAGCTTTGAAATTAACCAAACCCTTTGATGAAAACACAACCAAATGCTTCTCACGTACAGGCAGCAACACTAAAGACACACAAGCAATAAAGCGTTCTTAGTCTTCCCTTCGCTGTGTGTTTGCTGCCGCTTTTTCTCATTTCTGCAAATGTCGCCGAGGCAGGGTGGCTTTGAAAACATTTCAACGGGCCCCCACTTGGCAGACCCTGTGCCGCCGCCCGGCATTCGCCATTAAACTGGCTTCACTTAGAGGACCTAGGTTGCAGCTAGATTCCCATACGCACGGACTCGCCTCCCCCCCCATTAATTTCTACCTGCTCTCTACTAGAGACATTTGCACGAAAAAACACGGCCGACCGCGTACCCCCGGAGCAAAGAGAATCAACCGACCGGCCGCTGCCCTCCCGTTCTCACTAACCAACCATGACGGGCAAGAACGTTTACTCACAGCGCGGAGAGGAGTACTATCTTTATTAAGGATAAACGTACAACCGGGCCAACCGGATTCCCACCACTTGAGTTCTGAGAACGCTGCATTCTCAGCACGAAGGATCCAGAGCGCAAGGCAACATTCGCGCGTCCCACGCCCGACCGCCACCGCCACCCGCCCGGCCTCTCTTCGCCGCCCGCGGGGCTGGCTCGCAACCCTGACGCTCGAGGAGCCCAACGTTTACAAGCCCAGCTTCTGTCCTCTGACCCTTCCCTCCGACCTCTCCGAGTCCATCGCCTTCCAGCAGATACACACGTCCACGCACTGCTAGGGATAGTTAAAGAACACGGAAATTCGGACGCGCTCCGAAAAGCCTTCGCGAAAGCCATCCACGGCCCTCAACAGTGAATTTAGAAACCCCAATTTTTTTCTGAGTTTGAAGTTTTTAAGCCTTGCGGATGGTTGGAGTAGGAAAAAGGAAATTTACTAGGCAGTGCAGAGGAAATCTTGTTGTCCTCTATTGTGGCAGTGGGGGTGTTGCCCAATCCGGACTTATCTGCCTTGATAAAGGAAACCAAAGAAAAGACTAACAAGCACAAGATTTTGCCGATCGAAAAGGAACCCTCGTCCTTACCTTAATAGTGCTGGCCATAACGCAATCAAGTTTATTGATCGTTAATAAATGTTAATAATAATTATTGCTTCTCTCTGACCAGAAAGTAGTTTTGATGAGGTTGTTTAGAGCGGATGAGATCGTGCTAAGTCTGGGAAATGAAGTCAGCCAATGGCAGGAAGAGGTTTCTATTGGTCCTGGCTGCCCGGCCTGAAGAAACAGGATATTTGGGAGTGGAGAGATAAGGGACCCTGAAAACAATGTTGTTTTTCTTGATGATATGCAGCCAGGAGATTTTTTTTTTTAATTAAAAAAAAAAAAAAAGGCATTGATTGCCCGGGACAGAGACCACCACAGCAGGTGTGACTTGGTGAGCCGCCGCAGGACGCGCCGCGCGGAGGCAGGCTGCAGATGTGGTGGGACCCTGCGCGGCTCCACACGTGCCGTGAGCCCTTCGGGACGGCCGGGGGCCAGGCCTTCGGGGCCCCCCACCTCCCCGGACCCGCCACACGCTTGGGACACGGGACTCGAGCCACTCTTCCCCCCACGCACTCCCCTCCCCGTTCCTTTCTCCAACATGGAATCTTCGCGGGTAGAACCTATTTCACGTTAACGTATTTGCTGGCTGCTTTTTCGCAACCTTCATTTATCCAACATCTCAAGCTGAATATTCCCCGAAGAGTTTCATTTTCTCTTTCCGAACACGAGTAACCTTTTTGTTTGCTCCACAATAAACCAGTCGCAGACACACGAAGCCTCTAGAAGTAGTAAGGTAAAGCAAGATAAAGAAACAGAGAACACTAAACCCCGTCAAATCCTGGTCTTTATTTATTTAAAGTCCAGGGGCGCCTGGGGGGTTCAGTCGGTTGAGCGTCCAACTTCGGCTCAGGTCACAATCTCACGGTCTGTGAGTTCGAGCCCCACATCGGGCTCTGTGCTGACGGCTCAGAGCCTGGAGCCTGCTTCGGATTCTGTGTCTCCCTCTCTCTCTCTGCCCTTCCCCTGCTCACACTCTGTCTCTATGTCTCTCAAAAATAAATAAACGTTAAAAAAAAAAATTAAAGTCCAAGTAACTGAAGTTACACAAATGGTTTATACTCTACTCTCCCAAGAGTCAACGCTGCGGACCACAGACCCTCAGAGAAATCGTGACTCCGCAGAGATACCAGGCGAAGCCCTCCCCAAGTGGTTTTCAAATCCAAGCTGTGAGTTCAGGGCCACACGTCCGTTTTCTCCTCAAAGGAAGTACGGCTAATGTAAGCCTGAACATCCCTTGGAGGATTTCAGGCCTTTAATTACTCATTTTCAGGAAATTACTTGTTCTCTGGAAGACACGACGTTTTGCTTTGAATCCAGTTACACCAAAGTGGGACGCGTGGAGAAGCGTGGTCCCCGCAGGCGACCCTCAGGACACAAGAGACCGAATCTTGAGTCATTCAGCCACTCTTGGCTCTGGAGGTGGGCGGTCAGTGAACGGATTTCACTCAGACTTCAGGCCTGCATATGCTAGCGTTCTAGAAACGAGCCCGGGTTCCTATATCTTTTAATGTCCCCTGACTCGCCCCTTTGCGTTAGGATAGAAGAAGGGGCGGGGGGAGGGGGAAAGGCAGGGGGAAAGAAACAAATGAAGAAACAAAGGAAGAAAAAAAGGGAAAATAAAAGAAATCCTACTCGGGGTAAAAAATCAGAACCTCCGCGTCCTCACCGTCTACACTTGGAGGGGGTGTTGACTTCCCCTCTTTTCATCTCTGAACAATGAAGGAGATGGGAGGCTGATTAAAATTTTGTTTCCCCGAAAGTTTCAAAGCACCAGGTTGTTTTCTCTGGGCAGCGTCCACGAGGACTCGGGAGTGCGGAGACGAACGCCCTCGGCCCCGGTGGGATTCCCCGGGTTTGCGCTCAGGAGAGGCATCGGTTGTGTAGGTTGCCCGCGGAACCCCGCGGAACCCCGCGGAACCCCAGGGAGCCGTGCTCCCTCCCAGAGCAGCCCTAGACAGAGGAGCACTTTGCTAACAAAAGAGCCGTGGGGGGAACTGCTGCCTGGACCTACCTCACCCCGGTCTGCTGGTTTCTGACCCGGCCCTCTCCCTGTCCTTCCCGGAGACCTAGGACACCTAATTCTTCATCAGGCTTCTGCTCATCACTCCTTGGTTACTGCTTAGGTCAGATCAAGCAGTGAAATCTTTTCATTCTTTACGCGGGAAAATCTTCCAACGTACAGAAACGAGTTAATCCCAAGGACTGCTAGTGTTTCTCACCCAGTTACTTCAACTGCTGGGAATCTACAACACTTCCTTTGCTCTCTCTCTGGAATGTATGCATAAGGCCTATGTATGTATATACACATATCTCCTTTATTCTGTAATTAATAAAAATGCTGTTTTATTAGAGACTAATTTCTTTGCTTGGATATTTACAAACAGAAAACCAGATGCTGCTATTCGACCGATTCCCTGAAGATTCTATCCATAAGTTTCGTTGTGTCGAATTTTGAAAATGCATACCAATATGCAATACCTATACGGGGGAATGTAATAAAAAGTCAATTTTCAGATAGTGGGTTGTACTTCCCATCACAATTTTTTTTTAATTTTTTTAACGTTTATTCATTTTTGAGAGACACAGAGTTGAGGAAGGGAGGAGCAGAGAGAGAGGGAGACACAGATCCAAAGCAGGCTCCAGGCTCTGAGCTGTCAGCACAGAGCTCAACATGGGGCTCGAACTCACTGACTGCGAGATCATGACCTGAGCTGAAGTCGGACGCCCAGCCAACTGAGCCACCCAGGCGCCCCCACCGTCACAAATTTTTTAAAAGGCAAATATTCCTCATTTCTAACAAGACGCTCGATTGACTCTTAGCATCTTCAAAGACACAAATTCCTGATATCTACAATGGCATAATAGCATCTGAGTCTAATATTCTCCGAACATTTAATGCAAAGTTGCTTTTTAACTTTGATTGGCTATTGAAAGCATCTGACATGTCTATTAATTAGACTAGAGTAGTGCAGGGGGGGTCCCTGGGGGGCTCAGTCGATTAAGCGTCCGACTCCTGATTTCGGTTCAGGTCAGAATCTCACGGTTCGTGGGTTCAAGCTCTGCATCAGGCTCTGTGCTGACAGTGCAGAGCCCCCTTGGAATTCTCTCTCTCTCCCACTCTCTGCCCCTCCCCTGCTCATGCTCTCTCTCTCAAAATAAATAAATACATAAATACATAAATAAATAAATAATTTTAAAAATAAAAAATATATACAGTAGTGCAGAAACCATTTCCCAAACATTATTCCCTGAGGGAATTATCCACAGATAAAAGGTATCACTTAACCCTCCCCTACAGCCCCACGTCGCTCCTACACCTACATTTGGCCTCAGCACCAGATCACTCAGCATCTTAAGGGCCAGCACCTTCTAACCAGACAGCACCCCTCCTTGGGGGAAGCTACCCTTCAGGTAACCAGGCGGACCCATGTCAGGGGCAATCTAGCAGAGGGGCACAGCCCGGGGGCCAGGACAGGGTCCTCCTCCACTCTCCTTGGGGCACGGTAAACATCACAGTGGACCAGTACGGCCCCCCAGTGTCTGTGGACATCTGAGCCCGTGGGTAAATTCTACATTTCTGGGGCGCCTGGGGGGCTCAGTCGGTTAAGTGATCGACTTCAGCTCAGGTCATGATCTCGAGGTTCGAGAGTTTGAGCCCCACGTCGGGCTCTGTGCTGACAGCTCGGAGACTGGAGCCTGCTTCGGATTCTGTTTCTCCCTCTCTCTGACCGTCCTCTGCTTGTACTCTGTCTCTCTCTCTCTCTCACACAAAAATAAACATTAAAAAAATTTTTTTTTTAATTCTACATTTCCATTTTTACTTACCCATCACGCACCCATCCCCCAGGATGTTACCAAAACCCTTTGTAAGCCTGTTCCCATCTTGTTCCAAATGAAAGAAGGAAAGAATATAAAGCTGACCACACATTTACTATAACAGTAAAAGGGGCATCATCGCTTACTTGTCTTAAAGCCACATCCTCCCATTTTCTACAGAGGCAACAAATTCTCATCCTTATTCTGTGACTAACTTCTCTATGTGGGATCGACCAGGGAAGGTCAAGAGTTGAAACACTCTGGATGAGGGCAATACAGTCCTGAAAACGGCGTAGGGGCACAGTAAAGAGATAACGAACCATAACTTTAATTGAAGAGCCAACAGAAGACTCGCTCGTGAATGGCCGACGAATCCCGGTGTTAAACATCCATACATTGGAATGCTCGTCAGCTGAAAATACTGCAGGGCAAATGATGGAACACACGGCTGCTCATGACATGGAAAACTGGTACGATATTACGGCCGGTAAGTTAGAAATCAGGTTACAAATGACAATCATGCCACAGACCCATTTTGTTAAAGGAAAAAGGCCAGAGAGAACTACCAGTAGGCTGCAGACTGTGGTACTAACCGTAGATGGTCTTTCTTTCCTTCTTTGTTTTCCCTCCTTCTCCTTTGGTTCGTCTCGATTTCTGAACATTTACAATAAATTGAAATTAAATTCTCATGAAAAGTTATAGAAGTAACACGTAAGGTTCCGTGTTTTTTATAAATATCTGTGCGACCTGCAGCACACAATACTAGACTTCTCAGGCTCCATGTGTGCATACCAAAATGCGTGTTCCTTTTAAAATGTCTACGGCAAGAAAAGAGGAGCCTGGTTTGCAATTCATGTTAGCAAGGAAACCCAGAAGATACTGGTGTGTTTTGTCACGGTCATCTACCCAACATCAGCCCAGCCCGTCAATACTAATAAAGGGCCTTTTCCATGACGGGCGCTCTGGTCGGCACGAAGAAATAAAGGATGACAAGGCTCTGTCCAGCCACTGGGTGTCCCAACATTCAGGAAGTCTGTGTTTGTCTACGTAAATTCCGCCCACGCGGAATGCAGAAGCCTGGAACCAGCCCATGAGATGCAAACCTTTTAAGGGTAAAAACAATAGGACCAAGTGCTCTATATTGTCCCTAAAGTGACACATGGACCTTAAAATGTATACTGTTTGGATTATTCATGAAAGGCCGCAAGAAGGATGTCCCAAGGATTTTTGCCAGGGACATGCCTGAGATTACAGATAAGGACCAAGCATCTGGAGCTGCCCCCACAACGGAAAACTACACCACTCGGTGGAACTTTTCCATCCACTGGACGGGCGGCCTGAGAACACGCGTAGGGTAAGGCGCTCTTGGCCACCAAGGTCGCTCATTACACACAGGTTGGGGGCCGTCTCTCTATTCAAAGCTTACTGCGTGAGCATAGTTTCACTTCACTGAGTAAGACTCGTTGTGTGTGTGTGTGTGTGTGTGTGTGTGTGTGTGTGTGTGAGATGCCCTCCAGCAACGCATTAAAAGATAATCCAATTACAGTTTAAGTAACTATCGTTTCAACACCTTCTCCACCTGGTTAATGTTATTCTTCACCATCTGGGTTGATTTGAACTCATCGAAGCCGAGGACGTGGTTATCACAGACTAAATCCTCAACTTCTCAACAGCAAGCTGCAATTTCCTTAATTTTGAAGCACGTGTCAGGTCAGCTCCACAGGCTCAAGGGGAGCAATGATTTCAATGGACGCGCGGTCCCAAGCATCACATACATTCTCGTGTTTGGGGGCGACTTTGCTCTTACCCAATTCCGTACGCCTCTAAAACTGCAGGAGTATTAAAACCAGTGTCAGCAACCCTGAAGATGCCAATTTATTACTCAGGGCTAAAAAAAAAAAGGAAACCCTAAGAACATTTGTTTTGACACAATATTTAAAGACAATTTCCTGTTTCGATGATCGTGTTTCCATATATAATTTGCGACCCATTCTCTGCATTTCTATGCATTTCATCCATATAACTGGCGTACATGAGCATAGATGTTACAGCCCTCAGATCGCAGTGGTCACCGTAAGGCATGGCCTGCCCACAGGGCGTGCTTTGACATGGACACACGGAGGCTCCACAAAATCACGTGGTCATCCCGCCCAGGGGCTGTCCTGCTCCTCAGCCCCCTTCTCGGATCCACAATATTATGTCCCAATTACTTGCTCCACAATCACCGCTGACCACCCTGAGAAGTTCTCTCGAGCTGTGTCAATGAACTTAAGATTTTGACCTAGGCATTTAATTTTTTAAGTGTGTCAGTTTCATCTATAAGATACTAGCTATCAGCATCTATTTTTGTCTTGAGAGTCCACAAATTACTTTGTCCGGAAAACATATTCTACTTTTTTTTAAGGTTTTTTAACATTTATTTGGAGAGACAGCACAAGTGGGTGAAGGGCAGAGAGAAAGAGAGACAGAATCTCAGGCAGTCTCTGCGCCATCAACACAGAGCCCAATGTGGGGTTCGAACCCGCGAACTGTGAGATCATGACCTGAGCTGAAATCAAGAGTCGGATGCTTAACCGACTGCGCCACCCAGGCGCCCCCTATACTACCTCGTAAAGAAAGATAGTAAATTGCACTATAATGTCACCCAAATAATGGAAATTTACAGAGAAGCCTGCATGACACAACTGCTCCCCGTTCTTTTATAGAATCTGTTTAGAGTCAGATTCGGAGAGTCTTTCTTTCTACATCACTTAATATGTGTGTATGTATTTGCTAATTTATTTATATCACAAATAAGATCAGAAATGAAGCCAAGGAACAAAGTGCTTGCCATAAATAATGCATTTACATTTGCGAGGGGGCATTCAGGCAACCTACAGAGGAACTGAGTTGGACCCCGGCACTCAAAGGCAGGTGTGTGAAAGAGCGAGCGTCTGCTACACTGTATCCTCTCCACCGAACCCACCCTGCACTGTACTTTCTCTGCATTGTGCCCTCCACCCGCTGCATGCAAACACCCTCTCCATTGTATCCTTTCTCTGAAAAGCGACGAAGAGGATCTTTCCCTCCTGGAGAAACTGTGTGGTTCAGACCGAGGCAGGCGAGGTCTTCCTCAGTTCAGCCTTACAAAAAACGTGTTTAATCTTTTAAATGCCCTGAACTGCACTGAAACTGTGACACAGGCTAATTCGCAGTTTTCATTTGATCCCGGTACAAATCTCAGCACACAGTTTGGGGAAAAATGACAGTATCTGGGGACAAAGGGAAGTGATAATTCTAAATGTATTGTCGCTGATGGGCCGGAAGGCAAGCTGGGGTTTGCCTGGTGGACGCCGTTGTATCTGGTATTTACAGGCACAAAAATAATCCTGCCCCGAGAATTTTAGGAAGCAACCACCTACTGGCCGAAGAACTTCACTGCTTTGTGGATTTGCGAGCAAGGGACCTGAAGCACGGCAGGGACTTCTCCTTTGAACTGACTGAACTGTTGTCACTAGAGGGTGCTAAATGTCCCTTTAAAGGGCCCTTAGGGCGTGACTAATTCTTCACTTGACATTTTTTGAATTGACAGTGTGATCCTACATAGTTGTCTCCTTTTTATCCAGTAACGTTAAAATCCAACATTCATAATGTAGAAAGCTCTTCTGGAAGGTTTTCATCTTTCCTTAGTATAACAGAAGGAAATATACTTGAGTGAGGAACAAAGATAAATTATACAGATACGCACCTTAGATGAAAGCCACCGTTTTTCTGGGTGAGATCCCACCATGGAAATCGCAGAATTGGGCTACCTCACTATTAGTGATTCCAAACCATAAAAAAAAATTTAATTCCCAGTAGTTTCAGGAAGTTCAATATCTTGCCCATGTGAGTCCCAACACATTAACAGGTCAGCTCTGGTGTGTTTGTTTTCTGCGTAGAAAACACTGGTATCCTGCTCACACCTTGCCTAAACTCTGATATTCGAAGACCCTTCCCAGAGATGAACCGGGTGGGGGAAGGGGATGGATTATATGATAACATGTGAGAGAGCCCTTATGATGGCATCGTTTATTTATTTTTTTAATCTTTTTAGCGTTTTTATTTTATTTTTTGAGAGACATAGAGACAGAGTGTGAGCAAGGGAAAGGCAGAGAGAGAGGGGGACACAGAATCCGAAGCAGGCTTCAGGTTCTGAGCTGTCAGCACAGAGCCCGACGTGGGGCTCAAACTCACAGACAGTGAGATCATGACGTGAGCTGAAGTCAGTAGTTTAACCAACTGAGCCACCCAGGCGCCCCAATTTTTTAATTATAGTTTTGGGGATATGTTTATTCAGCATCACTTATAAAAACGATATACGATGTTAAAATATACAAAAATACATAGGAAATAAAGCAAACTCTAAAACTACGTAAGGAGGTTTTCCTGAAAATAATCCTGTTACGTGATTACACTGACTTCTGGGCCATCTCAACACCAAACGCTGAAAGCAAAACACAGTGCCTTGGAAATAGTTGCAAAAACCATAACTGATCTGCAACCTTTCTCTTTTCGTCCTCACTTGTGCTCTAAAATATCTGTAGTTTTTTTTTTCTTTTTTTTCTTCTTCCCCTTCTACTTTAGTTCATATACCGAAGAAGAGCGAGGTCAGCGGGTGACAGCTGTTTGTTTGGCTCGGGGGGCGGGGGGCGGGGGGGGGGGCTGGTGCGGCTCAGGCTCCCGCCAATCCCTGAAGAGGCGCCGCCGTAGTTTCCCCTGGGTCTGCCAGGAGACCAGGGTTCATTTTCAGCGCGCTCTGGGGAGGGACGACTGAGGCAGCGTTTCATCTGCTGGTCTGCCAGTTTTAAAGGGTGACGAACCTCACCCTTGCACGTGAACGGCCCACGGTGGATGGGGTGGGGTGTGGGAAATTGACGGGGGGAGCCCGTGCCCAGGCCCAGGCGATGCCACTCTAGATAAAGGCACTGGCAGGAGGGGCGCCGGGGGGCTCAGTCTGTTGAGCGTCCGACTTCGGCTCAGGTCATGATCTCGCCATTCGTGGGTTCGAGCCCCGCGTCGGGCTCTGTGCTGACGGCTCAGAGCCTAGAGCCTGCTTCGGATTCTGTGTCTCCCTCTCTCTCTGCCCTTCCCCTGCTCACACTCTTTCTCTCTCTCAGAAATAAACAAACATTTAAAAAAAATTTTAAGGCACTGGCAGAAGAGAAGAGCAACCCCGGACCCGCAGAGCCCGCACCCACACCACCGGTCCCCCCCGACGAACGGCTGAGGCGGAACCTGAGGGACGGGAGCGCAGAGCTGGCTTCTAGGCCACCGAGGGGGGCGGTGTGCCGGAGAGGGCCCGGGCTGATACCCTTCAGGGAGCACGAGTCCCGTGCGGCCCCCTGCTCGCAGGGGCCTTGGCTCCGGACCGCGAGGCCTCAGCCTGGCCTCGTCCTCATCTGCTCCGTCAAGGTCAGGAGTCGGAGACTCCACCTGGGCCAGCTTTCCTTGGCCAGTCAACTGGGAACGCGGCAGGTTTGTTCGAGGGAGGAATCAGTGCGTACTGGGCGCCCGGCTGCGGGCCACCCTCCCCGCGCCCCAGACACGGCGAGCGGCGAAGCCCGGAGCCCCTGGTGCTCCGTCACCGTGCTGGCACCTGGCAAGCTTTTGCCGGATGAATGAATGAATGAACAAATGAATGAATGAATGGAGCATGTGGACAGAGCCCAAGAGCACCGGGGAAAGGGAGTACCGGCCATGCCCGTGGGCAGCCCAGGGGAGGCCCTCGAAGGCCCAAAGTCGGCCTTGAACTTGCGTTCATCTGGTTTTCAACAGCTGACTGACCGATTCCTGAGAAGACCTGCCATCGGAACCAAGACGAGAGCTGGAACCTGAGCCGCGGGCCTCCCCCGCCTCCCCCGCCACATGCGTACACGCTCACGCGCGCCCTAGAGAACAACAGGGGTGAAGACACTGCCAGATGCCGAGAGAGAGACAGAGAGAGAGAGAGAGAGAGAGAGAGAGAGAGAGAGAGAGAGAGAGACAGAGCGAGGCTGGCTACCCCCCAACCGGGCCGCTTCCCCCACCTTTCCAGGCCACCTGACCCGCGTCACTTCAGAGGCGACTTCTCCAGCGATTCCCCCAGATCGGGCCATGAGAGTGAAGCGGGTAACGGTCTCTTAAGAGACCGTCCAACTCTGTAGCTGAACCGACCCCACCTGGCAGTGAGAGGATACTCAGTAACAATAACGAAACACCGACCGAAGAAACAAGTGAATGAAAGGAGGAGTCTACGTCCTGTTCTTTGCCCGCTTCCTGATGTCTTTACAGCACGTTTATTTCAAAATAAAATAACAGCTTCCTTTCGACGTTACACAGCGCTTCCTTGGATTTTCCAAAGCAGCGCTAAGATTCCTTCCAGCTAAACTAATGCAGCAACCGCAATTCCCGAAAACCGTCAGAACGCCAGATTCACGCATTTCTAGACATTTGCCGTATCGACCATGGTGACCGAATTTCCAAGAGAGCCCGGTAAGATTCCCCATCACCAGTGCCCATCTTATAAGGTGGCACGGGCATGACATTGCTCCCATCAAAAGGTGGGGTCCGTGTTCCCACCCTTCAAAGCTGGCAAGACCTGTCACTACAGCGTAGGTTCAGCGAGGTGCCCTCCAAGGCTACCTGTAAAGACGATACAGCTTCCATCTGTCTTCCTTGGCAACAGCCACTCCTGCATCTGGACCTCCGCCCCGAGAGAAGGCCCGAGGCACATGGAGAAGCCGTCCATGGGTATTCCAGCCCCGAGTCCCACCTACCGCCAGCACCACCTCCAGGGATACAAGCGAGGCAAACTTCCGGATGACCCCAGCCCCCAGCCGCCGCTTGACGGCAGCCCTCGGAGGGACCCTGAGGGGAAAAGGCCTTTCTCAGCCTGGTCAACCCCTGGAACCATGAGGAACAGAAGTAGTAAAACGGTCACTGTGATTTTAAGCCACCAAGTTCTAGAGTGAATTTGGTCTGCAGCGAAAGGTGACCGGGACGCCCTCGGAAGCTTCCTTATTCAAAAAGGTTTTTGCGACCTTGTGACGCAGCAAATATTCTTCTTATGCGATTGCTCATCCGTTCATCAAATCCTTCCTGGCGTCGACTCTGTGCTCAGCCCTGGGCCAGGCGCTGAAGATGTGCGGAGGAAGAGAAGCAGCCACCGGCCAAAGACACACAAAAAAGTACGTATCCGCTGGAGGGAAGACGTGCCAAAATTTCAACAGCATTTGATTTCAGAGAAAAGGCGTAAGAGACGAACGCTGGGAGCTCTTCCCTCCCTCTCCTCCCCACTTCCTCTCCGCTCACTACAGGTACGTGTGCCTCGGGCCACCGGGGAGCCCCCCAGAGCAGGGACCCCTGCCGCCTGGCCTGGCTGTGACTTCCTTCCTCGGTCCCCGCCCTCCGCCTGCAGCTCCCCGGGCCCGCACACTGCTGATCCCCCGTTCCCGTTTTCTGGAAGCATCTCTGCCCATCCATCTCAGGTTACCGCACCAAGGAGACGTGGGAAAGCTTTAATTTCGCCTCTGTGACTTCCACAGGACCGGGGCTGGGAAATGAGAAGCAGAGGGAGAGGGTTCATCCCCCCCCCCCCCGAGTTACCAGAAAGAAAAGCGCCAGTGTTTGGAAGGCGACGTTACTATTCCCCTGGAAACATTGGCCCCTAGAAAGCAGGGGCTCCGTCCCCCGCGCCGTGTCTTGGGCTTCCGGGATGCCACGGGGGCTTTCGCCGGTCAGTTCTGACAGTAATGAGAGCCATCTGGAAGACCGTGTGGTGGGCCCGGCCAACCCACACCGCAGCGCTAACCAGACCAGAGGGGCGACGCACAGCAACACACGTGGGGCTCTGCTCCCCGGATCCGCGGTCCTGGGGGTTCCTCATCTCCCGAAAGAGCGGGCGAAAAACACCAGTGCCCACGGAATCCTCTCCACACAGCTGCGAGGCCTCTTTAAAGAAGGTCAAACTCTCGTGCGTTCCAACTCCCTGAATCCTCATGGATGGAGCACCCCTCTTCTGAGCCCAGAGCTGAGCTCCCGAGCCTCCCCTCCCCGACTTGGAGATATCTGGAGCTGAGATACCTGATTCCAGGTGACTTAGAGCTGTTTCCAACTCGTCATCGGGAATGGAAGCCATTAATGTGTCTCAATGCCGCTCAGTTTTATGGAATTCCTGCACTGGGGAGCTCTTTTTATTTTATTATTTTCTTAACAGCCAGAAAAAAAAAATTGGAACGCTCACAAAGAAATTTTTCAACTGCCTGGGGTGACCCCTAACCTAAGCGTTTTTGCCTAATCTGTAAACGGGAGTTAGAAGTATTGCCCTGGCTTTGGAGTGGGGGGCTCTGTGTCTTTAAGAGGGCGGGGAAACCGCTAACAATGAGGCTACACATACCTTGGGCTGCTTGGCTGGTAACTGCAAACCAGAAACAGATGGGAAGTATCCGCGGCCACCTCGTACTGACCCATGGAAGTTGAGGTTAATCCAGACCATTCTTAATAACTCAAAACTGCCACCCTTTAACTTTCTAAGTTTTTTCTCGCTTACAAGTGCAAAAAAGAATTGACAGTATGCATTAAGGTCCATTTCCCTCTGAACACGTACAGATTTTCTCCGATAAGAGCCGGGAGAAAGAGCTTTCCCTGCGAAATCGTGCAGCTGTGAACGGACTCTGTGCCCGCGGAGGTGTTCAACGCCCTTTACAGAGCAACAGCTAGAAGGAGATAATTTATGCTGAGAATCAGATATTCCTGTTGTTACCTTTTCCCAGCAGCAGTAAGTGCAGAATTTCTTGAATTATTAGACTGCTTGGAAGAGAGAATTGTTAGACTGTAGGTTTCGAGTGAGAATCCTACAATCCAAAATGCTTCTCTAACACTGAAACCGTTTCAATTCCCTTCCAACCATCTTCTTGAATTTAAAAGTAATGAATGTAAGTGTAGGAGAAAAATCAATGTACAGCCGTGATTCATAACCCCCCAAATGAAGAAATCAATCATTCTGCACTGAATTTGAACATTCTATCAATATTACGTCTCTTTACTAAATCCAAGAGGAACTCTTTCAACATAAAATCAAAGACAAAATTGTTTCAGACATTGTATATTGTTTTTTGCCTGAGAGCAGACGCAAGGTGGAAGGAGTATAGATGCAAAGCTAGACGCCGACTGATTGTTAACACCCTTCAATACGGCAATCACACCGTCACGTGACACAGGACTTCCTGGTCTCACGCTGAAATTGGACTGACGCGTAGTTACAGCTGGAACATGATTAGACACCGTCGCTTTACCGTATGTCACCAATGTAAGACCGTGGATGGTAGATACAAAGCATGCCACCATCTAATGGATCACTTTCTAGAAAAGAAAAAAATAATTCTGCTAAACAAAATTAGTCGTAACACTTTCTTATCCAACAGTTGTAAGACACGGCCCAATTTCTGAAAATAAATATGCGCCTTAGAATAGATGTGGTGCAGTCTACGTATGAAAGAACCAATCATGAGAGCACTAAAGTGTTATCCGGAACAGACTGCAGGCGTTCTCGGTCTCAGCACGGTCATTTTTGAGGCTGGATAATTCTTTGTTTCGTGTGTGAGGGGAGGTGCATTGAAGGATGCTTGCTGGCACCCCTGGTGTCTACCCACTAGCCCCAGTAGCACCTCCCTGACCCCCAGTTAGGACAACCGAAACTGTCTTCACACATCGTTCAATGTCCATGAGGATGGAGGCAAAAATCACGCCAGATGGGAAACACTGGAACAAAGCAATTCCATCTGATCAGTTTCGCAATATAATTTAGCCTATGTGTAAATGACAGACTGTCAGCCACCTGGAAAGTGTATCATGGGATAAGACATACAGATCCAAAAACCATTACATAGCAGACAGTTGGTGCTCATACAAGAGTGTGTACTGACCATCCCAACAGACATGATGAAGAAAAAAAAAAATTGGGGGCACCTGGGTGGCTCAGTCAGGTAAGCATCTGACTTAGGCTCAGGTAGTGATCTCATGGTTTGTGAGTTCAAGCCCTGCATCAGGCTCTCTGCTATCAGCGCAGAGCCTGCTTCAGATCCTCTGTCCCCCTCTCTCTGTACCTCCCAGCTCCCACTATCTCTCAAAAATAAATAAACTAATAGAAGTTATTTTTAAAAAACTTGGAAAAGATGCTCAACATCACTCATGATCAGGGAAACGTGCATCAAATCAAAACCACAATGAGAGAACACCTCACACCTCACCTATCATCAAAAAGAAAGCAGAACAGGTATTGGTGAGGATGTGGAAAAAGGGGACCCTGGTGCACTGTTGATGGACATGGGAATTGGCACACCTGCTATCAAAACAGTGTGGAGGCTCCTCACATAAAAAACGAAACAAAACAAAAAACAAAACACAATAAAACAAAACAAAAATACAAAAAAGGAACTTTCATACGATCCAGCAATTCCCTTTCTGGGTATTTAACCCAAAGAAATGAAATCACTATCTTGAAAAGATGCACCCTCCTGCCATGTTCACTGAAGCGTTATTCACAATAACCAAAACACGGAAACAAACTGAGAGTCTATGGACAGATAAACGGACAAAGAAAAGGTGGTATATACATACTGTGAAATATTACTCAGCCATAAAGCAATAAGGAAATCCCTACATTTGCAACAGCATGGACGGACCTTAAGGGCACTGTGTTAAGTTCAATAAGTCATACAGAGAAAAACAAATACTCTATGACCTGACTTCTATGTGGAATATTTAAAAAACAGAAATAGGGGAGCCTGAGTGGCTAGTTGGTTCAGCATCTAACTATCGATTTTGGCTCAGGTCGTGATCTCACAATTTGTGAGTTTGAGATCCGCGTTGGGCTTTGCGCTGACAGCTATGGAGCCTGCTTAGGATTCTCTCTCAATCTCTCTCTCTCTCTGCCCCTCCCACTGTGCTTTCTCTCTCTCTCAGAATAAATAAATAAACTTCAAAAAAACTGAACTCAACAGAGAACAGACTGGTAATTACTAAGAAGCAAAAGAAGGGTGAGCAAAATCGGTGAAGGAGATCTAAAGTATGAACGTCCAGATACAAGATAAATAAGTCCCAGGGATGTAATATACACTGTGGTGACTACAGTTAACAAGTTAACAGTATCATATTGTGTGCCTGCAAGTTGACAAGAATAAATCTTAAAGGTTCTCATCACAAGAAAAAGGAATGTATAACAATGTGGGGAGATGGATGTTAACTAAACTTTTTGTGGTAGTCATTTCATAATATAAACATCAAATCACATGTACACTGAAAACTAATACGATATTACAATATGTCGGCTATAACTCAATTAAAATACTAAAAACAAGAATTTGGATAAAAACAAGTCACTATCATAAGGTTTCACTATTTATAAACTGTGCAATAAATATTAAAAGAAATTAAATAAAAATCAAAATAAGGAAGCCAAACCATGGTATTTTGGGTCTTATCCATATGACAAAAATGAAAAAGTTTCATTATGGCAGCACAGGTAAGAATGTGGAGGAAAGAACTCTTTCATTCATATATATTACGAATACAGATTAAGATCTTATCAGAAAATAATTTATTCTTTTACTCAGTAATTTCTATTCTGGAAATCTACCTTTTTAGAAATACAATAAACAAAGACATGGGTGCAAGAATGTTCGCTCTAACACTCTTTAGTAATAGTGAAAACTGAGAATGAGTTGGATACCTATCAATCAGAGACTAGACAAACATATTACACAGTATTAAGAAGAGTGAGACAGATCTAAATTCACTGCACAGAAAATGTCTGCAGTATATTAAGTTCAAAACATTATCAGATGTTTGTTAGTATATGCAGAGAAAATATCCTGAAGTCTAAATCTCAGTTTACAAGTTGGGACCATGGCGTAACAGCATCTTTTCAAGTCAAATAGTTGGGAAAAGTTGGGCTATAACACGTATGTGTTACTTTTATAATCAGAAACAAATTTTCAATTCATATTCCAATGTAGGACTATTAAAATACCACAAATTTGTAATGTATTAATAAAAATTGATTAGGCTACTGATTAGACTTTAAAGAATATAAAAATACCATAGTACATATTGGTACAGATACAAAGAGGTGGAGGTTTGTTCACTTAGCCAAGAAATGTTTGTGCATCTATTTTATTAAATATAATGTTAGTAAATTAATAGGACTTGTTAACAAAAGCTTTTTGAGTAAAATGAAATTTTAGTTGGGTCCTACAGGATTAGTGTGTGCTCCAATGGAAGGAAAAAGTGGCAAAATCTTCTAGGAAAAAAATTTAAAACTTGGGTAAAGTATTTGATTCAACACAAAAGGAACAAAGAAACTACAGATTAAGATTATTTTGAAAAAATGTGTCAGAGTGAGGAAATATCTTGACATCTATAGACAGATATTTGTTGTTGATTCATTTGGGCAATGAGGACTCACAAGAATAATTCAAAGGATACTTGACATAAAATGCTTTTGATTAGAACACATTTTATTACATTGCATGAAGATATGGCTGTAGAAATTATATGTATCTTAATTCTAACTTAAGCCAAGTTTGGTTCTGAAAATAAAAAAGGGTAAATATGAAATAGATAAGACAATTATGTCACTGTTTCTGTAGCTAATACGTCACAGGATAGAGGCAAATGTATTAATCTTAAGAAGTTAGAAAAAAAGGAAAATAACTAAGATATGAATAAAGTTATTAAGATAGAGAACGACGATATAGTGGAGAAGAAGATTAACAAGTCTAATCTTTGAAAAGATTAGTTATCTATAAGCCTTTGATGAGTATTATTAAGAGAGAAGGTAAAAATAACCAAAGTCGACAATGAAAAATGAGTCATTACTACAGATCCTATAGACATTAGAAGGATTATAAAAGAACAATATAAACAATTTCCTATCAATAAATGTGAAAGTTTAAAACAAACAAAATCTTTGGAAAATATAATTCACCAAAAATGCCAAAGAAAAAGGCACAAAATCTGAACTCCAATAACTATTAAAGACATCAATTGATTAGATCATCTAAAGTCTTCCTAAAAGAAAACCAGGGAAATGAAAAAGGAACATTTCAGGCCCAGACTGATTTAACAGCAAATTCTGACATAAATTTAAGTAAGAGTTAATGCTAGTCTTATATAAACTCTTCTAGATAATAGAAAAAAGGAAAAGCTTGACTCAAAATGTGACTAAGACACTACGAGAAAAACAAATTATAGGTTGATCTCACACATTTAAGCAAATGCAAAATAAACTGAACAAAATCTCAGAAAACCAAATCCAGCAGTTTATGAAAGAGAATTAATATACATTATGAGCATGGTAAAGAAGAAAAATCATATGATAATCTCAAATAAAAGGGGAAAACACATTTAATAAAATTTGATATCAATTAACAATAAAAATTCTTATTAGATTATAAGTAAAAGGGAACTTTGTCAATCTCATAAATAGTATCTATGAAATTTTATATTTAAGCCACATACTTTAATGATAAAAAACTGAAATTTAATCCTTTCAAGTTTGGGGAAAAGACAAAGAGGGTCACAATCACCACATGTGTCACAAATAGTCCTGGAGGTCCTAATTAGTACATAAGTTAAGAAAACGAAATAAAATGCCAAAGAAAAAAATAAATAAAACTTCAGCTATTTGCAGATAGTATCATTTTTTTACCTAGAATATCCAAGAGAATTTAGAAATGAATCATTAGAATTACTAAATATGGGAAGTTTGCTAGCTATAGGTCATAGGTTAAAACGGAAAACTCAGTTTTATTTTTATATATCAGCATTAATAGAAAATGAAATTTTAAACAATACTATTCTCATTAGCATCAAAAATATCTAAAAATATGGGAATAAATCTATTACAAGATGTGCAGGATATTTATACAGAGAACTGCAAAATATTATCAAAAGAAGGATTAAACCAATGGATAACTATACCATATTCATGGATTGAAAGACTTAATACTGTAAAGATGTCAATTCTCTTCAAATTGATCGACAGATACAATGTAAATCCAACCAATAAGGTATTTGGAAAACTTGACAAATTGATTCCAAAATTTATGTAGAAATGCAGAGGGTCAAAAATAGAATAGATGTTATTAAAGAAGAGTATGTAGGACAACTTGTTTTATCAAACATTACTAAAGGCACAGTAATTAGTCCAAGTGGTATTCATGCAGGTATGACAAACAAAAAAATGGAAACGAAAAGACAGCCCAGAGATGAATTTACACACATATGAACATGCTTATTTGTGAAGCAGTGAAGTAAGGAAGAAATCTCTAGAAAATGGTGTTGGGAGAAATACGATATCCATGTGGAAAAAAAGAAACTTGACAACTACCTCATACTATCAAAAATCAATCAGTCGGAAGTCAAAACTCAATTCCAGGCTAACTGTAAATATAAATGTGAGGCAAAACAATAAAGTTTCTAGAACATAATATAAAAGGATAGCTCCATGACTTTGGGATGGCGAAGATATTACAAACGAGACATAAAAACACTAACTATACAGGGTGAGACTAATAAATTGAACTCCATTATAATTAAGAAAAAAATTAAGAAAATCGTTTCATCAAAAGCCACTACTAAGGGAATAAAAAAGCAAGCAATGGAGTGGAAGATGATATTTTTAATGCATCTGACCTTCTATTTATATCAAGAATATGTAAATAACACCTATAAATCAATAAGAAGACACACAACCCAGTGGAAACACAGGGAAGAACTGAACAGGCACTCAAAAGAAAGCTATCAAGTGTCCATCGAATCTATGAAAAAGTCTTCCACCTCATTATTCATCCAGGAAATGCAAATGAAAACCATAATGAGATAACAGAACATATACATCAGAACGTCTAAAATGCACGCGGACAACCTTTTGGCAAAGATATAGAGTATCTTCTTACTTTCGCCTGCAGCTGGGGTTTAGAGGATACCTTTATGTATGAGTCAGGTTCTTCTAGAAAACACTATACTCAAAGGGGTAACGGAAGAGAGTTTAACGGAAGAACTTACAAAGATGAGAGTAGAATTTAGTGAAGGCTGAAGGGTGGTGAAGCCATCATGGTCCTCAGCCTCCAAATGTCAAGGGAGAAGGTGGTTACCAGCCCTGGAAACAGAGGCAGGTGAAGCTGTGATTCTAGGACCCGGCAAGCGATAGGAGCTATGGTTTTCTCTAGAGGGAAACGGTCGGTGCCCACCTGTGGCCAAGAGGGGAAAGTTGGGGAAATAAATCCCTGAACTCTCTCTCTTCCAACCCTCTGATTGTCAGGGGCAGGGCAGAGAAGGAGAAAGAGTAGATTGGAGCAGGAAACGGGAAATCCAGCCCATCTGTATCATCAAAGACTGCGATGTCACTACAGACACACACACACACACACACACACACACACACACACGAACATTCTCAGCAGGGCTACCTGCCGTAGCCAAATGCTGGGAACATCCCTAAAGCCCTTCGGTAGCAGAATGAATCATAAAGTGTGGCACATTTATACATCGGGCACTCCATGGCAATGAAAATGAAGAAACTACCAGAAACCACTGCTACACACAACATTATGTATCAATCTCACAAACATAATGGTGAGGGAAAGCCGGACAGAAAGGAATACACTGTACGATTACTTTTATATAAAGATCAAAACGGAGGCAAAGATACACTCTAGTGACCAGATAGATGCCTGTTTAGACGGGAAATCTACAAAGAACAGCAAGGAAGTGATGATCAAAAAATTAAGACATTATCTCCCCGAGAGGGAGGGAGGAGTCAGGATGGAGGAGGGGCACGAGGGTGGGTCTGTTCCTGTATTATGGCGAATCACGCTGTGCACTGATTTTTCAAGAACTTTTCTTTATGTTATGTTTAAAAAAATTTTTTTAATTAATAAAATGGTGTGCATCCCCATGAGATAGTAGATGTTAGGCACACAGTCTCTTGCTCTCTCAGTAGACATTGTATCTGGCTAAAGATGGGCAAGAGAGAAATTAGGACAGCGACCTGACCTGGGAAAAAGGAGCAATCGAGAGACACCCTGCCATCCGATTAGCTTCCAAAGAAGAGAAACTCAGGTCAGGCGGTAGAAAGCATTTTGTGTAAAATCCCCTTTGGGCTCAGTGCTGACAGCTCGAGCCTGGAGCCTGCTTCGGATTCTGTCTCTCAATCTCTCTCTCTCTCTCTCTACCCCTCCTCCATTCACTTGCTCACTCTCTTTCAAAACTAAATGAACATTAAAAAATATTTCAAAAAATAAAAAAAAAAACATTTAAAAAAAGAAACCAAGGAGGAAAAGAGAACGCTCCAAAACTGCGTTTTCTCTCCGGGCCAGCGGATCAGAAGTTTTCACACGAGGAATACTTCTCAGGCAGCCAGACGGAACTCGGGGCTGGGCAGCGGCGAAGGGGTAAGCTTGCCTTTTGGGAATGTATCAGTTCTGCTTTTTCCAGGTGTGAGGGAGGAGGCAGCAGCCCAAATACTTCTCACGACCCTCACCGCTCCGCGACAAGAGTCACCTCCTCCGCGAGGACCCTTGTCCCGGAGGTGGTGTTCATTTAAAACCCAGAAAACAAATCGGAGCTGTTCACAGAGGCGGGGGGGGGGGGGGGGGCCGCCTTCCAAGTGAGGGACCGGCTAGGTCAGTCCGCCCGAGCCAGGCATATGCTTGGCACATCAGAGAAACAGACAGAATACTGGAGCACTGCGAGCCAGGGCATGGTAATTTCATCCTGCGCCTGCAAGGTGGGCAAACGCCAGATCGCACTGAGGGTTTGGACTTAGCCCCAAAATGGCAGGAAGCCACTGGGGCCGGAGAACAAATAGGGGCTGTACGATCCCACTCACGGAAGCAAAGGCTTGTCAGTGAGCACAAATGGAAGCTGGGAGCACCCACTAAGATACCTGCACCATCCAAATAACCGAGGAGGGACCAGGACCAGACTGGCTGCTCCCCTGGAGGTCGAGAGCAAAGGAAGGAAAATCAGACATGATCTGGTTGTCATGTTGTATTTGTGTCATATTGTGGACTTAGCGACTGGGAAGACAGTGTTTGCACTTTACAGAGATGAGAGAGTCTTGGGAAATTCAAGTTTCGGGAAGGCAGATCAAGATTTGTTCTTAAAGTCGAAGGCGCTTATAACCAGTGTATGCTGAGATACCAATTAGGAGATGGTTATAAACCGGGAGGTAAGGTTGCGTGCGAATCATTGAAATTTGGGGTTTCTTTAAGCCATGTGATTGGATCACAATTTCTTTGGGTGGGAGGCGGGGGAGAGGTAAGTTAGACGACAAAGAGGAAGTGATCGAAGCTGGGCCTTGAGCTTGTCTATTTAGAAGCTGAGCAGAGAAGAGAAGAGCCAGTCTATGACGTCAGGGTAGGGCAGGACTTAGATGCAGCGTTGTGTGCCCGCCGGGGGTTTGTGGCCACAGACGTAGAGACCAGCCAGCACCATTCTGTGTTTTCCCAGGCAACATTCAGCAGCTCAGACTGCACTTACTATACATGGAGACAAGGCCCGGGCCAACCATCACAACACCTTAATAGATACGTCTATTATTAGCCAGATTTTATAGCTGAAGGTACGGAGGCACAGAGAAGTAACCTGCCCAAAGTCACAGCACGTGACCCAGCAGGAGATGCTTATAAAGACGGGAGTGAGAACAGGAATCATTGACTTTAAAGAAAAGTATTTCTAACTCCGTATTTCACATCCTTAAACACCATTATGATGCTACCTCTAAAGGAAATAAAAAGATATTCTGGGACAAAAGAAGCTCATAAAACAGGAAACTGAGAAAAAGACACAGTGTGGGACTTGAATTAAGAACAATCCTCCGGGTTACTGGGGAGGGTAACCCTTCCCACATAAATACAATACAGCACATCACCGTGTGACGAATTAAATGAGAGAAAAACAATACAGATGAAGTCCACTGAATTTGCTTTTAGGAAACCATAGTTCAGGTTTTGAATTTTGGAAACTAATATAAAATAGTAAGTGACTTAAGAAATGAAGTAATCTGCAGCCCAAATTAGGCACCAGGATGATGGAGCTCCTCCGAGCAAACCCAGGTAGGCTCAGCCTACTTGGAATTCCCAAGGAAATAGACTTCACTTGACACGTGATCAGACAAGCATATGCAGACTCTGACACCCTTACTTGTGAGATATATATATATATATTTTTTTTTTTTGAGAAACAGAGAGAGAGAGAGAGAGTACACGCATAGGTGGGGAAGACGGGCAGGAGGAGAGGGAGAATCTTAAGCTTCACACTCAGCACAGAGCCCAATGCAGGACTCGATCCCACAACTCTGGGGTCACGACCTGAGCCGAAATCAAGAGTCAGACGTTTAGCCAACTGAACCACGCAGGCGCCCCAACTTGTGATATCCTAGATCAAATATTTGCAATTTATGGTTCGAATATTAAAAATATGACATGGATGAAATCCTAATATCTCTAGGTAAGGGTAATAACTAGTCCTCGGGTGTTAACTTACACTCTCTGCAGTCACTACAAACAGCACCACATGAAATGAGAGACTTTTCTCTTGCAGACAGAACTGTTTAAATCCAAGCCTACAGGAGCATTGAGAATGGTTCAGAAAACACAGTCTCCTCCCTGTGAATAAGCTGCCGGGGGGGGGGGGGCACAGCGGGGGGGAGAAAAGTTTGCTTTTAAGAAGTGGTATAATGTGGCCTATTTCATATATAAATTTTGACCAAACGCAGGTAACTAAACTAAAATATATAAAATAAGATTTGTACTTTTTCTAAAACGTAAGGAGAGATTTACTTCTGAAGTAAAGGTCTTTACAAAATATGAATTTTTGGCTTCCTTTTCCTTAGTGTATCTATAAATTTCCTAATAAAAGGTTTTGTCTTGATTTACTCACGTTTGAAAGGACGGATTATATTGGTAGGGGAAGAAGAGGCTACCGTAAATTAAGAATCCATCCATGATGTGTATTCTCTTCCTCGCAATATGACAAATGACTGTGCACGGCTACAATCGATAACTGCCACTGGAAAGTTCCAAAACGGGCTTGGCCACAGCTGTCCTACTAGCAAAGTTAAAACACTTCGACTATTTTTAATTATCCGTGAATGGTGTGGATCCAGCATGTCAAAATATTTAATGTTAGTCAAGCAATTATCTTCGCGTGCCTTCACATTTCAAGGCGAAGGTTCGATCACCCATTTCCCAGGTATTTATCAAAGTTCAAGAAAGGTCCAGCCTCATAAATCAATTTCGGACCAGACAAAAGGAATAAGCGAATTCTTGTTTATTTCTGTAGTTTCTAAGCCAAATCCCAAAGACAGCTATAATCGTCGTGTGACTTCTCGGCGGAAATCTGAGCAATCTTGCTCCGACAATCTGTTTCGAAATGATATGAGGGGAATAAAAACAAAAATAAAAAACAAAAAGAAAGAAGGTATAAGCTCTATTAAACTATTTCTCTTGGACGTAAAATATGTTTGGGGAAGAAATGAGTTGTTCCATATGAGCTCGGGTAGTCATTTCTTACGTGGGAGCAGCTTTGGCTCGGCAAAATGGTTTATCAAAGGAGGCTTTGTGTCCTGGTGAGACCAGTTTTCCACTCAAAATCATTTCATTAAACGCCGTTGGATCACACGCTTCCAGGTTCCCTCCCTGAAATACGGCCTCTACGGTTCTTTAAAAACACACATGGATGGCGGGGCGGGGGGAGGGGGTGGTAATGCTAAAAATAATATGGGTGAATGTTTATATCCTGCTCGTGTTTTCTAAGTAGCCTGAGCATTTGATGTTTTTAAATAAGTTATCCCATCACGGGTTGTCTATCACCAACAACAATCCATTAGGGTGAACCTGTACCTGTCCATGCAACCAAAACAGCAGTGTTAGTATTGATAATCGCTTATATAACACCAGGTCTGTATTCATAGTAAACATTCCAAGGAGTATCTGTCACTGACGTCTCCCCCAAAAATACTCGGAAAACAATTTTCTAAGAAAATGCCTCCTCTTTTCGTCTGGGGAGTGGGGTTGGTTATTGTAACAGTGACATACACCGCTGGCGGATCATATGCCGGGAATCACAGTAAGTGCTTTCTATACGTTAATTACCATAATCCTATGAATTTCACGCTATTCTTCCCATTTCACAAGCAACAGAGGCTCAGACAGGCTAAGTCTTTTATCCAAGGTCAGAGAGGAAGAGGCGAACCGCCGTTGCAACGAAGCTCTCTCTGAGCAGGAAACCCGCGGTCACCCGGACCTGGCCCTCTGAACTTCCACCCCTGGTTAGGGTGCCGTGTCTGATCCTCATGCCGTTCATTACCGTAATTCTCAATAAAATCCCCGTCGCCCATGCGGAATCTCATCCACATCTAGCCCAATTTGCTACTGGCTTTCAATGTTATTTCATATGAAAACAATCAATAACAGAAGGGGCCTGAATCTGGTTTCAAAAGCATAATTTGAAAGGCATCCACTCTGAAAGCTCCAAGAATTGCCTAGTGATTTCCGACCGGCACCCTGGAAAGGCTCCTCAGGCGCCCTCCCTCTCCCCTGAACGTCTCCTTCCATCTAAAAATACACATCTGGGTCCTCCTGCTCGAAAACAGAAACAGAGAGCTCCAGCATCCACAGGTAAGGCTGCTCGTTAAAGAGGTACTTTGTTTTTGTAGGTACTCAAGGATTTGGAATCAAAGCAGCAGAATTATTAAAATTAATCCAATTTTCTTCCATTTATTTTGTTAGTTCATACCTCTAAAAGATAAATTTGGGGAGGCACCGTCCAACCCAACCATTTACAAATCAAAGCTTTCTCTGGAATCCCAGAGACCTCACCCGAGCTAGACAGCGACACTCTGCCAGCTCCCGAGCCGTCCCCACTGGAAGGAATATGGAATGCGTTATTTGATTTGTGCTCACATTTAATTACAGTGTCAAAAGTCTAACCTAAATGGCTTTAATCGTCTGCCAAAGCTATGAGTCCTTCTGGCTTGAATGTCTATAAACAAAGAATAAATTCAAATATGTCACAAAGTGGCAGGGCCTCGTCGACCACTGGACCAGGAAGGGCAACGATTCTTCTCCGGGAAGAAAGTCAATGTCTTTATACACGTGAGTCTTTGCCGGTCATTCCCAACAATGAACCAGAACCGCACGAAGCGGAATGAGCTACCTGTGCCAGAATCCCACAGCCCCGGCCACCCCAAACCAGCAGCAAGACGGTACAGTCAGCAAAACGAGCCTTGCTAACAAGCCGTCCTGTTATCGGTAACTCCGAAAAGCAGGAGAGATGATAAAAAGTTACGTCATCTTCAGTGAGATGAAGACAGGAACCACCCGGCTGCGGGAACCCTCCAGAAACAAGAAATTCCAGAGCCAGAAACACTGTCCTCTACTGTGGAAATATTTAAGAGTCTTTAAGGAGAGATGTCTACCCCAGCACTTCTGGAAGGAACTGGTGAAACGCTCCTGCAAGAGAATTCTCGAGCCTCTTCTGTTTGAAGTCCTTCCTAAAGAAAACACAGAATTGGGGCAAACACAAGAGCTCGTGCCAATCCCAAGCGATGGGACCAACGGTCACGGAGTAAGGATCCGCCGTACAAGGTAGGTATCCTGCTCTCCAGGTTAAGCCCCTACCAGAAGGAGAGGAGGTTGGGGTAGAATTAATAGCCTCTGTAATTACAGGAAAAAGATCAGAAATTAATTTCAAAAACCAGAAGGGACATTTATTTCAGATGTTCCAAGACAGTGAGTAGAGACCCACCTAAGAGGATTCTCAAGAGCCATCCTGCTGGTTCGACTGGATGAAGGTCACGGGCAGTGAAGGGGACACCACCACCCGCATCTCCTCCTGGCACCTGTTCCCCCACCTCTAGCACTCATGCGCCCAGCTCCCTGCCCATGTTCTCTGTGAAAGGCCACGTTCACACTCACAGTGGTCCCTGCCTCTTAGACTAACTACTGCCTTCCACGGCCGCCCAAGCTCGGACCCTCCTCTGATTCGGATCTGTCCATCCGAACGCCTGCCAGACCTCTCAGCCGGAGGGACCCTAGCACTGCAACGAAACGCTGTCCTCGGTGCTCTCCCTCAAAGCTCCCATCTCGCTCCCTCATCCCCTCCAAGCAATCCAGCCCCGAGATCCCACTGACTTTGCCCCTTCACTGACTCCAGCCGCGCCGGCATCTCATGGGGGGAGGAGAGGGGCTAACTACATCCGTGGGAAAACAGCCTGCGCACCTCCCTCAGCTCGGCGGAATTGGCGAAAAGGGGGAGAACGCAAACCTGAAGGCTGAGTCTCTTCCGGTCCTCCCGGCCAAACGTCAGGCGGTGTTTTCCTTAGGGCACCAGATCGACAGAGATACGCTGACTCCATTTCGTGAACATAGCACTGTTTTGACTATTGAGGGGAAATGGTAACTCCTGGGTGGGCAGGGGGTGGTGAGCCCAAAGACCCGTGGGTTGCGAGAGGAGCCTTGAAGAAGAAAGGGAGCAAGAGATTCACTGATGGGGCCCGTTGCACAGTCAGGCAAGGAGAAAGGACCTTCTCTTCTCTGGGGTGTGGAAGTAAAATAACCCGTGAATGGAGCAAGTTCCCTGTAAGCAGGAGCCCAGAGCCGGAGGTGGTTAGGAAACACCTGTAACCACCTCTGTACCTCTCTCTCACTGAAGTCCACTTGTAAAATTTTATGCTGGATAAATTAGATATATCTACTATAATATTAATCACGATTCTGTCCATGATATTGAAAATCCACAAACTACCTCGAAGAGTCAAAGCAAGACTGTAAGAATATACTGGCATCTCTGCGTTGCCATCAGAGAAAGAAAAAGATATCCATGGCGGAAAAAGATACTCTGTAATTATACTGACAAATAAATAGAGCAATTAATTAAATTCCAAGTGAACTATTTTTAATTTTAGTAATTGAAATCATTTTCATTTAAAATGTTTGGTTTTATTTATTTACTTTGAGAGCAAGAGGGCATGTAAGTGGGAGAGGGACAGAGAGAGAGAGGGAGAGAAAGAATCCCAAGCAGGCTCCACGCTGTCAATGCAGACAGAGCCTGATGTGGGTCTCGAGCCTACAAACAGAGAGACCATGACCTGAGCTGAAATCAAGAGATGGACGCTCAACTGACCAAGCCACCCAGACGCCCCAATAATTTTCATTTTAATTGCTAAAATAAATGTATAGGGGCACCTGGGTGGCTTGGTTGGTTGAGCAACCAACTTTGGCTCAGGTCATGATCTCGCAGTTTGTAGGTTCGAGCCTTGGTCTGTAGGTTCAAGTCCTGTGTCAGGCTCTGTGCTGACAGCTCAGAGTGTGGAACCTGCTTCGGATTCTGTGTCTCCCTCTCTCTCTGCCCCTCCCCCACTAGCACTCTGTCTCTCTCTCAAAAATAAACATTAAAAAATGTAATAATAAGCAAATCTGTTATCTCATTTATAAGGTATATAATTTAATTAAAACAAATTGACCTATTAACTACAAGACTAATACATAAAAATATCAACAGATGTTACTTCCAGGCAATGTGGCTAAAGAAGCTTTAATTTCTCTATCATATTCACTAAATCGTCTGCCACTTATAACTTTGCAGTAGGAATGTTACTTTTTTAAAAAGCACAAGTACACGAATATTATTAGGACATACGAAAGCACAAAACCAAGCAGCAGAAACACTTATACAAAGAATTGGAAAATATTGTTAAGTATTCTGTCAGAGCGAAGCCATAGCAACTGAGAAAAATCCTAGTTCTGAGCATCTGATTAGACAAAGATTTAGGGAATTTTCACCATCTGCCAGAAGTCTACCAGTTTATAATAAGAGGCAACTGCTCTCCATCCTCAAGTCTGAGAATCATTTTGCATGAGAGACACAGGGCGGCAAAGTGAGCAAAGTCCCCGAAAGGAACAGAAGGTAGTCTCTCCCTCCCCTTGCCCATGGTGACACTCAAGGGTACCATATTAAACTGAAGTTGTGTGGCCCGGGGACAAGAGCGTGGGACGGTCCTGGAAAGCCAGAGCTACCCCCAGGCTGGGCTGCAGACCAGAAGCCTCAGCGCCACTGGGGGCCTGTTGGAAAGAAATGCTCGGCGCCCCTCCCCAAGCCTCTGGAATCAGAACCTCCTGAAGGCAGTCCGGGGAAACCAGATTGACCCGCCCCCCCCCCCAGTTTGAAAACCCTTACGACGGACAATTCCCTGCTTGCTTAGCACAAGGGTGACACAGTCAACGCTGAGGAATGATTGGCTAAATAAGCCCTAAATCAATCTCTAGGATATCAACAGCCGCCCCCCACCCCCCCAGAATGTTGGTTCCAGCTGACGATGACAAACAGGACTGCGGTCACAGTGCGCGTCTGCAGGGGACACACTGCTCGTGGCTGACTGAAAGGCGACCCACTGTGTTTTCTGCTTCTGCCCCTCATTAATGGAGCCCCACCCCTATGTCTCTCAGAGGAACACCAAAGAAAGAGCTGGAACTTTCCACAGAGACAAGAATCCTTAAAGACCAAAGCACATCTGAATATTATATGAATGGCCTTGCCCCAAAAAGCTCTGAGGTCAAAGATTACTAAACAACTATCCCGATAAAACCTTAACATGACCACAATAACGTGTGATTTTTATAGAATTTTCTTCAGTATGCCAACAAGTTAGGCTCGATGCAGTCTCCAGATCAGTAAGCGACTTCACTTCCAATAGGGTTGTGTATCAGTCCCCGAGGGCTGTCATAACAAAGTATTCCAGACAGGTTTGAACAACAGAGATGTCTCATTCTGGAGACCAGAAGTTGGAGGGGGTTCACCAGGGCTGGTCCCTCCTGCGGGCTGAGAATCTGCTCCAGGCCTCTCTCCCGGCTTCCAGGGGTTGCTGGCGACTTCCGGTGCTCCTTGGCTTATAGATGCACCACCCGGGTCTCTGTCTCCTACTTCACGCAGCATTCTCACTGGGTTGTGTGTGCGTGTGTGCGTCTGTCTGTCTGCCTCCCAATTTCCCCTTTTGATAAAGACTTCCTTCTACTGGATTAGGATCCACCCTACTCCAGCCTGACCTCATCTTAACCTAATTACATATAAAGTGACCCCATTTCTAAACGAGGTCGTGTTCTGACGTACCGAGGGTTAGGTTTCAACTTGCGAATTTCGAGGGGACACTATTCAAACCAAACCAGGTGGTTTAGTATTAAGCACCAGGAAGCCGTAGCAAACTTTTCAAAAACGACTCTTTACCGAGTTTAGTATAACTAATATGTAAATAATATTAATATCTTTCCCGGCAAGATGTAGCTAAAATATTCAGCTGCACTGGTATTAGCATATTATTAGCATATATTAGCATAATAACAGAATGATCTCTTAATTATAAAAAGATATCCTGTCTGCATTCCAACTAGAATTCAGAGTAAACTTTTCAGGTATAAAAGAAATAAGAAAATCATTGTCAACCTTTTGAATTCTAGCCTTTCAGATATTCTTCTAAGTGTATGTTTACAAATAGCAATGTGAAAATTTTTTGGAAAAATAATGGGATTTTCTATGCACAACACTTCAAAAATTCCTTTTTCCTCTAATTATATTGTGTGTGCTATTTCCACATGGGTGTATGTAGCTTTCCATCATTCTAACAGCTGTGTAGGACTCCCTGGTATGGCCGGGCCAGGGATTTCTCCTTATTGTTTTTTCCTACATGTCAGGCTCGTGGCCACCTCTGCACCTTTGTCGTCGTTGCTGGTGCTGGGAACGCATTTTCGCCCCTTCTTCCACACGGCTGGCTCCCCTCACCTTCTGCGGGTGTTTGCTCAGACTCTGCCTTCTTTGCAGCCCCGCTTTATGAAAAACCCCAACTCCCTCCTTCCAGCACCCCGTTCTTCTCTGCCTGAGTTTTCTCCATCTCGCTCATCACCTTCTGTGTATTCTATGTAATTACCTTGGGAACTGCCTCCTGCACCAGAATGAAGGCTCTCAGTGGACGGGATTTGGGGCATTCGGTCAGCTTTAACCCTGGGCCAAAAGCGATGCTCGGCATGAAGCCAGCGCTCAAATAAAAAGTGTTCAGTGATGGAACCACCTTTTTGTTAGCAGGAAATCAGGTCACTTCCGATATTAAGAACAAAGGTCTTCTTAAACTTATCAAACTATTTACTTGGGGAAAAAAATCTAGAAATACTATTAACTCAACAAATGTTTTAAAAGCGTGTTGGTGCCAAATTTGTAGTTCACACTGTATTGTCAAGCTTGCAAGTTATAAATTGTTACTATAAACTGTAAATTATAAATTGTTTTCAGCTACATTAACACATTGAAATCGCTCAATAATCTAACAGTAGCTAATGGTATCATAATTCATTCTAAAACCTATCTAGTCCCGAGGCTGGGCATGTAACTGAGACCCCCTCACCTGGAATTCACAGGGGGAAAACCTGATATGAAGTTTTGATCCAGCAGACGGGTGGGTTTGAAATTTAGTTCTCAGGAGCCAACTTTTTAATAGCATGTTTTCAAATCATTCTAGAGGTAACTTCCAAGGGGGTAAAGTTGAGCCCATTACACAGGATTTGGAGCTAACCAATTAGAACGTGGTTTAAAAATTCTGAATTGAGGGGCGCCTAGGTGGCTCAGTCGGTTAAGTGGCCAACTTCAGCTCAGGTCATGATCTCACAGTCTGTGGGTTCGAGCCCCATGTCGGGCTCTGTGCTGACAGCTCAGAGCCTGGAGCCTGCTTTGGATTCTGTGTCTCCCTTTCTCTCTCTGCCCTTCCCCTGCTCATGCTCTGTCTCTCTGTCTCTCAAAAATAAATAAAACATTAAAAAAATTTTTTTAAAAAATCTTTCCGGAGTCTTATCAGACTTAATACAATTTATCACATGTCACGTAAACAGAGGCATGAGTTGGTCACAATTAAAATCCTGGGGTTAGGGGACCCTTTTCTATCCTCTGCTATAGACAAACCGGTGTCTTTGGCATTCGGATCTTAGTTAGAGAATTAGCACTAAAATCTTCAGTTGTCCAAGTGTTTGTCTGTCTGTTTAGGAAATGAGCTACTTGTAGGAAGTTATTAAGAAATTCATCACAGGGCGCCTGGGTGGCTCAGTCTGTTGAGCATCCAACTTCAGCTCAGGTCAGAATCTCACAGTTCGTGAGTTCGAGCCCCGCGTGCCAACAGCTCAGAGCCCAGAGCCTGCTTCGGATTCTGTGTCTCCCTCTCTCTCTGCCCCTCTCCCTTGCTCACACTCTGTCTCCTTTCTCTTTCTCTCTCAAAATTAAATAAACATTAAATATTTTTTTAAAGAAACTCACTACGCTTAAATTTTTCAATAAATTTCTTAGTAATCTTTTGAAAAGCTATTTTATTTGTTATTATTTTAAAGATTTTTATAGAGCTCAATGAATGTCTTCGTATTTATTTATTTACCTATTAACTATTACCATTTTAAAAAGCTTTTAAGCTTCGTGAATTTCTCAGAAATTTCCTGGACGCACTGGAAGATTTCCAACCCTTGCGGTGAGGCGGGACCACGTGGTAGGCTCTGGCCACTGGTCTACGAACGGAAGTGAAGGGTGTCACTGATGTTGCCCATATCAGAGAGTACCGACATGAGCTCTAGGTGCTCGTCTTTCCCTGCTCAGGTGGCTCCGGAAGCCATGTGTTGGTAGGACAGTAGCCCAAGATGGTGGAACTTCCGTCAGCCACAGTGCCTCGGGGATTACGTGGTAGCACCTGGAACAAACACTTGTTAGGTTAGGTCACTGGTGTCAGAGTCCAGCTCCGGCATGTCCAGGAATTTTCCCAAGGAGGAAAGGTGTGGGCACGATGAACGACTCAGGAGAACTGCATGGTTTCTGGAACCAGGCAGGCGTGCGTGTGTCTCTCTGCCCTACTGATCCCAGTATTTTATTTAAAGGTGGTGAGTGACATTACAGCAAGGAGTCACATTGTGTCTCAGCACATTAGTGACGACAAGGAGTCACATTAGTGTCACATCAGTAAGCATAGTTTGATATCTTTAACAACAATGTGTTTTTATCAGCAAAGTGGCTATTTCCTCAATCTTGCAGGTTGTTTTCAAGTTAGTTAGCATATGAATTTAAGGCACCGGGAGAGAACAGGGCCTAGGCCTATGTTAATTATCTATAAACAGGCCAGGAGTCACTCTGCCTATTCTTCCAACTACAATGGGGGAGGTGCAACCCATCCAGCAAGGTCAGAATTCCCAATGCTTGCCCTTTGCTTGTGAATGAGTGAATTTACATAATAGGGGCCCAACGTTCACACAAGTCACACCAATATTCAGCCAGCTCATAACTGCTATCAATCTGTGCAACCCATCTCCAAGATGCAACTTTAAGGTTACTTCTGGCCAGGCTACTCTCATTCAGATGTAATCCATCAAAGCATCTGCTCCAGGTCCGTCCCTTTTATCTAAATGCCATAAAACAAAAGAGCATTACATTTCTTGGGGCCAACGAGAGCAGCTCAAGAGATCCAAGCCTGAGAGATTAATACTAGAAGGAGATGGTTTTGGATGCCAATTTGGCAGCAGGAGCCTGGCAACATCCAACTTTTCACACGGGAAAGTGTCAACCTGTGTGCCCAAGATGGCTCCCAGCACACTGGGTTGGGAGTTCTTTTGTTACCACTGTCCACCCTGATGCCACACCTCCTCAGAGCTCCATTAATGGGGTCACCAACTTCACCATGGAGCTCTTGCACTCCCGGCAGGATGGCCCACCCAGGAACCTGCCTGCCATTGCTTTCACTCCTCGAAGCCAAAACATGAAATATTTCCAATTTGACTACAACCTGTAGGCTTCGATTTGCACATCGAAAGATAAGAACACAAGGAACGTTCCCGTACCATGAAAAGCGGTTTATGGCGCCTAAGCGGCTTTCGCTTCTTCTCACAAATCTTGACCTTCTCCCTCACTATGCATCGTGGGTACATAACTGGACACCAAATGCATAATGCATTTAACGGAGAAAGAGTCACTACATGTAGTATGGGTGTCATAAAGGAAAACACATCAGGGCAAGATCAGAAGGCCTCTTTGTTCTTCCAAAACAGTCTCCCGGGCTCACACTGACAAGAAGTGAGCCATGAGTATAGATTACTTTGATCGGATTTCTCTTCGAATAACAAGACTAACACTGCAGTCTTATCTCTAGAGTTGTGGCCCCTCTGAGGGCCATCTCCCTAACAGGATGAGGTACAAGGAGGGACTAAGGTTTTTGCCTGACAGATTCCCAGTCCCAAGGGATTGGGATTATTCTATTCGTTTGCTCCAAAACCATCTGTTTATTGAACGAATACCACATGCCAGGCACTGTTCTAGGTCCTGGAAATAGACTGATGAGTAAGACAAAGACCTGCCCCCATGGCACTTACATTCGAGTGTGGGAAACAGATAACAAAAAAATATGTAAATAAATTGACAATATGATGTCAGATAAAGCTATTTAGGAAAAAAATAAAAATAGCCAACGAGATGAGAGATGGCTCTTCTTCGATGGTACAGTCAAGGCAGGGCTCCCTGGGGTGACTCGTGAACAGACAGCCACCAATGTGAAGGAGTAAGCCACAACGATTTCTGAGGGAGAATGTTCTGGGCAATGGCGACAGTGATCACAAGGACCCTGAGGTGGAAAAGGGCATGGACTACTCTAGAACCAGCAAGAGCCAGTGTGACTGCAGCACAGTGAGTTAGTGGCTCTGGGAGGCGGGTCGGATCAGGCTGGGCCTTGGAAACTGCAGAAGGAGTCTGAATGCTATTCAAATTGCCAAGGGAAGTATGGGGTAGTATTTTTTTTCTGGGAAATAATATCACCTGATTTGTACTTAGAGGAAAACACTCTGACCTCTGCTTGGAGAAGAGACTATAGGGGACCAAGAGTAGAAGCAGGGGTGACTGGGGGGTTGTTTCAGTACCCAAGAGGATCATCCGGTGGTGTAAATTAAGGTGCTAGTGGCAGGGCGCCTAGGGGGCTCAGCCGGTTAAGCATCCGACTTCAGCTCAGGTCGTGATCCCACGGTTCATGGGTTCAAGCCCCACACTGGGCTCCATGCTAACAGCCCAGAACCTGCTTGGTATTCCTGCTCTCTCCCTCTCTCTGTCCCTCCCCGACTCCCACCCTCTTTCTCTCAAATATAAATAAACTTTTTTTAAAAAAAAAAGTGCTATCGGGGGATGCCTGGGTGACTCGGTTGGGCGTCAGCTTCGGCTCAGGTCATGCTCTCGAGGTCTGTGGGTTCAACCCCCGCGTTGGGCTCTGTGCCGACAGCTCACGGCCTGGAGCCTGCTTCGGATTCTCTGTCTCCCTCTCTCTCTGCCCCTCCCCTGCTCACACTCTGTCTCTGTCTCTCAAAAATAAATAAATGTCAAAAAATTTTTTAAAAAGTGCTAGAAGCTGAGGAGATATGTGTAGATACACGTAGAGCCCAAAAACCTGTTGATGGATTGGACATGAAGGCGAAGAGGTGGAAACCAGGATGCCAAGGTGTGGTGCCTAAACAGCGGGGTAAGTGGCTATCCCGTTACTAAAATGGGCAGCACTAGGAGAGAAGGAGACTTGAGGGAGGGAGGGGAGTGATAAATGTCTTCTTACTTCGAAGAGAGTCCACAGACCATGTTAGTTATCAAATATCCAATGGACTGGCGTTGTCTTTACTCCCTGTGTCAAAGAAGATGCCACCATATTAAGTCCCTTTCGACAGTCTTGATTTAGACAGACATAGATGTAGGGATACAGACGTGCCACGTTCTTCTTATAAAAAGTCAAATCAGGGCCGCCTGATTGGCTCCGTCAGAGGGGCACGCGGCTCTTGATCTCAGGGTTAGGAGTTTGCGCCCCACGCTGGATGTAGAAATTACTTAATAATAAATAAAAACTTTAAAAATGAAAGTCGAGGGGTGCCTGGATGGCTCAGTTAGTTAAGCGGCCGACTTCGGCTCAGGTCATGATCTCATGGTCCGTGAGTTCGAGCCCCGCGTCGGGCTCTGTGCTGACGGCTCAGAGCCTGGAGCTGCTTCGGATTCTGTGTCTCCCTCTCTCTCTGCTCATACTCTATCTCTATGTCTCTCAAAAATAAATAAACTTTAAAAAAAATTTAAAAAAAATGAAAGTCGAATCATCCTGCACGTTTTGGTACTCGCCCTTGCATCACTCTCTCTAAAAATAAAAACCTACAGAGACACAGTTTCCCCCACGTGGGTCCGTGTGATACCTACTGTTGTCACTGAGTGGTAGGCTTGTCGTTGTTATTTCTCGAGGGTAGGTTCCAGACTGGCTTTTATAACTTTATTCTTTATATTTTTGTGGATCATTTACACGAATTATTTTCTTTATTACTATTATTTTTAAATTTTTGGCTTCTGGCCTTCTTTAGTTATTTTTTTTTAATGTTTTGTTTATTCTTGAGAGAGAGAGAGACAGAGCATGAGCTTGAGAAGGAGCATAAAAAGAGAGAGACACAGAATCCCAAGCAGGCTCTAAGCTCTGAGCTGTCAGCAAAGAGCCCAATGTGGGGCTCCAACTCACAAGTCA
Source organism: Paguma larvata (assembly GCA_030068075.1). Classification (NCBI taxonomy): domain Eukaryota; kingdom Metazoa; phylum Chordata; class Mammalia; order Carnivora; family Viverridae; genus Paguma; species Paguma larvata. The sequence continues at coordinate 145,900,739 of CM057824.1, forward strand.
CAAGATCATGACCGGAGCCTAAGTCAGACACTTAACCGACTGAGCCACCCAGGTGCCCCTCGTTTACACTGTTTAAATGAGCAAATACTTATTTATAGAACCACACACATCCGGAAGTGGTGGAGTTCTCCAGTAAGGCTCTTCTCTTACAGGTAAAAAGACAGCAAGCCAGAATAGGGGGCAGTGGTTTTTGTTACACAGGGAGTGGGATTCAGAGAGACCCCCTCCAGTTTCAGAAACTGCACTGCGCTGCTTGGCTCAAATCTGAGAGTGGGTGGAGGGGAAGAGAGACGGGGAGAGGGAGAATCCCAAGTGGGCCCTGATGTCAGCACAGAGTCTGATGCGGGGCTCGATTCCAGAACCCTGGGACCATGAGCTGAGCCAAAATCAAGAGTCAGACGCTCAACCGACTGAGCCACCCAGGCGCCCCAAATGCCAGCATTTTTTTAAGCGACGGGAGTACACCGTGGGAGAAGGGCCAGGCTGGTACAGGAAATAAAACCATGGGAAAGAAGAGTGAGGAAACAGGGAACTGTCTTGGAGAAGAAAAGAATGAGGATTCGTGGGGGGCATGAGGGGATTGTCCCCATAGAGTTGAAAGGTTCCATTTGGAAAAGGGATTTACTCATTCTTTGGGTTTAGTCGCTCTGGAGGGTCTAAGACTAAGGGGTAAACTCTTCAGAAAGGCCAAGCGTTCCTCCGGGAGAAGAAAGAGGCAAGGAGAGGCCCGTCGGCCTCTGTCCGGATTCTGTGGAGGAGATTCGTGAGGGCCGGGCAAGGACGGCTCTAAATCTCTCCCAATCTGCAGTCTGCACCGTTTGGCCTCTCGAAGAGGAGGAGACATCCTCGGTTCCCCAAATCTCTGAGCCACGGACAGCTACATGCCCACCTGGCACACGGCCATTCCTGACGGCGGCGAGAGGAGGCGGGAGAGCAGGCTTTTCCGACGGTGAGCTGGCCTTCGACAGGATGCACTTTACACTCTGCAAGCTTCCAAAGGAAAGCCGAAAATGTAAAGATCTGTGAGAGCAAATGATCGTCCAAGGTTCAGAAGCCAGGGTTGTGTAGTTACGTCGAAACATAAAATTTCCCTTCTCAGGAAAAGCTCGAAGCATCTAATACTTGCTCAGAAGGACTCATCGATCTCTATTTGGGCGGCAGCTGAACGGAAGCCCGCGCCAAACATTCACTCCAGAGGACAACGGCTGGGCCCAGAGACATGAATATTAATGGCAAATCATCATAAACTAGACTTTTCCTTATCGGGGAGGTGGGCAGAGAGCGGGCTTCAGGTGTGCCCCACCTCGAGCAAGGATAAACAGGAAGCCGCATCTGGACATGTGTAGCTCGCAGGACCGTCAGAGCGCTTGAGGCGCCTGCCTGACACATCTGGTGACCAGTGGTGTAGACTCCCCATGGAAGGGATGTCAAGGCGTCATTATTCAAAGTGGCCCTCCCTCAATTGGGATAATCAGAAACAGTTCACAAATCAAATAAGCCAGAAGATTCTTCATCTTCTCTAGGTAACTTCCTTGCCTGGTGACATCACTCCACATGTGGTGACATGGTTTTTCCACAACCTTTTTTTTTTTTTTTTTCGAGATTGGAATCTGGCTGAAGGCTAAAATTACCACTTAAAACAAGGGTTGACCCTTCCCTGACACGTGGAAGAAGGGTCCGTGTCAAGAGCTACCCTCACCCCTCGGGCTCCCCGGAGGGAAAAACCTCAGCTTCGCTTTTGCAGGCCAAGCTCTTCCTTAACTGGTACAAAGCACTTTTTTTTTTTTTAAAGTCCTAAATGAATAAAAAGATGCAAGCTTTAATTGTTTTATAAGTCTGGCTGGGATGTATTAAGGCAATTGCTATTTTATATGCAGAACAGGGGCAAACAAATCTCAAGAGATTAAAAATCATGTTCTTGTGGTTTTCGTTTAAAAGCTGCAAATTTGAATTCAATTTAAAAAAAATCATGGCACGGGGACAAAATACGAAAGAACAAAGCTGGGAAAAATGTCCGTGCCATTCTTCAGAGTCAAGTGCGCTGTGAACGTGCATGTTTCCAATTACGCATTAGGGCTCGCGAGCTCCAGGAGACCTATTCCGACGGAGCCCCGACCCAGAGTGTTAAACAGAATCCAGCCCAGCAAAAGCTTCACAGAGTCTTTCTTTCAACTGGAACAACCGTGTGGCAATTCAGTTCATTTCAAGAAAGGAAAACTTACATAAAGAAGAAAAAGAGTATTATGCGATTTGTCTCTTTTGCCTCTCAATACAAAGCTGGGTCGTGTTGGTAGAAGAGCCGATACTTTGTATTTTCTTGGCTGCCTTTAGAACAACAGCGCTTACAAAGAGAATAACGAAGGATATGCAACTCTTATTCAGACGGCCTGAAATAACAAAGGAGAAGACCTTCCTTCCATTTTTCGCACGTACAGAGGGACAGCCAACGATAATTGAACGCACACATGGACGTTTTGACAAGATAAACTGTTACATACGAATCGAAGGTGCTCATTACCGGCTTCACACTACAGAAAAATATATTGTTTTTTTGTCTGTTTGTTTTGTTCTTCACCTAACAAAGACCCAATAGCTAGAGATGGAGAGTGTATTCTAGGGGGAAAATGTATTTGTGGGCTTCCATTTTAATGGCTAGCCAATAATTTCTGAAGTTGCTAATAAAGTATAGTTCCTAAAACTGAAAGATGCCTCCGCACCTTGCGTTATCCCCTTTTCCCTGAAACGATCCTAGTTTGGAAACCGGTGGCTCTCTGCGGAGGATTCTAAGTAAGGAGCTTTATGTAAAAAACTGGAGTCTGGGGAGATCTTCTGGAAGAAGAAGAGCTAAAGGCAAAGATTTCTGATTTCAGTCCCGGGCCTCGACGTGCTCACACAACACCCCCCTGCGCCTCGGATATTCCGAAGAGAAGGGAGCTCTCACAAGGACACTGCCTTCGCACGTTCTCTCGCGTCCTCTAGCCCCAGCCACACCCGGAAATCGCCGGTCTCGAAGGACAGCAGGAGTCACTAGCGCCCTGATGTTCTCATGGGTGATTCACACAGGAGGCGGACTCAGAAGGAGCATAAAGAAATGAAACGAAAAACTACACCAATTGACCACACGCCTCCTCCCAATGCTGTATCAGTTGTCAACGGACTTCAGAGACTTTTGGTAAAAATTAACTACCTCGTCAGCCCCAGAGCCTCCTGAGGACAGCGTCTCTTTTTCATCTCCGTGTTCCCTGACCTTGGAAGTTAGCAAAATGCCTGTTCAACTCAAAAAACTAAAGCCCTTTGAGACTTCAGATTTCTAAATCAAAGGAGAGACACATAAAATTGGCGTTTTTCAGAAAATCATTATGAAAACCTGGGGCCGATGCCCACACAGGGCCCCCGAACAACTTTTCCTAAAAACATTTCTGAACAAGAGAAACAGAAACCTGCCTCAGATTTGAACCCAAGTCAGCGTGTGGCCGGGGAACAGGTCACCTGGACACACAATCGGCTGACCTTACGCCCGAATATACCAGTGCATTTCTTTGATCAGTAAACCAGCCGTGCTCGTACGTAAATACAAAAAAGTCGACCCACTGAAAAATGCACGTCTCCTCATTTTAGCTTTTTTGTGTCCAACTCAAAGAAGCCTCACATAAACGATCAAAGACTTTTCGGTAGTTCTTCCAAATGCACGTACGAGCAAGGGCTCCTGCACTTCAGTACTTTTCAGTGAATCCTCTCAAATGAAAGTTTTGAAGATGCTTGCCAGTGGAACGTCCTGCCTCACAGCTATAATATTTTTTTAAAGGCATTCAGTTTAAATTAATATATTTGGCCAGACAACCGTATTAAAATTTTTGTTATTTTTTCTGTTATAATGGTAGCCTGTGGTATGACTAGTCTTCTTCAAAAATCTGTAGAGTTATTGCTTCTCTCTTGCCTGGGGTACATCATGTGTTTTTCATTTGAGTGTGCTACACTGCAATACCTCATTAAAACAAACACTTAGGCTAAACGAAAGTCTTCATATCATGCCATGAAGGGCGTAAACTCACTTAGAAAGTTTCAGAGCCTCATAACTTATTGCATTCCGCTCTTCTACCAGCTGCTAAACTGATATTTAATTCTGCCGGGTGATGTCACAGTGTCCACGCTGTTAAAATTGCCTGCCTTTGGCAAGTACTTATTTTTGCTTATGCAGTAAGCAAGGGGAATTTCAGCAGTAAACAGAGCCATTTTTTCCTACACGAGAAACACTTCCCCCAACACACACACACACACACACACACACACACACACACACACACACACACACACACACTTCTCTTGTATTGCAACAAACAGTGGTAGTTCATTACATGCAAATAAACCCTTTATAACACGCCCCTCTCCTGCTGGACAGCTCCTCCACTCAAAGATTTCCCACCACAGACAATATGATCACGGTCTCTTCTGACCATCATTGTTGCACACCCTCCTTCAAAGACTTACCTACTAGTCTTAACTTCTCTATGGACCCATACGTCATTGTTAAAAGAGATTAATTTCTACTCTTTAAAAATACCCAACTTCTATTATTTTTCTTTTAAGATTTGAGAGAAGACATCATTTTGGATGCCTCATTGAAGTTGCTCTGCCAGAACAATGCTTGATTTAGTTCTCGAAAGTTACACATAAGAAGCCTCTGACGTCCGCAGATAGTCTGCTTTGAAGAGTGCTTTCTCAAAAGACACCGACTGAGTGAAGACAAGCAAGAGGCGCTCAATAGCCTCATTCATTAACCCGAAAAAGAAAAGCTTTGTACCTCACACCCAGAATGACGGCTACTATAAAAACAAAAACAGAACATAAGTGTTGGCGAGGATGTGGAGAGATTGGAACCCTTGTGCCGCTGTTGGGGGTGATGCCGAATGGTACAGCTGCTCTGGAAAACAGTACGGAGGTTCTTCAAAAGCCTAAAAACGTGATCCAGCAGTTCCACTGCTGGGTAGAGACCCAAAAGAATTGAAATCAGGAATGTGAAAAGATATTTGTACATTCGTGTTCACAGCAGTATTAGTCACAAGAGTGGAAAAACGAAAGCAACCCAAGTGTCCATTGACAGATGCACGGAAAACCCAAACGTACTGCAGACATGTGATGGAACATTAGTCACTCTTAAAAAGGAAGTTCTGTCACCTGCTACAACAGGCATGAACCTTGAGGACATCATGCTGAGTGAGAGAAGCCAGGCAAGAAAAAGTGGAATCCATGATTCCACTTCTACGAGGTCCCCAGAGTAGTCAGATCATTAAGACAGAACCTAACGTAGTGGTTCCTGAGGGCAAGAAGAGGAGGGAGTAGGAAGTTGTTGATTAATGAGTAGAGTTCCAGTTTTACAACAAGTAGAAAAAGTTCTGGATATTGCGCAACAACGGGGATATACTTAACATTTGCAAACTGTACACTTAAAATGGTTAAGATGGGTCACTTTTATGTTGTGTGTATTTTACAGTTAAAAACGAAAACTAAATTTAAAATAAAAGATTTTTTAGCACCTGTTACAAACAAAAAACATTTGATATCTTACACTGATGACGACTTCAGGATTTTCACAGCAGCTGTCCCCATGTCGTCCTCCGTTCCTTCATAGAGCAGGTATTTATAGAGACCCCCAGGGTGTACACCTACGAGCTGGGAACCCAGAACACCCCAAGATGAATCAGGGTGAGCTCTATCCTTGGAGGAATATACTGGTAACTTACAGAAAAATGTGTTGAGTGACACCTTTTTCAATTCAATGGCAATTTCAAATATTCTGCCGTGTGGGCCCCACAAATTCACTTGCATTTGTAAGTTAATGTGTTTGATTTTGGTACAAGCTCACTTCTCATTAGAGATACAGACAAAGCGCTATGGCATTTCAGAGGTCAAGGGACTTCCTGTTACATCCACATCTTCAACCAATAAGGGAACAAACCCAAGTCGCCGTGGTTTCGGTCTCAGCGCTCTTCTCTGCTTCTCTGCCCTGCCTGAGGACCCCATCCTAGGTTATTATACCTGACAACAAGCATTACATGAGTGCTGAGCCAACAGCTCCCGCTGCACCCCCAGGGATGGGGCTCAGATGAGGATTCCCGGAAGACTATGACCAAATGCCCTGCTGGTGAATTAGCCCTAGAAACAGACTCTCCCGGTCAACGGTGCGGTTGTCTCCAATCCAACCTTACATGTAGTGGCTCTGGGAGCCGCCGGAGCCATACAGCTCCATCTCCATTCAGAGCTCAAATCTGCTAAGAGAACGCAACAAGGGTGAGCCATTTGGGGGAGCAGCTCGCATGGCAATAATTACGGTTTCCAGAGCAGCCATTCTCTCCCAGGGCTAAAACACACTGCTTTCTTCTTAGCCACCTAGAGAACACCTCTCCATCCTTCTGCGCCCACCTAGCCTCACCACCTAAGTGAAGCCTTCCTCTTCCTCCACGTTCCCTAGAGCTTTGTGAGTCCTCTCTTAAAGTACCTGTTCCAAGACCCTATCCACCACTGTGCTGGGAGGCCGTGGGCCACTCCACTGACTGGTCAGAACCCAACACCCAGCGTGGTGGATGGAAGGATGTGTGAGATGAGGCAGTGGGGGTCTCATCGGTATTCGTATTTCAAAATGCCACATGAAAAATACGCAACCAGCCATGGCCGATCTGTACTAAAAATGCCAAAAACGAGGGCACCTGAGTGGTTAAGCATCTGGCTCTTGATTTCGGCTGAGGTCATGATCTCATGGTTCACGGAATTGAGCCCCACATCGGGCTCTGCGCTGACAGTGCAGACCCTGCTTGGGATTCTCTCTCTCCCTCTCTCCCTCTCTGCCCCTCCCCCATTCGCACACTCCCTTTCTCAAAATAAATGAATAAGCATTTTAAAAAATGCCAAAAACTGATTTGGCTGAAATTACTTCAACCCTGAAATTTCTTTTTACAAGCGTTCCCTTAATAACGGCGACAACAAAAGATAAATTTAACAGATGGACTTTTTTAGTCAATCGAGTCTCAGAATTTCATGCTATGGGAGGGAAACATAATTAAATGTGTCTTCCGGTACCCCTGGGTCTAGTCGGTCTTCCTTCCTTCATGGCACCCAGACCATGGAGACGGGAGAGTATGCAAAGTGACCAAGCGGTCATTGAGAAAGGGGCCCCATCCAGTCACTGCCTGCTTCACCACTGAGCCGCAGGGGGAGAAACACTGGCTGGGGCAATCCAGGTTTCTGGAACTGGTGGCTGGTTGTCTGGTCAGAGTCTGTTCTAGGGCTACGTGGCTAAGATGGTGAACTAAGCTGTTAGCCCCCACGGTTTCAACGGAGTCATGCAGTTTCACAACGGACCACAGCCCTTTGCTCTCAGCCATGGGGCGAGGCGTGACTGATACTGGCCCGGATACTGGGGGACAGGAGCCGCCCTGGGCTCCTGGTGATACGCCGAAGTCAAGGAGCTCAGTGTGAGTCTTGTTCCAGCTCTGCTGTTGATTTACACGTGGCCACCAGGACAGCTCCCTGACTTCTGTGAGATCCATCTTCTCTTCTGTAAAATGGGACTGTGCTCTTGTCATAGCTGCAAACATCCTCTCGCCAGGAACACGGGCTGCCCGGTCTATGTGGGACCACCGGGCAACCAGAGCAGCAGCTGAGACTCCTCAGGCAGGAACAGATGAGCTTGCTTAAGCTCTCAGAACCTGAGGTTTCTCACCTCGGGCACAATAGTGCTGTCAGGAGCTGGCCTGTCTGTTGGCATGGCAGTGATAGGAAGAGGCTCTAAACTAACGTGCAGGATGACCGTCCCCATTCTCCACCTGTACTTTTTTTTTAATTTATTTTTGACAGATAGAGAGACAGTGTGTGAACAGGGGAAGGGCAGAGAGAGAGAGGGAGACACAGGATCTGAAGCAGGTTCCAGGCTCTGAGCTGTCAGCACAGAGCCCGACTCGGGGCTTGAACCCACAGACCGTGAGATCATGATCTGAGCCGAAGTCGGACGCTCCACCGACTGAGCCCCCAGGCGCCCCTGGACTTTTTTTTAAATCTTTTTAATGTTTCTTTATTTGTGTGTGAAAGAGAGAGAGAGACAGAGCGTGAGCAGGGGAGGGGCATAGAGAGAGGGAGACACAGACTCCGAAGCAGTCTCCAGGCTCTGAGCTGTCAGCACAGAGCACAACATGGGGCTTGAACTTGTAAACCGAGAGATCATGACCTGAGCTGAAGTTGGATGCTGAACCGACCGAGCCACCCAGGCGCCCCTCTCCACCTGTATTTTAACTCACTGAGCATCTCCTGAGCCCACAGCGAATGCAACAAAAATAGTAGCTTCTAGATCTGTGCTGTCCTCGTGGTGGCCGCTGGGCCCTGTGGCTACCAAGCCGTTGCAGGTGGCTAGCCCAAATTGAGATGTGCTGTGTAAAATACAGATCGGATTTTGAAGATTTAGAACCAAAAAGAAAGCAAAATATCTCATCATAATTTTTTTATATTGATTACATGTTGAAAGGATTCTTTGTTGGATATCCGGACTGTCCAGAAAGATACGAAGGCAGTATTTTAAAGTATTTAAAATCTATTCATGATTAAAATGAATTTCACCTGTTGTTGTTTTTTTTAACTTTTACCCTTTTTAATGTGGCTGCTAGAAGACAGAAAATCAAATACATGTTTCCATTCTGATCACAGAACTTTTGAGTTATTTTTGAACGTGGGAGGATGGAAAGAAACCAATGACTAAACCCCCGAAAGTTAAAAGTTCCAGACATTTGAAACCACGACTGTTTTCTGAAGGGGCTGTGGAGAGCGGAGAGCGGATTCCAGAAGCCTCTGCTTCGGTTCCCTCCCCCGCACGCTCCTGCGTGCACTCGGGCAGAGCAGTCTCTGGCAACGAACGCCCGCCGGACCCTGCAGCCGGCCCGCGCTCTAACCCTGGGTCGGGTCGGCGTCCTGGGTGAGACAGTTCCCAGGTTTCCCTTCCCCTCCAGGTCTGAAGTGCACAAACGACACCTCGACGTGTGACTGTTTCAGCGTCCTTCAAAAATATTTAGTTTCCTATTGCATTTCTTTAACCAGGGTGAAATTCACAAACATGAACAAAATCATTTTGAAGTGAACGGTGAGCAGCATTCGGCATGTCCACGACGTTTCGTGATCGCCACGTCTATTGAGCTCCAAACCAGCACCCCGAACGGAAACCTCGTACCCATTAGGCAGTCACTGTTTTGTGCGCAAAGCTTTCCCTTACCTTTAAGTTACAATTTAAACAAAATGAATGAACTCCAAGTCCATAACGCCTCTCAAAATCCAGACAAGGGCTGAATCACCTACAGCAGGACGGGGGATCCTGACAGGGACACCACAGCGGAAGGACCCCCTGCCCCGCACCCCACGGCGATCATGCACCCCGTGATCGTCAGTTAGACCTGAACACCCCCTCATACGGCAACACACATTTAGGCAGGAGACCCTGTCTTCCAGATCTTTCCAAGGTCCCTTGTGATCTCGATCTGATTCCTCCCGGGAAGCAGGGTCTTCAGAGCATAAAACTCTTCATTCTGCCTCCAAAGATATTGGCTTCCTGTCAACTGACTGACTGACTTCTCAACTCTGAGTGAGCAGACATTGTGGTCACGACCCTTGGAGCCTGGCTCACTGGAGAGATCGGCAAGCTGCCTGAAGAGGGCCGGTCCCAGGGGGCCACGTCAGGGACCCATGTCGCCGGGCGGCAGAGTTCCAGGAGACAGTGCTGGGCTGGCTAGCACTCCCTGTGAAGGGATCGGGGGACGGAGACTTAGTACACTCGACCCCTCCCCTGACTGGACACGGCTACCTTTCCACGGAGCTCACGTGGCCTTTCTGTAGCGGAGCACAATGCGAGGGGAGAGTGCGCCGTGGTGTGTGCCTGTCCTGACTTTCTGCACGAGGTCTCCGAGTGCCGCTGAACCCATCTGGATGAAAGATGTCATCCAATTATAAATTCTTATTACTCTTTTTATTGCCTTCTAAGAGTTCTGATGCTGGCTTTTACATGCCCACATGTTTCTGTTTAAGACGCTTCATTCAAATCGAATTTGAAGAAAAGTCCAGATTACCCAACCACAATGACCTGAGTCAAAATCCCCTCAATCATTTTGGTAATCCAAATAAATCGTGAGCACGAAGGTGGGGCGCCCGCATAGCTCTGGCTAAAAAAATGCGCTGTCTCCTAGTTCACCTTCCATTATTTTAACACACTTAATTATACTGTATTTATAATAACGGGATGGCCTTACTTTATGCCGCTTGCTATAGGATAAAATAAGCCTTACGAGGTTGACACTAATCGCTCATATTATCCGAAAAAGCAACATAACATGGATTATAAGGCAGGGAGTCAGCCTTCAAAAGAATCTCAAGCACCTTAAAATTTATTCTGTAAATGACAGAGATTAAAACACTGTCAGATTCCCCCCCCAAAAAAGTTTTAGTTCAAACTGATTTAAAAAACAGACCGAAATAAATATATATTTTGTAGTGTGTTTAACATCAGAGTTTGTGCAGTTCAATTAGAATTCATGTCACTCTTCTTAAAAATAGATCATCTGAAAATATCTATAGCTTTGAAGGAAAAATTCTACATGCTGCCAGTTCTATCGTTTTATCTGTACAGCTAGCGAGGTGCCCTGAGCTTCTTCAATATAAATCGCTCCAATTACTGACTTTTCTTTGCATGTATTTTCTAGTGGTTTGTTGATGAGATCGCGGATAGATCTGCTGTGATTCTCCAAAGGCTAAAGACGTTTTCGGGACGAGTGACATCACTGCCCTGACAGGCTTAGCTAGGTTTATACCAATTGGGCTTACAGGGTCTTCAAAACATGGATCTAAAATCTTAGTTATTATGTAGCTTAATGTGTTCCTGATGTTTCTGGAGTAACAGACTTCTAAAAATAGAGAAATCATTTGTTAAGAGAAAATGAACTACTTGTCCAATCTATCTGACGCATGACTAATTCACGTTCTTCCAAGAGAATATGACATTTAACCTGCGAGTGCCGATGGCGTGATAGAACAGAGAGAAAAAGAAAAAGCCAAAACACTAAAAACACCAAAGAGGTGTTCCATGCAAGTCACTGCTACTAAAAAATAAAGAAGATATTTTATTTTTAAAAAAACCCACAGAAAGAGAAGAAATGTCTTGTTACTGTTAGCAAATTTAGTGTTACCAGTTTAAAACCAGTTAGAAGTGTTCCAAGTGTGTTTTGCTACCTGAGGGTCTTTGGGTAAAAACCCACAAGGTGAACACACCTAACAAGGCCACAGAGTTTCTATTTGAACTTTCAGTGATGAGAAGTTCTGTCCTTCGAAATTTAGCCCCACTGGTGCGTGGCCAGTTGGAGAGAACCGATCTTTCTACGGTGCTGAAAGCACCCTTTCCATAGCTTTCGCCACTGACACGGGTTCTGTCCTGCATCTCTGCAGAATGTGTATCATTGGTCTTAGATGCCATAATATCTATAACGTTCATCATGCTCCTCAAAACCTTCCCATTTCCGGGACGACCATCCCTCGAAATGTCTTCCGGAGGACGTAACCACAACCTTTATCCTCCCGGTCACGTTCCTGAAATCCCGTTCTATCACCGACATCTCTGTTGATGCGACAACTTTGTCTGCAGAGGTTGAAAAGTAAAGAGTCGACACCAAATTATTAGTGGGAAGTATTTCTAGAGAGGACTATGGACTATTTCTATTTCTATTTTCTTCTGCTCTTCTGTGTTTTCCCGATATTCCACAGTGGGCTTATGTGACTTTGATAGCCACCGTTACGGAGCACCTACAATGTGCCAGGGACGGTTGTGTGAAGCGAGCATGCAGCCGCAAGCAAGAGAAAGGAAAAGCCCTGTCCTTGGGAACTTACCTTCTCACTGGAGGAGACACGCAGTAAATAAAAAGAAGAAGGAGGAGGGAAAAAGGAGGAGGAGGAGGAGGAGAAGTAGCAGTAGTGGCAAAGTGAACAGCATGTGAGGAGGTGACGTAAAACTGAAGAGGGGCAAGAACGAAGTGAGGGCGGCACCGCTAAATGGACAATCAGGGAAGACCTGCCTAGGAAATGATAAAGACCTAAAGGAAGTGAGGGAATAAACCACAGAGATATTGGGCAGAACATTCTGGATGGAAGGAACAGCAACTGCGAAGGCCCTGGGGTAGAGAATGGAGAGTGGGGTGGGGAAAAGAAAGGGTGAGGCAGTAGGAGAGGAGGTCACAGAAGGAGCGGGGTCGGTGGTGTAGGGCCCCACGGGCCCCTGAGAAGACCCGAGTCTTCACTGCCAGTGAGGCGGAAAGCACCGGAAGGTTCCCAGCAGTGGAGTGGCATGGTCTTGCTTAACATTTTAACAGGTGACTTTGGGCGCGTGTGGAAAGCAGACCCACGGAAAGTCAGAGCAGAAGAAGGAGGCGTGGCCGGGAAAGCAGAGTCCAGGTCCATGCGCAGGATGACGGGGGCCCAGCCCAGAAGGCCAGCAGCTGACGAGCGCCTACATTCTGGATTTCGACGGCTCAGCCACCAGGATTTGTGGTGAGAACGCATTTAAAACACACGTCTGGCACCAAACACGACGCTCCCAATGTGGGCTTACTACGCAGAAGAGATGGGGTTTTAGATTTCCTTTCTCAGAGTATCTCTTTCCAGCAAACACAGAAACCCTCCCGTCGGGCCGGCCAACATGCTGAGAATGATTAAGGGCGGTACGCAGCCCAGGCGCGCTCGGACCTGCCGAGGGCGGACAGATCTCCAAGTGCGGCTGCTTGCGTCTGACCACAGCCTTCCCTCGTCCGCCTGCCCTCGCTCCGCCTCAAACTCCCTGCACCCTCGTGAAGGCCCCTCTTCCTTGCCTGGCCTCTGTTCGCTCAGATCCTTTAGCAATTCACGGCCTCACTGACTCCCCGTGGGCAGCTGGTTACTCGCCTCCTCGTACCCTGACCCCTCTCCTCTCCTTCCTAACCCCACCGCTGGCCACCCCCTCGGCCTCCTTTCTCCGCCTGACCCTCAGACGAAGCATTGCTGCCCAGGTCGTGCACCTGTACTGGTCAGGTCGACCACAAATCCCGGGAAGGCGCAAACTCATTTGGAACCTACTTCTTTCTACACCTTAACTTTTTTTTTTTTTTATTTAATTCGTCTCGAGTGCACTTGCTATGTGATACCCAGCACAGCCGTCGGAGACCTCGCGTTTTCCTGCTGCTTCTCCCAACTCACTTCACCCACAGAGGATGACCTCGTTCTCTGCCTCGTGGATGAGGCCGAGGCCACGAAATGTGAGTTCTTTCACTCCGAGCCTCTCATCTCGAGATTTTTCTGTAGCTTCACACATAGTCTCCCACTTTTCTCTCGACTCCCCTGCACCTTTCCAAATTTCACCCTCCGTCTTGCGCCCTGGACGCAGACACCGCCACGCTGTTCCATTCACGGTCTTTCCCTTTTGCACCTTCCATCTTTCTTTCTGCAAGAGCAATGTCTTCTATCCTAAAATGAATCGTCCAAACCATCTCTTGACCCCGCTTAAGTGAACATTCAGTATCCTACCTTCGCTTGTCTCAAAAAAAGCTAGTCGAGCCACTAAGGCACTATAATGCTCAAACGTGGATTAGTCCTGCCCTTCACCACCATATTTCTCAAAAGGTCAGTCAATACCCTGCCATTTTTTTTTTAATTTTTAATGTTTTTTTTTTTCTTGAGAAAGAGAGAGACAGAGCATGAGCAGGGGAGAAGCACAGAGACAGAGAGAGACACAGAATCTGAAGCAGGCTCCAGGCTCTGAGCTGTCAGCACAGAGTCCGATGTGGGGCTCGAACCATTGAACTGTGATATCATGACCTGAGCCGAAGTCAGAAGCTTAACCAACTGAGCCACCCAGGCACCTCAATGCCCCGCCATTTTGCCTGCCCTTTCTTTAATTACATCCAAGATGGCTTCTAGAGAACTCTACTGAAAGATCGTGGATGACGGAAGCACACTCACTTCCCGAGGAGGAGCCCCTGCCCTTGCTCAGCGGTCTTCAAAACCCTCCAGCCCGTCACCGTCTTCCTGGGTCCAGTCCACCCCCTGAGCTGGACGTTGCTACTCAACTCTCGAGCCACAGGTCAGAGGCCAAGGTCCTCAAACTTCTCCAGGCTTCTGTCTTCTGTCCAATCCCATCTCTTCCTCGGGAACTTTCTTATCTCAAGAAATGGCACCCCCATCTTCCAGGCCTCCAGGCCCAGCCTTCAGGAATCTTCAGCTTCGTCCTTATCCTGATGCCTTGAGCCCAGTGAGTTTCAAGGCAGCTCTCCTGCATATAGTCCCTTAGTACCATCGCCCTCTCCATCTTCCATGTCCCACATCTTGTCCCTATGCCTGTAAAGCCTTGATTTTACTCGAATTGAGTGGCGCCCTCCCTTTTAGAATCCCGTAAAACTGTTTTACTTTTTTGTTCCCACATCCACTCGTCCTAAAACACCTCACACTGTCTGCCCTCCCTGCTCACCCAGGAGTGATTCACTCACAGGAATCGTGTGCTATTTCCTTTTCTGTCCACCACAGGCCATTCGCTATGCGATGAGGGCTGAACTGTGCTTCCTTCCGTCTTGCTTTAGCACACTGGTGTGCCCCGCGTGTGACAGTGCAGCCGGCAGGGCTTCCTGCACAGTATCTGTCTGCCGCACTCACACCGTTGTGACCTGAGCTCGTTTTTCAGTGCCCACGCCCATCAGAGAAGTGTTTAATGCTCTACTTTGGGGCCAAGACATGTTTCCTCCTAATCACTGATGTCTACATCATAAGAAACCAGTAAGGGAGGGTTGGAAGTAGCTCTAGAAAGCAACCTGGCCCAGCTCCCAGCCCTCGGTCCCCACAGACAATGCTTGCACAAGGCGCGTGGACGGCACCTGCTCCTGGGCTCGGCTTCCCAGAAACAGCTGCACATCTCCGGAGGACATTCAGAGGGGACGGCAGAGGAGGCCCAGGCAGTGCCTCCCACTAGATCTGGCTTTCCTGCTGCTGAGCTCCCTCCCTTCCTGAACATTTCTTAAGAATAAGAATGATGCCAGTTAATCCAATTATTTCCAGTGCCTGGGAAACACGAATCAACGATGACTTATTTCTTGTTCGTGGATGCGTGTACAAACTGGTTCTCAACCCGAGGACGACCATGGGGAATAATATTCCCCGAAGGTGATCTGGCCGATCTGTAGGCAGCGTGCCTGTTTGTAGAATCTCTTCCTCTAATTTCTTGAGCCGGAGGAGGAGCCTGGGTGTCGGAAGAAGAAAGAGTGTAAGGGATTATTCACAGGGGATTTCCCATGGCCGCCGCCCCGTCTGTCCTGAGTCACTGCTGAGTCCGTTCGCAAGGTTACACGAAGAGATGTGGAGTTTCTGCCATCTTCTCGGCGTCAGAGGTCCTGATTGGGTATTCACAGCCAGGTTCCCATGGATGTGGCTCTGGGCTTATTCTTGCCGAGGTATTGGGAACTGGGTTAGTGATGGAAGAGAGTGTGTTCTGCGATTGCTCAGCAAAGTCTCCGTGGCTGACAGTGTGTGCGGGCTACACAGGACGTGTACAAGCCCCTCTACCGGTTCACTACAATGAGGAGGATATCAAACATATTTCTACAAGACAAGAGGGAATGTTGGCTCCAAGTGAAAATGGTGCCGGTGAGACCGCAGGGAGGTTCTCCTAACCGGAAACAGAAGAAAGTAAAGATGAGCAGTGAGTTCATAACCAAAACGAGGGCAACTGGGGGGCGCCTGGGGGGCTCAGTCGGTTAAGCGGCCGACTTCCACTCAAGTCATGATCTCCAGGTTTGTGGGTTCGAGCCCCACGTCAGGCTCTGTGCTGACAGCTCGGAGCCTGGAGCCTGCTTCGGATTCTGTGTCTCCCTCTCTCTCTCTGCCCCTCCCCCCACTCATGCTCTGTCTCAAAAATAAACATTAAAAAAAATTGTGTTTATAAAAGGGCAAATGGATCATAAGCAGTGTCCGCCATGAGCACCAAAATTCCACTTCAGGTTTTGCTGCTCATGGATGTTTTTGTTTCATTTCGTTCGATAGTTTACTTTCTGGAAACTGATTTGCCTTCCACATGCAAAAAAAGGGCTGTTATAACCACATATCTCTGCAAAAGAAAGATAAATGATGCCCTTAGCGCATTCGGCTCTACTCTTGGCCACTGAAATATTTCCCTACATCCTAGGAGCCAAGAATATTCCAACACCAGAAACGTTGTCACAATAGCCAGAATTGGTAAGACGGCGCCACTGTGAATCTGCGGCAACTTTTGCATGTGAGGTACAAGCACATGCAACAAAATGCACGAAGCAGTACATAATCCTTCACGTCCTATCTAATTCAACCCATAGATGCTATGCAGAAAACTATTTAAGATACCTAAAGTCATGGAGTCATAATAGTTCTACATCAAAAGTACTTTCAGCAAAAGCACCTGGATGACTCAGTTAAGCATGTGACTTCGGCTCAGGTCATGATCTCACCATTCCGAGTTCGAGCCCCGCGTCGGGCTCTGTGCCAACAGCTCAGAGCCTGGAGCCTGCTTCGGATTCTGTGTCTCCCTCTCTCCCTGCCCCTCCCCACTCACACTCTGTCTGTTTCTCAAAAATAAATAAATGTTAAAAATTTTTTTAAAAAAGTACTTTCGTTATACACATGACGATATATCCCCTCCCCTCCCCGCAAATTGACCATGTCACTCTCTTAGTCTTTCATCTAGAAAAGAGGAATAGCTGCAGAGATGGAAATCACACCTGCTATCAACTCAGGGAAAGCAAAAAATTGTGAAATATCCCCCTTATGTTTCCCTCCCTGGGCAATCCCTGATTATTTGAGGGTGAGGACCACATCCCACCACAAGGAACTGGCTTTCTGCCTTAAGCTACTGAGACATCAGTAACAGCTTTTCAAAAAGAATCATGACATATATATTCCATCATTAGTTTAATTTTTAAATTATGTTCCAAAAATAAGGCCCCTGAAACCAATAGAGGCAACCATCCTAAGAGTCTTAAAGTTTGATTTGCTTGAACAGAGTCCATT
The DNA here is from genome assembly GCA_030068075.1 of Paguma larvata. Lineage (NCBI taxonomy): Eukaryota > Metazoa > Chordata > Mammalia > Carnivora > Viverridae > Paguma > Paguma larvata. Next base: position 145,917,809 of record CM057824.1, read on the forward strand.
CTCTACAATTAGTTTTAAAGAGAAACTAAACAATAACTTTCAAAAACTACAAAATGACTTTGGAGCAGTTTTTAAAATTCTTATTATTTAAAGCAGTGGTGCGTGAACTTTTGGAAGCATATTAGTAAACTATTTAAGATACCTAAAGTCATGGAGTCATAATAGTTCTACATCGAAAGTACTTTCAGCAAAAGCACCTGGATGACTCAGTTAAGCATGTGACTTCGGCTTCACCTCGAAGCATTTTTAAAAATTTTTAATGTTTATTTATTTTTGAGAGAGAGAGAGAGAGAGAGAGAGAGCGCAAGTGGGGGAGGGGCAGAAAGAGAGAGGGAGACACAGAATCCAAAGCAGGCTCCAGGCTCTGAGCTGTCAGCACAGAGCCCGATGCGGGGCTTGAACCCACGAACGGTGAGATTGTGACCTGAGCCGAAGTCAGACGCCCAACCGACTGAGCCATCCAGGGGCCCTCAATCTGGAAGCATTTTTAAAATAACCCTGCGCAAGCCTACCCCTGACCGATTGACTTAGAATCTCTGGAAGTGGGGGCCAGATGTAGGTATATTTATAACGCTCCTAGATGACCCCTGTGACCCCCAAGGTTATACACCAGTGTGTTAAAACCTCGTCCGAAGGCTCCTGACACTATTAGAGAAGTTTTGAATTAAGATCCCACTCTACTACATATTCCGACGCTAACCAGCTGTGCACGTGAGCTGGAAGTCTATCTAAGCAGCTAGTGTAACTACTTTCTTAAAATCTACAGCTGAAAATGTTACTCCATCTTCATCCTAGCTGAGACGTTCAATATGCTTTTCTGTGATTAGCTGTTAACAACGTAACACAGACACAGTAATGCAAGACAGTGTAGTGAGTCCTGGGCGTTGTTTGTTTTGTGTTTATGACTTCTTTTTTGTTTCATTTATTTAAATTCAAGTTAGCTACCATACAGTGTAGGATTGGCCTCCGGAGCAGAACTCAGGGATTCATCACTCACATTCCCAACAGGTGCCCTCCCTAATGGCCATCACCCATGATCTCAGCCTCCCCTCCCACCTCCCCTCCAGCAACCCTCAGTTTGTTCTCTGCATTTAAGGGTCACTTACGGTTTGCCTCCCTCTCTGTTTTTATCTTATTTTTCCTTCCCTTCCCCTGTGTTCATCTGTAGTGTTTCTTAAGTTCCACGAGTAAAATCTTATGATTTTTGCTTTCTCTGCCTGAGTTATTTCACTTAGCTTAATAGACTCTAGTTCCATCCATGTTGTTGCGAATGGCAAGATTTCATTCTTTTCGACTGCAGAGTAATATCCCATTGTGTATACATATATATCCCACATCTTCTTTATCCATTCATGAGTCGATGGACATTTGGGCTGTTGCCACAATTTGGCTATTGTCAATAGTGCTGCTATAAACATTGGGGTGCATGGGCCCCTTTGAAACAGCACACCTGTATCCTCTGGATAAATACCTAGTAGTACAATTCCTGGGTCGTAGGGCAGTTCTATTTTTAATTTTTTGAGGAACCTCCATACTGTTTTCCAGAGTGGCTGCACCAGTGTGCATTCCCACCAGCAGTGCACAAGAGATCCTCTTTCTCCGCATCCTCGCCAACATCTGTTGTTGCCTGGGTTGTTCATGTTAGCCATTCTGACGGGTGTGAGGTGGATTTCTTTAGTTGTGTGACAGGACAACCCATGGGAGATGAGTCTTTAGGAACAGAGGCTTGTTTGTGTGCACACATTTATTTTCATAATAAAAAAAGTACAGAGGAAAAAATAGTAGCAGTGATACGGAACTCAGTGCCTTTGTTTACACAGAGTGTTTTTGCCTCAGTTTCTTAGGGCACTTAGCCTGAAGCAAAGACCAAGTGCCATTGCTTCATCTCGGGGTGCGAGCCCAGGGCCTTGAGAGCGAGGGGGGATGAAGCAAGGCAAGGAAGCATGAGAAGCATTGCCCAGCAGTGTGTCGCCGCTGGCCTCCTGAGGAGCCGCGAGTGGAGACCGCAGCCTCTGGTCAGACGCCTCCCCTCAGTCATGAAGATGTCTGTCTTTCAGCAAGTCAAGTCCCAGAGGAACCCTGCCTCGTTGCAGCCCATGGCGAGGAGGAGAAAGAGGCACCTGAGTTGCCGACCTTATTCCTGCATCCTGTCTGCCATTAGTCAGAGTTGCCCTGAACTTCTGGGTTATGTCATCTGGCCCTGAAGGTGACCATCCCAAAGTCAGATCCTGCGGCTGGAGTTGGGTGCTTCGCCAAGTGCAAAAACAGCAAGAGGATACAGATCCTCTCCGGCCTGCTGGCTCGGCCACAGGGAGGAAGGCCCAGGACTGCTGGGGCCGCTAGCTGGAGGGTGACCAAGGCAGCGGGACCAGAAGGAGTCAGTCCAGGACGGATGGAGGCCCGAAAGAAGTTTTCAAATAGTTCATGTAAGGTTTACTATGCTTGAGCAGGTGACGTCCTGGTAACTGAGAGAACAGAGGGTCACTGCAACCAGCCAGAGACAGCCACAGAGGACTCATCATCGTGCATGGCTTGGGACACAGGGAACGGGGCCGATAAATGAGCAAGGGTGGCAATCGGGAATCAACAGACAACTAAGAGATTGGGGAGACAGACTAGAAAATCTGGAAAGATCCCTCTGCAGTCATAAGCGTTTAGGAGGAGGGGTGACACTTCTACGTCAGTTGGATTAAATCGCATCATTCAATGAATGACACTAGGACAATCATTTATCTTTTACAAAGGCTAAACCCCTAGCTCACATCATTAATCTCAAACACCCAAACAGATGAGAGAAATCAATATTAAAGATTAAACCACAAGAAAAAATACAGATAAATATTTATATAATTTAGGATGGGTACAGTCTCTGTCAGGATGAGGTACTAGCAGAATCCATAGACTCTTAACACTTGAAAATATTAAGATGGGGCACCTGGGTGGCGCAGTCAGTTAAGGGTTGGGCTTTGGCTCAGGTCAGGATCTCACGGTTTTGTGGGTTCAAGCCCTGTGTCAGGCTCTGTGTGCTGACCACGCAGAGCCTCCTTAGGATTTTCTGTCTCCCTCTCTCTCTCACTGCCCCTCCCCTCCACATGCTCTCTCTGCCTCTCTCAAAATAAATTAAAAAAGAAAACAAAAGAAGGAAAATATTAAGACAAATACGCTAAACAAAATGGAAAAGCAAACAGTTTTGTTCCTTCTTAGTGGCAAAAGAAATACACGCTCTTTGTGAAAAAATATTAGAAAATGTTCAACAGTCAGGGGAAAATGCAGAAACACATTTGACAGAGTTTTAAGACCGTTAATATATTAAAAACCCTCCCATTTTCCCTTATTCATTTAACAAATGTTTATTGCCTGTGCATAGGGTGGTGAGTTCTGTGCCTCACACTAGCAAGATATTTGGGAAGCTGGAGAAGAAACTTTGAGTTCACATGGAAAAATGGGCAAAAAAAAAAAAAAGGGCAAGAAAAAACAACCCCACAAAAGAAGTAGAAATGACCAAAACACGTTTTAGAAAATTAATATTTAAGAAATGCAAAGGAAAATGACACATCAATTTTTCTCCATTTCCATTGTCACAGTAGGAAACGACGTAGTAATGGGTACTGGCAAGCCGTGGGGAAAAAAGTACTCTTGCGTACTGGTGCCTGTTTAAACTGGTGTAAGTCTTCAAGGAAACTTGGACATTCACACAGGTCTTCGAATTTTGCAATTCTTTGACTTAGCATTTCCACATCGACGAATACATCTCAAAGAGGTTATCGTGAGTGTAAGCAAAGGTACATTATTCAGAACAGTCCTGTATGTAACAGCCAAAACTGTGGAGCCGTCTAAAAATGGGTCAGTAAATATTTAGTTCAAAATCCATCGCATATGCATAGGAGGTGATTCCATGAGGTATTCAACAGTTTTCAGGACATGGAAAAATACCCGAGCAGTATTTCTGGATGATAAAAGAGCGGTTTCAAAACATGTTTACCATGATCTCTTGGCGGGAGTAAGTGTTCATGGAAAACCAGGCAGGCAGGATGTCCAGGAAAACATTAGTTGTGGTATCTAAGTTGATGGGGTCTTATGCAGTTCTTTATTTTACGTTTTTAAGCAAACAGAGTTCTGGCACGAGAGAAAATGAGCAAAAAGACTATTATTTTGCAGTCTTAGAAGGAGACAGAGAAGAAGAGAAAAGAGAGCCACGTATGGAGGCAGGAATGGGAAACTGAGAACCCCAACCAGGTTTCCACAGCACTTTGTGGGTACAGCGGAGACCGGCTAAGCAGCTGCCAATGTCCCTTTTCCTCTCAGGTGCCTAGGTAGACTACATTTCCCAGCCTTCTTTGCAGTCAAGTATAGTCACGTGATTGAATTCTGGCCAATGGGAGTGAAGGGGAAACCTGGCCTAGGAAACATTCCCACAGTGGAATTCCCCGTTCTTTTTCCCACCCAGTGGCTGAATGGAAAGGCTTCTAAGGACCACAGAGCAGGACACAGGCTAGGCAGAGGCTGGGAGGGAAGGAGGCTAGATCCCTGAGTCACCGATTACAAGAGAGCTACCCAGGAAAACCACCACACCAGGAACCCCAGCAATGGACTGAGTGAGAAACACGCTTTTATTTGTTGGACTTCTGAAATGTCGGGATCTGTCAGCCCTCCCTGTCGGCCCTGAGGGAACTCTCACTCCTGCCCAGCACCCCAGCCAAACCTAATGCAATAACCTAAAGTTAGGCAGTAGAGAACCAATGTCTTCCTGTGGAGTAGTCATCACTTAATGGACACTGGGTCTCCCTTCATCTGCCCACGTTTTGGGAGTCTCTTCACTTGAACACTCACGAAGCACATATATTCACCTACTCAAAGCTACAGGTGCTCACGAAGAGAAAGTTCTAAATGTTTCTGTGTTCTGGCGCCAGTGACATCATGTGTTACGTTCCTTCAGGTGCCAAGAAAAGTGTTAAATCACCCCCGATAACTATGGAAAAATGAGAAATTTGGAACTTTCTCTATTTTTAGTTGCTAACATATGCATTTCTGAAAACTTTATTTAAAGCCAAAAGAAATATTTCCATATTGAATTTCAATACTGCAATATGCTGTTTTAGGATGAAATTTTAAAGTCTGGTACATGAAGATCTGTAAAGTTACATAATCTCCACTGGGTTTCACAGACGGTGCTGATAAAGGTTGCAAGTCACAGGTGGATTGGCGAGACTTTGGGTCGTGTGCTATTAGGGTCCATCTCCCAGACTTCTGGGACCTCACTGGGGGTTTTAAAGATCTGTGAGGGTCCATGGCCAAAGATGTAGTCACTTGAGAAAAAGCTAATATATTTTTAAAAATAATAATAATGGTTAAATGTTGAGCAAATTAGAAGTAATAATAATTACCAGATTACTAATTATTACTAATAATTACTAATTATTAGTAATAATTAGAAAAAGATTAGTAATTAGATTAGTAATTATTGCTAATAATTACTAATTATTTCTAATAATTAGAAAAAGCTAATATATTTTTTAAAATAATAATAATGGTTAAATGTTGAGCAAATTAGAAGTCTTGGGACTTTAACGAAAACAACACAGCAATCACTTAAATGAAAAGCTCTTACAGGTGCAGAGTAAATCGTAACCACCCAGGAAAACACAATGTGTTTGGACAATTCCCCCGGATTCTTCAGAAGACTCTCAGAATATTCTAGATATGTCTTCCGAAATAACTGTCTCGTAAAGATGTGTACCCCAGCACCCCCTGCGTATTTAATCTTTCTTCTTTGCTCTTAAAGATACAGAGTCAACTGAGATTAGGGAGATGTACAAAATTTTGAAAAAACCTGTGTATGATTTACAACTATTTAATCCGATATATGCTGTCAACAACTGGTGTTTTATGTTTCGTTTTACCATTTTTTTGTTCCTGGTGGGATTTAGAGTTTTGATGTCAGACATTTAGCAGAGACCATTGGTCCTAAGACAAGTACCAGACTACGGAAGGAGAACATACTCAGAGTTGCCCCACAGTTGGTCTGCTGATCTCAGCCGGCCACGGATCTGAAGGATAGGAGAGGAGGCAAGGCCGTAGTTGGAAGTGGACACATAAGGTGGGGAAGAGGGCTCCGCCCACACCCTTCTTCCACACGGGGTTTCTCAGCCTGAAACAGGTCAGAATCGAAGGAGGCAAGAAACCTTAAACTGAGTTAGAGATTTGCTTTAAGAATTAAGTGGACTTCTTAGGGGCGCCTGGGGGGCTTAGTCGGTTAAGCATCCGACTCTTGATTTCAGCTCAGATCATGATCTCATGGTTCGTGAGTTAAGCCCCACATTGCTTAGAGCACAGAGCCTGCCTGGGATTCTCCGTTTCCCTCTCTCTCTGCCCCCCATCCCCCACTCACTCTCTCTTAAAAATAAATAAACTTTTTTTTTTTTAAAAAAAGAAAAGAATTAACTGAACCTCTCAATACCTGAAAATAAAATTGCGCATTAACCATTATAAGTAACTTAACACTATGGACGACATGAGATATCATTTGTGAGTGGAAGAGAATATTTCCTCCAAGCAGGTGGCGAAGGAACAGTAGCGAGAAAATAAATAGTTTTCTGTGCACTTGCTGACCCGGTTCATTCAATAAAATGGTTATACATACGTACGTCCCACTCTAACACACGAGCACGGCAATTTGTAAAAATCACATCGGCGAACGTTTTAAATTTCACTCTTCAAGAGGGAATAAATCATAATCCCTTCTCCCTGGGTTCTATTTATTAGACGTTCTATTTTTCCAAAGACATTCGAAAACTTCTAGTCCAAAGGCAAAGGTGACTGCAAGTGTGCCTCAGACAAGAAATAGTTGCCCACCAGTCTCCGAATCCTCGAACAGAAAATAGTGAAAGCGGAGAAATACAAGATAGGACGGTGTTTAATGTCACCACAACATTCCTATGAGTCCGGGACAGATCTTCCTCGGAAGTTACTCTATTTTCCATGATCTGTCAGGAAAGAAAGTGGCTTGAACTGAGCCAAACCCCAGAAGAGAAGAAACCTCGAATATATGCTTTCCATACAGAGAGATAACAAAAATTACAGTGCGAGATGAAGGGAAAAGCTAATATTCCAACTAACAAGGCAAAAGCACTGAGGTGCATTTAAAAGAAAGGAGGAGCGCTTGGGCGGCTCCGTTGGTTAAGCATCTGACTCTTGGTTTTGGCTCAGGTCATGATCTCACGGGTCATGAGTTCGAGCCCCATATCAGGCTCTCTGCTGTCAGCACAGAGCCTGCTTCGGATCCTCTGTCACTCTCTCTCTCCACCCCTTCCCTGCTTTCTCTCTCTCTCTCAAAATAAATAAATAAACTTTAAAAAAATAAACAAATAAGAAAAGAAGTGAAGTCATGAAGGCGAGATTTGTAAAGTTTAACCACTGACACAGAGAAAGTGAGAAATGTACAGTGTCTCTCATCAGGACGGAGGGAACCGCACAGAATAATGTTCAAATTACTGACTACATAATCGGAACATAAATATATACATATACATCAGAAACCCAGGAAAGAGGAGAGATCAAGATCCCGTCCTTTCTGGGTCCACAGAAAAAGCACCACAGCACGAAGCATGCCCATGAGTGGCCTGCGGTAGAGACCAAACTTGACCTCTTGAAGCCACAGGCCCTGCTGATTCGGGAAGCCTAGAAGGCGGCCCTGGATGAGGAAACACCAGGAGTAGAACACAGAAACCCCTGTGAGCATCCTCCCACGACTGCTTCTTCTGGTTGAAAAGTCCCCGCATCTGGTAGAAGCAGGCGGTGGAAGCGGGAGCATGTTGGGAATATGAGCAGGGCTGCCTCCTGGCGAGACCCGAGGGGGCCCTTCTGCTTTTTAGCACAGAACGTGATAGGACACAGACTCCCTCCCCTTGTCCCATTTCTCTCCAAGCACCAGAGACAGTGGCACAATCTAGACCCAAAACAGACAAGAATAAAGCCCCTAAACTGGACTCAGATGCTGGCGGGGCCAGGGGCGGAGCAAAGGTCCATGCCCTCCCCAACATGATTTGGGTGTTTAAACTTGGGATCTTACTAACCAATAACAGACTCAACCGAAAGCCCTTGGAGAGATGCGAGGTCGACCTTGAGTAACAGAAGAGGCAGGTGACCTAATAAATAGAGTAACAAATGGTTTATCCAGAGGTGTAGACCCAAGAAACATTCACACAATGGAATTAGCACTCTGAAAAGATTTTTTTTTAAATAATCTTCTACTTTTTTAAGCATTGCAATTTTCCAATATGGTGGCACTGGAAAACGGTGGCACTCTGTGATGCCCGAGGGTCCCACTGCAAGTACTAGGGACAAAGGCTGCTCCATATTGTGACAGTCACGTGGATCTCGTAGGCCACGGGCATCGACTACTGAGCAGAAGGTAACCCCGCACACGGTAACAAGGGAGCAACAATGTCAAGCAAATGATGACCAAGCGGATCGTCCGAGGAGCCAGCTGCACCCCGTCCTTCTGCAGACGCCCGTGGCAGCCCCGGAGGCTTGCCACTCAGCTCTCCCTTCAGCAGAGAACCCATCGTTCACCCCAGCAGCCCTCAACTGTTCCCAGCACAGGCTCCGCCCCATCCCAGACAGCCCCAAGCCAATAACTGAACACAGTGGGGGGCGGGAGTCTGGCCATGGCTGCCCAGGGCTGGGCCCCTCCACAGGTGATCTCTGCTCGAGGGCTCCCCGCCGGCTCGGCCAAAGCGTCCAGCCTGTATCTGGTCTGAGGTGGTCCTGGCACAAACCTGCTCTGTTCTTGTTTTATCGTCCACAGGCACGCCCCCGCCCGTCCCCTCTAATAAACCTCCTGCATTCCTAATTGTCTCAACATCTGCTTCCTAGCGAACCCAACTAACGCAATGCTCCTAAAACCAACACTCGGGGGAAGTGACTTTCCATGCCCCAAAATGAAGATCGACCTTCCGGAAAATGAAATGCCATAGCATTCCAGTTATCCATGATGTTGTCTGGCCATTTTAAAGGCAAGGAGCAAGCATCACACATTTTCAATCCTCAGTGAGAGAAGGGATGATTGAAATGTTACTGTCACTGTGACACAAAATAATTAGGGTTGCTATGTAACATGTTACTTTTATATTCTCCGGTAAATCTAAATAGTTTTACTTGATGTAAAAATAATAGCACTTAAATTCTTCAATTGATTTATCTCATGTATTAATATCAACCAAAAGTTTTCTAAGATACGTACTTTTTAATACTATAAAGGGTGTTAAAAAAAATGAGGTGCCTAGGTGGCTCAGTCGGTTAAGCATCTGACTCTTGATTTTGGCTCAGGTCATGACCTCAGGGTTTGTGAGTTCGAGTCCTGCCTCAGGCTCTGTGCTGACACTGAGGAGCCTGCTTGGGATTCTCTTTCTCTCCCTTTCTCTGCCCCTCCCTTGCTTGCTCATTCTCTCCCTCTTCAAAATAAATAAACTTAAAAAAAAAACAACAACCTGAGGGCATTATACTAATTGAAATAAATCAGTCAGAGAAAGACAAACATCGTGTGATCTTGCTTACATGTGGAATCTTAAACAACCCGACTCACAGACACACAGCAGACTGGCTTTTGCCAGGGGCCGGAGTGGGGGAAACCGGGAGATATTGATCATAAAGCAGGAACCTCCCGCTACTAGAGGAGTAATTCCCGGATGCGATGTACAGCATGGTGACTGCGGTCAACAATAATACTTAGAAGCTGCTAAGAGAGTAGATCTTAAATGTTTTCACCGTCAACAAAAAGAGATAACGATGCGAGGTGGGGGGTGTGAGCGCACCGACTGTGGTAATCATGTTGCAACACAGCCTTTTGTGTATCACATCCTGACCTTGCATACCTTGAACTTACACAATGTTAGCTGTCAGTTATGTCTCAGGGGCGACGCCTGGGTGGCTCAGTCGGTTAAGCATCTGGCTTCAGCTCAGGTCACAATCTCACAGTTTGTGAGTTCAAGCCCCACGTGGGGCTCTGTGCTGACGGCTCAGAGCCTGGAGCCTGCTTTGGATTCTCTGTCTCTCTGCCCCTTCTCTGCTCATGTTCTGTCTCTGTCTCTCAAAAATAAATAAACTTAAAAAAAAATATCAGTTATATCTCAATACAGCTGGGAGAAACAAAAAACCCCTGTGTTATTTTGTCTTAAAAAATAATGTGTTACATTACATAAGTCTTGGCGGGTATTTTAGTTGTTTTTTTTTAATTTTTTTAAATGTGTATTTATTCTTGAGAGAGAGAGAGAAGGAGAGAGACAGAGCATGAGAGGGGGAGGGGCAGAGCAAGAGAGGGAGACACAGAATCCGAAGCAGGCTCCAGGCTCTCAGCTGTCCGCACAGAGCCTGACGCGGGGCTCAAACTCACGAGCCCTGAGATCACGGCCTGAGCCGAAGTCAGACACTTAATCAACTCAGCCACCCAGGCGCCCCAGTTTGTCTTTAATTTCAGTTTTGAGGAATTAAGTAATGGGTCTTTATAAAATCCTTTTATCGGCTCCATGTGGCATTTCCAGTCTTCTAGACCAGGAAAGAGGGCAGCGCACACTGTTTAAATTATTCGTAAGATAAAACTATCTTCTCCCTTTGGGTCTGTTTTCTTTCCCGATGTCTTTATTCATTGCTAATATTGTCTATTTCATGTGAGATTCTTCCAGGACAACCTCTCCTAACAGCTAACTAGGAAACCCAGCCAGCTAGCCTAACGGGGCGGCTCGAGGTCCCTTCAGTGATGGGCAAGGAAGTAGGTACATTTATACAACCTTTTTTTTTTTTAACAACAATAGAAAGCAAGCATTTGAATTGAGAGTTTTTTCAAACAACAGCGATCATGAAAAATGTGCCTTGTTTTTGACGGTTACTTTAGTATATGACTAGGTACTAATCATATACTAGACTAGGGACGAGTAATCTTAAGTGTAAGGACATTTTAAACTTGGGGTTTAAAACAAAGGACCTAAGAATCACATGGTTAGAGTTTTAGATTTTTGTCAGCCTCAGACTCAGTTGGCTCAATAATACCACTACCGTAAAATTTTATGAGACTAATTTGGAGGTCCATATAAGTTGGTCTTATTGTTTATTTTTGGATATCCATACTAGCAGCGTATTAGCAGTTAATGTGTAACGCCAAGTGAACAGTACTTTCCAGAAAATCCACAAAGAATCGCTAAAAAATTAATAGCCATGCTTCAGTGAAATTTGTTTACTTTTTTTTAAGTACGTTCTTAGAATTCACATGTACTCTCAATTAAGCAAAATGCAGTCAGGATTTTAATTTAACCCTGGAATTTGATCTTTAAAATAATAATAAAAGAAAAAAAAACCCACTTTCTCTGCTATTTACAGTTCCTGCTTTGGGATAAATCCCGACATCTGGACACCAGAATCACAGCAGCAAAAATCTGTGGAGACACGTGTGCAATTTTATGCCTGCAAACACGCTATTTTTTAGGGCGAAAACCCTACGGTGCTTCCCCACCTCATTTCTTACTTCACAGAAGTCTTGAGGGGTGTTTTCCAAATGTATCCAGAGTACGAAAGCATATACTATGTATCGCTCTGTACACATTCCCACAGACAACTAGGACGAAAGTTCTCTAAAGTAACGCTTTTGCTTTCTGTATGCTGTGCATGCTGATAGTTCCCGCGATTCCATTCCTTTCCATTTCCTTCTGCTAATACCGGCCTTGACTCACTTCCACAAGTGAGTCGTGACCCGTAATCTGAAAACCAGGGCTGCAGAGTCAGGCCGGCGGCACCGGCGGTACCTGGGGTCTTACTCGGAGTGCGAAACCTCGAGGCGCGCCCTCGTCCCCAGGTGCTCAGAGGCACAGGAGAGGCCGAGGGGCTCTGCTCTAGGATATAAAACTGCGGAATGAGCGTCTGTCATCTGAACTGAATTCCGATCAAGAATGTGCTTCAGAACGATGTCCAAAGGCGCTCTGGCAGCCCGCGGACTTCCAGGGGCGACGCGTTTCCTGGCAGGCGAGGTGTGTGCAAATGGGATTTTATTTTTAGTGTCGTTAACGGCACCCAGTGGGTTTCCGACGCCAGCACAGGGTTCCTAATCTGGGATCCCTGGGACTCCGGGGATGGATGAGCAGGACGGCAGAGTCCACTGCGAGAGATTTGGGCGCATATAAGGGTATGTGTGTGTGTGCAGGGGGTGTGGGGTGTGCACACACGTGGTCATTCTGGGGAGAAAACATATGCCACTTAGTAAACTCTTCGAGAGTTCCAGGATTAAATAAAAATGAAGATGAGCTACAAGCCATGAAAAGACGTAGAGGAACCTTAAATGCATATTACTTCGTGAAAGAAATCAATCTGCAAACGCTACGTACTGTGTAATTCCAACTATATGCCATTCTGAAAACCATAAAACTATGGCAACAGTGGAAAGAGCAGTGGCTGACAGGGGCTGGGGCGGGCGGAGGCAGGGGCAGGGATGGATGCACAGGCTGGGCACAGAGGATTTTAGACAGTGAAACTAGTCTGTATGCTATTACGTAATCATATGATAAGATAGCTGCCATTATACACTGATCTAAGCCCACAGAATATACAACATGAAGACTGAACCATGGACTTGGGGTGATAACGATGATAATGACGTGTCCGTGGAAGTCCATCAGCTGTTAACGAACGCACTATTCTGGGGCAGGATGCGGATAATGAAGAGGCTGTGGGCACAGGGGGCAAGGAGCAGAAGGGAGATCGGTACTCTCCGCTCAGTTTTGCTGGGAACCGAAACTCCTCTGAAAATAAATACATATAAAAGTTAAGACGCAATGCCCTTGAGAACGCATCACCTCTGCTGCCGATCGGCTGTGTGGATCTAATCAGGCCTTCAAAGAGGGACAGAGAAGTATAAAGGGTAGGTGAACACCAACCACATGGGGCCATCTGTCCCGGAAAAGAACAAGGTCCCCGTACCACTCTCATTTCATCGAGACCACCGCAGCTTACTCTCATCAACACAGGCAGGTTACGTATCTACTAAGCACAAGGTGCAGGGACAGACAATAACGACCCTGTGGTCACTTTAAGTCACGCGTCATCTAGCAAGCAGAGAGAAGGAGCACGCAGGTATCATTTTATACGGTAAATCCTCCCTCCTCTCTCCAAGTGGCAAGGAGCCAGATGTTAAGAACTGGAAGGCAGAAAGACAAAAGCAAGGGGCTGGAAGACCATGGGGCAAAAATTCAGTTCCCTGCTGAGTGGATGCTGGGCAGACATGACGGGGACACCGGCTGTTTCCAGCCATGACTCTTCTGGTCGGTCTGTGACATCCCGATGGGTGTGCCCATGCTCCTTGTCAAATGTTTTGATTATTCACCCTTTAAGGGTTGGTGGGAACTAACGGGAAAAAAAGTTGCTGCAAAGCGATGCTGGGTTCACCTGCACGGGATGGAAGAATCTGTGTGTCTTCTGTGAAGCCTGAACGCCTTCGCTGGGGGTTCTCAAAAGAAAACAGATTCTTCTGTTACTTTTATTAAACGAGTCAGGTAAAAAACTGGGAAACGCACGAAAGTAAAAATAAGAAAAACGTAGAAAATGTTTGAAAATTAAAGGAAAGCAAAGAGGAACGTCGACGGGTGTGAGCAAATAAAAATCTTGACCTCGTGGGGGTCGTCCCAAAAATCACGAGTCAGAATAAACACTAAACAATCTGTATGACCAACGCGGCATTAATCGACTAGGGTTAATCTCATCAAAATATAATTTATACGAGTTATTGAGAAAAGCACTAAACCTTCTAAATATTAACTATGAGAAGGGCTGCCCACAAGAACTTTCTGCGTGTTTCCCCCCTTTTATGTTTTCCCCACTCCGAGGGGGCTCTTGTCCCCTCCAGGCAAATCATGGCCGCCAAGGCCACCCGTGGCTTCCGAGTTGTCAACGCTGTCACCTTTACTTTCTCTCCACTGGCTCTTCCTCTCAGCCCTCCCTGGGTTCTCCCTCCTCTTCCCAAACTCTGCCTGTTGGAGGGACCCAAAGCCCATCCCTCAGGCTCTTCTGTGTCTGGGTCCCTCGGTGACCTCCCCTAGTCACCCAACGTCAAATGCAAGATTCTGACTCAAAATGTAGGACTCAATCAGATCACGTCACCCGTTCTACTCAAATCCCTCCAGTGCTCCCAGCCCCACACGCAGAACAAGACAGAAGTGTCTTTCCTCTTGCACGTGGGAATCTGACGTATGGCCTCGCCACTGCCTCTCCCAGCCCCCAGCCAGCAGCTGCACGCTCACTCCACGCCCTGCCCCAGCAGTCTCCTTGATGTTCCTTCCACGCGCCAAGCAAGCTCCTTCCTAATGGTCATGGCACGCACTGTTCCGCTCTCCGGAACACTCTTCCCCCCATGTGATAAAACGGCTCATGTTCTCACATCTTTGGTTCCTCTAACGACCTTCCTCACCTCCTGTGTAATATGGTGCCTCTCCCTCCATTACTCTCTGATTACCTCGCGCTTACCTTACTTTTGGTTCTAGAGAATGTCAACCAGCACTGTACACACACACACACACACACACACACAACGCGTGCACACACACACATTCATATGTCGTAATACTGGTTGTAATATTATGTTACATGTACATCAACATATCCTATTTCAACCCCTAGAAGGTAAGCAGGGATCTTCTCTGTTTGGTTCATGCTCTACTCCCAGCAACGTTGAACGATTTCATTGAAACGGGTCAAAAAAAAAAAATGACCAGAGATAATATAACTTGCTGATCGATGTATGAGGTGATGATCACTTGCACAAGTTCCCAAATGAAGTAACATCTGTAAAACTCCACTTTCCACCTGTCCAATCAGCAAAGGTCAAAAATCACAACAAAATATGATCGAATGGCATCCCCGGATTCCTGTTGGAGGAGTACAGAGAGGCACAACCGGGTGGGGAGATTGGTTTCAAAAGCCTTGAAGTGTTCATGTCCCTTGAATTTATCACTGTTTCCGACCAGCGAAGTGTGAAGGAAGCGGGCTTCCAGAAGGACTAACCTGGCAGCGCTGGGGAAGAACGGAAGGACTGGAGGGAGGGGGACCATAGGCAGAGCAGGCAGAGACTCCTGTGACAGAACAGGGAGGGAGGGGTACAGTGCAGCCCTGTTCCAGTGCCATCCAGAGCAGGCGCTGTGAGCCAGACACAAAGTGAGAGGTGAAAGAGAGAGATGAGTTGAAGAGGTGCCTTCAGTTTTAAGCCTGGGTCCCTGGGAGAAGTGGCCACTGTGAAAAAAGGAGAAAAGGATTAACAAAAATGCATACATGGTGATGATGATGGTGGTGATGGTGGTGGTGGTGGTGATGATGATGATGATGATGGTGGTGGTGGTGGTGGTGGTGATGGTGATGATGATGATGGTGGTGGTGATGGTGGTGGTGATGGTGGTGATGATGATGATGATGATGGTGGTGGTGGTGGTGGTGATGGTGATGATGATGATGGTGGTGGTGGTGATGATGGTGGTGGTGATGATGGTGATGGTGGTGATGGTGGTGATGATGGTGATGGTGATGATGATGATGGTGGTGGTGGTGGTGGTGGTGGTGATGATGGTGATGATGATGGTGGTGGTGGTGATGATGGTGATGATGGTGGTGGTGGTGATGGTGGTGGTGGTGATGGTGATGGTGGTGATGGTGGTGGTGGTGGTGGTGGTGATGGTGATGGTGATGGTGATGGTGGTGGTGGTGGTGATGATGATGGTGGTGGTGGTGGTGGTGATGATGATGGTGGTGATGGTGGTGGTGATGGTGGTGGTGGTGATGATGATGGTGGTGGTGGTGGTGGTGGTGGTGATGGTGATGATGGTGGTGGTGGTGATGGTGGTGGTGGTGATGGTGATGGTGGTGATGGTGGTGGTGGTGATGATGATGGTGGTGGTGGTGGTGGTGATGATGATGGTGGTGATGGTGGTGGTGATGGTGGTGGTGGTAATGATGATGGTGGTGGTGGTGATGATGATGATGATGGTGGTGGTGGTGGTGGTGGTGGTGGTGATGGTGATGATGATGATGATGGTGGTAGTGGTGGTGATGACAACAGTAACCATTGCTACTTACTAGACACTATTCTAAGGCCTCCCCACGAATCACCTCACCTGCTCCTGCTACAAGCCGAGGAGGTGGTATCATTATCCTCACTTTGCTGATGGAGAACTAAGGCTCACAGGGGCTGAGTGACTTGCCCAAAGTCAATCAGTTACAAAGGTTATGCCTGAGATCATAAAGTCTGGCTTCACACACTGCCTGCTCACCCACCACCCTATAGCTGCCTGGCCCCAAAGAGAAGAGGTACAAGAAATGAAACGATGCTATAGAAGCAGGAACCTGACCTTGGTGGATGCTGGACTCTCCGTGACCCGGACAAACCACTTTAACTCTGGACTCCACGCACCAGGGAAGGTGAAGGTGCTCTGGAGACCCAAAGCATCACGCGAACGGATGCATGCCCCTCTGACTGGTTTCTGAGTTGAAGGCACCTGTACCCACATCCAGGCGAGCTGTCTAGCAAGTGTCTGGAAATGGAGGCTGGAGCTTAGGGAAGAAATCAGAGCCGGGGGTAGCAGAGTCTCCTGCACGAAGGCGATAACTGAAGTTTGAGATCGGAAGGTAAAGAAGTGGAAAAGGAAAAGGGGCAGGCGGAGATTAAACTAAGGAGAAGCCCGGGCAAGCCTTGTTCCCACTCATTCGCGAGAGCAGGCAGGAAGTGGGGAGCACCACCAGGAAACGTGCCCTTTTTGTCCTGAGCTCACTGCACCCTGACCTGGCCTCCAGCTCCTGCCTCCCTGCCTCACGCGTCCCCAGTGCTGAGTGTAGCGACAAGGATGACAATGCCCAAACCCCCCTGCACAGAGGGACCTGCACGTGCAACACGGACCCCGCCCCGTGACATCCCTAGAACACTCAAATGCTGGGGGCTGACCCGAAAAACTCTCGATTCAAGTTCTTGGTAAGTTAATGTCCCAGAAGGCAGAAGAAGCGACAAGTGACACTTTCTTTCTGGACTCGATCACACCCAATCACAGAGCCCAGGAAACGCGCAGACATTTCGAAATCCACGTCAGAAACCCTTACAGGTGTGACTGGGCTATTCGGAGCCCTGGGGCAGAGCAACACAGCCCCCTGTGCAGACAAAACAAAGAAAGGAGCTGCTTTGCTAAACAGTCACGATGACCTAAGGCTGGGTTAAAAACTGATCGTTGCTCATTATCGAGGCAAAGCCCCCAGAAACCCTGCAGGTGCCTGCAGCGATGCAGCTCCCGAGTCCAACCCGAACTTACTGGAGAACCACCCCTGGAGAAGCGCCAACTGCATACGCGTCTCACCACCGTCGTGGAAAGTGATCGCATCTCCTCCAGCCTTCGTCTATACCTCCCGAGAAAGCTGGCGTCCTCCCTGAATCTTAGCAAGAAGTCCCCAGTTTCGGGGGCTCGGCGCAGCATGGCCAGGGGAACGTGCCGCTGAACCCCACCGCATCCGGAGCACAGCCGCCAGCAGTCGCTGAGTGAGCTCGGCCCCCGAGGGCACAGGAAGGCGGTGAGGAGACAGAACGCGCGGCCCAGCTTCAGCAAACCTCACATAAGGTGTCTGCAGGCGGGCCGTCGGATGTCAGAAGTCTCCACCATTTTGCCATATCGAACATCTCGATATCTTTAAGCAAGACGGTTTTCTTTTTTAAAGTCTGTTTATTTATTTTGAGACACAGAGAGGCAGAGAGAGAGGGAGAGACGGAATCCCAAGAAGGCTCCACGCTGACAATGCAGAGCCCGATCTCACAACCGCCAGATCGCGACCTGCGCCGGTATCAAGGGTCAGACGTCTAACCCACTGATCCCCCCAGGAGCCCCCAGGCAATATTATTTTCTGATTATAAAAATAATACACATTCCCTGGAGAAATTCTGGCAAATCCGCTCTTCTACGTTTAATTAAGCACCACCGTTCTGCAGAAACAGAAGCGTAGTTATAAATGGCCACAAAGTCATCAGGCTTCAGGATGTAGGAGCCCCGCTGGAATCCGATCAAAGCTGATTTGCTGAGGGAGAAACAGGCAGGGTGTCAAAGGCTTATGTCATCTGCACAGTACGCAGACTTTGCAGGGAAACTGGGTCTCTGCTGAGTACGTCTTCAAAAAGATAAACTCTCTATCTTCCTGTGAAGCGGTTACTATAAATCAGGTTTGCAAATATGTGGGTAATTGTGTACAGCTCAGTGGGTCGGGGTTGGTACGTGGGCTCCACGCTTCTCCCGGGCAACGGGATAAATCGCCAGCAGCCAGAGAAGTCCGCCGGCCCCCCGCTCGGGGTGCAGACTAGGGGTACCTGTTGCATCTGCTCCGTGTTACTTTAAGACTGCTGCTCAGGTGCTGGGTTCTCCAGCTTTCCCGTGACCTCCCGCTTAACGCTGGCTACTTCCTACATCTCTTCTAGAACCTCCCACGACACACAAACAGAGCTTACGTGTGGCATCTTTTAGAGTCATAAACGTTTGGCGTCGCTTCTGGAGTGGCGGCCGCGGAATCGCGTGGGGACGAAGTCAGCTCGACAGTTTACTCCTTGGCGATTACTGACCTTAGGTCTATATCTCTCCAGAATATTCTTTCTTCTTCCTTCTTACTTTCTACTGCTATTGCGCGAGAGTATGCTAACACATAACATTATATATTAATAATATTACAATATATCCTATAACTGCCATATTTAATAATATAACAATATATTGTTATAATACTATTACTATATTAACATGGATATATTTTGTCAATACATTAATATTAATGTTAAAAATATTAACAATATTTTACTGATATAACAATATATTCTACAATTACTAAAACATATAAATGCAATAAAATATAACATAATATTATATATTACTATATAACAAATTAGTTATTAATAACATCCTAATATATTGATAATAGCACGTAATGTGATAAGAAGTGCTTACCATGTACCAGGCACTGCTCTGAATACTTTAAACCCGTGAACATTAACTAACTGAATCTTCATGACTATGAGGCGGGTACACTTGTTACCTCCATTTTACAGCTAAGGAAACTGAGGCAGTCGCTAAGTGAAACCAAGTTTCACACCCAGACTACCTGGTCTCGACACACTGACAAAAACAAGCCGAAAACGTGAAAGCTGAAAGGAGAGGAAAGGAAGCAGGGGGAGGGGAAATCACGGTTAGAAACAGACCCCGAGTAAAGCGAGTTTCGGGTCCTCCGCTCGCGGAAGCAACAGGAAATCTGACGGAGACCTTGTTTATTGCACGGTGCTCCAGCTGGGACTGAGCCTCACGCAGAATCTTGGGGAGCAGGCTCTAGGCCAGTCCTCGTGGACAACAGGACCGAGGCTGGCCACCCTCCTCGGGACAACAGTGGGCCAGGGCGGCAGTGGAGTGACAGACTCCAGGTGTTTCTAGGCGCAACAGCTCCCGAGCCACCCCTGGGAGCCGTCGGCCGCGTGGGCATGCTCAGAATCCCCCGAGTGCCTCCCCTATAGTAAACGGTGAAGCGTGACCCTTGGAGGACCCGAGGCCACCAGGCGGTCTGCAGGCAGAAGCAGTGGGGCGTGTGGGCACAGGTGCCGCGAGCGGGATGGGTGAGGGCAGGCGAGGCCGGGTGAGTGGGGGGAGCAGGTCAGGCACCTGGGCGTCCGCCCATCCCCCTGCCCTGGCCCCTCCTTGGCCTTGGCCGTGTGCAGCGCAAGAGTTTGGGAACACGTGACTTGCACCCTGGATGGCAGCTGCTGCATCTCTGTGGTCCTTTATCCCCCCCCCGCCCACCCCAAAGCCCCCTGTGGGTACATGGAAGGCCTTGAAAAAAGGAGCGGAGCCACTCTCAGAGCTAAAGGCAGGGGGACTCACTCAACTCGGAAATGGCTGGGGCCGCCCTGAGAAGCTCGTGCCGTCCCGAGCCTCGGTGGAGACCCGGCTCTCGCCACGTCCGCCCCCGGGATGTCCCTCCCCTGACCAGCGCGGGCTCCCACCTTCCGTAGCAGCCAGACCAGCACTGGACCGAGCGATCGCTAATGTCCCTGCTCTGCTAGAGTGCAGAGTGGTTTACCATTAGAAAGCATCTTCCCGAGCATCTCGCCCTGAGCTACCCAGCTTCATCTTCCCAGCCTCTTCTTTTAGCGTCCGAAGCTCTTCACTGTGACTGTCCCTCTTACACAAACGGGATGCGTAATGCTATCTTAAAGAACGGGAAGTGAAACACTTGTACGCACTCCTCAGCTCACAACAGCCAACCTCGGAGGCCCCTTCCCGAAGCTCTCTCCTCCCTGACAAGGTAAGTCCCTTCCTGAAGAACGTACTCAGTGTGGCTTTTTTCCTTTCTGACACACATTTCCCTGAAAACATGATGTTTTTAGTCCTACCACATTTTTTTAAATGCTTATTTATTTTTGAGAGAGACAGAGACAGAGAATGATCCGGGGGTGGGGGGCAGAGAGAGAGGGAGACACAGCATCGGAAGCAGGCTGCCGGATCCAAGCTGTCAGCACAGAGCCCAACACGGGGCTCGAACTCACAAACCGTGAGAGCATGACCTGAGTCGAAGTTGGATACTTAACCTACTGAGCTGCCCAGGTGCCCCGGTCCTACCATTTTTTTATCTTTATATGTGGAATCATATTGTATGTATTTTCCTGTGACTTTTTTTTCCCCAACCTTGAGAATCATCCACACTGATACCAGACACAGGGAGACAATGGTTATTTTTCACTGCTGTATAGTATTCCATTATAGGGCTACAATGCCATTAGTTCATCCGTTCTCCTGACGGGCATCTGGGTTGTGCACTTTTACTCACGCCTGTCTTCTGGTGTCCCAGTGCAACGGAGCGCGTGCGTACCCAGGGGCGGGAGCACAGGGTGGGTGCGTCTTCGGCTTCACTGGATAACACTCAACCTACGCCAAGTGGTCGTGCTGATTTACACCCCCCCCACCGTGGAGGTAAGGCCCCTGTGCTCTAAACTTGTACTATCAACATAGTATTATTTTTTCTCTTATCCCTGATCTCGAAGCCACTAGCCACCACATCCCGCCTGTCCATCTGTTCTGACATGACCACCATGCTTCCGGGATGTGCACGAGAACGGTAGGACGTTTGGGACGCGTGCGTGTGTCATGTACACACATTGGGCCACGGGTCGCATTGTTTTGGACTTTTTTTCACCCAACTCGGGATTTTGTAGGACAGACCCCTGCTGCTCCGTGTGTATTACAGACGCTATAATAGTGTATTTTTAAGAGGGATATGACCCTCCCTTTAGAGAACACTGCAGGAATAGCTCACGACAGTTCAACGCTCAACGGTGTTTTCGTGTGTGGTATGAAATGACACACTGAATCCTCACTCTGACCCCACAAAGTAAGTGCTAACATTTCAGATCAGAGGAAACCCAGTCATGTGTTCAAAACCACCCGGTTAGTAAATGACGGAGCAGGATTTGAATCAAGACGCCAGAACCCCGCCTCTGACCCACGACGTGAACCTCGCTAGGATGTACGACACAGACGGTTATGTAACCAGCATCCCTAGATCACACATCTGGTGAACCAAGGAGTGACACTAAAATTCATACAGGCCCCGCTCGATCGGTTCCGAAAGGTACAACATTCCATGTGAAGACCTGGTGAATAGCAAAGGAAACAGTTAAAAAATGCGCCAGTCGGCTGTTTAAAGCTGTAAACTTGACTAATATGTTAATCCTCTTCATCCAACGTTAGTTAGCACATGAAAATGTTAAGAAGATGACACCTTTAGGAGGAAATGCGATGACGTGAATCAAAAATTCCTTTACCAGAAGAAGAATTCATGGGGGTCCCTGCATGGTTGTCGGTTAAGCATCCGACCTCGGCTCAGATCGTGATCTCGCAGTTCGTGAGTTCGAGCCCCGCGTTGGGCTCTGTGCTGACAGCTCGGAGCCTGGAGCCTGCTTCAGATTCTGTGTCTCCCTCTCTCTCTGCCACTCCCCCCCCCCATCTCTCTTTCAAAAATAAATAAACATAAGAATGAGAATTAATGACCCAAATCTCAACTCCTAACGAAATAAACCTGCAAGACTTTTTCCCTCTTTGGGATAACAGTGTGGATGGATCTTTGGTAGCGACGGACTCCACCCCCCTTGCAGAGCAGAACCATGGTCACACACCTAATGTGGTAATTTCACGCTTACGTTGCACATAAGTAAAATTTCTGTTATGAGAACGGACGTGGAAGGGCCAGCAAAGAAAGACAAACGAAAACGTGCTTAGGGACTTAGCACTGTTGCCAACAGAGAATCGGCTGAAATTTTTCTTACAGTTCTGCTCATTCTCTTTGTCAGGGGAATTGCCATAACCGCTAATATTCTCTAAATCAAGACTGCTTTCTATTTCGCAGGCACTTACCATCCCCCCCTTTCATTATTATTATTTCTAGCTCCTTAAACATATAAAAGGGAAAAAGTAATTTGTTCTGGCAGGAAAGAGCTAACGTAAATCATGGAGAGTCAATTTCTTAAACACGAAAGGAACACGACTTCCCTCTGGATCGGCCCGTGGACACAAACGTGAAGGGCTCATAAAAGTCTACTTCCACGCACACCTGCCACGGCAAGTCACTTCTGTGGAGAATTCAGGTCCTTCAGATGAGGAAAAAACATGTTCGGTAGCAAGGAGCCAAAGACAAAATCTTCCACTATTTACATTAACATGTCAAGGGGAACTGCTCATATGCCGTTTGTAAGAAATTCCCCGCCCAGAAATAAAAGCTGCCCTCAGCCCAGAACCAGAGACTTCACAGCACATAAAACTTTACTGAATACATTTCCCAAATCAGGTATTTTAAGGAAACCGTGGAAGGCCATCACTTTTTTTAACTTCATTGGCAAGGGTACCAATTTCACATACAAAAAAAAAAAAAAAAAAAAAAAAAGCATGTCTAGGAATAATTATTCAAATTCCAACAGCTGGAATTTGATAGATTTACAAAGGAAACAAATATCTTTAATATAATTCTCTCCAACTCAGAGCCAACTCCGGCTCTTAATAACTGCACCTCTAAGTTAGCGGGTCATCTTCAAAACCCACGGAAGCAATGGAAGGTGAAATTTATTTTTTTTTTAGTTTTAGTTTTTGAGTCGGAATGTATTTTTCAAAAACTCCCTGGATTACCACGTCTCTTCAGCCTTCACTTACATTTACGGTAACCGCTCTGATGACCATAAGAGAAGTCAGAGCCGAAAATACAGCTCGTTCCTGAGATCAAACACCGACACGTCCACTGAACACGTTTTCAGGGGTCCTGTTTTCTCAGCTTTATCTCAGATCATTTGCATTTGATTACTTAACTTAAAAAAAAAGAAACCGTGATAATTCCTTGCTGATTTCAGCTTTTCCTTCCCATTGGCTGGGAACAAAATGCCCATCGTGGTGAATTTCGGTGGCTGATCTTCATACCCTGAACCGTAGAAGATTCTTTCTATATGGCCTCCTCCGTGAGCTTTTATTTGCACCCCACGGCTTCACCGTCAACAAAGACGAAACGAAAAAAGTCTTCCCCACCCCCATCCCTGCGTCACATGGACACGCTTGCCGAATACACTCCAGGAATTTCTGACGAAACCTCACCACGCCCACGAGAGATTGCCCACGGCACGTGTTAACGACAGAACCTCATGGCCCTAGGGAAACATGGCACACAAACCACCCCGTACCGTCCGCCACGAAGGTCTGCTCCTGCCCATCGCTGAACGAAATTCAGAACGCTCGACACTCCTGGACGAACCCCTCTTTCTGACACTTCGGGAGCGCCCCCAAACCTTAAACAATGCACTGAACTCGATGCTTCTAAACCCACTGTCAAATGAGCACAGATGCGAATTATACACAACACTCCCCAACGCGCTGCTTTTAAAGTGTGTGCGTGTGCACGGACGTGCGTACGTGTGATTTTGCAGGGCACTTCATATTTCAGCCGAAAAAGGGCGAACTTTCCTTTCAATTGCAAGCCACTTTCCGTTTTCAGTAAATGTTTTAGGCAAAGAATAGACAGATTAGTGAGGCCTAGGAGGCCGCTTAGGGAAAATGAATGTATTCGGGGACGTGCAGACCTGGCAAGGTGGTGAATGATCCGGACCAGCGTAGACAGCTGAGCTAACTAGTACAGGTGTAGACGGCCGATCTGGGTAAGGTAGCTCAAGCCCCAGTGTTTCCTGTAACTTTTATTTGGGTCAAGTTGCTAAAACCGTCTCTTCATTTCCTCCCGGTGGCTATGCCCCGTGTACCAAACAGGCTGGCCTCCCCTCAGGGACTTTGGGTGGCTCGGGACTCACAACCTCGTTGCCTCACTCCCAAAGACACAGGGAAGTGCTGCCAGGGAGCAGGTGGGAGAGGTGTCACGTGCCAGCGTGCCCACGTAAAACCACCTCCGGGCACAGGACGCTCAGGACACGGCCTCAGTGAGCGCCCGGGCAACCCCAGGCAAGCGGCCAGGGGGTGGCATTAAAACAGAAGCTGGAAGAATCTGGGTGTGGCTTCCAGGTTAATTCAGGGGTCAGCCACCTTCTACCAAAGGCCAAACAGTAAATATTTTCAGCCTTGTGAATCACGCGGCCTTTGTTGCAGCCACTCAGCTCCGCCATTAGGCCACGGAAGCAGCCACAGACGGTGCGGAAATGAGGGAGCGAAACTTTCTCTATGGATATATGCTAACCAACTTGGATGTAAATTTTAAAAACATAAATTAAATTTAAAAAAAAACCTTTCTTTATGGACGATGAGATCTAATTCACCACATATTAAGAAATATTCTTCTTCTTTTGATTCTTCTTCAACCGCTTAATATTGTGAAAACCATTTTCTTAGCTCACGGCTGTACAGAAACAGGTGGCCAGGCTGGATCGGGCCCACAGTGGAGGCTGGAGGCCCCGAGCGCTGACGGATACGTGGGCAGGCGTCCACGAAAATCCAGCCAAGGAGGGAGCCAGGGCGGCTTCCTGGCCAAGATGGAACCTACCTTGATCTGAGCTGCTGGGTCCGGGACAGTCTGGACCATGTCCTTCAGTCGACCGGCTCGCTCACCACCCACTCAGAACCTGAGGCAGCTGGGAGACAGAAAGGGACAGCCATCAACGACCACGGTTCCATGCTTTGTCTTTCGTTGGGACCGAATGCGACACGCTGAGGTAAAAGAACCACAGCTTTTGGACGCGTTTGCCCCCGCAAGCACCTTTTCAGGGCAGGCTAATGAAGCACCTGGAAAACCCACTTCCCTCCTGCCAGGGATAGCACTGCCTTAGAGTACCAGTCGGGCAGCCGTCTGACAAGCCCGCACAGACCCACGCCACAGACAACTCACACACATCACGTTACCCAGGCGGCGTCTGTGAGTGATCGTTTAAAGGAAGAGATGAGGGGCGCCTGGGGGGCTCCGTCGGTTAAGCGTCCAACCTCAGCTCAGGTCGTGATCTCATAGTTGGTGAGTTCGAGCCCCATGTCGGGCTCGCTGGAGTCAGCACAGAGCCCACTTCAGATCCCGTAGCCCCTCTCTCTCTGCCTTCTCCCACTCTTGCATACTCTCTCTCTCTCACAAATAAACATTTAAAAAAAAAATGAAAGGAAAGGAAAAAAAGCAACATTTTCTATTTTATTGAGAGAACTGGTCTTTTCAAGGTCCCACCAAAACTAATGCATGTAGGGGCGCCTGGGTGGTCCAGTCGGTTGGGTGTCTGGCTTTGGCTCAGGTCATGATCTCACGGTTCGTGGGTTCGAGCCCCGCGTCGGGCTCTGTGCTGACAGCTCGGAGCCTGGAGCCTGCTTTGGATTCTGTGTCTCCCCCTCTCTCTGCCTCTCCCCACTCACAATCTGTCTGTCTCTCTCTCTCAAAAATAAATAAACATTAATTTTTCAAAAATAATTGGTATGCATTGGTGATGAAAACTTAAAAAAAAATACCCAAATGACAGGAGTCAAAGCCGAGAGGGTGGCACATTCCAACTCCGTGGGGACAGAAATCCCTGTTCTCAGGATGCTTCTAGACCTCACCATGTTCACCTGTATCCTTTACAACAGACTGTAATAGTGAGTGCAGCACTCTCCTGAGTTCTGTGTCCTTGGAGCAAATTACCGAATCACGGAGGGGGACGTGGGAACCCTCGCTCTGTAGGCAATTTGGACAGAAGCGTAGGTTACCTCGGGCGGGAGCCGAGACTTTCACTTGGCCTCTGAAGTGGATGGAGGAGGTCAGTCTTGTGGGACTGAGCCCTTAACGTGTGGGGCGTGACGCTAACACCGGGTAGTGTCGGAATTGAATTAAATTGCAGGATCTTCATTTGGGGTCAGAGAGTCGGAAAATCGGTTGATGGTGTTGGAAAAGACACCAACATATCTGATGCCAGGAGGGGGGAAAAAACCTCCTTGGTTATCCACCTCCAAACTGACGGTCAGCGGTTCCCACAGGTGTGAATGCCAGGTTTGGCCTGTGTCGGTTCCAACTTGTTAGTACCTGAGTGGACCACTCTTGAGCTCTTTCTCCCGGCTCGACTCCATTAGGCTTTTGTGAAATTATATTAACTCGTGCCTAAAAAACCTCTGTGGGTGTGACGTACACAATAAGCACTTAATAAGTAGTTAACTGTTATGATTAAGAAAGCAAAGATTTGGGGCGCCTGGGTGGCTCCGTCGGTTAAGCGGCCGACTTCGGCTCAGGTCATGATCTCACGGTCTGTGAGTTCGAGCCCTGCACTGGGCTCTGTGCTGACGGCTCAGAGCCTGGAGCCTGCTTCAGATTCTGTATCTCCCTCTCTCTCTGCCCTTCCCCTGCTCATACTCTGTCTCCATGTCTCTCAAAAATAAATAAAAGTTAAAAAAATTTTTTTTAAAAACCAAAGATTTATTACTATTAAATGCTGCAACTTGGAGAAAAATAATTCTCAAGAAATAAATTCATAAGGGACCTTTGTCAACTGACTGAGGATATCCTTAACTTAAAAACTGAATTTTTGGGATGCCTGGCTGGCTAAGTCAGTTAAGCACCTGACCCTTGATACTGGCTCAGGTCATGATCTTACGGTTCACGAGTTCACGCCCCTCATTGGGCTCTGTGCTGACGGCTCAGAGCCTGAAGTCTGCTTCAGATTCTACGTCTCTCTCTCTCTCTCTCTGCCCCTCCCATGTTTGTGCTCTGTCTCTCTCTACATATATCAAATAAATAAACATTGATAAAAAAAATTTTAAAAAAGTTATTCAGTTAAAGAGAGGTCACAGGGTAGACCCTAAGCCAATGTGAGTGGTGTCCTTAACTCACCTAGAGAGGGGAAGATATGAACCCAGGGAGAAGACGGCCATCACAGGCCAAGGAGAGAGGCCTGGGACAGACTCTCCCTCACGGCCTCAGAAGGAACCGAATCTGCCCACACCTTGACCTCAGACACCCCGCCTCCAGAGCTGTGAATCTCTCTGTGCTCTCTGAGTCCCCCAGTCTGCAGTGACTCGTCACAGCTGCCCTGGAAAACTAACACACCTTTACTGAGGGACTTGCTCAATATTTCAACTGATGAAGATTAGTGGCCCTGACTTAGGGAAGGGGGGCAGGGGGGAGGGTGTGCCCCAGGAATCAGATCCAATTCACTTTGCACTCTGTTACCAGACCACTACCTCTGTTCGAGGAACATTCTGGACACCACCGTCCCATCTACTAATCACTCCTGACTTCGTTTTGGCAAGGAAGAGATTGTTTAACTTCTGTGACCCAAGCGAGTGTTCTATAGGCCCCACCATAATCTCTTCCAACCCCTGAAATGCGTTTCTGAGGGAAGCCTAATAGTTCTCAGCAGCTGAGGGACATGTTTTGTAGGGACAGAGCTTTCCCTGTGTCTGCCTCTTGAGACGAGGCTGCCACTGAGTTCAAGTCAAAAACTAGACAATAACCGGAAAGTAAATTTGGTAATACGACAGGAAGACGTAAATATCAAAAGGCATAAGGATCCATAGACCCTTGGCCCCTGGTTCTTCTGGAAAGGGCAGACGAGAAAAGAAGAAAGCAGAGAAAGGGGCGTTGACACGGTTAATACTTGTGAAGCAGGGACATAACCAACCATCCCCTGCGTCAGGGTTGGGGGTCAGCAGACGGTGCCAGGTCAGGGGCATCTTAGTCGGGGGAGAGAATCCGTGGAACCAACACAAACCCCCAACATGTACCAAACAATCCAAGGGAGGGTCGTTGGTTTTTGGGTTTGGTTTTGTCCTCACCATGATAAATGTAGGCTCCAATCCTCATCACCTATGTCACCCATCCCCCACCCACCTCCCCCGCAAAGGAAGGTCTTGGGAGGTTTCAGAGCACAAATACCAACTAGTTAAGATACCAAAAATTTATCTATTCATATTTTTTTAACAACTTCTTGCCTAAGAGAGGGAGGATTAGCTGCGATTTTGTTTTACCTTTAACTGCCCTTGGCCCTGCCATCTTTTTTCTCTGTGAGTCATTTGTCTTGCTTTTGGCCGACACTGCTCCTCTTGGGTCTTCAAAGATCTTGGAACACCTGAAAAAGAATTTAAATATATTAAATCTTGGGTTGTTTTTTTTTTCCAAATATGAATGCCAAGGATCAACTGTATGCTTAGTGACAAAACCTCTTTCTTAAATATTATTTTAAAATATCCTAAAAAGAAGGGCGCCTGGGTGGCTCAGTCGGTTGAGCATCCAACTCTTGATCTGGGCTCAGGTCATGATCCCAGGGTCATGAGACCAAGCCCCAAGTTGGGCTCTGCACTGAGCGTGGAGCCTGCTTAAGATTTTCTCTCTCTCTCCCTCTCCCCTGCTCATGTTCTCTCTCTCTCTCCCCGCCTCTAAAACATAAAAAAAAAAAAAAATTTAAATCCTAAAAAGAGAATGAGCTTAAAATCCTCGCCTTAAAAAAGGCAGGGGGGAGGCATGACGACATTTCCCCAGGAAAGCTCAGCTTATGAAACAAAAACTAGGGGTGAAATAAAAGCCACGCCTGAACTGGTGTACTAAAGCACACACACACTCTTGCAAAGAAAATATTTTGAAAATGTTTTCCTTCCCTTGCAGACCCCAGCTTCAGTAACAATGGTTTCCCCATGGTTTGGCCCTTTGTCTGCTCAAAACAAAGTAACAGGGTTTATTAAACATCCTGAGAACTGTAATTAAGCAATCATTTTAGTTCCAGGAAAGAAACAATCCTTTTAATTTGTAGATGCTTCAGAGGAATCGTGTTTTCAAAAACATGAGAACACTACCAAACTGAAATAAGAGAGAGACAGAGACAGAGAGAGAGAGAAGTCTTCCTTAGAATACGCCTATTGCTGCAGCTCTAAAATCCAATCTCTTTTTTTGGAGATACAGGAATTTTGGGGCTCGTGCAACTTTCCAAGTAAAATATCCAATCCCAAAATATTACATTGAACAGAATCCTCACAACATGACAAATTGCAAATGGCAACTGTTGCAGCCGAAAATATTTTCAAACCAGAAAATGTCTTAAGTATTGCATCAAAATCAATATTTGCAAGGGGCGACAGTATTTATAAATGTTTCCACAGCCCCGCGGGCTCGCCCGCTCCGCTCGGAGCCCCAGCCAAGTGCACCGAAAGTCTCTGGGACGGGTCGTCCAGCTGCCCAGGTCCCCACGAAGGGTCTGCTGTGCTACGGGAAATACGAGTTCTCGGGAAAATACTAGAATCCCAAACCGGGAAATATGAGTTCTCGGGAAAATACTAGAATCCCAAACCACACGCGTAACACGACTCCAGTATTGTGAAAAGACAAAACACGAGCTGGACGAAAGACAAAAGGGAAGAGGGAGCGGGAAGGGGGCGGCTCTCGGGCAGCACACGGAATCGCTCACAGAAGCGACTCTGAGGTTCCCAAGCCAGGGAGGCTTCTTTTCTTGATGATCTTTGGGGTATGTTCCCAATTTTCAGAACGAAGAACATTCGTTTCGAGAATCAGGAAAAAAACGAAGCAATAATCGTTTTATGTTACTTGACATGTTTCCGAAGTGTTTTCTTGATGGCGAGGTGAGACTTCTACCATTCGGCCTTAACGGCGCGGCGCCGCCTCCCTGATTCGGGGACGGGGCGCTCAGCCCCAAAGGGGAAGGGACGGTGAATTAGGTCATGCTTTGCGTGGCCGCGCAGACCCAAAGTTAATGAAGGTGTTTCCAAATTTCTTTTTCTCTAAGGCCGAAAGGCAGTATTGATTACCGCCTGGTTGAACGCTCTCCGCGGACAAGCAGTGAAAGTCGTATTCAGTTTCCAGTTGCTGAAAAGGGAGAAAGAGTTTTAAAAGCGTGGGCTGAGACTCGCTATACTATGTCGTCTCAGAGCATACCGTAGTGCCAAAACCGCAACGTGCCGAAGGGATAACTTGATTTATGACTGACTATTGCTGGACCTGATTTAAAGACGAGAGTAAAGCCCAGAGAAGATTCTATTAAATATGTGCAATGGGTATTTTTAAATTAGCATTACGGCGTTATTAATATTTCATTTATCCAGAGGGCACTTATCTGACAACATAAATTATCCATAACACAGCTGAGGAGCCACAAAGGATCCAAAAAAATGTCACGAAGCCTAGGGAGAGAAACTTTGCCAGAGAAAGGCACGCCACCAGCCACGTGAGGTAACAGCTGGCCCAATGGAAGCAAAAAAAGTCAGAAAATTTTGCAAACCAGACTCAAGAACTCAAAAAAATACAGCCATTCGAGAGCTCTGGTTTAGGAGCATGCTGCTTACCCTGCCCAGTCGTCCCTGGTCCTGCGGAAAGCAGAGATCGAAGCACCACGTGACCCTATGAGGATACCCCCCCACCCCCCCACGGCTGAGGACCACAGTCCCCACCACCCTCAGATTCAGCGAGGCCCCGCAGTCCCCACAGTCACAGGAAGAATGTCTGGGGTCATCAGAGAGTGCAGCCAAGCATGTGCGAGCACCTGAAGGGCAAGTTCATTGGCAAAGCAGCCTTGGTGCCCCAGAAAGAGCCCCGGGTGGGGAGTCCCAGGC
This sequence comes from Paguma larvata, assembly GCA_030068075.1. Lineage (NCBI taxonomy): Eukaryota > Metazoa > Chordata > Mammalia > Carnivora > Viverridae > Paguma > Paguma larvata. The sequence goes on from CM057824.1 coordinate 145,948,867, forward strand.
CCGCGCTGACACGCCGGCAGCTGGCAGAGCTGCTCCCACCTGAGTCTGCTCATCTGCAAGCTGTGGGTAAGAGACGGGGGGCGGGGGGGGGGGGCGGGCGAGTCAGGTCCAGTGGGTAAGAGACAGGTGTTGTGAGTAAGAAAACAGGTGGTGCGGATATTGGACAGGGGGTGTGGGTGAGAGAGAGGTATTGTGGGTAAGAGACAGGTGATGTGGATGAACGACAGGTGGCACATGTGGGAGGTGGCACAGGTCAGGGAGAGGGCATGGGGTCAGGGAAAGGCACGGGGGTCAGGGACAGGGCACGGGGGTCGGGGAGAGGCGGGAGGGGTCGGGGAGAGGGCACAGGGGTCAGGGAGAGGCGGCACGGGGTCGGGGAGAGGGCACGGGGGTTGGGGAGAGGCAGCAGTGGGTCGGGGAGAGGCGTCAGGGGGTCGGGGAGAGGGCACGGGGGTCAGAGAGAGGTGGCAGGGGGTCGGGGAGAGGCGGCAGGGGTCAGAGAGAGGGCACGGGGGTCAGAGAGAGGCGGCAGGGGGTCGGGGAGAGGCGGCAGGGGGTCGGGGAGAGGCGGCAGGGGTCAGAGAGAGGGCACGGGGGTCAGAGAGAGGCGGCAGGGGGTCGGGGAGAGGCGGCAGGGGTCAGGGAGAGGGCACAGGGATCGAGGAGAGACAGGAGGGGTCAGGGAGAGGGCACGGGGGTCAGGGAGAGGCACGGGGATCACGAGGAGGGCACGGGGGTCAGGGAGAGGCGGCAGGGGTCAGGGAGAGGGCACGGGGGTCAGAGAGAGGCGGCAGGGGGTCGGGGAGAGGCGGCAGGGGGTCAGGGAGAGGGCACGGGGGTCAGAGAGAGGCGGCAGGGGGTCGGGGAGAGGGCATGGGGATCAGGGAGGCTCTGACCAGGCCACCAGGAATGGTCCCGCAGTCCCCACAGTCACAGGAAGAATGTCTGGGGTCATCAGAGAGTGCAGCCAAGCACGTGCGAGCACCTGAAGGGCAAGTTCATTGGCCAAAGCAGCCTTGGTGCCCCAGAAAGAGCCCCGGGTGGGGAGTCCCAGGCCCGCGCTGACACGCCGGCAGCTGGCAGAGCTGCTCCCACCTGAGTCTGCTCATCTGCAAGCTGTGGGTAAGAGACGGGGGGCGATGGGGGGGGGGCGGGCAAGTCAGGTGCTGTGGGTAAGAGACAGGTGTTGTGAGTAAGAAAACAGGTGGTGCGGATATTGGACAGGTGGTATGGGTGAGAGAGAGGTATTGTGGGTAAGAGACAGGTGATGTGGATGAACGACAGGTGGCACATGTGAGAGGTGGCACAGGGGTCAGGGAGAGGGCACAGGTCAGAGAGAGGGCACGTGGTCAGGGAGAGGCACGGGGGTCAGGGAGAGGCACGGGGGTCAGGGAGAGGGCACGGGGGTCAGGGAGAGGGCACGGGGGTCAGGGAGAGGCGGCAGGGGGTCGGGGAGAGGGCACGGGGTCACAGAGAGGCGGCAGGGGGTCACGGAGAGGCAGAAGGGGTCAGGGAGAGGGCAAGGGGGTCACAGGGAGGTGGCACAAAAGCAGCGAGGCGGTGCTCATGACAGCGCCAGGTGGACAGATGAAGACACGGTTATGTTCAGGGCTGCGTGCCCCCTCCCGTTCCCCAGACACGCTGGACAAGGAGCCGCTCCCCTGGCACACAGACGTGGCCACCTTGTGTCGGGCACAGCAGAGTCTCTCCAGACGAGGCCGGCTCCTGAGGAGGTGCAAACAGCCCTCCATGACAGGGAACAGCCTGGACACTGGGCAAACACCAGCCTTTTGAAAGAAGGCTCCGTCGCCACCAGGAATGGACGGAAGGACGCCAGGGACGGAGAGGCTGCAATCGTCTCTGCGGTCACGACACACACTTGGCTCCCTCACAGCCCCCCGAGGAGGCAGAGGCAGCCCCGCCCGCGTGGCCCCTCCCCCTTCACAGAAGGAGCCTCAGCTCTGTTTGGGGGTAGAGCCCATATCCCAACAGGCCCCGGGGAGGCTGGCCCTGCCCCCACTTCAAGGGTAAATCCTATCACGGGGCACCCCTCTTCTTGCCGCTGGTTGGTTAGGGATGGGCCATTTGACACCGGGGAAACGAGCTGGAGCACTTCGGGCAAGAGTCTCTAAGCCAAGAGGAAAAGGCCAGAGGGGACTGTCCTCTCGGTGTGACACTTGGGGCTGTGACAGCCATCTCAGGTCCACGAGGAGAGGTGCCTGAGGACCAAACCAGTATGCGGTGGAAGTCTGGGAGTAACTGACTAGAATCCTCTCGGTTTCTGCTCAGGGTGGGGAAAAGCAGAATGATCCCCCCCAAAGGCAGAAAACACCCTGTTGGCTCTAGTACCCACAAACAATAGAGTCACTTCCAGCTCAGTTACCATCTGCATCCAACTCAAACAGATGTGCTGAGTACACGCCACAGGTCTCACTTTTAGACTAAAGCGATCCGGGGCGCCTGGGTGGCTCCGTCAGGTGGGCGTCCGACTTCAGCTCAGGTCACCATCTCGCGGTTCATGAGGTCCAGCCCTGCTTCGGACTCTGTGCTGTCATCGCAGAGCCTGCTTCCAATCCTCTGTCCCCTTCTCTCTCTCTGCCCCTCCCCTGCTTGCAGGCTCTCTCTCTCTCTCTTTCTCTGTCTTTCTCTCTCTCAAACATAAATATTTTAAAATAAAATAAAATAAAACGAACTGCTGGAAATTAGCCCATAACTCTCTCTATGTAAACACTAGTTCTAGGACTTAGAAAACAAATGACAATCATCAAGGTAAGTGGCCCATCGCAATTGGTACGTGTATTGAGTATCCAGCACTGGAGCTGACATAGGACATGCCCTCAATAAACACAGCCGTTTGGTGCGGAGATAATATTCTTAATTAGATGACCGGATGTGGAATGGAGGGGAGAGTCGTAAGAGAGGAGGCAATTCCATCTAGCGCCATGGAATGGCGATGCCTCTTTGGAGGAGTCAGTATGTGACGGGCACTTGGCATTTCATAGGTGGGGGTGGGGCAGAGAGCAGGCAAGGTGGAGGAGACGTGAGCAAAGGCACGAAGGTGAAGGAGTGTGCTCAGGAGAGGCGTGGTAGAAGGAGCGTGTCTTTCATCTCTGTATCCACTGAGGGCACAGAGTGTGAGCTCGGAAATGTCGGACCTGCCTCTATAACCCAGAGAAGGTCCCCTAGGATTGGCCTCCTTCCGTGATATAAATGCAACCTGCCCTTCAAACCCATTCATTCATTCATTCATTCATTCATTCAACTGTTCATCCATTATCCACCCATCTGTCCAACGTGCAACCGAGTCCCCTCCACCTGCCAGTTACTGAGCTAAGCGACAACTAGGGCTGGGCTTTGCCCATGAGTTCAGAGTCGAGCGGGAGAGACAGAGTTGTAAGGAAACGATGATAAATACCAACTCCCCGTGGCCTTGTTTGACCACACCCCCCCCAGCTGCAGAATACGAGTGGGGGCAGCCCCTGAACTATTGGAGACACTGAAGGAGAAAATCGAACTGCCGAGAACGCAGGGGGGAGCGGTAAGAGAATCAGAGGCACTAGAAAAGACCGACATCGTGGAATCCCGGAAAGGAAGTCCAGCAAGACAGAAATAGTTCACGCTGCGATCTGCATAGGGATGCAGAAGCACAAGAAGTCCGTTCGCCAACCACGCGTACTGAGAACACGCACCGGACCCGGCGAGCCGGGACCTTCTGGGGGCCTCTGACAGCACTGCGACAGAATGTTCGAGCAAGCCGGTTTCCAAATGGAAGGTCTGGGCAGCGGCTGGTTGAGAAGATACGGGAGTCAATGCAGGCTCCTTGTAAGAGGCGCTATGCAGCCAAGAGGGAGGAAGAGAGAGAAGTTCGAGGAAAAGGCACTAGGACATTCGCCCCCTCCACATTTGTTATGTGCCTATTGTGTTTCAGAAATTGCTAGCAGCTCCAGCTGCAGCAGGGCGTGTGAAGTCTTGGTCTCAGGAAGTTCACAACCCACTTTGTCTGTTGTTCTTTGCCTGTGATGAGAAAAGAAGGTATGTTTATAGGTAGGCTAGAGGGACCCAGTGGAGGGGTAGCCATGGAGAGTCCAGAGACAGAGGGACCTAGGACGGTCTACTCTGGAAGAGCCAGAGGAGAGGCCAGATACAGCATGGGCGGGATCCGCTCTGGCCAGCAGTCAGCCGCGAAAGAAGCGGGGTGCTGTTCGATGCTGAACAAGCAGCTCTCCCAGGGAACACTGGTAGGAGGCATCTGGCAATTTCTGCGGAGTCACCGTTCCCATCGCGGCCAACCACAAGGGGCCAAGAGCGGTCCCTAAATGCAAAGTTGGAGAGAGACGCTCACGATGGCTCCGGCAAGCCCGCAGGAGCCAAGCCTTGCACACCTGTGCTCCGGGAGCCAAGAGACAAAGGAGCCTGAGGTTCCTGGAAAGGAAGGGAGGGTGATGGGCTCTGGGGAGACCAGCCCAGACAGCAGCTCAGGAGCCGAGTCCCTGGGACGAATCGCTGGCGGGAAGGACAAACGTTGGGGGGGGGGGGCGCGGGTGGGAGTTCAAAAATGAGAAAATATGAGCGGTCCGGGGGCTCTTAAGCAGCTTCTGTATAAGCTCTTGTGCTTCCTGCAGCTAGTTAGTAGCTCAAAATGTACGCCGTTTATGCGATCATCCGAAGTCGTGAGTGTGTGCGCCTGTGTAGGTTTCCACTGGTATGTTTCGCTGGGCCGAGTCTCCGGCTCGCACTCAGAACTCAGTGAGGCGGTTCTTGGAATCCTCCGGGGCCCCCTGCAGGGTCTCCTTCCGCTCTCCATCATAAAGACATGCTGCCAAAGGAAGCAAGGGCAGTTTTGCTGGGATAAAAGGGCAAGGGTCTCCAGGAGTCACACCTGAGCCGCGCGCCGGCCGCGACGGTGCGCTTCTCCATCAGTGTGGTCTGGTCTGGTGTGACCACCGCTTGGTTCCATTTCATTTTGTGCTTTGGGCTCAGTCTTTCGCCACCGAGGACACTGAATCAAACTCCCTCCACAGGGCCGCTTGCCCGTTCTTCCTTCGTGGGGAGGACAAAATGGATCTAAACATCGACGCGCCCGCACACACGGACCCTCACGAAGCCCAGGTTGCTCTTGAAGGAAGGTCCCTTCTCCCCTTTTCGGCCTTGCCATTCCCACGCGAAAGCACCAAGCCGATCTGAGGCGAAGGTGTGGCTGACAGTTTCCACCAAAGCAAAACACACGGCGGCAAAACAGCTCCACGGCCCCTCAGCCTGGGGACCGTGATCTGCCTCAAGGTCCCAGTAAAAATGAGACATTTGAAGGAAAACAGGCTGCATTTGAAAGGCGGGTGACATCAAGAAAGAGAAAACACTATAAATACCACTTCTCTCCCCGTCTACACTGAGCCTTCTGTTAAGCGAGACACATTTACCAGAGGGTTTTTTTTTTCCCGAAGTTCAACTGGAAAAACATAAATATTCAGTCATTTCGTAACAGCAGACAACGGACAGGCAGGCGACAGGGTAGAGGAACAGTATGTATTTCTAAGAAAGGTCATCTAACAAAATATGTCCTTGGGAAGAGAAGCCCTAAGTCTGTTTTAGAAACAAGCCTGACCTTCATATGTGAATTTTGTCATGATATAATCACAAGGTCGAATCTTTTTTTTTTTTTTTAATTTTTCAGTTATTCATTTTTTTGAAAGCGAGAGAGATAGAGCACGAACGGGGGCGGGGCTGAGAGAGAGGGAGACACAGAATCCGAAGCAGGCTCCAGGCTCTGAGCTGTCAGCCCGACGTGGGGCTCGAACTCACAGACCATGAGATCGTGACCTGAGCTGAAGTCGGACGCCGAACCGACTAAGCCACCCAGGTGCCCCACAAGGTCGAATCTTTTGACACTGAATGCCATCTCTGCAAACGAGGAGGTCCGTTTTATATTTTTAAATTAACAACACTGGGCAGGAAAAAAATCAAGATACTGTTAAGAATATATAATTGTTTTGGAGGTCGGATGTGAAAATCACTAGCTGCCAGTTAAATGAATCGATGTCGTATTAACATCGCAATATTATGAACAAAAGACGCAAGCTTTCTGAGTGGTGAGACAACCCGTAATAGAACAGAAACGACAATAACATACGTTAACAGAGTCAGGGCCCCGAAGAATAACACAGATCATCATTTTTAGGTGAAACTCCGCCTGTCAGCATCACCCTGGATGGTTTTATTTTTGAATCGAGTAGGAAGAGGCAGATAGAAAGACGGTAGAAACTTTCCTAAGAAAAATCAACTAACATAAAAGCAGAAAGAAAAAAGAAGAAAAAAAATACTGAGACTAATAATATAGATAATTCTTGACATCATTTGCCATTATTGCTCTGTTAAAACAAAAAGAGGGGCGCCTGGGTGGCTCAGTTGGTTCAGCATCTGATTTTGGCTCAGGTCGTGATCTAGCGGGTCGTGGGTTCGAGCCCCGCGTCGGGCTCTGTGCTGACGGCTCAGAGCCTGGAGCCTGCTTTGGATTCTGTGTCGCCCTTTCTCTCTGCCCCTCTCCCTGATCATTCTCTGTCTCTCTCTCTCTCTCAAAACTAAAGAATCATTTAAAAAAATTTTAAATGAACAAAAAAAAAATAGCCAAATACTTACAGAATACCAACAGGGAAAGGTTACCTTGTAGCCTATAAAGGGTGAAGGATTTCAAAGAGCCTCCAACTCACTATGAAAGTAGCTCTGTGCCCACCGGCTTTGCTCAAACGCTTTGGCGCTCTGGTGATGGCTAACTCACCAGCAGGAGCTCTGACACCAGTTTTTCCATCTCCGCCGACTTCTGACGAGTTTAAGAGCATTGCATAAAGATCACCTTCTTCGTCCTGGACCCAGTTTGGAAGTAAAAAAAATTTTAACCCTCCCACGCTTTTTAAATAGAAGTCATGAGCCTCGCCACGAACGCCCTTCACTGACGTGAGGTTTATAAAATGCACCCCTCGGTTTATGGTTATGCATTCCATCCATATAGAATTTTCCAGGAGCTCCATCCTTAATGAGTCGTTCAGGGGGAATCAACTGATCAGCCCGTGTGAAGCCCTTGTCCTGGGGTTTGGCGGGAGGAAGAGGGTCTGCGGTGCGTCTCTTACCTCTGGACAGCTGACGTGCTTTGCAAGATAGCAAGCCTGTGGACCAAGGTTTTAGGTCACAGAGTAAGGGACAACGTAGTGGCTCCAGGAAGAAGCACAGGGATAGGTCAGGGGAGACGAAAACAGAGCTTCAGCCTGGCATGGCAGGATCTCAACGCGATCCCAACAACAGAAATCCTACAGACCTCAGACAGGAGCGGAATCCAGGGCAGAGGACCAGGCGACACAGACAGCCCTCGTCCAGGAGGGCACACGGCGCAGCCGCATTTCCTGCTGATAAAATGAGGCGCTAGGGGAAAAGCCCTCCGCCAACAGCATCGAGACTGTCTCTGCCCACCTCCTGAGTTGTGGAGGAGAGCCTTACGCAGCAGGGCGACAGCCTCCAACAGGGGGCGTGGAGAGAAGCGGGTGGTCTCTCAGGCAGATGTTCTAGAAAAGAGGAGAAGCAGGAGGGCCCGAGGTGGGGCAGGGGGGCACGGAGCTGCATGATCAGGCCTGTGTAGTTCACAGAGGGCTGGACACAGACCCCTGGGAGGGCCCGGAAGGACAGGCTATGAAGCCTGACCCTTATACTGAAAACCCCAGCTGAAGACCGCGGGGAGTCTGGGGCACCGAGTTTCCAAAGAGGCTTCTGGGAGGATTCACGAGGCACTGACTGCAGGGAGGGAGAGGCCAGGGCCCAGCAGCTGCCGCGGCCCAGCCGAGGCTGGGGCAGCCAAGGAATGCGGGACCCAGGACTGCCAGACCCTGGTGGCCAGCTGGGCCCAGGAGGGGAGGGGGAGGGAGAGGGAGGAGGATGGAAAAGACAGGGAGAGGGTGACAACGATGGGGAGCTCTGTTTCAGCCCCAAGAATGGGAGATTTCCTCCCCAGGCACCTGGGACTGTGACTCCGCCTCTGTGGGGCTGCCTGGGAGCAGAAACACGGGAGAGTAATTCACAAGGTGTAATTAACAGAGTTCATTCAACAGTGGCTTTTTCTCTGGCTGGGAAAGGAGCTAGCTACCAGAACTTTTCTTCGCCGGCCTGGCCTTCCGGAATCTGAGCAGGGTTTGTGATCCCAAGACCGGACCTTCAAGGCTGGCCCTCTCTAAAAACGGGGAGCTGGGGGGCGGCGGGCTTCTCCCTTCTCATCTCAGAGTAGGCAGAACAGCGCAGTCTCGGTGTGAAAGACAAACGCGTCGCGAGCCAGCGAACACAGCGAGGGCACCACTCCTTCTCTGCGGGACAGTAATGGCCTCATTCATCAGCCCAAACTGCAGGGCCAGCGGTGGCGTTACTCAGCGGGCCCACTGATTGAGAGAGCCTGGAAGGGGACTGTTACTAGCCTCGATTCTCCCGGGAAGGAGACCGAGGCTTACAAAGACCAGAGAGCTGGCGAGCGGACGAGCAGAGACTCAAACTCCGGATTCAGGCCCAACCTCTCGTTTTCTGTGAACCATGCTATGCCCTGAGTCGAGGAAAAGTCACACCCTGGCTCAACAGCAGAGAAGACAGACAGGAGTCAAGCTTCCCCGGAACCTGTCTGGGGCCCTCTCTCAAAGCTCCACGACCCGCTTTCAGTTACAACCCAGAAAAGGGGACAGGCTTCCCTAAAAGAGCTAAGCGGCATTACAGTAGGATTGATTCTTCCGTCCCGAAGCCCAAAACCCACACGTGTGGGTACGTGCAGGCTAGTCTTTGCTTTAATGCTGCTCCCGAGACCCCCCTAGTTTACTAGGCATCTCTGAAACACCAAGTTTCAGGAATCGATTTCCGGGATTAACCCCCCCAAAATGTCAGCCAGCCGAAATGGCCTTCCGGAAAGCTCAAGAATGTGATTTTGAGTGCCGCCCCAGCTGGTGTTCCCCGAACTGGTGTTCCGGACGCGGTGTGGACAAACCCCAGGCGGATCCAGAATCACACCACCCGCCCTCCATCCCATCATGTCCGCCTGCAACGGCCAAGAACAAAAGGCCGTCCCCGAAAACAGGAAGGCTCGAGGCCCCTCCGTAGGAGATCTGAGCAGACACCAATTATGGGATCTGGGAGGGGAGCTTAGCGGCTCTAACGCCATCGTCTTCTTGTTCCTTCCCGCGACCTCCGGCCTGCTACCTGCTCTGGAGAACTTCCCTCTAAAGCAGAGAATGAGACCCTCCGTGCACTCTAATTCACCCCTCTAAATCCACCTGGGGTGCGCGGCCCGGAAGACAGACTCCAGCTGCCCTCGGTGCTGACGAGGATGTGTGTACCCAGGACGACCCCATCGCTCTCTTCCATCCACTCCTGCCTCACGCTTACAGTATCATGAGTGAGGGGACAAGCTGTGTGACTCTGGGAAAGTTACTTAACCTCTCTGTGTCTCCGTTTGCACATCTATAAAATTAGCTTTTTTTAAAAAATTTTTTTAATGTTTATTTATTTTTGAGACAGAGAGAGACGGAGCATGAGTGGGGGAGGGGCAGAGAGAGAGGGAGACGCAGAATCCGAAGCAGGCTCCAGGCTCTGAGCTGTCAGCACGGAGCCTGATGCGGGGCTCAAACTCACAGACCACGAGATCATGACCTGAGCCGAAGTCGGACGCTCAACCAACTGAGCCACCCAGGCGCCCCTAAAATTAGCTATTTTAAACAGCTTAGGGGAACCTGGGTGGCTCAGTCAGTTGAGCAGGTTGAGCGTCCGACTTCGACTCAGGTCGTGATCTGGCGTTCGTGAGTTCAAGCCCCACACCGGGCTCATGACTGTCAGTGCAGAGCCTGCTTCGGATCCTCTGTACCCCTCCCTCTCACTCTCTCAGAATATAGCAAGTACGGTTAAATGTTAACTATTTAATTGGCTGCTAAATGGCTTATGGAGAAGAACTTACAGTAAGTTTGGGGGATTCCTCGTGAATTTTAAATACTTTGTCCACTGGGGTCCTAGTTCTTGCTATTAGAGGTCATTTGAAGGTGAGTGGGAGTTACAGTGAGGGTGAATGACACGCCCACGGAGTAAAGGCAGGGCAGGAAGTGACAGCCCACTGCTGTGGCCCAATTTTGCCAATTGACTGGTTTTGTGGGATGGGTTCCCGGGGAAGCGGAGCCCCCGCTGGAGGTACACGTGCAAAGTTCAACGAGCTGTGCTCTTAGGATCAACACCCATGGACGCAGAGGGAGGAAGCAGAGCGGGCAGTGGGAAGGGGCAGCTGTGATTCAGCCCAGCAAAGGCCTCAGATGACCTGATGGGGCCCTCGGAGCTGGGCTGACCCTTCGGAGCTGGCGGTCAAGATCAAGGGGCCAGGCCTCTAACCCCCGCTCTGGGGTTAACTCCATGGGGGCTGTGGTGTGCAGACACTAGTCCGGGTGTTGCTGTGATGACATCTTGCACACGTGGTTCTCATCTACAAGTAACCGACTTGGAAGTCAGAGCCGACTGTCCCCTAATATTGGTGGGCCTCATCTAATCACTTGAAGGCCTTAAGAGAAGAGATTGAAGTTTCTCAGGAAAGGAGGACTCTTATCCCCAAGCTGTAACATGAGAATCTGAGTGTCCAGCTTGTCCGCCTGCCCGACAAATGTCAGCATCAACACTGGAATATTATCTCTTGCCCGAGTCCTCGGCCTCCTGGCCCATCCTATAGATTCCAGACCTGCCAGCCCCACAGTCGTGCGGGCCAATTCTTTAAAATAAGTTTCATTAAAATGGAGATTTCGAGGTATAGATACAGACAGCCATCTGCCTACACACATCTGTATCTGTCCCGTTACACCTGCTTCTCCACAGAGCTGACTGTCACCTCGATGTTGATTAGTCACGGGCTGTCCCAGCAAAGAGGCATGACCCTGGACAGGGTGACATCACCAGCTGGTACCAAAGAGGGCTCACATCAGGGGCGTCTTCCCGGCGTCTCTCAGCCCTGGAGAGAACAGATCCTCCATGGTCGGTGGGGGGACCTGCGGAGTCCACGCCAACGGGGCAAACTCTATAGGGACAGAGGAAATGACTAGAACTGCAAGGTAAGACCCCAAATTGGGAGTCTTTCACCAAAGCGCACAATTTGGTGTTGGAGAGAATCCAGACATCACGGACGACTGTGAGATAACTGATAAAAACGGACGGCATCGGCTGCTCACGGCATTGAGGTCAATCTCAGCAGACCAGGGTCCTCGGGGCCCCCCAAGGAAGTTACAGTGACCTCTGACGCCAGGGGGACCCGCGACCTTCAGGCACAGCCAGGATGGGAGGCCGACCCTCTCCTGTGCATAGCAGGAGGGGAGCCTCCCCAAAATCCGGGCTCCTGGCAGGGAGGGGGCTGATTCGTAAGGCGTGCCCATCTCCGTGTGGCGTAAATGCTCCCGCCATTCCAGCTGCCAACAGGAAGGGTTGAGGAGAAGGGCACGCGGCTCTCAGGGCTGCATGTGCGACACTAGGAGGGGACACTAAGGGCCGGTGGGAGGGATCAGAGAGTGGCACTTCTTCAGAGAGAGCACTGTCAGAGGCCATGCGGGGGGGAGGGGTGGGGGGAGGAGGGGACGGGGACCTGGATGGACAAATGCATGAGCACAGACACGCTGAGCTTCAGCCAGGGAGGGAGGCATCAGAAGAACATTCCAGATTCTAAGCTGCCAGGGCACAGGAGCTGGTGTCTGACCCCCAGGGAGGAAGAATCTCTCGGGGAGGTGGGCAGGAGCCCCCGGAGAGCAGGCAAGTAGAACGGGTCCCGGCGGGAGTGTGCTGAGCTGCCACCCACGGCGACACCGCATGGCCTGAGCGTCCTCTGGTGCAAGTGGAAGGCTGCTGGGCTTTGGAGGGCAAGTGAAGCCTGAGAGCAAGAGGCTGGAGGTGTACCAGGGTGAGGAAGCTGGGGGCAAGGCGGTACAAACAGACCAACACGGGGGGCATCACGCTGTCACAGACGGCCGTAGTGGGACATCCCTACGGGAGCCCCGAGGTCCCCACCAACACCGCATGAAAGAGCCAGTGCTTGGATCACAACTGCAGTAAGTCTTTCAACAGCCCCTTGCTGTCCCCTCTCTGTCTCCCCAGCCCTGGGGGGGGGGCCAGAAGCAAAGGGCAGCGGGGAAGGAGGGGTAGGAGAGGGAGTGGAGGAAGAAGCAGAAGACGCCCGGGAGCCAGGGAGCCAGCCATGCCGGGGCCCAGGGGACCTCCCGGTTCTGAGACGCACTCGGAACGAGGAGGCTCTTTACGTGGGCTGGAAAATGGTAGATTTGTCTGAACGTCTCCGTACTTGAAAACTGGACTATGAATTAGCATATCCGGAAGTGCGATGGGGAGAGTCTGGCCCCTGACAAGACTTGGGTCGGGGGTGGAAAAGCGTCTCAGATCTGAGCGGCGAGTGTGGGACCCAAAGCGGCGTGCTGCATTGCACCCGACCGCGGTCAGCTCATTCAGCCAACTGGGACGCTGGTTTCTCATATGCATGGCACGGGGCTGGCCGTGCTCGGAAACCCCGTCACGAAGCCGGGTGGAGGTGCACGGGTGTCAGGAGCCATCGGGCCAAGAGTTAGCAACAGCTCCCCCTCCCCCGAGATGGGGAAGCAATAAAAGACCAAATCAGTGAGCAGCGGGTCCGACATCAAGGATAGAGGCAAGACACCTCTCTGCAAGAGTTAGGAGTGCCAGACGGATAAATGCCGAGAGACAGAAGAGACTAGAGCAGCCGGTGACCGGGCTGGTACCAAACCAGCCTGCCTCTGGCGCAGAGACACCGGGACTGCAAAGGTAATTAGTAAGAATGCCTGGCAGGGAGGACGGCTGGGCGTCACTTCCTGACGACCTCAGAGTCAGAAGCACTTTCCTGCAGGCCAGTGGCTGGCAGAAACGTCCAGCTACACAGAGAGTGGAAATTCACAGCTGGGTTCTCTTTTTCTCTGAGGGTAGGGTGGGTGAGCCGGAAGATGCCCCCTGAAGGACGGAACTCAGAACAGCTCCAGTGTGGTGTCACGGGGTCCCCCGCTGTGCCACACAGGAGGCAGCCCCCTCGAAATGCAATGAAGGGGCATGGGACCTCATCCTAGGTGGCTTCCCTTCTCCTGCCAGGCCTGCGAGACCTCGTCGCTCCCCCCTCCCCACTCCCGGGATGAGTGAGGGTAGGTACTGGGAGCTCCTTGTATTTGCCCAAGAAATGCAATAAAACCAAATCTGAAATAGGGTAAAATCATAGAACCAGTTGAAAGTAGGATTAGGGGCGCCGAGGTGGCTCAGTCAGTTAAGCATCTGACTTCGGCTCGGGTCATGATCTTGTGGTTCCTGAGTTCCAACCCTGTGTCAGGCTCTGTGCTGACAGCTCAGGGCCTGGAGCCTGCTTCGGATTCTGTGTCTCCCTCTCTCTCTGCCCTTCCCCCACTTGCACTGTCTCTCTCTCTCTCTCTCTCTCTCTCTCTCTCTCTCTCTCTTGCTCTCAAAAACAAGCATTAAAAAAAAAAGAAAGTAGAATTAAACAATCAAGGGATATTTAGGGCTGAAATGTACTAAGAGGTTTATGTTTGTTCTGTTTTGTTTCTGTATGTTTTATTTATTTTAGTTTATTTTGGACAACCGCTAACTAAGATAGTGTCCTCTAGAGCTGAGCCAACGAGATTATCAATTTGAGATTTCTGGCAATTTCGAAACTCTGATACAGCTCACTGCGAAGTGAAGGCAGGCCTGGGATTCCAATCTATCCATGTATCTAACCCTCCTTGGGAATCCTTGGCTTCAAGATTTCCACAGTTGTCACAATTTGTGCTTTGCTTTGTTTGGTTTTCCCTCCCTGGCTGTTGTGATGAGTTGACAGGGGAACATGTGCCAGCCAGACCATCACCTCACCCACGGGACACAGGGTTCCCCACCTTTTACTGTCGGGACTGACAGATGTGACATGAGTCAGGGAATCCCCGGATTCCGGGATGGGCCAGAAGGACCCTCACCCCCGCGCCCACCACTTCGGGTGTCAGAGCCCAAGACACCAGCGCCGTACCAGCAAGAATCCAGCCCGCAGTTCAAGGAGGACCAACAATGGGAATCCTACCTGAAGGCTCAGTTGTGAAAGTATCGAGGTCTCTAAATGGCTACGGCTCTGTAAAACCTACAGAAAATTAAGAGAGCCCGTAGGGGACAAGGACAATGGACTAAGCTAACTTGCAAAGCAAACCCAGTGTCATGACTAACAGATTGCTTGATAGGAAAAAATCATATAGACAGATGTACGGATATACATAAATATATATATATATATATTCATATATAGAGAAAAAAACAAATGACAGTGGTAGACAGACTGACAATAGATAGATAGATAGATAGATAGATAGATAGATAGATAGATGGCAGATGGATGGATAGATAGATGATGGATAGATGATAGGTGATTGACAGATAAATACATAGATACATACATACATACATATATAGATACATAGATGACAGACTGAGGATGGATAGATAGATGATAGATTGACAGATGATGGATAGATGGACAGATAGACAGGTAGATGATAGATGGATGGATAGAGAGATAGAGAGATGGATGGATGATATTTAGATGGATAGATGGATGGATAGATAGATGAATAGATGATAGAAGGATAGATGGATAGATAGAGAGGCAGATAGATGATATTTAGATGGATAGATGGACAGATAGATGGATAGATGATACAAGTACAGATAGATAGATGACAGATGGATAGACAGATAATATGGGTTTTAATTACTAAAGGCTACCAGAGAAATCAGGACAGATACAGGGTGGGGATTGGAATCACAGCGAAACATTAGTCCCACACGAGAGGGATTTCCCGCATTGTCGTTACTGGATTACTTAACTCCCGCATTCTCGTTCCCTGCCCACGCTCTGGGAGCACCTCGCTGCGGACCCGATCGTGACGTTGCTGCGTGCAAGCATCCTGTCACCGCTTAAAGGAGAGAAGAGACCGTTCGCTAACAGAAGCAAGTTTAAACCTAACAGAAGCAAGTTTAAAATAACTTCAAAGCCATAAAGGAACCAAAATGCACACAGAGTCAAAGCTTCACAAGCACTCTGTAGAAAGGAAGTTGTTTTGTGCAGAACGGCTGGAACGCGCGAGGGCTCTGAAGGACGCCGGAGCCGCTCGCACGGTCCCCCCGAACGCTTTCCATTCCGTTCTTCGCACTTGGCATAAACCTCGCACTTCTTGATTTAATTTACGTTTTTAACTTTCGACACCTCCCTTGCAAATGTGAAGGGACTTTTAAAAAAAGAAACCAAAACAGCTGTGCAAACATAAGATATTGGAAAATCAAATGTTTTCTGATAAATATTGAGTTACACGAGGGGAAAGGTGGTGCGGACCGGCGAGGCGGAAGCTGATGTATTCGTGGTCATCACGTCCGCCCGTAGGCTTCCCAGCGCTTCCTTCCACTTCGGGTAAATAGCCGCGCCCGGCGACGGCCCCGCGAAGTCACGCTTCGTCACACATTCCCGCGTGGGCTTTGCGGTTTTTAATTCTCGTTCCCTTAAGCTCTTTCGGAGAATACTTCTGAACACCTAGCAGTGTTTGACGCTTAGTGTTCAACTCCATGAAGCAGCTGGAAACTTCCTGGACGAAACACGGGAGCCTTTTACTTCTGGAACTCTGGGATCTGGTGAAAAGTCCTCAAAAGGATAGGAGTGCATTTGCTGCTGAGAACGGAAAGACACACCGCATCGAAAGTCTGCTGAGGAGCGGTCTGCCTCTACTGAGAACAGATGCCCCTGGCTGTGGCCGTGGCCGTGGCCGTGGCCGTGGCTGTGGCCGGGGTGAGGGCAGGCCCTTGCCATCGGGGTAGGTGACGTACTTCAGGCAGAAGCCAAAGCACGGCACAATCCTGTCTGCGCAGGCACGGTGAACACTCAATGACAATGACATCACGCAGAGCCAGCTCAAAAGTGGTACCCTTTACCCCACATTACCGTTCTCCTAAGGAGCTTTTCTTGGTGAGGGTCTCTGTGCCATAAGAGATCCAGCTCAAATCCTTCGACAAAGATGCATACGGACAAAGACACAATGCGGGGCACCGGGGTGGCTCAGTGGTTAAGCATCTGACTCTTCTGGATTTAGGCTCAGGGCGTGATCTCACGGTTCATGAATTCAGGCCCCGAGTCAGGCTCTGAGCTGACAATGTGGAGCCTGCTTGGGATTCTCTCTCTCTCCCTCTCTCTCTGCCCCTCCCCTGCTCATGCTTGCTTTCTCTCTCTCTCTCTCAAAATAAATAAAGTTTAAAAAAAAGAAATTCTGAGTACATATATATTACTATAATGAGCAAGAGGTTGAAAGACGAAAACATAAAAATTCTCTATCAAAGCATACACATTTCTCTCTATAACCACTGGAGTGTGTCTTTCCAAAAATATTCGACTAAAAGTTCTTTTATCATTTTATAGTTTATGCCTCATGAGTATGATTCAGTGCACCCTACGTGCTAATCCAATCCGCCTGACCACAGCAGGTCCTGAAGAACAGTCCAGACCGCATTCACAGGACCCTCCTCCGATAAGGCAGGCTTGAACGGGACCAACTCTAAAACCCCGGTGCAATTTCCATCCGCCTCATGCAACAATGTGAGTCACAGTCCCTTTGCTCTCTTGCCGGGAGTCTGAAAGTTAACTGAAGAGTATACTTATCACAGATCTTAGCTCTTCTCCCCAGATTCCCATTCAAGACTCTGCTTTAGTTCCCCTTCCAACAATCTTCCCATTGTACCTGCTGTTAACAATACTCCACGGGACACTGAAAAAATTGTTAAGAGAGCAGAGCTCATGTGACTTGTTCTTACAATAATAATAATAATAATAGTAATAATAATAATAATAATAAATGTCCAGTGTTTATGAGATTAAATCGTTTTCTCCATCTGTCCTCCCTTCCAGCTTCTTTTTGCACATAGTTGGAAGTTTAATCTCTTGCTGAATCCTTGGTTTTCCCCACCTACTGAATGACATGATTTTTTATTGTCTTCCTCCCCACTGCTCTCCACTTTTTAAACTGTCAAAAAAACTATCTGCACTATCCCGACGCTTCCAACACCGGTAATAGAAAATTAGATAAAGAAAATCATCTCTCAGTGGTACAGTATGCATCGTCGTCTAACAAGTTTTTACAAACTGATTTCTCTTACTGAATGTCCATTAAATATTCTTCCTGAAAAGCAGCCCTAGGCTATCACACGGCAGCCCCCCCCCGACCGAGACAGGCCCTATACCCATGACACACGCACTGAAATGCTCCCGAAAAGATAACCACCAACCCCTATCACCCAAAAAAAGAATTTAGAGGATAGCCAAAAGAAATTCTCAAGATCTAGAATCAAAGACAAAATTAAAGCAAGAGTGGTTAAGTGCTGGCTGAAATCTCAGTCACCCACAAGAACCTGGGTCACAAATATAGATCTTAAGGACTTTGGGTGGA
This sequence comes from Paguma larvata, assembly GCA_030068075.1. NCBI lineage: Eukaryota > Metazoa > Chordata > Mammalia > Carnivora > Viverridae > Paguma > Paguma larvata. The sequence continues at coordinate 145,966,371 of CM057824.1, forward strand.
GTTCTTAGGTCCAAACAGGGACCAAGGTCACAGCTATGGCCCAGAGGAAGCATTAGAGCCAGAACTGGAACCCTCCCTTAGGACGGAAGTTTGCTGTGTGCCTAAGGCCACGTGCAGAAAAAAAAAGTCATTGTGAGAACGCATTTCTGTGATCAGTATAGCACACAGCAACATAGATGATACATAGATGACGATGACAGATAGACAGACAGACAGGCAGATAGATAGATAGATAAACTGACCCATAACCATCCAACTCCCTAGGGCTCTGACGGAAGCAAACAGAAAACCTACTTTGTAGCGACACTTTCACATCTTAGGTTACAGTGATTTACAAAGAAGAGTTAACCCCCGCTGAAGATGAGATCACAAGCAAGACGACAAAGAACACAAAGAAGAAACTAAACTGAGTAGATTTGAGTAGATGTGATAGATGCAAAAAGAAGGATTAGCTTCTCCGGATAAAGATCAAACCAGGGGCGCCTGGCCGGCTCAGTCAAGAGAGCAGGTGATGCTTGATCTTCGGGGTGTGGGTTTCAGCTCCATGTTGGGTGTAGAGATTACTTAAAAACAAATTCTTTAAAAAAAATCAAACCCAAGGAATCCATAAAATAAGTTTAAAGTGACTTTTTCAAAAAGTAATTAAACCCATAATGAAAAACAGCACAGTAGAAACCAGTGACAGGCAGAGAAATAAGAACCGAAGACAATATATTGAAATGACTGAATCATAACTGAAATAATTGAAGACACTTCCAGAAATGGAAAACCATAGTAGACGATTGTAAAAATTAATTATTCGCCAACGATGAGAACCATCAGTGAACTACCTAGAAAGAGAGAAGTAAGGACAGGAAGAGACGAATGTTAAGGGCACGGAGGCTAGAAAGGGACGTCCAAACCTTTTAGCGTTTCCACGATGAGTGAGGAGTGAAAATGGGTGACAAAAATTATTCAAAAGAGATACTTAGGGAGAAAGCATAACCAGATTAGAAGAAAGAATTGTGCCTACAGGAGAAAAATAAAAGAAGTCCCATGCAAAATAAATATAATTAAATCCCCATCTAGCTCTGTCGTGACGAAACATGAAACACCAAGCATTAAAAGTGGCCAGAGGACAGGAGCAGCTGGGGGCTCAGTCTGTCAAGCGTCTGACTTCGGCTCAGTTCATGACCTCATGGTTCGTGGGTTCGAGCCCCACGTCCGGCTCTGTGCTGACAGCTCGGAGCCGGAAGCCTGCTTCGGATTCTGGGTCTCCCTCTCTCTGCTCCTCCCCTGCTTAAGCTGTGTGTCTCTCTCTCAAAAATAAATAAACATTAAAAAAATTATTTTTAAGTGGCCCGAGGACAGAAAAGAGACCATTTACAAAGGAACCAGTGCGAAGGGTACAAGTTTCTCCTCGGCAACAACAGACGCCACAAGGCAATAAACTAATCATTCAAAGCGCTGAAGGACCCGAACCGGGAGCCTACAACTCTGTCAGGCGAAGTGATCATTCAGGAGGGAGGGTAAACAGAAGAAACGGGCAGGGAAACACTGAAAGATTTTACTACTCACAGATCTTTCATTAAAGAACTACCCAAGCATGTCAGTAGTAACAAGGAAATGAAGCACAGAAGACCAAAAAAAGATTAAATTCAAGAACCAACGGTAAACAAAAGAAAACGAGCAGTTGAGAGATCCAGATAAACACGGACACACTTAAAACTATGATAATGGCAATCACTGTGGGGAGAATTTTAAAGCCGAGTGGAAGGGGGAGGGGCTAAGATCATGTGACAGACGGAAGGAGAGGACAGAAGCCCAGAGCCTGGGGCTGTGCAGGAAGAAGACAGAGCTAGGGCTTCACTGTCCACTTAGCCAGGGGAGGCATAATCGTAACTTTGGAGCAGGAGCCCAAACTGACTTAAATTAGAATGTATACCTTCCGGGGCGCCTGGGTGGCTCAGTTGGTTCAACTTCCGACTTCAGCACGGGTCACGATCCCTCAGTCCTTGAGTTCAAGGCCTGCATCAGGCTCTCTGCCTTCAGCATGGAGCCTGCTTTGGATCTTCTGTCCCCCTCTCTCTCTGCCCCTCCCCTGCTTGTGTGCGCTCGCTCTCCCTTAAAAATTTTTAAAATCAATAAGTAAAAAAGATACACGTGATAAACCCAGAAGGCAGTTCAGCTACTAACAAAAATTTAGCTGGAGTAGCAATTTTAATATCAGGAAAAAAAATTTGAAGACAGAATTCATTCCTGAGAATAAAGATGGGCAACGCTGAACGGTAAAAAGGAATAAGTCGCCATGAAGATAGAAAACTCCAGAAGCTACATGCACCAAACAACGAAGTCTCAAAACATATAAGCAAAGATGAGTAGAATTATAAATAAGACAGAAAAATCTATTATGGGTTGCAGAAACGGTCACTTCTTCTAAAACTGTTAGATCAAGCAGACAAAAAAAAAAAAAAAAAAATGAGTGTGAATGGTTCTCCGAGGGTGCCCTGTGCAACGTGACCCGTTACCTGAGCTCTGGTGGCTGAGACCCAAAACCGAGAACACGGCATCTGGGACCCCGCATTCTGAAGAGAGGTGGGACTCACTGTGGGGCTTGGGTTAAAAGGAGGTGGCGGAGGTGGCCCTAGGTGGTTTATCACAGAGGGGGTGAGGGACAGGGCAGAGATGGTGCAGGCATCTACACAATATCAGACAGAGAGGAGCAGCCAGAAAATTCATTTCGCCTGTACCCCCCCCACACACATGCCGACAGCTGGAACCAGGTGGGGGGAAGTCCCAACAGAACCAATCTCCCCCTCCACACCCCAGAGGGAGGAAGGAGGGGTAAATCACGTCAGAGTTTTTAATTAGACTAGCCCTGACTTGCAAATGGCTGAAAGAGACTGAAAACCTCTTTTTTTTCTCTTAGTACTTTTTTAAGTGTATTTATATATTTTGAGAGAGAGAAAGAGAGAAAACAAATTGCGAGCGGGAGAGGGGCAGAGAGCAAGAGACAGAGAGAACCCCAAACAGGATCCTTGCTGTCAGCACAGACCCCAAAACGGGGCTCGAACCCGCGAACCGTGAAATCAGGACCCGAGCTGACATCAGACGCATAACCAACCGACTGAGTCACCCAGGTGCCTGAGCCTGGAGGGTTCTTGAATCTACCCGAGATAACAGTGAGGTATGTAAAAAGAGATTCATCTACGCAGTGATGACGGCAGAGTAAAAGAAAAAAAAAAGACCCTCTGAATGTGTCAGTTACACACAGATTTGAAAAGCACAACGATCCAGCTCGATCTAACAGGCATTAAAAACAGATCCTGCCCCAAAGAGAAAAACTATGCTTTTTTCATGCCCGTGTGAAAGATTTATAAAAACTGACTATGTAGCAGTCCCAGAGAAGTAACCCACAAAGGCCAAAGAACAGATAGCCGCGTTTCACCACAGCTAACAAAATCAGAAACAGCAAAAAGACATCTCGAAAAAAGACTTTGAAACAAAAAAAAAAAATCGAAATTATCGTGAGCCAAGAAAATCATGAAATGCTTAAAACAGGATCACCACAAAAATCAGTATATGAATAGGTCTACGTGTATCGATGTGGATAAATCTTGAAACACAATGTTGAGGCCAAAGCAAATGGCAGAAAGTGGTATATGGAATAATATTTGTGTGAAGCCATTTTAATGCACGGGACACCCGGGTGGCTCAGTTGGTTAAGCGTCCAACTCTTGGTTTCCGGCTCAGGTCACGGTCTCACGGTTTCGTGAGTTCCAGCCCTGCATGGGGCTCTGCTCTGGCAGCGCGGAGTCTGCTTGGGATTCTCTCTCTCTCCCTCTCTCCCTTCCCCTCCCCTACTTGCACTTGCTCTCTTTCTCTCTCTCTCTCAAAATAAATAAACTTTAAAAAAAGCATTTTAATGCGTTTCCAGAGTACACACGTGTGGGTGTGTGCTGTGTGTGGCGCACGCCTGCGAAGCGAGAGCCCGGCCCCCCGAGGAGGAAGAACGCACCCGTTTCTGGGGACTGAATGGAGAAACAAGAGATGGGCCTGGGAAGGGATACAAATGAGTCATCCGCTCCATTCGCAAGTTGTGTTTCTTTCAAAAGAATCTGAGAAAAATATATCGCTAAGTGTTAGCACATGTGAAATGAGGTTGGTTGAGTACATGAATTGTCTATGTTGTTTTATCGTGACCCGGCTTTTGTGTGCTTCAAATGCACAGAATTAGAGGAAAGAAAAGCCACTGGAAAACTCGAGGCTGTTTCGGCGCAGCTGCCCCGCTTCTGGGCACAGGCTTCGGCGGGGACAGAGGAGCAGCTGCAATGAGGGGACGGAGGGGGAACCAGTTCATGGGGCTTTCGAGACCGGCATGGGAGCGCCAGGTCAGGGCTCCGACACATGGCAAGCAATCGAGCGAGGTAAGACTTGGGTCTCCCCCACCCGCAAAGGCGGCGCTTCCCGGGAAGGCGCGAGAATGGAGGTTTTCTTGGGTCCCTGAAAGTCAGACCCAAGTTCAGGCCATAAAGAGGCCAAGGGCACATCGTGGACGCTGCCATGCGGGGGCAGCGCTCAGCCCCGGCTCTGCCCGGACGCGCCCACGCCCCGCCCCAGGCCTGCCCCTCTGCACCTCTGCACACCCGGGGCCAGCAGTCGCGGTGTGCCGAGCAGGTGGGCCCGGCTCCTCCTAGTGTCCGCAAAAACAGCGTGTGCGGCAAAGCCCGGGCCATCGAACTGCAGCTGCACCAGCGCTCGCGGACAACGGACTTTTGATCCCAGCAGTCACTCCTCTCTGCGGTGTGAGAGAGGAAACCTCGGGAACGACCCCGATTTCCAAGGCCCACGCAGGAGCACACACGGTGGCCCCCGGGCCTCTCCCCGTCTGTGGCGGGCCCACAACCCGGAGGAAGCCAAGGAGAGGCGGAGGACGGGGCAGAAAGCTTCACAGGAAGGAGGAGGGACCTCAGCGGTAAGACGATGCACAAGAAAGAGGCTCCTGCTCGTCGCTGCTCCCCCACTGCTGCCCCGAACTGCCCTGGAGAGACGCTGCTTCTCTTCCCCAGGCCCCTCAAGGTCAGGAGCAGGTGCAAGACAGGTGTCAAATCCCCGCCTGCTGCTCAGACCAAAGCCCCGGCTTCATCCTTGTCCTCCTCTGCTGCCTGCAGCTCACGCGAACTCATCCAGATGTGGCACACACACACCCCACCCGCCCGGGGCAGCCTCCCGGGTCCAGGCCCCCGTCACGCCTCATCGGGACCATCCCAGAGTGCCCTGCGTCCCCGCCTCAACCCTGGCCACCGCCGTCCACACCATGACGCACTCGTGTTCCCTCTGTCTGGAATGTTCTTCCCCTCTTCTCCTTCAGGCTTCCCCGAAATGACACTCCCTCTACTGCCCGCCACTCCATAAAACCCTAACCCCCAACATTTTCCATCTGCTGTCCCTGCTTCAGTTTTCTCCTTAGCACTCCTTCCCCCCCCCCACCAAGTTGGGCATTTCCTGTTTGTCCTATTTTTGGACTGTCCCCTGGGGGTGGGGGTGGTGCCTGGAAGGTCCAGGCGGGGAAGAAGGATCGTCAGTCGGCTTCGCCAACTGCTCCAACGCCAGCACCCAGGACAGGGTCTGGCACGTGCTCCCCAGGTAACAAATCCCTGCCGACTAGATTATGAAAGGCTGTGTCAAGACAGAAGAGGGAGGAGAATGTCTCTGTTTCTGGGTTTATGAAACCCCTGCTGGCTCCATCGGTTCCAGGCAGTTCCTCCTTTCCTGGATCGAAATGTTAATGGCTTTGATTTTAAACTTTAACGTGCCCATACATTCGTGGGTCCAATTCTGGGTTCTCCAGTCTATTCCATTGGTCTCTGTGTCTGTTTTTGAGCCAGTACCGGGCTGTCTTGATGATGACAGCTTTGTTGTAGGGGAAGTGGGTGATGGGTACTGAGGAGGGCACTCGTTGGGATGAGCACTGGGTGTTGTACGTGAACCAATTTGACAATAAATTATATTTTAAAAAAAAGAAAAAAGAAATAAAAACTAAAATAAACTACCTTGAGTCAGACATTTTAAAGCATTTTTCTCAAGTAAGTTGCATGTACTCTGACTCAAAACTAGGAGGAAGAACGCTGGTGACGTTTCCGACACTTCGGCAAAGGCCGGCCAAGTAAGCAAACACAGGAGACGTCCTGAAGCTCGAGCGACGCCTGCGCATGAAGGATTCCATTTACAAAATGATAGTCAGAAATGCGTAGAAAAGCTGAAAATGCTATTGAAACGGGACCGGAAAGCCTTTCTCAAAACTAGTTCCCAGAAAATGTAATTAATTTTCTCCTTTTTTTTCTTTTTCCTGTTTTTTAAGAAATAAAATTTAAAAAAAAGAAAAAATAATAGCAGTAGCTTTGTTTTTTTTTTTAATTTTTTAAAATGTTTATTGATTTTCCAGAGAGAGACAGAGTGTGAGTGGCAGAGGGGCAGAGAGAGAGGGGGACACAGAATCTGAAGCAGGCTCCAGGCTCTGAGCTGTCAGCACAGAGCCCGACGTGGGGCACGAACTCATGAACCGCAAGATTATGACCTGAGCTGAAGTCCAACACTTAACCAACTGAGGCACCCAGGGGCCCCTGGTGTGGCTTTTCTGATGAAATCATATTAGTAAAACCTCGGGTTTTTAAAAATATTTTCCCATTTAGGGGCTCCTGGGTGGCCCAGTCGGTTAAGCATCCAACTCTTGATTTTGGCTCAAGTCGTGATCTCAAGGTTCGTGGGTTTGAGCCCTGAGTTGGGCTCTGGGCTGACGGTGAGGAGCCTGCTTGGGATTATCTGTCTATCTGTGTCTCTCTCTCCCTCACTCGTGCTCTCTCTCAAAATAAATAAACTTTAAAAAAGAAAGAAAAGAATATCTCCAATTTATATCGTTATACGTGGCAACTTCTTCGTAACATGCTTATTTTTCAAAAAGCCAAAATCACATGCGATGGGCAGACCCCACCTCCCTGGAGAGCACCTGCACCTACTAAACCCGATCTGTCCCTTTTAAACGTGGTCCTTTGCCTTTCTCCATCTGCCGTTTCAACTGAATTATTTAAATTCTCGTGAATAAACAGATTTTAAAAAGGAAACACAGCGACTCTGCACCGTTACCGTTCTTTTCTTGGAAGTTTCTAAGCAGCAGGTGCTACGTGCAAACAGGCTACTATTTGCCTAGTGGGGAGGGGCTTCGAGTCCAGATTCGTCCTCGTTTGTCGGGGCTTCTTATCAGTGTAGACACGACGGTCGCCTGGTCAACTGCACTCCAAGCACACGGTGGGACGGGCGTCGCAGGACCCCTGTCTGGACGTGTCCGTCCAGGGGAGCCCTGGACACCAGTCACCTCACTTAAGACTGCTCGGTAACCTCACAAATGAGACTGGGCCTTTGAATCCCCGCGAGTTCAAAAAAGCAACCACGGGCCTTGAGGCCGACTTAGTTTCCAGAACGAAAATTGGCACAAGCACTCGTCAGCCTAGGGTGGGCGTGCGTGCGTGTTTTCTAAAAAGTGCCCGAAATAGGAAACCCGACGGTCTCGCTGTCACCAGAGTGGCCGGATGAATTCATCACGCCGGAGCGGGCGGGTAAAGCGGACCACGCGACCGCATTCCACGGCCCCGCCAAGCCGGCCTCGCGGAAAGCACAGGAGCCCTTCCGTCCCCGTTTGCGGTGGGCTGTTGCTCACTTTCCTGAGAACGTGAGACGCCTCTCCCGCGTGGCACCGTCCCCAGAGCGCTGACACCCCCGGACACCAGCAGGCGACGCGCCTGCAGACCGGCGTTCTTCCTGCTCCCCGTGCAGACACGCGAGCACCAGCATCACTCCGTCTTCCCTCCTCTCCGGTCCGCTCCCACAACCCCTACTGCAGGGGACAGACGGCTGTCCCGGGGACACCGTGAGAGCGACCAACAACCCTGAAGTTGCTACGTTCCTTCTCATCAAAATGGCGAAGAAGGGCCTCGACGTCCACGTGCAGTGGGCTCCCAAAAGATGAGGAACCTTCTACGTGGAAGAGGACCTCATCCGCGCCCAGCGGCAGGTGTGGGCTCTCCTCCGTGCCCGGCCCTCGCTCAGGACGCAGGTCGACTCAGAACCTCAGTGTCTTCATTGCATGAATCCTGCCCTCTGAAGTCAAGGTGGTTTGGAAACCCAGAACCTCGGGCTGTCAGAGCCGCTCGGGACTTTGGAGGTCGCCCCGCTCTGCTCGTCGGACAGCTGGGGACACCGAGCGACCTCTTCCTCAGAAAGTCCCTGAGGCGTGTCTCCCTGGGGTTTTCATGGTTTCATCTTTAAAGTTTATTCCTTTATTTTGAGGGAAAGACAGAGAGGCAGGGGAGGGGCAGAGAGAGCGGGAGGCAGAGAGAATCCCAAGCAGGGTCCACGCTGTCAGCGGAGAGCCCGATGCAGGGCTCAGACTCACGAACCTGTGAGATCCACACCTGAGCCAAGATAAAGAGGCAGATGCTTCGCTGACCGAGTCACCAGGGGGCCCCGCCCTCGGATTTTATGGGCAATGAAAGGACACCAGCTACAAGTGCCTACGCTCACGGCCCAAAGCCCTGCCTCCCTTTCTAGCACCTTCCTCCTCCCCAAAATAATGCACCACTTATTTTTTTATGCTTATTTCTTTATTTTGAGAGACAGAGAGCAGGGGAGGGGACGAGAGAGGATCCAAAGCAGGCTCTGCGCTGTCAGCACAGAACCCGATGTGGGGCTCGCTCTTACAAACAGTGAGATCATGACCTGAGCCGAAATCAAAAGTCAGATGCTTCACCAACGGAGCCACCCGGGCGCCCCGGTAACGCACGACTCACACGGAGAAGGCAGAGCTTGTACCCATTCCGTGGGTCCATAGAAGGAACGCGGCGGAAAAGCACGAGCGTGCCAGCCAAGCGTATGTAAGCAGGCACCTTCTCCAGGTTTCTGGGGAAGTTTTACCCTCCCATCGTAAACCCTACCCATCTTTTGTGACATTCTCCTTCTGGCGGCAAAGCCAGAGGCACGCTTGCTGGGGGGCAGTCATCCCGGGACCAAGCAGGCGGAACTACCCTCGAAGGAAGCGGAGCGGGAGCCAGCAGGGGCCCGGGTCCACGAGGAACAGCGTCCTTGAGCCCCAGACCAGTCGGGACTGCTCTTGGCCACGCGGTTCCTCGCGTGGGGAGGCAGGCTGATGCGTCTGACCAGTGAGTTGGGGAGACGGCGCGGAGTATGCTCGGCTTGGCCCCAGCGCACTGTGTGGCTCTGGGAACCAGCCTACCCAACGACACGAGTCGCGTGCGCCATGCGCGAAGATTCCCGGGACGGCCTCGCTCTCCGCTGGAGGCCTGGGTTTGCCCGGCTCTGCCCGGGACTAATTCAAGTGCGGATCCCAGTAACACAGCGGCAGGCAGATCTGCCTCTTTATCAAGGCAGAGATTATCTCCCCGCCTGGCGAGTGGATTGTCAGAGCCGCAGGAGCCAGCGCCGCCAGAAGTGGAGCGACACCGAGAAACCGTGGGTCTGCGCTTCATTTCGGACCTCGCTCAAACAGCACGTGGGGTTTAACTGGCGCCACCAGACAGCGGTGCCCACGCCCCTACCGCCACCTCACCGACAGAGCTAATGCTGGTCGGGAAGATGACCCTGAGAGTCGCTAAATCATCTGGCTGAATAAAATGAGGATCTGAGCAAAATATCCAGAGTGACTTGCCCCCAGCCTAAAGCACCCTGGGGCCTATTCCGTTAAGTGGAGCCGCTGGACGGGCGGAAGGCTCCTGTTCAAATGCACTGTGGTCCTTCCTTCGCAAAGGAGGCGCTATCTCCCAGCGGGCGGGACCGGGGGCTCTGGCGGCAGGGCTGGGTCCGACTCTGGCTCTGATGCTAACTGCTGATTGACTGACTTGGTTACACACATCCCGGAGCCTCGGTCTCCCGTGAACAGACACCGCCTCGGAGGTAGCTCTAAATATCAAGATGAGGTCTGTGAAGAGCCCAGCATGTGGAAAGCCAGAGACAGCAGCATATATTAACAATGATATGAGGGGCGCCTGGGGGGCTCGGTGGACTGAGTCTGAGTCTCATCTCATGACCCGATCTCACCATCTGTGGGATGGAGCCCGGCATCGGGCTCCACGCAGACCGCACGGTGCCTGCCTGGGACTCTCTCTCTCCCTCTCTCTCTCCGCCCCTCCCCTGCTTGCACATTTGCACCCTCAGTCTCTCTCTCTCTCTTAAAATAAATTAAAAAACAATAATAATGACACGAAATAATAACGTTCACGCGAAATGATGGCTGATGATTCGAATGTAAGACTGAGGCAGCGCCGTGCTGGTAAAAGTGTTCTTTCCTTGGAAAAAACGCCCCAATTTGTAGCGACTGCCGGGGCGCAAACGCTCCCCCTGCGGCCGGCTTCCCGCTGCCAGCAAGATGTCCCTGAACGCGCGGCAGGGAGGACGTGTGTAGGGTCAGCTCGTATGAGCCAGGAAGGGCTCACGCCAGCTCATCTGCGGCTTGGGGACCGTGGCCACACTCCATTGTGTCTCCTGTGTGTGGCACGCAGTGGGCGCCGGGGAGTATTCAGTGAATGAATGAATGATTGGTTATTAAGGCACTGAGCTGTTTTCCCCTCATAATCATCTGCCATAAATCTGAACTGGGGCGGGGGGCACCTGGGCGGTAGAGTCGGTTAAGCTTCTGACTCTCGATTTCGGCTCAGGTCTCATGGTTCGTGGGTTCGAGCCCCGCGTTGGGCTCGGGGCTGACAGTGTGCAGCCTCCTTGAGATTCTCTCTCTGTCTCTCTATCTCTCTATCTGCCTCCCCCTCTCTCTTTCTGACACCCTCCAAAATAAATAAATAATTTTAAAATAAAACAAATTAAAAAAAACTGAGCTGGGACTCAGAAAAACAGGTTTCAATGAACCAAACAGGGAGGGGTTATGATAAGGGCTTGGGTTACTGCCCACACTCACCTGGGATCCCGCGGAGAGCCAGGAAGCCACTCCCCCACTACGACACAGTCGGGAAGTGTCTGCTGAACTGGGCTGAACTGAAGGAGGGTCCAGAAGGAAGGGAGCTTAAGTCTGTTCAGGAAACACCCGAACTATAAGAGATGTATTAGTCAGACTTCTCCGGAGACCCAGGATGCGTGTGTGTGTGTGTGCACGCGCGTGCGTGTGAATAGATTTATTGTGAGTAATTGGCTCACACGATTATGGAGCTGAGAAGCCCCAAGATCTGCACTCGGCGAGCTGGGGAACCAGGAAAACCAACAGCATAACTTCCAGCCTGAAAGCAGGCGGCCTCGAAACCCAAGGGTTGATGTCTCAGGTCTGAAGGCAGGGAAAGACCGATGTCCGAGCTCCAGGAAGTCAGGCAGGGGAAGTCCCCCCTTGCTCACAGGAAGGTCGGGCTTGATGTTGTGTTCCGGCCATTCGACTGATAGGATGAAGCCCACCCTCATTAGGAGAAGCGACATGCCATCCTCAATCTACTGACTCGAACGTCCATCTCATCCAGAAATACCCTCCCAGACCCAGAGTCACGTCTGACCAAATACCCGGACGCCCTGTGACACACACGATCGGTCTGTCCTCCCCTCCCTCATTGATTTATATTGTGAGCCCTCAAGAGTTCCAGGGTGGAAACACACCCTAACTAATGCCTCTCGGTGAATGCAGGTGACTCCTGATTTTAAATACAGTTCAGCTTTGATTTCTGAAACTTTCTCGGAGCCAAAGGAGCCTAAAACTGCCACCACACGGAGCACTGGGAAATTCCCCAGAGATTCCCAAAGGCAACGATGAGACGTTCCTCTCAGCAAACGTCAATCCACGCATCAAGATACAGAGAAGAGACAGCACTGCATGACCTCGCGCTCCTGAGTTTCCGGCAAAAAGACCTCAGGAACCAGGCCCCATTCTGCTTGTCCAGACCCCGCCAGTGAGTGACCCCCCGGGGGGGACACGGTCGCATCAACACCGCTGCTGCGTCTTCGTGAATGTCCTCTAAACTCTCACGAATTTTGGCAGAAATGGTTTGAAGTTCTTCCAATTCTAAGATTCACTGGTACGGTAAATATGTCTACGAGGCAGAGATTTAGGGGCGCCTGGGGGGCTCAGTCGGTTAAGCGTCCGACTTCAGCTCAGGTCATGATCTCACCGTACATGAGTTCGAGCCCCACGTCGGGCTCTGTGCTGACAGCTCGGAGCCTGGAGCCTGCTTCGGATTCTGTGTCTCCCTCTCTCTCTGCCCCTCCCCTGCTCATACTCTGTCTCTCTCTCTCTGTCTCTCTCTCTCAAAAATAAATAAACATTAAAAAAAATTTTAAACACAGAGATTTAATGAAAACTCCCTCTGGAAAGAGCTGTTCGTGGGAAAATGTGGGCCCAAGATGCCTCAGGCCCGGGCACAGGCCCTCTCCCAGCCCCTCCTCCAGCCGCAGCAGGTCTGGACAGAGACCCAGGAAGGGTCCCACCAACCAGCCACACTCAGCCTCCCCCAGGACCGAAGGGGAAGGACGGACAACCACTCCACGCTGGGGGATCCCCACACACTCTCGTCCACAGCTGACATTCAGGAGAACATTGTGTTTGATAAGTTTATATTTTCACGCCTTCCTTTTCAATGGTCTTGACAGGACTTTAAAAAAACAAATACGGGGCACGTGGGTGGCTCAGTCGGTTGGGCGTCTGACTTTGGTTCAGGTCATGATCTCATGGTTCGTGGGTTCGAGCCCCGCATCAGGCTCTGTGCTGACAGCTCAGTGCCTGGAGCCTGCTTCGGATTCTGTGTCTCCCCCTTCTCTCTGCCTCTGCCCCACTGGCACTCTGTCTCTCTCTCTCTCCCCATCTCAAACATAAACAAACATTAAAAAGATTAAAAAAAAAAACAAATACGTGCAGCAGGCACACGGTTCAATCTCCTTCCTCACCGATTCCCCTCCTGATGATGTTCAGTGAGCAGGAGGCACCGCAAATCCTACACTCATTGTTTTTTTAAAAAAGATTTTATTGTTAAGTACTCTCCACATCCAACATGGGGCTCGAACTCACGACCCGGAGATCCAGAGTCGTGCGCTCCGCCGACTGGGCCAGCCAGGCACCCCTGTGCACGTTTCCGGGGCACCTAATGAGGGGGGTCACCGGGAGGGCGGCAGCCTCTGGTAGCAGAGGCGGGGACGGCCGGAAGCGTCGGCGTTGTTCCCGGCTCCCTGCAATCATGCGGTGGGATTCGTTCAGTTCCAAACTGGGTCGGCAGGAGCAGCTCGTCAGAGGGCGGGGCCAGCAGGGAGCCACGGCCAGAAGCAGGAATGAGATCTGGGCCTGACCCCTTACTGGCCAATACAGCAGGACAGTGATAGAAGCTTCCAGAACACCAGCAGGCCGACTAGAGAGGAAAAGAACACAGAAAATGAAGGCAAAGCCATTCGGGGAAAACGGGCAGAATCCACCCCAACAACGCAGGCTCAGCCAGAAGCTGGAAGTAAGACCGCCCCTCGTGGGGGGGACTTGCTGTGGGTGGTGAAAGTGACCTCGCAGCTTTTGCCAGAACAGGGCAGAAAAAGATGACCTGAGAATAAACAGATTCACGCATGGAAGCAGCAAACATCAGAATCGTAAACCGGTAGAACAGCGCACGTCCCTTCGAAATCACGATGGACAATAGAAACCTAACACAGAGTGATAATCAGAAGGCAACTTTGCGCAGATGGAACCTAACACATTCTTTGGCCCCAAAAGCAAGAGGCTTAGTTGGTGACATTTTTTTTTTTAAGTTTACTTCTGAGATAGAGAGCACCAGCGGGGGAAGGGCACAGAGAGAGGGAGAGAGGATCCGAAGCGGGCTCTGCGCTGACAGCAGCGAGCCGGATGGCGTGGCTCGAACTCATGAACCGGGAGATCGTGACTTGAGCCGAAGCTGGATGCTCAACCGACTGAGCCACTCAGGTGCCCCTTGCTGGTGACATTTTAAACTGCCATAATCATAAGGTGGGCAAGAACAGGTCCTTTTCCTCATTTGGGGACAAGGAAGGAAGGAAGGAAGGAAGGAAGGAAGGAAGGAAGGAAGGAAAGAAGGAAGGAAGGAAGGAAAGAAGGGAGGGAGGGAGGGAGGGAGGGAGGGAGGGAGGGAGGAAGGAAAGAAAGAAAGAAAGAAAGAAAGAAAGAAAGAAAGAAAGAAAGAAAGAAAGAAAGAAAGAGAGAGAGAGAAAGAAAAACTTTTGAAAACATAACAATAAAATGGATACTACTGAGCCTTTCAGAAGATTCTTCCAGCAAAAGGCAATGGCCTACCGGCGATGTAGCTATGCTGTCAAGAGAACCCAAAGACCACACCATGTCCTGCACAACAGTGTAAAACCCAGGACCCTCGGCACCGCCTGCTGTTGGAGAAAGTGTTTTACCCCCGTGATGGGAGACGCCCACGGGAGATTCGAGAACTGAAATGGGTTCTAGTTCCCCTCGGCCGCTCACCAGCAGCGTGACTCTGGCCAAGGTACAACTCTGTGCCTCAGTCTCACAACTATCGAATAAGAATAAAATCATACTTACCCACCCCCACTAGTGCTGTGACAATTAAGCGGGTCACTCTGTGTTACAGTGTTGAACCAGCTCTGAAAACTTCGCCAGTACTTAATAAATCAAAGATAGTCGGGGCGCCCGGGAGGCTTAACCGGTTGAGGGTCCAACTTTGCCTCAGGTCATGATCCCGCGGTCTGTGGGTTTGAGCCCCGCGTCGGGCTCTGTGCTGGAGCCTGCTTCAGATTCTGTGTCTCCCTCTCTCTCTGCCCCTCCCCTGCTCACACTCTGTCTCTGTCTCTCTCTCAAAAATAAACATTAAACAATTTTTTTACATAAAAGATTAAATAAATCAATCAAAGATGGTATCCAAAGAAGGAACCCAAGAGGACCCAAACATATTAAGAAGATGTAATTCGACCAAGGTCACATAAAGCTGGGTTCGGGGGGGAAGACCACGGGGTCTACCAGATAGCCCAAATCGAATGGAATCCAGGCTTTGCGATCTGTTGCCATCCACTTCCCCGACTTCTCCAGGATGGCATCGGCGACAAACTCGATCTGTAGATCCACTTCCCGCCTCACCCCCCAGGCAGCTCAGACGCTGAGCCACAAGTATTTCAAGGACTCAAGCTTCACCAGCCAACGGGGGTCTGGAGTCAGGGCCCACATACCCGGTGTCCGGAGAGCCAGAGAAGAGCCTTCGGCACTTACGAACGACCTGTCCCAAGACGTGACGCTTCTTCCCTCTCCCCTTCTTCCTCCCTCTTCCTCTCTCTTAATCTCACTGCAACATGGCCTACCTCACTACCTGGCCTCACGGCTCATTAAAACAGTGACCCTTAGCCTTCCATG
The DNA here is from genome assembly GCA_030068075.1 of Paguma larvata. Classification (NCBI taxonomy): domain Eukaryota; kingdom Metazoa; phylum Chordata; class Mammalia; order Carnivora; family Viverridae; genus Paguma; species Paguma larvata. The sequence goes on from CM057824.1 coordinate 145,981,729, forward strand.
TACAGAAAAAAAGATGGCACATGAGATCTTCTAGTTAATCTAAGAGCATCGCTTTTCTGAGATCCTAGCTAATGGGGGTAGCCAGGAGGCCCCACACAACGTATCGGGTGAATCTATTATGTTTCAATCTATGTTGCCTGACACCGTTTACAGGACCAGAATTTATTACCAGCCTTACGGTTTCATAAATTAGCCAGTCAAGCTATTGTCCCATCTCAAGGTGCCGTTTGAGCCATGAATTTAAAGTCTTCTGGCTTAAAGTAGCATCGTTGCTATCACTTTCCAGTACTGGGAGCATTAATTTCATCCTGAGATATAATTCATCACGGCTATTACGAGAATACCGACAAAAACAAAAGAGGAAGAAAAATATGTAGGTTATGGTCTAATGGCCAGGATCAATCCCAAAAGGAAAGGAGACACTCAATAAAGTTTGCAATCTTTGGATGAGTCTCGAATATGTGTAGTTTGAGTCCAACTCAAAAAGCTTCACACGCTCGAATGGGAAAACATACTGCGAACAGCCCGTTGAAAATCCACAGAACCCCAGCCAAGCAAAAGTGCTCTACTCCATCAGAGTATCTGGGCTGTGTTCCCTCTGTAAAGCAGCATTTTAAGTGTCAGATAAAGAGGACCCATAAATCGGTATTATATTCCCTCAACGTGACCTGGTGTCTTCGGCAAGGATCTTCTGCTCTTTAGCTCTTTGGTCCGGTCTGGTTTTATGTGGTCACAGTTGCGGGCTGGGTTTGGTTTAGGGGTGGAGAGACTATACAGTGTAAAACCTATGATTTGTAATTCTGTTCCTGCCCTTTACTCCGAGGACTAAAACCAGGGCCCATTCATCCCTCCTGCCGGTGGGTGCTAGCCGAATGGACCTCTAGCTTACAGCTACAATGCACTCCACGGCTCTGTAGATGGCTTGTCTGCAGAAAGAACACTACCGTAGCTTGAAAATGACCAAAGACAGAGAATGCTGTTTTATTCATTTTAAAATACAGCTTCCATGGTCTCATGGGTAAGCAACTGATTTTCAATAAATTAAAAAATAGATACTCTAAACCATGAAAATGTTCCCATCAGCAAGATGTTAAGGATGCCACAAGCAAATGACATGATCGGTGGCATCTTTGTAGGGGAAAAGCACGGAGTTGGGAGACAAATAGGTGGGGTCGAATGTGGACTCCGCCATCGGGTTTCATCCAAGGACAGGCCTCTCTGCCCACCAGCCCGGGGCCAGGTCAACTTTCCCTCTGCGGAGTTGGGGGGAGGTGGGCGTCGGTCTGGTAAATCCGGTCCTGAAGCAACAGGCCTAAAGAGCTTGGAAATGGATTCCATTTGGAAGCTACTTACACACACTCAGCAAGCACAGGCTTGTTTGGTTGGAAGGACCTTAGACAGACTCTAATATACTCCCCCCCCCACCCACCCAGCGTCACAGGAAACGGATGAGAGGAGGCTGAGGACCTTCACAATTTGTTAAGACAGCACGGACTACCGGAGGAACAAGTTTAAAGACGTCCATTCGGTGTCCAAGTGAAATGCCAAGTCAACAGTTGGATATAGGCTTTCGAGAGTGGGCGTAGTTAGGGGTGGAGATACGGGGAGGCATCTGCACGTGGTACTACTGGAAGACGCGGGCCGGATGAGGTCCCTTAAAGAAACAGACCAACCCCCTCCTGGGATCAATGGATTGTGGCAACTCCTAGCTGTTCCAACTCTTAGCTCCCTCTCTCCTGGAACGGGATAAGGCAGTTCCATGCACCGTCTCGTGGTCTTGTGACGTGCTCTGGCCTTCCAGTGGCCAAAGTATATGTGCCTCCCCCTTAGCTTTGAGCTTGGCCACGTGCCTCACTTTGACCAACAAACGCAGGCAAAAGTGAACACGTGCCGGCCCCAGGTGGCAACGTCAAGAGGAACGACACAGTTCTGCTTGCCCTCCAGTTTCCCCCTGCTACGTTTCCCCGGAGAGCTGCTGCCCCTCCAATCTGGGACCCAGAATGGAGCCCAGGAAAGCTGAGCGGAGCACAACAGAGCCACATCTGAGTGAGAAATAAATATCTGTCCTTCTAAGGCACTGAGACGTTTTTAGGGCTGTTTGTTACTGTGGCAAAAGCTGACTGATGCATAAATGAAACCAGTCCCCCGCCTAAAAATGTCCAAAAAGCAAGATCGGCCTACCTCAAAGACGCTAGGCCCCTGAGCCCAAGACAGTCCCAGGCGGCCGTGCAAGGTCGGCCCACGATAAGACTATGAGTTGGTTCCAGTTCACCACTGGAACTTCCGGACTTTGCTTAGGCACTCTCCACCCCACTCCACATGAATGCCTCCACATGAACAGAAGTGAAAACCTGTTCTGACGAGGAATTCTGACATGGCGTGAGCCATTGTGGAGCTCAGCCCAACACATTTACAAGAGTAATGAGCCAGCAGAGCTGTTCACAGGGGTGAACACAGAACAATCTTGGCCTCTGGCCGGCTGACCTCCAGTCTACTCACTGAGTGCATAAGCCTGGGAAGTGACAGGGGGCAGATGCGGCCTTCAGCCGCCAGGTAAACAGAGCCTGTTCCGGAAGGCAGCCTGACCCATGGCCTCCGGGACTCTGGCTCACCCCTGGACAGCTCAGGTGCTGGGCCGCGAGGAAGAGAGGGGGAGCCCAGCCTGGGAGACGCTCCTCGGAGGCTGCTCTCCACCGCACCAGGACGCACCCGTCACGGGCCATCGGCTCAGTGGGGGCACTGGATATACCCTCGTTTTAGCCAAACTCTGGGCTTTTCACTCTCCACCGTCCACTGCAACTCACCAACGAGCATTCCTCTTTGCATTCTGAGCCGGATCAACAGAGAACGTTGAAAGCTGGCTTACGTACAACAAGGAAAAGGAGGCTCGGCCATTCCTGAGCAAAAGGCTTCTCGGGACCCCTTCAATATCGCACAGCTAGCATACATCCGCACGCACGGGTATGGTGCGCGCCCATGAAATAAACAGAAAGGAAACGAAAACAAAGATTCATTTCTCATGCAGTGAAGACTGGATTAAAACACAGAGAAGAGCAGCCGAATTCAAGACTTTTGTAAACTCCCTCTGAAAAGTGCATCATGTGGGGCGCCTGGGCGGCTCAGTCGGTGAAGCGGCCGACTTCGGCTCAGGTCATGATCTCACGGTCTGTGAGTTTGAGCCCCTCGTCGGGCTCTGTGCTGACGGCTCAGAGCCTGGAGCCTGCCTCGGATTCTGTGTCTCCCTCTCTCTGCCCCTCTCCTGCTCACGCTCTGTCTCTATGTCTCTCAAAAATAAATAAAAATGTTAAAAAAAATTTTTTTTTTGAAAAGTGCATCGTGATCAAAATAGGAATTCACCTGCCAGGTAGTGTTTGAGGGTTTTGTCACGTGACAGTGACACGTTCGGCAAGATGAGCCCGTGTGACGCAGCTCTCACGTATCTTGGCCTGTTTTCTACATCACCATCATGGAGAATCAGAGGCCTAGACTCGGGTGCTCCCCCCTTCAGCAATGAAGCCAAGTGGCTTGGGACTAGCGGCCATCACATGACTGAAGCAGACAACTTCACCTGCCTGGGAGGAGCCTACCTTCAGTCTATGCATGTGGGCTCCATGCCTTTGACCCGCAAGCAGCATGGTTCCACGAGTAAACCGAGCGGCACGAACACTCAGCCATGAGTTCTCTTAAAGGAGACCTCTAACTCTAACTGTCTCCTTGCTCAAACACAATCCAAGTGAGTCATTTCTTCCCGAGCCAATGTTTTACAATAATTTTTTAAAGGTCTCAGAGTCGTCGTCATCACGTATCAAACAAAAACATTCTTGAGATGTTTGTCGTTGTGACTAGTGAGACTATTTATTCAAGCAACTCAGGTTTCTCTATCCTTCAGGCTGTATTTGAAGCCTTGGAGGAAGTGCCCAGTGGAGCCAACAACGTGACTTGTAGGTCGTCACTCTTACCTTCATCATTTCTGGCCACCCCACCGCCCATCGTCCGGCCGCGCCGCACCACCGGCCGGCTCCAGAACGCACCGAGCACCCCGGCTGCACACCCTACATATGCTTCTCGGAATCCGCCCCCATGCTCATCCCAGATAATTCTGATCTGCCCTTTACAACCGATGCGTGTGCCAGCCCCTCCGGGGAGCCATCCCCGAAGCCTGGAAGGTCTGGGTGAAACACCCCTTCTGCGGCTCCTCCTGGAGCACCTGTCCGCCCCCATCCTGGGGCGGAGTTGGGAGCAGAGCTCTGCGAGATGGCTTCGAATCTCAGCTCCCCCACTCGCAAGCTGTGGGCCCTTGGGCAACTTCCTCAACGCTTCTGCCTCTCGGTTTCTCCATCTGCAAAATGCCGCTAAGAGCACCCACGTGATAAAACTGTGGCAGCTATTCGACATTTTAAGAAATGGAAAGCACTGAGGATAAGACTTTTGAAACACAGCAGGTGTTGACATTCGTTATTTTCATCAGAGCCCTTATCGCAACATCTCCGAGTTCGGGGTGGGGGGGGCTGCCTCCCCCACTTCACCGCGAGCACCCTGAAGGGAGAATGTCTTGTTACGCTCATATTCCCAATATTCGGCAAATATTCTGGCACGGGGAAAACGTATTTTCAGAGTGCTGAGTGAACAAACGAATGAATGAAATAAAAATATATGTTCATGTATATTCACATCGCGTCTGCATCCCCGTTACGCTGCCCCCAGAGACAATGCGGCATGGTAACTTCTCAAAGAAGACATACAGTATTTCACACATCAACCCACCTACATCCTTTGAGAATCTTTTTTTAGAAGAGAAATAAACTCGATGCATACCTTATGGCTTGGAACCGTTACTTTTCAAGAGAAAGGCATTCTCCAAAACTGCTGACTTATTTCATCCAGAATATTCATTTTCATCACCGCAAGCTTAGGAAGGCAGAAGGAAAAACCGAGAAATACATAAATTTCTCTCTTAGAGGTAAAGGTTTGAAAAGACACAGTGATTTGGTCTTCTTGTATTATTTGTTTTTAAGAGTTGCTAATATTTTATTTTATTTTATTTTATTATTTTTAATGTTCATTTATTTGAGAGAGAGAGACAGCACAATTGGGGGAGGGGCAGAGTGAGAGGGAGACACAGAATCTGAAGCAGCCCCAGGCTCTGAGCTGTCAGCACAGAGCCCAGTGCGCGGCTCGAACTCACAAACCGCAAGACCATGACCTGAGCCGAAGTTGGACGCTCAACCAACAGAGTCACCCAGGTGCCCCAAGAGTTGCTAATCTTTTAAATACCACCCTCGTGGCCACCCCTCCCATTCATTACCTTGTTTTCTGGGAAAGAGGTCAAAACATCCTGTTAGGAAGCATCCTGTCAAGGTGCTAGATGAGGAGACTAAAGCATGAGTGTGGTCTGGCTCAAACAACAGAAGGCAAAGCATGCCCTTGAACTTGAGCACAGGGCAAGGCGTGGCTTCTAAGAAGCCAAAAGGGAAAAAAGAAGTCCTCAGTCAGGCTGATTTTGGAGAACTGGCTTCAGGAGGCAGCTTCTCTTGGTTTTCAAATTGACACTCAACTTCCGAATACGTCTACAATAAAAGCATTGCTGCCCCGCCAGCTGCGTCGTGGAAGGCAAAGTATCAAGCACTTATTAATTAACATTGTTCGCATGATGGTGCTGACTATTTAGAACAATCTTAGATAAACTCATTGAAACAGCCCCAAAAGCCCATTAAACTAAGAAGAATATTCGAAGCTCATTTGAATAAACGCGTCAACGCACTGACTGCATTCTGAGCCCCTGTGACCTCAGTCTCTTCTGTAGCAGTCGTGCTCAAAGTCGGGTCCGTGGACCAGTGCCTGTTCGCAAAACGTTCACTCCCCATCTGTGATGAGGGAAGTATACAGAGCGAGAAGGATCTGGAAACTTTTACAGCAACTGGACATCGCTGTGCCACCAAATCTGTGTCCAGCGGACTCGTTCCTCGGAACACAGTATAGACCAGCTCAGAAGTCACATCACGAGCCAGCCTGGTCACGTACCTAGAGGACCACATCATGGGTGTGACGTTTTAAGGTCAGTGTGTCAAATATAAGCCAAAAGTGTATTTAAAAAATGAGAAAAAGTAAGCACATAGTTATTTTTATAACTGGGTATTTTTTACATCTTTTTTTAAGTTTTATCATCCCTTTCTAGACTTACAGTTTAACATTACAACTAAATAAGAGAAGTAAAGTGTGTATTATTTATTTATAATGCTAATTTATTGATGGCCTCTTTTTCGTCAAGAGACAACACATCTTTTTCTGAATGCGGCAATCACGGTAACCTACATGAAGACAAAGGAGCTGACTTTGAAGAAAGTAAGACCAAAACATTTTGTATTTGTTTTACTTGGAAGTATGATCCCTCATACAACTTGAATCCGATTTTGTAGCCATAATCGACAACAACTGGCAAATGAAACAGTGAAACAATGAAAAACACAAGCGGTATTTTACCCACAAAACAGTTTTTAAAAGCTCAAAAAAATATTTGCAAGAAATAGCATTAATAGAAAAGCAACAGAAGCGGATGTTCAAGCTTCATATTAAAAAAGAAAAAACTATTGGGGGCACTTGGCTGGCTCAGTCGGTTAAATGTCTGACTTCAGCTCAGGTCATGATCTCATGATCTGTGGGTTTGAGCCCCACGTCGGGCTCTGGGCTGACAGCTCAGAGCCTGGAGCCTGCTTCAGAATCTGTGTCTCCCTCTCTCTCTGCCCCTCCCTTGCTTCTGCTCTGTCTGTCTCTCTCAAAATAAATAAATTAATTAATTAAAAAAATTTTTTTTAATTTTTTTTAATGTTTTATTATTTATTTTTGAGAGAGAGAGACAGACAGAGTTTGAGCAGGGGAGAGGCAGAGAAAGAGAAGGAGACACAGAATCCAAGGCAGCTCCAGGTTCTGAGCCATTGACACAGAGCCCGACGCAGGGCTCGAACCCACAAGGGTGAGATCATGACCTGAGCCGAAGTCGGATGCCCAACCGACTGAGCCACCCAGGCGCTCCTAAAAAAAATTTTTAAACTATTGTTTTTGAAGGCTTCTTGTGAAGCAGTACAAAAAACAAAAACAAAAACACAAAAACAGAAAACCCATGAAATTGCCAACTGCCCAGACATTCACGTGAACATGCATCAAAGAAGTCTACTTGGAAAAGCTGGGTGAATCTGTGACCCAAAAAAGGGTCAATCAAGTCCCACTTCCCAATAATCTGATAACACAGTGTCAGCAGAGCCTTAATGCAGGGGTGCAGCATGAACAGCACAGAACACCCACCCCCACTTCGCCCCTGCCAGGGTGCCCGTACCTGAACCGCACTCAGCAACCTGCTTCCTGCCACGGGGAAAATACCAGCTGAGCAACACGCCTGGTGCCACAGCACACGGAAGCTGACACCTCGCATTCAGTATTTCTGTCTTTATTACGTGACACTACGGAGGATGAGTACACGTGAACTCTCCGTGTTTCTCTGAGACACCAGGGGTTTTTTTCCAGCTTTTTAAAGACGTGAATAAGCAGTCAGACTCGCTCATCTGTCTGACCTGCTCAGTATTTTGAAATATTCTAATACTCCTATGCAAGGAGGAGAAGGTGCTTTTTCAACGTGTATCTTTATATCATGGTGCCGAGTAGCATCTGGAAATATAGAAAACAAGATAATGATAGTGGCCAACTCCAAGGAAAGTTACAGGGAGGTTTTTTTCCCCTTCTTTTTGCTTCTCTGTATTTATAGTTTTTTTTTTCTACACTGAATTGCACTCATGTCATAAAGAAACAAGAGACCACAGAGTCAATAAAAGGGCTGCATGAGGTCAGCCACTGAAAAACAATTCTCAAGAGCTTTGCCCGTCCAGGGAACCACGTGAGCCGTCAATGGCGGATGAGCCCCGCGCACTACGCAGAACCACAAACTCAACACTGTGACTGTGATGGCCTCGCGGCTGAGCAAGGGGTCAATTAAAACACACGATGTCCCTGACCAGGAGCCACCTGCACACCCACAGCTACCGAACCAAGCAAAGAGCTAGAGCGCTCATCTCGAGACGTGTCTATTACAGGACAGCTGTGAACGGAGCAGAATCAATCACGCCAGTCTGGCCACTCAAAGAAGCCGGCCGCTTCCTTCCGGTGGACATGGGGGGGCCCTCACAGAGGGTTCACAGCACCCCCCCGCCCATCCCCACTTCTGTCTGGTCCCCCACCTCTTCCCTCCTCCTGCTCCAGACTCTCAATATAACACCTGTCATGCTCCAGAGTCGACCAGGCTAAGCGGAACACTTCTACGCATTTTTGACAAATGATCACGGTCCGTGATTCCTGCATTATTAACTTTTTCGTCTTTTACCAAGAGATACAGAAAGCAGCAACACACAGCTTTTGTTTATAAACATCATCCGAAGTATCCCCCTTCCCCCAAACTACCCTGAACTAATTATTGTTTCATTGTCATTACTATTGCTATGAATGCTAAGAGAGGACCTGTTTTTAGGTAGGTAACATTCGCGATTCGACAGCGAAGTTTCCCATGCTTAGCACACAGTTCACAGCATCCCGCAGCCCCAGGACAAGAGTAGCTAAGGCTTGGGGCGCCTGGGTGGCTCAGTCGGTTGAATATCCGACTTCGGCTCAGGTCATGATCTCACAGTTGGTGAGTTTGAGCCCCGCATCGGGCTCTGCGCAGTCAGCGGGGAACTCACTTCAGAGCTTCTGTCCCCCTGTCTCTCTGCACCTTCCCCGCTCGCACTCTGTCTCTCAAAAATAAATAAGCATGTTTTAAAAGAGTATCTAAGGCTCACAGATGACTGTTCGTAGAACTCTCTAGTGGGAGGCGGTGAGATGCAAACTCCTGGATAAGAAGGCAGGAGACCTAAGTCCCTCCGCCCCTGCTCAACCTCCAAGCAGGTAACCTGAGGCTAATCACCGCTCCCTCTGCACCTGGCCCAGAGGCAACGTCAGCTGGCTTCGAGAATCGGTACACTCGGTCTCCACGACCTTCCCCCACCCCATGGGTTCTCGTCACAACCGGAGCAACAGGGCAGGCAATGTGTGGTTATGATTCATTTCACTTGGAAATGACAGAAGATAACTCGCTTAAAAAAATAATGACGGTGGCTTTTAAAAACAAGCAGTCCAATTTAAAAATGGGCAAAGGACTTGCACAGGCATTTCTCTCAGGCAGATATTCAGATGGCCAACAAGCACGGGAAAAGGTCTTCAACATCACTGGTCGTCTGGGAAACGCAAATCAAAACCACAGTGAGATCCAGCTGCACACCCAGCAGGATGGCTACTAGCAAAGCAACAGAAAATAACAAGTGTTGGTGAGAATGTGAAAACATTGGAGCACTTAGGCATCGCTGGTAGGAATACTCAAATGATACAGGCACCATATAAAGGTGTGTGGCAACTCCGCAAAAAGCGGCATCAATCACACTTCTGGGTAGCTACACACAAGCGCTTAAAGCAGAGAATCAAACAGATGCCTGTATATCACTGCTCACTATTCACAACAGGTGAAGGGTGGAAACAACCCAAGTGTCCACCAGTAGATGAACGGATAAACAGAATGAGGTACAGCCATAAAATGGCAGGCTACTCAAGCTAAAAAGGAAGGAAATTCTGATACACGCTACACCACAGTGAACCTTCGAGACATTCTGCTAAGTGAAATAAGCGAGACACAAAAAGACTGCTCTAACTCCAGCCATCACACCAACGATCCAGCAGGTGGGCAGGATAAAGGAAAAGAGAGTGAATACCCTTTACAGATTCCACTTGGAAGTCCACGCTTTCCTTTAGGGATACCTCCTGGGAGACCCCTCTGATCATATTCTTATTGCCAGATTAGAGTCACGTGGCTGCCCTCAGCTGCAAGGGACACTGGGAAACGTGGTCTTTGTTCTTGGAGAAGACGCGGGCGTTCCATTCCCGGGGAAGAGTGAGTACTGACAGACAGCAAGCCAGCTTTGCGCACGTGAAAATCGTCCTGAAAACGCTTTCTGGCAGCAAGCTGTGAAACCTCGACGCGTCCCAGGATCGCGTGCAGAGAGGAGGAGCTTGGGGGACCCCGTGAGGACTTGCTTCATTGATGGGCTCACTTTGTACAAGAGAAAGGATCCAGGGCTGGGCAGTGCGAAGACAGCTATTCAGCATAAACCTCCCCGAAGGAAGCAGGACAGGCCGCCGAACTGAGAAGCAGAGCAAAGGAAAAAAAGAAAGGAAAAAGGGGCGCCTGGGGGGCTCAGTCAGTTACACGTCCGACTTTGGCTCAGGTCATGATCTCATGGTTCGTGAGTTCGAGCCCCGCGTCGCGCTCTGTGCTGACGGCTCAGAGCCTGGAGCCTGCTTCGGATTCTGTGTCTCCCTCTCTCTCTGCCCTTCCCCTGCTCATGCTCTGTCTCCCTCTCTCTCTCTAAAAAATAAACATTAAAAAAGAATTAAAAAAAAGAAAGGAAAAGAAGAAAATAAAAAAAACAGAAGACGAAGGAAGGTAAAGGGTGCCTCATCCCATCCATTCTGTAGAATTGGAAACACGGCAAGAAAGCGCTTAGAGTCTGGCTGCGTCCGGCCAGGAAGACCCACCGGCACATCCCCCCGAGTTTCGGGTGGGGGAACAAGTGTTTTCTCCCTCCCGGGCGTCCTCCTGCCTCGACCACGCGCGTCTCCTGCCCGCGAGAACAGAGATCCGGCCCCTTGAAAACACCCCACTCGCCGCGCGCGCTTCCCACCCGGGTGGTCCTCGCCGGAACGCGGCGCAGACCGAGCGCAGGGCCTCCCGCAGTCTCACGGAGAAGAGAGAGAATGGGAGTTTCTGTGAGTCATAGAAAATTTGGTTTAAAAAAAAAAAAACGGCATCAGGAAGAATCAGTAACACTAAACGCCCACATGTCTCGTCTCTTTAAAGCACACTGGGGGAAATTTTGCTTTTAGTGGTAACTTAACATTCTGTTGCTGCTATATATGTCATTGGCAGCAGAGAGAAAATAACGAAGACTTTTATAGCCTTCCCATCCTTTTTAAGGGATGGCGCGGTCCCAGTTTTGACCTCCTTTTTACTACTTTCCTTTCCTTTGGCCGAAATCCAGGTAATCCTCAGTAAGACTAGAACAACCCCGTTGCTGCAGGGGCGCACCTGATCCCGGCGCCCCTTCTGCCCCCTCCTTTGGAAAAGGTCTGTACGGAGAGCCCCCAGACCCCTGTCCTGACCTCCCGGGAGCCATGGCCCTCACGCCGGCTCAGCCCTCCTGGCGTGTCAGGAAGCACTTTGGACCTGGTGTCTGCAAACAGAATCCCGTAGACAGTTCTAGAGGCTGTGCTTCGCTGGGGAAACCCAGCTTAAATGGCTTCTGTTTCATTCATCACTCCACCATCACCGCACAACAAAAAGTCATCTCTCAAGTTCTAAAACGCTTTCGACCCTCCCTTATTTTTCGCATTTATTGTCCATCTCCTATTTCGGCTTTTCGTATGCGCCCCAGTTCAAAGAGAATCCCACATTCTAGTGTGTCCGAGACAGCTCTGGTTCAGCCTGCCGTCATTAGAAAGGTTGTGTCTTCTTCCAGGCCAAGGCTGGAAGAAAGATCACACGGACGTCCAATTAATCTCCCAAATTTGGCCGTAACCTCCTTGGTAATAGGGGACACTCTGTCCTGGCCGCCAGGTCATTCTCCAAGGACCTGCATACAGCCCCTGACCCAGGCAGGTACACCGTACGTACCTGGTGAAAGGAGGAAAGGAAAGAAGAAGGAGGAGGGGGGGAGAGAAGGAATAGAAAGAAGGGACCTCTCCTACTCCCCTTGCTCAAAATTCAGTCAGGAGTCCATAGAAGGAAGAGGATCTGAAAAAACTCCTTGAAGGGACGGCATTCTCCCCCACTGAACACGTGCCTCGCGGGAAAGCACAGAACGCAAGGGTTACGAAGCAAGACTCTGTAGACTCAAACTCTGTTCCATCATGTACTCTCTGCATGACTCTGAACAAACCGACGGACCTTTCTTCGCCTAAACTTCCTTCTCCGTATAATGGTCATAGTAAAAGTGCTCCCCACACACACGTGACCAATATGCATATGAAGAAGATTACCAATATCACCAGTCATCACGAAAGTGCAACTGAAAACCACAATGGAATACCACCTCACACCCATTAGGATGGTAAACACACACACACACACACACACACACACACACACAGAAAATAGCATGTGTTGACCAGGATGTAGAAAACTTGGGACCCTTGTGTACTATTGGTGGGATTGTGAAATGGTAGAACCATTATAAAAAAAAACAGTATGGAGATTCCTCAAAAAAGTAAACATAGAATTACCATATTATCCAGCAATTCCACGGCGGGGTATAGACCCAAACGAACTGAAAGAGAGTCTCGAAAAAGATATCCATACACCCACATTCTGAGCAACATCATTCACAACGGCCAAGAGACAGAAGCAAGCCATCCATCGACACACGAACAAACGGAAAACTGTGGTCTATGCAGACAACAGAATAGTATTCAGCCTCCGAAAGGAAAGACGTTTTGCATCCTGCTACAACACGGAAGACGGGACGCTGAGCGAAACGCGCCGGTCCCAGAAGAACACGTATGGTCTGGTTCCACTGATAGGAGGGTATCTAAAACCGTCCAATTCATGGAGCCAGAAAGTATGATGGCGGTGACCAAGGGCAGCAGAGGGAGGAGAGAGGGGCTGTTGTCCAGTGGGGACAGAGTTTCAGATTTGCAAGACGAGGACGTTCTGGAGACGGGCTTCACGGCCATGTGAATGTACTTAACGCCGCTAAACTGGACACGGAAAAAATGGCGCGGGTCGTCCATTTCATTTGGTTTTTACCACAACAAAAAACAGTCACAAAACTGTGCCTTCCCACAGGACTGTTGTAGGGATTCCATTAGGTTCGCACGTGGAAATCCCAGGACACTGGCGGGCACGGAGTCGCTGTTCCGTCATCCCTGTCGGTGAAGACTCATCCTTCGCTCCGTGCTGCATCGATGTGTAGAAATCATTTTAGGCTTGATGTGTTGTATTTGTTGGTTGGTTGGTTTTGTTTATTTAGTTCTTTTTGTCCGTCTCGATTGTTTGGTTTGTTTAGTTCTTTTTGTCTTCTCAATTCATGAGAGCCATCTCATGAATGGTTCTCTAAGGTCGAATTGTTCTAGAAGCTTTACTCGCTCGGTTTTTAAATCATTATTAGGTGTCGACGCTACTCAAATAAAAAGAAAAGTTGTCATTTCCCATCACTCTGCCTGAAATGCACGTGTCTTCACATATCCGAATCATCGAAGGTTCATTTAGTTAAAATATTTGGCATATACTTGTTAAAACGTCTACTAGGACCTTCTTGGGGCCAAGAAAACATGTGTGTGTTTTCAAGGGCAGTGTGATGGGGCTGCCCAGAAGCTAACATAGTCAAAGGAAGCACAGAGCCAAGGTCACAAAATAGAATGGTCCCAGATTTCTTACAGACCATTCTGGTTGTGACTTTCCAAGAACACTGACTGGGTGTTATATGTAAACCAATTTGAAAATAAACTATTATAACAAAAAAAAAAAAAAAAAAGAACACTGATAGAAAAAAACACACGTCCATACAAATAAACTCAATATAGGATAGCTCTAAAAAGACATACTGTGTAAAATCAGGTTTAAAAAAAAAGAGCTGAGTTTTGTCTGCCAAAGGGACATTCAAGGAAATAGCATTTGAAATATATGAAGGTCCGTCAAGTATTCGTCCACTGGTTCAGTTTTGAAACTACTTGATAAATACTCATTGAGAGATTTCGAGGAACCAGGCACAGTGTCAGGGGTTAACCATGCCAATCTCGAGCAAAAACGCCCACCTTACCGCGTTATTCTACAAGGTATAAGACACAGTGAAGGAGAGCCTCTGAGGTCAGTCTAAGGAAGCACCCATTGACAAACACAACTGCCCTGAGGCGGAAAGGACCGCGAGCTCCCCACCCTGGGTCTATGCAGAGAGAGACAATACGAGCAGTAAGAGTGCCAAGAAGAAACCAGATTCTAATTATCTGCCTCAGGGGTGCCTGGGGGGCTCAGTCGGTTAAGCGTCCGACTTCGGCTCAGGTCATGATCTCACGGTTCATGGGTTCAAGCCCCACATCAGGCTCCGTGCTGGCAGCGTGGAGCCTGCTTCGGATTCTGTGTCCCCCTCTCTCTCTACCCCTCTCCCGCTTCCACTCTCTCTCTCTCAAAAATAGATAAAATAAACATGTAAAAACACACACCGAGTGGAGTGGATGCCCGTGGAAGCAGAGTGATGTGGGAACACGGTGCGTGGAAAAGCTGCAATGTTGACTTTGGTCGGCCGCCTGAGCAAAGACTTAAAACGATACAGACCCTGCGAAACCTGGAACGCTTATTTCATCAAAAACAGTCAGCTCCCTTTGCACCGATGCATCCCCATGATCCATAATTAGAATCTCCGCTTGATGACAACAGCACAGCCCTTCATCTAGAAGCAGTACCCTTCCCCCAGAAACCTTGCTCCAGCCTTGAAAACTATCACGAAGGTAACTGCTCAAGATCACTGGAAGCAACCCAAGGCCCTCCCACAAGCGAACGGCTGGATACGCGCGGATACATCCATACTCGGGGATATTCTTTGGCCGTTAAAGAAAGAAGCTATCAAACTACAGAAAGATATGGAGGAAACTTGAACTCCTATCACGAAGGGAAAGAAGCCAGTGTGGAAAGTCTCCCTACTGTTCGATTCCAGCTCTGGGGCATTCTGGAAGAGGCAAAACCGTAGAGACAGGAGGAGGGTCGGTGTTTGCTGAGGGCTCAGGGACAGGAAGGGAGGGATGAAGAGGTGTAACGCGAGATTGTCAGGGCAGCGATACCGTTCAACAGACACAGGAATGGTGGCCACCATACTGGTGGATACACGGTAGTTCCCAGGGGTCCAAACCCATAGAATACACAACACAGGGTAAACCCTAATGTAAACTATGGACTTTAGTTGATAATAATATATTGATATTGGTTCGTCAATGATAATGAATGAACCACATTGAAAAAAAAGAATCCTGGGGCGCCTGAGCGGCTCAGTCGGTTAAGCGTCCGACTTCGGCTCACATCATGATCTCACGGTTCACAGGTTCGAGCCCCACATCCGGCTCTGTGCTGACAGCTCAGAGCCTGGAGCCTGCCTCAGACTCTCTGTCTCCCTCTCTCTCTCTGCCTCTCCCTCATTCACACTCCATCCTTCTCAAAAATAAATAAACATTAAAAAAAATTTTTTTAAGGAATCTACACTGAAGTAGCAAAAAAATTAGTAGATGCATCTATAAATATATGGTAAATAACTAAATAAATGAAAACAAATCAGGAGGAGATTTCGCAGGCACGTCTTCCTCCACGGCAGGAAAAAAAAAATCTATCCACAATCCAAACGCTGTTGCAAAGGAATTCAGTGTGATATTTTCGAAGCATAACTGTTGAGTATCAAATACAATGTGATGACAAACCACTGTGCAGTCACCTTCCCGGGTGTCGGGGAGGTTGGCCGCAGGGGTGAAGGCCGTGCTGTGGGCGTGCGGGGTCACGTGATGGCGATTCCCTCTGGCTGTCACCACGCGTGTCCGACCACGGCTGACCCCAGCTGACTCGGGTTGGAACGAGACGCAGGATATGCGATGCTGGGCGAGGCCCCCCCCCCTTTGCCAACCGCTGTCCCACAACATGGGACACCTGACTGTTACAGGTGTCTATTTTCTCACACGAGAAATGAGCAGAATAGACCGGCGAGCAGTTTTCACGCTGGTCCCCAACGGCGGAGGGTGTCTGGGGACAGTGGGGAGGGGGACAGGGCAGGGCAAGAGTGCTCAGGCTTCCGCCAAAACGAGTGCCCTCCATTTGCAGAGGAGGGCGGGGGGACAACAGTCGTTTATTGGACTTTCATGTACCATTTTAGCCGAGCGAAGGTCTCCTCAAGCTAAATAATTCTTTTTTTTTTTTTTTAAGAGACATCTGGTTCTTTTTCCCTGAAGGTATTTGCTCAAGCCAAGGAATGAAGCACCTGTAAGAAGCAGATGAAAGCTGGAAATATAAAAACCTGAGGGAGCCTTTTTCTCATTTCCAAGGGGATTATCGAGGGAAGAATGTTCTCTGGCTCCCGTAGGCCCGTCCAGCGTCTGAGCTCCCACCTTGGCCGCCGCCGCCGCCTTTCTGCAGGACGTGCAGCGTTCCTCTCCAGGTCCGACCGCCTAAGGGGACAAAGAGGCCCCATCTGGGTGACTGGGGCCCCACGTCTGGAGGGGCGGGTGGGCGCTGTCTGGATATCCCCCTACCCAGAAGGAGTCCAATGCTTACACAAGGCCGTTTCTTAGGTAATAAGACAAACCATCAAAAAGGAAAGAGGCAAATCCCCACTATGTTCACAGACAAGACTCGTGGACTCTGAAGTTAGCAGAGCCCTAAACGAGGAGGGAAATACAGCCACAGAGCAAAAGACGCTGCAGAATACTACCCACCGCGAGGCACCTCCGGGACCCAAGGCTGGCCCTCCCTGTGATGATCTATTCTTTTGTTTACGATTTTTTAAATCTTTATTTATTCTTGAGAGAGAGAGAGAGAGAGAGAGAGAGACAGAGCATGAGCAGGGGAGGAGCAGAGAGCGAGAGGGAGACACAGAATCCGAAGCAGGCTCCCGGCTCTGAGCCGTCAGCACAGAGCCTGACTCGGGGCTCGAACCCACAGACCGTGAGATCATGACCTGAGCCGAAGTCGGATGCTCAACCGACTGAGCCCCCAGGCGCCCCCAGTGGTGGTTTCCTCTCAGTGAAGATCTAAGTGAAGCCTCTTCAGGACAGGCGCCAGCTTCTCTCTGCTGGTTGGCGTAGATTTCGAATTCCTCACCTTCCCGGACTTGACAGGGAACTCTGCAGACACAGGAAAGCGGTGTGCCGGGAGCAACGAGTTCGGCTGGAGCCTGACAGCACAAGGCTCCCGAGGGCCTTCCTCTCCCCTCCCGCCCGCAGCCCTGAGAGACCGCTGATCGCACCGGAGAGGAGATACGGGCCCTCCAGAGGCGCAGAGGGCAGTCTGACTTGTAAGTCCATAGAAAACCGAAGGCCACGTTCAATCCCAGTTATGAAGTCTGGGAAAAGACGAAATGTCATCACGGTATGTCACATGGCTCCCCTCTAACGTTTACGTCGTCACGACGACGCTAGAAGTGAACAATAATTTAACTGACATTTTTGCTTAGCCGCACTGTTAGGATGGAAGAACGGAGGACGGGGAGGGGGTGCGGGGGGGGGGGGGAGGGGCTCAACTCTCACCTTCTTTAACAGAAAACCGGTATTGTCCAAAGCGAAAACTCAAGAAGAAGGGCCAGGAGCCCAGGACTTACAAACACGGGGGTAAGTGACAAAGGGCAGCCAAGAACCGCTAAGAAGAGATCCAGAGCGGAGAACTAGCATTTTTCATTACGAGTCCAGAAATACTATTGAACTTGATGCATATGTATTCTTTTGAGAAAAAAAAAATAACAATTAAAGTAGAAAAGTGATGAAATACATAGAGGACCTTCCGAGTGAATCAGCGCAACACCGGACGGGCAGGAGGGAGGTTTCCACAGCGGGTGAGGAGCCCAGAGAGGCACACGGCTAGGGCCCCGCGGCACGCACTGCCACTTGCTGGCGGCCGGGGCTGTGGCGTCCGCCCCACGGTCGGACCAAAGCTCCATGGGGAGAAAGAGCCACCAATGCATTCTTCTTCATTATTTTAGGAACAGGCTCATTTGTTTATTTAGGTCGTGTGACAATACCAAAAAAAAAAAAAACTATGCAAAAGCCAACCAGCTTGGTGTGCTTGTTTGGTGTTTAAAACCTCGTCCCCAAGTCCACGTGCAAATTCTTGTCATCCTTCATCTTTCCGAAGCTTTAAAGCCTAAAGGGTAAAACAGTTTAAGAAGAAAAAGATTCCGAACGATAAGCTGCCAATATATCTATCGAAAGATCGATTAAGACACATACCCGGATCACATAATTCCATGTTCTCTTTGTTTTAATTTTCTTAAAGATTATTTAGTTCTGAGAGACACAGAGAGCGAGCGGGGGAGAGGGGCAGAGAAGGAGGGAGACACGGAACCCGAAGCAGGCTCCGAGCTTTCAGTGCAGAGCCCAACGTGGGGCTCAAACTCACGAACTGCGAGATCATGAGCTGAGCTGAAGTCAAGAGGCTGAACGGACCAAGCCGCCCGGGCGCCCCACACAATTCCACTTTCGAGAACGTCTCCCAGGCTTTGGCAAACCGTGCAGCATGAATCCTGGCCCCAGGCCTCACTCCTGGGAGACCCCGATTTCACCGGTCTGTGACGGGACCTGGGCACCTGTGTTCTGCAGCCAAGACAGAGAACTTTGGGATCATAATAAAGACAACGGAAAACAGCCTGAATACTCAACAGAGAGGACTAGTTAAATCCAACATGATAAGACCGCGCAATGGAATCCTAAACGGGCTTCAAATAACGTGGTAGAAATGAGATATTTCATGAAACATGCTTACTGACATGGACAGATATTTACAACGTGTTACTAAGTAAAGTAGAAACAGGTTATATAAACTGTGTATGGGATATGATCTTACTTTTGGAAAAAGAATATGTATAAAAGAATCACCATTATTCTGGAATTAAATGCACCACCGTCAGGAGCCATAGTGTCTGAATATGAAAAGATTTAAATATTTTTATCTGTATGTGGAAAGATTTAAATGTTTTTATCTGTATGTTCTAATATTTCCACAATGAACAAAGTATGACGGATACCACCTTCTCAAGTTCAAAAATGCCTGGACATAATACCTCCAGTACGTTTTAAACATTTTAACTCCGTTCATACAGATTTCAGCTCACACCCACCCAATAAAACCGCACATGTGGTCACCCCCGCTGTCGCCAGCCTCTTTCCAGGGCACCCTGCTGCCTGCCAAGCCTCCGGGGTGGAAGGACAGCTCGTGGGTTTCGACTTTCCTTCCTAGGTAACAAAATATGACTGCCTCACACTCAAAATATCCTTGAAACTTTGTTACGCCCACTGACCTTCTCCATGTACTTTTCCAAGCCCGAGTGTCCGGAAGGCAGCATCATGGAGCCGGGGCCGGGAGAAAGGCCGTGAGGAAGTCACACCCCCGATCCCTCCCACCCCAGCCCCGATGAACCATTCGGCGTCACCGGTGGAAGGTGCAGGTGCACTGGAGAGGGAGGGTGGGAAGGAAGAACCGGTTCTAACAGAATGTTCTAACGGACATACGGAACCTGTATGCACTTTCCCAGGAAGCTGCCCACATGAGGAAGGGGCTGAGTCTCAGACCCCTGGGAGGGCACCGAGCCTCATGTTCTCGGCACAGATGGCAGGCACTCCAATGCCCCCATCATTCGCCTTAACTACCTGACGCCCCCACTCCTTCCTCAAAGCCCCCTTCTCGGGTCCCTTGTCAAAGTCGTCCACTGAGACAAACCAAGTAAGCTGCGGAGTTTCGAAGAGTTATCTTCAGAAGCCTTTGACACTTAAGATAAAAGCCATCAGGGATGACGACCAAACGCCAAGAATGCAAGAAACAGCCTTGAACGGGTGGCCGGGCTTGAACAGTCGGCTTCCCAGGTCCCGCCTCTCGCCAGCCCATAGCCATCAGGCAGGACACTGGAAAAGGCAGGAAGTCTAAAATTAGGTTTTACTACCTATAATGGAGGATTTATGGGACGGCTTAATGAGCAGTCTCAGGACTAAAACCCAAAGTGGGGGGGACAAAAACATCTTTCGGGACATACCCAGCGCGCCCGCACACACCCCGTGAACCTCACCTACAGCAGTCAAGGCGCAGGTCTGCGGGGGGACAGAGGGAGGACCCGGCTCTCCCTTGTTCTAAGCTTGACACATGCCTCGGCCAACAGCAGGGCCCGGAGTCCCCGGTGCTTTTATTTAAGAAGGAAGTGGTTTCTTTACAGAGAAGCGGTCTTGACACCACATGGAGAAACTAGGTGTTCTGGAGAACAAAAGAACCCATTCAATTCCGTCCTCTCCCGAAATATCCCAAACCACAAGAACAACACTGGAAAGGTCAAAAGAAGATTCGACTCGACCGCAATGTATCAGCGAGTGCTGCCGTTGCACCTGTGTGTTGCCATTTTCGGGGCTGGCAAGTTCTTCAAGAACTCCCCCAGGACGCTTTGGGGTTGACGTAAAGAATAATTAAACGGTACATTTACATAAACGCCATGCGTTCAGAGAGTTTTCAAGTAAATATGAGGAAAGAAACAAGAGCTTGAGTCTGAGTTGGCTGGTGACGGGGTCAGGGCAGCAAATTCCATCCCCTGCAGGGGGTGACCCACAGCCGAGAGCTCACGGAAACCACTCATGGGCAGGGGTGTGGAGAGCTGGGATCGCTGGGGACTGGCATGACCGGGCACAGTCCCTTTCTGTGCCCCGCCCCTCGCTCCACGCAACGAATGTCGGTGGGCTTGGACATCCGCCCTAAGAAGGGTCTCCAGCCACACTCCCTCCCCTCTCCGGGTGGTACCCCGGGACCCAGCGTGGAGTCGGACAGGCCAGCCTGACTCAGGGCCAAGCCAGAGAGAGAAGTAAAAAAGTAGCAGCCATCACTGGCTTTCTTCTCCAGCGAAAAATACGGCTCCTCTTAGCAGGTGGCTTTCTGCAAACCAGTGTGACAATATTCCCACGGAGTAGAAGAGTCCCTTTAGAAGACGCTTCCATTAACTACAACACACAACAAGATGGGGAGGTATCTGCGCTTTTGAACATCTATTTTCTTGGGCCGCCTGGGTGGCTCAGTCAGTGAAGCGTCCGACTTCGGCTCGGGTCATGATCTCACGGTTCGTGGGTTCGAGCCCCAAGTCGGACTCTGTGCTGACAGCTCAGAGCCTGGAGCCTGTTTTGGATTCTGTGTCTCCCTCTCTCTCTCTCTCTCTGCCCCTCCTCTGTTTGCACTCTGTGTGTATCTCTCTCTCTCTCTCTCTCTCTCTCTCTCTCTCTCAAAAATAAACATTAAATTTTTTTTAATCTTATTTCTTAATGCAGATTTCAGCTTTCCATGATAAAAGCACTTTTCCTAGGTCCCAATTGCGAAGGCTGTATTTAGGTATGGTTTCTGAACATACTGGAACCTTCCTGCACACTGGCTTCAGGTGCCCGGGTCTACAGAAATCCCGTATAAAAAGAACAGCAGAGACCAGTCTTTTTCCGCCTGAGTAATTAGCAGGAGAGTAAAGTTCAGTACCATTGCGGTCCTCCTCGGTCTTCTTCAAATGTGGTCTAGGAAGAGACAATTTGACCTTATTCTAGGCTCTGAGGATGAGGTTATTATAATACAGGATGACTGTAACATACATATCGTACTGTAACGCAATCTGGATACATGTACCCTATCCTAGGTAATAAATTACATATGTGTGTACATCATATAAGCAAGAGCTTACAATTATTGTAAGATTTTGGGAGGAAAAATGCCATACAAAAATCGTATTGAATAAAAGAGAGCCGAGCAGTGAAACAAGTCTGAAATGGTCTAGGAAGCGAAACAGGGTTGGATAGTTCCTCTTTCTGGATACAGAAGTGGATGGACTCTGTGGCAGCATTGACCCCGGTTCCCTAGGAGCGTCAATGTTTTCTAAACCCCTGGACTGTTTTATAACCAAAAGTCCCAATTACGAAGCTCAGAGAGAATTCCCCAGAGAGAGCACAGCAAAGTAAGTATCAGCTACAGTCCCAGAAAATCGGATCTACAGCCTGGAACGGAAGTGAATTTCACATAAGTGTCTAGGCGCACATGGCGGTATGTCATCTAACCTGACCCTGTTACCAAAACACCAGATAACGATGTGATTTTACCACTGTGGCATCCGCTGTGTGCGGAGACATAGTGCGAAGAGGTATTTTTAGTGATTTTTAAGGGCAAGCATTCATAAACTTCCAAGTCTGGGCTCCGTGTGACCATGACATAGCTCTTGGTCATTCCGCTGCTAATTGTCAAAATTCTGACTGCAGATCACCGCTGACTCAAACTAATGTCTGTCTGGAAGACATTAAAAAAGAGGCCATCTGGAAAGAAGAAGAGGGGAAAGTTTAAGGAGAGCGAGCTTTCATAACCAGCCGGTACTTGCTTGGAGTTAAGCATCTCTTAAAACGCAGACCAAATAGACAGAAAGAATCCGTGGAAACCTACCTTTTACATTCCGGATACGGAGCCCAGACAGCACGGGGGGAGGGGCGGAGGGAGCCTAGGGGTTCCGCGGGGCAGCTCCCGGGAGATGCTCGCTCACGTAACCTGGACCTCCTGCCTCAGACGGAAGCACGCTTCCTGGTGACGGTCCAGAAGGAAGTATACCAGCAGAAAATACCGGAACGCCTCCTATGCCGGGCGCTGGAAGTACGCATTTAAATAAAACGCTTCATCTGTGTGCCTCCGGCGCTCCAGTAACATCGTTGTTCTCACTTGGCCCTTCTAGGAGATGGGGGACCGTGCCGCACAGCCCTCTCCAGGCACAAGAGGGTTATTCGTGGGGCTGCTGCTGGGGAGGAGAAACTCAAGGCGACGTTAGATTCTTCCCGAGCTGGGCCGGTTTCACAACACACGTTTTCTCCCTTCCTAAGAATCTGGCTTTTCCCTCGTATCCTTTTTCCTATTTTCGGGCTGGCTGGGTCACTTCTAGTAACTGAGCCTGAGCGGGGCTGTCAGCCCCGGGCGTGGGCGGGCCCTCCCGAGTCCGGTCGGCCTCACGGGACCCTCACCCTCCGACTCTGAGTCAGTTGCCTTTTCATGGAAATACTATTCAATGATCATTTGCAGAAAAATGTGTGCTGGCTCCGTTTTGTTGCTCTTGACGCTGGCCCAAGTGTTTTTCTCTCCTGATTGATTTTTGGTTGAAACTCAGCATGTCTCTTTCGGTTGTTTGTTCTTTAATATATTTCCATTTTTCCTGGAGGGGAGACACGAGCGTCGGGGTGACCCGGCTGTAGCAAATCGGCCCCGCGACCTGCCTTCGTACAGCCAAGGGGGCGGGAAGAGGCTGGCTGGGGAAGCCGGGGGGCTGCTCCCGTCCAGGCCCAGAAGGAAAGGCAGGGGCTACCGCGCAAGGGGCCGCTGGTCTCGGGGGTCTTGTCTTTGCGGCTGGGGTGTTCCGGCAGCCCATCTGATCTCGTGCACCTAAATCCGATAAGCATCCTAGCACCTTCTCGAAAGCAGGAGTGTGTGGCCTGCGGTCTGCGTGTTTACCAGAGCCCTCTGAGAAACCTAGCCAGACCCGTGGACAGGTTTTGCTTCAGCACTGCCCGTTTTCATGGCTGCTCTGGGGCAGTTGCCTTCCCTTCTCTTAAATAGAATCTTTTTCAAAGCTAAGCCCGGGGGAAGGGCGCCTGGGGGGGCTCAGTCGGTTAAGCGTCCGACTTCAGCTCAGGTCAGGATCTCACGGCTCATGGGTTCGAGCCCCGCATCGGGCTCTGTGCTGACAGCTCAGAGCCTGGAGCCTACTTCGGATTCTGTGTCTCTCTCTTTTTCTGCCCCTCCCCTGCTCACATTCTCTCTCTCTCTCTCTCAAAAAATGAATAAATATTTTAAAATTTGTTTAAAAAAGCTAAGCACAGGGATTGTGTATATAAGCCACACAGTGCCAAGGAGACTAAAATCAAGAAAAGTCTTCCCTGTTTTCATGTATAAAGTACAAATTATACCTGAGTATGTGAACACACACACAGACACACATATTTAATATGTATATCGTAAAATTCCTAAACAGATAAACGGGATTTCTGCGGTGTTAGAGCTGCATGTAGAAGGGGGGCTGCAGGGGGAGAATGTCTGCCGAGACTCCATCTGTAGGGTACCGCTCATTGCAGCCTCAGGGCAACTACCTCCAAAAGCATCACTTCGTCTCCATGTGGTCGGCACCGAAGCCTCGTGAAAAAAGCTGCCCGCATTTACCCCAATCAGTTGAGAGCGTCCCCACACTGTTTCTGGAAGACGATGCTCCCCGGATATGCTCTTTAGCCAACGGGTCACAAACTCATTGCCTCTCGTTTTGGAAGCCCCTGGGTGTCGAGCACAAGACACAAAACCAGGAAGAAACCAAAAAAAAAAAAAAAAAGTGAAAAAGGAAAGAAATAAAGAGCTAATGGTATGAGGCAAATGAAGCAGATGCGTGTAGTTATTGAAAACCGATTTATTTTTTAAAAAGCCTACCAGCCGAAGCTTTCTCGGGTCATCTTTTCATTTCATATTACGTAGCCAAGGTAGCAATCTTTGCCTTCTCGCCTTAGTCTCTTACAAATCTTGTGCTTTCCAAAAGGGAAGCATGCATTTCACTTTCTCGAGTACATGATATGCAAGTCTTATTTTACTTGCCTGGAGCAAAGACTAAAAAATGGTGCTCAGTCTTGCTTCCCTTGCCAGTGCAGACGTAACTAATTCTGACCCTCGTTTCCGCCCCTTCTTTAAGCTATGGTGGCCCAGGATGAATTCCCAGGGTCCCGGGACGTAGCCTGGGTTTCCGGCAGGGCCATCCGTGACGCTGTGCACGTCTTCCTGACCTTCCTGACTGGCCAAGCCCTCGCAGGAGACAGAAATGGAGTCGTTGTACTCATAGCCCCAGAAGTTACATACACGGGCGGGCAGCGTCACAGGCTATAGGAATAACATTGTGACGACCTCAAAGGGTAATTTATGGAGCTCGGACAATAAGTGGAGTGTGCTTTCTGTCCTAAAAATCCCAGACTACGGCAGACTTATGAATAATTTTCAAAAATCAGGAAGTCTGCCAAAAATTCCCCACGGTCTTAAAAAGACGGCCCGGTGCTCATCAAATCTCCTAAGACCTCCGCGTCCCTCCCCCTCTGAGGAGGTCCCTGGACCTGACTCCTAATGGCCAAAGCCAAAGAACGCGAGCACCTGTCTCCAGCAAATCCACTCCGATTCCCTCTCATTCCCAGACACAAATTTCCATGAAAACCAGACACAGGACAGAAAGCAGAGAAGGATATTCCAAAATCACTTCAGATCTGCAGCCTGATTTCATTAGACTCGCTGGCTTGTTTCTTTTAGCCCCCGTGCGTGCCCACGGCAGGTGAAATTTCGCCGGCACTGCCACCTCAAACCAGCACAGTCCATACGCTCCCGGGGACCAAGCTGGTGCAGGACAGATGGGAGGTTCTGGTGCCGTTTGAGGGAGATGGGTCGTCGGCCCAGAGGTCAGCAGGAAGCGGGGGAGGGGGGTGGGGGGGGGTTAGTGATGCTCACACTCCTCCTTGACGAGGTGGCTCTGCAGCCCGTTACTGTCATGTCGCTGCGCCCACCCCCAGCACGCAAAAGCTGCTCAGCCTGAAGGGAAAAACTCTACGGTCGTCGTTATTAACCCAAGTCTAACTAAATAGAGCGGCTTCCAAGGGCACACGCGGGCCATTTCACACCCGCAGACACCCGACCTGCGAGGCCGGTGGGGCACGATCGGGGGACGGGGCTTAAACAGCCCTGTGGCTTCCTGTCACCTTCGGGCTGCCCATCCTGCATGTAGCAATCTGCCCCCGAGGTCTTCCCTGACGACGTGCCGGGGACCCAGCGCAAAGGCGACTGGACGTGAACCTTCCCGGCCAGCCTCTGGTTCTGGTCACCGGCAGTGCCAACGGATTTTCCTCCCAGAGTTGACGCACACGTGGCTTGCATCAGAGCGGTCCCGTATCTGCTCTGTTGAGACCTCTTGCCTCGCACAGTCTCATATTTACACGTGTTCACTGAACGTAACTGTGAATGATTTCAGGAGGCTTAATGCGCTGCAGACTTCTCCAACACAATTTAGACCTTAAATTGAATTTGCGCTCCCGTGGGAAACCGGTAGGGTAGATGCAGCCTACGGCGTCCAGTGGACACGCGGTAGCCATGGAACAGAACTGCAGTTCCTTCCAGAAGGATCTCGCCCGGTAGCCGATGCTCCCTGGCGAACGGAAGGGGGTTTGACCGCAAAGCCGGATTTGGTGTCCAGGTTTGAAAGCATCGTTGCCTCCTGGAACGCAAGATAAATATTCTTGCGGTTTTGTGTGTCCCTCGGTGGCCTTACCATCAAGCGTCCCTGCAGCCAGAGATGTGTAATCGTACAGCCCCCTTCATTCGTTTTGAGGTTTGGGGTTTTTGGTTTTTTTTTTTTTAATAAATCACAATATTCTTCGTCCCTTCCGTTTGGCTGCCCAATAGCTGCACAGAATTAGGTGCTCAGTTTGATACGGTGATTCGAGTTGACAACAGCCACATGCGTTTAACTTAAAACTGTTTTGTTTGTTTTTTGTTTTGTGTTTTTTTTACAGTAAGCATTGCCCACTGGGAAAAATAAACCAGAATGAGGAGAGCGAAATTCCCTTATCATGCACTCGTGATAATGAAAACAAACCATTTACAAGGAAGCACAGACGAGGCGTTTGCTGCAGACCAGGCACTGAACCTGAAAACAAATTTCTTACTCAGGGAAATGTGAAGGAGTAAGAATCTACAGCGCGAGGTTTTTTGTTTTGTTTTGTTTTTTTTTAACTTTGCATAAAAATTAAATTAAATCTGGACGCCAAAGCACACGTACGTACGGTCAGGAGCTCAGTTATTCAAAGACACGTTACAGCCCACCGACGATGACGAGCAACGTATGAACGACACAATTGGCCTCGTAAGACTTAGCCGTGAACTCGAGCGCCCCGCAAAGAGGGAGGGGCCGCCGTTAGATGAGCCCGCCGTCACCAAACTCGTGCTCTTGAAACTTAATTCTGCCACAACCCACCCCGCCGATGTTCCTTCTTTCTCGGGGATCCCAGCCCCTCAAGATGCCATTCTCCAAAATGATAAATTGCATTTTTCCCAAGAAACTGTCCACACGCAAAACAAGCAGTCTGTCATCCTCCTGGAATTACCTTTAAACAGCGAACGGTCAAGGAAGATTTTTTGCTCATGAAGTTGTCAGAGCTCACGGTTCCAACAGAAGCAGCACGTACGCGTCACGGGGCGTGCAGAGCGTCAGCCCGAGAGTAGAGCTCTTATTTCGTTCTTTTAGCTGGTCCCACAGTGACATTCGGGGTGATAGCGACGGAGACCCGAAGTCACAACATTCCATTCCTGTGAGTGAGTTACGTCACAGACTTCACGGCTGCTGATCACATCAAATGGGAGCCCCCATTTCAGAAGATTCTAAACCTGCGCCGTCCAGTACGGTAGCCACCCGCCACGTGCGGCGCCGGGCCCTTGAAATACAGTCAGTGCAGCCTGAGGTGTGTCGTAAGTGTAATCTGTACACTGGGTTTTGAAGATTTAATATTAAAAAATACAATGCAAAATATCTCACCAATATTTTTATATTCATTGCATTTGAAATGATAATACTTTGCACATTATATGAAATCGATTGTTAAAATGGATTTAACCAGTTTCTTTTTCTTTCTTAACGTGGCTGCTGAAATATTTAACACTAGCCATGAGACTTGCACCCCATTTTCTCTGACCCGTGCTGCTCCCACCTCCCACGGACTCTGCCTCTATGTCACCCGGCTCCCTCTTCGTCACTTCCGTAAGGGGGCTCTCTGCTCTGACCACGGGACTTCCAGACAGCAGAGCCCTTGCAAAGATTCCAGAACTCGATTCTGCAGGTTCTTACTATCTGTGAGACTCTGGCCTTGGCACTCCCGAGCCTCACTCTGCTCTTCTGGAAAATGGGGGCGATAAGGGCCCTTCCTTCCAAGAGCCGTGGTGAGAGTGACCTATGGTGACGCGTGCCCGATTCTTCCATCTGGTGCACCCGGTGTCAGTTACGACCCTCCAAACACCACACTCTCCCTTCCTTTTTGCAAGATTATTTTATTCCCTGTTTTAATTGTACACTTGGGGGGAGGGGTGCCTGGGTGGCTCAGTCGGTTAAGCATCTGACTCCAGCTCAAGTCATGATCTCGAGGTTTGTGAGTACGAGCCCCGCTTCGGGCTCTGTGCTGACAGCTCAGAGCCTGGCGCCTGCTTCGGATTCTGGGTCTCCCTCTCTCTCTCTGCCCCTCCCCCGCTTGTGCTCTCTCTCTCAAAAATAAATAAATATTTTTTAAAAATAACTTCACACTTGGGATATTGAAGCAAGCACCTACATTGGTCCCTCCAGGACCGGGGAGGGTTGGGCAGTGCCCGCGTGACGTGACCCAGGTCCCAAGTCGAACATCCAACACCTGAACACCAGCAGTGCCTAACGTCCCCCCCCCCACCCCGGGCTCACCGCGGCCCGCAGCCCCGTCCCCGCCGAATCAGAGCCAACACACCACGCGGTGGCACGGCGCAGCCCCAATGCCTCGTCCTGCGGGAAGCATTCTCGGGTCTTCCTAGGGTATGGGTTAGATCACTCCTTGACTGTAGGATTCCTATATGATGGAAAATTTTATTTATATTCCGCCTTGTTCCAAAAAAAATTTTTTTAATGATCTACAAGGATATATGCGATATAACGAGGTTTTTAAAAACTCAGAAGTAGGGGCGCCTGCGTGGCTCAGTCAGTTGAGCATCCGACTTGAGCTCAGGTCACGATCTTGCAATTCATGAGTTCGAGCCCCGGGTGGGATTCTATGCTGACAGGTCGGAGCCTGGAGCCTGCTTCCGATTCTGTGTCTCCCTCTGTCTCTGCACACCTCCGTCAAAAATAAACATCAAAAAATAATTAAAAACTCAGAAGTAGTTGCAAAATAAATACTACAGATGAGGCTAAGGAGGGACAAGGGGAAGGGCACGGGCAGGAGCTAAGGCCGCGGGACCCCAGCGGGCGGGCTGTGGGGCCACTTGCTGGCGCCGGGCCAGCCGGCCAAAGGCTCACACCAACACTCCTGAAGCTAAAACTAAAAACGAAGCTCTCCCATGGGTCCACGAGAGAGAGGGGCCTGTGCCACGGGATGAGAAGCTTCCCCAGTGTGTCGCATGGGTGGTCTCTGTCAGGGCCACCGATCCAGCCCATCGGACCACTTGACGTGGGCCACCGCCTCCCTCCCCGCACCGTGTGGGGCCCTGGCTCGCCATCACACAGGCCCGGGCTGCACAGGTGGCAGTCCTGAATGAGCCGCTTTCGTCAGCATATGAAGTCACCCCCTCTCTAGATCCCGCAGAATGGGCCTTCACCGCCCCCCCCGCAGTTACTCCCTTTCCATAGTTCAACTTCCTGATGGTATAACCCGAGGCTTCCCCCCCTCCCCGCAGTGCCCTGCGGGGCGTCTCACACACAACGTGAGGCTGTAACGCCTTCTCGTGGTCTCGAAGGGCAGCTTGCCATTCCCTGATACATTCCCTGCACTTTCTGGTCCCTCTTCCTGAGCTTGCCTCTCTGTGACCCAGAACACCCCTCCTCCGCTGGCGTCCTCAACTGTCCCGCCCTGGATCCGAGCCGACCATGGACCCACCTCTGCCTGTCGGGGTTCCCTGCCTTCTTGGGCACGCCCCCTGCCCTGCGTTAATTTCCACCTGGGGACATGTTTCCCAAGGACGCGCTTTCAGAGTGAACGCTATGGGCTCTTTGGGAGTGAAAAGGGCTGTCACTCTGTTTACGTGTGGTCAGGACGATCAGCTGGAAAAAGAATACATCGGCGGGGCACTAACCGCTGGAGCCAGACAGGCAGAAAGGTGAGCTCCGCACTGGAAATTTCTGGCTTTCCCCGTTAAACATGCAGCTGCAATCTCTAGATCCGTCCAGTGGCTTCACGGTCCCTACCCGACCCAGGTCCCCCGCGTCTCCCTGCGGCTGCTGTGCTCCTTCACTAGGTGATCCAGACGCCCCAGGTGGCCCGAAACTACTAAACAAAATTTAGCACGATTTAATGTTCAATTTTTGCAGAGAAAAACTGAAGCTCCCTGTAGCTCTAAAGGGTTCTTAATAGGCACACAAATGAGACCCCTTCTCTGCCTCCCGGTGGCGCGCTGTCGGGTGACTTTACTGACTTCGCTTGGTTCTACCGTTTCGGTACGGAGTGTTTGGGAGAAACTCTCCTTGAGGGATGTTCTGTTTAATCACCTATAATTGTAACTCTCGGAAAATTGCAAAAATACATCGCGTGACATGGTGAGAGAGACGGAGGTGGGCAGCTGCAGAACTGATACTGTTTCAGCTCTGAAATCCTCTCTCTCCGAGGCTTCGGGCAGCACGGGGTACCCTCTGCCTCTGCCTCGACCACAGGGACTTTCACTTGGGTTTCAGAGCTTGGAGTGAACGCCGGTACGACGCCGACTTAATGTGCCTTCCCCGGAAAAGCCCCGCGACATTCCCCGGACATGCTCTTCGTTGTCACTGTCCCTGCTTTAGAACTCCGCAGTGAAGCAGATCTCACTGCCAGGCTTGCGTAGACAGGAAAGGGCTCTTCGATCAGGAAGAAGCGAGTTTTCCTCCACTTTTGCTTATTCTGCCATCTCGCCGCTGCCTCCTGCGCTGCAAAAAGAGCCAGCCTTGCACAAGTCGAGGTTCCATTTCGTGCAATTAGCGACCCGGATTTGTAACCGCGGCAGCTCTGCGAGGCCAGGGACGACCTTAACGAGAAGGCGCTCCAAGTAGGAGACCGGCCCCAAGCTGGCGGTTTCTTTCCCACACGTTTTTCCCTCGCTTCCTAATAAAAGAAACTTCAGCCTTCGAAACCATTCCATTTAAAAGTTTAATACTGAGGGGCACCTGGGTGGGTCAGTAGGTTGAGCGGCCGACTTCGGCTCACGTCATGATCTCATGGTCATGGGTTCAAGCCCCGCATCGGGCTCTGTGCTGATGGCTCGGAGCCCGGAGCCTGCCTCGGACTCTGTGTCTCCCTCTCTCTCTGCCCCTTCCCTGCTCACACTCTGTCTCTCTCTGTCTCAAAAATAAATAAAACATTAAAAAAAAATCTTTTTTAAAGTTTAATACCGAGGGGCACCTGGGTGCGTCCGACTCTTAGGTTTCGGCTCAGGTCATGATCTCACGGTTCATGAGCTCAAGTCCCAACTCAGGCTCTATGCTGAGCCTGCTTGAGATTCTCTCTCTCTCTCTCTCTCTCTCCTCCCGCCCCCCCCCCCCCGGTTCACTTGCAGGCACTCTCTCTCAAATTAAATAAACTGGAAAAAAAAAAAAAAAAGCTTTAAGTTGAGATTGTAAGTGGCTGTGTTTCCAAACATTTTCTTTCGCTAACACACACTTCAATTATTATTCATACTCGGCTTAGATCTATGTAGGCCCATGTCAGGATCCTGAAATCCACCCGGTTCCCTCCTGGGGTCCTCCCTGCACGGTGCCCTAGTGGTCCCCTCCCCCTCCCGCCAGGCTCCCCATGACAGCTCCTTTCAATCTCCTCTCAGAAGCCCGAGGTCCTCATTCACTCCATTTCAAGCAGAATTCCCGGCCTCAGTGACACCGTACGGGGACGTGACTTCCCCCACGGCCAATTCCGGTCAATGTATTCTGGTAAGGCAGTGGGTCATGAGCAGGCATGGTAAGACCTTGGGCCTCTCCTACTGTTCCCAAGAGTGACAGAGTCTGAGGTCCGTCTTGGTTCAGACAGAAAGGCGATGACACCAGCGAGCCCGTCTCCCCGACGGAGCTTATGACACGCGAACCTCCCTGCCTGGGACACGGAAAAACTCCAATGCTCCAATTCTGTCTTTCTTATACCTTGCGACTTTAGCTAAGTTACTAAGCTCCAAGAATCCATAAGGCACACTTCCACTCCGTCACAGAGAAAATGAATCCTCCCACCAGGAACGGAGAGTAACAGAAATAGGGTGACAACGGCACATCGCCAAACAGGGCTTACCTCCTTTGCTCCCCTGGACCCGAACCGAGAAGCAAACACACATCGTCCCTTTTTTTTTTTTTTAATGTTTATTTACTTGTGAGATGGACAGAGAAAGAGAGAGAGAGAGATTGAGAGAGAAAACGTAAGCGGGGGAGAGCAGAAAGAGAGGGAGACCCAGAATCTGAAGCCGGCTCCAGGTCAGAGCTGTCAGCACAGAGGCCGATTCGGGGCTCAAACCCACAAACCATGAGATCATGACCTGAGCCGGGACGCTTAACCGACGGAGCCACCCAGGTGCCCCTGTCTTCGCTTTTAAATTAAGATTTGGGAACGTGTGCCAAACCTTTAATTAAGTGAAAATCA
Organism: Paguma larvata; assembly: GCA_030068075.1. Taxonomy (NCBI): domain Eukaryota; kingdom Metazoa; phylum Chordata; class Mammalia; order Carnivora; family Viverridae; genus Paguma; species Paguma larvata. The sequence continues at coordinate 146,013,898 of CM057824.1, forward strand.
GAGTTTCCTGCTATTAACACATATCGCGCACATCTGTCTGTTTTCTCTCCTACTCACTGGACGGATGCTTTCCTCCCCCTTCCAGAGGGAGGAATTATCGGAATAATATTATTACTAAAAGGAATCCCATAGGAGACACCAGCGTATGTGCAGCTCTCATTCCCACTAAAACAATTCAAAATTAAAGGGTATGTTTTAAAAGGAGGCGGCCACAGATCTCGTTTTTAGAAACCTTGAGACACGCGAGCAGTTCGTCCTAAATCAGATCTCACGTCTCGGACTCCAGGATTGGAATTTGAAGAAGTGAGAAATGAACTCAAAAAGGCTGGTCTTCCGCACGTTGAGGATACTTCAGTCTCTGCACGCAGCCCTTCTCAAAGAGAAAACGTCAGGCTTCCTCTGCACCCACGTCCGAGCATGCACCGTGCCGAGGTAACCGAACCCCTTACTTTCATTGGTAAATTACTATTTCGCGCACGCAATCAGGGTCTTCCAGATTATGACATGTCCCTATAAAAATAGAAGAACTTAAAAGTTAGCTTAAATCTAAAACTTAGACTGAGGGCTCCGTTTTTAGACGCACCCTTTAATTTCTTGGTGTTGTCTACTTTTTACTTACACTTAAATTTAGTCAAGTTAATTTTGGCTCAGCTGGCTTCACTACCTTCCCTAGATGTGTAAAGTTACAAACATGAAGCATTGAATCCGCTCTCCTTTAAATACTGAAATGTTCAAAATAAAAGGGGACGTTCAAAGGGGCTCTTTTGAAGAACTGGCTCCTTTGAAAAACCGTTCGGAGGCTGGTGCCGACCACTAGCAACTCCTTATTGCTGTTTCTCTACAGAACAAACAGCTTTGAATCAATAAATGTGCGCCGACCGCCGACAATGCAAAATGCGCAAAACTAATGAATGGACGGCTAAGCAGTCGCCCAGAAGTGCCAAGAAACACTAGAGAGAGAAGATCCCGAGTATCGACAAGACAGAGGAGCAGCCGGTAGACCTCGTGCGTGAGCAATCGCCAGTCACCGCAGCCGCTTACAAAGTCCCCCCCCCCCAAAACTCCCCAACTCCCGCTTCTGCGACCAGGTGTGGAAATTACCTGAAACTGCATCCAAAATACTCGAGTCCTTCTATTGCGCATCAGCCTGTTTTTCTTACAAAGGCCACTCCAGGGTTTTTAAACACAGTTTCAAATTCAAGGTGTAGATCAGAAACAAAAGCCGTATTTCGAAGGGCTATATCCCCCGGGCAAAGCCCAAGAGCCCTTCCACAGAGAGGGGAAGGAGCACAGAGCCCCTCTGGCGTTCTCTTCCTCAGCGGAAAGGCTCGCCTGGGGAGCACAGGGTGACGAAGCCAAGAGGTGACAGAGAGACTGGCATTCAGAGAGATCAACTCCCAGCCTACACAGAGCACCCTCGAAAGGCCCGGGGTCTCGCTCACGATGACCTAAGTTACCTCGACCGCATCTCGCTTCCCCCTACTCCCTAAGTCGCCTTACAAACACGCAGGTGTCTCTACGTCAACACCTCCGGGACAGAGATCTACGAAAGAGCAGGCACCACGGACATTTATTCGACGTGACAAGGTCTCCCCGCCACTCCGTATCATGTGACGGACGCTGACCTGCTCTCGTTTTCCAGAGACTAGGAAAAGCCTCTGCGAACATTACCGCCTCTGTCTTCTGAAGAAATAGTTCCCTCTGTTATTATTTTATGTTCCTGCTGTTTACGGATAATGAACCAGAGGGAAAAAAGCCGGACCTGACATTAATTTTAGGAGAAAAGTTGGAAGTTTTCTATTTGCTATTTACCTACGATACGAGACACGGTATATTCCACATACGCCCGTCGTGTGTAGGACATTTTATAACGGTACGGAAGTTAAAAACCAATTTTGACATCTTCGGAGATGTTTTCCTTCTTACATACATGTCAGGCACTCCCCGGGGATTTCAGCCCTTACCACAAATAAAATATTGGATTTTTATGAGATTAGAAACTCAACAAGCTTTTTCTAGAATACCAGAACAAAACACAGGAAGGAGAGGGAAGCTCGCCGATACCCACGTGTACACGCAGCCCCATTACATAACCCATTCGATGGGAAACGCTGATTTCCAAAATTTTCGCTAAAGGAGGATCATCGGCTTAAAACCCCAGGCACCCACGAAATAACAGACTCATGTCAAACAACGTATCACAAGCCTGCCCGGAATTTTTTAAATTAAAACGAAGTCACGACCAAGCGTCAGAAAAGAGGAGAAACTGTAATTTTCAGTGTAACTGGAATGATATACTCTGAAACCTATAAATCAAAAGATGTAATACCCATTCGCCAGCATACTGCGACGTCCAAATGTCACCAACTCCAAATGAAGCTAGGATGACCAGACCGCAAGTGGCATTCGTGATGTGGGGAGAGCTCATAAACCCTTTCTTTAGAATTATGAAACTTAGCATAGTAGCCGCAGAGTTCGCGTAGCTCACCCTGGGTCCGCTAGATTTGTCATTTCCATGGTAAGATTAGCTCATTCAAAATCCGACACCCACTGAAGTCATTTGGTTGGGTTTGTCCAGAACTGCTGCTGCCTGGTCTTCCCAGGCAGGAAGGAGCCCGCACAAGCGGCGGCCGGCAGAGCAGGGGTTAACCCGAGGAATGTGGCAGTTCTCGGGGTGATAAGGTGATGGGGCGCTGAGGCTGGTCAAGGGCTGGAAACTACTCAGAGAGAACCGAAATTACTCAAAAGTAGATCCAATGAGAAATCAGCTCTGGGTGCTATGTCTGTCGTGTCGCCCAGGGAGGAACACAACGTTTTTCACTCCACTACAGAACGGCAGAAACATGCCGAGTGTGAAATCTGTGGCCCATATGAATATGCCCTTTTGAAAGATCAACGAAATTACCCTTATATCAACGAGTTGCATGAAGTCCACATCTGCATTAAAAGTGTTTATCCATTTCGCTGGGCACTCTAGTCTGCTATTAATAATAGCAGTTAGCTTTAGGCTTAAACATACTAAAATAACTCTATAAGTACCTTTTGTAAGCCATCTATCAATGTGTAAGAGCGATAAATGGATGATGGATTTCAGACCGATACCAAGGCTAGCTGATAAAAAAAAAAAATTACAGGCTACATTTTTAAACATGCCAAGAACTTCCAATTAAGGTGGCAAACTGTAAGCACGCAAACATAACAGCTGCAGGCTGAAGTGTCGGAAGGTGACAAGACAGAGACAGAGAGGGGGAGAAGAAAGAGGCAGAGCCCCGTTTCCTGGGGTTTGGAGCGACATCGGAGGGAGAGTTCGTGCCTGCAGGGACCCGGCGGGCAGTGACAGCCTCGTCCACATGTCCACATCTTGTCCCCGCTTCCAGCCCAGAGCGGGCTTTAACGCAACACCTACTCCCCATCGCGACAAGAAAGAGCAGGCTTTTTTGCTTGGGGTCCCAGACGAGGCCCCCGCCGACTTCGGGGGTGCCTGCTCCTCTCCGACCGGCCAGGACCCCGCGCGCCTTCCCCGGGACCTCGGGTGGCGGCGAGCCGGCCCTGCCTGCGTCGCGCGCCCCACCTGTCCCCGCGCCGTCGGAAGGGCCGGCCGCCCCGTCGCCGCGTCCCCGCCGCCGCCGCCCGCGCGGGACTTACCAGAGGTGAGCGCCGCCGTCGGGGAGGGCGTGTCCCGCACGTGCGTGTCCGCGTCCGCGTGTGCCCGCGCGCGTGCCTGGCGGTGCGCGCGCCGAGCCGGGCCGCACTGACTCCCGGGGCGCCGACGGGGCTCAGCCCATGGTGTGGGCGCCGGCCTCGGGGAGGCTCCGGCTCCCGCCAATCGCCGAGCAGGGAGGCCGCCCCGACGCGCGACCCGCGGGCGGGAGGTGCGCGCCAGGGGCGGGGCGCGGGGGCGCGCGTATCCAAGTGCGCGTGGGGGCGCGCGCGTGGGTAGGCGAGCGCGCGTGTCCGTGCGCGCGCCCCGGGGCCGCGGAGCGCGGTGGCGCGGGCGGGTCCGGTGGCTGCTGGGTGTAGGACGGAGCTGACGGCGGGGGAGGGCAGGGGGGGGAGGGGGAGGGGGGAAGAGGAGGGGGAGGAGCTGGAGCGGCTACAGCCGAGCCCGGGACGGCGTGAGCGCGGAGCCCGGGGCCGGACAGGAGCCGAACCAGGGAACCCGGGACGCGCCTCCAGGAGGCGACACGAGAGCAGGGGGGCGGGGGAGCCCCGGAGGCGCTTGCTTCTCGAACTCGCGGTCGCTTTGGGGGAGAAGTAGTATTTTTTCTTTCCCAGCCACTACCGACATTAACTATAATAAAGGGACTGGTCGCCGCCGTAGAAGTTTGAGACCACCGGCTGCCTCGGATGCTCATCAGAATTAAGACGGCGTCGCCCTCAGACTAACGAAGAAGAGACCCGGTGCCAAGTCGCTACCTGCGCGTCCCCAGAGCCGGGGCCGGCCGGCGGAACCCGGGAGCAGCGCGACGCGGGATGCGGGGCGAGGATGCCCAGATGCCCAGACACCCGGCCGGCCGTACGCGCGGGCGCGGTGACAGCGGCCTCGTGAGAACGGAGCCCGCAAAAAACAGCTTCCGAAAGGGGGAGCCGCGAGGTCCTGCTCCTCGGCCTCTGGGACAGTGCCAAGCCCTTCCAGATGTTTTAGTTTACCGGTGGAGCCTGACCTCAAAATCGCGCTTACCTGAGTGCCCGTCTCTTCACTCAGTCCTGTCCCGCGGGGCCTGTCGCCACCGTCCCTGCGCGCTCGCTCTCTCGCTAGCTAGGAACCCATCCCAGAGCGTCCTCTCGCACACTCTCTCCTTTCCGACCGAGTGAAAACTACTCATGTCCCTCCCTCTCCAAACTTTAACAGCCAAGAATTTCAGCAAACAGCCAGCAAGAAAGCTAAGTCCCCCCCCCCACCCCAAGGGAAGGGAGGGAATAAGCACTCCTTTAATTTGAAAAATAATAATTAAAACTCCCTCAACTTTTAAGGCCGGGCAACATAATCTATTAATTGGTCGCTATTAACATGCAGTTTTATTGACCATAGCACACAGAAGTCTGATTGTGAAGGAGGAGTGTTTTCAATGAAAGTGGAGTTATTTTAGCTGCAGACTGTGTTTACATTTCTGTGGTTTAGTCTATAACTTTCTCTTTTTCTTGCTGCAGAATTCTGCTGCATGAAGCAAAGCCCTTAGCTCCCAGACATTCCAAAAAGTCTGCCAAAATAATAGAAAAAAAAGAGAGAGAGAAGAAAAAACACAGAGAGACCCCCAAGTCTGGGTCAGGCTCGGGGTTGTGAGTGGGCATCGCGGAGTATGCCCCCTCCCTCCACACTTTCCAGTTAAAAAAAAAAAAAAAGCCTTCAGGCCTCCATTTCCTGTTTGCTGGGGGAAAAAAATTGGGTCTAAGCAGCTGAGTTTAGAAATCGCCTTCTTCAGGACCTATAGATTCTGAGGGGGATCTTTAACCCTAAAGATGCCAAAATGGACTCCTTAATTTGAAAATCTACCCTTTTGAACTCTCCAAGGAAGTGTTTCTTTTTTAAATGGGCAACTTTCACGACACTACAAATCTCTTCTTAGGAAATTTCCTGCCCAAACCTCTTGGCAGATGAAATACAATACCACCTGTCCCTGCGGGTATCTCAAGACAAGATACCGATAAAAAGAAATAGCGAACCCAGAATAACCTTCTGACGAGAATGCACGCTCGTCTTAAAGAGGTTCTGGTACAAAGACCAGGACGCGTGTTAAAAGCAGCCCATTTATAGGGTGACGTCAGTTTACACATTCTGTGCTAGAATCATCATTTACAAAATCGATCAATTCTTCTCAATTGCTCCCTAGTACCACAGATGTCACAACGCTGCAGCTTATGTGGTCTTAAATAACGTTCAACCCGCCTCTCCCCTCAGCTGTCAATTGCATATTCTGGTTTCTTTCCTCCCTAGCTCTTCTCCAAAACGTCCAGATCCAAGAAACCTCGCTGTAGTTTGAAATCTTCGTCTTAGCCGCTGATCTTCAAAACTCACCACGGGGAGCCCTTAACATTTAGGGAAGTGCTTTAAAATAAATAGATTTTCAACCTGTTCACTGAGAGCAGCAGTCCACTGGGCCACGACTCTGCTTTTTAACACTACGGCGCGCCAGCTAAGTTTCTCAGTCCCCTTCCCCGACACTAAACACTATACTACGGACCAGTGCTGGAAATAGTACTAGGGAAAGCTAACGGACAAGAGAACGTTTTTTAAAAAAGAAAGAACTGTGCTTTCATAGCTGAAAGATCCTGATCTCAAGAATCCAAGTTCCCACTGTTGAAACTGAAATCGTGGGTTCCGAAAAACCACAGTATTTGAAATAATGGCACTTCTGGCTCCCCTCTGCTCCTCTTCTTCCACTCCCCGAAAGACGCCTGCACAGAGAGAGAAGACGAATGTCTTGGAAGAAATATATTCTGAAGCTGCTTAGAAAATGGAGATCATTTCCTCGGGAAAATCTTAGGGCCTCAGAGTCCCAGAGTTCTGCGTCGATCTTATGACACCATGTCTTCCAATTGAGTGCATCTTATGGTCTGTAATTAGGAAGTTCCTCCTAGTGTCTACTCTAATCTCCACCTATAAGCGTTGCCCTCAGTATGGTCCATAATCCAAGTCAAATAGTAGGAAATCCGAGTCAACTCGTTAAATCGATTCACTTAATTTGAGAGGCCAGCAGAAACACATTCACTATCCGTCTTGCAGGACAATTAGAAAATACGGCAATTGTAACTAAGTTAATAACTTATCATTTAAAAGAAAGGTTTTTAGGGGGCGCCCGGGGGGTTCAGTCGGTTAAGCGGCCGACTTCGGCTCGGGTCATGATCTCGAGGTCTGTGAGTGCGACCGCCACATTGGGCTCCGTGCTGACAGCTCGGAGCCTGGAGCCTGCTTCGGATTCTGTGTCTCCCTGTCTGTCTGCTCTTCCCCTGCTCGTGCTCCGTCTCTCAAAAAATAAATAAACATTAGAAAATATTTTTAAATAAAAAAATAAAAGACGGGTTTTTATAAAAACCCCACTCGACACCTTTCATAGCGATTAGTCGTTTTAAATATTTCGTATGTGAAGTGGTCTTCTTTCTATATAAAGTTTTGTGGCCAACTTAATTCTTTTTGAAATCCCTTTTATCCAAAAGATGTTTTGGATTAATTTAAGTATTTGTTACTGGATAATGTCAAACTCTCGTTCAATGAAACGTCCTGCACTGGGTTGTCACACCTGTTAAATATAAGCCTCCTTTTCTTTTGATATTCTGAGAAAGGCCTTAAAAGGTTTACATCCTCCAATATGGAGATTTAATTGCTTTACTATAATAAAAATAATCCCTATAAAATTCAGATCGGGGATATTTCAAAGCGGAAAGAAGGATTGGATTGGAATGTAAAGGTTGCAGTTCAAAAAGCCTTCCACGTTTAATATAACATGCATGGGGCTCTGAGTTATAAAGTCCCGGTTATCATTTTGTAAGGTCTGGTCTTTGTTGTCCTCACACGAAGCGTCTTTGAGCTTACTTTATGGCTTAGCAGTTCTGTGCGTGCATGTGTTAAATATGGAAAGGGTAGCATTTCCCTCTGCAGTAAATGCTCGCAAGGGAGGAAGTCTCAGATCGTGTTATAAGAGAGGTACTGGAGTGAGGTTCCCCCGCTGATCTATTCATGTCTTCGGTGAGCTTGGATCTGGGGTGAATCCATTCTAAATTTTTTAGAATATTTATTTATTTTTGAGAGAGACAGACAGAGTGCGAGTGGGGGAGGATCAGAGAGAGAGAGGGACCCAGAATCCGAAGCAGGCTCCAAGCTGTCAGCACAGAGCCCGACACGGGGCTCGAACCCACAAACTGTGAGATCGTGACCTGCACCGAAGTTGGATGCTTAACCGACTGAGCCACCCAGGCGCCCCAGTGTGAAGCCATTCAAAAGGATAGTCGCGTTTGGAGAAAGCAGACATTAAGCGTGCTGGGTGTGAGGACCCTTCAACTTTCACCAGGGCATCCTGAGCCCTTCCCCACAGCCTAAACTGGGATTTTTTTTCACTGTGGAGGTTGGGTGGATGGGGCTCTGCCCATTCCATGTTCCACCTTCCCTCTGGGCAACCCAAGACCAGGGCGAGAGGAGAAGTGTTGGAACTCCAGAGCTGAGGTTCTAGACTTAGTAGCACCCCCGCGTCCCCCTCTCCCTACCACCATTGTCATCTCGTTCCCTGACCTCTATCGGCCATCGCTAGTGAGCAGCAAAGAACAAAGGTGCGCATTCTCTTGGGAGAGTCCTCTGTCTACTACAAAAGTCTTTCGAGGGGCGCCTGGGTGGCTCAGCCGGTTCATCGTCCAACTCTTGGTTTCAGCTCCAGTCGTAGTCCCATAGTTCGTGGATTCGAGCCCCGCATGGGGCTCAGCGCTGACAACGCAGGGCCCACCTGGGATCCTCTCTCCTTCTCTCTCTGTCCCTCACCTGCTTGTGCTCGGTCTCTGTATCTCTCTCTCTCTCTCTTCAAATAAATAAACTTTAAAGAAAAAGTATTCCTAGTATTTTTTATCAGCAGCTGCTAAGTCTGTTTCTGTGTTCTTTAACTTTTCAGACAAACTACCTCCACGCAGCACTCTCACCCTCCGAAGCGCTTTCTCGATCTCTGCCAGACACCGTTTAAGCATTCAAGGCACACCGCCGTTCCCCATAACACATGGTGGCCACGATCTGCTCCGTAAAATTGCATAATGCGTAATTCCCATCAGCTTGCATGATGCACAAAATACGTTGATAGGAAGCACATTGCGCATCTGTCAGTGGGCTTTGGTGACAAAGGTTACACGAAACGGATCGGGAGACTGTATTTGTATTTTTAAAGTGGAATTACATAGAACACATCAGGAGGTTTTGCCCCAGCTCCTTGGACGATTATGCTAAGGCAATTTGCGTTTGAGCTTCAGGTCCTATGACACTAAACCTATCAATGAACAATTTTTGTCAGGTACATTATCATCTACTTGATTGCTCACGGGCACAGAAAGAGTTGCGTTTTCAGGAAATTGAGACCATTTTTCTTCAGTGATTTTTTTTTTTGTAGCGATAAAGGCGCTGGTACGACAGCGCGTCAACGCAAATAAAATCGGTATTTTAATGACTTTCTTCTGTATCTTAGAATAGCAAATTATTATCTTAGGATTATGGATGACCTGATGTGACTTTAATGTGTGGAAAGTCTATTTCGGATCTAGCGCGCAGACATTTGTTGAGGAATGCGTAAGAACGGGAAGCCAGCACTCACCAGCCATATGACTGTGGGCAGGTCACAGTTTCTTGATAAAGCTCAATTTTCTCATCTATGAACCGACGCTATTGGAGCAGATGACCTCAACTGTGCTCAACCCAGGACCTCCCCGAGGACGACTGGAGTTTTTCGTCTTCATATCCCTACTTCTTGGCATAGCTGCTGACTGATTGGTTGGGAGCACCCGTGGAAATTATAGCTCTCACTCATAAGTGCACCTAATGCATGCACCTCTTGTTCCTTCTCATGCATCCAAGGAAGAGGGGGGCCCTCTTGGGATGGGTTCCCTTACGTTCGAGTCCTACGTCCACCTCATGTCAGGTGGAAAACTGCAGAATGTCCAACAGTGACCTGGGCACTTGCTCTCCACCAAAATCACCTGCCACTTCGAAAATAATGACGTCATCTGGATCCCGCCTCAGAGGGAGTAAATCAGAAACTCAGGAGACAGGGGGACTATGGTACTGGCCCTGATACATATGTTTGAAACCCCCCAGGTGTTTGGAGTGGACCTCTAGGGTTGAGGATCACAGTCATTGAAATTATAGTCATGAAATGAATAAGGAAGAAACCCCAGACTCTTACCCGGTGCGATGACTCTAGAAAATGCACTTTAAAGATGAGCCTCATCCCCCAAAACAACTGCATGGCCAGAGTGGCCTCTTTCTGTGCTTGGGGTTCTCACTCAGTCATAAAACCCTGGGATCTTGGAATTTCTTCCTCATTTTTCCCCCCTTTTCTTGGAATGCCCTTCCCATCTTCCCGCGGTTTGCCATTTACAAAGCCCTCACAGCCATGTTTATCATGCGGGTGACTTCAGTCATGACAAGGCATGACACGCTCCAAGTTCCAAGGGCTCCAAAGTGAGTCAGGACTCAAACCCAGATCTTAGGAGCTTTCCCCGTGTGGCCATTTGTCATCCTTCCTTATTCAAGATCTCCTTCTAGATCCTTCCTCACCAGCCCTGAGCCTAACTTAACCCCTGTCTTCCAGTAAGTCTTCCCACTTCTGGGACAGCACCCATGTGTCTCAACTACATCATTCATACAATAAGAAGTGTTCGATAAGCATTGATCTCTGAGCCCTGCCCCTTACCCGCCCTGTAGCTAAGTAGTTACCATGAGCCGTAGGGACTCGCGGCAGCTCCCGTGCATGACCCTTTGTTTATTTCCAGGGTCCAGGCCTCTCAAGGTTTTATAACCTCACATCTGGCCCCCGGTAGTTAGTCTCCTAACTACCCACCTGGCCCTTAGCACAATCTTGCCCAAAGGGTCCTTACCTCATCACACTACCACTGGCTTCAGAAGCTTCCGAGAGGACCTCTTGCTATGGGGTAGATTCCAGAGGCATTGGTAGGCATCATTGGAGAGAATTTGAACATCACCAGCACACGTCGCAGAAGGGAAGCTCCTCACCCGCAGACAGTCTTGGCTGTCTGGAGGGGAGGGAAGATTGAGGTTTGTTACAGAAGAAACTCAAGGTGAAGATTCCGACATGCAGAGTAGGATTGTGGAGCAGGATAAGAGTTGCTTTCTTGAAGACCCGGGCGCTTCACTTGCCACTGCACAAGGGGCCCCTCCCGCCGTGTGGAGGAAGAAAGTCCTGTTGGATTCAAGAGGAGAGCATCACACAGAGGAAAGTGCATCCCTTCGGAGGCCCGGATTGTCAGCAGAGGTAAAGGAGGAACTGTGAATGGTGATGGTGTCTGGGTAAAGTCTAGGTCCCTACTGGAACGTCTCTGGCCTCTGACCAAAGATACAAGAAGGGCGAGGCCAACAGCGGGGCAGAGCTGGTTCTTGCATTGAATTCCTAATGGGGGACTTGGAAGCTCCCACACTCTAGAACCCAAGTGTTCCCGCGTGGCATGAATGTGGAGTTGAGGTCCTAGGAGCCTGTTGGGGCAACGTAAGTTCACAGTCAACCTGGGGAGTCAGCCTCTGGGTTTGCAGGTTGGGTGCACCATGGGGTTGAGCCCCAGAGCCATCTGCTGAGATGGTTTCTGGACAACGGGTTCCACAAACCCAGGCTTCATCTACAAACACTATCGGGGTGAGTGGTAATCGGGAGGGTAAGGGGCCCTCCCTGGAAACCCAAGGATGTTGTGTCTGAGAACCCCGTCTCTTCATTGAGATGCTACTGTTCCAAATGTGGTTCTTGGATGGGTACCAGTCTCTGAAATTTGTCACTAGTCATGATGAGATAAGTCCAGAAATTGAGAGCGAGCGTACAGAAACTCCTAAAGCGATCTGACAGAGTAATTTTATGTCTGCTCAACCTAATAATAAAAACTCGAGCTTGGAATTTGTACAGCTTTTTTTATTTCATTTTTCCTAGTGACTTATTTTTCTTAGATTTTATCAAATATCTATAAAGCCCATATTGGAAGGGTTTTAAAAAGTAAATTAAAATGGCGCTTCAGCACAGAAAGTCTGAGAAACGCTGCCATGGACCACACCAATTCCACATGCCTGGGCACCATTTGGAGAAGACACTCGAGCAGAGTGCTACCGAGTGCTTTATCCAGGGGGACCTAGCCCTGCCTAAGAGACGATTTCATTTATGGGATCAGACTAAAACTTCTAAGCCAAACTTGCTCATAAAGCTCATATTTTTCCTGCTAACCAGCAGGTGGGGCATCTGAAGAAGCCCAGAGTCACTGAAGAAAAAATCACCTTTCTCCGAACTCGTGAGTTGTGGTATGAATTAAGATTAAAACTCCTTTTCATGAGTATTTGGGTCTCCCACAGTCTGGGCCCAGGTTTTCTTTCTTTATTTTTTTTAGAGAGAGAGAGAGAGAGAATACAAGCAAAGGAGAGGGGCAGAAGGGGTAAAGAGAGTGCAAGAGAGATGGAGAGAGAGACAGAATCTTAAGGAGGCTCCACACTCATCACGGAGCCCAATGCAGAGCTCGATCCCACAATCCTGGGATCATGACCTGAGCCAAAATCAAAAGTCGGATGCCCAACTGACTGAGCCACCCAGGCACCCCCAGGTTTTCTTTCTAATTTAACACCCGCCCACCATTTTCTTACCCAAATCCCTCATGCCCACAGCAGTCGGCCTACTACTTTCTGATAAGATAGCCTATCACTTTCATTTTCGTAGCGTCGAACACAGGGGCGGAAAGATAATCCATCTTAACAAATGTCTATTGATTTATTGGCCTTTGGTGTCCCACCGTCAATATCAGATGGCACTATCTGTGACCCAGCTCGGCTCCCGGTCCCTAAACATGATAACATGGCTGACGCCCTGCCCTGGACCCCACTGGCCATCTCTGAGTTTACCCCTCTGCTGCGGCAGCCCGTTCCCTCACGTGACAGCAGCTTCTGTCTCCGGCATCTCCGACTGCTCTGCAGAAGTCTTCCTCTGGCCCATCAGAGCCGGCTCAGCCCGTGAGCAGGGTGGCCTAGAACTGCTGGGGACTGCACCAAAGCGTGAGACTTAACCAATGAGGGAGACAACGTGGTGGGCTAGTGTCCAAGCTCTCCACCCCACAGGAGCACCACTCTGAAGCGGGTTCTATAGGGTTCCTTAGTGGGTTTCCATGGGATTGAGCCCTGACTAGCCTCTGAGTAGTAACCAGCTCCAGAATATTCTCTTTATTGGCTTGCCCCTTCCCTCCTCCCTCTTCCCCACTCCCTCACTCTTACTTCCTGGAACCACTTTCCGGTTAAACTACCTGAACCCCAAATCTTGTCTCAAGTTTGCTGTGGCCGGGAACCAAACAAAGGCACCACAAAAGTGGGCTATTTGTTGTCCATGTGCACCCTGACCCTGACCCCGCCAGCCTTGACCTTGGGCCTGATCCCGGAGTGGGCCAAGGGCCAAGTGGTACAGCTGGTGTGAAGATTGAGGACTCCGAATGAGAAGATCTTCTGTAGGGGATCCTCTGTAGGTGTCCCCACCAACCACAAGGCAGACGGGACACCATCCAATGTCCGTTCTCCTTCTTTCTCCTTTGTAGCTCCTTCGTAGTCCCTACCGGAAGGGCAGAAAAAGTTGGAAGCAAAAAGTGCTGGCAATCAGGCTAAAACACACGTGGCACGGCCCCGCATCCTCCACGGTGACGTGACTACAAGGCCAGAGGGGTTGGCCGAAGCGAGCCCGCACCCAGCACTGAGCCCGCGCAGGGCAACGCGGCCCGCCGAGCCCTGAGCGCGCAGGTGCACGCCGGCCAGTGGGCGGCAGAGAGAAGGTGAAAGCGCCGCACGGAGGGCCAGCTGGGGCGTCTCCCGCCTTCTCTTCCGCCGGCCGGGCGGCTCCGCTCCCCTTGCAGCACGCCCTCTCCCGTCGCGGAACTCGGCACAGGATGCTGGTTGCGTTTGTCTGTCTCTGCCAGCCTGCGCATCGCTTGACAGTTGGTCTGGTCCCATTTATCCGCGTGCTCTGAGAACCTGGCGCATGGGAGATCGTGAATAAATGCTTTTTAAATTGTGTTGAAAGGAATTAAATCGAGCCTGCTTTGGTTTGGATTAAAATACCCTGGAGCTCAAAAACAGCATAATGCAGCGCGTGTGAGTTGTTCTCTCGACGGACAGATAAGAGAGAGAGAGAGAGACAGAGACGGATAGATAAATAGATGGCTTTCATATGTATTTATGTGTAAACACACACAGGCCCACATAGGTCTGAGTTCAGGCAGCCCGATCTGGGTTCGTTCCATTAGTCAGGCCCAGGGTTCTGTTGAGTCTAACAGTGTTCAACAGATGATTCCAAATCACCGTCAGGGAAAGACAGCCCCAGAGCCCAGAGCCTCAAAGCCCAGTTCCAAAGGAAAAAGAAAAAGAAAAAGAAAGAGAAAGAGAAAGAGAAAGAGAAAGAAAAAGAAAAAGAAAAAGAAAAAGAAAAAGAAAAAGAAAAAAGAAAAAAGAAAAGGACAGCGTTCAATTCTAAGGAGTGGTTTTCCTTTGCATATTGTTTCCGAGCCCATAGATAAATGCCAAATTGCTAATGAATAGACAGACTTAGCTTAGCTGTTTTCTCTTGGCAATTAAGACATAAGTTGCATACTCTTCGTGATGTCCTCCCCCCGGAAGGAGCCGCTGCAGCTCTGCCTTGCCCACGGTAATGTCCCCCTCCCTGCCCTCCCTTCCCCTGTGGCTGCTCCGGGGACCGAGTTCCCTTTCATGAGTTCCAACAGAGCCGAGTCAACCCCCGAGCCCCACTGCGGGCCACAGGGCCCCCGACCAGACTACTTCTGGGGAGCTAGCTGTCTGTTTCTATGGGGTCTATCACCAAAGTCATTACATTCTTTCGCTACCAAAGTCACTGGGCTTTTTTTTTTTTTTTAAATAATCCTTGGAAACGATCCCAGCTTAAGGAGGAACGAAACTCAACATTCAGCCAAATACAACTTTTGAATAATTTAAATGAGAGCTACTTAAGTCTTCTGGAAACAACTCCAGCCCTGTGTTCTCTGATGTGAACAGAAAAAAAAAAAAAAAATTACGCACCCATGTGCAGAATTTGAGCCCATGCAGCTGGTATGTTTTGCACCATGGACTGATGTTAATGCTTTGGCAGGAACGTTCTTACGACTGGCTCGGCAGAGGGTTTCCACGCCCGCACGTTTGGCAAACCAGGCTTTGGGTTTTTGCTTGTGGACAGATCTCTGAGTTATAGTACGGTTAAATCCACCCTCATCAGATTTTCCTAGGTTTTTGTTACTCCCCGTTTTAAATAGACACATCAGAGACTGCGCTACAGCCAGGAACCAGGTGTCTCAGTGTCTCTGTGGCCAAGATGTCCTCTCGCTTCCAGAAGGATCTGTGGTGGTCATTTGACGTGTAAAGACAGAGTGGAGCACTGAGAAATTCACTAAAGAAAAATAAAGCTCGGTCCAGCCACCGCGGGAGACATCTCCACTCTCCCGGGGGCGTGAGCACAACGCTGCACGAAGAAACAGCACCAGAGCACTGGCTTTCCACCCACGGTGACACTCTGGATGGATGTAAAGGAGAGACTCGGGAGATTATTACTAAGCCCTGTGAAAATTAAGAAAGGGAAATGTCACTCAAACGGAGTCAGAGGGACGGAATGGGAGGCCGGAAGGGGGGCCCTGCCCTTGCATGTCAATTACAGGAAGAATCGTCAGTTGAAGACCTAACAGAAGAGTATCAATAGCAGAAAGTCATCAGTGATGGGCCCCAACAGGGAAAGATGTGCCCCTCGTCTCTGGTAAGAAATTGACCACCCCTGCAATCCAGCCAAGGGAAAAACCATCAGCACCAAGAATGCTTGCTTTTCTCCAACGGGCTAAGTTCAAAACAACCCAACCTCTTCCTTCTTCTCCATAAAATAATACTCTTTTCCTTTGTTTGTTGGTCTTGCCTATGGTTTTGCCATAGCTTGAATGTCCCAAATGGCAACTCTCTGTTATTCTCAAATAAACTCATCTTTGCCAGTGAAATAACCGGCCGTTTTATTTATTTATTTTTTCATTTTAATCATCTTTATTAGAAGAAAAAACTACATCATACTAAAAGAGTTTACCATATGGAAACAGCAACTTAAAATGTAATACCCTATTACCATGTAGAAAATTAATACGTTATGGGTTTGCAAAGTGGAAATGGAATTGAACTTTCATGTTGACGTGAACTTAATTTGAATTTTGTCTTTTCACTGTCTACGGCCATACCACCCTGACCGCACCCGATCTCATCTGGTCCTGTTTTATTTTTAAGGCTACCATCAGCCACAACATACACTGTCCTATGCTTGGTGAAACGAGGGTGCAAAGATGTTCAACTAAAATTTCCCGATTGTCCCTGTGCATACTTCTTTATTAAAAAGTTGGGTGCACCTGGGGGGCTCCGTCGGTTAAGTGTCCGACTCATGATCTCCCAGTGTCATGAGTTAGAGCTCCACGTCGGGCTCTGTGCTGACAGTGTGAAGCCTGCTTGGAATTCTCTCTCTCTCTCTCTCTCTCTCTCTCTGCCCCTCCTTCACTCACAACGTCTCTGTCTCTCTCAAAATAAATACATAAACTTAAAAAAAAAATTTTAAGAAGTTAGGGGCACCTGGGTGATTCTGTTGGTTAAGCTTCCGACTCTTGGTTTCCGTTCAGGTCATGATCTCACAGTTAGTGAGTGTGAGCCCTGAGCCAGGCTTTCCCACTGATATCATAAACCAGCTGGGGATCCTCTCTCTCCCTCTCTCTCTCTCTCTGCCCATCCCCATGCATTCTCTCTCTCTCTCCCTTTCCCCTTCTCTCTCAAACTAAATAAACTTTAAAAAAAAAAAAAGTTAAGGGGCTTCTGGGTGGCTCAGTCGGTTGAGCATCTGACTTCAGCTCAGGGTCATGGTTTCGCAGTTCCTGAGTTCGAGCCCTTCAACGAGTTTTGTGCTAACAAGCAGCTTGGAGCCTGGAGCCTGCTTCAGATTCTGTGTCTCCCTCTCTCTCTCCCCCTCCTCTGCTCATGCTCTGCCTCTGCCTGTCTCTCAAAAATAAATAAATGTTTAAAAAATAATAAAAAAAAAGTGAAGACATCGACATCAGAATCTACAAAAAGGGTATAAGACAAGGGCCAGAGAGGTAGAGTCAAGCACTCCTGAAGAGCAGAGCTGCGGGCAGAATCTCCTCAGACCTCAGAACCAAGGTGGGCTTCCTGTAAGTGGTTGCAACTGGTTTACTGCCCTGTGTTCTCTTCATTCTATGGATAGCGGCTTAGGTACCAGCCGGAGACGTACACGCTCTTCTGTGCATGCAGCACACGGGCATTGAGCACCTACTGTATGCAGCAGGCCAAGCGCTGAGGGTGAAAAGGGGACATGACTTCCGGCCTCCAGGAACTCACTGTCTGCTGGCGAAGAGAGACATGCGGTCACATCCTTGCAGACCAGACCACCGAGGCAAGCGTAATGAGAGCGAGAAGCTGTCTCAGTGCACGGCACTCACTCCTGCGCGCCCGGATGCAGTACAGAGGTAAGGATGATTTCTTCCGTTGGGCGGAACCGCTTAATTTTAAGAAGACTCAAATGCTATCCGGCTAGGAAGCTGGATTTAGATGTCCGAGCCAAACCGCAGTGAGGCAGACGGCTCTCACTGACACGGTCGTTATCGGTAAGGTCACCAGGCAAACGAGCAGGATAAAATTCAGAAACACATATTGGAATATGAATTTCATAAGTGAAAGTGGAACCCCACCTTATAGAAGCATTCATTATTATCCTCCTCAGATAACATCTGAACAAACTAGTTTAAATTTGGAGTAAAAGAATAAAAGGTGGGACGTCTGGGTGGCTCCGTCGGTTAAGCGTCCAATTTCGGCTCGGGTCATGATCTTACGGTTCGTGGGTTCAAGCCCCACGTCGGGCTCTGTGCTGACAGCTCAGAGCCTGGAGCCTGCTTCAGATTCTGTGACTCCCTCTCTCTCTGTCCCTCCTCTGTTGGCATTCTGTCTCTCTCTCTCTCAAAAATAAATACATGTTAAAAAGAGAAAAATTCTTTTTAAAGAAGAAAAGGTATCTGATCCATTTTTTAAATACCTATTGGCATTTCTGTTGTTGGTTTATTGATTTAACAGTAGAGAATCCACCCGGGCTTCTCCAATATAAACAATAAGCAGGAGTTGGCATATCTTTCTTAAAAGGCTTGCGATACCTCTGAAAGTTTACCATGTTTTTAGGAGACATTAAGTGCTGGAATCTAACACTATTAAGGAAATTGGGTATAAATTCAAAAGTGAAGTTATGTCGTGGGGCCTACCCAGATCATCCTGGCCCACGAAATTCTCTTCTTTCCTCGAGATTATTTCAATGCATCAGAATCTTCTCTTCTTGTGTTGTTTGACGGTCCCTGCTGGATACAAACGACATTTTGTTATTTCTTCACACATTTCTCGGCCCAAAGGACCCCCCTCCTTCTCTTTTCACTGAGCTTGAGGGCGTTTCAAAATCAAGAGTCATTTGCCCCTCTTCTCTTTTTATGGTTCTTAAATTCTCGGCAACACTAGCAAATGTAGGAATTTTGGAAATATTGTTAGATCATTTGGCTCTGCTCAGTTGTTGCTAAATCGCCTTTGAAACGATTAAGATGCAGTTTATTTTTCTACGGTTCACACAGTAAGCCACATAGAAAGTAGATACTCAAAAAAGTTGTGGGGAAATTAACCAATCCCGAAGAATGGAGAATTCCATAGAAGTTGTAGGACACAAGGACAATTTTGCATATTTTTAGGAAAAGGCTCCTACAGCCCCTAAAAAGCGTATAATATAAATTACGACTAGGTTCTCAGGTTTTAAATCTCTGGTTAACAGGCCCGAGGGCACTACTTTGCCGAATCGTTTTCAAACGTGACTAGAGAGGGAGAAAGAAAAAAAAAAAAAAAGACAATATACAACAGCATTTGAATTTCTTATCATTTGCTTTTCGGAAGCTTAATTTCATATTGTGCGTTCACTACTTCTGTTCTGCTCAGTTTTCAGCGGACACTGAAACACATCTTCAGGTTGCTGAGAAAATGTCTTTTTGTTTCTGATACTCCAGAAACAGCCCGATTTTATCCATCCTTTCCTTTAAAAATCTTTCCTACATTATTATCTTTATTTGTTAATCGCATAGGGAAGCAGCTTGTTAAACGGAAGAAAAGGAACTCCGTCTCCATAGAAACTGCAGACGTTTGGGATGGGACAGAACAAGGCCGCTTTAAGCAACCGAAACGTGAGTGCGCCCCGGCCCTTACTGGTCAAATCGCGAGGCGCTTTGTCTTTCTAGCATCTCATCTCGTTCCATAAATTCAGTTGCGGTAGTGTTTCTTTAAGCCCAAGTCCAAAAAAAAAAAAAAAAAAAAAAAAAAGACTCCTTACCACCCCCCCCCCCCCCGATCCCAAGAATAAGCTATATAAAATTCCTGGCAATTAATAAAGAACCGGTATGTCACGAGAATTTCTCCATCTTCTTTTGCGCAGGGACTATATTTTACCTCGAATTATCCGCACCCTCAACGCGATAGGCCCCTGCTGACCGAATGACGTCACCTCCGCACTCCCCCAAAGCCGCTTCGGAAGACAACACACGTTTTCAGCAGCGGCATAAATAACAGCATTGTTTGAAAAGTCAGGAGGCAGCTTTCCAGGTCCCCGCCCGCCTTCCCCCTCCTGCCCTCCCCTGCCTCCCAGCCCAGCCACACCTCTCTAGAAATACTCGCTTTCTTAATGAAAACCATATTGGGGGGAAAAAAAAAAAAAAAAGAGTTCGCATGACCCGCCGAAACGCCTGGACAGTCTTTAATGTCAGCCTCAGACGACACGTGTCTTATGAAAGTCTGGGGCCCTGCCTGTCTGGCCGAGCGGGCTCTGTCCTGCGTCTTTATGAGAAAGAGGGACAACACTTCTGGTTTTGGCATTTTATGTTGGAGTCTGTGTGAAGCGAGGAGGGGAAAAAAAACAGCAACGTAGAGTCTAGACAGAAGAGATGGGGGTGAAATCTGGAAGCCATTGGCCCGGGCGAGGGCAGCCCGCCGGGAGCGGGGATCGCCTTACACTGCCTAATTACACATGAAAAATGTACACATCACAGCTCTCCGCTGCTTGGAAAAATAGAATGCTCGCATGGCACTTTGGGGCCGTGGCAAATCAAGCAGCCGTCCATTCTGGGCGTGGGGGATCTTCGTCCCTGCGTTTTGCCAGGTTAATTTTTTTTTTTTTTTTAGGGAAGTCGGTATTCCCTCATCCCTCCCAAAATGTTTTCGCGTCTTCTAAATCTGGCAAACAGTCACATTCTATGAAGGCTATTTCGATGTTAAGGTAGGCCGGCCGTGGGCCGAAATTCAACACATTTCCTGCTGTAGAGACTTCGCCCGATATTAAGACCGCGGCTGCGAGGCCCGCAGTGTTTATTTCAGGACCTACGTTACAGTTTGAGTCGACGTGTTGTCTCCCTGCTAATTTCTAAATCATTAACTTGGCCTGCTCAGGCAGCCTCGGCCCTCTCGCTGGGCACGGTGCTATGTTTTACGCGGGGTAAAGATTTTTAAAGAATCCTTGAATACGGAATCTTTTTCCAAGGGTTTGAAGCGTTTTTCAGATGTTAACAGGGGTTCACAGTCTATTCCTGGGGCCCAAGGAGGAGAGGAGGCCCGGAGCCCGGAACAGAACCTGCAGACGGGGCTCTGGGTGGGCTTCGATGCTGAAGCACCTCTTCACGCAGAGAAATGAAAGAGAAGAAATTTAGACGTATCCCGAACTGGCGAGAGAGCAGAGCTGGCCGTGCGTGCGTGCGTGCGTGTGTGTGTGCGTGCACGCGTGTGTGTGTGTGTGTGTGTGTGTGTGTGTGACAGAGAGAGAGACAGAGAAAGGTGGAGAGAGAACCTGACTGGTTTATAAAATGAGCCCTGTTTATAAAGCGAGAGACTTCAGCGTCGTGCCCAAGTCCTCACAGCAGCAAATAAGACTGAGACCAGAATCAAGAACCTTCTATCGTGTCCTTTACACCCTCTAGCCTTCCCTGCGGAAGCGAAATGGAAGAAAATATCGCACGAGAATAATAGGATCCATGACCTGCCAACGTGTATAACTTGTTTTTACATCGCCTACCATTTTTTTCTCCTGTCTGCTGCCACCCTTTCTCCAAGTATTCGCTTTGGACTTGGAAACTCATGGAATTCTACAGACTGATGCTTTGTTTGAACTTGATAGGAAAACGCGATCGCCTGTCTTTATGAATTTAAGGTTTCTCCCAACCAGGGAGGCTCGGTCTAGATTAGGGGTTAGGGTCCCACGGAGTATGGCAGCGTGTTGTGTAACTGCTTCCCCCCAGGGGTCTTCGCCTCCATGGGCAGGTAAGGGAAAGGCAGATACGGCTCCCTTTTCGACAGTGGCGAAAATGTCCTAAGGATGCGAGTGACCTAGTCATGTTTATTGGAAACAGTCAGGGCCGGAAGGGAAGGCAAGCTGGAGGGAGGAAGGGACGAGCTGATGGAAGGCCTGGAGAGGGGGAGGGTCTAGTTCGCTCAGGCCAAGGCCTGAGGTCACCCTTGGCCAAAGTCCCAGGCCCCACCTGGAGCAGCGTTGAGTGGCAGGGGCCAAGCTCTTGGTTTAGATGAGGCCCTACTGGGGCGTCTGGGTGGCGCCGACTTCGGCTCAGGTCATGATCTCATGGTTCATGGGTTCAAGCCTCACATCGGGCTCTGTGCTGACAGCTCAGAGCCTGGAGCCTGCCTCAGATTCTGTGTCTCCCTCTCTCTCTGCCCCTCCCCTGCTTGCACTCTGTCTCACTTTTTCTCTAAACGTTAAAAAAAAAATTCAGAGGCGCCTACGTGGCTCAGTCGGTAAAGCATCCGACTTTGGTTCAGGTCATGATCTCAAGTGGGTTCGAGACCCGCTTCAGGCTCCATGCTGACAGCTTAGGTCCCAGAACCTGCTTTGGATTCTGTGTCTCCCTCTCTCCCTGCCCCTCCCCCACTTGCACTCTGTCAGACTCTTTCTCTCTCTCAAAAAAACAAAACAAAACAAAAAAAACATTAAAAAAATTTTAGATTTCTGGAGCCCTTCCCGCTCCAGAGCCAAGATGTCGTCTTCCTTTCCCAGTGGAATCTTCGACTCCAAAGACTGGGACCCCGTCCTGGTGTATGCCACGGACCCCCTGGGCTGTCTGTGACACCCGTGGACTGCCTCTCAGCAAATGTTCATAAGTTCATAAAATACAACATGTAGGCTCTCAAAGCCAATCACTGATATGGACACCAGGTATCAAAAGATTTCTAAAACATAAACGTGTGATTGATATGCCTCTGTATTAGCTTATTAAACAACCTGTTGGTGCCTCCGATAGTTACAATATCAATCAAAGTCATGACGGGCAAACACCGTATATCGAGATGTCTGCCACAACCATAACGTGCTATGTAAACCCGTGTGAACCGCGTTGGCGACGAATCACAAGTGCTGCTGAGAATACCGGGGAGGGCGTTACCTCAGGTTCGAGTCCGGGATACGCTCACGGTCCGTGAGACAGCGGCGAAAGCAGGGATCACCGTCTCTCTCTCCCAAGTTTGCTAGGTGGCAAGTCGGTGCCTGAGGAGAGCCCCTTCACGGATGCTCGCGGCAACAGCCCCACTCTCGTCCCCACCAGCAGGGGGCAGCAGAGCGCCACATGCCCGTAACTGCCCCAGGAATCCTGGGAGCACACATACCCTCACTGTCAGTCCGGGGCATGGCTGCCGTCTTACCAGGCTTGGCCTGAGTCTTGGGCTGGAAAGTGCCACCCGAGGTCCCCGGCTGGTCCCCTCCCTCTTAACAATTATCTTTAGACTCTCTGTGGCCCATCCGATCATTCACTCATGCGTCCACACACCAAAGATCTGTTCAGCACTGACTTTGGTGTCTTACCTACACAGTGAGGTCCTGGAGGTCCGGGGGCCATGCAGAAAGCAAATCCAGGCTGTCCTGGAACATGATTTGCAGTTGGGTGGAGGGGGAGATAGACCACAAACCAATTAACACGCAAGTAGGTGCTAAGTGGCAATGAGGGCTGAGGTAAACCGAGGCAGGTGAGGGGCAGAAAGGCTGGCGAGGGGTGAAGAGCAGGGACACCCTTAGATGAAGCCACTATTGAACAGAAGTCAAAGGGAGGGGTCTCCTGTGGCAGTCTGGGAAACAGCAGGGGCCCAGGAAGGCTGGAGTCCCGTGCACGGTGGTCAACGGGCAAGACCTGAGGCTGCGGGGCCCACCCTGTGGGGCCTCCCCGGGGAGCGAGAGCAGGGACCTCGGCCCCCACAGGAGACCAGAGGAGAGAGTGTGTGGAAAGTTCCTGACTGACTCAGGGCTGCGTCTGTCGCCCCCACGGGGACCGCAGGTGGAGACGACAAAACAGCAAAGGCAGGAGCCCCTTCTAACACTTGACTCCACGCGCTCTTCGGTAAGGGTTACGCGAAGCAGGGCGATCCGACCGCTGGCCTCCGCAATGCGGTGGCCACGCGGGTGCACGCCCTGGTCAGAGGAAATCAAACCACACGCTTCCTAGCTACCAGTCGATTCTATACAATCTCGTTCTGCTGATAGATGAAAAAATTAATTAACTAAAAAAATCTACGTCCAGTCCGAGCCTCGTCCGAGCCTCTGCGTTTCCCTGGTCCTCTGGCTCAGGTCTCGACAGCGGCTGCTCGCACGCGATGCGACGGGCACTGTTCTGAGCACGGTGCAGAGATTAAGTCAGGTAATGGTCGCAGCCACGCTCTTGGATACTGGCGACGTCTTTGTGTCGCTGGGAGGACCTGGAGGCACAGAAAGTTTACGCAACGCGGATGATTTCTGGTCACACAGTAAACGGCACAGCCACGATCATCATCTTCCTCCCTCACAGGCTTATGGGAGACGCAGAAACTCGGGGCCTCGGAAGCAGCTCAAGAGCCTGGGCCGACGCGTGGTGCCTCATCTGGCCAGAACGGCCAGTCAGTGGTGAGACTCGGCCCAAGACTCTAATGACAAGAGCCACCCCCGATGACCCTCCGGAAACGAATAATTACCTTAATTACCCTGTCCTGACAGCTCCGCTTTCCCTTCTTAGAATTGTTGCTTTTGCTCTTTTCGGGATCTGTCCCATTTTTGTACACCCCGCCCCGCTCCGAAATTTGTTTTGAACACGTGGGCCTTGAAGAAAGTTTGAAAGAAATAGTTTACGATAGACACCTGCAGCAAGACGCACTGTAGACGGACGAGGTTATCAGAACATGTCGGTCTCTGGTGGCCCCACGCGGGTCACCGAAACCCCGACCTCGAAACGTAGACCGCCGGTGTTTGAGTCTCCGAGGAGGGGACGCGCCTGGTCGCAGACCAGCAGTCGAGCAGGCGGGGGAGGCAGGTCCCCGACGTGAAGGGCACCCTTCAGGATGGCTCTCCGAGGTTGTGCTCTCTTGAGATCTCCAGAAGGGTTCAAGGTCTCCCAGCCTCCTATGCCAACCAGGGGCTCCGCCACCTATGTGACGGCCGTCAGACTCGACTCCGGCCTCGTGGTCGCACGATGTGACTTCGTAGGCCGGCGCCTCCTGGCTCGCAAGGGGCAGCGTGACGGGGACAGGGAGACCCCGAAGGAAATCGCGCCTCGCCCACGAAGCTGTGCGCCTTCGCACAAACTCCCGAAGCTCTTCGTGCTTGAGTCTCCTCATCTGCACGTCGGAGATGTTGAAAACTTCCTCACGGCGGGTCTGGAAATCAGAGGTGAGAGGAAGCAGGGTGCCCGGCGCGTAGAAGGAGCAGCCCTTGTGCTGTTGGTGGAGACCTCCCATCCCAGGTGCCACCTCGCCCCGTGCTGTCGAAGGGCCAGAAGTAGGATTTCCACGGTCGTCACTTGCAGACGGACACAGTGAGAGCCAGCCGACCTCCCAAGCCTTTCCTGAAAGCAGAGTTTCATCTCCAAGGGAGTCGGGGACGGCTCCCCTGGAGGAGAGGAAGGACATCACAGAAAGCTGGGGGTGTGAAGGGGACCTTGGCAGGGCTGAGAATCCGCCTGACGCAGGGGGGCGGGGGGAACACCTGCCCTGGGGCAGCCCGGAGAAAGAGCTTCTAGAGTTGCGGTTTGGGGCATTTGCTGAGCAGCGGAAGCCAGCCAGGGGGAGCTGGGGGGGTTGAGCCAGAAATACGCCCCTCAACGGTCCCTCAGCAAGTCCTGGGCCGGAGCCTCGGGACCAGCCACTCTTGATCCCACGCTGGGTTTTATTTCCGTACACGCAAGCGGGAGTTTTCACAAATGAATGAACGGGATGTCAAACAATGACACGGCGACGTGTCCGCCGCTGGCCGCGCGGTGGCACCGTGAAGCTTAGCGAGTCGCGCACACACACCTTCGATGTCTATATGTTGTGTGTTTGCTAGGCGGAACTGTGCCTGTTTTTTAAACGTGTTAGAGGGGAGAATACATCCCAAGTTTCACACTAAGGCCGATCCCCTGGGAAGAGGATTACCCACGGTGCTTTCCTCTGTTCTTTATACGCCTCCAAATTGCCGTATTTTAATTTTATAATAAAAAAATTAATTGCAGCTGTTGAGCGTCTTGGCTCTTTTTGTTTCATCACCGAACCAGGGGCTGGTCGAGTTGGAAGAACCCCCGGCGACGGCAGCGTATCTCTGTTTAGTCTTTTCCCCCTTTATCTCCATGTGGAAAGGGGCCTGAGCTCGCTCTCAGGGCAGCCTGGCTCTCCCGGGCGCAGTCTGACTCTCACGGCCATGACCCTGACCTCTCAGTCCACCGGTGAGCATGGGAGGGACGGGGGCGCCCTCTCCCCAGGAGAAAACCCAGCTACGTGTGTCCTTACGGCTGGGGAGGTCATTTCTGGAGAGTCACAGGAACCTCGGGCACTCCGTCCTGGGTACCTGTGGGCTAAGCGCCCTCTGCCCTTCCGGCCGTCTTCGTTCAAATCTTACGGGGTACGGCTCGGACCCCGCGGGTGGGCGCCGTTTCCCACGCTGTCTGAAATGTTCCTGACAGCGCTTCGGCTCCCTTGTGGGTAGTTAACAATTGAGAACTCGCAAATATCGGATGACTCATCAAACTACACTGCACACAGCAGTCCTGAATCCGTAACAGGGTTAAGGTCATCAGCAGACCCTTCGCCCCCCGGGCTCCAGGCTCAGTCCTTCCCCCCAAGCCCCTGCGTCTCCAGCTCGCCCGCACGTCTCGCTGCCTTCTCTTCCACAATTATCCTGCCTGCCTGCCTGTCTGTCTGTCTGTCTGGCCTCATTTCCCACCTCATCCACTCCGTATCTCTCCCTCTCCCCGTATCCCTTCCTGGCTCCCCCCTCCCCGCTTTTTTTTAATGTTTATTTAATTTTTGAGAGACAGAGCAGGAGCAGGGGAGGAGCAGAGAGAGAGGGAGACACAGAATCCGAAGCAGGCTCCAGGCTCTGAGCTGTCAGCACAGAGCCCGACACGGGGCGCGAACCCATGAACTGTGAGATCCTGACCTGAGCCAAAGTCGGACACCCAACCGACTGAGCCACCCAGGCGCCCCTCCTGCCTCCCTTTTTATCTGCTTGCACAAAGCCCTTTAGAACGTGGAACGAACACATGGGGTTTGGTGCGAAAAGTATTTAGAAAAATTCTTTAATCTTTAAAAATTATTTTTCCACAACATCTTAAGTGACTTTTTAAAAAAGTTTCCTAAGGGCCCTTGATGGATTTTTCGTGATTGTTGTGATTCGACTGCTCATTTTCTTTGTTTACTTTTCATCCACCTCATTCCCCAAAAATCTTCACTGGGTGATTTTTGAAAGTATATATTTACATCTTTCAAAACAAATTATTCTTCACTCAAACCTATAGATTTAGTTGAATAATAATGTGTGACACGTTTTACTGAGAACAAGAGGAACAAAGAAGAAATGGAGCCTTCCGAGGGCCCAGACGCGCCACGCGGGAGTCTTTCTGTCTACAGTTCACCAACTTTCAATACCCTGGGTAGAATCATATTTTTCTCAGGCTGGGGGTGGGGTAGGGAAGGTTCCTAATAGCCCATGGGGCCTCTGAGCCCTCCTATTTCCCAAGTGGAGGACGCGGAAGATCCCCCCAGAACCGGCCCACATTAACGAGACCTCACTGGAGAACACGTAATCTGTAAAATACCAGATAAGGCTCAAAATCGCTACAATTATTCTCATCTGGGCATACCACCGTCTTAAGAGAAGTCAACACAGCCTGTGACCAAGACCAGGTAGGAAGGTTCGGACGACCATTTGGACCACCATGAAGGGTCCATTGGAAAGGGACCAAGGATCACCAGTGGCAGTCCATGCCACCACCACCCCTGCCCCCACCATGTCCCCCAAAACAGAGGGAAAAGCATCTCTGTTGTAGTAGAGTCCATCAACTAGACCATTTAGATGTTAGAAAAGAATTGGTTTACGGAGTAGAAGTTAGGCATGACCCCAGCCTTCAAAGATGTGTGGTCTTGGTGGCAAGCAGAAACACATCTTCGACTGGGTTAGACGCCGCCAGAAATAGGAACCAAGAGATGGTGTCAGACTATCTCTTGAGCAGGTCACTCTGCGCTCAGTGATATCGAGCTCCCATTTGCCCAGTGTGGTCGTCAGCCCACCCGACTGACCAGGTCCAGCCTAGCAATGACCTACCATGTTTCCTCAGCATAGCTTCTATTATTTCTATTTCTCGGGTTGGTAGGTGTCCGAGAAGCTGACCAGAGGAAGTGAATCACTTCCCATGGTCATTCCTCTGCCCACAGTTGCGCTATTTTTAACAATCTGCACGAAAATCATAAATCCGACCTTGGGTGTGTATATCGTTGGTTTAACGAGAGCCCAAAAAGTGAGGCGGAGGTGGAGACAAAAATGGGCAGAAATGAGCCAGGGAGGAGACCGTTCAAATGACCCCCCAATATAAAGATGATCTTTTTGTGACTCCTTTTCGAACACTTGTCACAAAGCAGAAGAAGAATCTTTTAAGAATCGCTTCTTAGAGTAATTTGCCACCCACGGTGGAAGACAGTAATGCTTAAAGCAAAACAGCTGCCCAGCTTTGTCTATAGTAAATTACTCAAAATACCCCAACGACCAGAGGGATGACTTTTGAAAAGCCGTCTGCCCTTTATCGGTGCTATTTCTTACACTTCGAATATCTACCATCACTTACACTAAATCTGTGAACAGTTAGACAAGAAAGGTGAGATGATTCACAGAGAAATGTTTATATATGAAGCACAAGTTCACCCCAACACTGAATGAGGAGGTGTATTAGTCAGCTCGGCTGCCGTAACAAAATACCACAGGCCGGGTGGCTTAAGACAAAAAACTTATTTTCTCACAGGTCTGGAGGCCCCAAGATGTGGGCAGGATTGGTTTCCGCTGAGGGCTGACTGTCCGTTTTCTCATCTCCTCTTCTGATAAGGACACCAGTCTTGTTGGACAGGGGCCCCCCTAATGACCTCATTATATCTTAATTACTTCCGTAAAAACTCTGTCTCTGGGGCACCTGGGCAGCTTAGTCGGTTAAGCGTCCGACTTCGGCTCAGGTCATGTTCTCACAGTTTGTGGGTTCAAGCCTGGGTTGGGTTCTGTGTTGACAGGTCAGAGCCTGGAGCCTGCTTCGGATTCTGTGTCTTCCTCTCTCTCTCTGTCCCTCCCTGGCCTGCACTCTCTCTCTCTCTCTCTCAAAAATAAATAAACATTAAAAAAAAAACCCTCTGTCTCCAAATAAGATGACATTCTGAGGTGCTGGAGTTAGGATTTAACCTAGTGAATTTGAGGAAGGGGGCGGAGCACAATTCAACCCACAACAGGTAGAAAGTCAAAGGAGGGGCTGAATGTCTCTGTCCTTTTGCAGTTTTGTTACGTAGTAGGCTTTCTTAGTCGCTGAAGATCTTTCTAACTCCTCCAGGGTCTCCTCTTCCATTTTCGGTCCTGTGTCGATATAGCACACCAGAGAGGGAGACCAATACAACCTTGGAAGAGGTGCTGTCCCCTGGTCCTGTCCGCTGCAGGCACCATCATCTGGAGACCTGTGGTCAGTGCCCTTCGCGATGTCACCTCAGGAGCTCCTCGCCCCCGACTTCGGGATGACCACAGACCATGCTCGGAGGCTTACTTGTGATTCAATACACACACCATATGATAAAAGCCGGGCGGCCCTTTTCGGGGATGGTCTGGGACAGGGGTCCCCGAGCTTCTGGGAGGGGCCGGCCAGCAGAGAGTTTAGACTCCGTGGGCCGTTTTTCCTCTTTACAGCTTCCCGGCTCTGTTGCCATGGTGTGAAAACAGCCATTCGTACGTGAAGGAGCTGAGCCGTGTTTCAGGAAAACCGTCTTTATAAAGACAGAAATGCAACTTCCACGTACTCGGCACGTCCCGCGAAATGGTCTTCATCTGTTCCTTTTCCAACGCCTGAAAGTCTAAAGCCATCCTTAGCTCACGGGCCATTCTAAAACTCAGCAGCTCGGATCTGGCCCCCTTCCTTTTGGCTCCTGATGGATCGCGGTTGTCTTTTACTCCGCGCCTGTTTCTTCTTTTGGGTCACGATTTATCCCTCTTGGGCTGGATCGACCAGCTTCTCACAAACTCAGCCCCAAGTCCTTCTTTTTTTAAGATCTTATTTTTAAGTAATCTCTACACCCAACGTGGGGCTCGAACTTACAACCTCGAGGTCAAGAGCCGCACGCTCCGCACCTGAGCCGGCCAGGCGCCCCGGGCCCTGAGTCCTTTTTGACCGATTTCCCTAAAGGTGTGGATTCAAACACGTCCCATGATACGTCAGCCACATGTCCAACGGAGAATCTCCAGCCCTGTTTCAAAGTCTTTGCTTCCTTTAATCATGTCTTGGAGGGTCAGGATTTTTCCTTGACCCTGGGAAGGGGTGGTGGTGAGTTAAAATCTCTCGTGGTAGTAAGGGTCATTTTTACCTTTTTTTTAAATATAATTTACTGTTGAGTTAGCTGACATACAGTGGATACAGTGTGCCCTTGTCTTCAGGAGTAGATGCCCATGATTCAGCGCTTACAGACGACACCCAGTGCTCAGCCCAACAAGTGCTCTCCTCAATGCCCATCCCCCATTTTCCCCGCCCCGCTGACCGCCCCCCAACAATCCTCAGTTTGTTCTCTATATTCGAGAGTCAATGGTTTGCCTCCCTCTCTGTTTGTAACAATTTTTCCCCTTCCCCTCCCCCATGGTCTTCTGTTGAGTTTCTCAAATTCCACATGAGTGAAAATATATGGTAACTGTCTTTCTCCGACTGACTTATCTCACTCAGCATAATACCCTCCAGTTCCATCCACGTTGCTGCAAACGGCACAATTTCATTCTTTCTCATTGCCAAGTAGTATTCCATTGTCCATATACATACCACGTCTTCTTTCTCCATTCATCCACTGAGGGACATCTGGGCTCTCTCCATAATTTAGCTATCGTTTATTGCACTGCTATAAATATTGGGGTACATGTGGCTCTGTGAATCAGCACTCCTGAATCCTTTGGCTAAATTCCTGGCAGTGTTATTGCTTTGGGAGGAGCTGAGAACAGCTCTCCATTGAGCCAAACATAAGCACCACGATTCTTCCTCCTAAACAGTCTCCGTGTCGTCCTCAGTCCTTCGCTCAACATCGGGGAGCTGACCTGCAGGCTTAGCAGAGCCCCGGGCAGTACCCCGCCTACCCTCCCCGAACACCGCCTGCGTCAGTATTGAAAACCCATGGGGTGAAGATCTCTCCTTATTGCAAAAACCGTTTCTTGAAAGATGGGTTTTCTCTGCCATACGCTGGAGGCAAATCCAGTCTTTGGCACGAGGGGGCATTGTGAATTATGAAGATATTTGAGGCATGGAATGGTGGCTCAGACACGCACACTATAAACTCAGAGACTGTGGATGCCATTTCTCGTTCGAAGAATTGATTAATAAGTGCCTCGCCGGTACGTACGTGTCAGAGGGCAGTCACTTTTCAGAGGAGTGTAAGGAGTCATGAAACCCGTGTTGCAGAGGTCTGTTACAAATTGTCTGTTTGATGTGTCCTGTGACAAGGAATTTTCCAACAGCATTAGAAAACAGGACTCCATGTCCTCCTCATCTTAAATCATGGTATCAATTATGCTTCTTTTTTTTTAATGTTTGTTTATTTTTGAGAGAGAGTGAGACAGAGCATGAGCAGGGGGAGGGGCAGAGAGAGGGAGACACAGAATCCCAAGCAGGCTCCAGGCTCTGAGCCGTCAGCACAGAGCCCAACGGGGGCTCGAACTCATAAACTGAGATCCTGACCTGAGCCGAAGTCGGACGCTCAACCGGCTAAGCCATCCAGGCGCCTCTCAATTATGTTTTAATCATACTCTCATGTTGCCCATATTTGAAAAATGAAGGCGTATCCGTGGGATACTTTCCCTGAGTACCAAGCCCCGTGGTGAGACGGCACTGCCTGGTTATGCCACACCCAGCGTGTACAGCGCCACTTCGGATTGTAGAATCTCTGAGGGCAAGGGCTGCCGGCTGGAGAACTGGCTCAGTGGCGCCCCTGGCACAGATCGGAGAGATACAGGAGGACAGCTTTCCTCGTCGAGAACCAGGCTCGGTGACCCTCCTGAGCAGGTGCGCAGACAGGAGTGGACCCTGCCAACTCCAGAGGGTGCTCTCCCAGCCGCGGGTCCTGGGCAAACCTCAGCACCGCTTGCCGGCAGCCTGGCACCTCCCCTGCTCGCCCGCTGGAGCTCCCCTGCCTGACTTTGTCATTGGAGGCAACGTTCTTCGCAAGTTCACAGGTTCGGGAGCAACTCAGGTCTTCCGGAAGTGACCGTGAAATGCAGCTTTGTTCTCCCCGTGCCCGGGGCACAAAGCATCACGCGGACTCCTAAAGGCTGCCCGTCCCCTATTCTCTCCCCTTCCCAAGCAGAGAGAGAGCCGAGCCGAGCTCAGAACTGGCTTTGAAGCGCCAAGTTTCCGCAGAACCCCGTGGCGTGAGGCCGCCACGCACGGGAAGCCAGACCAGAGACAGAAGCAAAGCCAACGGGGGGCAGGAAGCTGACGTGACGTGGAGGAACCCGACACCCCTCGCTCCCCCAGGCGGCGCGGGTCATCTCCGCCAACCGCGCCCTGTAATGAGAACGGCCCTGGCCAGACGGCCCGGGCCTCAGAGCCTCCCCACCACGGAGGCCGACCGAGGGGCACCTGCTGGCAAGACAAATACGAACTCACAGGAGGGTAACATATTTTTATTCCAAGAACATAACCTCCGCCCCATCACCTTGAAAAGGCAGCCCCACCCCCCTCTCTGACTCCCTTAATTTTTTTGCGCGTGACTTTACTTCTTATTTTTTAAAGCATAAGATCTGAGGCTGTGTCAGAAGTCAAAGACAGATGCTAGGGAAAGGACGATAAGACGGCATCGGAGTGCGTGATAACGAGAGTGTGGGCCAGAAGCAGAAAGACGGGAGAATTATCCTGGGAAAATGAGGAGCAGTCACCTGGGGGCAAAGACTTTTAGACAAAGGACGTTGACCATCCTATTCAGCAAACCAATCCAGTTAAATAAAGGTCTTGCCGCTGGGCCGAAAGGAATATATTATATATTTTTCCAACATCTTCAGAATGTCGCCGTCACAACAGAAAGGGCTCATTCCCCTGTGACGTGACTCCAGAGCTTAACCCTGACTTACACCCTCTGAAGGCACGTCGTCCTCAAGTCTAGATGTTTTTAAGCCGCTTACGATTCTGGTCTATGCAACTCTTGGGATCATACACGTAACGCTTGCAGTCTAGAGAATGAATCTTTTTCGTTTGCTGTCTGTTAACGTCTCTCCGACTTAAGAGAACGGCGCTCACTTCTGCTCTTGTGAGTTTAGCGAATAGCTCTTCCCGGCATCTGACTCCCTTAATTTTTCAACGAGGGGGACCTTCAGCGCTGCAGCTCCTAGGCTATCACACGACTCAGGATGTGAACTTGGGGCGTAGCCCCCACCGGGGCTGGTATTACCCTGACGCCAAGAGCTAAGAGGGAACTTCTGCTGTCACGAATCACCTGGCCGTGTTGTGCCGAGAAGCCGTCTGGGGCGCGCTGGCCCTCGTCTAAGAAAAGAACGTGGCCCCTGCCGTCTGGCCCCAATGCCACAGCCGCTGCCAGGCGAGGCGCTCAGAGAGCCTTACAGGAAACAGAACCGAAGGGTCCTCACGGGGGGCCTCGGGTAACAGGTGCCGACGGAACACGAGGGCGCGTACGGGTTCGTCTGCTCAGCTGCCGTGGCGGAAGACGGCGGAGCGGCTCGAACGACAGGAAGGTACTTTCTCACAGTCTCGGCGACTGGAAAGCCCACCGCCCAGATTCCAGCAGGTGGGGGTGTCTGGCGAGAGCTCCCCTCCCGGCGCAAGGGGCCACCTTTCCCCGGTGTCCTCACGTGGCCTCAGCGCATGCTCACAGAGACGGAGAGTGAGTTGTCCCTGTCTGTGTCTCTTTATAAGGACACTAATCCTATCAGACCAGGGCCCACCCTTTTGACCTCATTAGACCTTAATTACATCCCTCAGGGCCCCTGTCGCCAAATACAGCCTTGCTGGGGGCTGGGGTTTCAACGCGTGAGTTTGGCAAGACAGGAGAGACTCAGAGTTTCAGTCCCTAACAGATAGGTGACAAAAGTGCTTTCCTGCACCACGTTCATGGTCCTTCTGTCCACGGGGTTGTCCTTACACTGAATACTTGTTCACTGGTGTTTCCACACACCAGGTGCCTTCCCACGGGCTGGGGTCACAGTGCAGTGGGGG
Organism: Paguma larvata; assembly: GCA_030068075.1. NCBI lineage: Eukaryota > Metazoa > Chordata > Mammalia > Carnivora > Viverridae > Paguma > Paguma larvata. Next base: position 146,047,366 of record CM057824.1, read on the forward strand.
GTGCCCCCGAGGAAGGAGATGCGTGGAGTCAGACAAACGAACCCATAAAGCTTTCCATGTGTGCCCCAATTTATACTGGCTTTGAATAATCTGGCTTGTTATTTCCTGACTTAAAACAAAACAAACAAACAAACAAACAAACCACTATCCCTACCCTTTCTTTAAACTTTACCAAACAGAGGAGTATCCTCAAACATTTTAGACCTTATATCCCTTCTCCGAGGAATTTAAACATATTTCTTGCTGCTTTGCGTTGTTTATAATAAGTTGTAATAGCCATGGGCATGGGAGTTTGATTTGAACAGAAGGGTGGGTGTAATTTGAGAATAAAACTATACCGAGGCGCCCGGGTGGTTCAGTTGGTTAAGCATCTGACCCTTGATTTCGACTCAGGTCATGGTCTCACGGTTCGTGGGTTCAAGCCCCACATCCGGCTCTGTCTGCACTGACAGCACAGCACAGAACCTGCATGGGATTCTCTCTCCCTGTCCCTCCACTCTTGCTCAGCTTGTGCTCTCTCTCTCTCTCTCTCTCTCAAAATAAATAAATAAACTTAAAATAATAAAATGAAACAAAACAAAACAAAATAAAATAGTATCAAGGTACTTCTTCCCTGAAGAACTGTAACTTATCACAAAGAAGACATTGTTTCTTTGTTTGCTAATATCATTTTAATACGTGGATCTCTATTTTTCCCCCAGATTTGCTGCTCTGGCAAAAAAAAAAAAAAAAGTGCCCTATGCAGGAAGGGACACTGGTGGGTACAGTCATTACAAATTTGACATTTCTAAACTGGGCTTGACAGTGAAACTTTGAAAATATTTATCTATCAGAAAATAGTTTTAGCCATGGGCAATTTGGTGAAAAGGTTTAGTTGATGGAAAAACCATAACTCAGTGTGACTGCCTTTAATGTAAGATGCTCTTGAAGGCCACAGGACAACCGGCGTTTCCAACAACCTGGAAAATTTAGACCAGCTCGGAAAAATAACAGGGGGCTACGGGCAGTAGCCAAAGCGCTGTACAGGCTCAGATAAATTTATGTGCTTTAGAGACTCAGATTTTAATATTAAATTATAAATGAAAGCAATAGTTGGGCTAAGTATTTAAACAGGTCTCTCTGCCTATGCCCTATATTCATTCCCCTCCAAAAGATTGGGATAATTTTCCAAAACCAGGTGTTCTGGTGTATCTGTATGTAATTCTTTCCTTTTTTACTTTTAAATGTTTTATTCATTTTTGAGAGACAGAGACAGAGAGAGCAAGCATGAGTGGGGTAGGGGGACAGAGGATCTGAAGCAGGTTCTGCACTGACAGTGGTGAGCCCGACACGGAGTTTGAACTCACGAACCTCCAAATCACGACCTGAGCCGAAGTTGGATGCTCAACTGACTGAGCCACCCAGGTGCTCCCACGCATAATTGTTTCCTATTTGCATTTCTGAACAAAAGTGGATTTCTGCGACTGCTTTACACAGTCAAGAAGGACTGTGCCTTGGGCGAAATGGCTTGTGTCTTGGTATTTTTGTGTGGCTTCCAAACCCAAGACAATGGCTTGCCATCCTTGCTGTGCCCAGAACACCGGCCACCTGCCATGGCTGGTGGCTGGACCAGCTGCCCCGGAGCTGCCCTACGCAGCTTCTGCAAGAGACAGCACTGCCCACTGGAGATCCTTTCGCTTGCCACGCCTGGCTGGTCTGTTACGTCGGCCTCCATACAGGCGGTGGGCTGGACCACTGGAAACTCAGAAGCCATTTCTTCTGCCTTTTCCACCTATGCCTGCCCTGAAACAACCCCCTTCCTGAACTGCCTCGTGAACTTGATCATATTGTCTCCATCTTTTCTGGTGTTTTCGCACCAAAATTAAAGAAAGCAACTCCCCTCTAGAACAAACAATCAGCAGAACAAAGGCAAAGTGCACCAGGCCTTCATCCCGACAGTCTTCCCTGTTACCGTTCTTCCCCTCCTGCTCTCCCATAAACCACACAGGGTAGCCTTAACCACGCCTCAGTTAAAAACCCTTCTCCCCGCTGCCCTTGGAATAATTTCCAAAGCCATCGCATGGCTTACAAGCTCCCATTCATCTTCACAGTCTCAGAGCTCCCCGACACCCCCAGAGGCTCTCTCTTTCCACCATGGCCAAGTATGTCCTGTTCCCTTCTCCCACCCTGGACTTCAGAACATTCCAGAACCGGGGTGTTATTCTTAAATTCCTGTCTCTCCCTCAGCTGGCCAACTCTCACTCGCTTTGCCAGGGTCACCACTTTCCCCAGCCGTCCCCCAGCACTGAGTCAGGTGCCCTGCCATGACTTCTGGCACCCAATCGCGGGGTTATTTTTGCACTCTGTACATAATCGCCTTTCACGGCCCAGCGATGCGTCCACCACGTGACAAGTCCTAGGCTGAGGTCTGAGGAGGGGATGACTATGATCACAAGAACCAATGTTTAGATTAAGCCATAGGGAATCGCTGATATTTGACAGTTTTTAACCTACAAAAATGGCAATTTCATGATTACATCCTAAACGAACTGTCTTAGGAATACTGTCTTCCAACTCTAAGAAGTGCTAACAGTTGCCCCCAAAAGCCATAGAGGGTTGGGCCCCATGAAAAGAAGGCTTCAGATAACAGAACAGGACAAGAGAGGACGGAAGAAAGGATTTTGTTAAAAAAAAAAAAAAAAGGACTGAATAGCATTTCCAATAAATTATATGCCGAGACTTTTTCCTGGTATCCCAAATACTGCCCCTTAGCCTTCCAAGCCATCTGGAAAAATCTTTCTTTTTGATGAAGCATAATCATGCCAAATGTGAACTCTGCACCCTCTGACATTCGTAAGGAAGGCTGTCAAACTGTGCAGCACAAGGGGGGAAGAAAAAGAGCTTTTCTAAATCACAAAATGATTCAATCTTGTTCAATCTTCAGAGAGCTCGATAACACTGGGACTAATATGTCAAATGTATAGCGTGTCATGGCTTTATAAATACTAAGGTTTAGAGAAACTAGATTCTATGAGAAATCTGAAGCTCAAAACAAGAAATGAGAAAACACGAGACGGTCCAATTTGGGTGGAAGTTTAGAACGTGTCGCTCTTGTCACGATTAATTAAGAGTTTGATGGTTAAAAAGAAAAGGAGTGTGACACATTTCTCCTCCCCTGCAGGAAGGGTAGTCAAGGGCATAAATCTGCACTCAAATCCAATCCCTCCGGCTGCAATCAAGGGGAAGCTGTGAGTGTCTGAGCAGCAATGACAGTTCCCCATGGTGGGACGGTCTCCAGTTAACAGATGAGACCATCTTCAAAAACACAAATGGGAAACCAACCTCAGAACTGAACTGCTGTGTTTGTGTAGTGCGTAGAGCTCACAAGGGTGTCGGGCATTCCATTTGCACGGACTCTGCTTCCAAAGGATGCTCTTAAGAGGTCGAATATGTTCAACATCATTACCTGCAACACGAACGCCCAGTGAATATCAGTCCGAGATAACCGTTTACCGAGCATCCATCAAGAACTTGACTGTGGGGCCAAGGGTCACGCGGATGGAGGAGCAATGACTCTAGTCCTCCAGGAGCTTGCCTTCTCATGCAGGAGCTGAGCTGACAGAGTCTCTGAAGCCAGGTGGAACAGACAGGCACAGAGCAAGGATGTAAGGCCATGGCTAATGGCCGGGTGTGAGGGGTAGACCCGCTGTGCCAAGAGTCAAGAAAAGGACAGCAACTGGTAAACACTGAGAAGTCTGGGAGGATGTTGTGGTGGAAACTGAAGGGCCCGCTGTTCAAAGGTGATGACCTAGGTGAACCATTTTTTCTGACACGTTTCTTAAAGAAGCATCCTCAAAAAGGAAAAGAAGGTTGGGATGCCCTGTGTGTTCAGCCGAAATCAGGGATGAGAATTCAGCTGTAGTTGTGAAATCTAATATCCTTTGGGCTGGTATGAAGTCACTAAGAAAATACAGCTTTGTCTGACATACAGACATGAGGCTCTGTTTTGTTTTGTTTTGTTTTGAGTATTTCCCTTTGATGGATAAATTTATCTCATTTACATTTATTAGTATGTTTAGAATTACTCCTGACATCTTACCTCTTTTTATGCTTTCTGGGCTGCTTTTTGACCTTTAATTGAAGTATAATGTATATACAGAAAAATGAACGAACCAAAAATGTACATTTGAAAGACTTTCAATAGAGTTAATGCACCTGAAGAGTCAACAACCAGATCAAGAACAGAACGTGACCATCAGCCGAGAATCCTCCCTCCTGACCCTTCCAGCCACTATGTCTCCCCAAAGACAGCCGCTAAGCCTGACTTCCACTACCATATATTAATTTTGCCTATTTTCCAACTTGAAATAAGTAGAATGGCATAGTATACCCTTTGCCCAACATCATGCTTAAGAGATTCGATTTTATTGATGCATATCGGGTTATATTTTATTCATTCTTCTTACTGTATCGTATTCCGTTTGGTGAATATACCATGACCAATTTATCTACTCCCCCATTGAAGCGCATTTGGAGGTTCCTGTTGGGAGCTCTCATGCTGAGTCCTGCTATGAATATTCTGGTATTTTCTTTTTGAGAACATATGTTTGGCACACATCTGGGAATGGAATCGCTAGGCTGTAGCGTTTGTAAATTGTCAGATCTAGCAGGTTCTGCCAAAGTTTCCAAAGCGATTGCACAAATTTATATTCTCACCTACAGTCAGAAAGTCAGTAAGATTCGGTTAACAAAAAACCTTAGCGTTCCCTCAGGAAATAAACATATAGTGACGAAAACTCCTCTATACCGAGTCAGCATGGTCTGAGAGTTTGAGTATAAAACATTTTTGTTGCGTTCTCAGATAAAAAGTTCAAGTGAGCTCTGGTGTTTTTAAAAGGAAGGGAACTAGAAAGAAGTGTGTTCTGATAAGCATTAAGGACTCCTTCCAAGATGAATGAATAATGTAAAATAAATAAAAGTTGATAAAACGGCACAAAATAACAGTGAAGAATTACCAGGATCAAGCCAGATGATGGATAGAGAACCAGATGTTTGCAGGAAATTATGGTCCTTGTTTTGAACTCAGCTGGCTAAAATCTGGGCAAAATTGCACACGTCAGACTCACAGGGCTCTCTGACAACAGTGCTTAACCCGTGTTGCAAAGAAGGATTTCCTTGGATACACCAGGAAGAAAATGCTGATGAGAATTTTAAAACTCACTGGAGGACTCTTTAATAATTTTCCCATTTTTCTCATGTATGCATCATTTTCCAGCCTCGTTGGCCCAAACAAAATATCAAAAGACATTGAAAGTGAGCGTCCAAGCTGGCTTGGAGACTTATGAAGGTGAAAAACCTTCTAAGCTGCAGGAAAATACAATAGTGCCACAGTTCCGGAGACACACCCTCGCGACGATTTCCAGGGCGTACAGTGGAGGCACACAAACCTACATACAAGGGCATAACATTTTTTCTGGAATGATCTGCAAATCCCACCACGTTCGTTCTCTCCTTGAAATCCTTCAGTGGTTTCTCACATTGCCTAAAATCCCAGCTTTTGGACACGGCGTTCAAAGCCCGTGGTGAGCAAGCCCTCCACCTCCGCCCCCTCTCCGCGGCCTTTCACCCCTTCCTTCCGTTGCGCTTCCTTCGGGCTCTAGCCGCTGGTCTCCAGAGGGTGCGTCCGCTCTGCCGTGTCATCATGCCGGTAGAGCCCACTCGGCCTTGGCCTCGCTTCCCATCACTCTCCTCACATTGTTCTCACTGGGGTCACCGGTTACCCCCTTTCGCCCAATCGGGTGGTCCATCCTCGGTGTCCCTCTCATGTGGCCGCTGCCCCCCAAGAGTGATGGCCCACCCTAGTGCCCAGATGGCCCTTCTACCCCACTGTCGGTTCCCTTGGTGGGTTCCTCTTCGTCTTCCAACCCTCGAGTGTTGAGGCGCCGAAGGCCTTACCGTCGGAGGCGTATCCTCTTCCTCGTCCGCCTTACCTGCTGCCTTGTGCTCAGCTAGCTTCATGGCTTCGAGTATCAGGATACACATCCCGGCTCCCAACTGTATTCCCCCGACTTCCTTCCGGAGCTCCAGCTCCTCTCCGGCTCTTCTTGGTCGCCCACCAGGCGCCGTACTAGACCTTCTGCAGGCCAGCGCGCCCTCCCCCGGCCTGCCGCCAAGAGCTCACAGCCGCGTCCTTTCTCCAGAATTCCCCCCGGCCGCTGAGAGATGCGGGCTGATGAAAGACACCTCGTCCCAGAGCGTCGGGGAGATTATGCCCTCAGAGGGCCGAGCGAGTACCCTAGCCAATGACTGGCTGTCATGTGGATGCGAAAAGCCCAGTCGGCTCGCCTCAAGGAGGGACAGCTCCCCAGTCCCCCTGCGGGATCCGGCCCCTGCCCTATCCCGCAGAACCTTTCTCCTGAGAGCACACCACCTGCACAGGAATCCCCACCCCCGGCTCTGCTTCTCGGAAACCCAACTTAAGAGGGGCGTTTCCCACTTACCGGTCAAAACCGTGCTGTCCATCACCTCCTCCCACGTGCCCTCCTGTGATCTAACCTCTTCCTGGCCCCAAGTGGCGCCGTTTGCCCAGTTGCCCAGGGCAGGAATCTTAGAAGTTGTCCTTGTTTCTCCTCTTTTTCTCATGCTCCAAATCCATTCCAGCTCTTAATCTTCTTCCCTCCACCTTTAAAAGCAAGTCCTGAGTCTGACCCCCTCCTCTCCTCCTGCACCGCTTACCGGTCTCTGCCTCCCTGGTTCTCCCCCCAAATGTGAACGGAAACAAGTCCCTCCTCTGCTCAGAACCCCCGTGAGTTTCCTTTGTGCCTGGAATTGGCTCGCTCCCATAATGTATCTTAATCCTCCCAGGCCGCGAGGGCAAAGGCGTCATTGTCTAAAGAGCCTGTGCCTCCTAAGTTCCTGGGCTTTACAAAGACACATTACTATTTCTGTTACCGTCACTGCTAAACGTTCATTCTTTAAAAACCTAAAGTGAAAAAAACGTTCAAAGAGAAAAGGTAAACAGTACCTAGCCTGTCTAAAAATATGTTAACAAATGCAACCTGCTTTATCTTCTCAGGAAAACGGAGTGGTAACAGACAGAGTGGTAACGGACGACGGAGAAGAACTAGAACGTGGACGCTCACAGCACTATTAAACTCAACATGTCTTTCCTATGGTCATTGGCCACCGCGCTGGGTGTGGGAAGCGTGGGGACTGTGTTTTCTTTTTTTTTTATTTTTTAAATTTTATTTAAATCAAAGCTAGTTAATATATAGTGTAATAATGGCTTGAGGGGTAGAATTTAGCAATCCATCACCTACACAGGACGCTCGGGGCTCCTCCCGACAAGTGCCCTCCTTAACGCCCATCACCTGTTTAGCCCGTCCCCACCCCATGCCCCTCCAGCAACCCTCAGTTCGTTCTCTGTATTTAAGAGTGTCTTACACCATTCTCTTTTCTCCACGAAGGAGAACTTCAACCACACACTCTGAGAAGATCCTCAGTCAGGAATCACCTTTCAAAAAGGTCGAGCAAGATTATTCCTGCCATAAACTTCCCTTCCCCTACATCAAATACCTCTGTACCTCCGCCTCCTTCGGGATCCGATTCAAAACTCGCCGCCTCTATGAAGCCTTCCTGGCCTTCGAAAGGGCCCATCCTGCTGCCTCTGGGTTTCCAATCGATTTTACCATTCACCTTCTTTTCCTTAACAACCCCAAGGCCCAGATGATGTTTGGCGAATGAAGAATCGAATAAAAATATTAATCATCTAAAACAGTGACTGCGGGGTGGGCTGTCCCACCTTGGACATTTTTTTTAACGTTTTTATTTATTTTTGAGAGACATAGAGACAGAGTGTGAGCAGGGGAAGGGAAGAGAGAGAGGGAGACAGAATCCGAAGCAGGCTCCAGGCTCTGATGAGCCATCAGCACAGAGCCAGACGCGGGGCTCGAACTCACGGACCGTGAGATCATGACCTGAGCCGAAGTCGGCCTCTTAACCAACTGAGCCACCCGGGCGCCCCTCGTCTTGGACATTTTGCCATTTGCTTGTGAGGACAGGCGATGTCTAAAAAACAGAAAGTTCAGAATTTGTCCCCACGAAGCCATCGTCAGTGAGCATAAAAGATGTCTCCTGCTGTGCTCTGCAGAGTTTAATAAACGGATCTAGTTCAATCCTCTGCTGACGGAAGAACATCTAATTACAAAAAAAGGTTTTGACATCTTTAAATCAAGCACGCTACTGCCTGTCTAGAGCTGAATTCGGTCCGCTGAGGAGATTTCGAAATGCACAAAAAACACCTTTCTAGAAGCTCCTTCCCCATCTACTTCCGCTTGTATTTTTTGGAGTCAGGGAGGATGAGCCATAATTAAGTGACCCTGTGCATTGGAACGCTCCTCTGGGCTGGCAGTCCCGGCTGGCTCACCCTTGGCCCCTCAGGGGGGACAAGCCCCTCCTTTCCACTCCCTAGGTCTCCACGCCCAAAGGGAATGAAGGGAGAATCCCTCCGCAGTTCTGGAAATAGATTCTGGGTGTGAAAGCCGTTTGGCAAAGCTAAACATTAAATATTTGGAAAGTCGGGTTTCAAGAGCGTTGGACAGACTGCATTTCCATACACTCTCCATAATTTCAAACCAGGAAGAACAGGGACAATTCAAATTAAACAAAGCATGGCGAACAGTCCCAAGAAAGGCATTTACAAAATTGTTCTCCTTCCTTTCTTTCTTTCCTTCTTTCCTTCTTTTTTTCTTTCTCCTTTCTTTCTTTCTTTCTTTCTTTCTTTCTTTCTTTCTTTCTTTCTTTCTCTTTCTTTCTTTCTCTCTCTCTCTCTCTCTCTCTCTCTTTCTTTCTTTCTTTCTTTCCTTCCTTCCTTCCTTCTTTCTCTTTTCCATTTGGTAAAATAGATCATTATAGAAGCTGGCCCTCTTTGCAAACACACTTCCAAAAGGCTGGAGGATCCCACACAGGACTGCACAGGAGCACCAGGGAGGACAGGAACATTGCAAAATAGCAGTGAGCATCTTTCCGAAGCCCAGCCTTTAGGCTTAACTACAGATTAAGCTCTGGCTTAATGGGCAGCTATGGGTTTCCATCCATTGTGAGGCCATAGATGGGCTTTGAGACCCCCTGCTCACGGAAAGCCCTCACGGATTCAGAGAAGCTATGCCGCACTGAAGCCTCAGCCACAGAAGCAGGTACCAGGGCCAGACGCTGTCCTAGGCACTCACGGGACGGTGCTAAAAATTAGATGGAAATAAATGCTGCTCTCTGTCTCCACAGAACATTAGCGTCGGTGCCCCCCTCTGTCCCCGCCATCTTGAATCTAAGGAGCCCTAAACTTTGTCAAGTGATCAGATTCGGCCCTGGCTGCCCCTCGGACCCCCACCCCACCGCACGCACCCACCGTCTCCTCATCACTTCCTCCCGCTATGCTCCTCCTACTGACACCCGTGACAGTCTATAGAAAAAATCCAGCTCTCTCTTCCAGAAGGTAATACCAAAGACTCCATTTCCCATCCTCAACGAAGTAAAAATTAGACTACAGTAAAGTAAAGATTTTTTGAAAATGCACCAAACTTAATGTTGGTGACATCTGAGAAACGATACAGTCTCGTATGTTGGGAAATTCAAATTCATTTAGCCTTTCCATAGAGCTATTTGGTTACAAATATCAAAAGTTTAAAAACTTCGCGGCACCCCTAATTTCACTGCAAGGAATTTATTAAAGGGAATTACAAAAATTTATGCAAAGACACATTCATGTTTGCCTCAACCTTGTTTCTAGCAGTAAAAATTTGGAAACGGTCTAATTTTCCCACAATAAGGAATTGGTTACATAAGTTAAGATTCACGTATATAACGGGATATCATGCAGCTATTAAAAATGGTGTATAAAGATTATCACGGCATGTAAAGGAAAAATTAAAGCAGTTACCAAACAAAATACATCAGTTTTTTAAAAAATCAAAATACATTTATTCATTGAAAAAAAAAAAAAAAACTCGAAGCCTCAATGTCGAACTTTAACGACAATATCTACATCTGGGAACATCGTTTAAAAATGTTTGATCCTGGGGCGCCTGGGTGGCTCGGCCGGTTAAGCGTACATACGACTTCGGCTCAGGTTACGATCTCGCGGTTCATGAGTTCAAGCCCTGCGCCTGGCTCTGTGCTGACGGCTCAGAGCCTGGAGCCTGCTTCGGATTCTGTGTCTCCCTCTCTGTCTGCTCCCTCCCCCCACTCACGCTCTGTCTTTGTCTCTCAAAAATAAATAAACATTTAAAAAAAATGTAATGTTTTGATCCTTATATTTTATATTTTCTGTATTTTAAAAATTAGCGAGCCTACGCACCTATTAGAACGACCAAAACCCTGAACGCTGACGACGCCGAGTGCCGGCGCGGACGGGGAGCGACGGGAACTCTCCTTCATCACTGGCGAGAGTGCAAAATTCCAAGGTGAACGGATACATATGCTGCGGTCCCTCCAGACGGCGAAATATTACTCATCGCTAAAAAGAAACGAGCGATCAGGTTGCGAGACGACACGGGGAAACACTACATGTGTCTCACACAATCTGAAAAAGCCACGTGTTGTCCGACTCCCGGCCACGTGACGTTCTGGAAAAGGCGAAACTCTGGAGATAGGAAAAAGATCGGGGGTGAGGCAGGGAGGAACAGGCGGAGCACGGAGGACTTTTAGGGCACCGCAGACACTCCGCATGATACCGCGATGGCAGATCCTGGTCACGACACATTCGTCCAAGCCCACAGAACGTGCGCCACCCACAGTGGACTCTGCGTGACTATGACGTGTCCATGCAGGTCACCAGCTGTGACAAATGTACCCGGTGGCGGAGGACCTTGACAGCGGGGGAGGCTGTGCGGGTGTGGGGGCAGCTGGTGTACAGGAGCTCTCTGTACCTTCCCCTTAATTTTGCTTTGAACCCAAAACCGTTCTAAAAAAAAAATGAAACTTTAAAACAATTGACAAGCCTTCGAGTTACCAAGTACGAAGCTGAACGATGCCCTTCAGGACTGACTCAGAACTCGTTTTAGGAAAATTGCTCAGTTCCGTCTTTCACGCACATTCTTATTCCAATATATCGATTAGTTCGTTCATCACAATTGTTGTGGCCGCTGTGTGCCAGGCACAGTTGTGATGAACAGGACAGAATCCCTACTGTCATGGGCTTACGTCCCAGCGTGGGCAGGCAGGTGGTGGGAGAGGAAGAGGGTAGACGACTAAGCGGGGCCGTGAATAGAATGATTTCCGGCTGTGGCAAGTGCCAGGAGGGATAGAAGCCAAGTGACACAATGCAGAGTAATAGCAGGGAAGGGAGGCTGCTTTAGATCTGGAAAGGACTCTATGAGGAAGGAACTCTTAGGCTGGAAGAGGAGGAGCAGGGGCAGAAGAAGTGGCAGGCGCAAAGGTCCTGGGGTGGGAAGTCATCAGGCACTTTTAAGGATGGGTGGAGACTAGTGAGCAGAGAGTGAGCGGGATAGGACCACAGGGGGGTCAGCTTTGAGATGCCCGCCAGGCATCAGACTAGAAATACCAACCAGGTATTAGATCCCGGGGTCTGGAGTTCAGGGGAGAGGCCGGGGCTGCGGATGCAAATCTGTGGACCCACCAGGACCGGACGCTGTCTGGGGTGACTGGCTCGTCCCCGCTTGCCTGGGACTTTCGGTTTCACGCCCCAAGTCCTGCAAGCAGGGAAACTGCTCAGTCTCCAGCAAATTGGGGTGGCCGGTCACTCTAACGACATTTAAAGCCATGAACTAGGATACCAGGACCTGGGAAAAGAGTGTTGATGGGGAAGAAAAGAGGCTCGGCGGGTGGTCCCAGGCGCCTCAGCGCTCGGAGGTCAGAGAGGAGGCCCCGGCCCTGCCTCTTTTTTGAGCCGACAGCAGCCTGTCTCCAGTTCAGACCAGACCCCGAGCAGCTGGGGAAGCGGCAGAGCTGAAGCTAATGTCGCCGCCCTGGGGGCAGGGAGTCCTGGAGTCCTCCCCGGAGGCAGAGCAGAGAAACCCTGACATCGTCTAACAGGGTCGCGGAGGTGGAATTCACTCCGAGGCCTGGAGGATGACCAGGCTCAGTCCCAGGGTGGGGCTGGGGGCGGGGCCACGGGTCAGAGCCCCGGAGTTTACTGCGCCCCGGGGGACTGACTGTCACCAGGGTCCAAGAGCAGGAAAGGGGTCAGGAAGACAGGTGAGGCGGGGCCCTCTGGAGCTCATCCTGCCAGCCAGGGGGCACACACGTGGCTTTGGGGCAGGAGCAGAGTGACGAGAGGGGGCTCAGGGTGGAGAAGGAATTGAGGGGTGCGGGGAGGACAGAGACTGGAGGGCAGCGGGGCCTTGGCAACAGTCCAGACAACGAGGAGGGGACAGTGGACAGGAGGCAGAGAGACGAGGAGGGGACATTGGACAGGAGGCAGAGAGACAAGGAGGGGACAGTGGACGGGGGAGGACAAACGAGGAGGGGACAGTGGACAGGGGCAGACAGACAAGGAGGGGACAGTGGACAAGAGGCAGAGAGACGAGGACGGGACAGTGGATGGGGGAGGACAGACAAGGAGGGGACAGTGGTCAGGGGGCGGACAGACGAGGAGGGGACAGTGGACACGAGGTGGCATGGATAGGACCGGGCCACTGATGAGAATGCAGACGGGGTGGGAGGGAGGCCCCACGAAGGCGCTGGGTGCCGCAAGCGACCCCGTTGTGCCCTCTGGGGGCTGGCGTGTCTCGGGGCCCAGGGCGGTCACCACTCCTGGCGCCGTGGCCCCCAGCCCCGGGGTCTGGCCCCGAGACCAGAGAGAACCATCGGCCTCCCAGGGGGACGCGCTTAGCAAAAGAGGACCAAGTAAAAGAATGAAAAACGACCTTTCAATCCAGGGAACGGGAGGCGGCAAGCACCAGGAGGCTGGCAGGCGTGTGACTCTGAGCTTTCTCCTTTCGCCTGCGCTTTCTAAAACGCACCCCACGGACATAAATTACCTCGGAGAGAAGAAAAATCGATACAGAGCTATTTTAAGGGGAGAATGTGCAGGAGTCAGCGCGAGGGGGCAGCTCGGCTGCAAGATCTCCACGAGGGGCGGGCGCCGAGGCGGGGGGCGGGGGGCGCAGTAACCCCCCCAGGTGACCGGCCCTTCCCAACGAGGACACACATTTGGCGGGAACTCCTGACTTCCACTCGGCCTCCCCGCCCTGTCGTCCACGCCGTGCGCCTCTTCAGATGCTGTTCCTTTTCTGGAAGCGTGGAGCCCCGTCTAGAACCGACACCCGCAACCCAGAACCACCCACTTTGTCCTTTAAACGACGCGGTGTGTGCACTTGTGTGGGGGGAGGGGAGAGGAAGGGCCCCTCCCACCAGCCGATGCTGGACATTCCGTCCTCTCTTTCACCTTCCCGGCCCACTAAGTGTGGTTGTGCTCATTTCGGCCCGCCGGAGCCCACCGGAGGCTAACAGGACGAGGACTGTCCCCCCTCAGGGTACAAAACCAGTGGAGTTCCAAGCGTGGCCTGGGGAGGAGCCCCTCCTGGTTCAGTCTTCAGCTTCGCCACTGAGGAGCCGTGACCTTGGGAAAGATACCGACATCGCCCTCTGCGAGGCGGGTTCTCAGTGAGCGTGTCCGGCACACTGAGCGGTTGCGAGGCCCGCACTGGGGGACTCGTGGAGGCGCTGACACCGTGCCCGGCCCGCTGTTGCTCTTTCCTTCTCGCCGCCTCCCGCTACCTCTCCAGGTACTCAGGAGCTCCGACCTCGGGAATCTTTTGGGCACCTGGATTCCTCAGCTCTGAGATGGTGGCTTCTCTGGAAAAAGGTGGAAAAAGATACCAGCTTATAAATTAAAGATCAGTTAAAGTCAAGTTCACTACCTCATTCTGGTTTCCCTGCCCTTCCAGGAATATCTCTGAACACCGTCTTCCTCGTGCTCAGAGCCATGGAAACATCCTACCTGATCCTTTGCAGCACGTATTGCTAAATCTCCGTATGAGCCCTGGGTGGCCCTGGAGTCTCACTGAGTCTGACAAAGTGTCCCGTATGTCATTGGGTCACTTATAATCTCGCTGCAGAGGCAAGGAAACTTGCCGAATGGGGACTGCTTGAGGCAACGGAGGAGGAAAAGCACCCCGAGCAGCGGTTGGGAAAGGATACAGTGGGGTCGTGACGCTCGACGGTGGGCGGCTGGGGGCGGGGCAGAGAAGGGACCGTCCTGCTGCGAGTGAACCCCCCACCTTGGCATGGCACCTGGGCTTCCAGCTCTTTCCAGCGGCTTGTCCGCTTAAGCCCGACATGATGCTGATGGATAAATGTCCAACGAAGAAATAACCGTCAGGTGGCTGAGTAGCATTCACCGCTCAGCCGGGCAAATACATGCAGGAAGACAAATCATAGCTAAAAGGCAGCTTGTCCAGCTTGAAGTCACAGCTACTAGTGTGAGTCAGGGGAGTCTGACAGCTGTGGTCACCAGACCGGGACCCTGATGCCCGCTTCTCCCCTGGAGCTTCCCTGTGGCCCAGACACCACAGGCAACACTGCGGGCAGAGCGCCATACCCCTGGGACCCATCAATCTACAGAACGTGGCATCACAGAGGACGCCTTCTCCGAGGCCCCCAGGGGTGGCAGATTTCAGATTACAAGTAAAGGGTAGAATGGATCTTTGTGTAAATAATTCAAAGCAGGTGGTTAAGAAATAGTTAGCTCCCTCGCACGGGCGGCATAAAGAGGTCAGGCTTCGGGGATGGAGAGTTTGCGGAAAAGATTTCCCTGGAGAAACTCATGAGACGCCCTTACAGGAGAAGTGGGTGGAAATACGTGTCCCTCTTTATCTCAAGCCAAGAGGCCCAATTCAATAGCGTTGAGCAGAGACCTGGCTCCATGTGCCTTGGACTTCAGGAGGCCCGATGGACTGATATCTGACACCTGCCTGAAGAACCCAGTGCCGAGAAGCCGTGGGCTGGCAGCAGCAGGGGCAACGGAGGGCACAGGACAGAGAGGGCATGAGGTCCGTTTCCCCGATGAGCACCCCGAACTCTTAGCCTCTTCCCACGGACCAGGAATGGGCCTTGTAGGAGACAGGGTGGCTCTTAGTCTGTTCAGGAGAAACTTCTGGATGGATGTCGGACCACAACAAAGAGATTCTGGGAGAAAGGACCTCTAACGGCCAGCGGCCAGGCAGAACGGCAGTGGGGAACCCCATGGAAGGGGGGGCAAATGCTCCCAGTGGGGCCCACGGGGACCCCCTGCAGAGAGAGTCAGCGGCAAACACAGCCAATGGATGTCACTCGGCCGAGTCCTGCTCATCCGAGGCCTTAGCTATATCAGGATATCAGAGCTCTGAGCCAAGGCCGATGCCCGGGGGAGACTGTGGTCACTGTTTAGATATTTAAATATCCATAAAGACAGGAGGATGTGGCAAGAACCCAGAGTTTTCGATCAGGCAGCGGAGAACTGAGACAGGGAAGTCGGCTGGAACCTTAATGAAATGCCTTCCGTCTACACAAATCAGATGGAATAGTCAGGCAATGGTACGACTCCAACCCAAGGGGCACGGGAAGAGCGAGGACCTGGAGTCACCTATTCTATAAAATGCTCGGTTGGTCCAGGTCCAGCGTTGCAAAGAGGATTGTGCTTGTAACAGCCAGGGGCTGGACAGGAAACAGCGGCACTAGGAAGTGATAAAACCAGGGATTTATTACGGGGATTTCGTTGTATGCAGCTGCGGGAGCACGCGTCTGCTGCCTTTGTGTCTGGCGTTGGAGCTTCGAGTCTGTAAAGCAAGCAGTCGGGCTGGGAGAGTTAGAAATGATCACCTACCTCATAGCTCTGCACAACGAAGAGAAATAGCGATGCCATTGGCCAATTTTGCCGGCAGGAATGGGCCCAGAGAGTTTCATGGCGGGGGGTGCCTGGTGTGGTTTCCACAGATCCCCGGAAGGCCCCTGGCCCCCCAATTCTTCCTGGTTAGAATTCGATGGGGAGAAAAGAACCATTCCAATTCTCATCCATCATTTCCAAACCCATTATGCATCATTCATGGAAATGAAGGGTCGAATTAGGGCCAAGGGAATGAGTTAGAGGGAAACAGGAACCGGGTCAGGAAGTGGAGCAAAGAGCTTCTGATAAACTTTGTGTCGTGGTCACAACCCTTTCCTGTTCCTGCCCTGGCTCGCTGGAGCCTCTAATCACCCCACAGAGCCCGGTGGCCGGGCATTATTAGCCTCCACTCACAGATGAGGAGATAGCGGTGAGCTGCTGTTGGGTGGGGGGGGTGGGGGTTGGTGAGTTAATCTGGTGTCCTGACCCCCGGGAGCACTGGGGACAGCCTGGGGACAACCTTCTCCCACTTCCCCCCAAACCTCCCAGCCCCCTGCTCACGGGACTGGGTGTAACAGAAGCAGGCAGTAAGACAGGTCCTGGGGAGGGGCCCTTCTCCCCCGGGCGCCCTGACCCCCTCTATCTCTCACTCTGAGGAACCGAGGAACTTCACCGCACACGCTCCCCAGGCCCTGTGTCCACGAGCACTGTTGGATTTCAAGGAGGGAGGGGCCGGAGTATTTCGGGAACAGCCCAGGCCTCAGTATCCCGGGCAGAAATCAAACAGCCCAAAGCCAACACAACAAGTGGGAAAGGGTGTCCTCTGTCCCCACCCTCGCCTCATAGATGACTTGTGGCCTTTAACATCGAAGGGACCCCGAACTTGACATCCGTCCTTCTCAACGCAGTCACTTACAGAGATAGTTTGACATACCGATGCCCACGGCCTCGCCCACAGCACCTGATCTGGGAGAGCTTCAGACTTTGCGTTTTTAACAACCACCCCCAGGAGACCCTGGGGGGTTACGAGGCGAGGCGGGGGGCAGAGAGGAGCATCATTAGTCCCATGATAGCAACAAGGACGGGGAGTGCGGTGGGCTTAAATGTGTCCCGAGTCCCACAGCTACGGAGCAGCACAGAAGGGTCCCTGTTCCCTGGCCCCAGCCCTTCCCCCACCCCCTCCCGGTGAGAACCGAATCACAATCACCGGTAAGCCAAATGGACTGAACAAACGGATTCATGAATGAATGAAGGACCACACCCAGGCAGGTCGCTGTACGGATATATGACATGCGTCTACGTCCCAGGACAGACAGAACCCACATTTAGGGACGGAGGCGGATAGCACGAAACACCAAAAGTGGGGGCTCCGTGTTGCCCGCTCATAACCTTTTGCCCCGTGGATAATCGTTTTGCAAGAAGATGCCGGTACCTTGCTGTGTTCATTCTGAAATACTTATTCTTCACGAAGACTCTGGAGGGGACAGACAAACGGCAAGAGTGGAGAGCTGGCATCTCTGTCCCTCCACCCCGTTTCCCCGGTCTGCCGGGTGCCCGGGGAAGGCTCACGCGGCCCGAGTGCCGGTAAACACGCCTGACGCTTCCCAGCTGACACTCGTAATGTGGCTTCACTGATTCTACCTTTGCTTTCTCGATCGAGCCAGAAACAAACACGCTTCGTAGCTCTTAGCAAATCCTTCACCCAGAATGCAAATGGTCCTTGTTGGAATTCGGGGCGCAGCCTACACTTTTCACCCGTACGACGGGAGGAACCGATGTGTCCCTTCCACGTCCCTCCCACTGAAGCCGATGCCACGGATGAATGGAGAGCTCCTCCCAAACCTGACAAACGATGGTGGGGGGGTGGGCGTGCTAGGGCCCGGGGGCTTCCGCGGGGAGCTAACGCAGCCAGCACAACACGTCTGTCTGCCGGCCAGGGACTCGGGGACCCGCTGCCTGCCAAACCAGCAATTACACTGCAGTTTCCCCGATTAAAAAGCGTTTGAGCATCTGCTACTTCAAGGATACTTAAAAAGTAATAAATTAAAAACCGGGAGGAAAGGAACTTAAATAGAGAGATTGAGCAGAGATGAGAAAGGTCTATAGACCTAGAGAAGTCTTTTTTTCTTTTTTTTTTTTTTCCGTTTCTGACATGATCTCTTGATGACTTAAAACTAAGCACTGACTCAGGTGTCCGGGGTGTAAAATAAATCTGAATAAGCTTGCTGAGAATCGGCCAGGGGTCCATAAAGAAACGGAATAGCCCTGTCCTCTCACTTCTCGGCGGCCTGAGTTTGCTTTGCACGGGGTTTGAGTGAGGGCAGGGCCCCCCGGGCTAGACAGGGCAAGAGAGGGATCCAGAAGCCCAGGCCGGGGGCCCCACCCACGCCCCGGCCACCCTGTGCTGCACCGGAAGCGGGCCGGGCCCCTGACAACTTGACAACACCAAAGATAATTTTATTGCGCCTGGTTACTTTTGGGAGGAATTTGCCAGCTTTCTGTCATGCAGAGGTCCGTTTGAAAGAACCCTGCTCACTATTGCTCATAATTAGCGGTGACTGTAGCATCGCTGTCTCACATTCCGGGGTCTATTTCCGTGCGTCTGAAGACTCCCATGGGATTACAGTGTCCCTCCCGGTTTAACTCTCTCTTTTGTAAACAAGCTCTTTGTTTTTAAGAATATCCTAACCCTCAGCATATTCAGCCACAGCCGCCGGTAGAGAAAATGTTAATTTTCAAAGTGGGAAGTTAGGTTGCGGCACTGAATGTAAACAGAAAGAATTGATTCATCAATTTCATGCGAACGCAGCCCGGAGAATCCGTTCTGTCCGAGAGAGAAACACCGCAGAAACACGGATCTGTGGGGTGTCTGCTTCACTCCCAGTTCTGATCCCCACACTCTTCCACGTGCCGGGACGGAGGCCTGTACAGCTTAGTGTGCTTGTAGTTTGTTCTCTGTGGCTGCTGACTGCCGGGGCACCCAGCTGGGAGACAGATTCCTGGTTTTGCATATTGGTTACCTTACAGCAGCGGGTGAAGGGAGGGACTGAGAAGTTGGTATAAATAAGTGTTTGCAACCCATGTAACTTAAGCAGCTGCTTTCCTCACTCTTTTTCTGTCTGGACACAAACCCAGCTTCTCGCCGTGATCTCTTTTGTGATTACAGGGAGCTGTGCTGGTGGCTCTCTTTGGGGGGGTGTTAACCTCCGAAATAGAAACAGGAACTCAAGGGCTTAGGATTCCTTGAGCTGGGCCAAGTCCTGGCTCTGCCTGTCGGGTCAGAGTGACCTTCAGGAAGACCCTCGGTTCCTCTCCGTCTCCTTCCTAACGGTAAACAGGGATCCTGACATCTTTAAGTCCCAGAACCACAGGGAAGTTCGAGTATACGAGTGCGTGCAGTCATGCCTAGAGTTTTTTATATGAACACTCTGTTTAGTGAATTCGGTTTCTCTGTAGCAAATTAAAAAAAAATTGGGGCGTCTGGGTGGCTCAGTCAGTTAAGCGTCTGACTCTTGGTTTCGGCTCAGGTCATGATCTCATGGTCTGTGGGTTGAAGCCCCGAGTCGGGCTCTGCGCTGACAGCACAGAGCCTGCTTGGGATTCTCTCTCTCTCTCTCTCTCTCTCTCTCAAAATAAATAAACATTAAAAAATAACAATAATAAATTAATTAAAAGAAAGACCAGCAACCCAAGACCCACGAAGGTGATTCACTGTTATTTCCACAAAAGCAGTAGATTCCAAGGGCAGAGATTTGAGTGTGATCTTATTCTTTTGAACGACTTTTCTTGTATTTTCCTGAGTTCCAAATCCATCCATGTTCTCTCTAAGAAAATTGAAAAAGAAAAAACAGCATATCACTCAAAACAAGAGATAACGATTCCGACCACGTCTGTACGGTTTCCCAGCAGGTCTACCTTTTTGAAGATAACTCTTCGTTCCTTCTAACAAGGTTTGGGCCACAACGCATGTAAATCTACGTTCCTGTTACTACGTCCTTGGATGTGCTCCCAAGAGCAAAATGCCTTGGTCAGAGGGAAGTAACTGTTTGATAGGGAAATTCTTCCCTATCTCTTGAGAAAGTCTTTCCCGGTTCATCGCACCACTCACAGGGAAAGAGAACACTTACCTCTCAGCAGCCGCCCACACGCCGAATGTGATCGGCCTTTCAAAATTCTTGCCAAATGTCATTTCTTTGATTATTATTGAAGCTGAATTTTTTTCCTATCCAACCGACCATCTGTGTTTCTCATTTTGCACATTGTTGGTCAGGAATGCTTTGAGCTGCAAATAAGAGAACGATCAGACGTCTAATGATGGAAACAAATAGAGTTTTTTTCCGAAGTCTGTAGACACTGGCTTTAATGTGTTGGTTTGGAAGCACGACAGGGTCAAGGCCAGTATTTCTGCTAATTCCATGGCCTTGCACTCATACGGCTGCCCCTGAACCAGCATCATATCCCTATTCAGGGCAGTAAGAAAGGAAGAAAAACAAAGGAGTAATGTCTCTCCCTTCCTTCCCAAGACCCTCACCATGAAGAGATATGTTTAGGTGCCGTTGGCCAGAACTATGACACATGTCCACCTGAGCCACAAGAGGCTGAGAAAGCTATTTTTTCCAGCCTCTTATTGGAGGTGAGCAAGAGTGCAGGGGGCTCAACAATCGCTGTTGCGTTGGCCAACGGTCGTGATCTTGTCTTCTATACATCTTCACCATAAGCTTCTTTCTAATGTAAAACACCAGCCAGCCTTTCTGATAGACCTTAACTATCATTAAATAAATACAAGTGTTGATAATCGCCTTAGCCTATGTCCCATAGGTTGACCATGTGAGAAGCAGCTGGACCACAAACCAATGTCTGCATTTTCAAGGCAGTCTCCACACAACTCCACGACTCACGGGAAACCGTGGTGTCTTCTTGAGACATCTAAATACCTTTGTCATGGTTTGTCAATGAAAAATGCCTCTGACAAGATGGCTATTGCACTCACAGTCCTCATGACCACCCTCCAGGGGGCAAAAGCAAAGAGGGAACCAGGCGAAAGGCAAAAAAAAAAAAAGCAATTCCTTCTGATTCAGGAGGAAGCTGCTTCTCCACGCCTTAAGCTATGCCCGCGGCTTCCTCAACAGCAACGGAGCATACGTAAGTAATTTTTCTTCAACGACGCATTGAGGCCCAGACCATATAAAGATTCTGTTAAAAAGACAGATAGGGGGAAACATGGATATTGGGTGGACAGCAGGCATTCCCTGCTGCAAACACATACAACTATACCATCGAAATCTTTCTTAAAATCAATAAATTGGATTTTTGGTCTCTGCTTTCAAATCATGTGACTGCACAGGGTAAAATGAATACAAACTTTTGTATTATATTATTAAGACTAACTTAGCACCCACACACCATTCAGTTTGCTTTCAGCTCTGTTTCCTTACAGCGGGCTGTTCTTTTTAGAGCCCCCGTGGATCCCCTCATCTCTCTCCCAGATAAACCTCCAGAGGTGGAGACAAAGCCCCCAGGGCCCTGTGGGTTCCTCGTTGGGCCCTCAGCAGCTCGGCGGCGGAGGTCCGTGAAATAATCCTTTCCCACCATTGTTTCCTCCCATCTTCTACCATGAGAAACAATTTGTATCTGCAAAGACTGCCCTTGGTCTTTTTCAGGACGACCTGTATCCCAGTGTGTGTGCATATATATATCATGACTCCTTAAAGAAGTCCCAAAATGCAGTCACATGGCCACCTCCCTTGTCCCTATAATTGCGACTCACCTACCCAGACCACTCTTGATTTCCGAATGGTTTCTCCATTGCACCATGGAATTCTACTAGATATTTCTTAAACCATTCCGACTTTCTTCCTTCCCTGAACATTTTCACAGCCTAAAAACTGAACAAAATATGCATAATCTTTAAATAAACTCCACAGGGTTTGCTCCATAAAAGCATCACTCTTCCAAAATGTTTTCCCTCCCCCGTTTCCTCTTCAGTATCATGAATTGTAGATGGGCAGGAAGATTAATCCACACAAGGTATCTCACTTCCAGGCTGCCAATGACTTCGTTTCTCAGTGGTGGCCAAACTTATAGATGAAAACAGGTATAGATCGTGGGGCAACAGGGAGCCCAGATGGGCGTGTCCACCCCATCGCCGCATTGGCCACTTCTGTCACCTCCCGAGGAGGCTCCCAACAAATCCCTCACTAATCCAGCAGTTACTCAAAGCAGCAGGTGCTGAGAATCATAAAACAGGGACCATGCCAGAGAATTCTAAAATGCGGACACTGAAAAATGACCCTAGGGATCCCCTAACCGACTTTTTAATTTTAAAGACTAAAATTCCAAGGCCAAAAGAGGCTAAGGTCCCCAGAACTCTCCTTCCAATTTTAATTATGTTACATTAAGCAATGCAATTTGGGGGGCGCCTGGGTGGCCCAGTTGGTTGAGCATCCGACTCTTGATTTCAGCTCAGGTCATGATTCCAGGGTCATGGGATCGAACCCCACGTCAGGCTCCATGCTCAGTGTGGAGCCTTGCTTAAGAATCTCTCTGTCTCTCTCCCCCTGCTCCTTTCCCCCATTCGTTCTCTCTAAAATAAAATAAAATAAAATAAGATAAAATAAAATAAAATAAAATAAAATAAACATTGCAATTTGTGCTCTAGACTTGTCTTAGAAATAAATATTTCAAAAAATACTATGGTGCATTTATGTTTGTGTTCGATGCTCAACCAACCCAAAGACAATAAATCAGGAAAAACCAAGACCAAAATAAAATATTCTTTCACTTTGCCAACTACCCTGTCCCTCTACTACCCCAAGCCAAGCTCAAGGTCTCCAGGGTCTACCTCTGCACAGCTTCAGTCTATCAGATCTTTTTTTTTTTAGATATGTTGCCACTTTTTAATAAAGTTTTTATTTTAATTCTAGTTAGTTAAAATATAGTGTTATATTCATTTCAGGTGTACGATGTAATGATTCCACAATTCCATACATCATCCACCAGTTCTTAATCCAAAGCTCTTTCTGTCCCATGGCGGTGCTTGTCTTTTGCAAAGAGAAAGGGGAAAAGTTTACAGAAACCTCCAGTCATCACTCGTAAGGGTTTCCTGCACACTCACACGGTCAACCAAAGGCATGTGTACGGACAGTTCACACTCTCCCACGCCCCTCCCCAGAGTCCTTGGGGTTCTTTAGAAGTGGCTGGATCAAGGGCTGTTTATGATTTGAGGTTTTGTTTCTATTTTTATTTTTGTTTTCGAGAAGGCAGCTGGAGGAAGCAGTTGGCCAAATGTCTCACCTGAATTGAAAATCAAGAAACGCAACAAGTGGCTTAAAGGGGCTATTCAAATAGCAGAGACACCAGAAAACGTTCAAGCACAACCTCATTCTCAAAAAGAGAGAAAAGCCTACATACATATTTAAGCCCAAGAAATCCCGAGTTGATTTATAGCTCATCCAACTAATCTATTTCAGACAAAGGAATAACTTTACTCCCACGACTATGCTTCATGAATTTGCGATGCAGATTATAAATGATGCAAGGAGGGAACTGGTCCTTATTTCCTGGTGCTGATTTTTGGAAAGGCACATGATAGTCTAAGGGTTCCAAAGGAGATTCCTCATCTCCACATTAATATCTAACGTAATTGTTGTTTCTGAAGCTGTGAGGCGTTTTTCTGGTTAAAGTTATTACTATTCATCATCACCACCATCATTAGTATTGTCATCATAGTAAAGGCAGGGTTTCTGAGTGCCTGCTCTACTCTGAGGCCAAGTAGGTCTTGCTGGAGCAAAGGCTTCCTGGGCCAAGTGGTTGGGCTCGATGCCATGAACTTCCTTGTGGCTGAACTTGTAAGTAGATCACTCAGCTGGAGCACACACTCCACCTTCATTAAACAGGGGCCTTAATCACTCAGTAGAAGCGTGCATGTCTTTTTGGCTTTCATTAAGGGAGTGATGTGTTTGGAAACACATTTTTTACAGCATCCATTGAACCAGCCATTGTAGGTTACCGCTCCACGCACTCCTGTCAATACGTATCCCATGGATTGGCCAAATGGACCGTAAGCAGATTTGTTCCGGAAGAACTCGGGAATGCTCTGATGGCACTGGTCACACACCAGAGTTGTCAATGTCAACAGTGATCAGAATGTATAAGTAACTGTAGCTGTAGCAATTCGTGTAGTTCTTGATAAGTCCCACATTCATCAAAGGGATGATATTTATCTATATTTGGTAGCTACCTCTGTGATGCTCACCTCCTGGTATTCACGCCCAATCTGAACAGGGCTCATTGTATAACCAAGAGGCTACTATAGAAGTGACTGTGTGCCTTTTAAGTCTAGATCACAAAAGACATGCAGATTCTTTCTATCCCTTTCTCTCGGATCACCCACTCCGGTGGAAGGCAGCCGTCACGTCATGAGGACATTCAAGCAGCACTATGGAGAGGTTCGTGAAGACCGGAACTGCCAGTAATCAGCACAGACCACATGGTCAGCTGTTTCAGAAACCGATCCTGCAACTTCTATCTCTCAGGGAACAGCAGCCCCAGCCAACCTGACCGAAATCTTATGAGACTCTGAACCAGAACCTCCCGGCTAAGCCGCTTCTGAATTCCCAACACACAGGAGCTTTCAGAGAATAAATGTTTATGGTTTTTGGCCTTGAAGTTTTGGGAACATTTGTTAAGCATCAATAGATAACCCATCGTAGTGCATGAGCCCCGGAAAGGTAGTGTTGTGCCCTCGACATCCACGTCACTAAGTTGGAAAGAACATTACAGAGGTAGAATATTTGAATCCCATTAGGCAAAAAGAGAAAAGAGGCCCAGGCCTTGTGGAAGAATAGAATTGATGTTTTGTGGGAATTTCGCTGCTGACCTTGTGTGGTCTAGTCCGCCACTGACAAACATAAACACCAGATGAGGAAATGGGACCTACGGTGGCCACGTGTCGGTGCAAAAGTCCACAGAGCTGGTGAGTGGCAGAGCTCACATTCCAATCCAGTTCTGTCTGCCTTCGAATCCCATGCTCTTTCCCCATATGAAGACAAAACCTTCTCCCAACATCAAGGAATCCTGACGTGTCCATCGCTTATCCCTCTTCTCATTCCGGAAAAGGTTTACACATGCATTGTCAGGAGTGTGTTTTGTACCATGCGAAATGGCATCTTCACATCACAAAGCACACTGACTATCTCGGCTACGGTCTGTTGAGTGTATACTTCAACTTGCTTTTATACTGTGCCTTCTTTGGGTGTAGCCTGTAGATTTTTGGCAAGGTAAAGACAAAACAAGCAAAGAAACACAAAGAAACATGAATTACTCATGGGGGATAACTCCCACGGTCATCTCAGATGTACCAGTTAACACAAGATTGACGTGAATAATAAAAGGCTGTAGCCTAGAAAACATCAGACTGTAGTGGCGAGGTCCCAGCACCTGAGAAGCAGGATGTTGTCATATACCCGTGTGTGAAACGGTAATTCCTTACCCTTGTTTCACCCTCAGTTTTGCCATCTGTGGGCTGATGGCCATGTGTTCACTGAATGTTCCTAAGATCCACTCAGGCATCCTGTGTTATATGAACCCCCCCCCCCACACACACACACAGCAGGGTTTGGAAAGGGAGAAAAAGAAAGAAAAAACAATGTTGTTCATATTTGTTATTTACCCTCCCGGCACTCATTGCTGCTTCTTTGAGTAGTAGTTTCTGAGTTTTGTGTTGCAAATTGAACCCTCTCCCACCAGTAGTCCATGAACTCCCAGTTCTAAGAATGGAGGATGTAGCCTAGGTCTGGCCAATCGAAGTATTGCCATCCTTTAGCCTTCATGCTTGGGTGAGGGACAGGCACACGGCCTAAAATAATCCAGTTAGAACGGGTGTCAGAACATCAACGGGGTCTTCTCTTTCCAAAGGAATTGAGTCTGGAAGACTGTTGGCTGAGTTGGGGTTGCCTGAGGCACTGTGCCACCACTGGCAAAGAGCGGGGAGAAGACCCGAGAGAGAGACAGAAAGAGAGAGAGAGAGAGAGAGAGAGAGAGAGAAACTAAGTGGCAATGATTTACTGGAGTCTCTAGATCAGTGGTTCTAACTAGTAATTCTCTTCTAGGTGGTATTTTGGTTTGGGTTTCTGCAAAAGCAGACTATGAGATAAGACTTCTCATACAAGTAGTTTACTTGGGGAATGATCCCAAGAAAGACCAATGAGGAAGAGGGGTAGAGAGACGAAAAAGGAAAGGAAGCCAACATAGAGTATGGTGGCGAGCAGGATACTGGCCCTCCCAAAGATGTCTAAATCCTTGAATCTGTGAATACTTTGGGTTTACAAGGCAAAAGGGAATAATGAAGTCAACAGATGGAATTAAGTTTGCTAACCAGATAACCTCAAGATAAGGAGAGTATCTGGGATTACCCACATGGGCCCAACGTAATCCCAAGGGTCTTTAAAATTACAAAAAGGAGACAGAAGAGAGAACCAGAGAGATGGCATCATGGGAAGGACTTGGTCTTTTCAGGCAGACGCTGCGAGCCCAATGTCGCTGACTTTGAAGGTGGAGGAAGGAGCCACAAGCCAAGGAGTGTGGGCAGCTTCTGGGAGATGGAAAAGGCAAGGAAATGGATCTCACCAGAGCCTACAGAATGGAATGCGCCACACCGGCACCTTGATCTTTGGCCCATTTCTGACCTCCAACCCACAAAACTATAAGGCAGTAGATACGTGTTGCTTTAATCACTGAAGCATGGGGTGTGTTGCAGCAGAAATAAGGAATGGACACAAGCAAGCTTCAAGTCTACTACTATGTGGGCAACTGGAGCTCGGTCCCCCTGGAGAGCGCTGGGAGACCGTGTAGAGCAAGCCTCCAAGCAAGGGTGAAGAGCTGGCCTACTGACCACCAATCCATCGAGTAGGGCAAATACTCTAGCGCTCCAGGCAGCCGTGTGCCTCTAAGTGTGCTGTGTAGCCAGGCAACAAGCCTATAGGCAGAAAGTCTCAGGCATTCACAACAAGCAGCCTTCTGAGTGCAGAGATGATGTACAAAAACACCAACAAAATCTGCAAAAAACTGCTTCTGGAGAGAAATGGCGTGTGACGGTGGAGGATTTCAGTCGCCATCATCGGCAAGGGTTCCCGTGAGTATTTACTGATGGAAGTCAGGCTTGGGATGATTCTGCACAACCTCCCCCCCCCTCAACCAACCTTAAGAAATACTGGCTGAGACCAAGATGCTTCAGTCCTCAGCCGTTCCCTCAAACTCACTGATGTACTTCCTTCCTTCTTGAGCTAGTCTGGAAGGAGTTAGCCCAAAGACCCTCGAGTGATATGCACAGATGACGGAGACATATAGAATGATCTAGGTATTGCTTTTGGTGAAAATGTCCAACAATAACTTTCCGAAGAAACAAGAAATAATTCACAACAGTCGGGACTGAATTCCCCATCCATTCTTCACACTTTTCTGCATAGTGTTGAAAGGAGCATAAAATCAGCCCAGCCCTGTTAGAACATTCTGTCATGAAGTAACAGAGACACATTCCAAAAGGCAGGCAAAGGGGATTGCAACGTGCCTTCTCCTCCCCAAAGGCAGCTACGCCATAAACGAGTAAATGTTTAAGAATTGAGATGAGAGCTCGAACAACTTGAGTCCTAAAGTCTGTCTAACACCCCGTCAACAAAATAATATACAGGTAAGAGACAAAGACTGAGAAAAATGTTAAAAGGGAAGGAAGGAAATATTTCCTTTCCTGTTCTTTCTTTAAAATACCCTGTGGCGTTCTTTCGCCAGATGAAATTTTGGTTGGCCTTCCATTGGCATTCAGGAATGGAAAGCCCCATTACTAATACTTGTTTCAGACTTGGGTCACCCTGGAATAGAGAAACAGAGAGAAAAAAAAATCTACAAGTGGTGGGGGTGGGGGGGAGGCCCAGAGCAACCCACACATCAATTCTCTCAGACTAGCACCTCAGCTGGCCTTTCAAGAGACTTCCTGTATGAGTTTCCTAGGGCGGCCATAACAATTAACGCGCACTGGCCGGGTGAGGGGCTTAAAACAATACAAATATATTGACTCGCAGTCCTAAAGGCCAGAAGTCTGACAGCAAGTGTCAGCAGGGCTGTGCTCTCTCTGAAGGCTCAGGGGAGGGCCCTTCTCCCCTCTTCCAGCTTCCAGAGGTGGCCAACAGCGTCTGATGTTCTTGGCTTGTAGAACATCGCTCCAATCTCTGTCTCTGTCATCACACATCCTCCTGTGTCTCTGTGTCTGTGTCCGAATTTCCCTCTTCTTATAAGGACAGCAGTTATCGGATTAGGGCGCACCCTTATCTTAATATGATTACACCTGCGAAGACCCTATTTCCAACTAAGGTCACGTTCACAGTTGCCAGGAGTTAGAGCTTCAACACATCTTGTTGGCGAACACCATGCAACCCATTAACACCTCTTCACCCCAGACTGGTAGAAACAGACGCTCGGTCATGCATCTCAGACATAAGAAATACTCGGAATTATACTCAAACTGTCAAATGCCCGAGGAGTAGTGTGGGAGTAACAAAAGGTCCCCCCCAACACTACATCTGCACAGCACTACGCTCCCCAGGGTCCTGCAGCCCCAATGCACGTGCAGCCCCCAGATTAGAAGAATGACTTTATTGCAGCTGGAACAGACTTAGCTTTTACCAGCTTGTGCGCCTGTCTGTGGGAGAAGCTCTTCTGTCTGAGCCTAGCCCATCTTCCTCTGGCTGTGACACCCTTGACGTCTCTTCTATACTTCCTGCCTGTGAGTGGACCCTCAGCCCACTGGCCCCACAGCCCAACCTTCCTTCCCCGCTCAGCTCTCCAGGCCAGGCCGTCAGCTGCATTCGAACTGGGCTTGGCAGGACACCGATGGAAATATTAGGGTAAGCGTATTAAATCACCAATATTTAACGATTTCGTGCCTGTAAAGGCAGAGGCCGTATCTCCTTCAAGTCACTTCTGTTTGGCCAGTTGGACTCCTGGCCATCGGCCGATCAAGCTGAGCCACTAAGCAGGCAGCCTTGCTACAGAGATGAGCCCACAGAACCGTAAGTCACTTTCAAGGTTGGAAGAAGCAGAAACCATCCATTTTCAGTTCAGCAGGTGCTAATTTGCTGATCCTACCCTTTAATTACCTCCAGGAGGAATCAGCCGTGTTTAAACTCTGCTTGGAGGGGAATCAGTAACTGTCTGTGTGTTATTTCACAAGTAAAGGAAGGATCAGTTCGATTTATAAGAACCTCCGTAATGGGTTTTTTTATTATTATTATTTTTAGAGAGAGAGTGCACAAGCAGGGGAGGGGGGCAAAGGGGCAAGGAGAGAGAGAAAGACAGAAAGAGAGAGAGAGGGAGAGAATCTTAAACAAGCTCCATGCTCAACAAGGAGCCCAACATGGGGCTCAATGCCACAACCCTGGGGTCATGACCTGAGCCAAAATCAAGAGTTGGACGCTCTACCGACTGAGTCACCCAGGCGCCCCTCCAATTATGATTTTTAATCAGTAATATTCATGAATAAGAGTACAATAGAGGCATTAGGCTTGTGGAAAACTAAACTGTGATTATTTTATTTTAAACACCAGGATCTAACCTCTAAATTAACGTATCGCCTTTCCAAGCTGTTCTTTGAAAGACTATGGCATCTCTCCGGGGACGGCACGCAGGGATCAAATCACCTCTTCAGAAACTCTTCGATATGACTTTTCATTCACGTAGTTCCACTCACCTGGAAACTCACTTGTTTCCTCAGATGAATCACTAACTGACTTCTGGTTTCCTCAAAAGATTGAGCTCATTCTTCCATGGGATGAGGGGTCACCAACATTCTACCCCAAATGGAGCCTAAAGCAAAGGCATCGAGACTTGCTTGTTCCATAGGAGTCTGGCGCATAAACTCTCAAGACGACCTAGAAGTGGTTCTCTTTTAATTAGAAATTTAAGCTCTAAATGACCGATTTGTTTGAAGTACCTCGGTTTTATGAAACTTCCCTACTTCCCCAAATAAAAACCAAATCTCATTCAGGTCAAGAAGCAGGAGAGCACGATGTGGCTGCCTTCCGGCTTCAGAGGAGCCAAAAGCCACAGACCCAGCCGGGACTAGCTGATCCCCAGCCATCTCCTAGCCACATGAGTTCAATAAATGCTTACTCCCACAGGCCACCGAGATTCCGTGATTGTGTCTTACGCTGCATTGCTTTGGCCACAAGAAAAGTCAAAGCGGAAATGGGCACTGGAAGTGGAGTGCTAGTCTACCGGAAACCCAAGATAAGTTCCATTGCCTTGGGGATCAGTGGCAGGAAGGTGAGAAACTTAAAGAAGCTGAGAAAATGGAGAGACAGGAATTTTAGGAGAGGCTGGAGCAGTGCTGATCTGTGGTACAGAGTAAGAATACAGCTGACGACTGTACGCATCTGGTCAGAGATCTCCAGGCAAAACACCGACAGTGTTGTTTAGCAATATCCGATGAAGTTCCTTCAGGAAAGAGAGGAGCTCAGAAAAGAAATGGCCAGTCGCAAGCAGAATTTAGAGGAATTCAGGACTTCAGAACTAGATGAGTTAGAAAAGAACAGTTTCTCATTTCCAGTCTTTCCAGTCTGCAAAATATTTTCCAATTAAAATACAACCAGGTGACAGCGATCGGTCCCAGGACACTTCTGTCATGACCTGGCCTCCGAGTAGAGATGAAATCAAGCTTATGGCCATAAGATCTTTGTAAGAACTGAGGTGGGGTAAAGTGTGTGGGCTGGAGTGAGCTCTCTCATGGGACATAAAGACTTTTAGGAACCATAAGGGTGAGGCGTAAGAGCAGTCCGACATGCCCACGATACCGCGAGCACGTGGAGAGAGGGATGGCTCAGAATGAATTATGGGTGGGGCTTTTGGCGCACAGAGTGGACTGGAACTCAATACAAATAAAACACATGCTTTCGAGAGAGCCATATAAGCCAAGTGCTGGCAGCCAGGGCCGGAAGAGGTTGTTCAAAATACAAAATGATCTCTGGGCTCCTATATTAGTTAGGGTTCCAGAAAAATAGAATCAGTCGAGTCTCTTGATAGATGAATATAGACGATAGATAGAGAGACAGATAGATGATAGATAGATGAGAGATAATGATTGATAGATGATGATGATGGTGATGGATGGATGGATAGAGAGAGAGAGATGATTGATAGATGATGATGATAGTCACAGATGATAGATACATACACACATACATACATCGATAGAGGATAGATGGGAGAAAGGCCCTGGGGAGAGAGGGATTTACTCTGAGGAACGGACTCACCTGACTGTGGAACTCGAGAGTCCACCACCATCGCCACCCTCGCCACCTTCAGCATCTTGAAAATCGGCACCTCTGATCTGCCAGTTGTTTGGGTCAAACCCTTGTGGTCCCCTAATTACTCTCTTTATTTCCCTCTCTCACATCCAATCCAATCCGTCAGCAAATCCTTGGCTCTTCCTGTAAAACGCCTCCAGAATCCACAAGTCGAGTCACGCCCGTCCCCCCCGGCTTCCAGCCACCTTCATCCCTGACCTCTGACCATGGTGCCCCGACGGGCCCTCTGGTGTCCCCCCTCGCTGCCGCACGGCAACCAGACTCTTCCAGGGCCAGTCAGATCAGCCATTCTCTGTCACTACCTCACAAGGCCTCTCTTATCCGTCAAATCGGAGCTCCGTACGAGGGATCCGGGTTCTGGCCCTCAGCTGTGAATTCAGCTCCTACCACAGGCCCCTTGCTGGTCGCTCTCTCGCTACGTTGGCTTTTGTAGCAGGTGTTGCTAGGGCCCATCCTCACCCCTCGGCACTCACTGACCCTCCGTCTGGGGTAGCCTGCCTGCTACAAGATCCTGTCACTCTCGGCTTGAGCTCTCCTCTGGTGGGCGGGGCTGGACAGCAGCCCCCATCTAAAGACAGCCCAGACCGGGAGTGTCAATACCCCTGTTTCCTCTCCCGCCCTGGGCGCGGGCGGGGAGGGACAACACTGAGGCTTCTTAGACACATTCCCTGGGGTCCTGAGCAGGATCACAGCACAGTGGGCCACAGCCAGAGCTCCGTCATTAATCCACCGTGCATCTGCTCCCTCCCTATCCTGCCTCACTTCTGCACTTCTTTGGCTGGGCTTCCTGGATCTCTTCAGTCTACTTGCACTTGAGTCTTTGTTTCAGAGTCTGTTTCCGGGATTAGAACCTGATAGAGCTTCCTCACCGTTCCTTAAGCATGCTGAGCATACCTCAGGGCCTTTGTACTGACTTCACTCCAGCCTGATGCCCTTCTCCCATGTACCTGATTGGCTCACTCCCATGCTTGCTCAGGCCTCCACTCAGATGCTACCTTCTACAAAACATCTCTCATAAGCCCCCCTCCCCGTATTTTCTCTCATTATTCCTCTTAACACTTTAACCCCCAAGTTTAATTGTTGCTGTCTGTCTTCCCACTCAGGCACAGTTCCGCAAGAGCAGAGCCGGGGCCTGCACTGCCTGCTTCTATACTGCTGCAAGCCCGGCACGGACAGTGCCGGGCACAACATAGGTGCTCAGTAAAATCTGTTGAATGAATATTGGTTTTTCCATTGTACGGATAGTAATGATAATAGCTAATATTTATTGAATACTTGCTGTGGGTCAGAGTTGACATATGCTGACCTGTACCGCTCGCCACAAGTCCTACTCTTACCCTCCCTTCACAGTGGAAAAAACTGAGGCACAGAAAGGGATCACCCCAGTCACACAACCAAGATGAAGGGAGCCAGAATTTGTCTCCAAGGGGCCCGGTTCTGGAGTTCACAGTCTGCAGCCCTCTCCTACTTTCCTCGAGTCCCAGAAATGTCCACAGTCACGCTAGGCAGAGAGCCGACCAGACCGCACACCCCATGCCTGGTTCCACGTTTGGAGTGTCACTCTAGATTCTTTCCAACGATGAACCAAAATACGTATTTATTGCAGGAAATTCGGGGGAAAAGAAGACAGCAATTTAAATCGCCGAGCAACCTTGCTCCCACGGGGTTGTTTGCGCTGGGCCTTTCTCGTGCACACGCAGGTCTCAGATACTTAAGGCAAAATTAATATCCTTCCATGTAGACATTTGTCTTAGTTTTTGCAACCTTAAAATTCTACCGTGAACGTTTGCTGTGCTAATATCCTTTGAAAACACGGCCCGTAATGTCTACGTAATATTGTGTTGAACGAATCGCCTTGATTTATTTAGAAGCTCTCTTACTCTTGAACGCTGAGCTCGTCTCAAAAATTTTTGGAGTATACGTGCATATACGTAAATCTGTCTCCATCGACGGGCTATTTCCTTAGGACCATTTCCTACGGGCAGAATGGGTCAGAGAGCATTCGCACGGCTAATAAAGCGTGTGTCTCACGCTCCCAACGGCTGCTCCCAAAAGGTTCAACTAGTATTTACTCCTGCCAGGGTAGATAAAGCCCCAGAGTTCCACTATGAGCGCTTTCTTGGCTCGATTATGCTGCCCTCCAAGTGCACCCAAACCCGAGGTTACAGAGGAGAAAAGAAAGCCCAGATCAGCTACAGGACTTGCCGGAGATTAGTGGCAATAAATGACAGTGTCTCAGAAATAAGAGAAGGTAGATCAAGAACCAGGTGACACTCACCTGGCAGAGACGCTCCGGCCTGGGATGTCGCCTCCCTACCTCCCCACCCCCAGCTCCCGGCCACCCACAGCGTCTCTTGCAAAGCCACACAACACACGACATCTTCAGCGAGTCCAGAAACTACACCTCTTGGAAACTGCCAGAACAGTTCCAACTCATGGTCAAATTATGATTTCCCTCAACCACACAGTCACCAAATGACCCATGGGATGAGGAATTTGCTATTCATCGCAGACACGATCCAACACCAATAAAATGTTCTGGCCTGACGCTGTTCAAAGGAAGGCCTCTGTTTTTAAATCTAAAATAAAAATAATAATAAATTCGACAGCTGTCAGCAAGTCATAGGTGAGCCGAAAATGCAGGTCTTTGTCTTGGGTCTTCGTCTGAAGCAAGATGAGAGTTCCATCCTCTACAGCGATTTCGGCCACATCGGCGGGATCATAACGAGTTTTAGATCTGAGTTAGAGCTGGCACTCGTATTTACATCCCCCCTCAAAGCCAGCGCTCTGTAGTAAAACATCCCCCCTTGTCCTTTCAGGAGCTGGAGTTCCTAGTTTCTTTTTCCAAAGACATACTGAAAACGATCATTTGAAAATAGCAGTGTAGCCCATGATTCATTAATTCTACTTCCTCCATCCACTATTAAACAAGATCGATATAATACAAGTTTATTACGTAATGGTGCATTTTTTTTAATTGGTTAGAATAATCTCAATAAAGGGACCAAAATTCTAGAAGCAAATGCATGGGTTAAAGAGCTTGGAAAGTCTCCATAATTCATCTTCTTTTAGGTATACTAGAGCTTTTATTTTTAATCTTGCGTATCCTTTTATTTTTAAATTTCATATCATTTTTCGGTCCCAAAGAAAATTGATCTCAGCTGCAGACACGCTAAGGTGAGCTCAATGTCCTGTTCGCCTCTTATCCTCAACACACCCAGCTCTCCTGGTGTCCAATACTTGCCCGATTCTCTTTACCCATTTGTCCAGCGGAAGAACCCCCCCTACAGATGTGAAGTGCTTTACCCTGGGTTCGTAACGAGGCTGACAGAGGCAGCCCCCGAGCCCCCTTCTGAGTCTAACTCTGTTCCACTCTCCGCACCCAGAGGGACAGGCTGGCTAATTACCCCCCGGCCAGGCCCCGTCCCAGCAGCCTGCACGTCTATTATGTCACAGGACTGTGTCGAGAACGTTCTTAAGTTTAATACAGTTTTAGGGGCGCCTGGGTGGCTCAGTCAGTTAAGCATCTGATTTCGGCTCAGGTCACGATTTCGCGGTCCATGGGTTCAAGCCCCACATTGGGCTCTGCGCTGACAGCTCAGAGCCTGGAGGCTGCTTTGGATTCTTTGTCTCCCTCTCTCTCTCTCTGCCCCTCCCCTGCTTGTGTTCTGTGTGCTTTCCCTCTCTCTCTCAAATATAAATCAATGTTAAAAAATTTTTTTTAAAGTTTGATACAGTTTGAGACCCATAAATTGTGGTCATGAACTTCATCAGTAAAACATTTCTTTCTTTCTTTTTTAATGTTTATTTTGAGAGAGAGAAAGAAAGCAGGGGCAAGGCAGAGAGAGAGGGAGAGAGAGAATCCCAAGCAGGCTCTGCACTGTCAGCACAGAGCCCGACATGAGGCTTGAACTCATGAACCATGAGATCATAGCCTGAGCTGAAATCAAGAGTCAGATGCTTAACTGACTGAGCCCCCCAGGCGCCCCAAATATTTCCTCCTTAGTCACACCCCCAATACTTTTTAAAATACCACTGCTGTCATAATTTTATGTGCATTATAAAACTATAAATGTTGAAGAAGTGCCTGGCTGGCTCAGTCCATGGAGCGTGCAACTCTTGGTCTCGGGGTTATGAGTTCAAGCCCCACGTTCAGCATGGAGCCTACTAAATATAAGGTAAAATAAAAACCTAAAAAAATAATAAAATGAATAAAGGTTGAAGTTTGAGATTAAAAATAAGTATGAAAAAAAATTTTTTTAAACGTTTATTTATTTTTGAGACAAAGAGACAGAGCGTGAGCAGGAGTAGGGCAGAGAGAGGGAGACACAGAATCCGAAGCAGGCTCCAGGCTCTGCGCTGTCAGCACAGAGCCCGATGCGGGGCTCGAACTCACAGACGGTGAGATCATGACCTGAGCCGAAGTCGGCCGCTTTACCGACTGAGCCACCCAGGCGCTCCTTTTTCTTTTTTTTTAAATAAGTATGAATAGAATTCTTAACATTCTTAACATTGTCTTTGAACACCCCAGGGGGTCAGCTCACACAGTAGGTGCACACACACACACACACACACACACCGATCGAGGTGTACACACACTTTTTAGAACCTTCCAATTCAGTCCGTCCCTCAGCTTGAGAGTAGAGTCTGAGCTGTACCTTGTCCAGGAAGGAGCCTGGGTGCCAAGTGGTTTGAGGATTGAGGAGCCCATGTTGGGGTGAACGATTTCTACTTTAAATGGATCTCATCATAGACAAAATGCAAAAAAAAAAAAAAAAAAAAGCAAGAAAAGAGTATTTTCCGCAGGGTCCCACTCTGGTAGTGTTCTATCCCCGAAGTGTATCCGTTTATAAAGAATACACTTCATACAGACTTGTTTGTTGCGGGTGCAGTATAGTTCCCTTTTCAGTGCCTCTAAATCCAAGTTATTGCGAGAGGCATGTGTATATTTATTCAGAAGAAAAATGCCTGCATTAGTAAGCGAGACTATCCATCACGCTCCCTTTTCAGAAAATGGATACAGGTGGGGATCTTACAGAACCTAGAAATCCCGTCTGGTCGGGTTCCAAGACGCTCCTCCGCGACGGGCAGAGGTCTTTCCCGTTTTGGCCAGGCGGTGGCGCTCGAGGCAAGTGGTGCCGCTCCAGGGTCCAGGACGCGCTGACCCCGAAGGTGCTTTCAGCGCGCGTTGCTCAGGGAGTGGACTTGACACCTGGTCAGAAACATCGAGTCGTTTCCTGGGCGCGTTGGGGTTCCCCTCGTGCATCTGGAAGCCACGCATGGCGAGTCTGCGCTGCGGAGAAGACAGGGCCCGGCGCCACAGGGGGACACCCGGCCTCTGGCTACGCGCGAGCGCCCAGGATGGGGAGCGGCGGCAGGTGCACGCCGGCCGCTGCTGGAAGGGAAGACGGGGACCCGCGGCGGCCCAGGGGCCAGACTGGGCGAGGGGCAGGATCCTGCGCGCACAGCACAGCCCGGCCCGCGTGCAGTCTCAGGCCCTGTCCCTGAGAAAAGGAGTCTCAGCCTCATTAGGATTCAACATTTTAGAATTAACCCCACGCGTCCTTTCAGATTTAATGAGAAGCCTTTTCAAGTTAACTCGTTCTCTTTTCATATGCAAACGAATCCAAGGGGATTGTTTTCTTCCCCAGTGTCTGATTACTTTACAAAATTATGGGTGCCTTTTCAGAGTAAACAGATCTTCTGTCCTTCAGATCCCTGTTTGAATACAGGTAATTATCGCCTCTATTTAAATAAATCTGGAAAGAAAAAAAAAACAGGACCATGTGGGCAAAAGTTCAATTTAAGGAAGGAAGTTCTTCTAAAAGCTGGACTGTGTACATTTTGCTGAAGTCTGCATATTGTAC
Source organism: Paguma larvata (assembly GCA_030068075.1). Classification (NCBI taxonomy): domain Eukaryota; kingdom Metazoa; phylum Chordata; class Mammalia; order Carnivora; family Viverridae; genus Paguma; species Paguma larvata. The sequence continues at coordinate 146,084,385 of CM057824.1, forward strand.
ACAGGCTGGAAACAATGCGTTGCATAAACCCGAAACTCAAGGCGGACACCTAGTCTTTTCAATAAAACAAAGCATATTTGATAGCCCTGCTCTCTGCAAGAAGTAAACTGTCTGGAGAGGCACACCTTTGGATTCGTTTCCAGTTTCTAAACCACCTCTGATTGGAGTCCTCGCGATAAACGCCTCCTTTGGTCCCTTGAAAGTTTGGGCAGGGACGAGGACTGTGGCTCATGATGGCGCCATGAGGGAAAACGATGAAAAGGATGAGAGAAACCAGCATCGCAGGGACGGTAACGGTCGTTACCGGGTGACAAACGCAGCAAACAGTGCGGCCCCTGTTCCCGTGACGCTCAAGTTCACGACAGACTGCGGTGGGGGAAGGGAGCCCCGTGTCCCGTCACCCCACTTCCTGTTTTTCTGTTTCACGTTGTCCCAGCCCCCGGACAAGTCCCTGGGCCTTCTTTTCCTGACCTGCAAGGGCTCTTGCTCTGGGAGCAACAGAGACCTACAGGCTGGGTGGCTCAGTCGGTTAAGCACCGACTTCGGCTCAGGTCATGATCTCACGGTTTGTGAGTTCGAGCCCCGCGTCGGGCTCTGTGCTGACGGCTCAGAGCCTGGAGCCTGCTTCGGATTCTGTGTCTCCCTCTCTTTCTTCCCCTCCCCTGCTCACGCTCTGTCTGTCAAAAGTAAATAAACATTAAAAAAAAAAAAAAAAGAATGACGATCGAAAGCTCCTTTCTCTCAGGAAACACCCCTTGAGTATATGGGCACATGGATTCCCCCACCTCGCTCGACTCTCCACGGTCGGGGAGAGTGTAAGCAGATACCGAGTCCTTACCTGCTATTTGTGCAGTTGGGAGGAAGGCGGGAAAACGCAGTGGTCCGGCTGCGTCCTGGGTGGCTGGGTGGAAACCCCCGCCCGGAAACGATGAGGCGGCTATTTTGCAGACGCAGGGCCGGTCCTTCGCCACGGCTGTGCGCGTCTGTGAAATAGACTTGACCTGCGAAAACAGAAACGCTTCTTGGCAAACAAGGCTCTCCGAAGTTAGACCGTAGCCCAGGGCCAAACAGGGTGGGAAGTGACCCCCTGAGATTTTTGATCTGGGCTCTGAATTCGAGTGCCCAAAGGGCGAACTGGCTCCTGGTGGGAAAGCCCATCCAAGCTCTCCCCGCTGTCTTCAGAAAAGATATCCATTTGCCGACACTGAGTTGACCTTTCTGTTTTCTACCCTGTAAAGAACAAAGAAAGGACAGCTGCGGGAGGGCTTTCCGTATTAAATCAACAGCCTGCTTCAGACAGGGTCTGTCTAGGTGACCCCGGCTGGCTCAGCGGGGGATGCGGCTGACTCTTGATTTGGGCTTATGCTATGACCTCGAGGTAGTGAGATCGAGCCAGGGGTTGGGCTCCACGCTGGGTATGGAGCCCGCTAAAGTTTCTCTCCTTTCCCTCTGCCCCGCTCTGGAGTGCATGTGCTCTCTCTCAAACAAAAACAAAAACTAACACAAACACACGAAGAACAACAAAAATCCAAAAAAAACCCAGAAACAAAACCAAAAAAAAAAAAAAACCAATAGGTTAAGCGGCTGAAGATACAGTTTCTGGAGGTAATGTCCTGGGTTCAAACCCCATCTCTGCAAATTACTAGAATAACGACCATGGGCAAGTCACTTAACGCCCCAGTGCCTCAGTTTTCCCATCTGTTTAATGGAGATACTAACAGAACCACTCCTTCAAGCGGCTGCAAGGTATGAGTTAATACGGGTAAAGTATTGCAGGTTCCTTCTGGGCTGGGGACACAGAAACGGCTCCGTGCAGTTTCCTTTGTTCTGGCTCCTCAGACCTGATGGCTCTTTACCCCTCACACACATAAAAGGTTTCGTTGCCATTATGTTTTAACACTGTAATGCTCTAACCTGTGTCCAATGCATCGTGCTCGTAGGGCTTTCAGAAATGCTTGTTGCTTTGCTAGCAGGGAGGGGAAAACAGCTCTCTGGCTTAGAGGGAGCTCCATAGAACAAGGGCAGATCCCAGTTTTCAAAAAAATGATGTGTTTGGAATCAGCCTACATATCTCCCAACAGGGTAATAATCTAATTTTGGAAGGGGCTCAGAAAGCTTACAAATAGTTTAAAGAATATAAATAAATGCCCACGATGGGTGAAGTGAGACAAAGATATGAACTTTTCTAAACAGTACACTCTCCAGCGGGTTATAAAATGCGGAGGAAGAGGTAAAATGTTAAAACGCTGTAAGCGGCTTCTGTGAGCGATGGAAAATGGGGGACTTCGATTTCTTCCTCCGTACCTCCCCAACTTGGCAAATTGTCACAAGATTAGTTGAGCACTTACTTGGTGAAAGCCCAGTTCGAAGTGTTTAAACTTTTACATCTCCCCAGAGCTATTGTGCTTAGACGGTACCACCATCCCCACTTCACAGATGGGAAAACAAAGGAGAGGGAAAATAAATAACTTGGCACAGCTACACCCTTGTAGCCTCCCGCCGGGGGGAAGCAGGATTCCAAAAAGGGCCTCCGGCTCCAGAATATTCTTAATCATCAGGCTACCCTATCTCTGTGCACACAGCACTTCGAAATCAGGGGGAAGGGGTCATTTTTTAAAGAATGTAATGTTATTCTACAAAAAATTTGACAAAACACGGTGTTTACATAATACATCTTCATACATAGTATGGATTTAGTCTTTCTACAGCCCCAAGTAAGATCCGAAAAATACTACATTTGTATGACCTGTTTAGACTTCCCTAAAATATTGTTTCTTTCAACTATCTCTGTTGAAAAGTGCCTTTCGGAAATACAAATGCAGGTTGCCCTCTAAACAAACATCACTACTATATCATTAAAAGTATTACTCTACTTTTAAAAGCATATTTGAGCTGAGGAGATCTTGGAATATTTTCCTGCAATTTGGACTTGGAAATGGCCATGGAGAAGAGAATTAGAGCCCGAGCAGGAGTGGGGACCGACTCCCACTTATCTGAGAACTGGAAGCCTCCGTAAAATTCTACACTTCTGTTGTTTTGTATCTTCTCTGAGCATCGAGGTTAAGAATTTGAACACGAAGGCGAAAAACGAGATATTTCTTCTTCATTTAAAAATACATTCAATTTTCCATCTGAAATTCGGCACACCCAGGACTTTCAAAAGAAGGCTCGCGGTTCCCAAATGCTAGTATCATGGCAGGTGACGGTGACCACGGTCCTAACCCCCCATTAACTGGTATTCCAGTTAATATCTACTGGATTTCTTCCACCACGCCAGCCACAGTTCTAAGAGTTAAAAGCACTTGGCAAGTCTTTTTCGAAATGTCTGCTCGGGCCAGGAGGCTGAGGTTTTACGAAAAGAGCCCACAGATGTTTGGATCCCAGAAAACAGGCCGTCGGGGATCTGCGAAGCCATCCGCCGTCCATCTTGGACAACGCTTCCTTTCGAAGAAGCAAACAGGGAACCCGAAGAATTCTCCTGGAAGGTCTTGGTGGACGATGAGAAAGGTGGGCAAGGGCTTGGACAGTTATGGGAGGTCGATTCTGGCAACCGAGTGTATGGAAGATTCTGGGAAAGCTGTGCCCATCTGGTGTGTCAGCAGTCAACCTAAAAGCAGTATCACTCAAGCGGGGAGCTTTTGGGAATTAAGGCTCGAGCATGTCTTTGAAGGCGGGACATACCCTCGCCGGCCCCAGCGGGACCTTGACCGAAAACTGTGCCCTCCCAGCGTTCTTGATCCTTATTTGCCTGTTTGTTTAATCAAACGACACTGGCTGTCTGCGGCTGCATAATGTCGTGATTTCTAAAATGAAACCATTGGGGGCGCCTGGGGGGCTCAGTCGGTTAAGCGTCCGACTTCGGCTCAGGTCATGATCTCGTGGTTCATGAGTTCGAGCCCTGCATCGGGCTCTGTGCTGACAGCAGCCTGGAGCCTGCTTCAGATTCTGTGTCTCCCTCTCTCTCTGTCCCTCCCCCGCTCGCCCTGTCTCTCTCTCTCAAAAATACAATAAATAAACGTTTTAAAAGCAAACCATTGGAGTTCATTCTCTTTGCCTTCGTGGAAGAAGGTTTCTTTCCCTTCAGCCTGACTTCCCTGTAGCCTTTAAAATGACCGTGAGGGGTGGCTTCTGTCTCCCAGCCTTAGCGGGGAGGGGGGTGGCAGAGTGGAAGGCTTCTCCGCCCAGAACCCAGCCTGCGCAGGAGGATCCGGCCGCGTGGGCTGTAAAACCCGAAACGCTTGTACGCAACGAAAAGAAGCCTTTTCTTTCGTTTCCCTGTAAGGTGTAACACGGAAACTGCCACGATGCGGGAAACGTGAGCGCGGCTTGTGTCTGAGAAAGTATTTTTAGGAGACGCGTCTAGACGCCGAGCAACAGTGGGCCACACGCAGCTGGGACCCGACCCTCGAGGTGCCAGGAGGCCCATGAGCCACGCTCCCGTCCCCTCGAGGAAGACCTTTCACCCCTCGAGCTGCCAGTCCACACCTGAGAGAGAGAGACGGGCTGAGCCGAGGTCTCCTGGGGGCTCCTTCTCGTCCTCGCCTTGCGGTTCTAGAACAGTGGAATGTCAGGAGCCCCGGGAGGCTGCCTGTCTCCCCTCCCTCGTGTCCACCTCGCTGGGTTGTCCCGGGGACTCTGGGCGCCTCTCCCTGAGCATCGTCCGGGGCCAGTAGGCCCTCCCCGGGCGGTGGGGCTCTGAGCCACCAGCCACCAACGGCCCTGACCCCCCTCTGGGGTTTTCAGCACCCTCCTGGACTCCCTGTCCACGGGGGAAAGAACCGACATCCGTCCGTCAGTCCGTACAGGCAGTGAGGCCGGGGAGTGAGCGAACACGCATTTCACGATCACCGATTACATAGCAGCCACTCGCTCCCCCCGGCAACCCGACGAAGGCCAGCCCACCGTTCACGTGCCCACCAACGATTGCAGAGCCCCTTGGTTACGTGGCTGGCGCCTCATTCTCCAGCAGGGACAGAACGGAACTGAGCCCCGGCCCCCAGGGACGGGACTCTGAGGTAGGAACCGGGCAGAAGGCCGGGGAGCCACAAAATGCATTGAGTGCTCCCACGCCTGGGGGTGGGGGCGCTAAGGGTGTGTGAGGGGATGGCCTCAGAGGGAGGGGACCTGGAGGAGCTGGTCTGAGGGGGGAGGAGCCCAGTCCCCTGGCTCAGACCCCAGGCAGCAAGCGTGGGTTTATTCCGAATAGAAGAGTTCAGCCTCCCCAGTATGGATCCAAGCTACCAGCCATCTGAGGAAGCAGGGGGAAGGGAGGGGCAGGGAGGGGTAGCGAGGGGAAGGGAGGGGAAGGGAGGGGAAAGAGAGGGCCTTTCCCAGCCGCCTTGCTTCCTTTTTGTAAAAAACTAACGTGTCCCCAAGCTCTCTTCTGATTACAAGAGCTTCAGGAAAACCAGGGGTCAAGTTCCCCTCACTTGTGGGGTTTATAAAGGGCGGTGTTTCCCCAAGCGTGGACGCCGAGCGTGTCGGCAGCTGTGCAAACGGAGAGGTTTGGCAACACAGGATTAAGAAAACTTAAGCCGACTTCTTGACCCCAGGACGTGTCAGTGAACAAAACCTCGTGCTTTTCCTTCTTGGAGATTTCGATGCCTGGTGGTACCGCCTTCGAAGGCCCCATGCCCCGCGTCGGCTCGTCTCTCTTCGTTCTGTGCACCCGAACGTACTGAGTGCCGTTGGCCTCTGCGACCCAGCGTGTGATCAGCGCACGTCCGGACGCACCGTCCCGGCCTCGGCCGCTGGAGCGGCAGGTCGTTAGCGGTCAGCTGACACGAGGCTGGAGCCCGCGGCTCCACCGTACCCGTGAAGGTGCCACCAAGCGTGTCGCGCATTCCCGCGGGAGCCCGGTGCTGGCACTTTTCCACCACCCCTCAGTGAGATGTTACTTCTAAACCCAGTGCCCGCACGTCACGAATGTTCAGTCAATGTTAGTTTCTATTTAATTTAAGAAACATGCGTTGTTTTAAGTGCTTTACAAATTTGAATTCATTGGGTGCCCGGGTTCAGTTGAGCGTCCGACTCTTGATTTCGGCTCAGGTCAGGATCTCGCGGTTGGTGAGTTGGAGCCCCGGCATCAGGCTCTGCGCTGACGCTGCGGAGCCTGCTGGGGATTCTCTCTCCCCCTGCTCTCTGCCCCTCCCCCACTGGCGCAGTCTCTGTGTCAAGATAAATAAATAGACTTTGAAAAAATACGGATTCCTTTAAGACTCCTGACCTCCCATGGGAGCGTGTCTATGACCAGCCCATCCGACAGTTGCGGAACCAGGGACACGAAGAGATGAGTCGCGTTCAGATGGTGGTGCTGACATTCTCTGTTCTTCCCCCAAACATTGCCAGAGCTCACCACCCTCCTCCCCCCGGGCCGTCCTTCCGGCGTTTTCCCTCCTCTTCCCCTTTATGAGCAAACTTCTAGAAGGGGCGTTTAACATGGCCCCCCCGGACTTCCTCCCTCCCCGGGCATTCCTTCCAGCCCCCAGGATGGAGTGTCCCCGCACTGCTCATCCCCTCAGCCCTCGCCCCCCGGGGGCTCGACACCCACCACCCGGCCCTGAGGACGCTCCCTGCCTTGGACGCCCTGTGAGTCTGTTCAAGCTGCTGTAATAAATTACTGCAGACAAGGGGGCTTCACGCACAGACATTTCTCAGACTGTTCCGGAAGCTACAAGTGCAAGGTCAAGGTGCCAGCACAGCCCTCCCCCGGCTTTCCTCTGTCTGCACAGAGACCTCTCTCTCTCAAACCTCTTCCTCTCCTGTAATGACTCCAGCCCCGTGGGACTAGATTCTCACCGCGATGACCTCCTTTGACCTTCCCGACCTCCCTAAAGGCCCTAATACAGTCGCACTGGGGTTAAGGCTTCGACATCAGAATTCTGGGAGAACATGATTCAGTCCCCAGCAGGCACCGTGGCCCAGTGGAAAGGCAGGACTTGGACTCAGAACTCGGTCCAGTTCAGCGCCGGGCTCTGTCCTCGGCACTGCTGTCGGGCCATTAATTAGCCCGTTAAAACAGTGTGATTGGCCTACCGCGTTTATAAACGGTCCTTCCTGGTTTCCTTGTTCCTGACTTGGCAGATATTTTACCAAGAAAATAGAAGTGGGGCCTGGGTACACCGTCCCATGCTGCGGCCTTGCCAGCCCGAGACCCACGGGATTGTCAGGGCTCGCTCTGTGAGGAGCCTTGTCTGTCTCCGCCGTGTGGCCCGCTCCCGTTTCCCTTTCAAAGGCGCTCTGTCCCAAGGGCCAGCTGCAGTTGGTCGCTATCGGCACCCTCGTTAGCACCTGCTCTGATTCCCCGGGGTGTCTGGACTCCTACAAGCTCTGAGCAGCCCACGGTTGGGGCAGTGGGGCAGGGAGGACATGCCTCCAGCCCCTGCTGTCCCTGGAGGGAGGTCGGAGCTGGGCTCCTGGACGAGCCCACGCAGGGTCCAGGCAGCACGTCTAAGGCTGGAAGGGCCCCGAGAGTGGGGTCCCCGTAGCTGAAACCTCCCACTGCAGGAAGACCGCCCCCCCCCACAGCAAGAATCCGTTTCCTTTCCTCCTGCGTCCCCCTTTGTTTGGGCTGCGGCGTCATAGCCGTGTTCAACATATTCATCGTAGCGTTCCTATGTCACTCCGGGACACGAGCTGCTCGGTGGGACACCCATTTCCTGACCCCACGGCCGGGCGTTAGGTCTGCTGTTTCACTGTCATTGTCGCCAAAGCAGATGGGGCTTTGGAGCGAAGCCACTTCCCGGCAATGGAGGACGGATCCCAGGCTTCCCAGTGCGAGTCTACAGCTGCATCCAGAATCATTCTGGGATGGGGCCGGGGGTCCTCGTGAGCCCCTGACCGGGTCGGGCCCCCTCGCCTTCCACACCTCCCCAAGGCCTGACCCACTGAGCGAGGCGAGCACTCCAGCATTTTCCCCTCCCGTCCTGAGAAAATGAGCACGCACTGCCCCCGCCCCCACCCCCCGCCCCCCACATCTGAATCCCAGGGTTCCTAAGGTGCAAGCAAGCTTTTCACAGAAAAGCATTAAGACCTTGTAATTAAATTAGGTGCTTGTGGGAAACGGCACAATTAAAACCAGAAAATAATTTAGAAAGATTAAGCCCATTAGGGCAGGGCATTTCTTATTTAGTGGAGAGGAAATACAATTAGGGGAACTAACTTATTAAAAACACCTACGCAGATATCTGAACATCTCCCCAGTGCACCGAATCGCGGGGCTCCGTGCGAGGCAGGCGGACTCCGCTTCCTTTCCTTCCAAATCAAATTAGAAAGCCGAACTCGAAGATTCCCCAGGAGAAATATTTACACCTTAAAGTAGATTGAAAGAAATTTAATCTGAAGCTGCCCGGAAATTATTACAGAACTAAGTTATTTCCATCGTTTCGGGGAGGTAGGCTGTTGATTTCGTGATAAGGAGATCTGTTCTATCACCTAAATTATATAGACCTGAAAGAATAGACCAGAGGGTAGAAATCTACCTCTCAGGATCCGGAGAGAAAAGTCCCTGAGGCTGTGAGTGTATCTAAGGAAAAGTATAGACGTGGCTTACCTGCGCGATGAACAATTTAGTTATAATATTGGCCAATGCGGGTGCATGTGTGACTGTATATGGGAACGGTTACCAGGCAAATGTCCTCAGAGTTTCATGATTGGAGAAATATGACAAAGTAATTAAAAGTTTCATTTTTATTTTTTTTATTTTTATTTATTTTTGAGAGAGAGAGAGAAAGAGAGAGAGAGCAGGGGAGGGGCAGAGAGAGAGAGAGGGAGACAAGAACCCAAAGCAGCCTCCAGACTCTGAGCTGTCAGCACAGACCCCAACGTGGGGCTCCAACTCACAAACCATGAGATCGTGACCTGAGCTGAAGTCGGCTGCTTAACCGACTGAGCCCCCCCCCCCCGCCAGGTGCCTCAAAATCTTCATTTTTAGAGCCAGATGGACTTGAGTCCAGTATGGCCATCATCTCCTCATCTGTAAAATGGGAATTATAAAACCATCTTTTAGGGCGTTTACAGGGACTGGATTGGGAACACCGATAGTTGCCTTGGCATCACCCCCGTACTCAAGAAATGTCCGACGCTCACCATTTCAAAGAGTAAAAGTAAGAGCTAGCGCAGTTACAGGTCCTACCGTGGGCCAGGCTCTGGAGTAAGTGTTTCATGGATGTGACCTTGTCTAATCCTCCTGGCCATCTCGTGAGTAGGCGTTACTTATTCAGCCCCCAGGTCGCAACGAGGGAAGTCAAGCTCTGGAGGGTCTGGGTAACGTGCCAAGGTCACAGAGCCAAGCAGGGGCTGAGTCCGGACTCGAACCCCTCATTCCACAAGCGTGATGTGGGGCTTAGATCGTCTTGCGCAGAGGGGAAGGGCGGTCTCCAGAGCAAGGGCGCTGGGAAGCCCGGAAGTTGCTGTGTTTCTGAAAGCAGCGTCATCACCGTTGGAGAGCTGAAGCCTGCCGTCCGCACCTCGTTCTTAGTCAGACAAAGTTCAGTCACCACTGGCCAGCTAAACGACCCCAGCTCCCCAACGACGCGGCGCGAGTGCGGGCTGCGGGGGCGCGGTAACTGCGAGAAATCGCATACAACGCCATCCCTTGCTGCTGGCTCTTCAGTCCACAGGTCACTCTGGAGATTACGGCCGTGTCACTTCTTTCCGTCCGCTGGTGACCGGCCACTGCACGTCTGCGACTCAGGTGACGCACTGACGGGAAAGTGTGTCGTCGTGTGGCTTCCTTGTGGCCCCCTGATAAACCACATGACAAAAATGGAAAGGGGGACTGGACCCCGAAGTGAAAGCGAAGCCGAGGAAATAACTGATAATGTTCCAAATGAAATTCAAATCGGACGTGCCTGGAGTCACAGAGGAAATGGTTGATTACGGGCACGCCGAGGCTGCCGTTGTTCTAGACACTTCTAGACGTGCAGCCAAAGAGTGGAGGAAGGCCCCTTATTGACAGAATGAGGAAAGTGGCTCTGATCTAGAGGGTGACAACGTCCCAGAGGAAGTGACGCCAGCAAAAATCTTCTCATTAAAAGAACTCTCATAGATACTTGGCAACATTGAAAACACTTGGAACGGAGTGTGGCGATTTGCCAAGGCGCAGGAAAGACACCCGCTCGGTGTGGTGAGTTATGCGAAAAGAGGTAGGCGCTGAGCAGGCTCCTCTCGATGTAAGTTCTTCACAAAGAAAGAAAACACTGCGATCCTCGAGGTCTCTGACGTGTATGTTACAGTGCGCGAGAAGCGTGTGAGTCTTACATTTTTATGTTGCTCTCTATACATTCAGCACTGGCACTGACGCAGCTTTGAATGTTTGGCAAGACCAACTAAAGGTCCCTGAACAAGAGTAGGTCTTCCCGTTGATTCTTGAGCTTGCTTTGCACACGGACGCCTGGGCGGCTCAGTCGGTTAAGCGTCCGACCCTTGATTTCAACTCAGGTCATGATGACACAGTTTTGAGATCAAGCCCCACGATGGGCTCTGTGTCGGGCTCTGCACTGAGCAAGGTGTCTGCTTAAGATGCTCTCTCTCTCCCCCTTCCCCTCCCCTCTCTCTTTCTCTCTCTCTCTCAAAGATTGCTTTGCCCAGCTTCCAGCCATTTTGGGGCCCACTTCCAATGTGTACGTGTCGTATGTGCTAGATGTCTATACCTGAGAAGTATGTTCATTTCTTCCCAGCGGAGCGTGGGGCTGAATGAGAGCTGACCCTCCCACACTTTTCTGATCCCCACTGTTTCCACTTGTGCCTGGGGCTGGCTTCCACCTCCGCAAGGGTGCTTCGCCCGCCGTAAGGTGGCTTCCCACCTTTCCGTGTCCTCTCCCTGCCTCCTGACGTCCTGGTACACGGGCACTCACAGGCTGCCCTCAGTGCATTTCTACTCTGCAGCATCAAGAAGTTTGTTGGGTGGCTCCATCGGTTAAATGTCCGACTTTGGCTCAGGTCATGGTCTTGTGGTTCGTGAGTTCGAGCCCCGCATCGTGTTCTGTGCTGACGGCTCAGAGCCTGGAGCCTGCTTTGGATTCTGTGTCTCCCTCTCTCTCTCTGCTCCTCCCCGCTCATGCTCTGTCTCTCAAAAATAAATAAACATTAAAAAATTTTAAAAAAAAAAAAGGTTTGTTGGGGCGCCTGGGTGGCTCAGTCGGTTAAGCATCCGACTTTGGCTCAGGTCATGATCTCACAGTTTGTGAGTTTGAGCCCCGCGTTGGGCTCTGTGCTGACGGCTCAGAGCCTGGAGCCTGCTTCAGATTCTGTGTCTCCCTGTCTCTCTGCCCTTCCCTGCTCATGCTCTGCCTCTCTCTGTCTCTCAATAATAAATTAAAATGTTAAAAAAAAAAAAGTTAAAAAAAAAAAAAAGGTTTGTTGACTTTGCCAAGTGCGTGCTTACTTATAACCCCTTCCATCCTCACCCTCCCAAGCCCCTACAAGGAGGGTGAGATTAATGCCCCTGCCACTTTGCAGGAGAAACTGAGGCACAGGGAGATCAGGAGACTTTATGAGGTCACAGAAAGCGACAGAACAAAATTCACAACCAGGTGGTGGGGCTTTAGAACCTGTGGGCTTGACCCCTCAGCCTGGGTGCCCTGCGTGGTCCTCACCCAGAGTCACAAGCTTCCCACAAGAGTACAAAAAAGATTGAAAACTTGGTCAAAGATATATACATATATATGTATATAATTTCTAGAATATGAAAACTGTAAAAAAAAAAACAATTCATTTCAGTGTGTGCACGCATCATATTGATCAACTTTAAAAGGAACCAGGTGTTCAGAAAAGGTCCTTCATGTTTTAAAATAATGTGTAGGTTTGATTTTAGGATTCGAAATCATCCCTGAGCGTAGGAGTCAATCACCCGACATTTTAACCTAAAACGACTCTTTTTTAAATTTTTTTATTTTTGAGAGACATAGAGACAGAGCGTGAGCAGGGAGGACAGAGAGAGAGGGAGACACAGAATCCGAAGCAGGCTCCAGGCTCCGAGCTGTCAGCACAGAGCCCGACGCGGGGCTCGAACTCACAGACCGTGAGATCATGACCTGAGCTGAAGTCGGATGCTTAACCGACTGAGCCACCCAGGCGCCCCTACAACTCCTTTTTTAAACAAATGCATTAAAAACATCTTTCAGGTTTTTTATCGCCAAATGCATTTGTATGTGAGCTGAGACGTGGCTGCAGTTTTATCTGTGGATTTGACGTGGGCAGGGGTCTCCCCTTTAAAAAAGGAGAGTCCAGGGCACCAACATGGTCCTACCTTGCCCGAGACACTGGTTTCAAACATCGTTCATTTGTAGATGGTCCCAGACAGTCCCCTCCCCACCCCCCCACCCCCACCCCCCGGCCCTGGATCTGCACATCCCGGCTCCCCCTGCCCGGGACCGCCCCACCTGTACTTCTGCAGGCAGTGGTCCCCGGGCTCCAGCCCATCTGTCCAAGGTCCCAAACTCTAGAGCCAGGCTGCCTGGGCCAAATCCCCACTCTCCTGCCATGTGAAAGCCCACCTTGTGGGACGGGGAGTCACTTAACCTCTCTGCCCTCCAGCGGAGATCACAAACTCGCCGACCTGTGGGAGTTGTGTGTGGGGACCGAGCTAGCGCACGGCTCACGGAGAGTCCTCAGCGCATGCGCCCACTCAACAACAGTTTGCAGCACAACCGTGCGTCGGGCCCTGGCCTAGGCACCGGGCACGGCGGCAGACACGACAGAAAATCTCCTGCCCCAGGTGGTCTTCCGTCAGTGAGGAAGACCGCCGATACACAGAAGTAGAAGTAGAAATGTTCGCAGGAGGGAAGTACTAAGGAAAGAAGTGACATGGGGGGGAGGGATGGGAAGGGTGGGGGGCCCACGTTTAGTTCAAGTGGTCATGGAAGGCCGTTGTTCATCTGAATAAAGACCTGAAGCGGGTGGGGAAGTGAGCCGGGACGAGTCCGGGGGAAGTGTTCCAGGTAGAGGGAATAGCCAAGCCCAAGGTCCTGAGGCAGGAGTCTGGCCGTAGGTCCGAGGAACAGCAAGGAACCAGTGCAGCTGGCTCAAAATGAGAGAGGTGGCGTTCATTCGCCGGGGCTGCAAAACGAAATATCACAGCCTGAGTGGCCCCGACAACAGAAATTAATTTTCTCAAAGCTCTGGAGTGGATTAGGGCCCGACCCTAGTGACTTCATTTACCTCTTGAAAGACCCCATCTCCAAATACAGTCACGTTTGGAGGTGATGGGAGTCAGGGCTCCGACATGTCACGTGGGGAAGTGTCAGACGTAGTCTGAGAGAACACAGAGAAAACACCGCAGGTGTGTCGCACAGGAAGGTATTGAGAACAGGAACCCTGTTGCTTACAGAATATTGAATGGACCCCGAGGAAGACTCAGCCCCCCACCCCCGGGGAGTCCCTGGGCAATGAGGCCCCCACCCGATCTACTAGTTCAAGCACAGGTGCGCAGAGTGGCAAGCCCGGGCGAGGGGGGCTTTCACCCCTGCTGACTTAACGAGCAGAGAAACTCAGTACAAGACTCGGGGTTGGGGGGTCTCTGGGTGGGTAGGGATCAGAGGCTGGCATCAAGCTAAGGACTGGCTTTGCTCTCACTTCAAGGATCTGCTCATTTTCCCTTTTCTGTTTCTCTCATCCTTTTCTGGGCCTATTTTTTGCCTTTCATGGAATTCTTGAAAGCCCCCTGGTATCTCCTGGAGCCCAGCTTCCAGCACGACTGTGTCTCCCCCTCCGCTTGAGCCATCTTGGATAATGACATTTGGGAGTGAAAGCCATGCTATTACTAAAGTGAGAATAAAGTTCCCGCGTTGTCTGCATTCCTCTCCCCTTGGAAGGAAGGCAGGGCTGATGCAGCCACTTCAGGCTCCATAAACCAAAGGGGTGGTACTTAGGGAGGGTAGGGATTTGGGTTTTCCAGAACCTTCCATGGCTGGGTCTCATCGTCACAGGGGTGAGAGAAGAGACCGGGCCCCACCCCGTGCACCTGGACATCAGACACATAAGTGACCCTGGAGCTCTGGGCTCACAAGGCCTCCATAGGATCCCCTCTTCCCGTACATCAGGAGACTACTTTCCCCCTGAGACCTTCGGTCTCCCCTTGGGTCACTGTGAGGGTCTCCTGAGATACCCAGAGAAACCTCCACACGGGCCAGGCAGGGAGAAGCACTTTACATGGGGCGGCTCTCCTTAGTCCGGGGACTGTGTCTTTTGTGTCCCTGCCGTCACCACGGTGAGGATGAAGAAACCGGATTTTCCAGGAAGGATACCTCTGACCAGGAGAGGTCAGGCCTGGACAAATCCCCACCTTCCCCAGAAGGGGGCGCACTTTCTCAGAGGCCCCAGCGACAGCTCCGCCTGCTGGGCGAATGGGAAAACCATGTCCAACGTTCAACACGGGGTGGGCCACGGTGGACGCTGTAATTCCTGGGGGTAATTCTGCCACTTACATCTCTGGGAAAAATTAATTTACTTTTTTTGGAAAAATCTGATGCCACAGAGAGGGCAGCGAGCCGTGGTTCTTCTCGGTGATGGGGGGCAGAGGGGCAGGGGGGTGGGGAACAGGCCCGGCGGGTCCACACCACACAGGCAGCTCTCACGACTTCTTGTGCAAACAGAGACGGCGGCCACACTGTGCCTTTCCCATAATGGACAGTGGGAAAAAAATGAAGTCAATCTACTCAAAATATAGTGTCTCCTCTCTCTCTCTCTCTGAAGTCTTCTTAATGAAGTGATTCGTTTATCATTTCCTTATCTTAGCTGGGACTGGTTAAAGACTGGGCTACTTTGTCCAGACAAGCTCTAGAATATTAAAAAGGAAGAAGGCAAAGGAAAGTACATACAGTTTCCAAGTCCAGAGAACATTCTGTTCCCTGGGCTTCAGCTTACAACCGAACATGCTTTACGTTTAGAAGACAAGCTATAGCTTGTCGAACGAATGTGGAAATAATCTGAAGTATGAGACATCATTATTTATTATGTAATTGGAGAAAATTCTGGCTGGGAGAACTCGCTGGCTGAAAGCAAAGATGATTCGTCCTTAGTTGTTCTAAAGTAAAATGAAAGTGTATTGTTTTCTTCGAGAATTACCTTGGCGGCAGGCAGCCCCTCTTTGGGCCTGCCGCGTGAGACTTGGCCAAGTTGGGTGTCACCTGCATCATCATTATGACCGGAAAGTGTGAGGGTTTCTTGGGTACGAAAGACAAAGAGTTCTGAGTGTATAAAAAAAAAAAAAAGGTGTTAAATAATTTTTTGAAAGCGCACTCCAAGTCTTATATTTAGAACGATGACATTGTTTTTGTCTCCAAAATCAGTCATCTTCGATGGCACCCAAGAGAATGTACAGACCTGTCCGTGCTTCCAAAGCGTTGAGATAATATTATTCTATAAACTGCCCCTATCACATTCGCTGCCCATCACAATCTCTTCAAGCTATAAAAATAGTTCCGGTTCCATCAAGGGAAAGAAATGCTTTGCGATTATCTTCTTTATTGCCTTTCATTAACAAAACCGTCTCCCCGAGGACGCTTCCCTCCTGCCGTCCAGGACTGTGGGCCTCCACCTTCTGAATGGATGCGGCTTTTATAAAATGACCCTCCCGCATCAGTGGCCCCTGGGATGAGGCTCTGTGGAGCTTCCTGGATGACGGCACCTCCGCTCTCTCTTTAGCTGCTTTATTTTCTTCCCTGCACTTAATACCATATTATTACTTGGCTCCTGTATTGTCCTTCTCTCCTGACAAGGAAACAGATTGCGAGAAGACAGGGACGTTTTCTGTTTTATTCACTTCTGTATCCCCAGCTTCTCGAAAAGCACCTGGCACATAGTAGGTTCTCAACTGATATTTGCGGAGCTATTTAATTCACTCGGAACTGTAATGGCAAAAGGCATAATTCACGAATGTTGAATTCGTGACAACGTTAAAGAACGTTGTCTTTTATTACATGCAGGAAACACATACATGTAAAAATGGTTTACGTGTATGCGTTATCATTTATCACGTTATCATTTATCACCGTTGTGGGGTCCTGAACACCTAGGAGGGACTCCGAGGATCACCTACTGAGAACCACTGATACGGGGGGCAGAGCGCCACACTGAAATGTAGGAATACACCGAAGAGGAGACTTAATCCTATTACCTACTTCGTAACTCTGGGCAACTTACATTTTCCCGAGTCTTGGTTTTCTTGTATGACAGAAATAAGAGCTGATCTAACGACCCCACGTGTTGTACAGAAAAAGAAACCAATGTATGCTGACAAATTCCATAGCTACGAAGCACCACGCGCATGCGGGCTCCTCTTGTGAGTCTGTTATAGTGAGTCCTGTGTCGTCGGTCCAAGATCCTGACAAGATGGAGGATCGCGCTCCTTGCGCCTTCGGTCAACTTGACCGCCAGGGTCCATCTTCGCCAACACTGCAGTAGGAACACTTTCCCTCCCTGGGGTCTGTTGGCGATTTCCTCTGCAAGGAAATCCCACGTAGATTTGCCCTGAACGTGACTCCCCATTTGCCGCAGTGGTTGTACATTGGGTTCATGCTGTGTGGTCCCGATGACGCATGGAATGTAAGTCTTTTGTTTTTCAGCCTCGGTGGCAGTGACCAGTCCTCAAAATCGTCTAAGGGGTTCTCGGCATCATAGTACTGTTTCATCGTAACACTGCTTTATCTTTCAACCAGGTGTTATTTTAAAGCACGTAGGAGACAGTTTATCTCTGACCTTCTCTTTCTGTTCAATGTAAAAGACAATGTCGTAGATGAACATGGTGATCGCAATTGGTTATTCTCCCTCTATGCTGACCAATAAGATGTATTCTGCTAGGGCGTGGTTCCTAACAGCTAGCACGTGCAGGGGAAACCGAGCTTTCATCGAGGCAGTGTGGTAGAACTTACCTGGTTTTCCTCGCTCTAGATGCTTAAACGATGCTAACGATGGACCCAAACAACTGCGTATTTTTCAAATGCCGAGAGGTTGGGTTATTTTTTTTTAACTGCTTTGATTGTGAAACATGCTACACACACAGAAAAGTGTGCATTCCAGAAATGAGCTGTTCAATGAATATCACAAAACAACCACAACAATGACGACAACAACAACAACAACAGCAACCAAACGAACAATAACAAAAACGCATGTAACAGTGCCACAGGTCAAGAAATAGAAATTCTATTCTGAGAGCGCCCGGGAGCCCCTAGTCTTCCCTCCTGGAACTACACCCTCCACCCCTCCAAAGACCATGGGTCTCCTTTTCTGACTCAGGCTAAACATTTCTTACTCTTCTTTTGTTTGTCACTGAAGCAAGACCAGCCCGACGCTACAGTTTACGTCTGCCTGTTTTTTAAACTCTCCGTGACTGGAATTCTACAACCTATTTTCTTGGGACTCTGGCTTCTTTTGTTCCTCATCATATTTGCAAGACTCAGTAACGTTCATGTAGCCGTGGTTCCGTTTTCACCACATTATAGTAGTTTATGGCCCAGAAATGACATGTCCGTGAATCCATTCCATTGCTGATAGACAGCCGGGATGCTTCCAGTCCAAAGATAGCACACAAATGCCGTTGTGAGGGCTCTTGCACAAGTCTCTTGGTGAACATAGACATGCTCTTCTCCTGAGTCTCTACCCGGGAGTGGAATTACTGAGAACGAAGCTACGCGGGTATTGGTTTCACTGGATAAAACCAAACTGCTTCCTTCGGTTACTAGAATTGTGGTTTATAGGAAAGAGTTTCCCTGGCTCCCTGTCTTCCCCAATTTTTGACACAGACACTTCTTCTTATTTTAAGCACTGTAGCGAGTGTGTTGGAGAACCTCAATATTTTTACTTCGCATTTTTCCGATCACTAATAACGTGGAGCACTTCCTCCTACATGTGCTGGCCTCTTGAAGATCTTTCTGTGTCATGCATCTTCAAGTCTTGTCCATTTTTCTCTTGCATAATTTGAGGTTAGGGTATTAGCCTCATATCAAGGAGTCTTCCTAAACTTACTTATTGATATCACCAATTTACCTAAATCCCAATTTTTAAAATTCTCTCTATATATAATTGCATCATTTGTGAATATTGGCTGTTTTTTTCTTTCTTTGCAAAACTTACACTTTGTTTCTTTTTTTGACTCATTGCACTAAGATCTCCAATGCAGTGGAGAATGGAAGTAGCAGTAGCGGACATACTTGTCTTGTTGCTGATTCAAAGGTAGAAGCTTTCTCTTTTTGTTTGTTTTTTTAATGTTTTTTTTTTTGAGAGAGAGAGAGAGAGAGAGAGAATGAGTGGGAGCAGGAGGGGCAGAGAGAGAGAGAGAGGGAGACACAGAATCCGAAGCAGGCTCCTGAGCTGTCCTCAGAGCCTGGAGCCTGCTTCGGATTCTGTGTCTCCCTCTCTCTCTCTCTGCCCCTCCCCCTGCTTGCTCTCTGTCTCTGTCTCTCTTGAAAATAAATAAACATGCAAAAAAAAAAAAAAAAAAAGAATGAGACTCATTCTAGGTTTCCTAAGACATCAACTGACAAATCAGGAAGTTCCTATCCATTCCTGGTATGCTAAGACTTTTTTTCATGCATGAATATTGAATTTTATAAAATGCTTTCCAGGGGCACCTGGGTGGCTCAGTCAGTTGGTCATCCGACACTTGATTTTGGCTCAAGTCATGATCCCAGTGTCATGGGATCGAGCCCTGCATTGGCTCCTCGCTGAGCATGGAGCCTGCTTAAGTTTCTCTCTCTCTCTCTCTCTCTCTTTCTCTCTGCCCCTCTCCCTCCCTTTTTCTCTCTCTTTCTGAAAAATTAAAAAATAAAATAAATTAAATTAAAATTAAAAAAATAAAACGCGTTCCCAGCATCTAGTGAGAAGATCTGCTTTTTCTCCTTCATTCTGGTAACGTGGTAGATTTATAGTCATTTATTTTTCGAATGTTTACCAACCTTGCATTCTTAAGTTAAACCCAACTTGGTCAGGATGTGCTATCCTGTTTCTGTGTTGGATTTGATTAGTTAAAATTTGGTTTTGGATTTTTGCATCTCTGTGGATTCATGAGCTTGGCCTGTAATCGTCTTTTCCTGTGATGTCTTCGTCAGGTTTTTTTAAATCAGGGATATGCTCTTGTGAACGGTTGGCTAGTGGTCTTTTTCTACGCTATAGAACATTTGGTGCAATTTTAGGGATTTTCCTTCCTTAAATCCTTGTTAGATTTGCCAGTGAATCCAAGGATGCATGTGTGTGTGTGTGTGTGTGTGTGTGTGTGTGTGTGTGTGTGTTCAGGGGTGAGAAGGGGGGGCAATGTTAAGTTCTGAATTTCATTATTTTAATAGTTATAGGACTATTCTAATTTTTCTTCTTTTAAGTATTGTCTGGGTATGTTATATTTTTCTAGGAATTTGTCCAGTATTGTCTTAATTTTTACATGTTTTTCAAAAAGTTAGCCACGATATCTGCCTAACATAGAAACTGTAGTGTTGTCTCCTTTCTAATTCCTGGTATTGGTTATTTCTGTCTTTTTTTGTTCAATCTGTCTCGCCAGAGGTTTATCAATTTCATTCCTCTTTTGAAAGAACTACTTTTGACTTTGTTCGCTTTCCTATTAAATGCTCGCCATGTAGACATGAGACCCACCCACTTCTGCTCTTATCTTTCGTATTTCCCTTCCCCTCTTGGCCAGCCCTGGTTGCCATACTTTTAGCTCCATGAGGTTCAACCTCTCTGCCTTTTAGACGCCCTTGCAGAAATCAGAGGAGAAAAAGCCACATAAGATCTAGGTTTACCACCTTGGACTTTCAACCTCCCCGGAACCCCGGCCTAGTAATTCTTTATTATTTTGTTGGCTTTTTGATGCCTTCCAGAAGATTCTCAAAAACTATTTCCACCAGAATTTCAGCTGCCCTGAATGACCTA
The DNA here is from genome assembly GCA_030068075.1 of Paguma larvata. Classification (NCBI taxonomy): domain Eukaryota; kingdom Metazoa; phylum Chordata; class Mammalia; order Carnivora; family Viverridae; genus Paguma; species Paguma larvata. Next base: position 146,104,248 of record CM057824.1, read on the forward strand.
GTCTACTATTGTCACATAGAATTTCTCTCTAAAACTTCACCCCCGTTGTTTTAGCGGGAAAGTGATGTGTCAGTTATAGAACCCAAGTTCGGAAATATGAATTATATCCATTTTCCTGCTCACCCACCTCAGGATAAGTGTGTACAATAACGGTAAAAGTGTGCCGTTGGCTGGAGATCGACCCCTCCAGGTTCTCTTTTTGAGGCTCTTTGAAGAACTCTTCGTCACTGTGATTACAAGAATGGTTTTGTCCTGGCCCAGCTGAGATTTCATTCTTTCCAGGGGTTAGAAACCTTTTTCTATCTTCTTTGGCTTTATTTGCTTCCCTACATTCTTCTGGGCCCATGCTGCTCCTATTTCAAGACCTCTGACTATTTACAGATCATTTTCGGCTCTGCTACCGCCACGGCTCACACTTCCCGCCAAGGGCTATGTCTTCATGGATTGATCTTCATGAACGTCCCTTCTTTTCATCCACGCAGCAAGTAAAGAAAGGGCTTGTCCTCAGATCAAGGAATCCTAAGCCTGCATCTCTCACAGTTGAGTAACAAGGAGGAAGGGCATCCGACTCATCCTTTTGGCCTAAAAAGTCACTTCTGAATTGGAACCCAAACGCACATGAATTTCTCCAAATGGCTAGAAACACGAGCACTGTGCAGGCATCCCACGGCCCCCTCCCATCTCCCTCCACCCAGTTTCTTGGGATCGGGTCTTCTTTAACCAATTTATCTGCACTTGTAGGCATTCTGCTGCTAGGTAACGCCCTCTGGTATCTTTCTCAATTATGTGATAATATCTCTTCATGAATGTTCTGACACATTCATGAATAAATTTAAGAAGCTCAAGCTCCAAGAATACCCACAAAATAATGACAGATGCCACAAGCCACAAAGTCATCAGTCTCATTCTTTCATAGCCATACCCTGAGCATATTATTTTTGGAGGAAGTAGAAATCGTCAGGAAGTTTCTAGAAGTTTGGATGCCTCCATTATTCCTGTAAGTTACTTATGTTCACCTGTGCGGGCAGTAGACCCCTTACCCGGCCACAGGCCCACAACTGGAATTCTTGTAAAGCAGTGAAACACATGAACGCGTACATGTGTACATAAAACAAGTCAATTTTTAAAGGCCAAAGAGAAATATCACCCATAATCCCACTGTACTTGGGTATCTCTCTTTTCCACATTTTGTCTACTGTGTCCTTGCAACACTGGGGAATAACATGACATTTTTTTTGTCATGTTATTGACAAAAACTGGCTTTTCCTGAAATTTCCATTTCTTTGACTATTGATGAGACCGGATATTTCTTATAAACCGGGTACTAGTTGCATTGTTTTGTTCGTGTCCCATGTCCATTCCTACATTATTTTTGTACGTGTAGCACTCGTTCAATAAAGATTTAGGAAAAAAATCTTTGGAGGATACAATATCTTATCTATTATAAGTTTGTAATCTTATTATTATAAGATTATTATATATTGTACACACTATATATATTGTATATATCATACATTGTACATATTACATACATATTGTATAACATTATTATATAGATTATAATCTTATAATCTATTATAAGGTTATCTACATTGTGTATACTGTGAAATAAAGACCCACAGAATTTTGTTTTGTTTTTAATTTATTTTATGTTATTTTATTTTATTTTATATCAGCTCAGACCTTCCACCTTTGGGCAGAACTAGAATCCCCACTTGCCTCGTTCTTCTGGGGTGGAACTCCCAAAATTCTTGTCTCCCGCTGGCCCTCACAGGCTTTGGATCCCTCCCTCAGGGGCTTCTAGTTAATGTAAAGAGAGGCGCCCATAAAATTTTGAGCTTCTTGTTCTTTCGGATACTGTGTCTCCTCTCTCTGCCCTTCCCCTGCTCACACTCTGTCTCTCTCTCTCTTTCTCTCTCAAATATAAATAAACATTTAAAAAATTTGAGCTTTTTTGCAGCTTTGAAACAAAGGCTCCTATTTCTTCTATTTGGCTCGTGCCGGTTCTTCTATGTAGCATTTGTTCACCCAGTGCATACTGATGGAGTCAAAATGTGCCAGGCTCGGTTCCCAGGGCTGGGAGTAAAGGGAAATCCATGTCCTGGCGGAATCTGTAGTCTGGGGTTGGGGACTGGGGCGGGGGACAACTGATATGACAAGCAAATGAACGTGTAATGTAAACAATGACTGATGGGCTCTGAAGAAAAATAGAGCAGGATGGGCAAGGGTCGACCTGGAAAACAGGGGTGACAAGAATGAATGACACTGAACAGAATTATACATTCCACCTGGCCTCACATTATGGTCAATAGAGCCGCCTCGACTGTCCTTTCTTCCTGATGTTCTACACACACACAGTAGCCTCCAAGAACACTGACAAGGTCGGTCTCACCTCGGCACGGCCACAAAGCCTCAGAAGGCACTTGTGCGTGATGGATACAATTTTATTAAAACAAAGAAAATCTTTTCAGGTTGTCTCCATTAATTTGAAGTGACCAAAGAGCAATTTCTAGAAGTTTCTCGAATTTTCCGGAGGTGTTCCCTGCCCTTGGGCAGCCTCTGCCTACCGGGTCAGTAGTTCCTGGGGCTTCCCCAACAGCAGTTCACGCTTAGGCAATATTTGCTGGACGCTCCTCCGCAAGATGACACTTGAGGCCTCGGAGGACTTCGCTCCATTCGTTTGGTTGGGTTTCAAATCTGCGTGTAAACACAACTCCATCCGTGATGCCAACAAACATTGACTCGATGTCTCATCAGAAGGCAGTCCTGCACTCCCACACAGTCCCACAAATGCTTCGACTCCAGTAACCCGTCATTAAACGCCAGGCCACATAGGAGGCCCTGAAGGCCAGGCAGGGATGGCGCATCGCTTCTAAGAAAAAGGGGCCCCTTTCACAGTCCCCGATAAAACGCCAAATGTGGCAAAATAAAAATAGGAGCTTTTGTTGCAAACTGCAAAAAACCAAAAACTGAAAACCGAAAAACACCTCACACTTTCATGTGTCCTTCTGTTTACATTAAATAAGCAGCCATTTTTCCTTGGCTAAAGGTGAATGAGGACGGGCAGTGAGAAGAAGAAACTGTAGGGATGAAGGTTTGCTCTCACCCAGCCCTCGACTGAGCCAGTGAGACTCTTCGGCCAGGCAAGGAAGAGAAAGTGAAACCAGAAAGATCTGGTTCTCTCGGGTCAAAGCCACGAACGTGAGGCAACGTGACAGAAAAAACATTTTAAGATAATACCCTGTCAGTGCGCTTTCTGATGGAAAGGGGGTGATGGTTCTAGCAACGGGCTGCTTTAATCAGATCAGACAACCCAGAGATGGAGGGGTGAGGTGAAGATTGGGTCCTCAACCTGCAGAAAATATTGTGGAGGTGTGTTTGGTGTTTTGTCTCTAGAGGATATTCACACTTTATTCTGATGACTCTAAGACCTCCGAGAGCTTGGCATCACTGCTTTGTACACTGAATCTCTGAAGTTTATCCATCTAGTTTATCCCATGGGCTCACTTGTATCCCCTCAAACTCATACTCTGATGTCCTAACCCCCAGTGCCTCAGAATGTGACTCTATTTGAAGGGCTGGTCTATAAAGGTGAATAATTTAAAATGAGACCACTGGGGGGCACCTGGGAGGCTCAGTCGCTTAGGCATCTGACTCTTGACTTCAGCTCAGGTCGTGATTTCACGATTGTGAGATAGTACCCCTACTCAGGCTCTGCGCTGTCAGTGCAGAGCCCGCCTGGGATTCTCTCTCCCTCGCCCTCCGCCCCTCCCCCGTTCTCTCCCTCTCCCCCCACCTCTCTCTCAAAAATAAATAAACGTAAAAAAAATAAATAAATAAAATGAGGTCATTGGGTGAGTCCTAATCCAGTATGAGTGTGTCTTTATAAGAAGAGATTAGGACACAGAGAGGCATGGAGGGACGACTATCTGAGGACGCACAGAGAGGACAACTGTCCACAGCCACGGATCGGGACCTCAGAAGCCACCAAACCACCCGACACCTGATGGGGGGCTTCCAGCCTCTAGAACTAATAAGGTAAATGCCTGTGGCTCAAGCCCCCCATCCCGGTCCGCAGTAATTTGTTACGGCTGCAGAGCAAAAACTCCAACATTAGGGCCCCCGGGCGGCTCAGTCGGTTGAACCTCCGACTTCGGCTCAGGTCATGATCTCGCCGTCTGAGAGTTTGAGCCCCGCGTCGGGCTCTGTGCTGACGGCTCAGAGCCTGGACCCTGCTTCAGATTCTGTGCCTCCCTCTCTCTCTGCCCCTCCCCCGCTCGTGCTCTCTCTCTCTCTCTCTCCCTCTCTCTCTGTCTCTCAATAATAAATAAACATTAAAAAAAATTTTTTTAAGTAACAACTTCCAGGCCGGGTGGTGGGGAGCATTTGGAGGTTGTCTCCACGGGGCATTCACAACCCCGGCTGGCTCCAGTCGTCTGTCCACCTGGACTCTGTCTGTCCACCTGTTCGCTGCAGCTCAGGGGGCTGCGGGGCCGGGGGTGAAGGTGGGGGGCTGGGAGAGGCCCTGCCGGAAGGGCCACACAGAAGAAACGGGGGACGCCTGTAGAAGATGTGGTCACAGGGGACGTGCCTTCACACAGCCCGGTGGAGACTGGGGCGAGAGAAAACACTGGCTGGGTCCCTTGACCTGCAGCCAAAGGCAGGCGCAACAGGGCCCCCTACGCACACCCAACCTGAAGGACAACGTCACAAGTAGGAGGGGAAAGGTCAGAGGTGAGGACACGACGGTGCCTCTGGCCTAGGGACAAGCAGAAAGGGAAATTGAGTTTCCCTTATTTAAGTTCTTTCTTTTATTTTCTTAAACCTTTTTTTTTTTTTAATGTTTATTTATTTTTGACAGAGAGAGACAGACAGCATGAGCGGGAGTGGGCAGAGAGAGAGGGAGACACAGAATCCAAATCAGGCTCCAGGCTTGAGCTGTCAGCACGGACCCCGACGTGGGGCTCGAACCCACAAACTGCAAGATCAGGACCTGAGCTGAAATCAGATGCTTAACCAACTGAGCCACCCAGGCGCCCCACGCTTATTTACGTTCTAATGGTCATATCCGCTGATTCAAATAACTAGGGCTATATAAAAGACCTACCCCTGCCTCCGCTTCTCCCCCAAACCAGACTCCCCAGAAGCAACTATTTTGAGCATGTGCTGAATACCCTTAGCAGAACCCGCTCGGCTGCCCACACAAACATGCCCTTCCATCGTTTTGTTTCTTTTCACTTTACTTTTCAATTTTTTTTTTTAAGCAGGCTTCATGCCAACACAGAGTCCAATGTGGGGCTTGAACTCATGACCCTGAGATCAAGACCTGAGCTAAGGTCAAGAGTCAGATGCTTAACCGACTGAGCCACCCAGGCGCCTCACTTCCTATCACTTTAAAAACATCGTGTTCGACGACGTGCTTTTCTCACTCACCAGTACTTCATCATCATCTTTCCATATCGCCACGTGATTTCTCTCAGAAAGTAACTGGAATTGTCTCAGAATAGCTCTCTAGGGCACATGGGTGATTAAAAATTTTCAATGCACCCCAAGGAAATCCACCACCACATTTTTCTCGGGGGGCGGCGTAGAGCACGTTACTTCCACACGCCACAAAGGCTGGAAGGCAATCCCCGTTAGGGAGGTTAAGAAGACAAGAAGATCAAGGGGCGCCTGGGGGGCTCAGTCGGTTAAGCCTCCAACTCCTGGTTTCAGCTCAAGTCATGATCTCACAATTTGCGGGTTTGAGCCCTGCGTCAGGCTCTGTGCTGACATGCGGACAGAGTCCGCTTGGGATTCTCTCTCTCTCTCCTCTGTCTCTGCCCATCCCCACCCCCAAAATAGTAAGTAAATTTACGAGAACAAGAAGACAAGTGGGAAAACAAGCAGCTGGTCTTAAAGATAAGGTTTGTTATCGTAAATGTACAGTCTCTGTTCTGTAGCCGGGAGAAAGTGATCACTAATGAAGCTCCCAAAAGGGCCAGTAGTCATGAGTGGTAGAAAGGAGTTGAGAAGACAGTGGAAATTATAGGTTTTTATCTTGGGTCAAGTAGAAGAAACACCTAGTTTGTATAGTGTAACGATGGCTAATGTACGGTTTGATTCCTAAATCTTAAAAATTTGGAGGGCACCTGGGTGGCTCAGTCGGTTAAGCCTCCAACTTCGGCTTAGGTCACGATCTCATGGTTCGTGAGTTCAAGCCCCGCGTCGGACTCTGTGCTGACAGCTCGGAGCCTGGAGCCTGCTTCGGATTCTGTGTCTCCCTCTCCCTCTCTCTGACCCACCAGTGCTCATACTCTGTCTCTCTCCCTCTTTCTCTCTAAAAAATAAATAAACATTAAAAAATTTAAAAAAAAAATTGGAGGTAAATCGCAAAGAAAAAAATGACAAAAAATGTGATTAGAAAATAAGGCACTGCCATCTTGAAGAGGATAAACAATCTTGAGATTCTGGGATTCCTTGAACGCTTTCGAACACAAAATTAGTTGATGATATTTGAGATATTTAGGAGGGCACAATTTATTTTCCGCACTCCAATTAACCATGACCTATCAGAGATTCTGGACCAGGCAGCTTGGCCCCCACCCCCGGGGGACATTCGGCAACATCGGGAAACCTCGCTGGTTGTCCTAACTGGGGGATGGGTGGGGGGAGGGCAGGACTAGCGTTAGAGGGCGGAATCCAGGGACGCTGTTATCCGTCCTGCAGTGCACGCACGGGACAGCCCCTCGCCACAAGGAATGACCCTTCCTGAAATGTCAGCACTGTCGAGGCTCAGAAACACTGTGGCATATCCTCCCTGAGGGGATATGAAACCTTATTTAATCAACTTGGCAAACACATCATCAACACAGAGACCCCTCTGTGTTTAGATTTTCTTGTGAATCTAAGCCAAGTGAATTGAATGTAAATTTCAATCTAAACTCGATTATCCTCCTCTCCCTCCCGAATCAGGGGGTGTGAAAATTTTGAACAAGTTCAACTCCACCTGCAAAACTATGAAGAAAGGATAGACAGAGGTACCCAACACACGGAACCGAATTTCTGGACAGGCAAGATATGACTTCAGACCCTGGTGGGTAGGGCTGCTTCTCATGTAACTAATCCAGACGCCATGATGTACCTCACAATGCATCTACTCACAGCTTGAAAAGGACACCCAGAGCCTGGAGAACAAGGTTAGAAATTGTTTCCTTCAAGGAGGGGGGAGAATAGAAACGTAGCCTCTTGTATAGCTAGTTGCCTAACACACACACACACATACTTCTTCTTGATTCCAGGGAATGAAATCCAGCTCAAGCGCAGAGAAAAGTCATGGCCAGAGAAATCTTTCCTTTTCCCACTGGGTTCTAGCCGGTGCATCTTAGCCTCTGGTGGCCCGCTTGAGTTAAGCCTGTCCCCTTCCCACACCGCCACCCCCAGGCAGCAGCTGTGAATTTTGAACTCCTGAGGTCAGTGCGGGCACGGGTAGCGGTTGGCCATCTCATTGCCTCCTACCTGCTTCGAAAGTTACCATTGTCTCAGTAAGTGGGAAGCTCTTTCAGCCCACCAGTGAGGAGAAAGAAAAAACAAACCAAAATAAAAAACAAAAAAATGCCACAGCGGCCTCGTGCGCTGTGTACTTAAGGGCAGGGAGTAATAGGCTGTGGGCGAGCCAGGACTTTCATCAACAGGTTCACGGTGGCTCTCGAAAAGTCGTAGATGACAAAGGATTCGTTCCACGAGGCCTCTACCAGAACGAGGGGGCCACTCGCCACCATGAAGTTCAGACAGAACTCGAGGCCCCGCCACAGGGTCTGGAGAGGCTGACTCCAGCCACAGCCTGTCCTGTCTTGTTTCGCCCGGGGCGGGGGGCTTTGCTCTGGTGAAGGGAGCAGTATTGATGCGCGGCGGCCCGTGGAAAGGCTTTGGAGGAAAATGAGAGACCCGCAGCCATTCCTGGAGGGATCCTCGGGGGTTCTCTCCGAAGAAGCTCTGCTCTGCTCACTGTTTTCATTAGAAAGGAGAAAACTGCTGATCCATATTTATTTTTAAGCGATCATAAACTAAACAATCAGCTCCTATTAATGACCCTAATTATTCAGCTCCTATTTTTAAATGCTGGTCTTTCAGCATGCGCTACACGGGTGGTTTTAATTAAGCCTAATTGCAGCTACGTCACGTCCAAATATACACCCCACACCAGTGATTAACAGGGTTTGGAATTTAGTTCATTAAATAGAGGTTTGGAATGGGATGATGCGGTGTCTCAAACTTCAGCCTATCGCATAAATTCCCTCTCTGATAACCACGATGGCCGAGTGGGCTGTTTACTAAAACAAAGTCATTTAGGATTTGGTCTGGTGCATCCTCAGAAGTTCAACACTCAGAGCGGTTGTCAAGTTCAGGGAAGGTTGGTTCCCTCAAAGCTCTAGGTTGAAATGTACTGACTTTGATTTTCTTTCGGATTTGGATGCCCAGGAGTCTTCTTCCAAAAAAGAGTGTCTTCTAATAGAGCGACGTGATGTTTTCATTAAAGAAGTACTAATCCGGGGCGCCGGGGGCTCAGTCAGTTGAGCGTCCGACTTCGGCTCAGGTCATGATCACGCGGTCTGTGAGTTCGAGCCCTGCTCCGGGCTCTGTGCTGACGGCTCAGAGCCTGGAGCCTGCTTCGGATTCTGTGTCTCCTCCTCTCTCTGCCCCTCCCCTGCTCATGCTCTGTCTCTCTCTGTCTCAAAAATAAATAAACATTAAAAAAATTAAAAAAAAAAAAAGAAGTATTAATCCTCGGGGCGCCTGGGTGGCTCCGTTGGTTGAGGGGCCCACTGTTTTTATTTTTTTTTCTATGTTTATTTATTTTTGAGAGAGAGAGAGAGAGAGCAGAGGAGGGGCAGAGAGAGGGGGAGACACAGAATTCGAGGCAGGCTCCAGGCTCTGAGACATTAGCACAGAGACTGATGCAGGGCTCGAACCCACAAACCATGAGATCACGACCTGAGCCGAAGTCGGAGGCTCAACAGACAGAGCCACCCAGGTGCCCCGGTTCAGGCACCCACTCTTGATTTCAGTTTAGGTCATGATCTCACAGTGGTGATGGAGTCCCTTTTCAAGCCTCCAATGGGCGTGGTGCCTACTTAAGATTCTCTCTTCCTCCCTCTGCCCCCCCCCTCAAAAAAATCACTAATCCTAAGTTAAAAAACTTTTTTTCACTTTCTGTGCAAAGTCCAATCTCTGCGCTTCAGCCTGTCCCCAGACATCAGTTGGTAACGCTGACAACACTCACATACTTTATTCAGCTAAACCTTGCTCGATTCGCCAACACCTTCGGGAGGGTGGCGTTGCTATTTTTCACATGTTAGAGGTGAGGAAACTGAGGCTCAGAGAGATGACCTGGTCAGCACGAGCTCTCATAGGGCTGGCCTCAGGGCTCACCTGCTTGAAAACTCACCTGTACCATCTGGCTAGCCCTGGAGAACGGGTCACTCAGCACGACTCCCTGTGGGCGGGGCGACCAGCTCACAGCCAATCAGGAGCCCCTAACGACACCCCGTGACTCAGCTCCCCTCCCCTTTGCCGCCGCCACCTGCCCGTACACCTTCCCCTTTGTACAATCTACATCCACAGAGGATTTGACGTTTTTAGCAGAGTCTTTCACAGAACACAGTAAGAGCAAGTAAAAACCACCCTCGGCATTGGGCTGCAGACTGCCTGATCCGTTGGTTGACAACAAAGAAGCTGCCTACCGTTGCGAGAAGTTTCCTCCGAGGAGGGTGATAGCTGCGAGGTTCTTGCAGCGCCTTCGTCAGAATGGACGTCAACTCATTCAGATCCAATGGCAAAACATGACATAGAGACAGTCACTGCCAAGCAGGGTCTCATCGTTTTGGGGAAGTCCTTCCTTGTGGGAGTGTGTTGTTGCTCTCAGGTAGGCGCTCAGGTGCTCCGTGACAGTGACAGAGATTTTGAATGGATTACACTGTAAGCACATAGAATTAAAGTCATGCCCATTTCAGATGTGGCCCAAACCTACTCCCACACACAGGCCTTACCATTCAACTGAATCGCGGCTGTTTCCTTTTAGTCGTGGTCAGAGATTTGGAGGTTTGGGACTCCAAGGGCTGGTTTCTGTGCATGGGTAGATTTGACCTTTGGACATCTGGCCACTCAGCACACTTGACCTGGATGAAGTGTGTAGACAGATAAGGGCACAGGCTTTGAAATCAGGCCCCCGAGCTCCTCCATCATCCACCATGTGACTACAGGCGCCTTACCTAAACTCTCTGATTTCAGCATTTATAAAACTGGTAAATCTTTAAGAGTGTATCTATCACACTGAAACTATTGAGTCATTTGTCAGGTTTAAATGGATTAATGGAGACAAAGTGCATTGCTCATAATGAGCACCAATACATGTCAAAAAGGGGTCTTTTTTAATCAGAATATTCCTCCTGAACTTAGAACTATGCTAATCCTGCATAGCAGAGCGAAAGTAACTGTAATTCTTAAATATTTTCTAATGAACTGGCCACTTAGGAAGGCAGCTATGCTCACCACTATACCACCAACGCTGAACTGGCCACTTAGGGAAGTAACTGATGCTCAACTCCTTCCACGCCTACACCAGTCTTTTTTTTTTTTTTTTTTTAAGAGAGAGAGTGCAAGCAGGGGAGAAGTGCAGAGGGAGAGAGAGAGAATCTTAAGCAGGCTCCACACTCAGTATGGAACTGGATGCTGGGCTCGATCCCACGACCCTAGGATCATGACCTGAGCTGAAGTCAAGGGTCGAACAATCAACCGACTGAGCCCCCCAGGCGCCTCCCCTGCGCAATCTTGATCTGTTGGGTCAGTGGCTGCCCTGGTCTTACTTACAAATGTCCCTGTGCATATAGGCTCACGGATGGCATTTCCCAGAATGCTTCACACGTTATATCCTTCACTCTGAACTCTCTGAAGGCACAAATGCAAGACAAACATGTGAAACAGGGTTAAGCGTCTTGTGTGCCCTTGATGGGAGGGACATGGGGGAAGGTAAGACAAGGCGAAAAGAAGAAGAAGGAGACAGACGAAAATAGAGCAGGATTCCGTTGGAGATGCCGCTTCCCTGAAAGGCGGCATAGACCTCCTGTGGCCTCTGCAAGCACCGGAAGCCAGCAGAACCCTGCAGTGAATGGACCGGAACTCCTCTGACTGCAGGACCAGAGTCTGCCATGTGCAGGAAACGTCATGGCCTGAGCAGGACGTTCAAGTGCAAGGGGAACGTAGGTTCAGAGGGCGTCTCTCCTGCTCTTCTCCAGAAGAACCTGATTCATTAGAACCGCTGTGCTCTGTAACACCCTCTCCCCCCCACTTTCCCACCCCCTCCAATTGGCCCGTGCCCTGTGCTCCATGCCAAGGTGGTGGTTCTATAGATACCACGGGGTGTATAGCTTCCAGCCTTCCTGCTGCTCTCTGTGAATGAGTAATCCCATTACTGCCTTCTCTGCAAGCTGGCTGCCCTGGAAGTGCGGTCTTCCAGGCCTTGTTGCGCAAAAATGGCTCGTTAGTCCTTCCCTCCCCACAAAAACACGAGTCACGTGTCCTGAAAAGCTGGAAGGATGTATTTTGTGTACACGGAGATATAAGGTTTGCACGTTTCTGGTATTTAACTTCATTGAGGAAGGAGCGGGGCAGAAATGAATTCCACAGTTTTCCAAGTGAATTGTATTAAAAACCCACATCATGCAACATCTGTGTGCATCGGTCTCTGAGGGACTCAGTGTAACTGGTTGTTGATATAAATAGACATGGTTTTAAGCAGACAGATGTTTCCAACCAAAATGTTAGGAAAGCACACTAAACAGTTCAGTTCAAAGACGTCTTGGCTTTTATTTCTTTCCCAATAGGTGAATCGTGGCTGGGCTATGACAGCAAGGCGTGGAAGAGAGAACATTTTGTTTCCCAATAGAAAGGCGTGTTGTGCTAGGGGAAGCAGGTGTGTGAACAGCACACCCCCAAAAGTGTCCACTTGTCTGTGTTGTTATATGTTCTCTTACTCATACGTTCTCCTGGTGTTCATTGATTTATTTGAAGAACATTCCAGAAGTCTCCTGTACTCAGACCGCCTCAGAATATTATTTCAGGGAGTACCAAGTGGGAGGCGTTGGGAAATTAGTCACTGGAATTTGGGGGTGGGCGAGGCTGACGTCAGTGGGAGAAGAAGCTAGGAGCCATCAGGGTTGTGGAGCAAGACCGGGGCCTGGCAGCAAGGTTGTCAGCGGGTCCATCAAAAACACTGCTTGGTCAGTGGGAACAGGCCTGCCGCTCGTTTTCTCAGGACAAGGACCCGAGATCAGAAAGATAATAAACCAATCTGCTTTTCAATGAGGGGCGCACGCTCGGTGAGATTACCAAGAGAACCAGAGCCAGGCAGAAAGGTCATTTATAAATAGAGCGATTCGCATTTTTGCACACCAGACTCTGTGCTACGAAGCATGTTCGCATACATTCCCTCGCTGAATGTGAGGGATGAAGGAAAGAATTTAAAATTCCAAAGGAATTAGTGACAGAGGCAAGTACGTATTTTGATCACACTACCCTATATATGGGAAAAAAATCTACTGGACCCTGCCAGAGCCGGACCTCCTTCCTTCTAGGAAGATATGGCAAAGACATTGGCCTTTAACTTGAGCTTTCCTTGGAAGGAAGCTGTAGCTGCTTTGGAAGGAGCTGAAGACTAATTCAGAGGTGCCAGTGCTGGGAAATGAAACAGGTTGGAATGCCAAGCTAGGAGTCGTCTTTGGCCGTCCCCTCGCTGTCCCAGCCAGGGCGCCCCGGGCTCCACGAAAGGCACAGGGCGGGGATCTGGTGGCCCGGCTGTGAGGGCTGAGGTTTAAGGTAGAAAGCCCTGCTTTCGTTTCATACGTCAAGAAGCCAAATGACCCGGAATTCGCCTCTTTCTCAAACTACCACGAAAGAAAGTCAAAATGAAGCTCCGATCACAAATCACTTTGGGGTGCACATTGTCTTCCTCCTGAACCCAAACATCATTATGCATGAGAAATCACGACTCGATCGTGCACACAGGCTGGGCGAGTTGTCAGGAGTTGCAAAAATAGCCCCTGACTGTATCGTAATGTCATCAGTCAGGAATCTGGAGGTTTGGTCTCTAAGAGGCCAGACATCTGTGAGTATTTGAATAAAACGCGTTCATCAGACATTTGGATGAGGCTACAGGTGATTCTCCATACATGTAGACAGGCTGTAGGAGAGACGGTCAAGGCAAGACATTCACAGGCCCGTGTTCTCTGGCTGGGTGCACAGAGGACGTGTTTTCCATCTTCTCTTGCAGTTAGGTGGGCCATCTCCGGGGGTGCTGGCCAATGGAAAATGGGCAGACAGGATGGGAGCAACCAGGAGGCTTGGCCACAACACTCCTGGCATGAACTTGGATGCCCTCTCCCCTTTGCCATGACTTTGGAGGTCGTGTGTGGAGACAGTGGCTTCACAAGATGTGAGGAGACCAGACCCCTGAGTTATTCCACTCAGAGAAGAGCCTAGAGGAGCAGCACAGTCTCCATCAGACTGTGGATGAGGGAAAACAGATCTTTATTCTACTGAGACATCAAGATTCGGAGACTGTTTGTTACAGCAGCTAGTATTTCTTATCCTGACTCCTGCATCTAGTTTCCAGGAATTACAGATAGAGACTCCCAAGTAGGGTACTTTGGAGTAACTGATTTTGCAGTGTTTTCTTGATTGGGTGTGCAGTTCAAAACTGGTCCCAAGAGATCACGGGTTGGAAGAGAAGGAAGCAGGGAATGAAAGATGTGATGTTCACTCAAGACCCAAATCACACTGGCTTCCCAGAGCAGAAAGAAACCAAAAAGGCTAGTGAATTCATTCTCTGATTCTAAACATGGCTTCCTCCAGATCATTCTGGAGGGGTGATCTGTTCCCTGTTCCTACAGGCAGCCAAGCGGAGATCCAAAGCCCACCCTAGCATCCAGGGCTCTGTTGAGCGCCGACCCAACCCTGTTGGCATGCCACATCTTGTTCCCATTCATTCCATTCATGAGGGAGCAGACCGTTGCTCTCGATTTCCATACTGTAGGTCTTTGTTGATTTGGCTACTGACATTGTATGAATTCCTCATCATTCTTTCTTCTCTAGGAAAAATCATGCATCGCTCTTAAATTTATTTAATTCAACCAACAATGGCTGAGGCTCAGTCTCTGCCCTCAAAGAGATAAGCTAGAGAGACATAAAAAAAAAAAAAGCTAACAGGATCTTGTTTATGTTATAACGGATATAATAGCTACCAGCTTTGAGGGGAGCTTCCTAGAGAAGGTGGGTTTCAAGAGGTCCTAAAAATGCTAAGAGTTTAAAAGAGATGAGAGAGGCGTTAGAACATTAGAGGATTCTGGGAGTCAGGATGAGTGTGGGGCAAGGTGGTGAGATATCCAGCTCAGCTGGAGCGGGAACTTCCATGGAGGATAGAAAAGAAGAGGAATTGAGGGGAATAAGAGTGAGAGGGTGGTCAGTAGAACAATCTACTGACAACGGTGTCCCAGGGTGAATCCCCCAAACCTGTGAATATTGCCTTACATGACAAAAGGAACTTTGCAGATGTAATCAAGTTAATGACCTCAAGGTGATGGGGAGAGTATCCTGGAGTAGCCGGGTGGACCCTAAATGTAATCACAAGGATCTTTATAAGAAGGGAGCGAGAGTGTCTGACTCAGAAAAGGAGATGTCACAATGGAAGCAGAGGTCAGAGAGAGGGGGGGAGATTACGATGGTATGCTATGCCTTGAAGAGGAGGAGGGAGAGAAGCCAAGAATGCAGGTGGCTTGTTGAAGCCGAAGAAGGCAAAGGAACAAATTCTCCACCACAGCCTCCAGCAGGAAGGCAGCCCTGTGGAAACCTGGATTTGGGGACTTCTGCTCTCCAGAACTGGAAGATAATCAATTTGTGTTGATTTACATGACTAAGTTTGTGGTCATTGGTTACAGAAGCCACTGGAAACCAATACTGAGGACTTCAACTTTGAGGGTAGTGAGACTCTGATCTGAAACAGAGTCTTAGACTCAGGAGGCTTTTGAGCAGAGGCATAAAGTTACTCATCCCACATGTACGCGCCGTGTGAGTTCTGTGTAAGCACCACAAAAACATGTCCTTGCCTGTACTGGTCCCCAAGTGCCTTCGCATGGAAAACAGTATCTGTCACATAGATGAAATCAGTCAGGTATTTTCTGGATGGATGAGCACATAGCTAGGAAATGCTACAATCTCTCCAGTGGACATCCTCACTCCCTCTCTCCTGAATGGTTTCAAAATTCATCTCAGAGGCCTCTCATTCTTTGGTCTTGTCTCCATTCCAATCTATTGTCAAGTTCATTGATCGATACAAACTCTGGTTATGCAATTTTTAATCCAACAAAAATGTAAATTCCTTCCGGTGTTATCTAAAGCCCTCCAGGACACGGTCTCAGATTACCTTCAGGAGCAGAGACCGTCTACACCCACGTAGATGGAGGTCATGTCTACACTGACATGATTTCACCAGAAGCAGTGCTCCCTAACGTGACTTTACCATCTCACCGTGCTCATGGCTCTTATGTTCTGAGAAATACTTGCAAGGGAAAGTGTAAGATACTAACTTTCTCTTTAGTTTCAGGAACTTCCCAGAAAAATCCACCTAAACGAGTATCAAGCCATTCAACTCTTTCAACAGATAGTCTCAAGTGTTGTTTATTCTCCAGGACTCTTGAGAATCCTGCCTTAAAACCCTCACCTTACTGTCCACGCTAACCCTAAACCGTGATATCCTGATCCTTCCCCAAACCCAGTCAAGCCTCCCCAAACTGCTAAGCTCCTGAAACTTTATAAATGTCCCAGCTTCAGCTTAAGCATCCAAAACCCCTCTTGGACTCTGTTGAGAGGGTGATCCCCCTTGCCACGGTCAACAGTGAACTCAGCCTTCCCTTACCAGCAAGTTGCAAGTATTGGGGGCGAGCAAGCGTTAGACATCAAACAAAATGTGCCGCTTGCTGCTTCCTTCTTGCAGAAGGCAGAATAATGGTCGCTCGAAGATGTCCATGTCCTCATGTCAGGAATCCGTGAGCATGTGACATTTTAGGGCAAAGAGGAATTAGAGTAGCAGATGGGTTTGAGATGGCTAATCAGTTTATTTTAAAATGGAGAGATTATGGGGCACCTGGGTGGTTCAGTCGGTTAAACATCTGACTTTGGCTCAGGTCATGGTCTCACAGTTCGTGGGTTCGAGCCCCACGTCGGGCTCTGTGTTGACAGCACGGAACCTGGAGCCTGCTTTGGATTCTGTGTCTCCCTCTCTCTCTGCCCCTCCCCCACTCACACTCTGTCTCTCTCTCTCAAGAAATAAACATTAAAAAAATTTTTTAAATGGGGAGATTACCCTGGATTATACAGGTAGGACTAGTGTACACGCAAGGGCCCTTACATGCAGAAGAGGAAACTGGGAGAGTCAGGGTCAAACTGATGCCAACAGACTCAATCCACCATTACTAGCTTTGGAGATGAAGCAAGGGGCCACGAGCCAGCAGGTGGCCTCTAGAAGCTGGACCCATCGAGGAAATGGAGTTCTCCATAGATCTCTCAGAAGGAAGAGATAGTCCCGCCAACACCTGAATTTAGCCCAGTGACACCCATGTCACTAGGAATTCTGACCTCCAGAACTCTAAGGAAATACATGTGTGTCATTTTAACCCACTGGGTTTTAGTATGTTGTTACAGCAGCAATAGGAAACCGATACACTCCTCTTGCTCACACTTTCCTCCCCCTGAAATCCTGGTCTGATCTCCCTTCTCCACTGTTGAAATCCTGTCTGTCCCTTCAAATGAAGGACAAACGCCACCTCCTCCAAGGAAGTCTTCCCCAAACACCCATTTTCTGAGTTCTCACTTGTCTGTTTTGCCCTCCTTCGTTTTACAGGAAGTACTGTATTTATTTGGAGACGTGACACGTGCCTTATATGTCATATATTCCTGGTTAGCTTATGAGCAACTGATGGGTGTAGATAAGTCTATTCTTTCCTTATGCCCACATGATGACCCCTTGAGCCGACTGAATAATATAGATAGTGGGTACTCAATAGGCTCAATAAATGTCATATGTTTGGAGATCAAATATCTGCTTCTCATGAATTAGCTGTGGGAGAAGAATCCTCTACTGGAGAATAATACATTATCAATGGAAAAAACAACTGCAGAAGAAAATTAAGAGTTTGATACATAAAGGAATTTACAAATAATGAAACAGGAGCCAAAAGGGCAACCGCTGTAGGGCTCATTCATCCACTTCCCATCGCGGGCTAGTGCTTGAGCACTTTGAGCCCACAGCCCTGTGAGGGGGCCTAAAAATGTTTGAAATCCTGGATGAGAAAGAAAAATTATGAGGATAAAATTGTCTCATCAAAGTCTCCAAAATCTAACAACATCTCAGCGCATTAATTGTTGCAACTTGAATACATACAAAGTCCACTACGTTTGAAAACAACTTGTATGCTGGGTTTTTCTCAATCCACCAGAATTCAGAATTCTCAAATACGCACCGTGCAATGGATTCAACCAGCTACATGTACAAAGCTAATTTTGAAAGCAGTGTTTTTTTTTAATGTTCTCAAATTATTTTACATTAAAAAAAAAACGTTGAAGATGGAAAGTGGGAGCACTTTAATCTGTGATGTAAGCGTTGTGGTTCCTCCAGAAATGAGATTACAGCCTGCCCAGCCCCAGAACGGCGGGGCCTCTAGGAATGCAGCCGGTGGAATGCAGCGACGGAGCAAGAAGGACGATCAATACTGCAAAAATAACAGCAGTTAACAGTCATGGTACACTTACCATGTGCCATTATTGATTCCTTTCATCTTTTTTTTTTTTAATTGAAGTGAAACTCACATAACATACGGTTAGCCATTTTCGAGTCCACGCGTCAGGGACGTTTAGTATATCCGCCATGTTGCGCAACCACCGACTCTCTCCTGTTTTAAATCTTTTTCCTCACCCTGGAGAAATACCCCTTACCCGTCAAAGAGGAACTCCTTATTCTCCTCTTCCTTCCTCCCTTAACCACTGACCTACTTTCTGTCTCTGTGGATGGGCCTCCTCTGGGCATTTCGAATGCATGGAATCACCCAATATGTGACCTTTGGTGTCTGACTTCTTCCTTAGAATATTTTCTATCACCTTGATAGACACCCCATCCAGCCTCGGTCCTAAGCAACCATTAACCTACTTTCTGTCCCCATCTAGTTGCCTATTCTGGATGCTTCGTATAAATGCAATTATACAATATGTGGTCTTTCTGGCTGGCTTCTTTCACTTAGCATAATATTTTCAGGATTCATTCACATTCTTTACAATTGCATGATGTCCCAATGCATGTATATATCACAGTCTATTGTGTGTATATCACAATCCATTCATCCCTTGATGGGCAACAGTAGGTTGTTTCTACCTGAGACCCTTACGAATATTACTGTTGTGAGCACTTGTGTACAAGTCTCTCTATGGACATACACATTCATGTCCCTTGGGTATATACCTAGCAGTGAAATTTCACATTAATATGGTAACCCTTTGCTTCACTTTTTGAGAAGTAGTCCCTTTCATCTTCATAATAGCAAAGAAATGGAATTTTTTTTAATTTTTTTAACGTTTATTTATTTTTGAGAGACATAGAGACAGAGTGTGAGCAAGGGAAGGGCAGAGAGAGAGGGAGATACAGAATCTGAAGCAGGCTCCAGGCTCCGAGCCGCCAGCACAGAGCCCGCCGCGGGGCTCGAACTCACAGACCGTGAGATCATGACCTGAGCCGAAGTCGACCGCTCAACCAACTGAGCCACCCAGGCGCCCCAAGAAATGGAATTTGAACTAGGGACGATCATATACCAAAGGTGACTTCCAGGAAGAGGCAAAGTCATAATTTAAGTTCAGGTCAGTCTGACCCTAGAGTCCCTGGCCTTCTATCTCCTTGAAACTCCTTCCTACCAGCACGTATGAGATAGAGGGTGGCAGGGGTGTGGGGGAGGAGGGAACTGATGGGTATGTGCAGGGCATGACAGGAAGTAAAAGCTGGCAAGTGTATGACTGTCCTCAGGTGCATCCTGAATAGAAGACTGTGAAAGTGGAGGGGGGCCAGATCCTGGAGGGTATTCAATGTCAGGATGACAGCCAAAGTCAGGTAGCCAATAGTGGATGGGTGTTGAGGACCGGTGGCAAGTATGTGTCATTAGGGCCCTTTAGGTACTGGGGTAAAAATGGAGGCCAAGAGGGGCACCTGAGTGGCTCAGATAGTTAAGCGTCTGACTTTGGCTTAAGTCATGATCTCATGGCTCATGAGTTTGAGTCCCACATAGAGCTCTGTGCTGACAGCTCAGAGCCTGGAGCCAGCTTCAGATTCTGTGTCCCCCTCTCTCTCTGCCCCTCCCTTGTTCACATTCTATTTCTTTAGCTCCTTCAAAAACAAATAAACATAAAAAAATTTTTTTTAATGGTGGCCAAGCAGGTGAAAGAACCTATTCTGGGGCACAGACCTGAGAAAATGAACAACCCTGTAGACTTCCTGCCTGACTTTGATGGTTAGATTGAAAGAATCCCCACCTTTTATTGGGGAAGAGAAATTAACAACAGGTGCAAACACAGACACATATACAAGAAGCAGCAGTAACCTCTGTAGCCACAGCCACGGTGGCTGCAGGAATTAACAAAATTAAATTGAGAATTTGGAAGAACGAGTACGTAGAAATGCTGTCAATCTCTTGAGATCCCTTTCCCACAGACACACAAAATCTTGCAATTTCAGGAGTCCCACAGACTTCCCAAAGATCTAATCTGCAGGCTTGGATCTCAGGTTTATTTATTTTGCTGTTCTCTCTCTTGTATATTAAGATGGATATTTGGCCCATTCATTTTTAGCCTCCCCTCCCCCCCAATATATAAATACTTAAAGCTATAAATGTGCTTCTAAGTTCTACTTTAGCTGCATTTCCCAAGTTTGGTATTTTCCTAATCATGTATGGTAAGTATTCTCTTTTTTTTTTTAAGTTTTTAAATTTATATTTTATGAGAGAAAAAGAGAGAGTGAAGGGGAGAGGTGCAGAGAGAGGGAGAGAGAAAGGATCCCAAGCATGCTTGGCACTGACAGTGTGGGGCTTGAACTCACAAACCATGAGACCATGACCTGAGCAAAAATTAAGTGTTGAACGCTTAACTGTCTGAGCCACCCAGGCACTCCATAAATATTTTCTAATTCCATTATGATTTCTTCCTTGAACTTTTGGTTTGGTTATCTATTGCTGCATTGAAAAAAAAAATAACTTAGCAGCTTAAAATAGTATCTTATTTTATCTTATGATTTTTTGAGTCATGAATTTGAGCGACTTTCAGCTGGATTGGTCTTTTGCTCCCAATTTCAGCTGGATTGGTCTTTTGCTAGGAGCGAAAGGCCCCTAAGGGCTGGTCCAGGTGACTGGTGATATTCAACTACCCAGATGATAGATGGGCTCGTCTGGGGGACAGCCCCCCTCATGTGACATCTTGACATGGATGGCTAGGATGTCGGTGCAGGTGAGACTGTTAGCTGGAGTATCTACATAGGGTATCTGCTGCACAACGGTCTCAGGATGGTTGGACTCATTCAAGGTGGCTCAGGGTTCCCAGAGAGTGTCCAGGGGACACTTAGACACTGTCAGCCTAAGGTCTGTACCTGGAAACAGGCACAGGATCACTTCTACCCTATTCTGTTGCTTGGAGCGGTCAGAGGGACAGCCCCCCCTCCCCCCCCCCCACCAGATTCACTGGAAGAGACACAACCCTGCCTCTAGACGGAAGTGGCAAAGATTTTCTGGTCATCTGTTTTGTGTTTGGTATTTTCCTAATCATGCATGGTAAATACTCTCTCTTTTTTTTTTTTAAGTTTTTAAATTTATATTTTATGAGAGAAAAAGAGAGAGTGAAGTGTTGAGAGAACACAGTGCTGGACTGTGTCTCCTCCAAATCCATATGTTGAAACTCTAACCCCAATAGCTCAGAATGTGATCGTATCCAGAGGCAGGACCTTTAGAGAAGTAATTAGGTTAAAGTGGGGTCATCAGGGTGTCCCCAAATCTAATCGGGCTGCTGTCCTACTAGGAATAGTAGATCAGGGTGCAGACACACCGACGGAGGGGTGACGTGTGAGGACACAGTGAGAAGAGGGCCATCTTCAACCAAGAGGAGAGGCCTCAGGAGAATTCAGATGAGCAGACACCTTGATCTTGGACTTCTGGCCTCCACAACTGTGAGGAAATAATTTATTGGTGCTGGTTTGGGGCTTTCTTTCTTTCTTTCTTTCTTTCTTTCTTTCTTTTTCTTCCTTCCTTCCTTCCTTCCTTCCTTCTCTCTTTCTCTTTCTTTCTCTCTTTCTTTCTTTTCTCTTTCTTTTTCTTTCTTTCTTTCTTTCTTTCTTTCTTTTCTCTTTCTTTCTTTTCTTTTCTTTCTTCCTTCCTTCCTTTCTCTCTCTCTTTCTTTCTTTCTTTCTTTCTTTCTTTTCTTTTCTTTCTTCCTTCCTTCCTTTCTCTCTCTCTTTCTTTCTCTTTCTTTCTTTCTTTCTTTCTTTCTTTCTTTCTTTCTTTCTTTCTTTCTTTCTCTGTCTCTTTCTCTCTCTTTCTTTCTTTCTTTTCTTTCTTTCTTTCTTATGGAAAAGAAGGCACTGCTGGAAACAACTCCGGACATTACTAACAAGAAAAGGAACATGGATTGCATAGAAACGCTTCTAACAGCTAGATCATAATGTTAATAAACCCTGACATTCTGAAACATATCAGCATCCTCTCATCCAAGGTTTTATACACACAGTTCTAACAACTAATACACCAGAACACAAGAGACTTGATCTGGATAGTGAACAAAGAGAACTGCTAATAACGATGGCCCGCGTGAGGGTAATGCCCATAAGGGAAGTTTGAAGAGACTTGACAGGGGAGCCCGGGTGACTTGGAAGGTTAAGCATCCAACTCTTGATTTCAGCTCAGGTCATGATCTCACAATCTGTGGGTTCATGAGATCCGGTCCCCGTGTTGGGAGCAGAGCCTGCTTGGGATTCTCTTTCTCGTCTCTCTGCCCCTCCCCCTGACTCAAAATAAATAAATAAACATTAAAAAAAAGAAGTCCCGGCCATGTGTGTGGTCGGGCAAAGATTTTTTTTCCATGTATTCAAATATATTCAGCATTTTGACTGAGCAGTAGGGGTGACTAATGGCTTTGTTCTTCCTCAGAATCAGGTCACAGCAGGAGGGTTAGAAGATCTAGCTTATAGGAAGAAAAGTTGGAATTCCTGGAATGTATGCCAAGAGAAGTTGTAGTCTCTCCCCTCTGGCAATTCTGAAAGAAAGTACAGCTAACTGTTTTGGTTAACAATCCGTCTGAAATCTAGCCCAAATCAGGGTGCTCATTCTAAATAATAATAAAGGTGCCTCTGGTTAGTGGAGCTATGAATCTTTTCTGAGACACAATGATGGATATTTCATTTATATGTTTAAGCCTATTTAATCTTCTCAACACTTTTGCATTTTTAGTTTTCATTATTATGCTTACTTTGCCAGGGAAGGGCTTAAAGTTCCGACAGGTTAAGTTACAGGTACTGGGTCGTATGGCCGGTAAGTGGTAGAACAGAAATGAAAGTCCAAGTTAGTCGGGGTTTGAGGATTCCAGGTATCGAAACCAACTCTGGCATCTCAGACAAAATAGATAAGTATGTATAGTAGTTGGCGGTCCCCAGAAATGACCAATAGGAGATGTATGGTGAGAGGGAGTGGGAAGTGGGAAGTCAGGGGCTCACGCAGTGTGGAGGCGAGAAGTCTCACAGGACACCATCTTTGAGCTGGGGAACCAGAAAAGTGTAGAGTGTGATCAGGTCTGAAGTCCAGGATCCCCAGAAGAGACACATTTATAGAGACAGAAAATAGATGATGAGTGGTTGCTTCGGTCTGGGGGAGGGCAGAAGGGGACCTGAAGCAGAAGATAGCTAATGAAGAGGTAACTGGGTAGCTGAGTTCCGTTAAGCATCCGACTCTTGATCTCGGTTCAGGTCATAATCTCACGGCTGGTGGGTTCAAGCTCTGTATCAGGCTCTACGCTGACCGTGCAGAGCCTGCTTGAGATTCTCTCTCCCACTCTGTCTGCCTGTCTCATGCTTCACTTGCTCATTCTCTCTCTCTCAAAATAAATAAACTTAAAAAAAAAAAGAAGAAGAAGACAGCTAAAGGGTACAGGGGTTCTCTGTGCAGTAATGAAAATATTCTAAACTTGATTGTGGTGATGGTTGCACAACTTGTGTGAATATACTAGAAATCACTGAGTGAGTTGTCTGGTATGTGAATTACAGCTCAATAAACTTGTTACCAAAAAAATTTAAAAGAGGGCATGCCTGGATGGCTCAATCGGTTAAGTGTCGGGCTCTTGATTTCCTTGAGGACATGATCCCAGCATCATGGGATCAAGCTCCAAGTTGGGTGTGGAGTCTGCTTAAGATTCTCTCTCTCTCTCTGTTCCTCCCCTGCTCGTTCTCTCCTCTCTCCCTCTCTCTGTCAAAAATAGAAAGAAAATGATCTCTTTAATTTTACTAAAAATTTTTAAATGTTCATTTATTTTTGAGAGAGACAAAGACGGAGCATGAGCAGAAGAGGGTCAGAGAGAGAGAGCCACAGAATCTGAAGCAGGCTCCGGGCTTGGAGCTGTCAGCACAGAGCCCAGTGTGGGGCTTGAACTCATGGACTGCAACATCATGACCTGAGCTGAAGTTGGACGCTGAACTGCCCGAGCCACCCAGATGCCCCCAAAAATAAAAAAAGATTTTACAAAATTGTAAGAATAAATGGAGTCTGGGCGCTCCGATGTCCAAGGCCAGGAGAGCCAGCGTTCTAGCTCAAAAAGAGAAAGCAAGAGAATTCGCTCTTCTTCTGCCTTTTTCGTCTCTTTGGGCCCTTAGCAGGTTAGATGACGCCACCCATGCTTGTGAGGCAACTGTCTTCTCTCAGTCTTCCAAACCAAATGCCAATCTCTTCTGGAAACACCCACACAGACACACCCAGAAGTCATGTCTTATCGGCATCTAAGCATGCTCGGTCAAGCTACCACATAAAATTATGTACTAAAAGAAAATAAACAAAATGTATGTGGATAAAAGCAGCCAATGAACGGCGGGGTTTCAGAAAGGGTAAATCCTGTCACTGAAGCTGCCCAGTCTGTGGGGCCTGTTTTGGCTGCGTCAGCAAAGACCACATGTTTGATCTGTATGCTCGTGAGGGAGGTACAACTGTGTTTCTTAAACTGCCACGTGGGTTCTCTTCTGTTACCTTTTGGTTATTGATTCCTAATTTAATAGCCTTGTGGCTAGAGAATGAGGTGTGGGGCTTAGTCGTTTGAAATCCACGGGGCTTGCCTTTTAGCCCAGGATGCGTCGCACGATGTGGGCAAAGATTCTGTGTGTGCGTAACAGGAAGGTGAATCCTATGGTCGTGGCTCCATGATCCTACGGGGTCAAGCAGGGGGCTCGAGAGAGGGGCTGTTTTCCCCGTGGTTCTCTGGTCAGTGGGTCTAGCTCACCTGCACACTGAGGGTGCAGCCAGTTGGGACCCTCGTGTTGTGGGGGTGGGGGGGGCTCCTGCTGGACTCCCTACCGTCAATGGCAAAGCCCAGGCTTTGCTTTGGGCTCTCTTCCTCCTTCCGAAAGTTGCAGGAATGGAGGCCCCAGTTCATCTGCTTACCTCTCAAGGCAAAGACCCCGCCTGGCTCAGCATGCCCGCCCCTCCCCCTCACAAGTGCCCGACTTCAACCAGCCTCTCGCTCGTGTCTTCCAGAACTTGGGGATGCACGTCAAGGAATTTCTTAAAAAATCTTTCATTCGGCATGGAAGACACTAAATATACGAAGGGAGAGGGGCCAGGCCAGGTACAAAAGCAGAATGACCTACAATCTGCAGCCATCTGCCCAGAAGAAACACCCCCTTATCTACAGGACTCAGCCAACGTAGCCAGCCTGCTGTAAGAAGCCAGACCACTTTCTCCACCAACAATCTGGGAGGTCAGGCAACAATCTCTGTCACAAGCAGCCCACATGGGCCAGCCTTTCATTAGCAACAGCTGCTTCCTCCGTCCTTCCTTCCAGTTTAGGGCCAACCCACCACAGAAAGCTAAACAGACACCCCTCACTGATCACAGGAGACACGTCGCTCCTAGTTAGCAGCCTGAAGCTTCCCCGGGCTGACGGCCTCCTGTCAGAGTGCGCCTGGAGCCTTCTCTTTCCTCCACCATGGAGCTTTCGCTCTCCCCTGCCCACCTCCGAGGCTCCGCCAAGACGCAGGCGCTGGTGGCCGACTCCCCCGTCATGGCCACCTCAGAACAAACTGCCTTGGCTTTTCCCATTTGGGGAGTCTACATGTATTCTGTTTTGTTATTTTGATTATCTTATCCACCATTTTCAGTTGTTCCTTAGCCTGCGATGTGGTCTGGTCCTTGTCAGTTGATGGGTTGTTTTTTTTTTTCCCTCACAAATTTCCACAATAAAGATGTTGCCCGCCACACCGACTCAGCCAGGCTCCTTGCTCCACTTCCCTCCCCTACCCGAGCCTCACACCAATGGGCGTCTCTGCTGCCTCGGTTCTCCACCCAGTGGCCGGGAAGATGGTTCCAGAATGCAGTTCCGCTCACCTCACTACCCCGATCACCACCACCACCAGCCCAGCCCCCTGCCTCCACCCCTGCTGTGGTCTATTCAGGAGGTAATTGCTAAGACCCCAGGTCATCTCATCGTGTTGGGTGTCTTAATCCCAAATTAACTCCTCATGAGAATGGGAAGATACTCGGATGTGGTGAAATTAACAGAATTCCGTTGCCATTCCATGGAACAATTTGGGGTTAATGCCGGGAATCGGGACCGGAGCAGTGTGGAAAGGGCTGGCATTCCGATCTGCACTCCCGGCTCTCGGTCTGTCATCACTGAGCCAGAAGAAAGATGTTGCATCGTCACAGAAACCAGACCTTTGTGGGGAGGGGGCCTGTCAGTGGGCATCACTCACACACCCGGGGACAAAGAAGGCATGAAGGTTCTTCCTATAAAAGACATAACTAGGTGGAACCTAAAGCCTGTGTGGCACTGACAATAGCAGGGGAGGAGGGGAAAGCGGAAGGTGGGGAGGGGTGACCCTGAACTTGCAAAAATTTCTTTCTGCTCTCAAGCATGCTGGAGCACCTGTCTTATCAAGCCACTGCCTAAAGCCTACTTGGGTGGCTCGGGTCAGATTCCAACAGGCCTGAAGTCGGGAAAACCCTTCCCAAAAAGTGACATTTAGAGGGAGACCTGCGGGAAGGATCTCAGTTAGAAAGAAAAAATCCTTGCTCAGAATTTCAGCTGTACTGACTATGAATGGCGGCAGGAATTTGGACTCATAGATATAATATAGAAGCCTTTTACATGCAAGGGGTTCATTCAGCATCCTAAATCTAGTGTGCATTAGTCAAATAAAGTTCTGTTGGGGGAAAGGGGTGGGGGAGTTGGGGAGCGGGGGGGGGGGGGGCAGGCAGCATATCTCTCTCAGGGCAGTTATCACGCTGATAAAGTCCCTATCAGAGAGGAAGGTTTTCAAGAGGTAGTTCATTTACACCCACTGGTTTACTTCGGGTTTGTCAAAAAAATCACTCATTGTTAACTAAGCATCAGATCCATTTAAATGAAAATAATTTCTATTTACATAACTTAATGAAGGCCTTTGGAGAAGGAGGAAACAGGCTTCGCTGAAGTATTAGCTCCCGCCCAGCTCTGAGCAAACATTGTCCCGCAGGGACATTCCAGACTCCAGATCCACTTCCTAGAGAAAGAAACAGGCCGCTAACCGGCTGAAGGCCATACGTCCCTCCTTACCGTAGTAGGTTGATTCATTCCTTTGTTCCGTATAATTAAACTGAACTTTAGAAAGTCCTTCCCGTTCTGTTACCAGCAGTGGGACAGAACAAAGACAAGAAAATAATGTCCTCGGTTTCCTCTCGGTTTTTCACTTTAACTATGTTCTGCCAGATTCTCAAATTCCCAACAACTGACTAAGTTCTCAAATTAGAGACATGTAAACAATGCTACTGTATACAAAAGCATAACATCCGGGCTTTTTGGGATGCAGTGTGGCCAACGACCATGCGTGGGTTTCCAACACAGGTTGTGCCAAAACACATGTGACCTGGTCTATAGACTGTACAACAGATAGATAGAGGGTAGATAGATGACAGAGAGATGATAGATGATGGATGGATGGATGGATGGATGGATGGATAGATAGATAGATAGATAGAGTAACGGGGGCCCAAGGATATAAGAATATCTAGCTCCAGGAATCCCAAAAAAAAGACCAGTTTCAGCCACTTGCCGCTGACAAAATCCAAAGGCAGAGAGACAAGTTTGTTGGTGGCACAGAAAGGAATTTATTTCAGGGAGGCCCACACTGGGAAGACAGCGGACTAACATCTCAGGGAGTGTCTCCAAAGTGCTGAAAACACTTCCAGGTTTGTAGAAGGGAAATGTGGGACAAGGGTCGGTGGGCACATGCAGCTAGACAGCCAAGGTCGGGTCGATCATTATCTTGAGGTCAGTCACGTGGGGGCTTGCAGGCTCAGGACAGTCCCTATTGCTTGAGGGGGTAATTTCGGTTCCCATCAAGGGATGACGAGAGAAGAGTTCTCTAAAAGTTTGATATACAAGGGAAATTATTTTAGATTTCTTTCTAAATCAGCGTGACCGTATACGTAAACTTTGTCCCAACCCAAAGCCTGGTTTATGCCCCACCCCCACGGACTGTACACCTGCTTTGTGAATGAGTAGCCGAAAGGACAACCATCTTGTCCTAGAGATATCCATCACAGCTCCTGCTTTCTGCATTCCTTGATGTTAAAACTCGCAACTCCCGCCTGTATGCTGATCTATAATCTTCTGAGCTGTTACGAGATATAAAAAAAGCATATACCTCTGTAAAAACTATTCATTCTCCCAAGCACTTTCTTCCCCGTTAAGAGCATGCTTCCCCGGCAGCTGTCCTAACTTGGGCTCAAAGAAAATTCTCTTTCTCTCTTTTGGCACTTCTAAAAGTTTTGTTCATTTTGAAGCAACAAAGATAAGCGGGGAGGAAGAACTTAGAAGAACAGACTGAGGTCAAAATGGAGGTAGTTGAAGCACTCTTTCAGACGGATGGAGAGATGAGAGCTAGATATACAGACCGACAGAGCCCTTGACCATCAAGGTGGCCACTGAGCCTCACACCACCACTGAGGTAGATGCTGCGCTTCCCATGTCACAGTTGAGGCCCAGAGAGTGTCAGCCCCCAGCCCGAGGTCATGCAACTACTGAGTTGACAGAGCCAAGAACCGACCCAGGATCTAATCTATGCTGTCTGGCCGCCTATCAAAAAACATCTGGAACAGAACAAAGGCTTTGTATAGTGTGAGCAGTCAATACCACTGGGTTGCTGCTGAATTCAATTACATTCTAGTGTACCACGAACGGAAATTACGATTGTAGGGGCACCTGGGAGGGTCAGTTGGTTAAGTATCCGACTTTGGCTCAGGTCCTGATCTCACAGTTCCCAAGTTCGAGCCCCACGTCCGCGTCTCCTTTGGATTCTGTGTCTCCTTCTCTCTCTCTCCCCTTCCTGCTTACGCTCTGTCTCTCTGTTTCTCTCTAAGAATAAACAAACTTAAAAAAAAAAAAAGAAAATATCCAGTTGTAGAAAAATAAAAATACATCAAAGGTCGGCATACTGTCCAGACGGCCACCAACTTACAATGGGTCTACTGACAACTTTTTGATTTTATGATGGTGTGAAAGGGATATGAATTCGGAGAAACCGTAGTTCGCATTCTGAATTTTGATCTTTCCCCAGGCTAGTGATGTGCAGATACACTCTCTCACGATGCTGCCTCAAAATTACATGAGATAATTCAACGCTTCATTATAAGTTTTATGTTAGATGATTTTGCCCAACTAGCGTAAGCGTTCTTGTTTAAGTGCGTCTCAGCGAGGCTCAGCGAGGCCGTTCTATTAGGCAGGTGCCCTACATGCACTTTTGACTTGTATTTTCAAGCGATGATGGCTTTAGCGGGATTTACCCCGTCATTAAGTTGAGGAAGATCAGTCTATGGGTCCAAAGGTAGATGCCTTTCAACACTTTCTTTTAAGGCTGAGTTCTCAAATTAAGTTTTTATACGTTTCCAGTCCCAAACTTGGCAGCTTAGCCTGTGAAGTTAATTAAATAAAGAAGCCACTAGATTGTGATGGTTCTAACACCCTGGTGGCTTAGGTAACGAACCAAAATCTAAGCTTGCAAATGCCTCGAATTTAGAAAATAGAAACCTAAGGACGACCAATCGCAGGCAGCCAACCAGGCTTTAAGTGAGAGCCAACCAAGGAAGTCCTGTCTTTTCTCCCACACTCTCTCTCCCCTGGGGCCCGTGGGCTGGGGAGGGGGAGGGTGGTGAGGGGCACGGCTTCCAGGTTAGCACTGCCAACTTCAAAGAGATTTTTGCTCCAATAAACTCAACATTTTAATATACCTCCATTTAACTACTAACGGGACGCAAAGGTATTTTTTTAAAAATGATTAGGCAATCGAGGTGATAGACATGTTAACACTTTATCAGGAGGACAGTCTGTCTCCATCCAGAGAACTGAGAAATGGGGTGGAAATCGAGAAGCTTTTCTAGCCTCAAGAATAAGACATAAGGAATAAGGAAGTAAAATGCAGAGCCCGGAGCTGGCTTGGTGTCTGGGGATTGGCTGACTGGGTACACTGCATTTCTGGGCAAGCAGGGCACTTACCGGAACCTGGAAGTTATCTGTTTGGGTCTGCCAAACACATGGCCTCTGGGCAGGAGAAGCTCCCTCTGCGGTCAATAATTTACTTGGACGATACCAAAAGCTACAGAGTTTGGTGACCACTCTGTGGCCCTCCAGGCCAGGACGATGGTGGCTCGTGGGCCTTTTATGATCTTCTTCCTTGAGGGCCGTGCTGAAAAAGTCTGGGAGCAGTGCTGGGTTTCGGCCTCTGTCTCTGTATCTCCAGTGACTTTTTCCAGGTTTCTCCTGAATTTCCTGCATATCCTGATAAGCCTGACGCTACCACAAAGTACTTTATAAAAGGTGTCCTCTGGCAAGATGGGAATTTTTTTCGTAACATTTATGGTTTAATGACATCATAACAGATTCTATTTTTCCTTCCGCGGTCTGTTCCTTGCTTTCACTCAGCAAATATCTACTGGGCCCCTACGACCTGCTGAGCGAGTGGCGTAAGGGAGAGCCAAGAGCACGCCGCCATTAGTACGGAGCCCTGTCCTGCGACGGTATTTACAGGCCCAGATTCTTCCATCTATGCTTAATTATAATGTTGCCTTATGAACAAAATCAGCTAAAGAGTTGAAGATTTGAAAGGGAGACGTGGAAAATTAATTTTTTATTTTATAGAAGATGGTGCATTCAATGTCTTTTTAAAGCTACTCCAGAGTCTCCGGAAACAGGGTAAATAGTTAGCACTTCAAATTTACAATGGCCATAAAAGCTTTATCAACCAAATTGTTTAATCACGTCAAAAACGTCGAGGGGCCTCTGAGTCACTCAGTCGGTTAAGCGTCCGACTTCGGCTCAGGTCATGATCTCGCGGTCTGTGAGTTCGAGCCCGGCGTCGGACTCTGTGCTGACAGCTCAGAGCCTGGAGCCTGCTTCAGATTCTGTGTCTCCCTCTCTCTCTGTCCCTCCCCTGCTCATGCTCTATCTCTATCTCTCTCTCTCTCATAAATAAAAAACATTAAAAAAAAAAGTCTAAAAAAAATAAGACATCTAAAAATATCTAAATAAAATCGGAAAACAGAGGTTCTTCATCAAAGCTGTGTGTTAAAAGAATAAACTTAAACTCTCTGGAGTTGCCCGTATTTCCAGCAAAAACCCATTTCCTTCTCTGGAGGATGTCTCCTTCCCTTTGCTCTTTTCCAGAAGCCCAGAAGCAGGTGTGACACGTCACATTCCCAAAGCAGGTCTATTATGAGAGACTGGCATGTGAACAGTGGGCTCCCATCACAGACTCAGAGACACCCACCAATTCCGCAGGCCCCCAAGGTGGGGGGGGGCACCAGGCTGGGGCCACCCGGACGTCACCTTCCGGGTGGCGAAGCCTTGGCTTGCACCCTCCCAGCCAGGCCCATCGAGCAAAGCTCAGCGTCTTGATTTTTCTACTTTCTGTTTATCTCGCGGGTCTTTGATGGGCCTAGTGACTCATCCCCAACCCTGTCAGAACTTTCTACGTCTTGATAACATCGGGATGACTAAAGCCTACGACACCTGGCGAGCTCCAAGAAGGCACTGTTTGTTCAGAGCGCACTCACTCCGATAGAATCCAGAAGTTGGTGGTGACCACGGGCAGCTCTGTCCCCGTGGAGCCTGAACCAGAGGAGTCGGTGTCTTCTCACTCGTTGGCTGTGATGACGCCAACTCGGGGCCTCCCGGGACTGGAGGTCACGGTGTGTGAAAGTCGCCCACCTGGAAGACGGCACGCTCCTCCGAGTGTGACCGGCTGGCCCAGAGCAGCTCGTTACCTTCCCTCCTCCCGTCCAGATTCAGCTTAAATCACCTTTGGTCCATCCATCAAAGGGAATATTTACTGTTATTGTACTGACTCCTCTCGCTGTACACGAGGCCACACCTAAAACACACAGGCCGTCAAAGAGCACAAAGGGGACATTGTGCAAACCGCAGCCCGGTGAGCTAGACGGAGCAGTAAACACATCACTCGCAGCCGGGCTCCGGGGCCCGTGCACCTTAGCTTTAGTGTGTGTGTGTGGCCATGGGGCTTGTGCTGTGTTTATTGCAAAAGCTGCAACCGCGTCACGGTCATAAGTAAGTATCTGGGCATTGGCTTTGCATTAAAATAATCAAGCTACAAATAAACACCATGCTGGGGAGGGAAGCCCAGGCTAAGGTAGAAAGCTGCGGGTCTGGTTCCCCGTCCACGCTACTGATGAGCTGGGAGACCTCAGGGACCCACCGTTCCCTTCGGGACCTTAATGTCCTCATCTGGACAATGAGGAGATCAGAATTCACCAGAGCAGCCGTTCTCAAAGTGTGGTCTAGGAACCCCTGGGGGGTTCCTCGGCCACTTTCTGGGAACCTGTGAGGTTAGAGGTGGTTTCATAAGTGTTATTTGCCTGGTCCACTCTTGCTCTACGGTGCACGGTCGAGTGTTCCAGAGGCTCCGTGGCCTGCAACACGAGGGACTGAATTCAGAGGCAGATGTGAGACTCCGACTGCCTTCTGTTAAGCCAGACACTGAGATTTACAAATAGGTAAAAACGATGGCGGGCTTCACACTCATTTTCTGTCGTTTTACAACATCGTTACCTCTCACTAAAAAAACTCAAAACAATGTTATTCCCGTGAATACATAATGGGTTCGCTGTAATTATGTTAAAATAAATATTTTAAACACTTTTCAGTTTTGATTTCTACTATGGCAGAAATTGGTAGAGACCACAGGCCCAGGAAATGTTCAGAACGTAAAGGGATCCTGAGGCCAAAGTGCTTGGCCATCGCTGCCCTAGGTCGTCTTCAAGGGTCCTCCGCCATTCTGTAATTTGGTTCCCCCTCGCCTAGTTCTTGTTTTCCCCCCTTTTTACCCATCGGGCACTTATTTCCACTTTAATTACTGAGTAGTTATTTTTTTTAATGTTCATTTATTTTGGAGAGGGACCACGAGCAGGAGAGGGGCAGAGAGAGAAAGGGGCACCGAGGATCCGAAGCGGGCTCTGCGTTGACAGCAGCGAGCCTGACACCGAGCTCGAACTCACGAACTGTGAGATCACAACCTGAGCCGAAGTCCGACGCTCAACCGACTGCGCCGCCCAGGCGCCCCCGAATTTATTATTCTTACCATCCATCGTGCATGTTCCCCCACGCTCGTACAAATCCCAGGAGGGCTGACATATGCGTCCTTTTGTGTGTTAATATACACCAGGCTGCCCAGAACTGCAGTGCTCCGCAAAGCCTGGTGGATGGGTGGTGGGGAGAGAGGAAGGAGGGAGAGTGTAGCTCTTCCGGTGTCTGAATAACTGAAAGAGCAGGGTGCTTTCCCTCTGTTTTATGGGAGAAACTGAGGCATCAGAAATGAAGGGCCCTGCCAAGATCACATGGTCGGTGGCAAAGCCGGAACTCCCTGTCACAGCTGTCTTAGTCACAAGACTCTATTATCCAACCCGGTAAGGCAGCGCCTTTTCCGGTAGAGCCCAGGGGCATCCAAGCCCCCCACAACTGGAATATGTGGACAGCCTTTGTCCACTTGACCCCGAAAGATGCGGGGACAGCCCTTCCCCAGAGCACAGGTTCCTCAGAGCCCTTCGCAGGATCTGAGCAGGAAACTCAGACCCACACAGGTGGGGAAGGAGCCCTGAGTGTGTGAACAGACCCGGGCTTTGGAATCCGGTGACAGCCTTCCAAGGTCACTCTAGTGACACAGGTCAGGCCCCGTTCACCAGCCCTAGAACATTTCCAGTTGTGTCAGGGATGCCTCTGAGGGCCACCCATCGCATTTGCTCCTGACCAGTCCATGATTAAGTAACCGCGACCACAGACCAGGCCTTGCCGCCTCTTCCGGAAATCTCTGGGAATGAAGAGGTAGCTCTGTAATCGGCCAGCCGGGCACCCCGCTGAGCTCACCTACTTTCCGCCTCCCCCGTCCTGTCCGCCTCCCCGGCCTGGGAGTGACCGCCTACCAGCTCCTCTGAAAGGTGATTCCTTGGTCCATGGACGCTCAAGGCCTAGGTGAAACGGCAATCTTCCGGGCCTTAAGGAAGCGTAAAGTCTCTGGGAAGAAACTCTGGAAAAACCGTTGCCACCCAGGAGCTAAGACCCAGGAGTGACCTCAGACAGACAGTGGGGCTACAGTCAGGATCAGGTGCGAAACAGGGCCTGGTCCCCGGTGGGCACCCAGTGTATTTCGGTGATGATTGTCTTAGACCATTTGAGCTACTAAAACGAAATAGCACAGTCGGGGAGCCGTATAAACAACAGGAGTTTCTTCCTCACAGTTCTAGAGGCCGGGAAGTCTGAGACCAAGGCACTGGCAGAGACGATGTCTGGTGAGAGCCAGTTCCTGGTGCACGACTGGCTGTCTTCTTGCTCTGTCCCCCCCACAGGGCAAGGGGACAGGAGAGCTGCCTTTATAAGGGCACCAATCCCATTCTAGAGGGCTCTGTGCTTGTGACCCAGTCATTTCCCAAAGACCCCACCTCCAAATTCCCGCACATTGGGGTTAGATTTCGATACATGCATTTGGGAGCCGCACGAACATTCAGACCAGAGCAACGATCACGACAAAAGGCCCTCAAAAAGTCTCTGTTCTTTTTTCTCCTCACTCCCTTGCCTTCCTCTTGGCTGGACCTCGAGGCTCTTGGCTGGACCTCGAGGCTCACGGTGTAGCTGGTGAGGGGGTGGGAGTCCAAGCTGGCAATGCACACGAAAGCCACACTAAGCTGTTTGGATTTTCACAGCGCAGACGCGCCGAAGGCTTTGGCTCAGGGGAACAGCATAATCAGAGCAACACATCAGGAAGCATAACTGCCTGCTCAGTGTAGTATCGATTGAGAGGAAGGTACCAGAAGGAGAGCATATGATTCGACCCTATTGTGCCGTCCCTCTGAGATTCGTGAAGACAGAAAGAAGAGATTGATTGCTAGAGAAATTGAAGAGCCAGAATCCACAGGCCCTGATTTCAGGTCGATTTGGGTTGGGCAAGAGATAGCAGAGTCTGAGGATTGCCCCTGGTCCCCTGGGACAGAACCCGGGGGGAGGAGCACCTTTCAGGGATGGACCCCTTGGAGACTTCTGCTTATCCTGAAGGTCTCCGATCTTAGCACCCGCTCATCTAGCTAAAGACTACACTGCCCAGCCTCCCTTGCAGCCGGTCGAAGTCATGTGACTAAATCCAAACCAATAAGAATGAGCAGGACCACCATGTGCCATTCCTTAAATGGAAGTCCCTTCCTTTCTTTCCCAGGGAGGAACAGGGAGGGACAAAGGGCAGAACAAGATGGGAGGAGCCTAGGTCCCAAGGTCACTGAGCCACCAAACCAGCCTCAGACCACCTTCCCCTGGTTTTATACCAGAGAATGATAAAATTCTCTTTCATTTAAGCCCCTGCGTTTTTGGAATCTTGTTACCGACATAAATGTCATTCTACGTGTAGGGAGACCTGTTTGCTTTTGTTCCATTTTAAGTGACTGGGAGGCCGACGGACTGTATCTCTGCACCAAGGGCTCTCAGAGCCACTGGTCCTCTGCCCACTGGCTCTGCATTGACTTGTGGCCCAGAAAGCCACCTGGGAAGCCTCCACAGCACACGCCCAGCCCGGGGACGGAGGCCACCGTCTGTCTGCAGACAGGTCTGCAGCAGGCATCTGGACAGCAATGGACACTTCGCACCTGCTCTGGCAGGACCGAGCCAGGAAACACACCCAACTGAGGGCAGGCCTCAGGGTCACCCGGGCTTTGTAAAAACCAGTTGTGTGGGTGTGACCTTCCAGGCTCATTGGAGAAGCAGATAAGGCAACTGTGGAAGATGTTACTCGTTCTAAAGCGGGATATTTCACACCACGTTGTGTATCTTCCAGGGTAGTTATACAGAAAGAGCTAATCAGGCCTCAGTGACCGTCACCCAGAGGGAGAGTCCTAGTGACACACTTCGTCTTAGTCACTATTTGTTCAATGGCTTGCTTATCAAGGACATAGGTGACCAGAGCAGTTAGTAATGAAAGATACTTGGGGTAAGAAAACTCAGGAGTCGTAGACATCAGAGACACTGTGATGCTCTGAATCCCGCCAGATTCATTCATTCATTCACTCATTCATTCATTCATTCACTGAGGGCATATTAATCGACACACAGAACATGCCAGATACAAGTCCCGGAACACAGCAATGAACGCGAGAGACAAGCGTTCTGCTCTCACTGAGCTTGCGTTTTAGTACACTGGGGAAAGACAACAAAATCAAATGAACAGATAAATTAACACGATAATTTTGTAGCGGCAGACAGTAGGAAGAGCGTTATCAGCACGCTGCGCTCGTGACTGGGAGGCGAGGCATCTCCAGACCAAAGGTCAGAAAGGACTACCTCGAGCTCATGACATGTGTCCCGGAGGACGAGAAGGAGCAGCCTTGCAGAGACAGGGGAAAGAGCGTTCCACAGAACAGCCAACGCAAAGGCCCTGAGGTAGGAGCAGTTTGGGGGTGTTCCAGGAGAAGACCGGGGCTGGCGTGCTAGAGCGCGAGGAGCAAGGAGAAGCTGATGGGATGAGAGACGAGGTAGGGCAGGTCTTCGAGCGCCCGGAAGGAGTGGAAATTGAGGATGACTCCCCCGGCCTTTGCTGGAGCAACCGCTGGATGGTGGTGCCGGATCCTCAGACTGGAACCCTTCTGAGGTCCAAGGCGCCCTCCTCACCTGTGTTGACCCCCATTGCTGCCCCCCGGCCGGCTCCCCTGCATCCGCTGCTCTCGTCCCCACAGTCTACGATGGATCGTGTCGTACATCGACACTCTTGCTGCTAACAGATGGCTCGAAAGGAAAGGCCGGCGTGGCTCCTGTACAGCAAGCAGACGGGCAGACAGTGCTCCCTGTGTGGGACCGTCCTCATATGGCGTAACACAGATGTGGCTTCTGCCCGGGGAGGGGCCAAGGATGCCAGGCCGAGAAGTCTGAATCGAAGAAATAATACCAAAGCAGAAGCTCCGTCTCAAGAGAACAGAGGGGAGGGAAGGAGGGGGTCCTGGGGCTCAGGACCCCGCAGTGGCTCTGGGCTGGCCGAGCCTCAGCCCGCGCCCTGCCGGACCGTGTCCTGTTGACCCCTGTCCAGAGGTCCACGGGACCAGCGCAGTTTCCTTACCAACTCAAGAACGGGGATTGGATCAGATCCAAAGTCGGAGGGCCGCAGAGAACCCAACTCCAAGCTAGGAACGAACAGGAGCGCGAGGGCCAAAGATGACCTTCTGGGTCCTTCGAATCTTCTGGTCATCAATCACTTCACACCCCGGTGACCGTCGGATTGCCCTACATCCGCAAGTTCGTATTCTTTTATTTTTATAATTTTCTCCCTCACATGAGTTGTCAATGGTGACTCACCGCTCAGATTGTACTTAACACTCATTCCCACACGTAAGTGCCACCTCGAAGCGGCCATTGCCCTCACTGGCTGGGATGCCCCCCACAGTGGTTTCGTTAATCCCCTTTTCGGGCGTTCTTGTGGAGAATGTCAAAGACCCAAGTCACTGCCTAATTCAACTTTTTATTCCTTACTCGATTTTCAATTTACGCAAAGCTTTCCCACCGAGACAAAGATCCCTCGCTTTCTTTATTTTTTAAGTGTACGCTTCCGTTGATATGAAATTTCCAGAACAGGCAAATCCATGGGGACGGAAGGGACCCCTTGCTTTCTGAGAAAGCGTTGACTCTTGACTCCCATCCCTCATGCCCATTTCCCGGCCCTCCTGTCACGGCCGCTTCTCCCAAGGAGGTGGTAGGAGTTTCCTGCAGCTGCCGTAACAGGTCACTGCAAGCTCGGTGGCTTAGAGCAATGGAAATTTACTCTCTCACAATCTGGAGGCCACAGGTCCAAAGTCAAGGTCAGCAGGGCTGTACCCCTCTGAGGCTCTGGGTGAGGGGCCTTCTTCGCCGCCCGCTTTCTGGCCGCTCCAGGTGGTCCTCGGCTTACGGGCGCCTATCTCCAGTCTCTGCCTTGGTCTGCACGTGACTGTCTTCTCTTCTCCCTCTGTCTCTCCTGGACATCTGTCATCGATTTAGGGCCAGCCAGGGTAACTCAGGATGATGTCATCTCGTGGATCCTCACTTACTCCCTCTGCTAAAACGTTTTATCCAAACAAGGTTCCATTGGTGAGTTTTGCAAGGGGTAGGATACAGACATCTTTTGGCGGGGGGAGGGGGAGGGTGCTACCTTTCAACCCACTCCAGGGACACAACTGTTATCCCTGGATGGGGGAGGGGGTTACTGCAAAGGCTGAGAAAAGGGGAGCCCACCTAAGCGAAGGTAAAACGGAAGCTGAACGGTGGGTGAGGTTCCCTTGCTAGCCGTGTGGCTGTAGCAATTGAGACGCGTTTCAGCCAAGTTTCATACGCAGCCCACCACGGGGCTCCGGGCCGCTCTCGGGCAGTTTCTCGGATGATGGAACTGACTGATAGGACGGCCTCGGATACTGAAGGTCAAGCTGTACCTTGTTCATCAAAGAATAAGGAAGTCAGATGTCATTGTTTGTCATCAGCAGTCAAGCCCACACAAAGAGCAGATGCGTGGTGCTGGCCCTCAGCTTGGCCAGCTGGTCCGGGGGGCAAGACGCTGGCCAGGCTGAGTCACAGCTTCCTCGCCGGCTCACCAGGGACTCGAGGGGCTAACAGGGTGCCTTCTGCTTATCGCAGCGCAGGGTCAGGGCCGCCGATGTCTGCGAAACAGTCTGCAAAGTGTGAAAGGTTATACACACACAGGCGGCGTGCCCTTCTGTTTGCGTCAGTGGAAAAACACTCTCCCATGGAAATTTCGAAAGATTTTAGTCTTGAATCCCTTAGAAATTCGTTCTGTGACTTTGGGCAAGTCACTTAACGTGGAGATAGCAATGCGATCCAAAGTAAGAAATGTCATAGAAGGAAAGTCTAGGAAAGGTACAGAGTGCT
The DNA here is from genome assembly GCA_030068075.1 of Paguma larvata. NCBI lineage: Eukaryota > Metazoa > Chordata > Mammalia > Carnivora > Viverridae > Paguma > Paguma larvata. The sequence goes on from CM057824.1 coordinate 146,142,978, forward strand.
CCCGAAATGCCAGATTCTACCATTATTACAGTTGTCCCTACTACAGCAAAGAATTGTAAAAGACGTGGCATAATTTATTTACATCTTTTTATGGGTAAAACTTTCAACACAGGCGTCCGTGCCGACTCCCCAACATTCTACGTGTTTGCTGGAAAGGCGATAAAAATTCACCCATAGGATTTGTTAGCATCGTTGACCCCGCAAATGTCTACGGAGTCTCGTATATCAGGAATTGTTCTGAGCTTCGCGGAAAAGTAGTGAACAAAATGGATACAGACTCTGCCCTAACGGACCAGAATTTGTGCCGGAAAGAGAGAGAATGAATTGGGTTAAAAAAAAAATGAGATGTAAAGAATATTCAATAATGATCTGTACTCGAGGAAAAAGAATCGTGTCGATCTGACGGGAGTGTTGGAATTTTAGTGGGGCGGCCAGGGAGGGTCTCAGCACAGGCGACTGGAGAGGGAAGATCAGAGCCAGTACGGGGGAGGCCAGAGGCTGGTGCCTGGCGGGGGTCCTGGACGGAGAACAGAGCACAGATCACAAAGATGGAGGGAGGCCAGGTCATGGGGCGCCTGGTGGGCTCTTGAGTTTTCCTGTCGAGCCACATGGGGCCAGCGGATGGTTTCTGCTGAGGAAGGACAGGACGACACATGTCCTCTGACTGCTGCGAGAACAGACGTGACGTCTGGAAGTCTTTAGAAATGAGTGTAAGTATTTGATTTCACAAGTTACACTGCAAGTCATTTAGAATTGTCGAACGATGTCATTGTATCTTAATAAAACTGAATGGAATAAATGATAAGTAGATGGTAGATGATAGATAGATAGACAGATAGACAGATAGACAGACTGGTTGTTTTTCCTAAACCAGAGCCGATGGTTCTTGCAGAGAAATAGTCTACTCATTTTTCCCTACCAAGCCAAAGTGTAGGGTGAAAATAAACAGGAAGGGACCACCCACCACATTTAGTCAACAATCTTTTTGTCCCCAAGCTCAAACTGGCAGCCATCAGCTGAGAAGGAGGCAGGTTTCCTCGGTCTCCCTCCCCCAGGGCTGCAGAAGATTGGGTGGGCAGTCAGGAGCAGCCCAGCCTGATGCCGCCGGTCGTAGCTTTGCATCCTTCCTCCCCTGCTCAGGCCGGCCCAGGAAGACACCACAAGGTGTTCGAGCACTCTGGGTGCTAAAGATGCTGGAAGTTTCACTGTGCAGCCCACCGGTTCCCGGGGAAATGCAAACAGAGGCTGGACACTGGCTAGAGGAGAAGCATATACTGGCCATAAAAAGGAACTGATAGTGACACACGCTATGACATGGATGTCCCCTGAGGCCATGATGCTGAGTGACAGAAGCCCATCCCAAAACCCCCCAGACTGTACAGTCCCATTCATGCGAAGTTGTCCCCAAGCGGCAAATCGAGAGACGAAAAGCAGCTCGGTGGGGTGACAGCTAATGGAAACAGGTTTTCTTTTTCAGGGGCTGAGATGTTCTAAAGTTGACTGGGTACTGCTGGTCTAAAAATGACTGAATTGTGTACTTTAAGTGGGTCCGTTTTATGGTATGTGAGTTATATTTCGATAGAGGTGTTTGTGTGTGTAGGTATGCACACATATACATACCTACACACACACACACACACACGCAAACACAATGTTTCTTTGTGACTTCTAAAAAATGTTAACAATCCCGAATGGAAGTATTTATTATGCCTAGCTAGGAGAGAGACTTTTCATTATTTTATTTATTTTTTTTTGAGAGAGAGAGAGAGAGAGAAAGAGAGAGAGCATGAGCAGGGGAGAGAAAGAATCTCAGATAGGCTCCATGCTCAGCGCTCAGTGCGGAGCCCAACGCAGGGCTCAATCCCAAGACCCTGGGATCATAACCTGAGCCAAAATCAGGAGCCAGACGCTCAACCAACTGAGCCTCCCGGGCACCCCCAGGAGAGCCTATTAAAAATGCATTTTGGGGCACCTGGGTGGCTCAGTCGGTTAAGCGGTCGACTTCAGCTCAGGTCATGATCTCACAGTCTGTGAGTTTGAGCCCCGCGCCGGGCTCTGTGCTGACAGCTCGGAGCCTGGAGCCTGCTTCGGATTCTGTGTCTCCCTCTCTCTCTGACCTTCTCCTGCTCACGCTCTGTCTCTATGTCTCTCAAAAATAAATAAACGTTAAAAAATTTTTTAAAAAATGCATTTTGTTTACCTCTGTTGTCATGCAAGAAAGGATAGTTTGAAGGGACCAACTGAGATGACACAGTCTCTGCCTGTGACATGGCTACTGGGCCCCTGAAGGTAGAGAAGCTCTGGGACAAATGTCCTGCCTGGATCCAGTCCATTGTTTGCAGGGCCAACTGCGAAATGAAAACGGACCTCTTGCTTGAGAGCGTGACTAAGAATTTCAAGCGGCCGAGGGGAACCCAGTCCTTTTCTCCAGCATGAACCTGTCCATCACCTCTGCTTCCTGTCGATGAAGGGTATTCCTTTGCCGGAACAGGGAACGCCAACGGCCTTCCGTGAGACTCTTCCCAAAGACCGGTGCTGATGACTTTCTCCTTGACAGCGAAGAGGGGAGGATTGCCTTTCCCCTCGTTCTCCACCTGAACCAGAAGGCGTGTTCAAGTGCCCGGGGAAGTGTTTGGCACCTCAGTAAAAGAAAGCATTCGCTGGGAGCAAAGTACATGAGGAGGTGTGATAAGAGCTACAAAACAAGAGGTACTAATAGCTCAGCGGGTCTGAAATAGACAAAGAGACCAAAATTCCTAAGGGCAAAGAAGTCGGGGAAACTTTGCCGCAATCGGAAAACCATTCTTCAAAAGAATAGACATCCCATGGGTATCCCAGCAGCCTAGTGACGGATCCGTACGCCTGCCCGAGTGTATTGCATTATTGGGCTTTAAAACGTTAATCCGGGTTTTCGTTTTCACCAAAGCGGCAGGTGAATTAACCTTTACTTAATCATTTGCTAGGCTGACCGGCACAGCGATGACTAACTCTTCGCTTGTGTGAAGACGAGGGCGGCTCGGTGTTCGGTCTGCAAGGTAAACAGTCAAGCCGATGCTCCGAGCGCGATACAGTTGAGCGCGTACTGTGGGAATCGTTTCGTGAATCAGAAAAAAAAGCACACGCAACTCCAAACTCATAGATCTGTACGGGTCTGACTCACAGCGCAGACACGTTTATTTAGGGATTATCGATTTTACAGAATACAAAGGGTCTCTTGCTATTTTTGTTGTTCGGACCTGCCTAAAGCATGTCGTCATGCAGTTTAATATCACAGTGGATTTTGAAGGTGTTTTATACAGTCCGGGAGTACTGCCTTATAAGGGAAGATGACAGCAAGGGCCAGTCGGCCTGGAAATAGGCCCAGCCCCAGCCCTGGAAATGGCCGCATGGTTGCGGGCAAGGGATCGATCCTCCTTGGGCCTCAGTTTCCTCCTAAAAACAGGAGCTGGTCTCACTTATCAGATCTCTGAAATTTTTTTCCAAGTTTAAAATTCAGTGTTTTCCTTCTACCCCCGAAGGCACGAGAATTATGGCGAAGGAAACTGTAGGCTCCTGTTGCTGGTGTTGGCCTTGATCTCACTCCTTGTTGTGGACCAAAGTCCTCCTCAGAGCGTAGAGCATAACGGGCCATCGGAAGGCCGCTGGAAGGGACGGTCAGGGGAACTGCTGCTGGTTTCTCACACGCTTGGACTTAACCGCGCACCAGGCTTTATTCTAAGTGCATGTGAAACACTAACTCATTTCCCCCCCAGGCAGAGATTTGGAGAAATCTCAGCACCGCTATTATGCCAACTTGACAGAGAAGGAAACTGAGGCCCAGAGAGGTTAAGTAGCTTTCCAAGGGCCACGGTGGATGCCTGGTGAAAAAGACGGAGCTGGGCTTTGACCCAGAGAGCCTTAACCTACACGTTATCCCTTGGAGGTTGAGCTCACAGGCGCGCTCTAGTTTTAAATGCCTCCGTACCCACAGGGAACCCAACCAACAAATGAGGCTGCCTCGAAGCAGAAGAAGTAATACTGGGCCATCGGGAAAAGTCACTGGCCTCCAGGAAAGTCCCCTGCTTGCTCTTCTGAAAAATCTTCCCCAAGAGTATAGGTACCGCCTGCTCTTACCTAGTTTGGGACCACCCCGTCAGGAGGCTGGAAGGCTGCCAGACCACCCCAGGTCGCCCCAGATTCTTGGTACCTGACGCCGGCCTGCAAATGGGCTGCAGCGGAGCCGCTCGGATGGCATGCATGGGGTGTGCGCACGTGGAGGTGGGGGGAGGGGCGGGTTACGAAGCTTCACGTCATCCTTTCCTGGACCCCAGCATACATCGGTGGGGTCACCGCTGCTGCCAGACACCACCCACTCCGTGACTGCACGGTAAATGGTCAACAGAGGAAAGGCGAGCGCCGGGATGCCCACGAATTCAGTGATTTCCGGCTCCGCGTGCGTTTCCCCGCCCCCATCCGGCCCCTGCCCCAGGATTTCCCAAGGTGATATTTCCAGCGCCGGGGACTCCTCTTTATGTCTTTAAGGGCAGGGACTGGGCTTCCTTGGTCTCTGTCTTCTCAGCAGCTGACACTGTGTTTGCTGACCGGATAAATGATACACTTCCGACCAAATGACGGCTTTTCACTTACGCCTGGAAACCACCAGGTACTGTGTGCCGACTATCGATCTGGATTTCAAGGTAAATACAGACATGTTTCTAAGGAAACGTTTCTGGCTTTTCAGTGTTTTTCTATTTTTTTGTTTTTGTTTACAGACTGACTTGGTGAGCTAATCATTTTTAATAATTATGTTTGGACTCTAAAGAACTCTTCACTGCATTTCTGTCTCTAGACGTTTAGTATTTAAACACATCCGTTCTACTGTAATTTCCCTTTCCCCTCCTCTTCTATGAGCGCCCCTCTTGCTCCAGGACAAAGAGTTAAGATACCTTGGAAAACTCAGTTCGACATAGTGCCTCTGATCATTTCACCCCGCGTGCCTTCTGACTTTTAATTTCCTTCTAACACGTTCGACTTTTGATCTCGAAGCACAAAGGCCGTACTTTTATTAGGTTTAATTTACTGTAAAGCTCGGTGTTCCCTGTGAATCAAGCCGTAATAGTGAATAATCACAGGCTTCAGCCAGGCAGGTTTTCGTTCTGCTGAGTAACTAGGAAACCGACTAATAACAGAAAGGTTAAAAAATGTGAGGAACCCTGATATCGCCCCCGAGCTAGGATAAGCCATTTCACTATTTGCACATGACCGTCCAAGCGGAGAGGGGGTCAGCCACGGCCCGGGACCCAGGGCGAGGGGGCTGTCTGGAAGGGCCCAGGGCTCCCTGGAAAGGACTGCAGGGGGTGACAGGGGCTTGATTAGAGTCCAGATTTGGGGCTGGCCTGGGACCCCACTCTCTCTCCCCCGGCTGCCCACACCGCTTTCAGCTCTGCCATGTGTGCCTCTGACCAGATTCTATTCAGCAGGGTTTCACACAGTGTATCTGAGAGGGTAGGGATGATTTTTCTTTTTCTTTTTCTTTTTTTCTTCACATATATGGCGTTTTTTCAAAGGGTTTTTCATAAAACGAAAAGAGAAGAGCTTGGAAAAAGAAACGTCATTGCTGTATCATTTTGAGATTCTCCCTACCACGTGCTCTGCGTTTGTGACCTGTTTGGGTCTATGCAGGATACTCATCACAGCCTGAGGACATCGGTTCTACAATCGTCTTTCCTTCTGCAGAGGAGACAACGGGCCCGAGGCGTCCCAAGTCGGAGCAGCAGTAAAAACAGTTGTCAGGAACGGAGACATCTTTCTGCTCGGATATGTCGTCAAAGTGCCCAGCAGGAGCGAAGGTCCCCTCCAAGCCCCCAGCCTGTATCCGCCCCTCCAGGAGGGGAACGGCTTCCCAAGAGATCAGTGGACATCAATGACTCAGGGAGCCGCTGAGCTTGGACTGGACGCCCGCGGTCACGGCGGCCCCGCTTTGGGCAACCGAACTTAATGGAACGGCTGTAGGCATCAAACTTCTCAGGCGCCATCCAGGGCTGGATGAGTAGCCTGGGGGAAAAGTCCCTCTATTAGCTGAAACTGCAGCACCGATGAGTCAGTATTTTCTGCTACAGTTAAAAAAAAAGTAGCATACTCTTCAGGTCTCCATGGTAACTTACTACAGATCCGCATTCCATTTATGAATCTCCTTCTTGACCTATCTGTGATTTCTGATCCAGGCCTGAATATAAATCCTGAGATTCAAATCAGTCTCCTCGAAATATCAACACCTTCTGCCCAGGGGGGTTGTTTCCGTGGTATAGACACTGCCTCTGACCCAGGCAGGGGTGAAGACCTTCAGGTGCCTGTGGAAACATTAAAGTGCAATAGTATCTCAATTATCCGAGTAACTCCGGATTTAGGGTTGCCATGGAAACCGGGAACCTTGGTAACAGAGAACTGAGCCGGTTCCTCTCTCTTCACAGCACTGCGGTCCTCCAGACGCGCCAACTTCCAGTCCCTTGGCCTTCCCTCAGCGGGGCTGTTTTATTTTATACCACCTTCAGGAATCTAAATTTTAATACAAAATATTGAGAATCCGAGGAGGAAACGCACACACTTCTGGGCATGGGCTCAAGTATTTTGTTAGCGGTGGAAACCAGCAGTAGGGGTGACGGTGGTGACGGTGACTCGGAGTCAGATAAACGGGTTTTGGCCGTGAATTTCCCATTCGTCTGTTTTATGGCCCCGCAAGTTATTTCCCCGAGGTTCGATTCCCTGGCACTTCAGGCGGGGACAATGATGCTTTGGGGGATGATGAGCGCTGGCCGGGAGCCACTCAGCCAAGGCTGGTTGCCATCCCGGCACCGCTCAACTCTAGGGGGCGCCCCTCACACGGTGCCGGAGGCCTGGGGCTCCCCGGAGCAGGCGCCGGGCAGACTCGGTGACCCGGCCAAGGGCCCAGTTCCGACACGTATCATCTCGGACGCATTTTAGAGACTTTTCGTGATAGAATGATGAAAGATCATGAGGCCATGAGGAGCTCCAGGAAGGGGGCCTGAGTGAGCCCCTTAGTTCCCCAAGCCTCGCAGCCACTGGTGCCACCACCCCGCTCCTGCCCAGTTCCAGAGGCACGTTTGGCGTGAAGGCCTCGGGACGAGGGGAGGAAACCGAATCTTCCGAAGAGAGACTCTCCCCCAACCTCTCTGGGCTCGAGTCCCCGGCCCGCGCGGTCCCAGAACTGCAGGCGAGGGACGGAGCCGGGTGACAGCGGGCGCGGAGCAAGGTCCCAGCCGGAAGGAGCCAGCTCCGCCCCCGCTCCCCTCCCCTCGAGCCCTCATCCCTCCCCTCTTCCCTCCCACTCCTCCGCTCCCCTCCTTCCTCCACCCTCCTGTGCTCTCTCCCCACCCCTTTCCTCCCCTCCTCCACCCCTTCTTGGCTCTCTCCCTCCCCTCTCCACCCCTCCTCCACTCATTCTCTGCTCTCTCCCTTCTCTACGTCTCGTCTCTCTACCCTTCCTCCACCCCTCCTTTCTCCTCGTCCTTCCTCCCCTCTTCCTCCCTCCCCTCCCCTCCTCCACCCCGCCCCTCTCTCCTCCCGTCTCCTCCCCTACTCTCTCTTTTCCCCTCCCCCTTGTCCCTCCTCCCCTCCCCTCTGTCGTCTTCCCTCCCTCCTCCCTCCTCCCTCCTCCCTCCTCCCCCCGGCTCTGAAGAGCGCGCCGCGAAGGGGACTGGCCGGTTACTTCCTCCGCTGGCGGCACGGAGCGCAGTGCGTCCCCCGCCTCTAGCTCCCGGAGCCGCCCGCCTGCGTCCGGTCAGCGTCCCGGTCCCCGGCCCCTGGCCCTGGCGCCCGCGCCCGCGGCCCGGACCCCCGCCGCGTCGCCCTCGCCCGCGTCCGCCGCGCACCGCGGAGCGCGGCCCCGATCCGCCGCCGGCCCTGCCCGAAGCGGCGCGGTAAGAGCGGGGCCCCGGGCGGGCGGGCGCGCGGGCGGCCGGGGTCCGGGAGAGCGCCCTCCGGCGCCGCTTCTCTCCCGGGGCCGCGGACCCCGGGGTGGGGGACGTGGGTAGCCCCGGGGTCCAGATCCCCAGGCGCAGCCGGGGTTACGGCGGGGCGGCGACCGCTCCCGGGCTTCGGGCTCGCTGCCGGTGCCGGTGCCGGGGCGGCTCGGGGGGCGGCTCGGAGGCGGAGGCCCGGGCAGGGCGCGGGCTGGGCCAGGCCGTGACGCTCCGAGCCGGCCGCGAACTTGGGCCGCGGCCCCCGGGGGGGCCGAGCGGCCGGGCGGGGCGCGCTCGCTCGCTTCACTTGCTTTTGTTTTTTAAAGGAAACGCGGGTCCGGTGGTCTGGTGGGGGGCTTCTGCCGGAGGGCGCCCCCGCGGGCTGATTTCGCCGAGGGCGGGGGTTGGGGGGGGCACAGCGGAGGGCGTCGGAGCCGCCCCCGCTCGCCGGGCTTTGCCGGTGACTTACCCGAGCGCGCCGGGCCCTTAGGATCGCGGGGGGCCGGGCGCCTGAAACACCTGGCGGCTGCACGCCCCCCCCCCGCCCCCGAAAACGTGCCCGGCGCCGGCTCACCTGCTCCAACACTCCGGGGGCCCGGCAGGGGGCGGTGGGCCAGGGAGGCGCCGCCGGGAGGGCGAGACCCCCGCGGGCGCCCTGGGACTTCTGGATCCGGGCCCTCGTTGCCGGGGGGGCGAGCGTGGGAGCCGGTCGGAAGCGCGGTGGCGTGAGCGGGGCCGCCTCTATTTTCGCGTTCTGAAAGGTATTTTGAATGAAGGGGTAACGTTTGTGCGTGTGTGGGTTGTTTGCTCTGGTTTGGTTCGAAGCCCAGGCGACTTTAGAAATATTGGCCCGTATTCAGTGTCAGGGTAGCTGAACTGGTAGTGTGACGCGCTCCTTATTTAGAAAGTGAAGAAGTGAGCCGCCCCCTTTGGAGATGAGGGTGATTTATTTTAATTCGCCGGTAAGAGATTATATTTGTCCTGGACAATGGAAGCGCCTGTGCGCTCTGGGCCTGTCCACGCCACCTCCAATCAGGGAGATAAATCTGCAAGTTAAGGTTTATTAAAATTCTGAGTAATATCACTGTATAGTTATAGTTAGCGCCGCGGGCCCTGCAGGGAAATATTCACTCATTTCTGGGATTAGTCATTCCATTCTCTCTCTAAATTGATAACTTTCAAAAGAAACAGCAAACCAGCCTTCGAAAGGAGCCTATGGGTTTGTTTTGGCTTTTGTCCTGATTTACTTCAATACCGACCTGTGCTCTGATCCGGTGCCAGGAAGGGTACTGTCTTTGGGCAAATTCTCTTCGTTTTAAAATTTTATTGTTCTCAGCTCTTCCATCTCTGCCTTTTTTTTTTTTCTTTTGGGATTCAAAATCAGCCATCAATACTGCAGCACTAAAGGGACCTAAATTTGAAATTGATTAAGGTGAAGAAACTTGACCTGTGTGCCACCTTAAGGAGCCTCCTGGAAATTTAAGTGAACTTAAATTTCATTAGCTACGTGTCTGCTGAAACCGTTGGAGGGACACTTTGACTCTAGATGCTTCTTACAAAAACAAATGAAAAGCTGGGCAACACAAGAATTCTATTCTGTAGCCCCCGATTAGAGCTTTTTATGTGAGGAAATGGTAGGCTGCCTTTTCTCCCGATATTTGTACCCAAAAACCAGGCGAGCTTTTTCCCTCGTCCTCCAGACCAATTCTCTGTCCATCCCTGGAGGCGGAAAAAAATTGTACAATAAAGTCAGCAAGTTGCCTGCGCACCAGACTTAGAAACTAAGTGCTTGGCCGGTGCGCTCAGGAGGGATAACTGGTAGTTAAGATGTCTTTTCATTTGGGTCGTCTGTTGGAGGTTTGTTGATTTCATCAACCGGTAACAGGATTGAGTTTATCCGGATAGACACCGCAAGGCTCCGAGTGAAGGAGTATTTCCCGTGGTCAAGAGTAGCGAGCAGGGCCCTGGTCTAATAATATTCGTATGCCCTCTTGGCTCCATAGCGACGTGGTGAGAAAGGCCCGGGCCTCATCATTCGGCGTACCCACCCATGGAGGAGCTCCGCAGGGACTGATCTGGACTGTAGTCCTGCTGAAGCTGTGTGATCCTGGGCAAGTCGTCGGAGGTCTCTGGGCCTCCGCTGCCCCGTAGGATGCATAGGATGCAACCGCACTGTAAAACATTCCAACATCCGTCTCTCAGAAATGTCAGGAAGATACAGTGAAATGGGACTGTGTGGGCCCCTAGTTTGGGCTTAGCCCCTGTGCCTAGGATTGTGTCAGTGCAGGGACCATTAGCAGTGAATTTTGATTTCTGAGTGCCCGATCCGCTAAGTGGAGATTCTGAGCCAATGTGGCCACGTTTGGTCCAGGACAGTCCTTCCTCTGCTCCCTTCTCCTCTGTGGCACGTTCTTCTCCTCCCACGCTACCTCTCTAGCCTGGAGGCCGTGTGTGTGTGTGTGTGTGTGTGTGTGTGTGTGTGTGTGTGTGTGTGTGTGTGTGTGTGTGTGTGTGTGTCTAGTGGCTGGGAGGTCTGGTTTGGTCATAATGTTGATCGTTAAAGGAAGCAAAGTACAAACTCAAAGCAGTCACCGGGAAATGTCCTACTCTCCACCTCCCATAAACCCTATCAATTGCACAACCCTTTAATTACTCAGAGTTCCTGGTTGTAACAGGTGGGAGCATGCGGGGGAGTTTGTGGGGGAGGACAATTAGGGGTACCCTGTAAAGCTTCCTATAGACCAGCTCCATAGCCTGGAAGCTGGGGGGGGGGGGCGAGGCTTGCCTAGTTCCTTTCATCGGTACTAACCCCGCTTCTCTGAAAATGAATTTTAGTTGCTCTCTATTTTTATGTTCCGCTCAGGCGGCATTATCTCGGTACCTTTCTCGCCTATTAATATAGAACTTACCCCGCCAATTAGATGTTAGGGCTCTAAATAAGTTTTTTTTCAGTCTACATCACTGTCCAATTGCAAGCCACAGAAGCAACTATAAATTTTCTAACAGCCGCATTAAATATAGTCAAGCAAACGAAGTTAATTTCAGTGTGTTTCAGTTCACTGAATACCTTCAGAATATCATGTAAACCTGCCGTCAGTCCACAGTCATTACTGAGATGCTTCGCGTTTTCCCACAAAACCTTTGAAATCTCGTGTTTCATTTACATGCAGAGCTCAGCTCAGCCCATCCTAGCCGGGTGCCAAGCACCCCGGCAGCCATGTGGGGCTGGCGGCTCGCACACTGGTCAGCGCAGGTCCGCCCAGTAAAGCCCAGACTCCATCAAAGCCAGTTAGACCCGTGCATGCCCAGCGGTACTTCCCCTCGAAGAAATGCGCAGCTGGGCAACGCCCGCAGCAGACACATTTTGAGTCCGTGTAGCCAGTTCAGGACGACCTGGGGGCTTTGGTCGGAAGCAGTGGTTCTGGGAGCCTTGTATGTCCTACCTGGGAGCGCTCCCTGGTAGCTTAGGAAGGAGTGCTCCCCCGTAGCTTAGGGAGGGGAAAGAGCCTCCTAGGCTCCTTCCAGGATGCTGACCTGATCTAGGTCCACCAGGAGCCACCTGGGGGGGAGCGGGGGCAGGGGGCGGGGGGGGGGGGCTTGCCCTTAGTTCCCAGGTGGCGCCCACTGCCCCGGCGGACCTGGCAGTGAAACCCAGCTGACCCCGCCCTGTCCTGTATTCTTTGCTCAGATCCTGGAGCCAGGCTCCCCTGGAGGCCCTGACCAGCCAGCCAGAAAGTGCCTTTATCTGTGTGCCGCGGATCTAAGTGGAATTCAGCGGAGAATCGACATTATTATTTAATTACTTAAATAGCATAGCCTTTGTGAGAAGGGTCTTTTAAGAACTGGCGTTTTTTTGAACGACCCATTGCGCTATAGACTTTGACAGACTCCACCAGAATTAGGGTTGACCCGGCCAATCAAGACTTCCTAAAAATGTGATGATTCGTTGCCCCTGTGACTCTTTCTTTATTTCCTTTCCTTTTTCTTTTGTTTTAAAGATGAATGATTTTGGAATCAAGAACATGGACCAGGTAGCGCCTGTGTCTAACAGTTACAGAGGAACACTCAAGGTGAGTGAGCCGAGTCTTCATTTAAAAGTTTTTTTAAAAAACATCGGAAAACTCAATGTCTGGGAGAAAAAAAAACAATGCGCCGGGTCCCAGCAGACTGGTTCTAGCCCCCGGCCTTTTGATATACAGGCTGTGTGACTCTGGATTGTTTGCTTAATCTCTCTGGGCCTCAGTTTTCTAGTCTATAAAATGGGTATCCTCGTGCTTGTCTCTGCTTGTCTTCCAAGATAGGAAACCATTTAATTGGCAGATGGTGAGGCCTTTGTGGTTTATTTCTGAGCCTCCTACCAGGTGAAAATTCCTACGATTCCCAGTGGGACAGCACGCGGGAGAAGCTGTCTCTACCGCGACGCCCTTCACCTGTGCATTTCTGGGGGGGGTGATGGGCCGGTTTTTAAGAACTGACCAGGGAAGGGCAGAGAGAGGAGGAAGACCAGCCTCCCCGCAGGGGACCCCTTCCTTCCAAAGGGTCTGTGCCCGCGGGGCTGTGGGCAGCCTGCTCTCAGGGCCACAGAACAGCGTGCCTGTTTGCATAAACCAAACCACAGATGCAAGACAAAGGAGGCTTCCCGGTGCCTAAGAGCCAAATTTCATGTAGCTCCTACCTCGTTCCTTTTGGGAGCACTCTTAAGTAGGACAAGCTGATAATTTCATGTTCACTCTCTTCTATTGTGACGGTGAGCTCTGATGGGTTTTTGGGTTTTTTTAGCCTCACAGAGTAAACACCTTTCAAAGCAGTGATTTTTTGATCGGCCGCCACCAGGCTTAGTGTTTCCTACGGTGATGTGTCTCTGTCGTGGTACAACTTCCTTCGCGTATCCTTAGGAGGCGATTTGTCCGGGAGAGTTCCCGGCAGCCAGAAACGGGCACACGCTTTGCTTGCGTATTAGGAAGGTCAGGAGACTCCAGGCCAGTGAGCTTTCTCGTTTGATTTGGTCAGCTGTCTTCCGCCTGGCAGAAGCCGTATGAGAGATCGTGGCGTGTCATCTGAAACCACACCCCTAGAAAGGAAAATTCTCCCAGTTCAAAGAACCCGATGAGGCCCGTGTGGGCTTCTGGGTTCGGAGAAGAAACCGTCGTTGCTGAAACTGCTGTGTTGAAATACTCCGTGGGAATTTGTATTGTCTTTTGGCTTCCTGACTTTAAAAAAAGAACTTCCAGCCAGGAAAGGAAAAGGCACTTCATGGGCACCTGGGGAAATGCTAGCGGGAATTTAAAAAAAAAAAAAATTGATTCACTAGTTCACCGAAATTAGTCCTGCGATAAAGTAGCTTGTAAATCCGGATGCGGATTTCGAACTCACTTGATGGTTTATTCCCTTAGGTGTTTGGCAGTCGGACGTTAAGAGTCTGGGGGGCTGGGCTCCGACCTCATTGGGACATCTCTGTGTTGAGTGTTTTAGGCCGCGTTCCAACTTCTGCCCGCCTTCTTACGTAAGGCGTCACCCATTGTTCCCCATTTCTAAAAAGAAAGCACACAAACCGATTTTATTTGTAAATGTGTTGCACATTTTTTAAATTGATGACTCAACAGATGGTTCATTGTATTACACATAACATGGGATTTCCAGTTTATGTTGGAAAAATATGACCATCTTTTACGTTGTCCCTCAGCAAGTCAGGCAGCGATGAATCAAGACTTTATCTGTTACTTACAAACGAGTCTTCCATGAGAGGCCACTTCCGTCATAACTGTTAGAAGAAATTATCTTAGATCGAGGCAGGCGTGGGGTTTAGCTTTCTCCGTATCTCTTCTCTCCCTAAGCTGTAGATAGTTTAACTTGAAACCTTTGTCCTTTGGATAGATGATGCGGGGTAGGGGTCTTTTTAACCCCTTTGCTTCTATAAAAGTAAACTATACGTTGCAATGAGAAAAAATGAAATCTGGCCATGTGTAGCAACATGGATGGAACTGGAGGGTATTATGTTAAGTGAAATAAGTCAGTCAGAAAAAGACAGATACCATATGTTTCCACGAATAGGTGGACTTTGTGAGACTAAGCAAAAACCAGGGGGAGGGGAAGAGGGGAAAGGAATAGAAGACACAGAGAGGGAGGGAGTTAAACATAAGAGACTCTCAAAGACTAAGAAAAAACTGAGGGTGAGGGGGATGGGGGAGGGGGGAGAGGCGGTGATGGGCATTGAAGGGGGCACATGTTGGGATGAACACTGGGTGTTATATGTAAACCAATTTGAAAATAAACTACTATAAAATTAAAAATAAAAGTAAACTATACGGTGGTTTTTCATCTCTGTTACTATTTCCTGAACCATTGGAGTTGATGAGGGGGAAGAAGAAAACTACTTTCAATTAAAGTGTTTCATGGTTAAACATAAACGCTTCTACAAATAAAGTAATTTATTTCACTGTTCGTTTCTCAGTTTTCATTCAGTCACTTGCCTTCCCTTTCACGGCAGTGAGCTGACACTGGCCTCCTGAGGGTAGTTTTTGCTTTTGCGCCCCGTCCCTCTGATCGGTGTCCCTCGGATAGAACAGAGGGGCCAGGCGTTTGGACCAGGTGGGTCCCTCAGTCCCATCCAGCACTGTTCTTCTAACGTCCCACTGTGTTTAGGTTTGTTTATTTCGTTTCTTGGTTGAAAATGAATTAAGCCATTAAAAATAAATCCCCGGTTATCCTGACTCTGCGAGGTCAGTGGGACGATCCAGCTATAACGGAACCCGTCCCAGCACTTTGGCTGTCTCGAAGTCTGGTTGGGGAGCGCCGAGTGGCCCATTCCGTTCATGGCTTTAAAATTGCCGGTTTCATCAGGCCGTATCGGGAAGATTACCCATGAACCGTTTTTTAGGCAGGTAATCAGATGGGTTGAAATGTTAATTTCCGTCTCCTTTTCCCTCTGTTTTCCAGCGCCAGCCAGCTTTCGACACCTTCGATGGGTCCCTGTTTGCCATTTTCCCCTCTCTAAACGAAGAGCAGACACTCCAGGAGGTGCCCACAGGCTTGGATTCAATTTCTCATGGTAATTTGTTACTCGGACTTGACAAAGCCGGCCGGGTTTCCCATAGTTCCCTCACTAAAGAGAAGACCATTCCTAAGCGGCAAAGGTTGGTCCCTTGAATCTGTGGTCTGCAAAGCCAGTGACTCTGGACCTGGGGGAAGGCAGTTTTCCTTCATGATGAACTCGATGGCTCTGCTGTCTTCCGCGGCCAGGCGACCCCCAGCCCCCAGCGAGAGCAAATGGGCCGCTGGGACCAACCCGTAGGGGAGCCGCTGGGATGTTTGCAACACTGTAGCCAGCCTGGGGCTCCTCTCCCAGGCGCACCTGCAAAGCCGGACTATTAAATTGCACCCCAACTTCTCTTACTGGGGTCTCCTCATTAATCAGATCATCCACCCCACCCCAGAGTCTTGGGGCAACAAATGAGACTTGCTGATAGTCGCCCGTATGTATTTACTTCTGTCATTCCTAATGTCATGGTTTATTTATTATTTTTAAAGGGACGGGAGTTAGAAAATGCCTGTACAATTACCGGGATAGGGTTATTAGCTGGAAACATTCCAGAGGTTACTTTGTCAGATGAGGTCGGTCCTGGAAAATACAGCCCAGAAAATTAATTGAGACACAGATGCTTGCATCCGTGTACCATCGTGCATCAGCCACGTATCCTTCATGAAACTGCTGAGGGAATCCAGACAAGATTGGATTGGTTTTCAGTAAAAATTACAGGTGCAGTAACGTTCCGCGGGCTGAACCCTGTGTGTTCACATTACACCGCAAGGCCCTTTGCCCGCCGCTGAGTTTAATGGAAGTAACTTCAAATTGTACATTTACAGGGGCGCCTGGGTGGCTCAGTCGGTTAAGCATCCGACTTCGGCTCAGGTCATCATCTCACGGTTCGTGGGTTCGAGCCCCGCGTCGGGCTCTGTGCTGACAGCTCCGGAGCCTAGAGCCTGCTTCGGATTCTGTGTCTCCCTCTCTCTCTGCCCCTCCCCTGTTCACACTCTGTCTCTCTCTCTCCTTCAAAAATAAATAAGCATTTAAAAAAAATTTTTTAATGACAAATTGTACATTTATAGTCCCTTAAAACCTTTGACCAAAACCATATACTGTCTTTCATCGTCTAAACAGTTTAAAAGAGATTTAGATAGAAATTTCATCTAAGGATAACGGAAGATAATTTGCAAAATAAAATAAAACTTGCATTTTATTTTTGATGTTTTTTTTTTAGAAGTGTAGCTATCAGATGCATGATATTTTCTGAATTTCTACCCTCCCCCCAAATGTTTGGTAATATTTATACTCTCTTAAGGAATTATGTCCAGGTTTGAGATCAAAATCGTTCTTTCCTAAAAACTAGCAAGATTTCTCCACTACATTCAGTATCTGGTATTGCCAGCTTCAAGTCCTCATGTCCCCGCCGGGTTTCTTTCTAGATGCATCCACCTGTGAGTTGCCTCTGTTAACGCCGTGCAGCAAGGCCGTGATGAGTCAAGCCTTAAAGGCTACCTTCAGTGGCTTCAAGAAGGAGCAGCGCCGTCTCGGCATCCCAAAGAGTAAGGGCCCCTTTTTCCAGTAGTTTCTCTGAGTCTGGGTTGTCCTAGAAGAACGAATCTGACCATCATTGCTTGGAGTGAGCGCTGGTTTTTTTCCAAGCATCTTGCGGGGTGGCGGGGACATGCCTGGCCTGAGCTGGCCTTTATCTCAAGCCACTTAACCAACGGAACCCTTCACCCCGGCGCTCTCATTGGTGCCTTAGGGTTCACCTGGGTGTCCTCCTCTGCTCGCTCGCTCTCCGGGACGCATCTGCACTCCGCGGGCAGGCGGGGAGCGCCTCTGATCTCAACGCCTCCTTCCATTCTCTCCCCCCGTGTGCATCTGTCTTTCCCTCCCTCCCCCGGGCAGACCCCTGGCTGTGGACCGAGCAGCAAGTGTGCCAGTGGCTCCTCTGGGCCACCAACGAGTTCAGCCTGCTGAACGTGAACCTCCAGAGGTTCGGCATGAATGGCCACGTGTTGTGCAACCTGGGCAAGGAGCGTTTCCTCGAACTGGCGCCTGACTTCGTGGGCGACATCCTCTGGGAGCACCTGGAGCAGATGATCAAAGGTACCAGCGGGGGGCGGGGCTCCTCAGGGGCGGGGCTCCTGCCCACTGCGCTGCGGAGAGCTTGGCCTGGAAGAGAGGCGGGGGGCGGGATCGGGCGCTCTCAGCCTAAGGTCAGTCGGGTTTCAAACTATGTAAATTGCCTGAAAATGCCACGGGAGTGAGTCAAATGTGTGGCAGTGATTATAGGTGTTTTAATCCACTGAAGTGTGTGTGTGTGTGTGTGTGTGTGTGGCATCAAGTATAGCCACAAGGCAGTGACCTGAGTCACCAGCTTGCTGACCGCGATCAGACAGCGTGTGTCAGAGAGTGCGTGGCGGAGGCCAGCGAGACCTCCCGGGGCTGGGGCTCACTTCGGAGAACCCAGAGAAGTCAGCTGGGCTCAGTGAAAGGGAGCTTCTGTTCAGACACTCTGCATGAATTTCACAGTAGGTGTTCCTAAGACCAAATGGAATCCAACAAGGAGGGTTTCTTGTGGTGTTATCTGTTGAAATAAACGCAGAAGTGATTGATCCGTGTTTACACACTGACGCGTTCTGCCGAAACTGACCGTTGGACAAAAGAACTCTCATCATATAGGAAGTTTTTTTTTTTAATGGTTATTTTTGAGAGAGAGAATGAGAGAGGCAGAGCGCTAGTGGGGGAGGGGCAGAGAGAGAGGGAGACACAGAATCGCAAGCAGGCTCCAGGCTCTAAGCTGTCAGCATGGAGCTTGACGCGGGGCTCGAACTCAGGGACTGCGAGATCATGACCTGAGACTCTTAACCGACTGAGCCGCCCACGTGCCCCCTAGAAAGCCCTGATTTAGACCTCATAGGAGTGTTGGCAACAGTATTAAAAACACATCAAGGTAAAAAGAAAAAAAACAACTCTAGAAAAGGATCAAGTTAAAAAAATATAAGTCAGTTCATTGATAGAGTTCAGAGACAGAGTCCTCGTTCATTTGATTTTAAGCACAGTTTCCACACCTGTTACGGACTCGGACTCTTTGAAAGACCTTAGGTTTCAGCCACCATCTCTTTTCAGCTGTGGCTTCCGGGGGCCAAAGAGACCTATCTGTGAAGACCCCCAAATCGTCCCTGAACTTGGACAAGTCCGATTTCACGAGTTTCTGGTGAATCTGTTCACTGCGGGGGTTGGGCCTGTCCTGCCATTTCTCAGGGTGTGAGTCCGGGCGGGCCTGGATTTGTGGGTCTGTGTGGTTCGGTGTGTTTGGAGGGAGTAAGCTCACACAGAGAGGGCTAATAACCTTGTCCTCTTCAAAGTTCCCGGGCGTGGGGAGGGGGGGCCGTCCCAGGCCCCCCAAAGGGCTGTAGGCCTCTGTGTAATGCTCACCTTGCCCTGGAGAAACTTGTGGGGTTTCGAAGTCTTGAACCATAGCCTCAGCAGAGCAGGAACTGTGTCCACGTGACTAGCCCCCTGTATTCCCAGCCCCCGGGACAGACGGTACTTCATAAATACTTATCTCTTGACGGCAGGGTGAATTAAATTCACAGTCTAGATGTTTAACGTGGCGCGGTAGGACATTTAATTTGGCCGGTGACAACATCCATTTTGGAAAACTGGACATCTAACGACAATTCCAGTTGTTTGAGAATGTGTTGCTGGCTCCGGTGTTTTAGAAAGACCACATGACCCGAGTACCGTCTGATTCGCTGTGGAGCGTAGGGGCGGCGGCGGGGCTCCGTCGGTCGAGCCTCCGACTTCGGCTCAGGTCATGATCTCGCGGTTTGTGGGTTCAAGTCCCGCATCGGGCTCTGTGCTGTCCGCACAGAGGCCACTTCGGATCCTCTGCTCCCTCTCTCTCTCTGCCCCTCCCCTGCTCACACTCTCTGTCTCTCTCAAAAATAAATTAAAAAACTCTTTTTAAAAATTTTTAAAAATGCAAAGCGTATACCCATCTCATTATTCTATAGCAACCATATGACGGTCATTTAGGAATGAATGTTTTCAACCTTGATTTGCAATCCTATGCCTCCTGTGTCTGTTTTTCAGAAAACCAAGAAAAGACAGAAGATCAGTATGAAGAAAATTCACACCTCAACTCGGTTCCTCATTGGATTAATAGCAATTCACTAGGTCAGTCCAGTCGACTCTTGCCCCGAAGACCCCGGTGTTAAGTTTTTCTATTAAATTTGAGCTCTGCCTTCCCCTCCTCCAGAAATAAATAAATAAAAATAAGAATAAATTTGGACCCCTTGGCACACAGTCTAGACCTGTACTGGCCGCATGTGCTGACCCTGTGTGACTCTTGAGCTCCTGATATGTGGCCAACCCAGGTTGAGACTTGCAGTAAACAGTGCACGCTCACAATGATAATTGGTCATATTGAGTCAGATAAAAGATTGACATTAATTCCACCTGTGTCTTTTCAGTTTGTTACTGGGGCTCCTGGAAAATCTCATGTTGCCCAGGCGGCCGGCATTGCCTTTGCTGTCTGAGGCAGGTTGTAGAGCCCGGGGCCGAGCCAGCGAGCTGGCTGCTGTAGTCAGGGCTGGCATAGTCAATAAGACGTGACAGGCACGGAAGGCACGTAGAAAATAATTTGAAATTTGCTCTGAACTTTGGAGCTCAAAGAAGTCTCCCAGAGTTCGGGTCTTTCCTTCCGGTCCCTGACACTGATGACTGTGGGTGACAGGTGGTCTCCCCCTCCCCCCCAGCCACCAGCGGGAGGGGACCTTCCCTCGCAAGGCACACACCGGGCAGCAGATCACTTACTCCCTCTGAGCCTCAGAAGCTGGAAGAGCCGGGGGCCTCTGCCACCCCCGGGGCAGGATGAAAGTATCTGATAAACCAGCGCCGGAGAAACGCTAACATCCAGGCATCGCGTCGTGGTCCGGGGAATTTCGGAAAAGGGCTAATTGGCTGAGAGCTTATTGGCTTAAGAAGAGCTATTGCCAAAGCCCGCTTTCCACCGTGGTTTCGCGGAGGGCGTGAGCGCCCGAACTGCTTGTGTTCGGTTCGGTTCGAGGGCACAGAGGGCCTCTGATGACCCGGTCACTCCTGCCTAACAGCTGTGCCGTCCGATGGTTCTGTCACAGGCTTCGGCATGGAGCAGGCAGCCTACGGCGTACAGACACAGAGTTACCCCAAAGGCAGCCTCCTGGACGTGTGTCCGTCATCGTCGGCACCCGGCGCACTGGGTTCGGAGCAGGACTTTCAGATGCTCCCCAAGTCTCGACTCAACACCGTCAGCGTCAGTTACTGCCCTGTCAGTCAGGACTTCCCAGGCGGCAACTTGAACCTGCTGGCCGGCGGTTCTGGTAAGTCCGAGCTCCGGAGCCTCCTTCGGCGAGGCCGCTGGCTTGATGCCGACAGACAGACCGGGAGGGGGGCTCCTTAAGCAGCACGGCCTGTGTTCAGCCATCGGAGGAGGGCAGAGGTCTCCTCTGTGTCCCGAGCAGGTGACAGATGGGCTCCTCAAACGTCGACTCCCTCTGTGTTTTACGCTCCGAGCCGGGCGCCGCGGGTACTGAGGAAACAAGACGTGGTCCCTGCCCTCGCAGCTGGATTCCTCCGCTCGGTGGGATATTTTGGGAGAGAATGTAGGAAGACGACAGATTGCTTTCTGTGGAGGTGCACACAGACAGCGCACCAATCTCGGCTTGTACTGCCGGCTGAACGTTTACATATGTGCCCGAGAGTAACAGCCACCCGGATGGAGGTCGAGAAGCTTCCAGCCTCCCAGAAGACCCCATCACATCCCTTCCAGGCAGTAGCATCCACACAGGGAGAGAAAAACCATTGTCTTGACTGTCGTCATCGTAGATGAGATTGTCCTGTCCTTGAGCCCGATATAAATGGAATCCTAGCGCTCTGTTTTCTTGCGCCTGCCTTGTGCTCCTCACTGTGTCTGAGACCCATCCGTGTGGTTGGATGTGGCAGACTGTTGTCCTTTTCTTTTTTTTTTTTAAGAGAGAGACAGAGTAAGAGCGGGGGAGGGGCAGAGAGAGAGGGAGACACAGAATCCGAAGCAGGCTCCAGGCTCTGAGCTGTCAGCGCAGAGCCCGATGTGGGGCTCGAACTCACAGACCGTGAGATCATGACCTGAGCTAAAGTCGGACGCCTAAGTGACCGAGCCCCCCAGGTGCCCCACGGTTGTCCTTTTCATTGCTGTATAATACTCCATCCCACAAAGCTGCACTGGGTTCGGCCGTGCTGCTGCTGGCGAGTGCGGGGATGCTGGGGTCGTCAGGACCGAGTGCCCCGGTGGGTGCGCGAGCTTCGTGCGCGGTCCCCGGTGCCGCACCAGCGGGGGGAGAGGCCTGGGGCGGGCAGGGGGCCGGCATCCGTGCTGCTGCACGGACCCCGGCCAGCCTGAGGTCCCTTGCTGCTCAGCAGCACCGCACGGCACCCCCCCCCCCCCGCCACCGAGGAATCAGCGTCTGGGCCGGTTGTCTTTGCCAGGAACGCCCCGGGACGGCGACTCCCCCGAGACCGGCACGGACAGCTTCGAGAGCTCGGACTCCCTGCTGCAGCCCTGGAGCAGCCAGTCGTCGCTGCTGGACGTGCAGCGGGTGCCTTCCTTCGACAGCGTCGAGGACGACTGCCCCCAGTCCCTGTGCCTCAGCAAGCCCACCATGTCCTTCAAAGACTACATCCAGGAGCGCAGCGACCCGGCGGAGCAGGGCAAACCGGTCATACCCGCCGCCGTGCTGGCCGGCTTCACAGGTGAGCCTGTCACGCGGGTCTCCCCGGCCCCTCCCCGGGCCCCGCCCGGCCACGGCGCCGCGCTGCTGGCCAAGGGCGTCGCTAGTTGGGCCACGCCGTGTTCACACCCCGCCTTTCGCGCGCGGCCGTCACCCCAAATCGGGCGGGCTGCCTCCCTGGTTCTAAAAAGGCCCACGTCGCGGGAGGTTTCGAGCCCCAGCTCCGCGGCGAGGAGGCACGTCCAGGGGCGGCTCCGTCGCCGGTGCCGTGCTGGGCCCTGCGGAGGCCTTCGCCCTGACTCACCCCTTCCAGGAATTCCAAAGAATGTCAGCCAGCCCAGAGAGGGACCGCAGAGCCTGCCTCCAACAACACGGGGCCTGTTTACCTTTTCGTGCTTCTGAAAATCCATCTTATTTTTAAGATTTGGGCGAGAGCTATTTTAGGCAAGGCATGAATATTAAAGCTGTTTTTAGCAGCAGATATTTCCAGTACTTGAGCAAACATACCAAGATTTTTTTTTTCTTTGCTTCATAGGGCCTTAAATGTGTGTGGGTTTGGTTTTGTTTTTTTTCATATTTTGACCACATGGAGCCACTGGATTAAAAAATACCTATCGAGAAAATCTAATAGGTTAAAATAAGAATACAGAAGGATCCCTTTTTTTTTCCTGTCATCCAAACAGCCACTGACATGGGCTTGATAAGAAAATAAACAGCCGTGGCATGGATCTTCTTCATTTTAAGATTAGTTACCATTTGCCGACGGTGAGCTCTGGGTGGTTAACTAGGCGTGTGTGTGGTTGGTGATCTTGGGACAGCCCAGCGCAGGTGAGGACATTAACCTGTTTTACAGCTGGGGCGGTTGGCTCAGAGCTAGACAGCTTTCTGGGCACCCAGGAAACCTGGTTGTGTCTGCTTCCAGAACTCTTGCCTTTTGTGTTTTGTAGCCTTATTGATGATGGCCATGGGTCTTGAGGAACCGTCCTCTGATGGGTGGGTGATTCAGGGCAAGGCACCTGGCACCTGAGCTGCACCTCACCTTTAAAATAGTGTCACAGGGCGCCTGGGCGGCTCAGGCGGTTAAAACGCTTCCGACTTTGGCTCAGGTCATGATCTCACGGTTCGTGGGTTCCAGCCCTGTGTTGGGCTCTGTGCTCACAGCTGGGAGCCTAGAGCCTCCTTCGCATTCTTTCTTTCCTCTCTGCCCCTCCCCGACTCATGCTCTCCTTCTCTCAAAAATAAATTAAAAAAGAAAACATGAAAAAGATTAAAAATAAAGAGTGTTACAGGGGCGCCTTGGTGGCTCAGTTGGTTAAGCATCCAACTCTTGATTTCAGCTCAGGTCATGATCTCACGGTTCCTGAGTTCAAGCCCTGTGTCAGGCTCTGCACTGACAGGACGGAGCCTGCCTGCGATTCTCTTTCTCCCTCTCTCTCTGCCCCTCCCTAACTCACTCCATCTTGCTCTCAAAATAAGTGAACTTTAAAAATTAAATAAAATAGTGTTACAGTGATAACGCTCTTCACAAGGTGGTGGTTCTAAATATTATCCAGAAAAGGCATATGAAAAGCAAAGCTTTGCTCCCCAGAGCTGGTGAGGCAACGTATACAACCCCAATATCCAAGCCACTGTTGAGTAAACGGAGTCTTGGGTTAAGCAATTTACCCCCGTCATTCAAGTCGGGAAGGCTGCCGTGTGGGATTCCACGAATGACGAGCCTCGTTCTGTGGTGAAACGCCCCTTCAGCCGCCCCCGCCCCCGCCCTGCTGGGTGGCTCTAGAAATAAACCCTGAAACTTCTTACATACAGAACAATTAAACGAGATAAGGAATGTGTTTAAGATCTTATTTTTAAGTAACGTCTGCACCCAATGTGGGGCTCGAACTCATAACCCTGAGGTCAAGAGTCACATGCTCCACTGACCGAGCCAGCCGGGTGCCCTCGAGATGAGGAATTTTCATGTCAAGAGTCAGTGGCCCTGAAATTTTTTCTAGAAAGACCAAACTCGGCAATCGCTAGGGCCCAGTGACCCCTTTTTTCAGGAGCGAGACGGGGAGGAAGACCCCATATTCCGTGTCTAGCCTCGTGCCACCGAAGTGTCACTGCACTTGGAACTGGGGCTTCATGCTGGCACTTGTCCGGGTGTAGGTCTCCCACTCCTCAGCCAGCCTGCATCATTAGAAGGATGAGAGCCTTGCCGAACGTTAAATCTAGAAAACCGTCTGACCCGCCCCTTTCCCCAGGAAGCGGACCCATCCAGCTGTGGCAGTTTCTCCTGGAATTGCTCTCCGACAAATCGTGCCAGCCGTTCATCAGCTGGACCGGGGACGGATGGGAGTTCAAGCTCGCTGACCCCGACGAGGTACGGCCGGAGCCCGGGCGGTCGCTCTCTGGGCTTCCAACCCCGATTTCCTCACTTCGGGCTCCTAAATTCAATTGTCTGGGCACACGGCAGGGTCCGCGGCTACGGACGAGAGCGGTTCTAGTGTCCGCTGGGTGGGCACCAGGGAGGCGTCTCCGCTGTTAAAAAGGCACAAACTGAGAGTCTCTCTTGAACCGCCTGCAAAGGCCATGGGGAACGTGCCCTTTCCCACAGACGGGGAGCAGGCCCCCAGCAGCCCCGTGCCCCCTGCAGGTGGAGGCCAAGGGCAGATCTGAGATCCTCCCCTGGCAGCCGTCAAGTGCAGAGAAACAGGAGGAACGCGTACTGTCACGGGGCTCAGAACCGCACCCGGCAGCTGTTGGCTGTGGTGCTTGGAGTAGGAGCCCAGAGGGTGGGGGGACACAGCGCTTCCCTTGCGCTGGGGCTGCCTGACCTTGAACCTTTGGCTTCAGGCCGCATGAGGCGGCGCTGTGGGCGGGGGCCCCTCCCTCCGTCCTCAGGGACGCGGTGCCCACACCGCCAGGGTCAAGTTCTCTTCGGGTGAGCGGCCACGAGCACCCTCCTCCGGGGAGAACGTCACCCGCTTTTTCTTCATTGGCCACACGGAATTCTGTTCCCCCGCGCCGGCTGCAGGTGGCCCGCCGGTGGGGCAAGAGGAAGAACAAGCCCAAGATGAACTACGAGAAGCTGAGCCGGGGCTTGCGCTACTACTACGACAAGAACATCATCCACAAGACGTCGGGCAAGCGCTACGTGTACCGCTTCGTGTGCGACCTGCAGCACCTGCTGGGGTTCACCCCCGAGGAGCTGCACGCCATCCTGGGCGTCCAGCCCGACACGGAGGACTGAGGCCCGCGGGCCCCCCCCCCCCCCCCAGGACCCTGACAGGCGGCGTCGATCGCGTCCAGGAAAGTCGCCGAGAAGCAGTGGCCTTATTTCCTCCGGAACCGCGGGCTTCCCGCCACCAACAAGCGCGGTTTCTCACTTGTAAAGCCTGCGGACTCGGAACGCGCTGCGTCCGACGCTACGAACGTTGGAACGGCCGAGCAAGGAGCGGCCGGGAGGCCGTCCTGGCGCCGAGCGGGCTGTGTCACGGGAACGTTCGGGCCCTCGGAGAGTCTCGAGGGAGCGAGCCTGTCTCGGGCACACACATTCTGGGTTTTGTTTTTTTGTTTTTTTTGTTTTTCTCCTTTCCCGTCGTTTTCTTTTGGCCTCTGGCAGCCGGGAACCGCAGGGGCAGGAGCGGTCCGAGGCGGAGGGGGCGGCGCGGCGAGGCCCGGGCCGTTCCAGAAGCTAGTCTGTACATAGGACTGTAACCTCAGCGGTGTCGCCCGAATCCTCCCATGGCCCTATTTAACAAAAACTGTATATTGTAATTTAAAATAATTCCGCAAGCACGCGTGACGCCAGAACGCAGACGCCCGGTCCTGCCCCCTCGTGCGAACGTCACGGCGGCCCGGCCAGACGGAGGAGGAGTTGTGACGATGTGTATTATTTACATTTAACATGCCTACAGGTAGACGTCCTAAGAGGGTCGGTCCCTTGTTTGTGTCTTGTTTCGCCCGGAGTCTTCTCCGGCAAGGACTTTGTACATTTGGGAATTTTTATAAAAACACTTAATGTTATTATCCGGAGGCGTGTGTAGCCTCCGCTTCCTCCTTAATTGTAATGTAAAAGCTATTAAGCAGTATTTTTCTCGACAAACGGCATATGTTTTCCATTTCTGTGCATGCCTTTCCATCGGTTTATACGCAAAACTGATTTTATTTTTTAGTTCGACCGTGTTTCCCCAACAACTAACCTCCCCTGACCAACCGTTTCCTTCCCGTGCCCCACCTCCGCGCCCCAAATTATTCTGTTTGATTAAAATAAGAATGCTATTTTTGGAAACATGTGGCTCCTTTTCAGAGACCAGGAGGGATTTATGTAGCAGCTATTTTTACTGCAGAAGTAATTCACTGGAAAAAAATGTAATTTGTAAGAAAGCTTTATTTTTATCTGCACTCCGTGTAAAGTTAAACATATTGTACCGAGCTGGAGGCTGGGGCCGCTGGGGGGAGAGGCGGGGGAGCCTCCCGGAGTCTCCTGGTCATGGACGAAACGCGATTTTTCCTGGCCGCGCTCGCCTGTCGGGTCGTGGGCCATGTGGACGCGATCTCGTTCCTTTCCGCTCGGTGCCCCCTGCAGCCCGGGTCTCCGTTCCTGTTTTCGTGGAAGCGGAATGCCCGGAGGCAAAGGGAGAGGGCACAGAAAATGGGAGAGAGAATCCTTCTTCGGAGGGGGCGGCTTGCCGGCGTGTTTTGCTCACCATGGAGACTCTCGTGGCGGTTTCGAAGGAGCGCCTGGGTGCACGTGCGTCGGGGCGCTCGTAAGGGGTCAAGTCCGCCTGGTTTCCGAGCCTCACCCGGGCTTCACTCGCAGCGGGAGAGGCCGCTCGGAGCGGTGGCTGACGTCCATCCATGTAATGAGGCCAAGAGACTGGGCGGCGGGGGCAGCGGGGAAGAGCAACGGTGGAGCCTGGGGACTCGGTCTCAGCACCTACACGAGACCGAGCCCAGTGTCTTGAAGCACAGGATGTTTTCCTCAAGCGGGCCGTGTTTATCGCTCAGACATCTGTTTATAACAGCAACAGACATGTGACTGGGAACACCTTTCTGCCAAAAGCACTCTTAGCCCTCGGCTCATTTTATATGGGCTTGAACCACATGAAATTGCCGATATGTGACTTTTTTAGCCTAGAGAGTTGGCAGTTTCGTGTGTTTCAACCTAAGTGGCAGAAACCAAAGTCCATTATAAACCTTTGGTGTGGTCAGGAATGGAACTTCAGTATAAAGATTTTGTAAGC
The DNA here is from genome assembly GCA_030068075.1 of Paguma larvata. Taxonomy (NCBI): domain Eukaryota; kingdom Metazoa; phylum Chordata; class Mammalia; order Carnivora; family Viverridae; genus Paguma; species Paguma larvata. The sequence goes on from CM057824.1 coordinate 146,169,943, forward strand.
TGGCCTTTTCTCTCTCTGATAATAAAGTATTTTATTTATAAATACACCTCCTGGTAAGGGTCCTCATTCTTCCCGCCCCGACAGGGGACGAGGGGGGGTGGCATGAGGATACTGAGCTCTGATCCTCTGTCCTCTCAGCAGCTTTCCGTCTCTTGAGAGTCACACGTCCGTTTAACCGGTTTTACACACGGGTCACGTGGTAAATCATGACCAAGTCGCAACCAACATGGAGCTCTTCCTGAGGGAACCCCCAGAACGTGTTTGCTTAAAGCAAACAATTCTTTTAAGAAGGGGTTAGAATGGAAAGACGCAGGTATCTCGTCTTTGCCAAGGGGTCGGCGGAGGGAACCGAGGGGATGGTAGGATGCCGATGTGAGGAACATGATTTCAGTCTCCAGGACTTCCTCTAGGGTGCCTGACATAGCTGGGCTGACAGAGGTTGGGGTGATGGTCTTGGGACACCTGTCCTCTAACACGCTTCGGAGTTAGAGAGGATAGGGGCACCTGGGTGCCTCAGTCTGTTGAGTATCTGACTCTTGATTGCGGCTCAGGTCATGATCTCTTGGTTTGTGAGATCGAGCCCAGCATCGGGCTCTGTGCTGACAGCATGGAGCCTGCTTGGGATTCTCTCTCTCTCTCTCTCTCTCTCTCTCTCTCTCTCTCTCTCAAAATGAACTAAAAAAAAAAAAAAGGGATGCCAACAAACAGGTGGGTTTTAATCAGCGACGTGCTGGAATCCCCTCACCATGGGCTGGAGAGAACAGCCAAGCACCTTGAATGTGGTCATGACGAGGGTATTTATACCATGGAAATCAGCAGACGCTGCCAATCAGGGCTCCCCTCAAGGCCCCTCAGGGAGGTGGTTTACCAGAACACCACTGGTCACCAGTGTCCACCATATTGGATATTAGAACAAATTCTATGATACAATTCCTATTTAAAATTCCATAAACATTGTTATGAAAAATAACTTTTCCAAAAAAAAAGGGAGTATGGCATTGGTTTAGATGTTTTCAAATCTCTCTGATGTCTGGTTGAAAAGAAGAGAGCTGGGTTCTTATATTTTCTTCTGCATTTTGCCTCTCGTGATATATTTTGAAGGAAATCAGGCCTCACACAGATAATGTAATTGGAACAGAGGCATATTTGAGAGATGTTTAGGATAATTGTGGGTATTTTATACTAACCCTAACCTGACAAATGGAAGTTTCTTAAAAGTTCATTGCAGTTGGAATATGAAACCATATCAATAAACTTTCCTATGATTACAATAAATTCCGTTGGTCTGTCTCGCACTTTGAATGCATCATTTATCCATGTGATTTTGTAACATCGCACATTAGTCATTTGAAAAATATTGCTTCAAGATGTTGACACATTTCAACGTCTAATATCAAATGATTGCATTAATTACCATCATCACCAGTCTCACCAGGAAAGTACTAGGAATCCATCAAGCTCATAATGGCAGATGTAAATTTTCAAAAATTCAGATTTTTCCTTGAAAGTTCAACTTTTATCATTGGCAACAAATAGTCTACGTTCCTTTCTTCGAAATGACAGACTCATTTCATTTACTTGTGAGGAAATACCTGTCAGATACCCGAGTCTGAATACACATAACTTGTCTGTTGTTCTTGCGTGTAAAAATGGCGTCCATGGATAAAGTGGTTAGTTTAGCTTGCAACTCACATAAATGCATGACCGCATTTCCTGGGACAACCGATCTACCTTAGCATGCAGCAGTTCTTTGTGTGTACTATCTGTTACCCAGAAGTTAACAAGATGTGTATTCACTTATTAATAAAATTCCTTTTTACTGCTTTATCAGGAACATTTTTAAATGGAACTGGTATTTTTTTTTTCCTACCAGTACACGGTGGTGAAGAATGCTATAATGACTGGGACAGTTCATGCGAAGGCCCCAGCAATTTTATCCACCTTTGGCCTTGGCAAAGGATCCCCTGAAAGGGTGTCGGAGCCCCACAGATATCTGTGGACCTCACCTCGAGAACTGTTCTGGAAAGCAGAGCTGGTCATCCAGAACACAGTGGAATGGGGGTAGGAAGGTGACCGGGAGTCAGGTGAAGAGGATGTTCCTTTCTCCTCCCAGATCCAGTGTCCATCCTTCCAATCTTACCCCTTCCTAGCCAGTTAACATGAGCAGTTTTAGGTAGAGCATTATGGATTATCTAATGTTCTACCTAATAAGGAAGAAGTTCACTCACATAAGGTGAAATGGATATTCTCAAAGTCCTTCTTCTACCGTCCTTCACTCTTTGTTCTTTTCCATGTGCCACTCCAATTCGCTCTTTTTTTTAAGTATATTTATTTATTTTGAGAGAGAGAGAAGCACAAGTGGGGGAGGGGCAGAGAGAAGGAGAGACAGAAGCCCAAGCCGGCTTTCACACCATCAGGAAAGAGCCCAATGCGGGGCTCAAACTCACAAACCACGAGATCATGACCCAAGCCGAGACCAAGAGTTGGACGCATAACTGACGGCGCCACCCAAGTTCCCCCCGAAATCTTTTTTTTTTTTTGATGTCGTACGTTTCACATTTCAGAAGCTTATTTTTCTTCACATGGTCAAAACTGAGGTCATGAAGCGATGAGGTGCATAGGGGCTTGGCACATGGTGGGTGAAGGAGCAAACTTAACTCAGCCCACCCCGCGTCCCGGTTCTCCCCCATGCAGAGGCCCCCAAGGGCTCAGATCTGCAAATAGTGGACACTCAAAGCGATAATGATTCAGAGCCTGGGACGGCTGCTCTGTTGGGTGTGTGAGGTGCAGGACGCGGGGGCCAGAGCAGGTGGAGAGGGAACAGGGTGGGTAGGGAAGGCAGAAACCCGTCGCATCACCTCTTTGGAAACATCAAGCAAGTTAGCAGTAGAGTTTGTTGTGCTCCGGCCTGCCCTTGGGTTCTAGTTCACACACTTCCATATGACCCTGGGCATGGGACTTCATGACACGGTGCCTCCGTTTCCCCTCTATAAAGTCGAGTCACTGGGTGGTAGTGGGGGGGTGAATCTGTCATTTGTTCAAGGTTGTGGGAAGTCAGTGACCTGGGGGCCTCCATTTGTCATGAGCCAAGCGCCCCAGCAGGGGTCTTCAAAGAAAACACAGCTCCTGACCCGTCACGTCTCTGTTTTCAGAAGAAGAAACCCAAGGCGGCAGAGTGTGGCGATAAAGCTGGCGTTTAATTCTATCAGGACTCAGACTTAGGGCTGCCATTTCCAGATGCTGTTCTCTGGCCGCGATAACCGTGCCGCGTTTTGTTTAGACCATTACGACTCCTACCCAGGGGGTCCCCCAAGCTTCCCGTTCCTCCTTCGGTTCTGTTTTGAACACAGTGTGCAGCCCTTGATTTGAATATTAAAATTACCCGTGAGCCTCCCACCCGAAGGACACCCAGTCCTCACACACGCAGCAGCTGGTCACGGCTAGTTTAGTGTGAGCAGATGCGTGAATCCCGTAATCTGGGCCAGATGTTAATCTGCCTTTTCCGTAAGAGCTGCACAGAAGGGTGAGGTTCAAAGCAGTGAAGGGGAAACCCCTTATTGTGTAATTCTTTTGAAACTCCTGGGCAGGGTTTGAACATATGATTCTACTTGAGATCCGACATTAAGGGAAATACCATTTTTGGTCATCGCTGGTGATGACACCTTCACCACTGGAATCGACACAGCCTTTGTCCGTGTGCTATGATTAACTACCCCCTCCTTGCCTCCCAGAGTCCTGTTCAGTGACAAGATGGCCTGGGATTGCCAAATCTGACCCCCCACCAGCAGTTTCCATGTCTATGGTTTCATACTCTCCAAACAGAGAGCCAGGACTCAACACACACGTGCGTGTTTGCGTGGCGTGGGGCGGAAATGCTGATTCATGAGACCCATGGCCCGACTGGCTGGAGGACGACAGGTCCTGGGGATGCTGGGGACAACCAACGGTATGAAGACCGTGAGGTCTCAAGCAAGAAGACTGCGCATCAGCCGTGGTCCATCTCCACGTAAAGATCCTGAGAAATGATAAACATTTATTTGCTCATAAACTCCAGCATATTGGCTAATGAAGAGGTTCTTTTTCATCACGGCACAGATGTGTAATTAACAATTGTGAAATACAGTAGCATTGGCTTCATCTCCCTGGGATGCTGGGAGGTCGGTTTCGTTATCTTCATTTTACCGATGTGGGAACCGAGGCTTAGAGAGGTTAAAGCCCCGTGTTGGCACTGGAGGGGCTTCTCTGGACTCAGCAGTGGCCCCTGGTGTGTCACGACTGCCGACTCCGGCGTGGGGGTAGTGGAGGCCTCCAGGGCTTGGAGCTCAGAGCCTCTCCCACCTTGGGTGAGGGGCTGGACAGGCTCTCAACGCTGTCACCCTCGTCTGCCCCATCCGTCCTAGGCATTGCCTTCAGTGCTATAGGTGTTCTTAGCCTTCCCACCTTGGGGATGAACCCCAGTCCATCATCTCAAGGGCACAGCACCCTGGTCATAGTTCTCAGATCTTAAGCAATTGGACTAGTATTTTCGATCAAATTTACATGAGCCTGGGCTTCTGCTTTCCCAAGCAATGTATGAGCCCCATAACACCCCCCAAGAGGAGCTACCTTTTATTCATGCATTCTTGTAATCACCCCTCTCCCAACCATTCATTCACAAGCAGCTCTTAAATGTCAACCCCTGGGGATGTAGAAATCACCGGAAGCCAGGAGCCACTTAAGGGAAGGAGCCCAGAAGTAAAGACGGTAGGAGCGTGCGAGTTCCGACTAGCACCAAGGCCTGAATCCCAGTGCTACACCTGCACCTGTGGCTGGACTATATCCAACAGCTGTGCGTGACGGCGGTGGCACCGCAATAAGAGGTGACAAGGAGCTGACCTTGCTGGGCACTGGGGTAGGTGTTGGAGGTCCACGAGTTCACTGAAATGTCTCCGCGGTCAGCCCTGTGGGTGGGAAGAAGACGATCCTCAGAACACGTGAGTCCACACACACACCTCATACTTACAGGCATCCTCGCACGAATACACGGGTACGCTCACACCAGGCACACATTCTGTCACGTGTGCACGCACTTTCGCTTACATGTGCTGTGCACACATCCGTGCACACTCACACTCATGCTTACACGTGCACACACAGCGCCCTTTGCTTGCCCCTCTTTCTGTCGGTCACCACGTCTCTTCTCTCCTCTCTCGGCTTCCTGGGGCGGCTGTCCCACAATATACACACATCGGAAGGCTCACACAATGTAAATCTATCGTCTCGCACTTCCGGAGAACAGAAGTCCCAAAGCGAGATTCCCTTCGGAGAACTGTGAGGGAGAGCCTGCTCTGGGTCTCGCTCCCCACCTTGTAGCTGGCTGTCGACACCCGGGTCTTCATACCACCTTTCTCCCCCCGTGCGTCCGCGTCCACATCTCCTCTTCTGTGACGACACAGTCCCACAGGATTCGGGCCCCTGACTTTACCTTGATTACCTTTGCAAAGGCTCCCTTTATCAATCAGATCACATTCTGAGGTCCCAGGGGCGAGGCCTTCATATTTGAATTCTGCAAAAACATAGTTCAACCCGTAACACCTCCAACACTCAAAGAGGTTAAAATCAGCAGAAAGGGACGTGGGGATGCTGGTCCTGCACTGAAGATGCCGACTGACCCAGAGGCGGGTGGTGATCCTGGCCCTTCCCTGGAGGAAGAGGACCCTGGTGCCAAGGTCCCTCTCCCGCTCGGTCTCCCAGGAGCCAGAGAAGACAGCTGTCTCCGGGAAACTTGAATGATCGCCGTGTCTTAGGCCAGATGACCGAGCCAAAAGAAGCGGAACATCCCACAAGGAACAATGGAAAAGACAGACAAAGAGCAATCACGGAAGGAAAGCCATGCGTTCGGCTGCTTCTTCGCAAACTCCCAAGATAGGACGGAACAGGTGGGAGTCTGCGGCTCCGGCGCTGACCCCGGGCGTCTCTGTCGGGCGGAGCCGTGACCGGGCTCTGGGCTGCTGCCTGCCCCGCCGTGTGCGCGGCGGTGAGGAGGCGGCTGTGCGGAGGCCAAAGGCCGCGGATGGACTGCGGGCGCGGGACTCGAGTCCAAGGAGCCTCGTTTCCTTCCCTGGGGAACAGGAGCAATAATTCTCGCCCCGCACTTTTGCCACCCGAGGGAGAAATTACACTCGTGCGGTGACCAGCTCTCCAAGAGGGTAACTGCGAGCGCCAGGGCAAGTCGGTGAGCTGGGCCGGAGGCGAAAACCAGAAATACAGGTCCTTTTTATTTACAGTTTTTCTGTTTTGCTCATCATGGAGTTTTGTGCATGAGTTTTGATTTTTTTTTAAAGAATATGGCACGCGGGGTGCCTGAGTGGCACAGTCGGTTGAGCGTCCAACTCTGGACCTCAGCTCAGGTCATGATTTCACGGTTCGTGAGTTCGAGGCCCGCCTCAGGCTCTGTGCTGATGCTACAGAGCCTACTAGGGCCTCTCTCTCTCTCTCTCTCTCTCTCTCTCTCTGCCCCTTCCCCTTCTTCTGTGCTCTTTCTCTCAAAATAAATACATTTTAAAAAATTTTTAAGTCTTTATTTTGAGAGAGAGAGAGAGAGAGAGAGAGAGAGAGAGAGAGAGTGAGTGGGGAAGGGGCAGAGAGAAAGGGAGACACAGACTCCTAAGCAGGCTGCAGGCTCTGAACTGTCAACACAGAACCCGACACGGGGCTCGAACCCACAGACCACGAGATCATGACCTGAGCCAAAGTGGAACACTTAACCGCTAAGCCACCCAGGCACCCCATTAATTAATGCATATTAAAAAAATATATTGCATGCCTATATTTGCCTTGATTACTGGGGTTTTTGGCGCCCCTGAGATTTGTTTTTATTATGAAATATGCATATATGATTTGCCATCTTACCTGTTTTTAAGTGTAAAATTCAGTGGCGTTAAACACATTCCCGTTGTGGTGCAACCATCCCCACCGTCCATCGCCAGAAGTCTTTGTCTTCCCAAACTGAAACCCTGCCCCCCATGAAACACAGACTCCCCGTTACCCCCTGCCTCCAGCCCCGGACAGCCTCTAGCCTCCTCTCCGTGTCTGACAACCTGACGACTCCAGACACCTCGGGAAGCGGAATCCGACGACGCCTCTCCTTTGGGACCGGCCTGTTTGGCTGAGCACAATGCTTCCAAGGCTCCCCCTGCCGTAGCGTGTGTCAGACTTTCGTTCTTTTTTTTCAGCCTGAATAATAATATCCTATTGCGTGGCTAGACCACACTTAGTTTATTGCGAATCATGCTGCCGTGAACATCGGTGTGCAAATATCTGTTTTGAGCGTCTGCCTTCAGTTCCCCGGACTATCTATATACTCAGGGGCAGAATCACCGGCTCCTACGGCCATTCTATCTTTAACTCTTTGAGGAAGCTTCCTACTGTGTTCCACAGCGGCTGCATTTGCGTGCCCACCAGCAAAGCACAAACGTGTGGATTTCTCCACATCCTCACCCACGCTCGTTCCTCTCTGGCTTTGTTTTCTGAGAACGGCCCTGTCAACGAGCCTGAAGCGGGCACCCTCTCAGACTTTGCGCCCGAGGTGAGCCATCCCTCATCTCGCCTGGCCACGGCGCCCAGTCTCCCTCGAGCAGTCCGGGAAGAAGTCCCATCCCTGTTCATGGAGTAGGGCTTCCTCCTGACGGAACCCCCAAAGGGGACTTTCCTGTGTCCCCATGTGGACCTACCGGCTTTGCTTGGTGCATTGGCGAAGACCACGGTCTGTGTCCCTGGACCCAGCGCTCAATTCCCGCAGATGAAGGTGAACCACCGGAAAGGCAGGAAGGACCGGGGTCCTTTGAGGCATGTTCTGACCTCTGAGAAGCCAGACATCCTCATTCTGGTGAGCAGAGCGCCACCTAACAACAACAACAAAACCCAAATAAGCCAACAAATACTGCTGAAAACCACTTCAAATTTTAAAAAAGGTTTTTGAAGAATACCATCCCAAATATATTCTTCTGCACCTTGGTCTCTGGCTCAGCCGTCTGTTCTGGAGAATCGTTCACACTGAGACACAACTCTAGTTCATGCCTTCGAGGGATTGAGGAGAGTCTTGTGTACGAAGACCTCAATTACCAGCCCTGGGGGTCACATGGGTTGTCTCTATCACTGCGTGTCCCGTGCCTGATCCCTCTTCTCCTCCTCCTGGAGGGGTCGGAGAGAGGATTTCCTCTGGAGATATGGACAATCCCGTCCGTGCACGGACACACCGGAGACGCCCCCAGCCAGGCAGGACAGACAGACAGACAAGCCCATTATTACCCTTGACCTCATTCCATGTGGAGGGGAGAGGCACCCAGGGGTGCGTGCCCTACGACGGAAACCAGGAACCCGGATGCCTGAGTGATGAGAACACAGGGGGACGACAGAGAGGTGGGCGAGGAGGGGCCGGAACGCCCTGTGTACGTTCCGGGAACTCAAGAAGTCACAACACGGGCTCCCGGACTTGGTCCCGAGCTTTGTGGGCCAAGCAGAGAGGAGAACCCGGTCCGGAAGGAAACATTCTTCTGTAAGAACAGGGACGTGCTTGTGGCCTGCGGTTGAAGAACCTTCCCATGGGGCCCAGAGTCCCTGAGGACTGTCATGGGCTGTGTCCTCCTGGGACTCCTCCTCCCGCCTGTCTCCAAGGGCGGGACCCCTCAGGGACAGGTGCCCTCTGTCTCACACGAGGTGTCTGCCCCTCTGAGGACAGGACCTGGTCTCTGCAATGCGCGGGCCACCCAGGAATGCACGCGAGGCGCCCGGCCAGCAGACCCAAGCCTCACCCCCACACCCCCAGGTGGAAATTGGGCTTCTGTTTGGGGAACGACAGTCACCTCTGCTGTTCCAGCCCCTCCATCTAGTGGGGGTGATGGGGGCCGGCTCCTCCGTGGGAGGAGTAATCACCACCTCTGTCCAGGTCCCCCCCGCCCCCCGCTGGGTAATCAGAGTCATAAAACATCGTAACGTCAGGCCGCATCCATTCCGCAATCGTGGGTAAGTCCCTTCGTAAAGACGTAAAGTCCCTTCTGGCCCGGACGCCCTCCCTGCCCCTCGGCTGGGGTGTCAGCACCAATCCTGAGCAAAGCCGTGTGAAGCCCCTGTCCCCCACACCCCCCTGCCTCGGCCATCTGGGCCCAGCTGCCGGCCCGTCATCGTGGGACCCGTGTCAGTCTGGGTGAGTCACCCGGCCACTGGCCTAGGGGACCACGCGCGCCTTCCCTCCTGAGCTCGGGGTGACGGCACGCTCCTCCCCCTCGTCCCCAGCCAGCGGAGCTCAGAGAACCGGCGCCGAGGGCAGGGAGTTTGCACCTGGGCAGACGGCCGGGTCAGGGTATCAAGAACTGCCGGGAGGCAGTTTCCCCAGTGCTCCCCCTGGAAGGTGGCCCAGCCTTGTTTTCAGGGCCGTGTGCATACTTTACCAAAGGATGTTCGGAAAAGGAACTTGCAACTTACCGTTGCTAAGCTGCGCAAGTGAGGATGCCGGGAAATGACAGCCAGGGACGGACGGAGCTGGGCTTTTTGGAAAGGACAGCACCGCTGTGAAATGTGAAACCAAGTCATCCTTCAAGTCTGGGGATGGAAGACAAGGGCAGAAATTCTCCCTCCGAGATTCGGGGGTCGCTCGAAGGATGCTGAGCGTGCACTCGGAATGAGCCGGAAGGACACATCGCCTCTCCGGGGCTGCGCCAACAGGTGCTGGGGGGGGTCCGGGAGGGAAGGTGCTGCCTCGAGGCCGGGTCGTCCTGTGCTCTCGGGACCATCGCGCCGGCCCCGGTGCCGCGGCGCCTGGCTGGTGGCAGCCGCCACGGGCGTCTGGTCCGCAAGACCGGGATGGTTACAGAGCAAAGAGCAGGTGGGGGCCAGAGAGTGGTTTTCGGTGGGCAACACACAGGACTGAGACAAGAGGCTGACCACAGTTCTGTCCCCGAGGCCCAAGCCAGCAATGGCTCATGATACCAGGTAACATAAGGCTTTTGTCCCCTGCACCTCCATGGACCGGGTGCCTACCAAGGGCCAGGCCCTGCGCTGTGTCTACACGCAGAGCTGACAAGCCTACACTCATCTCTGAGGCAGGTGCGAGGCCCCCAGTCTAAGAACACGGTTCACAGAGCCGGTGCGGCCGGAGCAGGATTCGAACCCGTGTCTCTGGAAGAGCGGGTCTGGGCCCCTTTCCTCCTCTGCTTTGCCCACGAACAGTCTTTCTGCCGATTTGCCTCCGGCCCCCGTCTCTGCCCTCCCCTTTCCCAGCCTGCTCCCCCTTTCCTTCCTCGCCTCCTAGCCCCAAGCCGGGGTATCTGCCCAGCGTCCCACGCGGCCCTGCATAGATCAAGCACGACGCACGATGCACTTGGACACACGCGAACGCTCTCCCCGACCCGGGGGCACTTGCAAGATGCTCACTAAGTAACACGAAGAAGGGAGACGCTCTGTGTTTGCCACTTAAAGAGCAGGTGAGCCGGGGGCACCCGAGTGGCTCAGTCCGTTGAACATCTGACTCTTGATTTGGGCTCGGGTCATGATCCCAGGATCCAGGCCCGCGTCAGGCTCCATGATGGGTGTGGAGCCTGCTTGAGATTCTCTCTCCCTCTGCCCTTCTCCCTGGCTCACGCCCATACGCTCTCTCTGAAAGGAATTTTACATTTTTACATATGGTGAACTGAACACTTACTCGTTTCTTTGGTTGGCTTCCACTTCTGGGTAACGTTTGATTAATGACTTCAGACAAACCCTGCTCACCCGAAATACAGGGAGAGAGTTTCTGGAGGGGGAGGGGTGGGGAGAGGGGCCTCCTGGGTATCTGAAGGTGTGCTAGCGGGTGGGATGGCGAGGACAGGGAGGCCAGGTGTTCTGGAGTGAATTCCAACTCTGCCACTTGCTGCCCGGATACATTCCTTGGGGAATGGACCCATTCCGTGAGCCTCAGCCTTTCCATCTGTTAAGTGGGGGGACTGGTCACACCCACCTCACAGTGTGGTTGTGACGGTTCCCCTAACGACACGTGTCAGACTCACAGCACAAAGCTGCCGGCTGGGAAGGGCCCTGACTCCCTTCTCAGAATCGTATGTTTAAATGCATAAAATGAAATTCAGAAGGATGACCAAAAAAAAAAAAAACAAAACCCACATATATCAGAACGAGCATAGAATAGTAAGTGTGAAAAAGCAACGTATGTGCTCTCTTCTGATGCCTTTGTGGTAAGACCCGGCGGCAGGTCGAATAACGATTGCAGTTTCGGAGCGGAGATGAGCAGGGACCATATTCCCACGCTCCATGCAACTATGCGGCATGAAACCCCCGGGATCCCACCGGCGCCGAAACCCCCGGTCCCGCTAACGTGGCTCTGGGGAGTGGCTTCCATTCGGTCCTCACAGGAAATGCTACATTTCAGCCGAAAGCTAGTGAAAGCAAAACCACAGCCTTCCCCACCCAAGTTCACCTGTGGGCAGCGAGGTTGTCAGAGAGGATTTCCGCGTTTCCCTTTCTTTGCCTCCCGGTTCTCCTAACGAAAACCAGCGCCACGGGGGCCGGCATTTCAGAGGGGATCATTTTCTCCAAGCCGGCTATTTATCTACCTGAATATCAAGTTCGCAGAGAGTCGCCTCTCGCAGAGAAAAGCCGTGGGCGGAACATTCTTCTAAATGTCAAATCCGAAATGAATGTGCAGGGCACAGCCTCGAGAAAGCTCTGTGTTCTCCAGCAGCCTCTTCTGAACACAAAGGAACGTACAAGCCCTTTCTTGTCGGGATTTGGGTAACATTTCCAAGTTTTCAGAGTCTAGGTTGTTGGCGTGGGGGGTTTTTAGAGGTGCTTTTTTTTTTTCTATGGATATTCCCCCTCGACCTCTGCTCTGCCGGTCTCTGTCTCCAAGCTGTCACCAGGTGCCCCTGTAACTCGTCCCCTCTGGGAGGCTGGTCTCCAAACATCTCACAGGGAAGCTTGAGGTCAGGTTCCTTCAGCATCTCCGCCCCCCTGCTCTTGCCTGCTGGGAACTGCGCCCCTCAACATGGGAATGACCTCCAACCCCTCAGTACAGGGGTGGACAAGAGACATCAGCAGGTCCGGGCCCAGCCCCCTTGCATAGACAAATACAGACACCAAGAAAGAGGGGACTTCTCCCCTTCCGAAATCCATCACAAGCACCAAGAATCCTATAATCCTGGGGTGCCACCAGCCATTGCGTCCCTTTTGGAGCACCTCTGAGCTAAGGTGTCTTCCTCTGTAGAGGAAGCCGAAGGTATGACAGAGGAAGCAGTAAAGCTGAGAGACGGTAAGAAACAAAATCCTGATATCTGGGCCCTCGATCCAGCTGTTCCTGAAGCGTCTCTCTTAGGCTCGCAAAGGACCTAAGTTGAGTTTCCTTTGAGGCTTAAGCAGTTTGAGATGCTGTTTTGCCACTTGCATGTGAAAGAATCCTATTGTTTACTTCTTACTGATGGTAAGAAGGCTCTGTCCATAGTCACAGGGTCCACCAGCACAGACAAGGTGGGACGGCTCACAGAGTCAGTTGGCCACACCTGGGCTCATACCTTACAAGTATGAGGACAGTCACAAGCTTCCCCGTTTCTGAGATTGCAGGACATTTTCCCTCTGGGCCCCCCCACTGTCCATTACAGTTGCCTCCTCCCTGGGGGGTCCTGGGGGCGTTGTTTTGCTCTGTGTCCAAACATCTTCAGGGGTCACAGCAGGGACCGCCCTGCTCACAGCGGGCTCCTCCTGGGAGCAGAGCCTGGGCCTGGGGGCTCCGAGCACCTCGGGTGGGGGCGGGGCACCTCCCTCCTGGGTCAGCCTCTGGGGGAGGGGGAGGCCACAGGGGCAGGACCCAGGCCATTCTGCCCCCGGCAAGGACTCTACCTTCCTGACTGAGGGCTCCTCCTGGGGCCTTAAAAACCCAGGTCTGAGGCCACGCCCACCCTGAGGCCACACCCACCCTGAGCATCGAAAGGGGCGGGGCGGATATGGCTGCACATGCCCAATACTCCTGCCACTGGCCGCCTTCATGCTGCCTGGAGGGAAAAGGGAAGTGGGTTCAGATTGACGCCCCCCCCCGTCCTCAGCCCCCCTGAAATGCTATCCAGGCCCGAAGGAGAGGAGCCTAATTCAGCAGATCCGCGCAGCGTCCACCTGGTCCTTGAGCTCATTTCTCCGCCCTGCCCCCACACCAGCCTCTGATCCGTGACCTTGGCAAATACTCGCTGGTGCGATTTTATCATTAGTTTCAACGGTGGCCAATTTGGGGCTGGTTCTGGATCTGAGTGTGCTCTCCGGTCCCCACTGCTGCTGAAATTTCAAGGCTGAGTCGTAAGGTCGGGGTGAACGAAACCCGACAGGTGAGGGTGTTTGTAAGATCGAAGCTAAGGGCATTTCTGTTCCCGGCGCCTCCTAAATGTCTCCTTTCAGGCCCGACACACCCTCTGTCCGCTGAAATAAAGTCCCTGCCGGCCTGGCCCTTCTGGCCCCTCCGAATGGCTGAGACCATAGGCAGCTCGTCCCCCGTCTGTTAAGATTTTATAAAAGTGACACTGGGGACAAAAGGGTTCCCAAGCGAAGCTGGCGCCGGGCTCTATCAGCTAACTTTCGGAGGGAGACAAAGTGCACAAGGAACAGTATTTGTGGAATCTGAGACGGGCAAGAGTGCCCTGGCTCCCAGATAAAGACCAGACGGCTCTGCCTCACCCCTGCTGGGGACAGTTCTCAAAGCCAAATCCCACGGAACCCTCCTGACATGATAGTGAGGGTACCGACCCCTGACGGCCCTGCCACCAGCTGACACAAACCCCCCCAGAACTCTTGTCTTTCCCTCAAAGGCCGACCCCCAGGCAGCTGTGTGAAACACTGCCCTGGGTTAGGCTTTGAAGAGTGCCCCGTCCGTTGCTAGGGTGATAAGTCCAGTGTGCCGCCTCTCCCAGGACTTATGCGGCACACCCTCCCGGAAGGACAGGCCACTCTTACTCCTACCAGAGGGATGAGGCTGTTGCGAGGCCCCATCATGGACCCCGGACCGTCGGGAGAGGAGGAAAGGCCTCTGGCCCCCCACCCCCAGTTGGCCCTGTGTGGAAGGGTGCAATGACAGTAACTACCCAGACCCAGGGCAGAGGGACAGGATCCTGTAGGAGCCGGGAGTCCATGATGGACACCAGGCACAGTCACCATGGCAACCTGCTCTCCAGCCCTGGCCTCCCCACCTTCGCCAGACTGAGACCCTTGTCCTTCCGGTCGCATGTCCTGAGGGTCTCCAGGATGTGGTCAGGCCATACTTGAGTGTGTTGGGGACGAAGCACAACCAACGGCCCCGAGGCGCCTGTTAGGAATGGCTAGCCCTGTCTCGAGACCAGAGGGGGCTGCGTTCCCGTCCTTCCCTCACTCCGCGTCTGCGGTCCTGTCTCCGCCGGCACCCTGTGCGTCACGGAGAGGGGGCACTCTCCCGTCTGGGCACGTCCGGGTTCCTGGTATGTGCTCTGCGGTCGGACTTGGGCTCACCTAGAAAGACCTCGGCCCTGTGTCATAGTCTGTCTGGATGCTCCCGGGACAAGCCGCCGCTGTGGGGACGCTTCCCCAGTCACATCCACCGTCCAGTGAACAGGAAAGGCTCATAGTCCCATTACGTGCTCTGCCACAATGAAATTAGTTTCTTCTGCAGAAAGTAACCCCCCGTCCGGGGGTTTTATGTTTGGGGCTGTTACAAACCGAGGTGCTGTGACCACTGGGTGCATGTCTCCTGTGGCCGTGGCCCTCACTCCCCCTGAGGACACACCCGGGGGTGCTGGCCACGGACATCGGTGTGTCCTGCTGTAGGAGACACGGCCACACTGCTACCCAGAGTTGTGCCACTTTCCCCCTCAGCCGTCGACGTACGGGACCTGCAGCCGTTCCCCGTCCTTGTCACACTGGGTGCCGGTCGTTTTCATTTTAGCCATTCCGATGGGGGTGCAAAGGCCTCTCACTGTGGGCTTCACTTGAGTTTTCCTGTCGATTGACGATGTCGGGTACCTTCCCCTATGCTTTTTGGCCTCTTGGGCTTCCTCTGTTGCAGGGGTCTGCACACCATCCTGTAGGGGGCTGGCGGTAAGTATCTTTGGCTCACAGGTCATATGGCCTCTGCTCCAGCCACCCTGCCCCACCGTTGTAGGGAAAGCAGCCATAGGCGGTATGTGAATGAACGTGCATGGCTGTGTACCAATAAAACTTTATTTATAAAACAGTCTTAGGGGCCGGATTTGACCTCTGGGACCTTCATTTCCACACCCCATTCTAGGGTAAAGCACCTTCTCAGGATGTTTGCTCACGGTTCAACTGGTTTGTTCCAACTCTCTTAGAGATCTGTACGAGTTATCTGTAAGTTCTCGATCCCGGGCTTGTACGTGAGCGGTGCAGCATTGGTCACGTTCTGGCAATTAGAAGAAAATGTGGTATCATATCGGGCCATTTCTATGGCGTTGTCCTCGGAGTTTCCACCACAAGGCCCCTAAGAGGCAAGATGACGGTTGTCACAGGGAGCCTCCCTCTTGACGCGGGGACCCGGGAGACCTGTCCACTACCGTGTCACCCGAGTGGCAGATGGGTGGCAGACCCACAGCTGCCCAGAGCCCTGGGTCCCTCTGTGCCTCTTGCGGCGTCTCGTCGTGCCGGGACAGGCTGCCTTAGAAGTGGCCCTGACTTGTTAAAATGCACACGTTTCCCAAAAGAAACCGAAACCTCGTGTGGATGATGAATGCATATGCCACCGGGACTTTTCTCCATCTGAAGGACACTGTCCAGTCCTTCAGACCAAAGCTGGTCAAAGCGGGGAAGCTGGCAGGGACGCCTGTCCATCGTTAGCCAAACGCTTTACAGGCTGGGCGTCGGCTGACGGAGGGACGGAGGGGAAGTCGGCCCTCGTTGAAAGATCAGGCTCCAAGGGCTGCTACTGGAAATCTGGACGAGACCTTGAGGTCCGGGGGTGGCCGGAGGACTCCTCACTCAGCCCCAACAAGCCGGCTGCAAAGCTGACATGAGAGCCCGGATTCTCCAAGTCCAGTCTTCCTCCCGTCTTCTCTTTATTTAATAGCTGACTTTACCATCCGAACCACAGCGTGAGCTGCATAAAAGTTGCAGGGTGTTTTGTCTTTTCTCCACTGTACCTGCAGCGGTGAGAGCCCAGAACCACTGCGGGGCTCCGTTTGGTGAACAAACGCGTCATCAGGAAGTGACTAGCTGGCTGTGTCCTGCAGAGAGATTCTGGGTCTCATCCCCCCCGTCGTTCCCCCTCAAGCGTCCCCTCAGGACGGAGAGGGTGGCTGGACGCCCAGCGCCAGGCAGAACCTGAGGCCAAGGGGAGACTCATGGTCTCAGGCCTCTTCCCTTGTAGGTTCCCAGCACTGGGGACTCACCGCAGTTGGGGTCCTTCACAGATGCTCTAGTCACAAAGGGACTTCTTGTCTCATCTGACCTCACATTAGATGGCCAACTACTCTGACTTTCGGTTTTACCCGATTCCAAACATACAGCCCCTTAGGAACATAGGAAAGCTGTCCCCAGCCCCTAAATGTGGGGCTTATCAACCGAGCATTGTTTATTCTTGCGCAAGTGGCGACGTCATTTCTGGAAAAGGACGTTCAGGACCGAATGAATCTGCCATTTTCCTAGCAGCGATTCTGCTTCCATGGATGGGCCTGCCCTCCTTTCCTACCAAACTTGGGTCATGGGAAGTTTGGGTAAACAAAGCTCTTATGAGTAATTAGTATCCAATTAGGCCAAGGTTTCGTGTCTGTGGGAGTCAAGGCCTCTTTCTCCGACCTCTGGGAAGAATTAAGTAGGTCAGACCTCTGTTTACAGAGCAAGGCCCATGCTGACCGGCCGGCCACTTACAGGGTGTCATTAGTGGCTACGTGGCTACAGAAAGTTCCTCGCTATTTTTGGTGACCCTTGCTGCTGGTGGAAGAGCAGGCCTGGCCCCCCCGTGACCTGGGTCCTTCCTGTAGGAGGCTCCAGCATCACCAAGGAGCTTCATCCTGACCCGGAGAGAAGGTCGTGACACGGCTCTTTAGGTGAAAGGTCATGACACGGTCCTTCCGGTCATCAGCCTGTTTTAAATGATGAGCCTCGAGTGAGAGCCTCTCCACTGACAAGATTTTGTGCCTGGTTTATGTTCCCAACTTTGTATTATGAAAATGTTCAAATATTCAAAATTTCGCTGAGCTATTTGAAAATGAGTTGCACCTTAAATATTTCTGCATGTATCTCCTAAGGATAAGTACGTTCTTTAATACAACCCAAGTAACATTATGACAAAGAATTTATCTCTTTCTTTTAATTTATTAAAGTAGTTGGAGTAAAATTGCTTGTAAGTTTTTGCTTCTTATCTTTTTAAAGTCTATAAGATCTGTAGTGATGCTTCTATTTCATTCCTGGTGTGGTAAGTTGTGTCTTTTCTTTTTCTTTTCTTTTCTTTTTTTTTGAATAAGTCTAGTTAGAGGTATACCAACTTCATTGAATTTTTTTTTCCCAAAGACACAGCTGTGAATTCCATGCATGCCATTATTCTTTTCTGTTTTTTATTTCATTGATTTCAACTTTTATATTTATTTCCTTCCTATTTTTTGATTTTAATATGCTTTTTTCCCCTAGAAATTTAAGATGGAATTTCAGATCATTTTTAAGCTATATCCCACAAAGTTTGATCTGTTATGTTTTTATTCTTACTTCGTTGAAAATATCCTTCAGTTTCTTTTTGATTTCTTCTTTGACCCATGGGTTATTTAGATGTATGTAGTTTAATTTCAAATTTTTGGAGATTTTGCAGACATTTTTCTGTTGTTGACTCCTCACTAAATTCTTTTGTTAGGCAAAGCATAAACTTTGTATGATTTCAGTCCTTTCAAAGGCTTATTCTATGACTAAGCACATGGACTGTCTTTGTGTATGTTCTACATGCATTTGAAAAGAATGGCTCTTCTGTGGTTTTGGGTAGATGTATTTCTGTCAATTAGGTCGAGTTGGTAAATAAAATTATCCTTATCGAGTTTCTGTTTACTCATTCTATGAATTATTAAGAAAGGAGTGCTAAAATTTCCAGTTACAATTGTTACTTTGCCTAGTCTTTCAGGTCTGCCAGTTCTTGCTTTATTTACTGTACCCGTACACACTTAGGATTGTCACATTTTTATGGTGAATTCTTTATCTCTGTTAATATTTTTTCTCTGAAATCTATTTTCTTTCACATTAATAGAGCCATTTTTGCTTTATTTTGATTATTGTTTGCATGGAATATCTCGTTCCATCCTTTTACATATCTTTGTCATTGCATTTAAAGTATGTTTTTTGTCGATCACATATATTTTTGCCTTTTTTTTTTATCTGAGAAACTCTGTCTTTGATTAGAATGTGGACCATTACATGTGTTTTAATTACTAATATGGTTGAATTTAAATCTGTCATCTTGTTACTTTTTTCTATTTGTCCCATCCCTTTCTTATTTTTTTCCTCTTTTCCTACTTTCTTTTGTATTAGATATATTTTTTTTACTATTTTTTTATATACACTATTGGATGATAAGCTATATTTTTGGTTTTTTGTTTCTAAAGTGATTAAGATTTACAGTATTCAATTTTAAGCTATCACAGTCCACATAAGAATAATATTATGTCATGTATAATGTGCAATTCTTAGAACACTGTACTTATCTCTTCCATCTGCTATTTGTGCTATTTTGTTATTATCGCATTTTATTTCTTACAGAATATTAAACCCACAATACAATTTTACATTTTGTCTAAATCTTCAATTATCCTTTGAAAACATTTTTTAAATGAGGCAAAAAATATATAGTTACTATGTATTTGCTACTTTTTGGCATTCTCCATTTCTTGGTATACACCTAAGGTTTCAGGTTTCATAACACTTGGCTTCAATTTATGGCAAAGCACATCTCTTGCAAGTGAATTCTTGCGACTTGTGTTTGTCTGAAAAAGATTTAATTTACTTAAATTTTCAAGGGATTGTTTTCCCTGCAAATAGAATCAAGGTAGCCAGAACTTATTAACTAACTTATTATCTATCTATCTATGATCTATTATTAGTCTATGCCTTCTTTCTGCCTGCCCAGTTTCTGGCAAGAAGCCTGCAGTCGCTTTTACCTTTGTTCTTTTGTACATATGCCCACTTTCTCTCTGCTTTTAAGAATTTTTCTATCACTGATCTTCAGCTGTTTTATGTGGGTATATGTGTTCATCTTCCTTTGGATTGGTGGGGCTACTCTGGCTATATAATTTTCACCAAATTTGGACACATTATTTCTTCAAATAATTTTCTGCTTTTCTCTCTTTCAGGCGTTTCCATTGCCATGATGTTAGAGGGCTTGATTTTTTTCCACAGAATCACTGAAACTCACTTTGGGGTTGTTGTTTTTTTTTGTTTTTGTTTTTGTTTTTTTGTTGCTGTTTTTTTTTTTTTTGTCTCTTTTCTCCAGGCTTCATTTTAGATAAAGTCTATTGTTATATCTACGAGTCATTGGCTTTTTGTTCTGTAGTATCTAATACACTATTATTCCTTCCACGAATTTTTTAAAAGTTTCAGGTGTTATGGTCTTCGTCTTTTAAATTTCCATTGTTTCTTCTAAATTTATCCCATCTCTCTCCGGACTATGGTTAAGCTTTCCCTTAAATATTGAAAATACTTATAATTTCTGGTGTAAGAGTTTTGTCTGCTAATGCTACGTCATCTCTGTCATTTCCGATTTGCTTTTAAAGACTGATATTTCTCCCAGTTATTCAACGTTTTGGGGGCTTCTTCTAATCTTTGCAGGGTACTGTAAATTTTATGTTTTCTGTCTGCATCTTGTTTTCTTGTATAGAGTGGTGGACTCCGTTTTGGAAGGCAGCTAAGTTACTGGAAGACCAGACCGACCCTCCTGAGGCCTGGTTTTAAGCTTTTCCAAAAGTAGGTCTAGAATAACCTTGCTCCACCAAGAATTCAGCCGTAACTGACATGGCATGACAGCTCTGGTGCCTTCTGTTACTGCGCCGGGTGGTTACTGAGGTTTTTCCACCCTGACTGTCAGAATTCAAATGTCCCCCTTCCTTCCCTGAGTGAATCTGGCCCTCAGTCAGCTGAGGACGGCCCCGCTCACGGCTTTCTGAGCTCTGTGAAGGCTCACTGTTCCCAGGGTGAGCCGAGCACTCTGCAAACACTCAACAAGATGGCATGCAGATGTCCGCAGCTTTTTTTCTGGAAAGCTCCCTCCTATCTGGAGCTCTGCCCTGTGACTTCACGTGGCCCCAGCCTCCCTGAACTCTGACCCCTCTCTCTTCAACGCATGAGGCCACCGGGCTCTGTTTCAGTTGCCTCTCCTGTGTCAAGGGTTTGAAAAATGCCTGCAGGCGGAAGGCTGGGCGAGCATAAGACTTCTCTTTTTTGTTTTTCTATTATTAGGCACCACGGCACTGTGCTATTTATTGTCCAGTGTCTGGAAACAGTTGTCTAATCTACTTTGTCCAGTTTTCAAACTGTTTGCAGTGAAAGGGGAAGTCCAGGCTTTGTTTTCCTTCATGGCCAGCGGTAGAAGTCCTTATTATTTTTCAACTTCCTTTATTTCAATCGTTATTTCCCCTTTGTCATTTATGTGTTTATATTTGTGTTTCTCCCTTTTTTTCTTAAATAGAGTTGTCTACTTTCTTGTGGGTTTTTCCATGGACTAGTTGAATTTATTATGTCTGCTAGTTTTTAAATTTGTAACTCATCAATGATTGCTTTTATCTTTATTATTCCTTTCTTCGGCTTTCTTTTGCTTTACTTTTCTAAACCTTCTTAATTTTGACTTTCAACTTGCTACTTGTTCTAATTAAAATTTCTTTTTTTACTGAAGCTAGGACTGTACTTCACACAATGAGCCTATCGTGAATAAATGTACACTCGCTGAACAATGCTTTTTGTGAAATTCAAAGAACAATGCGGTGCAGTCCTTAAAACCCCAGGGAAGTATCACCTCACACTTATTCGAATGGCTGTTCGCAAAAAGACAAGAAATAACAAGCGTTGGCAAGGATGTTGAGAAAAGGGAACTCCTGTGCACACTTGGCGAGCACGCGCATTGATGGAGCCGCTGTGAAAAACAGTATGAGGGCTCCTCCGAAAATTAAGACTAGAACTACCACGTGGTCCAGAAATTCCACTTCCAGATCTTTATCTGAAGACAACAAAATACTAACTCAAAAAGATGGATGCACCGCCATGTTCATTGTTCATTGCGGTACTGCTTACGGTACCCAAAACATGGAAGTGACCAAAGTGTCCATTGATGAATGAATGGCAAAGAAAACGTGATACACACACACACACACACACACACACGCACGCACATATATATACACATACAAGAACATACTGGTGGTTGCCAGAGGTAGGCGATGGGGGGACGGACGAAATGGGTGAAGGTGGTCAAAGTTTGTAACTTCCAGTTGTAAGATAAATAAACCCTGGGGATGTAACGTACAACGTGGCGACTTGAGTTGATAAAACTCTACTGCATATTGGAAAGTTGCTAAGAGAGTAAATCTTAAAAGTCCTCATCACACACAAAATGTTTGTAGTCATATATGATGATGGATGTTAACTGGACTCATTGTGGTGGTCGTTTTACAATATATACAAGTATCAAACCATTATGTTGTACACCTGAAACTAATATGTTATATGTCAATGGTATCTCGGTAAAAAATATGTATTTTTTAACTGAAGCTAGGATTACACTTCAGGCAATAAGCACGTTATGAATAAACTTGTGCTCAGTGGATGATGCTTTTGGTGAAATTCAAAGAATAATGACATGTGTTACTTTTTAAATAATAGTGTTACTGGGATATAATTAACAAACTAGAAAATACGCTTTTGAAGTGTTTTCATTGGTTTTTAGGATAGTCACGGATTTGTGCAACCATAATCGTTCTCCTATGTTGAAACATTTTCACGACCCCCAAAGGAAACACTGTACCATTAGCAATCTCTCCCCGCCCCCCTCCTGTAAGCCCCTGCTGACCACTGATCTGTTGTCTGTGTCCAAGAATTCCCCCCTTATGGACATTTAACGTGAATGTTATCATATAACGTGTGGCATTTTGGTGACTGGCGTTTTCAAGATTCATTCATATTGAGGATGTATCAGTATTTTTTTCCTTTTTATTACTAAATAATATTCCAAGGAAGGGTATACCATATTTGCTTACCCACTCATTGGTTGATGGATTTGGGGGGTTTCCCACTCCTTGGCTATTGTGGATGATGCTTATATGGACATTTGTGTATGGATTCCTGTGTGGATGTGTATTTTCAGTGCTCATGGAGTGGAACGGCTGGGCCATATGGGAACCTCATGCTTAAAACTTTTGAGGAACTGCCCACTGCCAAGAGCTCTTTTCCAAAACCACTGCACTATTTTTTTTTAATTCTTTTAATGTTTATTCATTTTTGACGTTTGGAGAGAGACAGAGTGTGAGCCGGGGAGGGGCAGCGAGAGACGGAGACACAGAATCCAAAGCAGGCTCCAGGCTCTGAGCTGTCAGCACAGAGCCCGACATGGGGCTCAAACCCACGGACCGCGAGATCATGACCTGAGCTGAAGTCGGACGCTTCACCGACTGAGCCCCCCAGGCGCCTCTGCCACTGCACTATTTTAAAACACCGCCAACTTTCTGAGGGATGAGGGTTCTAGTTTTTCCACGTCCTTGCCAAAACTTGTCATTTCCTGTCGTTTTTTTTTCTTTTGAATTTCAGCCTTCCTAGTGGGTATGAAGTGTTTCAAATCGTAGTTCTGAGTTGTATTTCTTGAATGACCAATGATGTCGAACATCTTCTCACGTGCTTGTTGATCGTTTGTATGTTTCTTCTGCAGAAATGTTCATATAAATTCTTTGTCCCTGTTTCAACTGGGTCATTTGTCTTCCTGTTTTTGAGTTGCTAGTGTCTTATACTAGCATATTTGATAGATCATCATCTATATGATTTGCAAATATTTTCTGTCATTCTGTGGGTTGTCTTTTCACTCTGTTGATGATGTCTTTTGAAGGACAAACATTTATCTTGATGAAGCCCAATTGATAGGTTGATTTTTTTGTCACTTGGGTTTTTGGTATTGACTCTAAAACACTACTGCCTGATGCAAGTTCACCTAGATTCATTCCTGCGTTTTCTTTGGTTTTACCATGTTAGGTCTTACATCTAGGTCTGTGATTGATTTTGAGCTAATTCTGCGTGTAGGAGGAGGTGGTGCTTCACCTTTATGTTTTGCACGTAGAAACCCAGTTGCTCCAGCATCATCTGTGGAAAAGTCAAGTATCATTTTCATCAGGAAAAAGAATTTTCTTCTAATATGTACACCAATAACTTTGCAATTTCATAAAATCATAGGACACGATCTCTAGAAATACACCGAGAGATAACTGAGTCCAGAGGCCTTCGGACAGGCCAACGGACTTACCCAGGACGATCCTTGCCCAAATCCTCTTCCCAGCACATGCATGTAGGACCCGAAACGACCCAGAAATGGTGCCCCCGGTCTGCCACCATGTTGTGGTCAGAATTAATTTCTCCTTTTTATGCCTGCTTATTTAAATTTCCACCCAGAGACTCTAAGTCTCAAAAATCTAGCACGTCCTAGGGGATGTGACGTGGAGGATTTGAGGAAATACTGCTGGTGAAACATTTCGCTTGAGAAAATAGGGTTGTGCAGAAGGCGATTTGAGCGGAGAAGTTGTAGGGTTAGTGCAAGAAGGAACTGTGGTTTTCTTTATACCTTTCTTTGGTCCAGAGTCGCAAGAGGTCCAGGGTGTGTGGGAGGACCAGCTCCTGGACAGCAGAGCCCCCGCAGATGGTAACCCTTGTAGACCTGGGGTTGTGGACAGAGGTGTTCCATCTGTCACTAAGCTTGTTAGTGCTGTGGCTGTTTCATTGGCTCCCCTGGCTGCTCTTCCCACTCCCTCTTAGTGGGGCTTCCAGGATGACAGCTACCGGGAAACCCCACTTACAAGACCCTGGACGCTGTGCGTGCCTTAGATTTTGACCCGCATAACCAGGAGGTTGTCGGCACAGTGAGGCAGTGGCCAAGGTCGAATTGCAGGGGAGCTGCACGCCTCTGCAAACAAGGGCAATGGACACATTGGTTGCCCCGGGGCAGCTCTGGCAGAGTTTCGGAAGTTCGGTTCCGGTCACTTAGGTCACGAGGAGTCGTGATGGCAACAGGCAGGTTTCCACTAGGAAAGCTAACGTGTCGCTGGGCAGGTCCCTGGCAGCCACTCTTTCTGACTGTGTGGAAATCAAATCTCATGTCCTAGAGATTCTGCAAGCTTCACGATACCCTCTGGTAAGTCACCTCCTTCTTAAACTAACTATAATGCCTTCTGCCAGCTGTCACTCAGAGCCTTGACCAACATAACCCGTGGCTTCATCAACAAGAGGGCGATTCATATGATTTTTCTGGAGGCCATCCTCAAATCTCAGTAAGCGCTTCTTCTTGGAAGAGTAGTTCATTTCCAAGAGGAACAAGCCACTATGGTACCAAATGGAATAAAAACGTCCAAAAAGTTGAAAGACATAACAGTCCTGAGGACCATAGAAACCAGAAAGCGGGTCTTTTGGAAATGGCGTGGCCCCCGTGATAGAATACAGGAAGGTATACCTCCACGAAACAGGATCAGAAAACCAAAATCTCAGAACGAGCTGGGGCACAAGAGAGCGACGAAGAGAATTGGAGACAGAAAGGTAGTGGGAAGTGTGCTATCTCAGGGGCCAGGTTCTCGACGACCCCACGAGCGTCTCTGGCCCAGGGAGTGGGGGGTTGGTAGAAATGTGAACGCGTGAGAGCTCTGGGGAGGGATCGAGACAAGTGAAAAATGGCCAGGAGCTCGCTAGGTGGGGCTGACGTGGTGGCCACCGGCCCGGGAAGTTGGACGTGTGGCGGCCCCGTCTCCCAGGAGCACTCGCGGGACGCCGCGCCTGATGGCTGCTCCTGCGGAGACCCAGGAGAGGTTAAGGGAAAGAGCGGGCCACTGCTGAAACAGGTGTGGCCCAGGTGGGATTTCCGGGTGGACGGAACGCTCCAGTTCACTGCTCTACCTCCCAGGTCGCGGACTCGCCTGGCGGCAGGTGGATGCTCTCTGTGCCCTTCCCCTGCTGAAGACCACCCCCACTGCCCAGGCCACCGGATGGGGAGGAGCGACCACCGAGTGGCCTTAGCTGTTCCTCCGTAGACAACGGATGTAAGGTGAATGGAAAATAAACATCACTTTCTGTATTAAAAAAAAAAGTAAGATGAGTCAAGACTGAAAGATGAGAAGATAAGCAGTTTAGGGGAGAAAAGGAAAGACTCTAAGGAAACCAAAGTTGCAACAAAAGAAGCATGTTTTGGAAGAGGCAAGAGCACAGTGTCACATACGATGTGTTAAAATACTTGATTCTTTAAAAAATAGATACAGTCCAGGGAAACACAGTGTAGAAGACAGGAAATTAAGCGGATATAGAAAGGAGAAAAGCAAAGATTAACATAGATAAATTTCTGGCAAATATAATCGAGAAAAAATGCACAAGTAAGAATTGAGAAATGAGAAATTTCAAGAAAAACAGGGTAAAAGGAAGGAACATACGATCAGAAAAGATGTAGGGGGCCGTATCAACCAGTCTTCACATGACATGGACTCAAACGAATCATAAAGTAGAAGAACACTGGAGAAATGGGAACTCTAACTGGATATCGGATGATGTTAAGAAATTATCGTTAAGGCTTTATGTAGGTAGCGACACTTTCATTATTATTTAGACAGCCTGTGGTTCACAGATACATGCCGAGCTAGCTACAGATGACATGTCGCTAATGGGATTTGCTCAGGATGATGGAGGAGGGCAGGGAGTGAGCACGGGAATGAGGAGACAGACAGAACGGAGTTGCCCCCGAGGAAATCGGTATGGAAGCCGGAGAATGGAAACCGTAGAACCCTATACTATGCTCTTGAATTTTGTGTAATAAAAAGTTTTGAGGGGCGCCTGGGTGGCTCCTTTGGTTAACCACCAGCTTCAGCTCAGGTCACGATCTCGCAGTTTGTGGGTTCAAGCCCCCGCGTCGGGCTCTGCGCTGCCTGCTTTGGGTCCTGTGTCCCCCTCTCTCTCTGCCCTTTCCCTGCTCGAGCTGTCTCTCTCTCACTCTCTCTCAAAAATAAAATAAACATTAAAAATATTTTTTAAAAAAGTTTTGAAATTAAACCGAAGTGAAACAAATGTGAATGGGAAATTATGTTATTCTATTCCATGGAAAATATAGTAGGAATTTTAAAAAAGGGAAAAGGCAGACAAGGGGCCCTTCAGTTAGTGGGTGGCTCAGTCAGTTAAGCTTCCGACTCAGTCATGGGATCGAGGCCTAAATCAGGCTCTGCGCTGACAGCACGGAGTCCGCCTAAGATTCTCTCTGTCCCTCTCTCTCTGCCCCTCCCCCAAGTGCACGCGAGCGGGCTGCACGCGGGTGTGTGTAGTGTGTGTGCCTGCGCACACATGCGCGTGCTCTCTCTATAAGTAAGTAAGCAAACAAACAAACAAACATTTTATAAAGGGAGGGCAGACACATTTCTGGGGTTATTACCAAAATGGACACAAGAAAAAATGTGACACGTCAATAGATGGCTAATGTAGAGGAATTTAAAATGCAATCGATGTATCTTAAAGGTTTCTTTCAAACTTTCAAGGCATTAGGCTATATCAGCTCTTCCAAAGCAAAAAAAAAAAAAGGAAAGCTACCTGATCTATTTTAGAAGTGACCTTAACCCTGATTCCAGCATCGAATAAAGATAATTGAAAAAAGAAAAGAAAAAATATATAAACTGGCCTCACTTAGCAGTAATTTTAAAATCCTAAATAAAGTAGCTGCAAAATAAGTCTTAAAAGAATATTCGGGGCACGTGGCTGGCTCAGTCGGTTAAGCGTCCGACTCTTGGTTTCAGTTCAGGTCACAATCGCACAGTTCGTGAGTCTGAGCCCCTCGGAGGGCTCTGCACCGACAGCGAGGAGCCTGTTTGAGATGGTCACCGACAGCGAGGAGCCTGTTTGAGATGGTCTCCCTCTCTCTCTGCCCCTCCCTGGCTCACCCTCTCGCTCTTTCGCTCTCTCTCAAAATCAATAAATAAACTTTAAAAAAGAAAAGAATTTTCTAGCCTGACCCAGAAAAATTTATCTTAGCTTGGGATTGCAAAAGGGTTCAAGACTAGGAAATCTGATGGCCTGGCGCTTTATGTCAATAGCCCCCACCTGACACACATTCCTGAATTCTTTAAAAAGATCCTTCGGGAAAACTACAACAATAGGATACTTTTTTCACATGATAATTCCATAAACACATAGCCAGCATCTCATTTAATAGTAAACACTGAATTACTCCTATTACAACCAGAAGCGGAGCACGTGTGTCTGCTTCAAGTATTGCCATTTCATGTTGCTTAAGAAGATACGGCTCTAACCTACCCAAAGAGGTGAAAGACCTCTACACTGAAAACTATAAAAAACTTATGAAGGAAATTGAGGAAGACACAAGGAAATGGAAAAACATCCCATGCCCATGGATTGGAAGAATAAATATCGTCAAAATGGCAATACTACCCAAAGCAATCTACACATTCAATGCAATCCCAATCAAAATTGCACCAGCATTCTTCTCAAAGCTAGAGCAAACAATCCTGAAATTTGTATGGAACCACAAAAGACCTCGAATAGCCAAAATAATACTGAAGAATAAAACCAAGGCGGGAGGCATCACAATCCCAGACTTTAACCTCTACTACAAAGCGGTGGTCATCAAGACTGTATGGTATTGGCACAAAAACAGACACATAGACCAATGGAATAGAATAGAAAACTCAGAAATGGACCCGCAAGTATATGGCCAATTAATCTTTGACAAAGCGGGAAAATGTATCCAATGGAAAAAAGACAGCCTCTTTAACAAATGGTGCTGGGAGAATTGGACAGCAACATGCAAAAGAATGAAACTAGACCACTTTCTTACACCACTCACAAAAATAAATTCTAAATGGATAAAAGATCTGAATGTGAGACAGGAAACCGTCAAAATCCTAGAGGAGAAAACAGGAAAAAGCCTCTTTGACCTAAGACGCACCAATTTCCTACTCGACACGTCTCCAAAGGCAAGAGAATTAAAAGCAAAGATGGACTATTGGGACCTCATCAAGATAAAAAGCTTCTGCACAGCAAAAGAAACAACCAACAAAACGAATAGGCAACCAACGGAATGGGAAAAGATCATCGCAAATGACATATCGGATAAAGGACTAATATCTAAAATTTATAAAGAACTTACCAAACTCCAAACCCGAAAAACAAACAACCCAGTGAAGAAATGGGCGGAAGATATGAATAGACACTTCTCCAAAGGGGACATTCAGATGGCCAACAGACACATGAAACGATGCTCAATGTCACTCATCATCAGGGAAATACAAATCAAAACCACACTGAGATACCACCTCACAGCAGTCAGAGTGGCTAAAATGAACAAATCAGGAAACTATAGATGCTGGCGAGGATGTGGAGAAGTAGGCACCCTCCTACACTGTTGGTGGGAATGCAAACTGGTGCAGCCACTCTGGAAAATGGTGTGGAGGTTCCTCAAAAAAATGAAAATAGAGCTACCCTATGACCCAGCAATAGCCCTGCTAGGAACCTACCCAAGAGACACAGGAATGCTGATGCATAGGAGCACGTGTACCCCAATGTTCATAGCAGCACTTTCGACAATAGCCAAATCATGGAAAGAGACCAAGTGCCCATCAACTGACGAATGGATAAAGAAGTTATGGTACTTATATACAATGGACTACTACGTGGCAATGAGAAAAAATGAAATCTGGCCATGTGTAGCCAGATGGATGGAACTGGAGGGTATTATGTTAAGTGAAATAAGTCAGTCAGAAAAAGACAGATGCCATATGTTTCCACGAATAGGTGGACTTTGTGAGACTAAGCAAAAACCAGGGGGAGGGGAAGAGGGGAAAGGAAAAAAAGACACAGAGAGGGAGGGAGATAAAACATAAGAGACTCTCAAAGACTAAGAAAAAAACTGAGGGTAAGGGGGATGAGGGAGGGGGGAGAGGGGGTGATGGGCATTAAAAAGGGCACATGTTGGGATGAACACTGGGTGTTATATGTAAACCAATTTGAAAATAAACTATTATAAAATTAAAAAAAAAAAAAAAAAGAAGATGCGGCTCATGTAACAAGATCTGAAAGAGAAACATGGACGACAACTACCGGCAAGGAGGAGACGGGTGTATCACACACCCATGACACCACTCGTTAGCCTGAACCCTGGACAGAATCCACTCTGAGACACTCAGAGTTTGAAAGAAAACTCAGTAAAGGGGGCCAGATTAAAAACTTAATAGACGTACAACGGTCGCTAGCATTTCCATACACCAACGTGAACCCAACAGAGAACATCCCCTCCCGGGCAGAGAAGACTTCATCCTCATCAGCAACATGAAGCGAGCAGCAATCTCCACTGAACCACAAGAGTGAACATAAAGGGCGAACGACACACACGACCACACAACAACATGCTGTGCAGCCCTCAGAAATTTGTGACGATGTGTGAACAGCATTCTGGGAAAACAAAACAAAACAAAACGCAGGATCCGTAAGCGTACCTTCACTGGGATTCTTTGTTGGAGAATACAAATTTAAAAGAAAAGTTTAA
The DNA here is from genome assembly GCA_030068075.1 of Paguma larvata. Lineage (NCBI taxonomy): Eukaryota > Metazoa > Chordata > Mammalia > Carnivora > Viverridae > Paguma > Paguma larvata. The sequence goes on from CM057824.1 coordinate 146,199,668, forward strand.
CACTTATTTTATTTTTGAATGACAGAGACAGAGCGTGAGCGGGGGAGGGGGAGAGAGCTGGGGGGAGACACGGAATCCCAAGCAGGCTTCAGGCTCTGAGCCGTCAGCACAGAGCCCAATGCGGGGCTCGAACCCACGAACCAGGAGATCATGACCTGAGCTGAAGCTGGACACTTAACCAACTGAGCCACCCAGGTGCCCCTGGAGAATACAAATTTATACATATATTTATAATATATTATATAATATATAAAATATAATATATTATATTTATATATATTTATAATATATTATATATTATATATACTTACATATATATTTAATATAATATATATTTATACATTATAAATATATATATAGTATATATATAGTATATATTATAAATATATACTATATAATATATTATATTTATATATAAATATATATATTTTTTATATATATAGGCCCAAAACATAAAAATAAAAACGTTTGCAAGTAAACCTAAGAGATTTCCATAAGAATTAGTTTTCTAAGATAGATTTTCAGATCATTTTTGTATTCTGTATACATTTATGCGACGTTATCCACAACCAGCCAATATTACTTTTGACGTCAGAAACAAAGTTTTATGTGCTGAATTGTCTCAAGTTTAGCACCAATCAACTGGAAAATAATACATTCATTGGCTACTTATCACTTTCAAGATTTACGATCGTGCTTCTGAGTCAACCCCGGGGATGAGAGTTTGTCTAGAACACGGGGTAATTAATACCCAAGAGCGGAGTCTGGACAAAGTTCAAATGGACGAGAGTGGAAATGTTTCTCTGGCTTTCCTGAGCTGGCCAGTCTGCCTAGGATCTAATTTAAGGACATGGAGATGACATCACTGCAGGTGTTCTTTCAAAGTGGAACACAAGTTTATAATGTCTGGGATGACAAAATTGGAAGGGAGACAAGATTTTAAAAGCCTCGGATAGTCTCTGTCAATGCCTACCATCTCTATCTTCAAATAAAAGTATTTATATTCCTTATTTCTGCCCCTTAGGCTCTGGTTCTCGGTGAAGAAATGTCTCATAAATGGCAGAGGGAAAGAAAAACATTAGATGATAATACACAATGTTCTTTTTTTTAAGACTATAAACACGTTAACTTCTAGGAGGGACCACCTACCATGAAAACTTCTGATCTTCCTGTCTTCTAAAAATTAACTGTAAAGTTTAGTACAGTTTCCAGACTCAAGTGGTAGAAACCGGACTGGCTTAAAACATTTGAAAATAAATATCTTGGATGTTTGTGAAAGGTCAACACACTGGAAAGGAGGGAAGTCAAATTCAGAAACTAAACAGTAAGAGATTCCTTCAATCAAAAAACGAAACACCCAAACTTGACTGAATTATGTTGATAAAATCAACAAGCGATGGCACTGAACAAGTAAAGCCTAATGTTTGCTGGTCATCCAGTAAATACTTATTAATTACCTATTATTTACAAGGAATTACGGGCACTGGAGAGAGAGTTGATAAGACATCTCGAGGAACTTAGTGACTAGGGAGAAAAGAGAAGTGCAGAAATAAATAGAACTCCTCCAAACTAATACGAAAAACCGAATCATTTTAAACGTGGGCAAAATCCTTGAGCATACACTGCACCAAAGAAGATGTACGAGGGCGCCTGGGTGGCTCGGTTGGTTAAGCGTCTGGCTCTCGGTTTCCGCTCAGGTCATGATCTCACGGTTCATGGGTTCGAGACCTATCTCAGGCTCTGTGCTGACAGCATGAAGCCTGCTTGGGATTCTCTCTCTCCCTCTCATTCTGCCCCTCTCCCACTCACTCTCTGTCTTTCTCTCTCAAAATGAAGAAATAAACATTAAAAAGAAAAAAAAGAGGTATGACAGGGTGCCTGGGTCGCTCAGGCGGTTAAGCGTCCGACTTAGCCTCAGGTCATGATCTCGCAGTTGGTGAGTTCGAGTCCCACATTGGGCTCTGTGCTGACAGCTCAGAGCCTGGAGCCTACTTCGCGGATTCTGTGCTTCCCTCTCTCTCCGCCCCTCCCACCCCCCAAATCAATAAACATTTTAAAAATTTATTAAAAAGAGGTACAAAAGGCCAGAAAAATTAGAATTCACTGCTCATCATGAACCTCTAACGGTGGCTTGCAAATACTCAAAAGAGTGGAATTTTAAATCCAAAAACACAATTACTGTGAAACATAGAATATTAGGAACACCAGATGAAGCCACGGACAATGTTTCAAATGATGTTTAAAATGACAGAAATGGCTCTGCCTCTTCCAGAATAAAACCGCAGTCGCCACTCCTCAGGGGCTGGCCCCTTCCAAACCGGAGGAGGTGGACAGCGGTTCTGCGATCTGAAATGAACACGTGGAAAGTCCCACTGAGACACCCAGCTGCTTCTTTCCGACACACCCCTTAAGAGCTTTTTAAAAATTGTACCTCAGTGTCCAGTGTATTTCAGGTCAAGATCCCTTGCTGGATTACGAGTGACAAACATAAAGAATCAGCCTAGAAGGAGCTATGTGCACGTTAGGCAATGGCAGATGGGAGTGAATCTCATGTGTTTACGACACTGGCCTTGAACACTTTTCCTGCCCTAACCCGTACCAGGAGTGGGATATGCAGACGGCTGCCTTCTTGCCCATCAATACACATGACTCCCTAAGACGGTGGTGTCCTAAAGAGGGGAGACATGGGAAGACCGCCTGTGGATGGGGAGGGGGCGTTATGATTTACGGCTCCCCACCCCACCGAGAGGATCCCACAGCTGATTAAACTCATTGAACACCAAGATGCCTCTTATGTTTTTTGTTCAGGCCCAAGGCCATCCTCGATCCTTCTCTTTCTCTCCAACACCCCATGGGGTCTGCCCCATTCCTTCTCTGGCCCGGCCTCCCACTTCCCTCCCCTCCCCCCAGGTTCTGCCACACTGGCCTTGCTCTTTCTGGAACATGCTGGATGCTCCTGCCTTCGGACCTTCGCAGTGGCTGTCCCATCCTCCCGAACAATCTTCCCCAGGTGTCCCAGTGACGAACTCCTTCACCTCTTGCAAGCCTCTTCACCAACGCCATCCTCGTAGTGGGGCTGACCTTGACCGTCCCTATTTAAAATTGCCATCTGCCCTCCCACTTGCAAGCTGTACGCCCTCATACCCGGCTCTGAGCTTCTTTTCTTTCCAGTGTGCTTGTCACCCTTAACACGCCATGACACTGACTTCTTTTAGTATATTTATTACCTTATTGTAGCCTAATTATTCTTTATTATACTGCTATCTTATATTTAGGGTTTGTTGTCTGCTCCCCTTGCTACAGCATAGCGTCCTATGTTTGTTTTATTCATTGACATCTCCTAAGCACCTGGGACCCTACCTGTCACATAGCGGGTGTTCAAAAAATATTTATTAAATGAATAAGTGTGTATTTTTCCATGCGCCTCCAGCCGACATAAACAATGACTGTAATATTGCCATCGTCAGCGTCTCTCTGCTCATCTCTTGCCTCCACCTACCCAGGCCTCCACTCAGGAGAGATTTATAAGTGATGTGTTGAATATCGAAGACTAGATTAGCGGGTGGAGTGGTCTGGAAAGCCTCTTCTACATAGGGTAGAAGAGTTGAGAGATCAGCCCTTGGTCCCCCATTTCCCTATCCTACAAAATCTGTGAAGAGTTGTGTCTACACACCCCATGTGTCTACACACCCCTTGTGTCTACACAACGACAAAGTCTCCAGCTCCATCCTGTTATCTCCTTCCCCTCTGCTTCTCTTGCTTCAGTGTAGCTCTTAATCAGCCAACAAAGTAAGGGAACAGAGCAGAAAGCATTTGAGTGAGTCTTGGTGTTGGACGCCAATCAATCTGAAAGGTCAAGTAGAATAATGTCGTTGGCCTTGGTTGGTCACGTGTGGTGGATAAATCGGTTCATCTCATTTGACGGTAAGGAAAAGACTCAGTTACCAATAGGAACTGGGGTTTTATGAGTCATTTAAGGAACCGCCTGGTAAGAAGCGACACTAAGGAGGACCGAATCTAATGTACGACTGGCCCCATAGAGGATGAACCAGGGAGGTTGTTCAGGGCGGAACGATTCCGCACTGTCTTGTCCCACTAGCTTCAGGCATTCTCGGACCCTCACCACGGTGCCCCCGCTAACGAGCATCCCCTCCTGTCTCCTGGTCTCCGCTTCTGTCTAGGTATCTTCTCGCTTCTCCTTTTAGGACCGACTGACTGATTTCATCCGTGTCTCCAGGAGAGAGAATGTGACCATCCTTGCTAACTATGACGGTCCCTGCTTAGGACTTTTATCCTACGGCCTCTCGGCCCACAGAGTAGCTGCCCCTGGTGTGGGCCAGATCTCCAACCAAGCTCAACCTCTCCGAGCACGGGCGTTGTGGGATGGGACGTTGTCATAGTTACATTTTACATGTCAACTTGACTGGGTCATGGGGTGCCGAGGTATTTGGTTAAGCACTGCTCTGGGTGTGTCTGTGAGGATGTTTCTGGAAAGGATTAACATTTGAATCAGTACACTGAGTAAAGCATATTTCTCTTCCTAACATGAGTGGCCCTTATTCAATCAACTTTAGATCTGAATAGAACAAAAGGACTGAATAAGCGGGAACACCTCCTGCCCAACAGTGTGAGCTAGAACCTTCGTTCCCAGGATTCAGACTGATGGAAATATCAGCTTTTCCAGGTCTCCGACTTACCGGCCACATATCTTGGGACTTCTCAGTCTCCATAATCATCTGAGTCAATTCCTTATAATAAATACCTATATATATATATACATATGTATATATAGAGAGAGAGGTATAAATCTTATTGATTTTCTGGAAAATCCTGACTTAGATAGACATGCTCACCCATGAATGAGGAACAGATTAGAAGTGAGTCCCTCGGCTTAGCGACGGGCTGGACGGTTGTCTCCAGAAGGGGCAGTGGTTGACGGCAGGTGTGTGAGTCACAGCCTCAGCTCAGCCTGAGGCAGACAGGGGATCCGGCGGGCTTCGGGCTTCGTGTTTGACCATAGCTAGGGCCAACTCCTCTCTCGAGAGCATTCTCCCCGGGACATCTGGGGCTGCTCCAAGCTCACTCCCCTGCCCCAAACGTCCGGGGCCCCAGACTCTGAGCCTTCAGTCCCTCCTTGGAACCCACTTGTCCCTGCTCCCTCCGCCGACAGTCTAACCCCCCAGGCTTTTGTCTGGGGAGGATGTTGATAGCATAACGTGCAACAGCAGCACCACAAAGCACTCTTGCTGGTTTCCGGCGACTCCCCAGCTCCCAGGCTATGGCATCTAGAAAGCCCCAAATCCCACTTCTTCGAGGTCCAGAATGGATTTTGGTAAGCAAGAAGAATGCAGACAGAACCCACTGGCTCCGGAGAACACCCACCATCCCCAAGGACTGCCCTTAGAGTGTGGAGGGTAAATGCAGTGACCACGTACAAAGAAAGGAAAACGAAGGGTCTCAAGACTTCGTGAAGCCTGGAAGTCCCACAGCATACAGCCACATCTGCAAATATTCCACACGGGGAAAATCCCAGGCAAGGGCTCATCCGTTCCGAAAACAACCTGCTGGCTGCCCTCGTCTTGCACATTCCACCGGCTGCACGACCAGGGCCGAAAGCTGCCTCGGTGTTTATTTCCAACAAATATTTGCTGAATGCCTACTATGCACCGAGCTCCACGGTCAAGAGCAGGCCCCGTCCTGTCGCTGTTTTCATTTCAGCCTCGCAGTGCTGTCTGTAACTTGCTGGAAGCTGCAGGGAATTTCATGCCTGGGGACAGGCCCGCACAGGTCCCACGGAGTCGGCTGAGTCTCTGATTCACTCCGCCATCCAAGAATAAAAATAGAGGCCGATCCATTAAAATGATCCCCGGGAGATTAAAGGATTCCTAAGCCAAAACAAGACCTGAGATAAGCTGCCTACGTGTGAGCGAGGAGGTGCGCGGCTTCCAGGACACCGGCAGCGTCCGGGAAGGGCCCGCCGCCTGATGAGACTTGCTCCAGCAGCCCGGGCTCTCCAGAGGCCCCGCTGAACTCGCGCCATGCGGAGTGGCGGTGTGCCGGCAAAGCCCTCTCACGTGGTCTGCCCCCAACCTTTCATGCTGGCACTTCCCAATGAAAAGTCAGTTTCTAGGGGCGCCTGGGTGGCTCAGTCAGTGAAGCGTCCAACTTCACCTCAGGTCACGATCCCACGGTTTGTGAGTTCGAGCCCCACGTCAGGCTCTGTGCTGACAGCTCAGAGCCTGGAGCCTGCTTCGGATTCTGTGTCTCCCTCTCTCTCTCTGCCCTTCCCCCGCTCACGCTCTGACTCTCTCGCTCTCGAAAATAAACATTAAAAAAAAAGTTTTAAGAGCCAACTACTACACTGTTTTTGCCTTAGAAAGACACCAGATTGGGAACCGAGGATGTGACTTCCAGACCTCCCTCTGCTCCTCGCCTGTCCACGTCACCCTGTCACACAGTTAGAAGTGCTCTTTCAGGTCTACAGGACCAAAAGCAAAGGGGAGTTTTTTGTTCCTGTTACTATCTTTCCCCCCAAGTGGACAGCTTAACCTTTGCCTCGGGAAGTGGTTTTAAATGAAAATGACTGACTCTTGTAGGAATCTTAGCGAAGTGGAAATGTAGATTTGGGAAACTTCCATCAGAACGGGACGAGAGTCGGTGGCCTTTTATCCAATCACAGGTAGCAGAATGTTCCCGATGGCAGGTGCCTCGGAGCCCCGGAGCCCTCCACTAGCGGTACCAATACTGGTGACAGGGCCTGTGTGGTAAGCACCCACTAGGCACCTGTCACTCTGCTAAGAGCTCTGTGTGCTTTGTCACACAAAACCCTCGACACGGCCATGACCGTGAGGGGTAGCGGGGAGATAAACGTCTCCACTTAACACAGAAGACCACCTCTTCGCACGGAAAGGCCTCTCCCACGGACCCACAGCCGGGAAGATGAGGGCTGGGAGCGAGGGCTCCCGTGTCTGAGGCTGTGCGGCATTGCTGCGTGCCAAGGAATCCGTGAATGGCCACCTTTATTGAACAGGTGGGGAAACTGAGGCTCAAAGAGGAGAAACGATGTGTCCACGTCTCTCTGGAAGTCAGCCGACCTGAGACCAGTTCCTGTTCCCTGACCAAGATCCCCTGGGCTTTGGGACCTTCTCGAGAAGCAATCCGGCTCGTCAGCCTCTCTGCGGTCTGCAGCGCAGCCTCGGTGCTGGTGCGGCTATCTGGTCTACCCCCGGCTCGCTCGCCACACCAGGTGATTTACCCGCCGGCCTGCTAATCTCCCCTTTCCTGGACTCTCCCTTTCTTAGCACCCACGCCGCCCGAGTGACACGCTCAGTGCTGTAAACGAGGCTGTCATGGCGTGTTCTCGGGTCTTACTGGAAGCGCAGCTGTTAAAACACAATCTAGTAAACAGCCAGCCCAGGGAGCGCACGTCAGCAGCTCTGCCCCCAGGGCTCCGACGTCAGCAAAGGCAGGGCCCAGGCCCAGAGCCAGCGCCCTTTCCAGATGCCACCCTGCCGTCAGGCCAGCCTCGCCTGCCTGTGTCTGCAGGCTGAGGTTGGCCAGCACTTCACGGGACCGACCTGCGGGCATCCGGAGCTTCCAGATTTCCCGGGGAACACAGATCCATGCTCGAAATGGGGAGCTGGGAATTGTTGATCGATCGGGAAAAGTGGGTCAGAACACGGGCAACTGATCAGATCTCTGAGACCCGAAACTGAAATCACGAGGCTTGGCGGCGAGAGCGTTTAGTTTGTGGCTCGGTGACTCAGGTCTGCTTGAGATCTCCATTTGGGATCTCCTTGTCCATTCCAATTCCTCGCCGATGTCGGTTCCTGATTTGTTCATAAAATCACGGTTCAACACAAGTGCATCGAGGGCTCCATAATCTATTGGAAGAAAGATGTGAAATCCCCTCGTTAGAAATGTAAGCACGGGGCTCAGACTGGCTTCTTTAAAATCGCGGTAAGAAAATGACGATACTAAGGCATGAAGGCTATTACAGTGTTTCGCTGAAGGCTGAACGGAGGCTTTTCCCCTTGATCTAAAAGTTCACCATCCATCAGCCCTGTGGAGGACAGTGCTGATGAGAAGCCAGCCCTCAGTAGACAGAAAAGTGGGTGTAGCCGTAAGCTCCGAATCCAACTGTTAATAAAAACAGAAGTAATAAAAACAGCTACTATTTACTTAGCCTTAAACCACGAAAACACAAGCTCTTGGAGTCAAGGGCTTTGTCTTGTGCCTGCAGTTCTAGCCCAGAACAGCCCTTGGCATATAGCAGCCCAGTATCTATGTCTTGGACGGATTTGTGCGTGCGTAAGTCCCTGAGCCCCAGACACCGGACCGTATACCGTCCTTGCATTATTAGCGCTCATTTCCACGCCATGGAGCAGCCCTAATTCCCATCCATAGGTCAGAGCAGTAGGCTGACACTCACCTCCTCCTCGCACTCGCTCTAAGTGGTCACGGAGATATCCCGGGAGTTCGGGAGTCCTGTGGGTGAGCCCTGCCACACGCAGCTTTCCCGAAGCAAGCTCTTCCCCTTATGAAAAGGAGTGACACTTGTCACTCAGGCCCACCTGGGCCTGGTCCTTCATTTGCATCGAGCGAGGCAAGGAGGAGCGTGGTATCCAACCGACTAATGGTGTCACCTGGCCTTGGCCGTCTGTGGCCCTGGTACTCAACTACTTATGTGTCAGAAGGCATTCCCACTTGAACCCTGGCCTCTACAGAGCGGGACCCTGGCCTGGGGGTCCCCACATCTATCGGGGTCAGTAAGAAGTGACCGCCGACCTCGAGAATGCCACAGGCCATCTCCCGTATAAGCCAGGCTCCCGGCCTCAATGGCCGCACACTTTGCCCGTGAAAGGAAGCCCCAGGCAACTTTGGCAGAGAGGGGGCCGACCATTGCTCAAGGTCATGGTTTTCAGACCCTGAACCAGGGAGCAGCCACAGGGCTCCCTTCCCCCCTCCCAGAGCTCTTAGGGTACAAAAGGCAACCCCACCAACCGGCCGTGCCAATCCCAGGTGAGCCCGGCCCTGCGCCCGACCGGTCATTGAGGGTACCTGGCTGGTGTGCCGGGAAAAAGCCAGCTTGCAAAGTCGACTTCAAATTGCCGTGAATCACCCTGTCTGATTCAGATGCGGGCCTGCACGGGCTCAGAGATAGAGAGCCGATTGCCTCAGAGGAATCCGCAGTTGCCTCAGCGAGTCACTCACCTCTGGGAGTTTCAGGTGCCGAACGAGAACAATGCGCTGTGCACAAAGTCTAGACCCAGTCGGCAGCAGGCTGCTTTTGGCCGCCGGCCCCCAGCAAAAGCGGGACCCACCCCCCGGCCCGTGACTCCTCCATCCTCCCCTCCTCCATCCACGAAAAGGGTCTTGAAGTCCCGACTTGCTCCCTGGCCATTGCACCTGATAAACGGGTGCCCACATCGGTGCTCCTCGCCAGGCCACTCCCCGTCCCAGAGACTTTTCCTGCCACCAAATTCCTCCTGCCCTGGGTGACAATCCGCCACCTCGGAACTCCAGCCACCCTCCGGTCCACTCGGCAGAGGTCAAGTCCCTTTGTTAGGGAATGTCCCTTCGCGTTTGCGAGGCTCTGTCTGTCTTCCCTGGGCTCCCGGTACATCGTGGTTCTGGAACATCCCACCGTCCTGTCCATCCTCCTCCAGCCTTGCTCTTCTTGGCGGCCTTCTTCTCGCCATGGGGTGGTCTCACCAATGTCACCTCCCCTGTTTCAGCCCCTATACTCCTAGGATTAAGAGCATCTAAAATTACACTGGCTATTTTGACAGTTCAAGCTCACCGCGGCTCATAATGAGATTTATTTAAAGCAAACCAAAAAAACCCTGTCAGATATGGCACTGTCTGGCTTCCTCTTCCCTGGCTGGTAGCTGTTCTGCGAGGTTTGGGAGCTAAATGTCAGACTTTGCATTTTGTTCCTGTTACATTTCTTCGTTTAATTTGGCCTGTCGTTCCTTCCCTATCCTTCACGGTAATTTTCTGTCATTTGGAAACCTGTTGTAAGTGCCTTCTGTGGACCGGCCCCAATTATTATTACAAAAGCGGTTTCAGTTATGCATGCATCTAACCCACGGCTGGCTTTTCTCTACCTTTTTCAAAAGGGAAGAGGAGACTGCTTTGCTCCCCGCTCAGCTGAAATGCCTTAAAATGTTAGAGCGGGAGATTAGTTACCGACCATGTGGTTCGAGCCCCTGGTGGTACCGAGGAGGAAGCGGAGGCCAGGCAGAGGGACGCTGAGCCCAGGCAGTTGCCCGAACTGCAGCAGAGCCGGGCATCCTTTGGTCATGTGCTCAGCAAGGAAAGGGGAGGCACATGGCACCAATGCTACTGGAAGGTTCCAACCAGGGGACAACACAACGCCTTGCCCTTAGTGGGGAGAGGCCAGGCAGGGCTGTAAAGCAAGAACACTTAGAAGCCCCGGCGGCCCATCAAAGGCCAATAATAACCCGTGCCCTGGCCATACCCCGGAATACCGGCCAGCGGGAAAAGGAAGGAGGCAGGGACGCGGGGCGGCAGGCGGAACCCCGACCGCACTGTGCCGCCCCGCGGAGAGCAGTCCCAAGAGACCACGCACGGCCTCCTTCCATCCATGCGACGCGTCCAGAGCAGGCAACTCCGCACGCGGAGAAAGCAGTCGGGGGTCTTCAGTCGGGGGGGGGGGGGGGTGTGGGGTGCTGGGGAGTGACTGCCAGTGGGCACAGCGCTTCTTTTGGGGGGAGGGAATGACAATGTTCTGGACTTAGCCGTGTTGTGAATACACTCAAAACCACTGAAGTGTACACCTTAAAGTGGTTAAAACGGCGACTTCTGCCGTGTGTGAACTGTGTCTCTCGCAGCCACGGGGATCTCTCCTCTCGGGGACAGCGAGAAGGGAATGACGTGCCCAGGAAGGAAGGGCGTCAGGAGGGGACCCCCGTCTCTGTTTCCAGCCAAGCGAGCTCTCCACGCGGTGAGCAGGGCCACCAGGACGCGGCCTTATCACAGAAAAGGGGCCCCGGGGCGCAGCTGGGGGCCTCTGCTGCTGCCCTGCAGGACCCCCTCCGCGCTGGTCCTCTGCCTGTGCCACCCCCGCCCCCGCCCCCCGGTTCCCCGCGTGCCCGCAGCGCCGCCCTGCCCCCCTCCCAGGCGCGGAGAGCTCCGCCAGCGGGGTGCGGGGCGCACCCCACCTGCTCCCAGACCCGGGCGGGGTGGGGGCGGGGGTAAGGTGGGGGTAAGGTGGGGGTGGGGATGGGGGCGGAGGCGGGGGGCGGGGCCAGAGCCGGGTCCGCACTCACAGGCGCCCACCCCTCCCGGGCCGCAGGGGCGTCCCCGACAGGCGGCACAAATCCGCGCCGAGCAGCGCTTGAGAAGCGGCACTCCGGGGGGGCCGTGGAAAACAGAAACTCCGAATCGGTCTGTCAGTTGGCAGCGAATTCCTTTCATGTCGGCCCCACCGGCTCCGCGTGGGCGGCAGCGCCTGGCGGCCCGCCCGCGCGCGTAGGCGGTGTTCCCAGAACCAAAGTTCACGGCTGCGCGGAGCCCGCTCCCCCCCTCCCCCGGCGGCGCCGGCCCCGCCCCCCTCGGGGGCTTCTGTCCTCCCCGGGACGTCCCGGTCCCGACCCCGACCCCGGGATGGGGGAGGGGAGGACGCGGGGGGGGGGGGGGGGGGCGGAACGCCCGCCGGAGGGCGCGTGCCAGAGCCACGCACGCCACGCACGCCGGCACGCACACACGTTCCATTCATGCGGCGCCTGCGGAGCGGGCGCGCCCACGCGGGAGAAGGCGGTGGGGGGTCCGGTGGCAGCGGCGGCAGGGGCGGCGCTGGGCGGGGGGAGGGTGACCCGTCTCTGCTCCCCGCGCCTCCGCTGCAGCGTGGAGCGAGCGGTTTGAGCCACACGCACCGCGGCCGCCCCGCACACACCGCGCACATCACGCCAAGTGTCCAGCACACGCGCCACACACATCACACACAGGCACACACCGCACACACATCCCATTCCCACCACACACAGCACACACACACACCACACACACCACACACACACACACAAACACAGCACAAAGCACACACACACACACACACACACAGCACAAAGCACGCACACCAGGCACGCCGCGCCTCTCCCGCTCTGTCTCTGCCCACCCCGTTTATCCAGAATGAACGAGAAGAGTTCTTTAACTTGTTCGAGCCCATCGGGCTTCCAGAGACCAAGGGAAGCACGAAGGCCCCCGCTTCTGCCGGCAAGACCAGAGCACACGGTCTTGTCTTTCTCAGCATAATGAGAACCAACTTTTATGGGGCCTCCGTGTCTTCAAAGAGCTTCACGAACATTAACTAATTAAGCCACCCCCACCCGGTGAGGTCGGCGTCCAGGACGGTCGTCTGTGTTGCCACGAAGGAAGAGCGCCGAATGGCTGGCCCCGAGGCACGGGGCGAAAGCTGTCCCCAAATGGGACGACAGCCCAGGTGGCTCAGGTCCGGGTGGACCAGCCCACACGCCGACCTCTCTCGGAGAAGGGGGTCAAATTAGGACAGAAGGCAGGGACCAGCCTTCCAGGGGCTAAGGGAGAAGAAAGAAGACGAGGTAGCTGGTGGCTGGTGACATGAGGTCACCTCTAGCTGACATTCTGCCCTCACGGGGGGCACACTCTGCCGGCGCCCTGCCTGTCACCCAGGACAGTCAAGTTGGCCCAAACTTCCAGTGGCCACAGGGCCTTGGTCACAGCCAGCCTCCTCCCTCCCTTCCCTGTGCTGGCAGCGCCCGGGCTCCGAGAGGCTCCCGCGCTCGGTCCCTCCATTTCTCCTTTATAGGGGTGATTCACTGTGACCACAGCCACACACCTCACTCCCGGGCAAGGGTTTTCCAGCACATCACACTGAGAAATCTTTCTGTATCTGGGGGAAAGTTCACACGCCGTATGAACTCACCGGTGGGGGGATGGCTCCTAGACCAGTGGGAGGGAAACTTGGTCTCCGGTGAAAGAGCTTCGAAGAGCTGCATTTCCATGTGGGCTTTTTTTTTTAGAAGCTTGGTCCTGGGCAGAATCCCGCCTCTCATACAGACCACTACTTGGAAGCAAGCATCCTTCCTCTTCTCGAAAGGAGTCTTGTCGGGCAGGGTTTAACTGCAGCAGCCCTGGTCTTGAGGAGTTAGAGAGATGTGCTGAGTTCATTGTCTTGCCGTAGAAAATCATATTACTTAGTGGAGGAACCTTCCTTGGACCCCATCACTGCCTTGAAGGTTGAAAGAGGAACCGCCCAAGTCAAGTCCAAGGGCAACAAAAACTACATTGGCTTCTTCAGTCATAGCTTGGGCTAACTGCTCGTCTCAGGTCTCAGTGACTATTTTGGGACATAATATGAAACACAGAGAAACACACTGGCCTTTTCTTATAAGGGCGTTAGTGAGAAGATAAATCTGAACTCAAAAAGAGGCACAGAAACAGAAGCAGCCAGATACGACTTCTAGAACAACTTCGGAAGAGAGAATAGAATCGCCCAGAGTTCAGTTCGGAGCCTTTCCTTAGAAACCTTATCCATTTTCATTTTGCTTAAACTGGGATTTTTTAACTAAAACCATTTATTATTTTTTTAATGTTTATTTATTTTTGAGGGAGAGCAAGACAGAGGGACACAGAGAGTGAGTGGCGGGAGGGGCAGAGAGAGGGAGACACAGAATCTGAAGCAGGCTCCCAGCTCTGAGCTGTCAGCACAGAGCCCGACATGGGGCTTGAACTCATGGACTGTGAGATCATGACCTGAACTGAAGTCCGACGCTTAACTGACTGAGCCACCCAGGCGCCCGAACTAAAACCATTTCTAAAATGCTGCTGTGGATATTTTGGGTCGTAGGCATGAACTCGGGACAAATGTGTCGCCTCAAAAACACAGTGTAAGCAGGTCAATGAATTTAGGTCAGAGTGACGTGAAATGCCAGGTTAGATGAACTCTGATGGCCTCTTGCTAGGAACGATGGGAACACATTTCCGCAGCAGGTCGTTTGTGTGTTCTTGTTAGAAGGTATCTATGTCGGGTGCTCTTGATCAGTAGCTGCTGGTAATAGTATCAAGAGTTCAAATTCTGCCTCTGCTGTTTACTCACTGAACGACCCCAGCCTAATTAACCCCTTCTGGACTGGAAGGGTAAGGAGGGTAAGAATCCTTATCCTTCCCAGCCTGTCGTAAGCATCTGATGAGATTATGCCTGCAAAACTCTGGCTCATAGGAAGCGTTTCTCTTTGCCCTGGGGTTTTTTATTTCCCCCATAATAAATCGTATGCACCTTAGAAAAGTCAAGTGATGACAAACGAATTCTAAAGTTGATATGTAGGGAAAAATAGGAATCAAAATAAGCAATACATATTGAAAGAGAAGAACTAAGTCAGAGGACGGATACACCCAGCATCCAAGACTTACCTGCAGTAACCAAGACAATGTGGTGTGGGTGCAAGAGTAGACAAGTATATCGATGGACCAGAACAGAGAGCCCAAAAATAGAGTCAGCTGAACTTTGACAAAGGAGCAAAGGCGGTACAATGAAGCCAAGAGGGTCTTACAAACAAATGGTGTTGGAAGAATTCGCATGCAAGAAATGAATCTAGACATAGACCTTACGCCCTTCCCAAAAATTAGCTCACCCTGGATCATAGACCTAAATATAAAATATGAAACTATAGAGGGGCGCCTGGGTGGCTCAGATGGTTAAGCTTCCAACTTCAGGGGCGCCTGGGTGGCTCAGTCGGTTGGGCGGCCGACTTTGGCTCAGGTCATGATCTCACGTCTGTGAGTTCGAGCCCCGCGTCAGGCTCTGTGCTGATGGCTCATCAGAGCCTGGAGCCTGCTTCGAATTCTGTGTCTCCCTCTCTCTCTGCCCCTCCCCTGCTCACACTCTGTCTCTGTGTCTCTCAAAAATAAATAAACGTTAAAAAAAAAAGTAAAAAAAAAAAAAAGCTTCCAACTTCAGCTCGGCTCAGGATCTCCTGGTTCATGGGTTCAAGTCCTGCGTATGGCTCTGTCAGCTCAGAGCCTGGAGCCTGCTTCGGATTCTGTGTCTCCCTCTCTCTCCGCACTCTCCCCCATTCATGCTCTGTCTCTGCCTCTCTCTCAAAAATAAATAAACGCTAAAAACAATTTTTTTAAATATGAAACTATAAAACTCTTGGAAGATGATACAGGAGAACTTCTACATGACCTTGGATGTGGTGATGACTTTTTAGAGACAACATAAAAGGCATGATGCATGAAAGAAATCATTGGGTTTCATTAAAATTGAAAACTTCTGTGATGTGAAGTCGATGGCAGGAGAAGGAGACGACGAGCCGCAACTGGGAGAAAATATCTGCAAAAGACACACCTCTAATGGACTGTTATTCGGAATACACACAGAACTCAGAAACAAGAAAACAAATAACCTGATTAAAAAACTAGCCGAAGAACTTAACAGACACCTCACCGAAAAAGATCTACAGAGAGCAAGTATGAAGCGATATGCCGCCTCCTGTGTCACTGGGGAAACTCGAATCAAAACATTGAGACACCAGCGGATACCTATTAGAATGGCCAAAACCTAGAACACTGACAGCCCCGAAGGTTGGCAAGAATGTGAAGCAATACGAACTTTCGTTCATTGCTGGTGGGAATGCAAAATGGTAGAGCTACTTTGGAAGACAGTTTGGCAACTTCTTATGAAACCGAGTATACTCTTAGCGCACAACCCAGGAAATCACACTTTTTGGATTTACGCAAAGAAGTTGAAAACTTATGGCCACCGAAAAATCTGCAGTTATAACAACTTTATTCATAAACGCCAAAACTAGGAAGCAACCAAGATGTCCTTCAGTAGGTCAATGGGTAAAGAAATGGTGGTCCATCCAGACAATGGATTACTACTGATCCCTAAAAAGAAATAATCTATCAAACCACGAAATGACCTGGAAGGAACCTTCCATGCATGTTACTAAGTGAAAGAAGCCAGTCGGCAAAGGCTTTATATCGTATGACTTTCTAGAAAAGGTAAAAACTATGGAGGCGTTAAAAAAAAAAAATAATGATTTCCAGGGGTTGACGGCAAGGGCATAAATACGCAGAGCACAGAGGACAGTGAGAATACTCTGGGGGACACGGAGTGGCCAGTTATGTCATTGCCTCGTGTTATTGCACTTTGCTTTATTGCTTTATTGTACTTCGCAGTTGCTACAGTTTTTACAACGGGAAGGTTCAAGACTCCAGTGGGGGAAGTCACTGCGGATGTGGTGGGAAACAGCAAGAGGACTCGAATCAGAAGTGGAGCCTGAAGAGGAGCCTGAATTTATCATTTGTCGTTTCACTGACCTCACGATAAAACTTGAACGGATGACGAGGAGCTTCTTACGGAGGAGCAAAGAAAGTAGTTTTTTGAGATGGAATCTATTCCCGGTGAAGATGCTGTGATGTCTGCTGACATGACGACAGCAAAAGTAGAATATTACATAAACCTGGCTGATAAAATAGCAGAGGGGTTTGAGAGGACAAGTTCCAACTCTGAAAGAAGTTCTGCTGGGGGTGTAATCCCACCAACCAGCACCGCGTGCCGCAGAGAACTCGGTCCTGAAGGGAAGAGTCAATCTACGCATCAGATATCATCGTTGTCTTATTTGAAGAGGCTGCCACAGCCACCCCAGCCTTCAGCAACCACCAGCCTGATCTGTCAGCAGCCGTCAACATCGGACCAAGAGGTCGGCACCAACACAAAAGTCATAACCCGCTGAGAGCTCAGATGACGATTAGCACTCTTCAGCAACACACTATTTTCTTAATTAAGGCACGCACATTGTCCTTTAGACATAACGTTATTGCACACTTAGAGTATAGTGTAAACGTAACCTTCGTAAGCACTAAGCACTGGAGAGCCGAAGGATCCATTTGGCTTTATTGTGATCCTCGATTTATTGCAGTGTCCGCCTTTCTGCGGTGGTCGGGAACCGATCCTGTGATGTCTCCAAGGTGTGCCCGTATACTTGTCCGAATCCATAGGAGGTGCAACGCCAGGAGTCAACTATGGACTCTGGGTGATTATGTCGACGTAGGTCCACTGACCATAACACGTGTACGCTCATATTGATGAGGAAGGGGCTGTGCACGTGTGGAGGCAGGGGGTGTATGAGATGGCTCTGTACCTTCCCCTCAATTTTCCTGTGAACTTAAAAATGCTCTAAAAAAGTAATAAAGTCTTGGGGCACCCGGCTGGCTCCGTTGGTTAAGTGTCAGACTCTTGATTTCCACTTGGGTCATGATCTCACGCTTTGTGAGACTGAGCCCCACATCGGGCTCCTCAATAACAGCGCAGAGCCTGCTTGAGATTCTCTCCCTCTCTCTCTCTGCCCCCCTCCCATGCTCTCTCTCTTAAAATAAATCAATATTAAAAAAAATAAGTCTTAATCTTAAAAAATCAAATGGTAAGATTTGGAGATTTTATTTACCGGACATAATCTAAGGGATGCTCTAAGGTTATTGAAATTTGTATTTTTGTTTTCTAGATCTTTTCATTAGAAATAAGGACTGACGACAGATGGTGACAACCTGTCTTATAAGTGACAATCGCTTAGAGTGAGCACTGCTAACGTCCAGGCTGGCCGAATCACCGTGTTGTACGTCAGAATCTAATATAATATTGTATGTTGACTATAGTTCAATAATAAACTTTGTAAAAAAAAAAATAAGTATTGATGAAAGAAAAAAAGAAGGGAGAAGGAGGGAAAGGAAAGAAAGAAGGAAGGAAGGGAGGGAAGGAGGGAGGGAAGGAAGAGAAGGAAAGAAGGAAGGAAGGAAAGGTGGGAGGAAGGGGGGAGGGAGGGAGAGAGGAAGGAAAGAAACATCAAAATGAGCCTACGTTAACCAAACAAACATGACTCCTTAAAATAGAGCTGCCGCCACCTCGTCCCTGAGCCTACTTATCTATATGTAAATCAGAAAGAGAAAAAAGACCTCCCCTGCCTTGCGTTTCCTCACTGACGGCGCCCGTGGACACTTCCCACGGACACGCCATGGCCTGTCGCACCCATTTATGAAACCCTTCTTTTTCTGGACACACTACACTGAATAAATACTCCTGGAATTAGAAATATGTAAAAGCATTTGAATAGTCAAAATAAAGAAAGACAGAGGCGTATTATATGCAGGAGGAATTAGCTCAGTAAATATCTGCGGAATGAATTCTAGCCCCGAAGGACGTCGCCAGCAGCGAGAGGTATTCTACTTTTCCGTGGGCTCGGCCGCAGAACCGTAACCCCATTTCAACTTTCCGTGTCCGCGTCGTTCCTTCACGGACTGGAGCTGCCGTCGCCGGTCACCCGTGTCATAGGGGCCAGAGTGCGTTTTGCAGACCGCTGGCGTCCCGGCCACCTGCTCACAAGGTGCATCCCGGGCCCCTCCAAATGCCCAAGCCGGGGTTCCGAAGAGAAGTAGTGGGGGGTGATCGACCTCTGCGGAAGGGAGGGGAGAGGCCAGCTTCTAGAGAGGGGAGCCAGTGAGAGCTGACGGGGTTCCGGCCTGGGGGCGGGCGGTGGGGTCCAGCTGTCAGGAGGAAGGGCGCTGACGGGGGACAGGCGGGACAGGCTGGGGCGCTCGTATTTTTCCCGGACAAAGTGAGAGCCTCAGAGACGCCGTTGAAGAGGCACCGAATCTGTTATTTGGACTTGCAAAGTCACCCCGCTGAGAAACCAAAGCCGCTAATAACCAGAGCAGCAAGAGGGGCGAGTGGATAATAACCATATCAGCGAGAGGGGTGGGTCTCTAAGTTTTATGGCAGCAGTATATAGATATTGCTCCAAGTGGGTATTTCTCAACAGGTGTACGGATACCACTTAGTGAGCCGGCGGGGATTCCCGCAAGGAAGAGGAACACGGGTAAAAATGTCCTGTAAAGTGGTTCTTTCGGTGGCGCCGGGACTGCCACAGAGAGGGGGGGCCACGGAGACGCTGGCTGTCCAAGACACACCTTCCCCCAGGCCCGATTTTCCCCCAAGCTGTGTCTGGCTTCCAAAGGCGAGCTGTGATCCGTACGGGAAGGGCCCCGTGCCGGTGCGTCGGCCTCTCTGCATCGAGGGGCCCGTGCAGGTGCCTCGCAGGAAGTCCCCGCGGGAGCCCGAACCCCTTTGGGCCGCGTTGGCACCGGGGAACGTCACGGCAGGCAGGAACAAATGAGTTAGTAAGGGAAGAGTCTGTCTGAGAACGTGTGATTCATGTCAGAGGCGACGCCGGTCATTTGATAAGCACGGGGGTATCCCCTCCTTGCTCAGCGCCCCGGCCAAGCCAACAGAAAGGCGAAGCTGCCTGTCCCAGGGTGACATTCAAGCTGCCGCTCTCTGATACCGTCCCCCCACCACCACCGCATCCCCTCCAATTTTCCTAACCTATTCTAATTTTAAAAATAAGAAATCGGGGCGGGGGGGTGGTGTGCCTGGGTGGCTCAGTCGGTGAAGCGTCTGACTCCTGCTCAGGTCATGATCTCACAGTTTGTGAGTTTGAGCCCCGTGTTGGGCTCTGTGCTGACAGCTCAGAGCCTGGAGCCGGCTTTGGATTCTGTGTCTCCTTCTCTCTTGCCCCTCCCCCACTCATTCTCTCTCTCTCTCTCTCTCTCTCAAAAATAAAAATAAACATTTAAAAACATTTTTTCAATAAAAGATAGGCGTTGAAAATATTGAAAGATACATCACACACAAATCACTTCCAAGAGTGTCCTTGGCCACCATCACCACCCAGGGGCTCCCCAGCGCGGCCAGGTGACCATTTCATTTAGACCCCTCAGAAATCTGCACCGAGGACAGAAGCCTCAATTCACAGAACCTTCCAGCAAACCTTGTCCTTCCCAGACTGAAGTCGAGATCTTCAACAGAAAAGGCGAAGACAAACAAAACCAAAAAGGAGATTCTGGTTTTCAGCCCAACTCAAAGAGCCTTTTGTCAGAGCGAATCAAAGCTCTCCCGGCAGCCAGCTCATTATGGTTAATCATCAACCGTGCTTATCAGATGCTTGATTTGTAAGCCCCTTGAGGACAAAAGGTACAAAAAGCATCCTTGTGTGCTTTGGAGATTGATTTCAAAGCAGGCCTTGAGGTCACCTGCGAAGATGCTTGAGGCGGCAATGAGAAGCAGCAAACGAAATGGGCTCATCTCATTCCTCAAAGTTGGACGGGACCCCTGGGTGCGGAGTTACCACCGAGAGCTAGGCCTGGCTACGGCGCCAGTTCGAGTATCATTTTTCTTTGCGGGGAGGGGGCATGGCACAGGTTGGGGTCTGCTCTGACTTCCCTAGAGGTGCTCCTGTCTTGTGATACCTGGGCTGGCATTAGAGGGGACCCGTCAGGCTCGCCCGCTAGAAACAAAGTGTCCGGAGACAGGAATCCATTGGATGGTCTGAGTTTGGCTGTCGTTGGCCAATTCTTCATTACGGTTTAGGGACCTGGGGTCCTTGGGTGGCATTTGACTCACTCGGGCTGGCCAGCCATTTGACGAGCCTGATACATCTGAGGGTCAGTACCCAGAGCCACGCGCCTAGTTCCAAGGTCCCGTTCTGCGGAGAGCAAGCCAGAAGACCCGCGGGCGGGGATAAGGAGAAGACTGGTGTTGGCGGGGATGCGGAGAAGCAGGCGCCCTCCTACACTGTTGGTGGGAATGCACACTGGTGCAGCCGCTCTGGAGAACGGTGTGGAGGTTCCTCAAAAAAATGAAAATAGAGCTACCCTATGACCCAGCAACAGCGCTGCTAGGAATCTACCCAAGAGACACAGGAATGCTGATGCATAGGGGCACGTGCACCCCAATGTTCATAGCAGCACTTTCGACAATAGCCAAATCATGGAAAGAGACCAAGTGCCCATCAACTGACGAATGGATAAAGAAGTTATGGTACTTATATACAATGGACTACTACGTGGCAATGAGAAAAAAATGAAATCTGGCCATGTGTAGCAACATGGATGGAACTGGAGGGTATTATGTTAAGTGAAATAAGTCAGGCAGAAAAAGACAGATGCCATATGTTTCCACGCATAGGTGGACTTTGTGAGACTAAGCAAAAACCAGGGGGAGGGGAAGAGGGGAAAGGAAAAAAAAGACACAGAGAGGGAGGGAGACAAAACATAAGAGACTCTCAAAGACTAAGAACAAACTGAGGGTGAGGGGGGTGAGGGAGGGGGGAGAGGGGGTGACGGGCATTAAAGAGGGCACATGTTGGGATGAACACTGGGTGTTATATGGAAACCAATTTGAAAATAAACAATTTTTTTTTAAAAAAAGAAGACTAGTAAACAGTTCATGTTTTGATCAGTGAAACCTCCAGGGACCCGTGGATTCGCAGGGACCCTGAAGCTAGGCATGGCATGGCTGCTGATTCAAAACCCAAACAACCCAGAAGGCCAAGAATAAATCAAAGAGCAAACAAAGTCTTCCCAAAAGGCCAAAGGAAGATTCCATCACAACGCACTGTAAAACTTCTCTCTCCCTTATTTCTCCTCTCCCTCTCTCTCTCTGGGTATCTCACATTTCAGTTCTCTGAGACTCTCTCCTCCCCAAACTTGGCCACCCTCTCCCAGGACGCTCACATCGCTCTCCCTCCCCCCTTTCCAACAACAGCGGCTCCCCAAACTCTCTGTTGAAAATTCCACCATTTTCTCCCTTTCCCGGACCCCTTCCCTCTTCCTTCCCCTGTGCTGTACCGGAAGATCAAGACCCAGCAGGTGTTACAGACTGGAGGAACCCCGGAGGAGGCCTGGGATCGCGGGTGCGTAGAGTCTGTGGTCCCCGCGACACTTCTGATTCTCTGTTGATGATCCGCTATGCGTCGTACACCCTATTCGATTCCCGGATGTGACAGGTGTGCTGAGGATGTGCTGAGGACACCAGTCCAGGGACGTGTTTCTTGATGACCGGGTCAGCTAATGAACTACATTTGAACAATGTGGCATGTCACCGCTTACCCGACTCCTGGAGATTCCCAAGGCCCTTTGAATCTCTGATAATTCCTGCAGTAAATAAACAACTTTATCATTGGTTAACCCGGGATCGCCTTAACTTATCTGATCACTGAACCGACCCGATCACGGGAAAGGAAGCCGCTAATGTGAGCAGCATACTTGACCCACACAGATCTGGAAAACGGATACCTGTTCTGTGTTTGCAGGTGGATGTCCACCCTGATTTACTGTGCGTTTGTGGCCGTGTGGATACGGGCTCGATGACTCTTAACAGGGAGGTGTTATTCCCCAGGCACAGGAGATGGGTAAAGAGAAGCCAAGAAGACACTTCAGTGATGGCTTTAGAAACGAGAGAGAGACCTGTTACGGCACCGGCAGTCCCGGTGGGAGAGAGAGCCCATTGAGAGCGTCCTGGGGGAGGCAAAGAGGGGCGAGTGCCTCAGACACCAGGAAGTCAGACCCTAACGCTGAAGCTAGTCCTGGCTTGCACGGGAGCATAAATGACACAATTCTGCAGCAGCACACGGAGGCCCTACATTTCGGCTTGCTCTAGACTTCGGCTGGTAGCTAGAAACAGAAGAGTCAGGAATCATCTTGGCGCTCCTGGATGCGACTGATTTTCAGGTATGGCTAGGACTTCCCAAAAGCCCCCGGGTCTTTCGTTTTTCTCTCTCCCACTCCCCTGCTCCGCCAACACCCACCGCCCCCTCCGCATCGTGGTTTCTTAAATCAAGTGAAGTCAGCGCGGTTGCAAGCCCCGGAGAAGGTGGGTGACGCCTGACCTGCCTGAGGAAGGGAGTCCCTTCCAGCCCGGAGCCCCCGATCCCTGGCATCGGGGCTGCTATTTGAAAGCGCTGCTTTGAGATCTGGGCCCCTAGGCATTTTGTTATTTTGCCGTTTGCTCTTGGAACTTCTTGAAACAAACCTCAAAGAAGAGAAAACTCCTGTCTGGGACTGATTCCTTTTGGAATCCAAGAAATGACTCACACAAGCTGTTTTGGCATTGATGCTCTCCGTTGAGCTAATATGATTAGACTCCTAAACTCTATTTTGGAAACGCAGACTCCGTACCCTGAATATTCTTCCAGAACAACGACGATGACAAAAAAAAAAAAAAAAAAAAAACCTGGGAGGAAAGCGACACCCCTATTTATATACTTGGTATATCTAAGTACGTGCTAATCACCCACTTACTTTTGTCTTTCATTGCCTTGTCCACGAGCAAGCTAGTAATAGAAAGTTCTGTGTTCGCCAAAGGCCCACTGACAGATACATGGGTAAGCAAAACGCTGTATATAGACTTGATGGAATATTAGTTAGCCTTAATAAGGGAAGAAGTTCTGACACATGTTACGACACGTGAACCCTGAAGACATGAGGCTAGAGGAGATAAACCAGTCACAAAATGCCGTCCAGTGCCGCCTACATGAGGTCCCCAGAGAGGTCGAGTTCATAAAGGCAGAAATCAGAACGGTACTTCCCAGAGGCTGTGGGGAGCAGGGAATAGGGGCTTACCATTTAATAGGAATGAAGTTTGATTTTTTTTAATGTTTATTTATTTCCGAGAGAGAGAAAGACAGAGAGCTAGTGGGGGAAGAGCAGAGAGAGAGGGAGACACAGAATCCGAAGCGGGCTCCGGGCTCTGAGCTGTCGGCACGGAGCCCGACACGGGGCTCGAACTCACGAACCATGGGATCATGACCTGAGCCGAAGTGGGACGCTGAACCGACTGAGCCCCCCGGGCGCCCCTGGAGTTTGACTCTGGGAAGATGAAAAGGTGCTAGAGGCGAAAGTGGAGGAGGTTGGACAACGAGGTGAATGTGCCTAATGTCATTGAACTGTGTGCTTAGAGATGGATAAAATGGTAAAATCGTGGTTACGTGTGTTCTACCAAACATGCGCACGGAGTTCCCTTCCCCCTGGGAGGTGTGGAATAACGCCCGTGGCCACAGGCCTCCCCCTGCTTGGTTTTGCTCTTAGCCTCCCCGCTCCTCCAAAAATAGCCAGGTTACTTGCTCTCCGGAGCTAACACACGCCGGGCCTAAGTCTCACTTCATCACGGAACTGGCTGGTGCCAACAGAGGGAGGTGGTTTTCTTCCACCATGGGATGGCCGGTCTTGGCAGCAGGCAGCCTCTGCTTCCTGGGAAAGAGTCCCAACTGCAGAAAGGTGATGGCTCCCGGGCTTTGTTTAAGCCACCGTGGTCATGACATAAGTTCACGCACGTACCCTCCGTTCTTGCGTAATGAACAACCGGGGGCGTTCCCAGAGCTCTCCATGGGGCCATAAAAGTCACCCTAATCTAGAGCTCGGCTCTATGTTTCATTTCAGCCTGTGCCGCAAGCCCAGGTTCTTCAGGGTTTTGTTTGCTCGATAACTTTCGATGACTCCCATAAAGCAATGCTGCTTATTAACAAAGGTCGACGTGTGTGCCCAGGGAGGGCAACGAACCACGCCACCCGCAAACCTCCGAAGAAGTGTCGCTCTTCGGGCTTCCTAGAAAAAATAAAGGTCTTTGTTCTGGCCGCTAGAATAAAGGTCTTTTGAGAACTTCGCTTTGGGAAGCGTCCCCTTGGCGTGGCCGCAGACACAACAAACACCCGTATCGTGTGTATTCCCATGCTCCCCTTTAAAGCGCGTGGCGCGTTTTAGAATTTCAAGGTAAACTCACAGCCGGGGGAGTGACCCATGATAACATCCCCGAAATAATACTTGTTAAAGATGATCCTCGGGACTGGATTAGACCCGAACGTCTTATTCTTTATACTTTAATAGCTGCCTTTTTCTCTTTCTAATGAACCCGGATAGATTGGGAAGATGTAAGGATCGAGGGGAACCGAAGTGTATCAGTCAGAGACCAAACCGTCAGATATACTTCACCAGCGAAAAGTCTGCCAGCTGTGTTTCGTATTGCGGGCCGTTCTCGATTTCTTAATTGGGGTTAATTTGGAGTGACATCAAAGCCGTCCGGTAGGCTTTCCGTTCTCGCTTGTAGACCACTACAATTCACGAGCCCTACGGGCGAGGGAGGGAGGGGAAACGGATAAGAACTCAATTAACACCAGTTTCCAGGACACCTAATAAGGAAGCTCTTGTTGTGGCTCGTGCACAAGGCGTGGGGCTGAGCCGGATTTGATCATCGCCACTCGAGAGGCAAGGTCGGGCTCCCTATTGCGCCAGCCGTGGCACCAGCTCTCACGAGGGCAGGCCTTGTCGTCTTCGGCATGGCTCTGTCGGCCTTCCCCCAACGCTTTTCTGCACTCCTTCAAAGTCTGGGCAGAAAGAAGGATGAGATTTCTTCTGGAGGTCCGAAGATAAGTCGCGGGCAAACCCTTTCCAACAAAGGAGACAGTTGGTGGCCGTGGAAGGCAGGCGTGGTTGGAGCCCAGCACAGAAATAAAAAATAATTAAAAAAAAAAAAAAAAAGCCAACGCACACTCCAGAGAGTGCTGGGAAAAGACCTCCCCGGTGCTCGGAATGAGGGAGTGGGGGTGGGGGTGCAGGGGTGTCCTTTGCTCTGGAATGGAAGGCAGTCAACACGGGCTTGTCCTAAACTTTTAGAAACTCTCTTGACTGTAAAGAACCAGATGAGAGGGTCCGGCCCTGTCTGCGAACAGGTGGGCAGTCAAGCGACAGCTAAGCTAGGACGTCAATGAAAAGGAGCCAGGAGAGCAAAAATATAGGAGGCAAGCTTTGTGCGGGGATGAAACAGCAAGTGCAAAGGCCCTGAGGAAGGAAGGGCTCGGGGCGTTCAGGGAACAACCCGGCGTGTGGCTGGAGCAGGAAGAAGGAGACCAGTTCAGGGAGCTGAGATCACACAGGTGGACAGGGTGTCCTCGCTCAGAGCTCGGAGTGGGGAGGTGAAGACGGCAAGGACTCCGGAGGCCTCTGGGGCACTGTCCGTTCTCACCTGAGCCCAGGCCCACCTACAAGTCTGGTTGACTCAACAGCCAGCGAGACTGACCCCCTGTCACTGTCGGGGGCTCACACCTTCCCTGGCGTTCCGCCATCCACCTCAAATATTTTAAGCCGTCATCCGCCTGCCACTTACAGCTTATTGTCTGCTCAACAGAGAAGGCCAAGCCAGGACCCCAGCCCGTCCCTCCCACCATTCTGTTTTTCTCCACGGTTTGTTCAGACCAGTCCTTCTCAGCGGGGGCTGATTCCCCCCCTGGGAGACACTGGCCATGTTTGGAGGCGTTTGGGGTTGGCACAAAGCGTGAGGGGGTGCTCCCGGCATCCGATGGGTAGGGGCGCGATGCTGCTAGCCGCCACGGTGCACGGAACAACCTCCTGACAACAGAGACGATCCCATCCAAAATGCCGATAGGCAGATAGGAAGGAAGACCCTCCCAGGGAGACGACTGGAGAAGATTTTTGTTCCAGAAAAAAATGACCCAGAAGGGAACTGGCTCAGCTCCTTTCCAAATTAAATACCTCCCTCTTTTGTCACACGCTGGAAAACCGGGGAGTTTCTATTTCCGTCTGCGGGGTGGGTTTTCTGGCTGTTTGGCTGGCTCTCTGGCAAAGGCCTGACATGTCATGGACAGCTCACTGTGGCTGGCCACCCCTCAGGCCGAGAAGCCCCAGAATGGACCAGAGCCATGCACGTGGGCAGGCAGGCCACCCTCAGAGCTCCCAGAAGCTGGCCCAGGCCCAGCGGGGTCCTCCCCGGTGGAAGAGGGAGGGAGTGACCGGAGACCGGAGACCAGGCTTAGAGCTGCAGGCACAGCTGTAGGCTGGCATCACAGGTTTTCGCTTTGAGACTTTTTCCCTTCCTTCGATGCATGGCCAGAGGGGCCGCGAGATCCAGAGCAGGGGTGTGGCTGAAAACACCCTTGGGTAGGTGTGTCAGCAGGGTCACCGCACCATGCCGTTCCTAGGGGCCGAATCACGCCCCCCTCAAATGCATGCGCTGAAGTTCTAGCCCCCGGGACCTCAGGACGTGACTGTACTTGGAGGTAGTGTCTCTGAAGAAGTGGCTGAGGTCGAATGAGGTCATTAGGGTGGCTCTGACTCCCTGTGACCCGTGGCTTTAGAAGAAGAGAAGGATTAGGTCACAAACCTGCACAGAGAGATGACCACGTGAGGACACGGAGAAGACGGCGTCTGCACACCGCGGAGAGAGGCCTCAGGAGGAAGCAGCCGTGCCCACGCCTCGCTCTTGAACTTCCAGCCTTCAGACTGCGGGACAAGAAGCTTTGTTCGTTCAAGTGCCCGGTCTGTGGACCTTTGTTAAAACAACTCGGCAAGCTACCACGGCAGTCTCAGAGCTGCGAGGGGCTCGGGGATTCTCCCGCACGCCCTGCTTCCCAGAGTCACCGACTCCGCTATGGACACGCTCGGAAAAACAGCCTCTGACCGCTGCCAGGAAGAGGGGGGTGCCTCCTGACGTCACAAAGAAATTGTTGAGCCAGGGCGTATTAGCTTCCTCTTGCTGCCGTAACAAATGATCTCACTCTTGGGATACAAGCAATAGCGATTTATTCTCTCACAAGGCCAGAGGCCAGAGGCCAGAGGCCAAAGCCGGTCTCTCCGGGGCATCCTCTGTCCCCCGGGGGCCGGGCGACCCTGCTGCCCAGCATCTAGAGCTGCTCTAGAGCGTGTCCATAGCGATGTCCCAGGGATACTTGTATTTTTGAAGACAGCTTTTAATGAAAGGAATAAAGGCCCCAAACGAGCACAGCGTTAGAGATGCAAGACCCTCGCATCAGGCCAGGAGTTCCCCCCCCCCCCACTCTGTGGAAAGAAGCAGAATCCAAGAGATTTGAAAAAGTCTGGAGGGGGCGATATTCCCGACCCCAGCCCTCGTCCTTCCCCTGAGGTCATGCCATGTACTGCTTATGGGAAGTGAGCCCCCCCCCCCGCCTCTGCCCCCGCTCCTTGGCCCCCTTAGCCAGAGCGTGGCCGGGCACAACTTGCCCTGTGTTTGCGGAGTTTGGGCTTAGCTCGTTTTCTTCCCCTGACCCTGCAGTTTTTTCCCCTAAAAGCGTGGGTTTCGAGAAGCGGCCCCCGAGTAGTCACAGGGAGCTTGAATACTAACAAACACATCATGAAACATATACAACTTCCTTCTAGTACATTCCGTCCAGATGCAGAGGGCGGTGAAGGCATTTATTTTCAGACCACCCTCATGATTGTTCCCGCCCGCCCTCATTTTATTAAATCGCCTTCGGGCAAAAACAAAAACAAAACAAAAAAGTCATAAAGATCTAAGTTACTGCTTCTCCTTTTCCTTTTTTCAATTAAATGAAGCAAAATAGGCAAAAACCAGTTCCAGAAAACGACCTAAGACATTTCCTCATTTTCTCTCCTTCGCAGGTCCCGAGAAGCTGGGACTGTCGTCAGCATCTCGGGGTACAGCCGATGGTTTCCAAGCAGAGTACCCTTCCTGGGAGGAACTAGCCGACAGAGAGAACCCCAGCTGGCCAGAGCCCGCCGCCCACCTGCCTGCCGCCACGAGCCACTGCTCTGTCAGTGCCGAGTGGGGCAGGCTGACTAGAGTCCCCAAAAGAGGGTGTTGAAATCTCAACCCCCGGTCCCGGTGAATGCGACCTTATTGGCAAATGTGATCAAGTTAACACAGATCAGACTGAATCAGGCTGAGCCCCAAATCCAATGACTGGCATCTTCATAAGAAGAAAGAATCTGGGGGCGCTTGGGGGGCTCGGTCGGTTAAGCAGCCGAGTTCGGCTCAGGTCATGATCTCGCGGTCCATGAGTTCGAGCCCCGCATTGGGCTCTGCGCTGACAGCTCAGAGCCTGGAGCCTGCTTCACATTCTGGTCTCCCTCTCTTTCTGCCTCTTCCCTGCTTTCTCTCTCTTTCCCTCTCTCTGTCTTTTGAAAATAAATAAATAAATTTTTTTTTTAAGAAGAAGGAATTTGGACACAGACACACAGAGCAAGGACGGGGTGGGGACAGCCCTCGGCCTCCAGAAACTAGAAAAAGGTGGGGACAGAGTCTTCCTCTGAGCCCCCAAGAAGAAGCCAACTGTACCGACCCCTCGAACTGGCCTCCAGAACTGGAGAACGATAGTTAATTTCTGTCGTTTTGAGCCTTTCGGCCTGTGGCGGCCTGTGCCCCACGGCAACAACCCTAGCCTCACTGGGTGCGGCCCCAAGAGGCCCCTTTCGGTCACTTTAACAGAGAGGCGGCCATCCGGCTCAGTTCAGGTATCTCTTCTGCTTCTCACGGCCACTCTGGGCATTTCCTAAACCTGATCTGGGCTGCAGATCTGAGTAAGAACCGCCAAGACCCTCTTGGGGTTGGCCGGCTTTCAAGGGGAAAACATGGGATGCCTTCTCCAAGTCCTTCCTCCCGCAAGTTCTCTTACAGCACAACCAGAGGTGTCACCAACCAGTGCTCTGCGGGGGGCTGATGGCAGGGGGGAAGAAGACGAACTTCCACGGGGCAGTCAGCACGGCGGGGCACAGCCCCTAGAACGGCTGCTCTCGCCGGAGGAGGTGACAGCCAGGGTTCCCGCCCTGGAGGAGGTGACAGCCAGGCCTGTGTGAGCCCCACCCACGCCGGGGTCTCCGGCTCCGGAGGTCACACGGGGACTCAGCCACCGCCGGGTCTTTGTTCTCTGCCCGGGGCCCACGGGGATCACTCGCTTTGAGTTTGCTCAGTGGGACCCTAGCTCTCTAACTCCCGCCAAGGATCAGAATGGCCGAGGGGCGCCTGGGAGGCTCAGTCGGGTAAGTGTCCGACTCTTGGTTTCCGCTCAGGTCATGATCTCCCGGTTCAGGGGCTGGAGCCCCGAGTTGGGCTCCGTGCTGACGCACAGAGCCTGCTTGGGATTCTCTCTCTCTCTCTCTCTTTCTCTCTTTCTTTCCCTCCCCGACTTGCGATCTCTCTCTCCAAATAAATGAAGAAACATTTAAAAATTCTTTTGTGAAACACGAGTCGCCTACAGGGGCTGCTCGGACACCCACTGCTCCCCCGCCCGTCCCCAGAGTCGCTGGCGCAGTGGGTTCGATGGGCCCCAGCCTCCGCATCGCTGCCGCGTCTCCGGTCCAAGCTCCGGGGGCCGAGAACCATCGGCTTCTGTGAACCCCGGATGGCATTCGGCGTGGGCCAGGTCCTGTCGTCCCCGCACTCACGCGAGGGGGGCCACGTGAGGGAAGGCAGGAGTTCTCCCTCCTCGGTGCCCCACCCCCCCAACCTCTTCTGAACTGTCCGAGCTGTCTCCACCGGCAGTAATCCCCGTCCTCCCGTGCTCGGACGGCCCATCTCCCCATTCGTCCTCCCCTGGTGGTTTTCCGTGTTGTAAAAGCGTCACCGAGGTGCCCACAAGGGGAGGCCGTTCGTTCCTTTCCCGCCTTTCTCTGACCATCCTGTGCTTTCCTTTCGGAACTATTTTGCTAGACATCGTGTTATTGGCTGAATTGTGTTTATCTCGGATTCGTGTATTGAAGCCCTTGCCCCCAGTACTTCAAAGAGTGAATGTATTTACAGAAAGATTTTCTTTTTAATTTTTAATGTTTATTTATTTTTGAGGAGAGAGAGAGAGTGAGCTGGGGAGGGGCAGAGAGAGAGGGAGACACAGGATCTGAAGCAGGCTCCAGGCTCCGAGCTGTCAGCACAGAGCCTGACAGGGGGCTCAAACTCACAAACCGTGAGATTATGACCCGAGCTGAAGTTGGACGCTCAACCAACTGAGCCACTCAGGCACCCCAGAAAGAGATTTTCAAGAGGTGACTGACATAAAACATAGCCATTGGGGGGAGTCTTACTCCAATCTGGCTAAATCCTCCTAAGAAGTCAGGACACAGGGGCGCCTGGGGGCTCAGTTAGTTGAGTGTCTGACTCGCGATTTTGGCTCAGGTCATGATCCCAGGGTCGTGACATCAAGCCCCACATTGGGCTTCATGCTGAGCGTGGAGCCTGCCTAAGATTCTCTCTCTCTCCCTCTGCCCCTCTCCCCTGCCTACATGCTCTCTCTGTCTCTTTCTCTCAAAACAAAAAACAAACAAACAAAACCAAAGAGATCAAGACACAGACATGCACGGAGGGACGGCCACGTGAGGACGCAGGAAGAAGACGGTGTCTACAAGCCGACGAGAGAGGATGTCAGGAGGCATCAGCCCTGAGGCACCCTGACCTTGGACCTCCAGCCTCCAGAACCGTGAGCAAATACATTTCTGCGGTCCGACCTCCCAGCCTGCGGTACTTTGTTACGGTGACCAGAGCTGACCACCAGAAATTGCCGGCATTTCTGTGTCTCCGCTGGGTTACAAACTCCTGAGCACAGGAACCATGTCTCTTCAGATTCCCAGCACTTAGCATGTGCCTGGCACAATTAAAGAGCATAATAATGATAACGATAATATAAGAATACCAATACCCATCATTTACTCAGCATTTATTATGTGCCAGGCCCTGGGCTTAGCGCTTGATACTTAATCCTCACGGCCGTGATGTAGGCACTAGAATAATCTCCACTCTAAAAGTGAGGATTCTGAGGCACAGAGAGGTGAGGAAACTTGCCTACAGACACAGAGCAAGTAAGTGGTGCACGTGGTGGGTGGCATACTGACCCCCGAGGATGTCCGTGTCGCAATCCCCGGAACCCATGAATCTTATTGAAGAGACTCGGCCGGTGTGATTCATTTAAGGACCTTGACATGGAAAATCATCCCAGGCTGTCCAGATGTACCCTAAATGGAGGGAGAGAGCCGACAGAAGACAGGGCACCCGTGTGACCACAGAAGCACGATATTGCGCTACTGGCTTTGAGGATGGAGAGAGGGGCCACCAGCCAGAGACTGCGGGGGCCTCCAGATGCCGCACCAGGCGAGGAACGGACAGTCCCCCGGAGCCTCCGGATGGAGCTCAGCCCTGCCAAGACCTTGACTTCGGCGCAGTGAAACCAACCTCAGACTCTCGGCCTCCAGAACTCTGAGAGAATACATTTCTGTCGTTTGAAGCCACCAAGTTGTGGTGCTTTTTTACGGCCGCTGAGGAAACTCATGCAGCAGAGAAAGGATTTAAGCTCCGGTATTCCGTATTCCGTCTTCAGAATCTGCACTGTTGTTTTGTTTTGTTTTGTTACAATTTTGAAAACAAACAAACAATCAAACAACTCTGTTCTTCAGGTTTTAAGATTGGAAACATTTTTTCAAGGACTGAAATGCACCATGCATTTTGACAAAAGGAAATACCTGTGCAGCCCCCACCCCAAGAAAGAGACAGAGCGCACCTTGCCGCCTTCCGTCGGTCCATCCATTGTCCCAAGGCGGCGGCCAGTGTCCTGATCTCTGTCCCCACGGACCTGTTCGCCTGTTCTTCAATTTCCTTAAATAAGACCGTTTGCTGTTTGTGTGTATTCATACTTGCTGCTTCTCATCCGTCCCCAGTGTGAAGATCCCAGTTTGTCTGTCACTGGTTTGGTGTCCCCAGGAGGGAACTGTGAACATCTCCTGCACCGCTGAAGTCCAACCAGAGAGCGATGAGGAGTTGTGCCCACGCCAGCCTGGAGGGCCACACAGTGGGGTTTGTCGTGAGGTTGAGGTGGTGCAACCTAACAGCCCGCGGGAGTCCCAGAATCGCGCCTCGAGGGCACGTGGTTGGTGCCCCAGAAACAGTCCTTTGCTAAGTGAGACTTCTTTCATCTGAAAAGTAAGCAGCTTTGGACCGTATGGCCACCAAGTGACACTGTCTGAACTACAGGGGAGGAAGGAGCTTCCTCTACCCTCCTGAGCTCCGGAGCTGGCTGCGTGAAAGAAACAGACAGCAGACGCATTTCGCAGCAGAAAAGGTAAACCGATGCATTCATTTTTAATATAATGCACTCAGCGGCGTTGTAGGGAAAAAGGAGAAGACCCCTCAAATATGGGTGAGATTTGAGAGCTTACGAATGTGTCTTCACAAGGGAAGGAGAGGGGTGGAGCCGACTTAGGGGACGGCAGATGGCTTTAGAAAAACAGAAGGGGCCCTCGGAAGACTAGATGGGATGTATGACACTTTGGGACAGACTGTGTCCAGGTGCAGAGCCGACTTCTAGTCTCGTCTCCTGTGACGAGAGTCCGCCTTCCCTGCTGAAGACGCTCCCGGGAGGGGAAGGGTGACGACCGAGTTCCTCCTGGAGGAGAGATCTCCAGGCAGACAAAGGAGATCAGAGAGAGTCTGTCCTGCATCTGCTGTCTTCCAGAACCTTCAGCTCGACGCAATCAGTGTGCCAAAGCGGCAAACGCCGGGGTGGCGTTCCCCGAGGTCCTTCAGAATCCTGTGTCTTTCACTCCTACTGAAACCTCTGGGCTGCTGTCTCTGTCCTCTTCCTTCCCAGCTGCTGGGCGCAGCCCCCAAGAGGAGCCCCCCCAAAGCTCTGCCCGGGACTCGGCGGGCTTCGTGCGCATCGCCAGCGACTGCGAACGCGGACAGCATTCCCTTCCCCAGCGATGGGTCAGACGCAGCGAGTGGGAGAGCCCGCCGGGGAAACAGGTCCCGCTCTCTCCCCGTCTCCAACCTCAGCCCCTCGGACTCTCGTGATTGGAAACACGTACACGCGTGTGCCGACGAGTCAGAATCATCCCTGATAACGTCCCCAGGCACCCCGAGGCCTCCGGAGCCTGCAGATAACTCACACCCGCTGGCGGGCACCCCCCTCTGCAGGCCCCGCCCACCCTAAACTTGTGCTTTCTCGTTCTTTCTTGACACCATCGTTTTCTCGCACGTTTGTCTTCTTAGAAACGTGCTTTTCACTTTCAGTTCCACTTTGTCGAACAGACTTTTCTGGGATTCATATTTTTTTAAGTTTATTTATTTCTTTTGAGAGAGACAGAGCGAGGGAGGGGCAGAGAGAGAGAGAGAGAGAGAATCCCAAGCAGGGTCCCCACTTTCGGCGCGGAGCCCAAAGCAGGGCTCCGACTCACAAGCCGTGAGGTCACGGCCTGAGCCAAAATCAAGAGCCGATGCTCACCCGACTGAGCCACCCGGGCGCCCCAGGATTCGTAGCTCTTCACCCAAGGTTAGGTGGCCGAAGTCATTCGCACAGTGTGGACGGTTGTAGTTAATTCTTTCTGAGCACGGAAGCGTCCCGCTCTGTGGCCGTGCCACGGTTTGTCTCGCCGAGGTACAGCTGACTGGAGGGGGTTATTTCCAAAGCTTTGCTCTTCCTCACGGCGACGTGCAGATGCTTCTGCGTGTCTCCTGACAGAAGTGGGCAGGAGCCCCTCTCCGGTCTGGGCCTGCTGTGGATGTTCAAGTTTTCAAGAGGATTCCAGAGTCTTCCAAAGCCGCTGCACCCATTCTGCACCCCCAGCGAGCCGTCCGTAGTTCACTCACGGATGCAGAAAATAGGAACGGCTCAGGAAAGGGAGCGGGAGCCTGTCCACGTGGAAGGAAACAAAACTCCGTCCTCACCTCACGCTCCCCACGTGACTCCAGGCGGCTCTGAGACTTAAACGCCAAAAGCGGGCAAATCGAAAAGCGAGGTGAATATTTATCCTAACATGGTCAGGGAGGGGTTTCTTAAGACACAGAAGGCCCAGACCATAAATTAAACATTTGGCCATGTTGATTCTTTTAAACTTAGTACCTTTTGTTCATGATAAAATACCTTAAAGAAAGGGAAAAGACAAGATGATATTTTAATACACATAACAAAAAAGGATTAGAATCAGAATATATAAAGAACCCCTATGAAATGAGGAAAGTCCAAACAACCACAGACATGCCATTTTATTTTTTATTTTTTTCATGTTTATATTTGAGACACAGAGTGTGAGTAGGGGAGGGGCAAACAGAGAGGGAGACACAGCATCCGAAGCAGGCTCCAGGCTCCGAGCTGTCAGCACAGAGCCCGACGCGGGGCTCGAACTCACGAACCGTGAGATCATGACCTGAGCCGAAGTTCAACGCTTCACCGACTTTCTGAGCCACCCAAGCGCCCCAGATATGTATGCGATTGTGTACATTCTCTGACATTTCAGAGAAGACGAAACAAAAGCAATAAACATAAAAAGAAATATTACATACATTTGTGATCAAGAAACCACAAACGTAGGCCATAAGGAAGTGTGGTTTTGCACCTGTTTGACTGGCAAAACTGGGGCTGCCTGGCGTTGCCAGGTGCCGGAAGAGGGTCACCGCGGCTGCCCCCTCTCTGTCCGCCTCCCCACGCCCTGCTGGCCACCGCCGTCTATGCGTCTCTTTCCACAGACTTCCAGAACCCCCTGGGTGATTCTCTGTTCATGTTCCGGCCCTCGCGCCATCCGTTCCCACAGAGTGGGAGCTACGCACGGTCTTTCCAAAACCCCGAATCAGGGCTCCCTCCCCTTTGCAACTCTCAGGGCTGGTTCTCGAAAGAGCCGCTCCTGACCACTCGCTCTGAAGCACCCCTCGTCCGCTTCACTCTGTCACTGCCCCCCGACAGGTTCCTCCACGGCTGCCCTGCTCTCCGTAACCCCCGCGGGAGGAAGGAAGGGAAAACACTCCCTTCTGAGCCGGGGTCGGGTCGGCCTTCTGGGCGACAGGAGTTGTAGCAAAGGGACGTTTCCTTGGTGATCGGACAGCAACTTGTAGCCTCACGCGTGTATCTGTGACCGGGCTGTTTCTTGGTTTAAAGGCGGCCCCTCGATTTCAGGGTCCCCCAGCCACCGTGTTCCCGGGCGTACACACGCATGCACACACACAGACCAGGGACGTCCGGCTGTGCACACGCGTGCACACACACGGGCACACTCACTGTAGATCAAGCCCTTGGCCTCCTTCATCTCTTTGGACCCTCACGGCCACCTTGCCCGGGAAGCCGCTGGAACCGCCAGCCCCCTGTCGCCATACGGAAGAGCCGGCTGAGGCCCTGAGAAGCGAAGCCTCCTGTCTGAGGCACCGGCCGGGCTCCTAACACGGGGCCGACGTCCCGTCACCTCCGGGAGCTGCGGGATCCTCACGGCAGCCCCGAGGACACACCTCGTGCCTCCACAGACCCTGCGACCGGCTGTGAGTCACCATGCGTTTCTCGTGAATGGTCAGGAACTTGGCTTTTTCTGTCTGAGTCGCAGGTAGGAGGTAGAGGATCGGAAGTCACTGTTGCATATAAATATATCTTTAATAGCCTCCCCGTTCTCCTTGCAACAAATTGGAAAACGTGGGAGGGAACAGGCCGATTTAGCCCATCTGGTGCCTTCGCCTATGTTAGAAAGGTCTCCCCGTTCTCCAGGTACAGCGGTGCTCATCGGGGCTCATAGATTGTGTCATGAGCAAAGGCAAGCTCAGCCCGTGGAGCCCTCACTTGGTTGCCTGACGCAGTACGCAACCTGTGCAACTGGACACAGCAGCCCTATGACCGAGGAGACCCACCTCGGGGGCAGTGGGCCGGAGGTAGCTTTTGCTCTGGCTGGCTGTGCCGAACCTCCTGGCGCCGCGCTCAGAGTGGAGGAGCAAGGAGAGAGAAGCGCCGGTCTACCCCCAAACCTACTCAAAGAGAAATGTGCTTTTTCCTAACGCCACCAACAGCTCCGGAAGTGCTCCTCCCAGGCTGCCTGTCGGTCTCTGTTCTCTCCGGTCTCTCTGTTAGGGTCTCTCTCTGTGTCCCTTCAACCTCCCCTCTCTCTCTCTGATAGATTCTATTAAATCCGCTGCAACGAATGGACGCTATCAGGGAGACAGCTTCTCAGACCCGAAGAGGACTTTGCAGAGAGTGCTTCATTCTGAGCGCAGGCCCGAACCGGATCTGGGATTGGCCAGGGACCTCGTTGCCATGGCAACGCGTCTCACCAGCTGCCTGCCTGACACCCCTCCCCCCCCAATGCCGGCATTGCCTTCATTACCCTCAGCAACACCTTAGATTATTAACGCGCTTTAATTAGGTCAGCTTTGGCGTAGGGGGTGGTCTTAATCATCGTTCCAGGGACAGGGCCCGCCCCCCTCGGTAGGGCCCCGGGCCGCCCGGGTCGCAGAGTGATAATCCGTTCGGCCCCTTCTCACATTTGGGGCTCCAAG
The DNA here is from genome assembly GCA_030068075.1 of Paguma larvata. Taxonomy (NCBI): domain Eukaryota; kingdom Metazoa; phylum Chordata; class Mammalia; order Carnivora; family Viverridae; genus Paguma; species Paguma larvata. The sequence continues at coordinate 146,236,560 of CM057824.1, forward strand.
AAATGTACATGCAAAGAGCACCGGGTGAGATTCTAAGAACACAGCCGCAGCCTCCGCTTCTAGAAGCTTCCCACAAGGCCCGAGGTCCCTGTGTCCTTCTGGGACACACTCATCCAGTATAAATACTAATGTGTTAAGAATCAGTCATTGTCAGACACACCTAGGAAGACCACAATCGGTAGGGGTTCCAGTGCCGGGGAGACCGCGGGGACCAGGGCAGACACCCCCTGCCCTCCCGGACCACATCCTGGAAGGGAGGAAGGAAGGGGGGTAGGGGAGGAAAGAACAGAGGGAACGCCAGGGAGCCACATCCAGCAGGTGGGGTCCTGGCTGGGATTCAGGAACACAAAGGGTTAAACCTTACTTTTTTTTTTTTTTTTTTGACCAGCCTCTAAATGAAATTCATGCTTTCCTTCCAATACAGGTGGAGGCAAAAACCCAGAATGTTTGCAGTCCATGTGATTCTGACAACAATAAAAATCACAGCTCATTCCACACCATGTGACGTGTGTCACAGACACCCGGACCCAACCTCTGTGCCCATCAATCACCTCTTCGAAATGGCGACAGGCGTCAGTGCTCCCCACGGGGCCTGCTATGGGGCAGCACGTAGGTCGTTCTAGAATCCATTTGTTTTATGATTGGATCTTCATGGCACTGGTTTCCTTTATAACCCGCGTGTTTTATTTCATGCACTTAAGAAGCTTATCCTGAGAAGGGGTCCCCGGATGGCCAGAGTGGGCCGTGGGCGGACGTGGCTAAGATCCCGGGAAGGAAAAGATACCATCGCTAATGTTCTCCATTCTTAATCAGTGTTTTTCTGCTCGCGAGACCTCATTAAGAAGCTCTAAATCCATATCAATCTCGAGTTCAATCCACCGATGGATAGATACAAGACGCTGGAGGGGTATAGATACACATGTGTGTGGAATATGGAGAGAGAGAGAAAAGGAGAGACAGGGGGTTGATCTGCAAGGAAAATTAAGGATTTTGACATTGGTTTACGTCTAGTTTTGATGATTCTAGTCCTTCACACACGATAATGGGAGCAGGTGAATTTGACCTGGGTTTTCTGGCGGGGAAAAAAACATATTTAAAAAAATTAAAACCCGAGGCACAGAAGATCGTCTCTTGAACCTCACCGCGTGCTCACAACCATGACGCTGGCCATTTAAAGCTTAATTCTGTTGTAATTAATTCTGCCAAAGAAGGCCCTGAAGCAGGACCCTCCCCAACATAGACGGGGCGTTCAGGAAGTCCCAGAACTAGCCTTAAGACTTTGACACATATGACCTCCTTTGCCTATTTCTTTACTTTGTTTAACAAGTACTCAAGTCCCCGGCAATATTCTAGGTGCCTCATAAGCCTCAGCCTGTCTAACATTCGCCACGTGCCGGGACGAGGGTGCAACCGCTGCCCCCCACTTTCAGATCTGAAGAACTGAGACCCGACAGTAAGGAGTCCCCGGAGCCCGGCTTGGCACCCCCCTGCCCCCTCCAGCTCCTCATCCCTAAGCCAACCCCCCTCAGGTGCTCCGGGCTCCCCCTTGCGGCTCCTGGCCATCCCTAGTCCTCACCACTGCTGTCCGGGAGGACCCAAACCCGGGGCCGTCAGAGTGGGCACACGCGCGCCGACCATCAGGTTCCCAAGCTGTGGTTCGGGCGGGGAAGCAGGCAGCCAAGGGCTGCAGGAGTTTCGTAAGATCACGCCTCGGGCCGCTCGGGACATCCTCAGGGCCGCTGGCCGCCCTGTCCGTGAACGGGAGGGCGCGAACTGTCAGGGCCGCAAAGGAAACTCCCGTTTCCCTGACTTTGCTGGCTTAGTTTTCATCCTTCAAAGGCCACCTGTGGTGCAGATACCGAACCGGCATCAGATAAAAGCGCAGCGGCAGTATCTGATGGGTCATCTTTACCCAGGGAGGGGCTTAATAGCCACCTGCCCCAACAGGCCCCTCATTACGAGCGAGGCTGCCACTCAGCATTTACGCCGCACGCGTAATCGGATCTAAGGGCCACGTGACGGCCAGTGAGCGCACGAGCACGGCCGCATGCCTTTGGGACAGGGTCAGGGGCATCGCTCCTTTCCAGGGAGGGAGAGGCAGGGCCTTGGCGGCTCGGCGGCTCGGCCCAGGCCCAAGGCACATGACGAGGCCTGAGTTCCACTCGGTCTTGCGGTTGGCCCTTCTCCTGAGCAGCGACTCCGGGGCTCACCTGTGTTGAAATCAATATTATCGATAGACACGTGATTTACACCCAATAAAATGCACCGGGCTCGTTTGTTCGGTTTGATGCACTTCGACCAACGTAAACGCGGAATCGACGGAACGAGAAATATACAGAATGGTCCCACGGCCCTGAAAGTTTCTCATACGCCTTTGTAGTCCATCCCACCGCTGGTCCGAGGCGACCACTGAATGGCTTTCTGACTCCGGACGTGACTTCCCTTTTCTAGAACTTCACGATGAAATAAAATGTCCACGGCCTAGAGCCGAGGCAGGAAGCCATGTCCGCGAGATTTACAACTGCTGTGCTGTGCAGAGGCGGGGGGCGGGGGGTGGGGGGAGAGCGCTCATCAGTGCCCTCAGAAGGCGCTGCTCCGTCCTGAATGGATACACCTGTGTCCCGACGACAGTTGGGAAGAGCCCGGTTGAAGCAGGAATGACAAAGCGGGGTGCCGAGCGTCCGAGCACAGAGAACCCAGCAGAAGCTTCTGCACACGGCTGCACGCACCCGCGAACACCGGGCCCCTCTCAGTCCGGTTGCCATGGAACACGGGCTCCTTTTCATCCACGTAGACGACGCAGCGTGTCACCTTGAGCCCCCGGGGTGGCTCTCGTCACCCCTGTGTCATTGCCTCTTTCTCAGCTCAAACCCCTTTGGGGGCCTTGGAGCATCCCAAGCCTCTCCCTCTTGAAGCCTCAGGCTCTCGCTTAGGGCCTCCCTCTTAGGCCGGACCATTCCCATCCCCGCTCCCCCACTTACCCTTGAACTTCGCTCGGTGATCAGATTCTGTCTCTCCCTTGACTCAGGAGCGCAGCCGCTGCATGTCAAAGGTGATAAAAACGTAGCCAAGGGGGCTTTAGAGAAGCCAACATTTGTCTCTCCCGAGCCTGCCCGGTGGGCTCCCCGGGCCCTCCCTCAAGCCCCTCCCCCCCCCCAGAGGCACAAGCTGCTGGTTCTTCCTGTTTCCCTTTTGGCGAACAGGACTGACGAGTGATGGGTGACGTGTGGGGGCTGCTCCAGGAGAGAAGAATTCCCAGAAGAACATGATTTGAGGGGCGTCCGGGCGGCTCAGTCTGTAAAGCGTCCAACTCTTGATTTCAGCTCAGGTCATGATCTCACGGTTTGTGAGTTCGAGCACCACGTCGGGCTCTGTGCTGACAGTACGGAGCCTGCTTGGGAACTCTCTCTCTCTCTCTGCCCCTCCCCTGCTCATGCTCTCTCTCTCTCTCTCTTTCACAAAATAAGTAAATAAACTTAAAAAAAAAAAAAAAAAAGAACATGACTTCAGGCCCGGGCACCTTCTCCTACTGTTAGTGTTAGCACCTCCCGGAGCTGGCTTCTACGGAAGACTCTTGCCGGAAGCGAGGCAAGGAGCGCCCTCACCGCCAGGCCCAGCACGTAGCCCAAGTGCCCAGTCCATGTTGCCTGTTGTTCACACATGTCTGGCCTTGGCCGTGGAGGGCATGAACGAGAGTCGCTGAGAAAACTCGGCAAAAGGAGTCGGGCCCTAGGCAAGCCCATGGCAGCCCTCACCTTACGGAAGCGTCATAGGCAGACAAATGAAACCATGCCGTTGTTTCAGAACTGCCATGAGAAGAGCGGTCCCCAAAGATGTCCCCATCCCAAGCCCTGGGCCCCGTGACTAGGTCGTGCATCCAGGCCGAAGAGACTTTTCGGATGAAGGTGCACACACTTGAAAGTAGAGAAAACGGCCGGGACGATCTAGATGGGCCCCACCTACTCCCACGAGCCCTTGACTGCAGAGAACTTTCTCCGGCGGGAAGCAGAGGAACGGGCTGCGGGTGGAGAAACAGAGACTCTCCGAGAAGGAGAAGGGTCGGGCGTGCCTTTCCTGGCTCCGAGATGCAGGGATGGAAAGCCAGGGCTGGGGAGGGCCCCCCAGCTGACAGGCGAGGAAAAACGAGACCCCAGCCCCACGGGCCCAGGGACCGGCTGTCTGCTAACCACGGGGAAGGGCTCAGGAGCGGATCTCCCTCTGGCGCAGGAGCCCGGCTGGCCCGACCCCGATTTCCGCCCGTGAGACTCCTAGCGGGGAAACCAGTGAACCCCCCACCCCGACCCTCTGCCTGGCAGATCCGCGAGAGGACCGGCGGCGTAAGGCCCGTCCCCACCTTGCCCGAGCCCCGGTGCGTTGACCAAGTCCTGCCTGCGCAGCACCGGAGCCCCTGGCCTCTGTCTGGCCTCCACGGCCTGGCCGCCCTCCTCCCACGGACGGCCTCCCGGCTTGGCCGGTACATGCCAGGCCTGCCCCTATCACTGCTCCCCTCGCCTCCTCGAGGACTTCGTTCAACGGGTACTTCTAGAAAGACCCACCGTGGCCCACCCCCCCCCCCGACCCCTGGACCGAAGGCGGTCAGGAGGGCGTGGTGTCTGCCGCACCCCCACCCCCAGGCGACAGACGGGGCTGTCTGGAGACAATTTGGATGGTCGGGAACAACCAGGATGCTGCTGTGCTCCGGGCATCAGGCCGGTAGAGGTGAGGGATGCTTCTGGACACCCCGCCTCACGGCGCCTGGGACGGCCCCCCCCACCCAAGGCAAAGAAGGGTCCGGCCCAAAACATCAACGGAGCCGGGGTTGAGAGACTCGGTCTTCAACCACAAAGTCCATGAGGACACTGCTTTTCGCCACCACGTCGCAGAGCCTGCCGGCACGCAGTAGGGGCTCCATGGAGGTGCCGACGGAGGGCAACACAGAAGATCGTTCTTTAGGACTCAGAAGTGTTTGTCCGTCCCCCGCCGGCTGGTCCCCGGTCATCCACCATCGTCGCCTCCTTTCCCAAAGTCAGAAAACCAGGAACCACGCTCCGCTTTCTTCTTCCCGCTTCCCCTCCGCGGCCCACAGGGGCGCCTCATCCCTGCGCACGGGTCCCCCACCCCCTGGTCTCCACCCTCCTCCCCTCCCCTCTGTCCTCCCAACCGGGAATCTGCGGGAGACGGTGGGATCCCACGGCCCCGAATGCCGGAATGGAGTGAGGCAACCGAGGCAGCCCCTTCCTCTCCCTTCCAGAAAGAACCATTGGTTTCCCTCCCTTCCTAGCTCTCAGGAGCATTCAGGGGTTCACGACTGAGAGGAAGCGCACATAAATCCATCTCGCAGCGGGAGACCGGGGCTAGCAGTTTGCTCCCCGAGCTCTGGGATGACCAGGTTCGGGGCGCCCTGATTTACTCGAGCTGCCTTAACAAAGTGGGTGAATGGAAGGGCCGTGGAGGCCGTGTAAACAGAGCCCGAATCGCCGGCAGCCTGCTGCGCTGGAAACCACAGGACTAAAGAGAAGAGATTCGAGCCATGGCTCTCCGGTAGGTCTTTCTCCCCAGACCTAATGTTCCGGAAAAAATCTTCCTAATTAGTCATTAATTGGTACATTATCAGCACCGTGGGCTGGGGTTAAGTGGGTAATGGCCAGTATTTCTAGAGAGCGAGATGATGCATCTTTCAGCCGGGCAGAGCGCCCCTTCGCTTATGTGATCCTGGCAGCAGCCTCCCCCCCCTCCCCACCCCCCCACTAGCCCCCACCCCCCCCACCCCCCCCCCCCCGCCCAGGGCTCAGACGCAGTGCACAGCCCCGCCCTGGATACAACTGCCTGAAACTCACATTCGCCCCACGGCTCGGAGACGCAGTTCTGCCATTCAGGCTGGTACCCCTTTCCCACTCGGTGGGTGGGCGCTTTTTGAGAATGGATTTTGCCTCTTATTTTTTTTTCAGTTTTATTTATTTCTTTGAGAGAGACAGAGACAGCACGAGTGGGAAGGGAGGGGCAGAGAGAGAGAGAGAGAGGCAAAGAGAGAGAATCCCAAGCAGGCTCTGCACTGTCCGCGCAGAGAGACCGGCGAAGGGCTCGGACTCACAAAACCGGGAGATCACGACCCGAGCAGAGGTCAGGAGTCGGACGCTCGGCCCCCTGAGCCACTCAGGTGCCCCTGGGGTTTTCCTCTTAAAGAACCCTCTACTGTGGGTGTCTGGTTCTCCCGGTCAGGGACCCTGCGTTTCCAAACCCCTTGGTCATTCAAGGAGAACACTGCAGGTAATTTTAGCATCGCTAATTGGCTCTGCCAAAGAAACTAATTTTAAACAACTGTGATTCAGCTCTTAATCATAGCATTTTATTACAGTCTCATTCCCAAAAAAAAAAAAAAAAAAAAGGAACCTTAGACTTTCTTCTCCACTAAAAATTAATTACTTAATTATGCATCTTAAAGTTTGACCGTATTCGCTATTGGTCAAAATCTTCTGTATTTCTATATTATCCAAATGCCTTACGGCCAAAAGAACGGTGGGACATGGAGACAGAGAGAGAGAGAGAGAGGTAGTAGGGGAGAGACAGTGAGGAAGAGAGCAAGGGGGGGGAGAGAAAGAGAGGGACATCTTGGGAAGTAGCAATCCTGGATGTGCGGGGCACCTGGGGGGCTCAGCCGGTTGAGCGTCTGACTCTTGGTTTAGGCTCAAGCCATGATCTCACGGTTCGTGGGATCGAGCCCCATGTCAGGCTCTGCACTGACAGCACAGAGCCTGCTTGGGAGTCTCTCTCTCCCTCTATGTCTGCCCCTCCTCTGCTTATGCATGCTCTCTCGCTCTCTCTCTCAAAATAAATAAATACACTTAAAAAAATAAAAATATATTTTAAAAAGGAAATCGTGGGTTTGAGTCCCAGTTCGTCCTGTCGTGGGGGCAGGGAGGGGATGATTTCTCCGAAGGAGAGGTGAAGGGGGCTGAGCTGCGGCAGGGGCCATGAGCAGGGTGCCCAGACCACCAGGGAAAGGCAGCGCCCGGCGTGTAGGGGCTCAGATGGCAGGCCTGGGCCGCGTCCACAGTGGGACACGAGGGGAGGAGGGCGGTGGGTGGGGAGAGGTCAGGGCTTAGGGAGCGCTCAAAAAATCCCTCCTGCTCCTTTCTCCTCTTCTCCCAGGCCTTTCAGAACGAGACGCTGAGGAGTGGGGACAGACGCCCGGCCTTGGCTCCGTGCTTCTCTGTCCCCTCTGTCCCAGCCGGCTCCACGCTGGGAGGAGGAGAGCCGGAGCCAGCCGGCCGGGATGCGATGGAGGTTCATGCACATCTGGGCCAGCCCCCCGGGCCGACCAGCGACCCAGTTCATTGTGTGCTTGACCCTGCCGGGAAGGGGGTGTCCGTGGGACCTCCCGGACACCGTCCCGCCCCCGTTGGCTGGTGGCTGCTCCTCTGACTTGGGCTGAATCACTTCCATGACCTCCCGCATCTCCTGGGGGCTAGGTTTGTGGCCGCCGTTTTGTTTTTCCTTTTTCCGGAAGGGTCTGGACATCAGCACACCCCTCGCTGCGTCTCTGGGCTGCTCTCGGGGACCACAGATGTCAGCCACGTTCTTTGGAGCGAGCCAGGAGATCTTCCTTTCCAGGCCGCAGCAAAAGGTCGAGCAGGCTGCGGGAACACACGAATGGCGAAGGACCTCGGTCTCGACAAGGCCACCCTCCTCTCTCGACGTCTGCACGCTGGGCACCTTGTGGGCGGGCCACCAGTCTGCACCCACTGTTCAGACCCCTCCACTTTAGTCCAAGAAAGGTTTAAATGTGGACAGTCTGGAGGCGAAGGATTTATATATCCCATCAGTTAGGATAAGGTCGGTGTCAGAGACGCCAGATAACAGTGGTTTAAACACATGAGCGGGGGGCTTCCTTCTCTTGGCAAGTCTGGCAGAAGTGATCCAGGTGCACCACCCCAGGCCCTAAGGCCCACGTCCTTCTGTCCTTCCAGCGGGCCACCCCTACAGCTGGGTCCTCGTCTCCCGGTCCTCAGGGGCACCACTTCCGCGTCCCAGTCAGCGGGAAGGCTCCCGGCTCTGCGCCTGGACTCTGTTGCTGCCGTCTCATTGGCCGGAACCAGTCACATGTCTCCATTTCACCGCAAAGGAGGCAGGGAAATGTAGTCTTTCTTCCAGGCGGCACGTACCCGGCTAAGATTTCTATTCTTAGGAAGAAAGAGATTTCAGGGAAACAGCAACTCCGTAAGAAGGGGGGAACAGCACAAGAGCAGGTCCGGGTGAGGGTAAGAGCGGGCACCACATCCAGGCCACGCCCCCTTCCCAGGGGCCGGGGCTTCTCCCCAAATGTCGGTGAGGCTGACGGGGTGCTGGGCAGCCAGATGCTTCCCGCAGGGACCCCCTGGATGCCGACAGCCGGTCTCAGGCGAGGGGATCTTTCTTCTGCAATCACCCCGACGACACAAGTCCTGTGGGCCACCGTCACCAGGGCCTCACCCCAGCAGGTGCCCTGCTGGCCCCCCTCCCGTCAGCACTGTTGCCTGAATAGTCTGTGTGGTGGGGCCGTCCTGTGCCTTGCGGGGTAGGTAGCAGCATCCCAGTTGTGATAACCAAAACATGTCCCGGGGGATTGCCAAATATCCCCTGGGAGCAAAATCGCACACACCCTTCTCCCATGAGACCACTGCCCTGAGCCCGGTACCAACTACTTCTGCACCCCCAGCTGAAGCACCCACGTTTGTAAGACCCAGCAAGACAGGCAGGGCCGGGACCTCCTCCACCCTGGAGGAGAGGAGATGCCTTCTGATTTCAAATGAAGAGGTAGGACACCGGGAAGAGAGAGAGGCAGAAGGAAACAAGGGGATGCCTCTCGAGAGGTGCTCATTCAAAAGCCTAAGACTGGAGGTGGCCCAGAGTTCTTTGGGGAAATTGAAATAGAGCTTAGAGTAAGAAATTCCTTTGTCTACAGGCCCAGGAGCTACTAGGGATTGTCCTGCCACCACATGGAGAACATCCACCTGAGGCTGAAATTAAGCAGAAGAAGGTAGAGCTGACAGGAGAGAGATCTGCCGACATCATGAGACCCTGGATCCAGCCGAGCCTGAAGCCCCACTCCTCTCTTCTCATTTCTTTTTTCTTTTCTTTTTTCTTTTCTTTTCTTTCCTTTCCTTTCCTTTCCTTTTCTTTCCTTTCCTTTTCTTTTTTTTTTTTCCTTATACCAGTCTGAACTTGATTTCTGTCACTTGGACCTGAAAGTATCTTGATCTAGGTAGTATTACTGTTCAGATCTAGATAGTATTAGTCACCTCTGTGAAGCCTCAGCATCTCCGGACCTAATTGGTCTTAATGCTATTTAATTTCTGTTAATTGAGTGAGATGCTCTCTGATCCTGGCTTGCATTTCCTCAGCACGAAAGTGCAGAGCAGGACCAAAGGCAGACGTTACTTCGAACTGGGATCTGGGCATTTATCTTGGCGTCTGGAAGAAAAAAGAGCCTCGTAATGTGAGCGTGGAGGCGGGGCTCGGGGAGCATCGTTGTGCAGGCCTCAGTGGCCTGCGCTCGCTCAGAACCCCCGGCGCAGGCCGTGTCCACACCACAGGTCAAACACAGGATGGATTACTCACTTAGCGTTCTTTGCTTCTGAGAAAACATCTAGATCGTAAGATTCGCGAAGCTCTCGGTGACTTTTGCGTTTTTCGGCTCCTTTGCTAGACCTGACTCAAGGCCTGGACTAAAGCACAAGCTCCATCAGTGGTATTTATGGTCGAAAGAACACGGACGACAGGAATCAGATACGTGACGATGTTCTTTGATCTTAACAACCTCGTGTTCATCATAGTTGTTCCTCGAAAACCTTCCAAGTGGAAGATGTTGTCCTTGGTTTCACACGCCATGGAATTATTTTTAAGCTGCAGGGTAGTATTATATTTATTAGGAAAATTTGCTGAATAAGGAACAATGCAAGTTACAGCAAAGAAAACCCAGAAAGTACAAACAATCAAAAGCTTAGAGACAACCGCAGAGCCACTTTTAACTTGTAGCCTAAGCAACATCAGCAGTTTTTAATCAGCCAGTTGTGTCCCAGAGACCCAGTGGGATTCAGAGGACTTTTCTTATACTTAGGATCTCAGAAACATTCCTTTTTTTATCTTTGGTTTTATTTTTTTCTTTAAATACACAAGTACGGGGGCCCCCGGGTGGCTCAGTTGGATAAGCGTCTGACTTTGGCTCAGGTCACGATCTCACGGTTCGTGAGTTTGAGCCCCGTGTCAGACTCTGTGCTGCCAGCTCAGAGCCTAAAGCCTGCTTCGGATGCTATGTCTCCCTCTCTCTCGGCCCCTCCCCACTCATGCTGTCTCTGTCTCTCTCAAAAATAAATAAACATTAAAAAAAACGTTAAACACACAAGTACAATCTCGGAGGTATCCTGCCCGTGTTTAGATTTTTGTTTGTATTAGAGATGTTTTGTCGAGAGAAAACTATCATTTCTGATTCGGGTGACAGCAAGAATGGACCCACCAAAATAAAGCCTTGGCTAATGAGGAATTTCATTAGGAGGAAAAAATATCTTCAAAGTCGAGCAAATTTCTATATGGTCACCATAAAAGCAAACTAGATTCCATCTTGAAGGGACTAGGTCTACAGACTGTTCATTGTATACATTGGCATTGGTTTAAAAAAAAAAAGGTTTCGTAAATATTTCCTATTAAAACTTCATTGCTACTTTTATCATTTACTCAAATTACATATGAAAGGATGGGGGCAAATTCATCACGGAAGTAACCATTTTGTGAACGCCCAGGAACAGCGACTTATCACGCGATGTGTCTTTCCCGGCTTATGGGACAGTTAGTGTAGGTGTAAGCATTGTGTTCTCTGCACGCGGCTGTAAAGGGCCCTTTAAAGACCATCCAGAGGGGCGCCTGGGTGGCTCAGTTGGCCCAACTTTGGCTCAGGCCATGACCTCACGGTTGGTGAGTTCAAGCCCCGTGTCCGGCTCTGGGCTGACAGCTTGGAACCTGGAGACTGCTTCGGATTCTGTGTCTCCCTCCCTCTCTGCCCCCCTCCCCTGCTCACGCTGCTTCTGCCTCTCAAAAATGAATACATGTTAAAAAAAATTTTTTTAATTAAAAAAATTAAAAAAGAAAAAAGAAATAGAGACTCTCCAAAAACACCAGCTCTTTAGAAGCTCTATTTTGTAAGTCTGTGCACCTATATTTTTCAACTTCCTGGGTCGTGTTTAAGAAAAACCCAACAAAGTGTCTTTCAGTCCGAACGTTGGATTTCCCCTCTGAATGGGGGGCGAAACGGGAAACTTTCATCCAGATTGACGCTTAGACCAGAGGCTGCTTGCCGAAATCCTAGTAAACCCTAAGAACCCAGATGTGAGTCTTAGGTAAACGGATTTCTATAACGTGGGTCCCGTGTGCTTGGGGCCGAGCCGGGTCTGGCCTCTCTTGCCGAATCCAGCTCGATTCCACAGGTCGGCAATTTCCATCTTCTTTTCAGACTGGCGGGTCTGGAGCTTTGCCTGGGAATGGAGGCAGGTGGCCGACCTTGAGCCTTCGAACTTGTCCTTGCTAGCAATATTGACAACTGCCTAAGGGCCACGTGACAAAGCAGTTTCGGATCCAGGTTCAGGGTGGGGCTGACATACCACATTTCCAACAAACTCCCGGGGATGCTGACGTGTCCGTGACCCTCACACGCCTGGAGGAAGAAATCCCCTCTGTCCAGCCAAGAGGAGCTTGTCACGGCCATCCCATCCGCAGACTTCCCACTGGAAAGTGAGCTTCGGGATGCCTAGAAAACTCTATGGCCAGACTTTCTCTGAAGACACCAAGCCAGAGACACCTGGCATTTCAGTCTGCCAAGCGAGGCTATAGAACCTTCGTTTAGAAGGTCTGCAGGCTCGACGTGCCCATCGCAGCACAAAGAAATCTAGATGGCTCTGGAAAATGACGTGTGGCCGATCCCCACAGAAATTCTGGAATTTGGGGTCTGGAAAAGACACTAGAGGGATGACCTCACTTTTCATCATCTAAAAAAATATATTTTTATCAGGCTCTGCTTCACACCAGCATTCCCACGGACTCCTGGAGCAATACATACTCAGCAAAGCTGGGACGGCAGAGGAGACACCAGGCCGCGTAAACATTCCGCCACCCCGTGAGGCCACCTGAGGCCTCCCGACCGGAATTCTTCAGGTTCCAGAGGAAAGTCAGAAATGCTCGGATTTAGTACAATACCCCATTTCCCCCCCTTCCTTTTTATCACTCAGGGCAAATTCCCATAACATAAAATTAACCTTTTTTTTTTTTAATTTTTTAACGGTTTCATTTATTATTGACAGACAGAGAGAGACAGAGCATGAGCACAGGAGGGGCAGAGAGAGGGAGACACAGAATCTGAAGCAGGCTCTGGGCTCTGAGCTGTCAGCACAGAGCTCAACATGGGACACGAACTCACAAACCGCGAGATCATGACCCGAGCCGAAGTCTGACGCTCAACCCACTGAGCCACCCGGGTGCCCCAAAATTAACCATTTTAAAGGGAACAGTTCAGTGGCTTTCAACATTGTCACCGTGTTGTGCTTGCATCTGTGGAGCTCCAAGACACTGTCACACACCTCCCCCGAAGACCCGCAGCCACTCACCCTAACCTGTGGCCGCCAGCCACCTGCATTCACTTAGTCTAGATATTTCGAATAAATGAATCGTGTGGTCTTTCCTATTGTCTTCTCCTGCTTGGCCTCAGGTTCTCAAAGCCCACCCACATGGCAGCGTATCTAGAACCCCACCGCTTTTGACAGTGAGCAACATCCTCACTATATTGCGTGGTCAACCGCATTGCGTTGAGGCACCGTGTTTTCCACGGATGGGCTTTTGGGGTGTTTCCACCTTTTGGCGACTGTGAAGAATGCCGCCACGAACCTGCACTGGTACGGATCTGAGTCCCTGTTCCCGATTTTTGGGGGCATATGCTTCCGTGCACCAGCTCTGTAGGTGAAGAAGCAGGCCACGAGAGGCTGGGGACCGGCCAAGGACTAGACGGCGGGAGCCCGAGGGTCTGGCCCAGCTCTGGGGACCCTCATCAGTCCATTGTCCCCCAGGGAGTTCCCCCCACGCTGGTTCCCTGGCTGGGGAAACCATCTTGCTTCTTTTCCTTTCCAAATCTTTCCACCTTCAAATCTCAGCTCTCCAACTACCTTCCCATTGGTTCGCGATCCTCTCAAGGACTGAAGCCGGCCTCCGTGCACAGAGGGCAGAGAGAGACCCAAGAAAGAGGTGGTCCCTGCAGGTTGGGAGGCTGCTGTGTTAATAAGCAAAGGGAAGGCACGTATGAGGCTCATCGTGGGTGGCAGCAAGACGAATGAATCCCGGCACCGGCCCGGACACCAAATCTTCAAAGTTTATAAAGAGGCTGTACCCAGCTTCACGCACGTGAACACAGGTGTTCTGAACACATCACCATCGCGACGCCGTTCCTTGGAGCAGCCTCTGGGAGCCGGAAAAGCAAGTGGAATCCGCGTTCCAAGGATGAGGAGAGGTGGGGAGCCTCTGAGTGCCTGGGTCCCACTCGCAGGTCACTTGGAGGTCACGTCTTTTTGATGACTTTCCCCAACGGTTCCCCGTGAGCCTTCCCTACCGAGCCACGGTCCTCTGGCCCTCCTTCCTCCACGGCCCACAGATTCATAATAACTTTAACCCAACCCCATATGGTGTGCCGTGTCATCGCATACGACCGCTTGTCTCATGCTGTATCGCCAAGCCGTAGTGACTATAAGATCTTAGAAGACAAGAGGTTATGGAGTCTTTACGAAGGAAGCCTGTGCAGCCAGCCTGGTGACACCCCACCTGGGGGTGTCCACTCGGGGTGATGTCATGGCTGCTGCAGGCGGATTTGGTGGTGACCTTTGCACCTTGTGAGCTGCAACACTGAGGGGCAGCCACTCCGGGTTCTGGAACTCTCTGTACAGCACATTGTATCGCCTGCTGGTGATGGCCACGCAGTAAGGTCACCACAGATATGCAGAGACACTCAAGCCTTGTCAACCCCACGCCGCCCGCTTTTGTCCATTAACTGAGTGTGGCCGGGAGGGGAGTGGACAGTCCCCTTCCCGCCCTCGAATGCGGAGTGGCCAGCGGAGTCCCCGTGAGCTCACGTGCTGGACCTCAGCTTTGCCAGTGTCAGCGCTCCGTCTTCATAGAAATTGTTAAGAAAGTGCTCTAGGGCCTCTGGGAAAGTGCCAACAAAAAACAAAGCACGATTAAAAAACACCCATGCCAGAGATTTCCATCCCCCAGCTGGGTCCTCACCACCTCTGTTTCAAGGTGAGCAAACCGGGGCGCCTGTGTGACTCCATCGGTTAAGCTTCTGACTTCAGTTCAGGTCGTGATCTCGCAGTTCGTGGGTTCGAGCCCCGCATCGGGCTCTGTGCTGACAGCTCGGAGCCTGGAGCCTGCTTCGGATTCTGTGTCTCCCTCTCTCGCTGCCCCTCCCCCACTCATGCTCTGTCTCTCTCTGTCTCAAAAATAAATAAACATTAACAATAATTTTTAAAAAGTTCTATAAGAACACGTTGTGGGCACCTGCCTTTTTCCCTCAGTCCAACCAGCTTGCTTAACAAGGAGGTGGCCAGTTTGTTCAAAGTACCTTTTTAACAAGGTGACCATGGACAGGTGTACTTTGGGTGATAAAACTGCGTGGGGTCATTAAGCCACACCAGAGATAACACTGCTTTTCTCAGGAATAGATTTTAGGGCAAGGTAAACTGGAAAACGTGTAATCTCAGGTGACAGGCAATAAACACTCTGGTTGGGAGCTTCTGAATTAAGGTTCTGCACCTGCTTACTGGACGGCCACGGTGTCAGCACCAAGGCTGCACACGGCTTTGTACACCGGCCATTTCTGGTTTTCCCCATAAAATACCACTCTGCTCTTTGCCACCAGCTCCCCCCTCTCTCTCGATGGAAAACTACCGCCTCCTTAAACCAGTGCATGGAAAATTACACGGTCAGGGCCGCTCAGGGCTGGAAAGGCACACATCCTACGGTGATTTCGAATGATCCAGTCTTTCATCATTGAAAAAAAAAAAGTCTGTGGGCGAGAAAGGAGGAAGAATCGTGAGGCCCCAGAGCAGATGAGTCATTTCAGAGAGAAATGACAAAGCCATTTTTGAAGGGATGGGTTAACAAGACGCTTAGCCAGCCTGCTCTTCGTTCCTTCGTGCGGGCAGGCCTTCATTCATTCAGCAAATGTTACTGAGTGCTCACCGAGCACGGGGATCCACGTGGGGGCTGGAGGAGTATCGGCAACGCATAGAGAAGAACCCCAAGATGGCTTTGTCCCTAGAGCTTCCTCTTGGGGGGACAGAGAGGCAACCGTTAGGAAACCGTGTCACGTGGCCGTGAGCTGGGGGGCGAGGGGGAGCTGGGAGGGCCAGGAGGAGGGGCTGCCGCAATTTCAAATAGGCACGGCCTCGGGAAAGGCGGTGTTGGAGCAAAGCGCTAACTAAGGAAGGTGCAGCAGGAGCTATGAGGTTATCTGGGGAGAGGGCTTCCTCCAGGAAGGGAGGGGGGCGGCGTGGCTGGAGCCGAGCCAAGGGGCAAGCAGGGTGGGAAGTGAGGCGGGTCCACGGAGGTCCAGGCGGCCACCATGGGCACCGTGGCTTCGACTCTGAGTGACATGGAGCCACTACTCTGTGCCAAGGGAGTGGCGACTGGACCTGCTTCGTCGCAGGCTCGCTCCGGCTGCCGTGTGCAGCACGGAGAAGGGTTGAGTTGGGGTGCAAGACGACGGGGCAGAGCAGGGGACACGGTGGGGGACAGGGTCTGTGTCGGCGGGGATAGCTGGGCTAGAGATTCCTCCAGATCGTACGCCCGACAGACAGCCCGACCCCAGGAGTGCCCAGAAGTCTCCCTGGGGCAGCCCATGGGCGACAGAGGTCTCTTTCTGGGTCTGCGGCCAGAACTCACAGGTGCCCGGGGCTGGGGCAATGTCACTCTAGAAGCCCCGGGATTAGGTCATAATCCCTGTTTGCTGACAGGAAGGAACATTCGACGGGAGGACTCGATGGCCGGAAACAGTAAAAGTGGCAGCTGCGGGTCACACGTTTGCCCCTTTCCCGTGTGACTGTCCTGCGTGCACACACCTGTCCTGAGCGGGCTGACCCAGCAGAAAGGCCACCTCCCCTCACTTCCACGGGAGCAAGGTCTAGAATCACACCTTGTCACCTGATTCCTGTTTGCTCCGAAGACTATCAGTTTTGTTTTGTTTTTTACGTGGTGACTGGGAATAAGGAAATGTTAAGTTTCAAGGTCTTCAGCCATTTCTCATTTGGGGCTGATCAGAATGAGATAGAAAATAAAACAGTCCACCGTGGAGGAAAGGTTTCCTTCCTCACCCCCAAACTTCAAGGCATGTGTAGACTTCTTTCAAACAAGCCATGTAGGGGCGCCTGCGTGGCTCGGTCGGTGAAACGCCCGAATCTTGATTTCGGCTCAGGTCATGATCCCAGAGTCATGCCATCGAGCCCGGAATCGGGCTGTGCACTGAGCACGGGGCCTGCTTGCGATTCTCTCTCTCCCCCGCCCCTGCCCCTTTCCCCACTCGCACTTTCTTTCTCTCTAAAATAAAAAATAATGGTAATAATAAGGTTTTAAAATTTAAAAAAAAAACCAACAACTTTAAACAAGCGATGTATTGACCTGAGATGAAAAGGCAATTAAGCTCGAGCCTCAGACGCAAATTATTCCAAAGCAAACAGCCTAGCAGGTGCTAACGGGGCTAAGCCGGGTGATGATTAACCGGGCTTTGCCCCTGGACCTTGAACCACTCTCCAATCAATAGGACACAGTCCCGTGTTATGTTTCTGAAGTCGCTGCTCTTATGCGCCGAGCGTCTTTCACGCACAGTAAACTGAGTCCCTGTCTCACAGTAAGATGTGAGGACATCTCCCTAGGGATACCCCTTAAGCCCCACTTAAAGCTTTGAGTGGGAGGCTTTAAGGATAGCTGGCCCCCCCCCGCAAGGCAGCCCCGGTGGTTGAATAGTGGTCCCCCCCTTGAAAGACACCTCCGTGTCCTGCCCCTCGGACCCTGTGAATGTGACCTTGTTTGGAAAAAGGGGTTTGGCAGATGTGATTAGGTTAAGGATCCCAAGATGAGGTCCTTCTTGAAGCAGAGAGGGCCCTAAATCCTTACGAGAGACAGAAAGGAAGACACGGACACAGAGAGGGGCCACGTGAAGGGAGACGCAGAGACCGGAGCCATCTGAGGCTGGAAGTGACAGAGCTGATCTGGCCCCGGAGACCTCAGAGGGGCCCTCTACTCGTACTTTGATCTCTGACTTCCGGCCGCCGGCACTGGGAGAGCATGAATTCCTGTTGTTTTAGGCCACGTGGATTGGAGAGCTTTGTTGCTGCAGCCCCAGGAGGGGCAAGGGACGCAGCCCTTGATCTGGGGCCGTGAGTCCTCAGGCGGGCACCCAGCTGAGCGCACGGTGCCTCCACTTCCACCTGCGGAACCGGGAGCGAGTAAAGGGTGGTGCCTCACTACGTCAGTAACAGGACTGGCACAGTGGGGACGTCACCTGAGCAGACGCCAGGAGGTCGTCACCTGAGCACCTCGCTGGAGGTCGGGGAAGGCCTCCTCAAATGAGTGGCTCCGGGCTGACAGTGAAGCGGTGGGTCGCGGAGAAAGTCCCCAGTGACGGTCCAGGGGCCTGTGGGCAAGGAACACAGAACTGAGGTCCTCGGTTCTCATGGACGGTCCTCATCCCAGAGCCAGAGAAGCCATCGAGCGTCCTGAGAAGCAGACAACAGAGAACCCAAATGTCTGGGGCAAGATGGCGGCCTCGGCGGGCCCGGAAGGCGGCTGTTTTCCCGCGCGCTCCTGCCCACTCTCTCGCCGGCCCGGGGTGGAAGGCACTTGGGCCACGGCCTGTTACGCACGTGCGGTGATAGTCCGGCAGCCCCGGGACTGACGTCTCCTCACGTCACCCGACAAATACTCACGGGTGAGACCCAGTCAGCCGAGGGTAGACGGCACTTTTCTGTGGGATCCGGCCTCCTCAGAGACTCCCCGGTGGAGTGTGAGGCATGGTGCTGGCTTTACAATTTCTCAGCAACGTATCAGCAACAGATCCCCCAAGGGGTTTTGTCTTTCTCTGGCTTCCTTCCAAATGAAATTCAAGTCTGCCCAGAGGTCTGTTCCAAAACATGATTCAGACGCCAGTGACATTAAGCAAAGTGGCAGCTCTCAGCATACGGTGCGGAAGCGGCTGGAGCTGTATGTTCTTCCAGCGCCGAGATGCACACGGGGTCCACGGCGTCCGCGTGGCGCCTCCGTGGGCTCCGAAAGCCTCCGCGCAGAGCCCCGGACCACAGTCGCTGAGGGACCTGGCCCCGCCACCCATGGTCAGGGAGGCCTTGTGAATATTCTTAACACGTCAACGCTGTTGTTTTTAACCATCACATATGTTTTGAGCAGCATCTTCTAAAGCTAAACAGATCAGCGTACCAGTTTACAAATCCTGCCTTTTATCTTTCCAGCCGCACAAAACAAAGCATTCTTGACAAACTCGAACACTGTCGGGGTTCTGCTGCCCGGTGGGGAACAGGGCCAAGGGGGGTGCGGGGGCCTGCTGTGACGGTAAGTGCTTCCACGCCGTCTCCAGGCCCACGTCCAGCTTCCACGCACGCCCAGCCTCCAGGTGGGGTTTGGGGGAATCACACCCGACTCACAGAGGTCTCGCGGGGATCCGCCTGCCGGGCACAACCAAGGGTGAGCGTGTCACGAACCAGCGGGGAGTCTGCAGGCCAAAGAAAATTTAGCCAGTGCGTGATGGGCAGAGGCGAGTCCGACATACGCTGTCACTTCCGGAGTCATGTTCTCTGGGTCTGCGGAAAAACTTCGCAGCCAACTCGGCAGCTGTGGGCCTGGCGCAACCCCCGAGTCTCTCTTGGGAGCTCACAAGTGACTCCAGACAGACGGGTCCCACGCGTGCTGCCCTCCGACCCACCCCTGCCACCGGCCCAGGTAACTGTCAGACACACGGGGTGCCTGCAAATCCCCTTTGATCTATTCGGTATTTCTCGGTGCGATTTAGTTCTACCAGCTTCCTTCCCTTCATCTCGATTCATTTCCTAATGCTGCTTAACGGGTCACCAAACACTGAGGAGCTGGAGGCAACACAGATCTGTTGTCTTCTACTGCTGGAGGTCAGAAGCTCAAAGCGCAGACGCGCTGGGCTGCAGTCAAGGTTGTGGCGTAGCCGGTGCCCTCTTCTCGGGGTTTTCTGCCTTCTCTGGGCTCCGCGCCCCATGCAGGGAAACCAGAGCCTCTCTCTCTGCCTCCAGAGAGAGAGATGCTTCTCATTTTCTCTTCCTTATCTCCCTCCTTCTAAGGACGCTTGTCATGAACCAGGCTCGTCTCCCCCTCTCGACATCCCAAACTTACCCCCATCCGCAAAGACCCCTCAGGGAACCCACAGGCCCAGGTCCAGGGGTGGCCCGTGGTCCTGCCACATGGTGCCACACACACATCGGGTGGCGGGAGGGACGGAGCAGCTGTGTCTCCTGGCCTGGCCTCCCTCGGTGATGGTATTTGTGGCCCAGGTCTCCAGAAAATGCCCCCCGCCCTGTCAATCCCCTTCTCCCGCCCAGCCCAGCGTCCTGGCCTGGCATTTGGAAACTGTGGCCACTGGCAGCCAAATGGGAACCCACCTCCCCGTCACCGTGGATGTCGCTCCAGGATACAGACACCCGCTAAAAGGCTCGGGGCGTCAGATGCCCCCCGCCACGTCCGGCGGCGTTCAGTATCCCGCAGGCGACTGGGCTGGATGCTATTCCTCTGCGTGTCCGGGCAGCTTGTAGCAAAACCTGTCCCAGACCCGTCCCCAGCCTCCGTCTCTGCTTGCGGCGGCCCTGGTCCTGGCTGCCAGTCTCTTCCCCGGGGCAGCCTTCCCCCACCTCCCCACGTGGCCTCTCCTCTGCCCCTTTCATGCAACAGTCAGCATGCATCCCAAAATGCACGGTCATCGTGTGCTCCAGCCCGCCGAGAACCTTCTAGAACCTTCTTCTCACACACAGAAGGAACTTCCACAGGTTCAAATGGCCCCAAAGTCCCCTTGACGTGACCCTCGCTCCCATGCCAATCCTACCCTACCTAGCCTGGCGCCAAGCTCATTCCTGCCTCAGATCTTTGTCCTCAGCTGTTCCCTCTAAGCTGATTCTGCCCCAGCAGCCCACCCCTGGGTAGACTCTGCCAGTGGGTAGACTCTGAGCACAGTCCATTCCACCCGCCTTCCAGGTACCTTCCTCCTGCAGAGGCTGGGGTGCCGTGGGTAGATCTGTGTCCCCCAAACTCAGGTGTTGAAGCCCTAACCCCCAGTGCCTCAGAACGTGACCTCGTTTGGGGATATTGTTCTCGCAGAGGTAGGTAGTTAGGATGAGGTCATTGCGGTGGCCCTAATCCAACGAGACCGGTGACCTTATAAAGAGGGGAAATTTGGACACAGAAACACACAGGCACAGGGAGAACGCCATGTGGAGACACAGGCAGAGGTTGAGGCGAAGCTTCTACAAACCAAGGAACCCCAAAGACGCCAGTAAACCTTCAGAGGCAGGAGAAGAGCCTGGGACAGATTCGTTCAAGCCCTCGGGATGAACTGAGCCGAACTCTTGATTGCAGACTCCAGCCTCCGGAGCCGTGAGACAGGAAATTTCTACCGTTCGAGCCACCAAGTCTGTAGTGCTTTGTTACAGCGGCCGGGGGAAACCGATACACGGGGGAAGCCGATGCCCACAGCTCATCACCCCATGGCTGGGCCTCTGGGAGGTCCCACCAACTCAAGTACGTGCCTGAGATTTGGAGGGGGCGAACCCCTGGCCTGGTGGTGACAGCGGCGGGGGTGTCCCTACGGCAGCGTCCCACAGCTTCCCTGCGCCCCGAGCCAGCCATCAGGGCAGCAGTGGCCGAACTGAGCTCTCTGGGTGTCCAGAGGCGTTTCCAGGAGTTTCCAGACCCCAGGCTCCAGCCTCCAATGTGTTCCGAGGCCAGGGTGCCCATTGCCGCCTGCTGGTTCCCCGCTTGCCTGCTGGCGACGTGCGTCCCGCTCCCGGCAGGCCGTTTGAGCGGCCCAGGCCTCGGAAGGCTTCTGAAAGTAGCTGGTTCCCCACGCGGGATCTGGCCTGGCTTCCCACGGCCAGAATGGCCGGCTTTCCCCAGCTGGACACTGAGCGACACATAGCATCCTCTTAGACTCAAATACTGCTCTCCTCGAAGACACCGTCCACTCTTCTTCGCTCCTGTTGGGTCTCCTTTCCCGGCGCACTCGCTGGCGTCTAAATGAATCGGGTTTGGTGCTTACTGTCTGAGCGGTGACCTCCGTGGAGACCCTGCTCTTGTCTTGTTCGCCCACTTCGCCCTGCCCAGCCGGGGGCTCGCCTCACAGCGGGAGCTTGCTAGGTGTCCGGCGGGGCAGGGAGCGAAGGCAAGAGAAGGTGGCACCCCGGAACAGGCCTCTCTGACAGACAGATTATTTTGAGCTCGCTATTTTCCAGAAACTGCAGACACGTGAAAAGCTCTAAAAACAGAACTGAAACTACAGTTTTTTTAGGGTTTTTTGTTTGTTTGTTTAATGTTTATTTATTTATTTTTGAGGTAGAGAGTGAGCAGGGGAGAGGCAGAGAGAGAGGGAGACAGAATCCCAAGCAGGCTTCATGCTGTCAGCGCAGAGCCTGACACGGGGCTTGAACCCATGAACCTAGGATCACGACTGGGCTGAAATCAAGAGTCAGGTGCTCAATTGACTGAGCCACCCAGGCACCCCAAAGTTACAGTTTTATAAAATACATTTACATGAAGCGATCGCCATGTGTAAGGGTGTCTTCCTCGCTGCACCAGGAACAGGAGGGGCCTCTAAATCACCGGAGCCCTTGGGGCACCCGGGGGGGCTCAGTCACTTAAGCGTCTGACTTCGGCTCAGGTCATGGTCTCACATTTGTGGGTTTGAGCCCCACATCAGGCTCTGTGCTGACAGCTGGGAGCTCGGAACCTGCTTCGTATTCTGTCTCCCTCTCTCTCTGCCCCTCCCCCACTCGCGCTCTCTCTGTCTCTCAAAAATAAAAAACATTACGGGCGCCTGGGTGGCTCAGTCGGTTGAGCGTCTGACTTCGGCTCAGGTCATGATCTCACGGTCTGTGGGTTCGAGCCCCGTGTCGGGCTCTGTGCTGACAGCTCAGAGCCTGGAGCCTGCTTCCGATTCTGTGTCTCCCTCTCTCTGCC
Source organism: Paguma larvata (assembly GCA_030068075.1). Classification (NCBI taxonomy): domain Eukaryota; kingdom Metazoa; phylum Chordata; class Mammalia; order Carnivora; family Viverridae; genus Paguma; species Paguma larvata. The sequence continues at coordinate 146,258,823 of CM057824.1, forward strand.
CCTCTCCTGCTCACATTCTGTCTCTGTTTCTCAAAAATGAATTTTAAAAAAAGTTGCAAAATACTTTTAAAATACTTAAAAAATATATATCATGTTTAGCCTTTTCAGATAAGACAGTAGCAGCTCCAAAATAATGAGATAGTTTGCTTCTCTTTAAAGAGTCGCAGGAGGGGCGCCTGGGTGGTTCAGTATGTTGAGTGTCTGACTCTTGATTTCGGTTCAGGTCGTGATGCCAGGGTCGTGGGATGGAGCCCCACCTTGGGCTCTGCACTACGCGTGCACTGTGCTTAGGGTTCTCTCTCTCTCTCTCTCTCTCTCTCTCTCTCTCTCTCTCTCTCCCCTGCCCCTCTCCCCTTTCACTCCGTCTCCCTAAAATAAAATAAATAAATAAATAAATAAATAAATAAATAGAAGGTCACAGGAATGACTGAAGTCCTTTAAGGATCTATTAGTCCCTTACTTACCGAACCCCCAGCCGTGGCCGTTTCTGGCACACTGACACTCCCTCAGTCCACCCCGCTCTTCACCGTGGCCCTACCCACCTGACAAACAGAGGGGCTTCACCTGAAATTCTAGGTTTTTATTAAACCCACAATTTTGGGTTTCTATAGGATGCCCTGGACCACTCTAAGCCAGAGTCACAAAGTCCGGCCCATCTGTTTTTGTTAATAAAGTTTTATTGGAATACCATGCACTGTTCACACGTTGTCTGTGGCTGCTTTCCAGAGTCGAGCAGGTGAGTGAGTGCGAGACTCTATGGCCACAGAGCCTAAAATATTTATCCCCTGGCCCTTTAGCAAGCGTTTGTCAACTCCTGCTCTCAATAGATCCCACTGACCACAATGTTCTAGCCCATGAAACACAACCAAAAGTGACATGTGTCCCTTCCAGGCTGAGACAGTGACAAGCCCCGTGCAATTCTCGGCTCCCTCCCTGCCTGTCTTGGCAGGACCCTGAGTGACAATATAGAGCGGGGCCCCCACCGCCGCTCACATGAGGCCGGCGTGCAGTGAGCGAGAAACAAACTTTCACCTCTCATGCCACCGAGGCTTCCAGATGGTCTGTCTCAACAGCAGGAGCCTGGCTTGTCCTGACTACTACCACGGTCTTCTGGGGGAAAACGTTAACTTGCACTTCTCAAAGTTTAAAAGGGTGCACTTGCCCCAAATCTCAGATGGGCATTTGGGAACTACCCCAGGGGAAAAAACACAACCGAGATGAATGCTCTTTTTTTTCCAGCAAAGATGGCAATTCGTTAGTACCTCTAAGCACATCAAAATCCCCAAGACCCTAGTTTCTGCCGCCCGTCGCTGGCTGAAACAGCACATGTATGGGCACCTCTGCTACTACTACCACCACTCATGCCACTACTACTACTGCTAACAACTATCTAGTGAGAACGTGTTTTCTTAGGTTTATTTGTTTATTTCGAGATGGAGAGAGAGCTCACGTGGGGGAGGTGCAGAGGGAGATGGGGAGAGAGAGAATCCCAAGCAGGCTCCGCACTGGCAGCGCAGAGCCCGATGTAGGGCTCAAACTCAGGAACCGTGAGATCATGACTTAAACCAAAATCAAGAGTCGGACGGTTAATCGACTGAGCCCCCCAGGCGCCCCTGCAGCGAGAACATTTTAAATACGCCAGGCTCTGTGGCGAATGCCTTCCCAGCGTTTTCTTCCTACTTCATCTGAACAACACCCTATAAAGCAGGAATCATTCTGATCCCCATTTGATGGACGAGGAAGCTGAGGTCCAGAGAAGTCAAGATCACCCGCAGCTATCCGGCGATGGCACTCGCATACAGAACAGGCTGCTTTCGCAGACTACGGGGGGAAGGCAGAAAATACAGGCATAAGAGCCATCCATTCGCGTCGTGTCTTGCAGAGGGGACACGCTGAGAGACACGAGGGCAGCCGCCTGTCTGGGGTGAGCCTCTCACCGGCTGCAGAAGGAAAATGGCTACATCCAACCGTCCAGCCAAGGAGGCGTGGGGACAGACACGCTCGTCCCTGCCTTACTTTCTATCAGCAAAGTCAATGCCGCCCCTCGAGACAGAGAAAATGATATTGTTGGATTTAGAGTTGAATTCCTCGGTCTTACGAAAATGTGGATAAGAGCATCTTGCTCATTTTACTAACCTGAAACCTGCCATCTAAGGAAGAGTTACCAACCTGACGTGCACACCTAGCCTTTGCTTCCAGCTGGATTATATCCCCAAGCCTCTCCTTTGGAGAATTTCTGGAACCCACACTGCTGCCCAGCGCACCGGCAACCACACTGAGGTTCGGGCATGGGGGGGGGGGGGGTGGGCGGAGGGCAGAGTTGAGAGGTTCATCCCTTTGGTGGTAAGAAACCCAGGGCTCCTTCTAACTTCCTGGGTAGAAACCTCCTGCTGGCATTTGACTTCACAACAACCGTCCTGCCTGTGGTTTACACTCATTCTTTACGCTGCAGTGCCTTTGGTTTGGCTTTGAGATTTGGGGGCAAGTCTCATGACAGTATTAAATAACCAGGGAGGCCCTGCTATGTGATCAGGTCCTCTGTAGAGGATCATCACCTTGGGGGGAGGAAATAAAGGCAGCTGAGACACCTTTGCTTATGAACCGGAAGGCCGGTCTCTGCCCAGCCCCGGATAGCCCGCCCGGCCAAGAATCAAGGGATGATTTCACGATACCTTAAAGCATCGTAGCTTGGATGCGGTCACTTTGGAGATCATAGGTCTTAGCGCTCTGGTTTGTGTTTTGCCATTATCAAAATATCTACCCAAGGCCTGGGTGGCCCCAAGTCCTGGAATCTCCGGAAAGTACAGAGAAGGGAGCACTGAGAGGCACTGAGAGGCCTGAGTGACCCATAGTCCCTCAGAAGGTCCACAGCCCCCTCATTCTTGCCCGCACACAGGGGAACCCGCAGGTCGGAGGCTCTCAGGCAGAGCGATTTTGGCCCCCACCGAGGGTATTTGACCATGTCTGGAATGGGGAGGGGCAAGCAAGGCTCAAGGAAGAAATACTTAGAAAGTCGTCTCTCTCGGGCTTGCAAGTGCCCGTCACCTCACCGCCCTGGAGACACTCTGGGTTGTCACATCTGGAAGAGGGGTAGCCGCCAGCTGGCGCTACCGAGTGGAGGCCAGAGTCAGAGCTCAGCATCCTGCAGGGAGCCCGACCGCCCTCAGGACAATGATCCAGCCCAGAACGTCGGCTCCGCCGAGTTTGAAAACCCCCGGACTAGCTCAGTATATTTAATAAAGAAATGAGAACCACAGTTGATTCTGGAATTGTAAATTCTTACGCAAGCCAACCACCAGCATCCAGCCTGCTGTAATTACCCAGGCAAAGTGAGTTAGCAATCTGAGCCTCCCCATAAAACTAGCCCTCTAATTGTTGTGGTTTAACAGATTGAGACCTCAGCCCGAGCAGGACTGAAGGAAACTTCTGCAGGGAACACCGGGCAAGCGAGGTTGGGCCCAGCCCTATAGTTCCCATTTGTTTTATGGAGAGTACAGTCTCCAAGGTCATCTGTAAGCCCGAGGTCATGTTAGGATCAAAACGAGTGAAGCCAGGCTGGTGATTTAAATATCCCCAACCATCTACCAAACTCGTATGTCTACCGACATAGACATATCGCTCTGTCACCATCCACAGTTTCCATCCCTTTTGGCTGATGAGCAGACTGAGGTTTAGGGAGGTCCAGGGACCCATGGGAAGCTGTACTGCCAACCGCAGTAGTCCTGGGCAGCCAAGGTCTGCCTTCTAGAGGCTTGGTCTGCCCTCACCCCTGCTCTGAAACCAAGGAGGAAGGAGCACAGCACCTACTCATCCACTCTGCATCTTTGCTTTCCCTGGGAAGCCAGGGAAAGTTCTCATACCAACTTCACACTGGGCGTCTTCACAGGGAGGTCTTCACACGGGGCCAGGCTTGACCTTGACTCTCATCGACGGGGACGGCAGGACATAGCCTTGGAACAGCCCTTGCCAAACAGGCCACGTGTCCAGACTCGGGCCACTCGGTGATGAGCGAGGACACCAAGCTTCACCGAACGAAAGAGGTGGTGTCAGTTTCGGAACTGTTTTTCACTTAAATCACGTGCATGAGTGTCCTTCCGCGTCTCCCCTGGGGGATCATCTGAACAGGAAATGGGATCAGAGCTTCGATCTCGGAGCTTGGCGTCATTTATTCTCCCAGCTCCCAATTCATTCCTCTCCATGGTTTTGCTGTAGCCTTCTTGGGTCTTATAAAACAAGACCTGGATGGGCCCAAGCCTGCTTTCAAACAGAAATGAAGAAACCGTGTTAAATGTTAGACATCCTATCTTGCCCAAGAAGGGTCCCTGCTTACCATGTAGATGGCATTAATGGTTTCTATGTCCACTTCTCAGACCCAGAAACCAGAAGCTGCTCTCTAGAAAGTGTTGTGCGCTCTCTTTACCTGTAACCCTCACCCCAGCCCCACTCTGGGATGCCCACACAGCAGGCGCACTCGCAGTGCTGACATCAACCACCCTTTGGAGAACCTACTTTGTGCCAGGGCCTGGCCATGTGCTGAGACAACGAACAGATGCCAGCTCTGTACAGGCTCTGCTCACCTGGTACCCACCTCGGGGATGGGCGGGGGGGGACTCAGCTCCCCTGAGGGGGGTGTGGCAAAGAGCACTCTGAGCCGGATCGCCGGGATTAAATCCCAGCTCCGCCACTTAGGACCCTGTGATCTTGGCAAGCTGCTCAACTGGACTGTGCCTTAGTTTCCGCCTCTGTCAAAAAGGGGTAAAAGCCAAGCCTGCCCAGAGAGTAAGCTTGGGAATTAAATGGGTCACCAGGTAGGAAACGCTCAGCCAGCGCTGGCCATGGGAATCCTCAGAAACAGGGGTTGTTACGTTTACCGTCGTGTTAACCCCGGAAGTGGGTATTTCGGGGCCTCCGGTCACAGATGAGGAACCCAAGGATCAGAAAACGCGTGCGACTCACTGGTCAGTGGCACCTACATATATAACCCTGAAGCCAGGTCAGCCTTCCCCGGGGCAGCCAGAGCAGGACTTGACACAGTCCGAGACAAAGTGGCAGCTGTACCCCTCACAAGTGTGTTTCTGCGGTGACTCTAACCGGCGTCTTGCGGACTCTAACTTTGAGTCTCACGGGAACGGTTGCCATGCTGGGCTGCACCTTCCCCTTTTTGCTAATGGCAAAAAATTATTATTATTGTGTGAGCCTCGGGGGTTAGGACCCAGCACTGCCCTGAGATGGGCTGCAAGAACTTGCGTGGACTTGGTTTGAAAAGCTCTCACTTCAAGAGGGAAGGAAGGAAGGAAGGAAGGAAGGAAGGAAGGAAGAAGGGAAGGGTGATCTGTGCTGACACCTGTGTGCTCACACAATAAAAAGTCGTGATTTCCGTCATGCTGCAGTACCCAGCCCCTTTCTCCTGTCCCCAACTCAAGGAAGCTAGACTTGCTGCTGAATCCCAACCTCACACTGAATCCTGGCCTCTTCCATGGTATTGCTGTCCTTGCTGACCGGGGCATTAGGGCTGCCGGGCAAGGACCCCAGAGAGAGGTGGAGGCTTAGAAGAGCCCAGACCTGCCCATCTCAGGTGGTGCGGAAGGACGGAGGAGAGGAGTGTGACCTCCCGGGACTCACGGGAGCCGCCTCCCTGGAGAGACGTGCTCCCACTCCCGCATCCCTACTCCCCTCAGCCTACCGTCACAACCGCCTTAAATTCCCCATCCGATCGGCCCAGCCTCTCCGCCATGCCCCGGTCAGGTTCTGAGGCTCGCGCTGTCTCTTCAAATCCCCTCTTCTCTCTTTCAGCATGCTTTGTTGTTGTTGTTGTTGTTGTTGTTTTAACATTCTTTTAATGTTTGTTTATTTTTGAGAGAGAGAGAGAGCAAGCAAGCAGAGGAGGGACAGAAAGAAAAGGGAGACACAGAATCCAAAGCAGGCTCCAGGCTCCAAGCTGTCAGCACAGAGCCCGACGCGGGGCTCGAACTCATGTACTGTGAGATCATGACCTGAGTTGAAGTCAGATGCTCAACCTACGGAGCCACCCAGGTGCCCCTCTTCTGGTATACGGTGCCACTTTTTATTGAGAGCCAAGGTGTCATACTGGGGATGGTTCCCAGGGAGGTGTCTGCTCGTGTGTCTCTGGGCCTGAGCCGTGCTTCTCTGCCGGCCCATCTCTCATGTTTTGGAGGCAGTGGTTTGCCCTGTGACCTCAGTCCCCTGATGGTGACTGAGCTTCTCTCTCGCGTGCGTGGGAGTGAGGACCTCCAAGCTCCTTACGGGACGGACCAGGTCCCACTCCTTTCTTGCCCCACACGCCTTCTGACACCTGTCCATGGCACCGCCTCCGGGCCTGAGCTGACGCCGTGGGCCCCTCCTGGGTCCCCTCCCTCCCGTGACCCCTACTCCACGTCTCAGCACCTCTCAGGCTCTCGCTTCCAGCGACGGCTCCCCTGACAGCCCAGTTGAACTTTCAACGCCTTTGCTCCGTCCTCCATCGGCACGACAGACCCTGTGCCCCGTGGAGTCATGTTGTCTCCCTGTCACTCGAGGGACTGAAACCTCCTAAGCTCAGCAAGTGTGGGCCTGGTTTTCTTTCTATCCCCAAAGGTGGATGCTTAGGAAATATTGATCAAACAACTAAAACTGGCCTTAATGCCCAGACTACAGAAAACCTGTGTCAAGTGCATTTCCAAAATCGTAGTGTCTTGATGTTGTAAGAATATCTTCGGGAAGGAGGTCTCTGTCCAGCAAAATGATCTCGACGCATCTGCGTGGGATAGAAAATAAGGACCTGAAGGCAGGGTGCAGTGGAGGAGAAGGAGCAGAAAGCAGCCCTGGGGGTCATCCTGGGAACCGGGGAAGGGGAGGGAGCAGAGAAGCAGGGCAGGGGAGGGGAGGGGAGGGCCGAGATCTACAAAGAGGGCCGTGACATTTCTTCCCATGACCTACGCGTTCCATCTCCCCACACCATTGGCCAAATCACACCCACTTTGTGCGAATGAATGTATGATGGAAAGTTCTGGAACCCCGCGTCTGGGTGGGCACAGTGAGAAATGGGGCTTGCAGAAGAAGGTGACGAGATGGTCTTTTAAGGGAACCCAGGCAGCTGAAGCAGAGACTCAGAAGAACCAGATGCCCCACAGCCGGCAGGGCAGGTGGGACACAGCCTGGGACAGGAGGGGCCGGGCCACCGCGGCCACCATCTGCAGCACAGACTCGCGGGCCCATGCTGAGCATGGCGTGTCCCTCGTCGTCACGCCGCAGAGTGGGCCGGCTGGTGGGGGGCGCGCCGTGCTGTGAGGGCCAGGACCGGCCACCGACAGAGCGAGACAGGAATATAACTCGTGGCACAGAAAAGCCACGTGGAAGCCACGAGCTCTGCCCGTTTGCTGTGTTTCACGTTGTTTGCAAAGCAGATGCAACAATGACTTCATCTGCCCCAGACCGGGTGACCTGGGGGGACCTGCAGCCACAGTCTGTCCACCACAAGCCAGGCAGCCATACAGGTGAGGAGCAGACACGCTGAGAGTCACTGGGTTCGTCGGCCGGCCTTCGGTGTGGGTCTGGTCAGGGGACCCAGGGCGACCGGTCCTCCCTCCTCCCTGAGGGGCAGGGCCCGGGCTTGGGGCTGACCCAGGAGCAGGTGCTGCCCTGGGATGGTGGGTCCAGAGGCCCTCTCTCTCTTTCTCTCTCCCCCTCTCCCCCCACCCTCTCATTTCTGCCCAGAGCCTGGCTTCTTACAAGACCGTACCCTCAGGTTCCACCTGTAAGTCTGTTAGCCAGACTCCCTCCAGTAACCTCGTTATCAAAGCAAGGAGACAATCTCCAAACACATAATACAACGTTCACTAACTGCCGGAAGACATCTCCAGAGATCACATGGAGACTCTACAAAAGGAAAGTAAATCTAAAACCCAGAAAAGAAAGAAAGAAAGCAAAGAAAAAAAAAAAACCCTCTACAAAGGCCCAAGGTGCTGAAGTAGGCTGTAATGCAACATCGGTAATTTCGCTTGGGAAAACAAAGACTCATATAACACATGGCTTTTAACGAAAATTATTGCATGCTTTCCAACGGCTTCAACAACAGCGCTCGGTGGATTAAAAGCCGTAACTGTACCTGCAGCTGTATATCAAGTTCAGACATCTGATTCCGGTTACCAGGCCCTGGCAGGGCTAGCAGGCTCAATAGCAGACATAACCATTCTGCTTAATGCTTTTCTCAAAGTCCGTGTAATTCACTGCAGGCGTTGTATTTCATGTTTACATTGTCTGGCTTTCTTTGCTCTTAAGAAAACAACCAACCAATACCGGCAGACCAAACATCTTAAGAATCATGAAATCATAGAAGGTCAGCCCTGGGAGGCAGCTCGGAAATCCAGGCTCCAGCCCTTCTGGCTTTCAGAAAAGGTAATGGGGCCTGCAGAGGGGAAGCCCATGGCCAGAGGAGTGGAGAGTCCAGAGAGACAAGGCATAGCCCTCGGCAAAGAACCAGATGCCGCGGCTTCCGTGAAATGGTGCTTCCCAATTTCACGCCACTGGGACTCAACAATAGGAACAGCACTGTTTGTCTGATACTTTCCGGTTTGTACCGAGCTCTCAATTAGACCCTCCTTTGATGATCACAGTGTGTATCTCGATGTGTATATTACAATCCTCATTTTATAGAGTGAGAGACAAGACCCAGAGATTCAGGACCACCCGGGCGGCTCAGCCAGTTAAGCGACCGACTCTTGGTTTTGGCTCAGGTCATGATCTCATGGTTCGTGAGTTCGAGCCCCGTGTTGGGTTCTGTGAGGACAGCGCAGAGCCTGCTTGGGATTGTCTCTCTCCCTATGCCTCCCACACTCACTCTTGCAATATCTCTCTTTCTCTCTCAAAATAAATAAATAAACTTAAAAAAAAAAAAAAAGATTTAGAGAGATTCAGTGATTTGCCCAAGATCCCGAGGCTGGAGCTAATGTCGGGGTTAACCGCATCTTTGTCAGCTTTGACGGTTGAAGTGTCACTGGTATGAACTACAACTGCTCACGGCAGACCCAGAGGTCAGATCCCCCCACCTATGGCTTCTAGCCCTTCTGCCATGTTGCCCCTGATACCACTGTCCATTGCATTAGGGCTCATAGTTTTCGAGGGACTTTTACGGCAGGGCAGGTGTGGGAAGACAAGATGGACTGTCTAAAATTGGCTCTTTCAAGGCAATCCCGGGTCCCTTACTTCTGTTCCAGAGCCTCCTTCCCTACATGCATCTATGAACCCAAAATTATTTGTTGAAGAAAGAGAAGAGTGATGGCAGACAGAAGCGGCACCTTCCCGGGGTCAGGCCTCCAGGAAAATTCCCAGAATCCTGCCTGCGACAGCAGGTTCCGAGAAAGCACACCTACCTCCTGAGCCCCGCACAGATGAGGAAGGTCCTGGTTCCCTACAGACCACGGAGCACACAGCTCTGAGACGGAAGCATCAGCCTCGACATGTTGGCTTTTGAGGCCCAATCACATCTGGATTCGGCCCCAGGTCTGGCAACTCAAGGGAGTCACCCAGAAGCCAAGGCCCCCTGGACCTGGGAGTCAGAGTCTGGTTTTCACCAGATCTCTGGGTAATTCCAATGGGCAGCCAGGTGGCAGTCAGGGGTTTCCATGAGTTCGTTGGTCTTACAACGATGTAAAAATAGCCTCTAAAATCTCCCGTTTGTCTTAAATGAGATACCACATGGGAAAGCCACTTGACAAGGTAATAAATAAACCACATTTTGACCAAGCACTTTCACGAAGCAGTTTTGGGGTGTGTGGGTGAAGCATGGATCTGAGCGGCAGAAGGCCCCGGACTGGGATGCTGGCCCTGAATCTAACAAGCTGTGGGATCTCGGGCACATCATCCCACCTCCCCAGACCTTGGTTCTCTCGACTGTAGGGTGATAACGGGGACAATGGGGACGGTGATCTAATGAGCACCACAGGGTTTCTAGGAGAGTCAGATTATACAGTGTCTACCAGGTGTCTTGTGCTTTGGGAGAATTCAAAACATAATAGCTTTTAGAAAGATGGTTTTGCCCTCCTTGTGTAATTTGGTAATCTGGGAACTTCACACTGTGAAGTGTGGGACTTGACCTCTCTCGCTGAATTACCGCGTGAGCGCCCAGTTTGAGCCAACGCAGCCGACCGTCTTTCCCCTTGCACCTTGCACCCGGCACTGCAGTCCGAGCCGGCGTCCTGGATCTAAGGCAGCTGGAGAGGCGTGGGTTGTCCTTCTGTTGGGTGTCTTCCAAGGTCAGGTTCAGACCCAGACCCTCTGGGGGAGATGAGGGAGTTTGGCGAAATCCCCTCCCATCAGTGAAGGAGGAGAATCACGCAGCAACACGGACCTAAATGCGAGGTAGGCATTTGCATGGCGCGACGCTCGTCCCGAAGTGTGGCCAGGAGAACGACGACGGCGGAGGCATCTCGGCAGGGCGTGACGACCGGGTGGGATTTGCGCACATGGGGACGGCTGCAAGAGCTCTCTGGGCAAAGGGGACAGTGCGGACAAGAGCTAAGAGGGAGGTCACCGTGGCCCGGAGTCCCAGCAGTCCTGAGTTTCTGGCCTGGTTGGTGGTGTGGCCATGCTCGGGGACAGGGGAGGGGGAGGCGGAGAGCGTGAGGCCTGCCCCGAGGCCTCTGCTCCCAATCCCTGCAGGACCTTCCATTCCTCAGGAAGGGGACTGACCTAAACCAGCAGGGCCCCTAAACCAGAGATGACCCACACCCACCGTCATCTCTAAGAACACCCTTTGCCCAGGGCCTGATGCACTCTTGTCCTTTCTTCTTCTGGTCCCTGCGGATACTGCTTACATTCAGAGCCCAGGATTTCCCCAGAGTCCACGGGGGCTTTGGCTTTACAATTAAACCACAACAAGCCTCATCAGTGAATATTAAGGAGCATTTATGCCAAGAGTTATCAAAGTTAGACTGGAGCATACCTTAAGGCCAGAAAGTGCTTAGGGGCTCCTGGGTGGCTCAGTCGGCAAAGCGTCTGACTTGGGCTCAGATCATGATCTTAAGGCCCATGAGTTCAAGCCCCGCATCGGGCTCTGTGCTGACAGCTGAGAGCTTGAAACTTGCTTCGGATTCTGTGTCTCCCTCTCTCTCTGCCCCTCCCTTGTGTGCGCTCTGCCTCTCTCTGTCTCTCAAAAACTAATAAATATTAAAATTTTATATGTATATATTTAAAAAAGAAAAAGAAAGTGCTTAGAGGTGCTGGACAGTATTGGCCTAGGTGAGAAGCCACCATGAGGTCAAGGTGACATCCTAGCCATGGTCTTTCTCATGGTAGGCATTGGAATAACATTTGGGTTGGCCAAAAAGGGGGGTTGGCTTTAAAGGCTACAGTACACAGCCTCCCTAACTCCTTTTGAGACACATTCCGTTTTGGTTTAGGGCTCAGAACAGGGCATTGGAGTCGTTGGTGAGTTTTCCTCCTTCGGGAGCCCTGGTTATTCAGCCTTGCACCTCCTGTACAAGACGGGTACCGGCACTGAGTTCCTGAGTTGCTTAGGCATTGAACACTCTCTTGCAATCAGAAGCTTTGTATTCCAAGACCACGAAAATCAAGAGTCACAGTAATTGTTGAGTGTTCCTTTCTCTGCAAGACAATGCATGACTCCGCTGAGTGGGCAGGCACGCGTGAGAGAAAGCCAAGCCATGAGGATTTCGGGGCCTGATCCTGTTCACAGCTCCACGAAGGCAGGCCTGGGGTCCAGTCTTGCTCACTCTTGGTCTCCGGCGCCTGGCACTCGAAAGTGCTCAGTAGATGACGGGTTCATGGATGAGGCTAAGGGGACAACAAATTTTGTAGGCAGCTGGGAGCAGTGATGAGTAGCAAACTTCATAGTCTGGCTTCAGAGTTCGCCCTTGGTGTTTCTTTTAGCCCTTAATTGACCTCCAGGTAGATAAGTTCTCAGAACGGATCCTGTTTTTACATAAATCATAATATTGACATCTTTGGTCAGAACACCGGTGAGCTATGCGCCCTCTCTCCGATTGTGTCACTTGGAGGAAACTAGCCCCCCGGGACCCACACCACGGTTCCTCAATCTGGGGTATGGGTGCTCATGAGAAAGCAGCTTCCTAAGCCCACTGAACCAAACTCCCTGCATTTTTCCAGGCTTCTCAGATGAATCTAGCAGACACTGGCATTTGAAAACCCACCTTGACTTCATCAAGCAGTAGAGCCGTCCGCCCAATGGGGGCTCCCTCTGTTGTTCCCAGGACACAGCCACCCTTCCCGGGGTCTCCCTGCCACTCCTTTGACCTCTTTTAGTAACAGAAGCCCCCAGCTACCAACAAATCCACTGCCCCCAAAACACAGACACAGACAAGACCATGTATGTAATGGACGATGACTTTTCTGCAATGAAAATCTCCGAAAACCCCTCTCATTTATGTCCAGAGTGAGCAGAGCTGACCCCACAGTCTCTGTCACAGTGAGTAGGCAGGTTTACAAGCTCTGTAAATAAATCTGAACAGTGTTATGATGTAATTATCTTTCCAAAACTGCATCTCATAGCCCAGAGGTTGATCTTCGTCAAAGCCGTCACCATGGCGCCACCCATCCACCCGTGGGCAGTGGGCAGTGGGCTCAGATAATCCCTCGCCAACCTTCGGAACCAGCTCTTTATGCTGTCGTGTGTGTCCCCACGTACCATATTCCTCCAGCTAATTGTGATCGTGTGTCCTTAACCTTGGCAATTGGAAATCGTAAAAACAAATGCTTTACCTCCTGAAAGAAACCTTCTTAAGCTACAAGAGAACTCATCCCTCCAACGTCCCACCATCGTCCCACCTTCCCAGAAAACCGGACGAACATTGCAGATCCCTAAACTACTGAAGCCATGCAGGAAGGAAAGGAAGACGGTGAAAGAAGAATCTAGAATGAGAAACCAAAGCCAGTCCCACTGGTTCCTGATGAGCTAAGCAGACCTTCTCTGCAAATGCGCAGACACAAGGAGACCCTTGTCTCTTCCTCCTGGATTAGATGAGCGGGTCCCAAGGCCAGCTCTGGACCAGCACAGGGGACTATATGAGCGCAAGCCATGGGTGGGAAAGGGTATGCAGGCTCTGTCCAAGAACACCGGAGGGCCCCTCTGCCTGTTGCCCATGTGTCTGGGTGACAGAGGGTGCCCCGTGCCTGGAGGACAACCTGCTGGATGCATTTGGCCCCCTGGGGCTGCATAAAGCACCTCCTTCTTCCCCAACCAGGCAGGCTGTGGTTGTGGATTTGGCCAGGAGACCCCAGAGAACCAGCCGATCTGGGGGAGGCAGGGGGGACTCGTGTATGTTCTGGACTCCTGCCTCACCAGTCTGTGGCTCCACAACAGGGCACCTGTTGGCACTTCGACACATCCCCATTTTCATGACTAACCCTCTTTCCTTGGAATCTTCCTTCCCAGGGCTCCTTAGGCTGGCAGGGGATGTTCACAGGGAGGAAGCAGAGAGACCCAGGCCTCCAACACGTCTTTGATGCCCAGATCAGAGGAACAGAGATGTGTAGAGTGGAAATGTCCAGACACACACCCCATTTTCCAGAAGATGATGCAACTTGACCAAGAGGTATTCGAGCTGCCCTTTCACAAGTGAGTCAAGAAGGTGGCAGGAAAGATGTCTCCAGATAGCCCAAGTCCAGCCTTTTACGGGAGCGGTGGGAACCCAGCTGGTCCCTCCCCTAAGAAACGGCCACTCCCTTCGATATTTGGCTTGTATGCACGATAAATCCAAAAGCAGCAGCTTCTCAGTGAGAAAGCCAGCCAGGGCTCAAAGAGAACCCGGCTCGAAGAGCGCGAGGGAGGTGCCCACAGTCAGCCCCAACGCACAGCAGCCTTGTGACTCTGAACTCGTCCGTGCCCCCCCGGGGCAGCAGCTCCAAGCCAGGCACCTGCAGCCCTTCCCTTCTGTGGTTCATGTGCTCACTCTTGGGTGGGTTCTGGGCCTTGACCACAGGCTCCGGTTTCCCCAGTGGTTTTCCATTCTTGTCTGGACCAAGGAAGCACAGAGGTGATCACTATGGCATTGCCTCCAGCTGAACCTGCCCCCCTTACGAAGGACACGGCCCTGCCCCAGCTAAAAGCGCTGAGCCCCCAGTGGCCAGGCTGACTGCGGGGTCTCCTTCCAAGGGTGCGGCCGCCGTAAACCTGGGCCTCCAGCGCCCACTGCGGGCCCTCCTCTTCCTGGAGCCCCAGCCCCGGCTGCCTCCCCCCCACAAACAAGCCCCGTTCAAGCTTGGACTGTGAACTGTCTGCCTTGATATCGTATTCGTTTCCACTAAGGCCATCATAAGAAACAGACCAATGTTCAAGAAACACCTCACCTGCAGGAAAATGAAATGGAGGGGGTCTCACAGCCGGCAGGTCCCCCTTTCTCCAATCTTGAACACGGTGAAGCTCAATCGAGTGGAATGCACCCCAAAATGAGGAGTTTAAGTTTATGTCTAGTTCAAGGACACCATGGGCAGTCTCTGGGTGTTCGTGGAGAAAGCCCAGTGTGCCTCTTGCCTTAGTCGGTGCAGTTGGGGGAGAATCCACTCGTGTGTTTCTGAGAGAGGAGGTCTGTGCCCTGAGATTGTGTCTCCATGGTGGCCCAACAGGACCCGCGGTGCAGCCGCTCTCTGACACCTCCCGGAACGCGGGTGAACTTCCGAAATCCCTCTTCCACTTGTCTGCCCCTCACGTGCTCCTTTCACCACCACACTGTTGGCTGGAGAAATGTCCGGTTCCCTGAGGATTCTGGTTGTAATGCCATTAATATAGGTATTATTATTTAACTAAGCCTAAACCTCCTCTAGAGCGATACTGCCCAGAAAACTTCCTGTGTTGACGGAAAGTTTCCACGATTTGTTGTCCGATATGGTAGCCACTCACCATCACTGCGGTGGAGGAACAAGATTTTAAGTTCTATTCAGTTTTGAGTGTTTTATATTTAAATAGGCACATGTCATTAAGCGATGGGTGTCCTGGATGACGCAAGAAAGCCGTGACGGGCGGCCAGCGGACAAGTCACTTGGACTGAAGCTACCCGGATTCAAGTCCTTACTCCAGCTCTGATTTGGGGATTCCAGCAGGTAAATTTAACCTCTCTGCTCCTCGACCTGCTCATCTGTGAAATGGGAATCCAACAGCCCTAACTCACAGCGTGGTTGTGAGGGCTTGGTGAGACACCCCGCAGGGAGCCCCAGCGCGGGGACTGGCGGCGGGGGGTGGGGGGGGAGGTGCTCCCCATCAAGCCCTGCTGGGTGCTTCTCCTGCAGCCGGCCTGGGGCGGCTGGATTAGGGGAGCTCCTCCACCCCCTGCTTTCCACACTCCACCACTCTGAGACTCATCCTGACTTGGCGTTTTAGTGGGTTCAGTCATGTCCACAAAAGGCTACACAAGAGAAAGCCAGATGAAGACGGAGACAGAGAGTGAGGCGAGGCTGAAAGCTAGGGAGCACCCAGCAAACCTTGGAGCTGGGAGAGGCAGGAAGGACCCTCATGGGAGCTTACAGAGGGAGCACAGCCCTGCCAAAACACAACCCAGGCCGCTGAAAATGTAGGAGAGTCCATTTCCGCTGGTTTAGGTGGTTCGGTAGGGCCACCCCAAGACACACTTACGGGTGCCATCAGTCGGCCTTGATGGAAACCAGGCTTCTTGATTCAGTGGCTCGATTCTTTGGGAAAACTGTGTAGAATGGAGTGGACCCATCATCTGGGCTCAGGTCCATATGCAAGAAACCAGCACAGCTTGGCTTGCCTGCTTGAAGGGGGTTAAATTTCTAGCCTCATCCTGAGGACGAAGCTCTATGACAATTGCTTAGGGAGGGTGAGACAGGGCTCAGAGTTAGCAGGGTGCCAAGGGCCGTGGAGCTGCCAGCCCAAGCGCAACGTGCTCACAGGACGGCTGCGCCAGGGGAGCACCAACCTGGGCCCAGAGCCGCCACCCCTGGGGTGCAGAACATGGGAGGCCCCCTGGGTTAGAAGTTCGGCAGCCTGCGAACTTGGATGGCAAAGGATTCCATCTTTATCTCCACCGATCTGACGGAACCCTCGCACTTCCTCTTGTTAGGAGCACAGGCCACGAAGCCCAAGGCGTTCGCCATCCCTGTGATTGTCAAAGTCACGGATGTCTCCAGATTGCATTGCAGTTTCCGCAAATATCTTAAATACCTTCCATGCTTGTCTCTATTTTGAAATGGTGGAAGTTATTAAACAGGCCACTCAATCTTCCTTCAGTACATTTAGCCGTAGTACAGAAGCACGTGGGTTACCAGGTCCCAGCTCTGGGGGTTGGTAATATTTTGTTACCTGCGTTTCAGTATAATGGCTCTCCTTGTGATCTTGTGTAAATTATTTCATACACTTTAAGTCCTTATTCGAAGGAGGGATCGGCGGGTTTCACAAGGCCGTCAAAGGGACCCATGGCACAACACAGGTTAACTCCTGATTCTCACATTAGAAACCTACGTAAGTACTGGTATGTCTGTTTCAGCACAAGCTTGGGGCAGTTAGCATGTTTTAAAGAGGCACTGTCACATGAAGAAGAGAGGCGACTGTCCTTAGGCACTCCCCAGAAGCAAAAGGATTTGCCCATCTTTATAGAACAATGCAATTGATAAATAGCCAATAATCTCCACCAAATCGGCGCTGGTCCACTGCCCAGAGGGAACAGGCATATTCGTCTTGGTAAATTGTTTTACTGTGACGCCGTCTTATTTCCAGGAATCAGACGGTAAAAACGATATATTTTTGTGGTTTGGCATTTGGAGCTTTGCTCTGGCTTTGCTGGTTACTGCCAACATCTGCAAATTATTATGTGTTTAAAAACAATCAACCACCACTGCAGGCTGTACCCACAGTCCCTGGCTGGGCTCGGCCTCCTCCCGGGCACGAGGCAACTTGCGGGACCAGGAGGCAAGGACCCCAAGGCTTCCTAGTCGACCCTTAAAGACAACTGTGAATGAAGCTGGGTACACTATCCATGTGAGACGGTCTCTCGGCTCCCAGGCCCTGGTTCTCACTGTCCTTTGCTCATCTGTTTAAGGGGAAAAAAACAAAGCTGGGGCCGCCCCCAGATAAAAATTATTCATCATGTTCACGGCAATGTCAAGAGACATTCAGTTTCTAGACCCAACACCACCAGAACAAGTGAACACACTGTCAGGTGCTTGGCAGGCTCTGCCAATCACAGAAGATGCTTCAGATCCAGGGAGAAGTTCAGGCCCGGCACTCAGACACTCGGCAGCACTGAGCGCCTCACCCGGGAGTCCGTCCCTCACTAGTCTGGGCCGGCTGGCTCTCGTGACGGCCTGGGAACAGCGGCGCAGATGTCTCTGTGGGAAGCCAGCCGCACCAGACATCTGTCCCAAGGTGGGAGGCGTGTGTGTTCGGAGACGGTGCTGGGGTTCCCTGGGGGGCGGGGCGGGCAATTAGCGGCCAACGTCGCCAGGAGTCTAATTACAGGGGAGCTGGGGTAAAGCCCCGTGTGATAAGCAGGGCCACCGCTCTGGGTGGCTCTGTCATTTTCCCTCCGTTAATGTGCCCCAGAACTCACGTGAATGTCATTCAGGTTATTTAAGGAGCCTGGGCAGACTCGCGGCACGTGTAACTGGACAAAAAAGTGTTGCCCGCCTTTCCGTATGTGTGGAACAGAAGAGGGAGGCACAGGCCACGAATGCGGAGGGAAATCGAGAACTCTGGACGGAATCTACAAAGGGTTTAGGTGAAATCAGCACACGCTGTAAAGAGTATATCAGAACGAACCCCATTATCATATACTCAAATGGATTAGAGAGACAGTAAGGGTGGAAGCCTTCCTGGAAGAGGTGAATTCTTAAAAGAGATGATGTGGATTCCGGGGCGGGGGGTGGAGGGCGGGAAGGGCAGACACAGGAAACAAAGGAAGGGCACTAAAGCCAAGGAAAAAGTAGAAGCGGAATCAAAGGGGCAAGAATCCAAAGACATGGCTGGAACTTCAAGATGGGGAAGGCTCTTCAGAGAAAGGTCTGTTTCAGAGATGGCACCTGATCGAGGAAAGGGTGGAGAGAGTAAAAGAATGTCCAATCCCAGCTGATAACACACACCCAACCCTTGTCCATAACCCGTGTGGAAGCAACAGAGCCTTCCGTTAATGTCACCCAGAGTCCCAGACGCCATATGTACAGACACCCGCATGCCCGGTACACCTACGCCTGGTAACACCTAGGTTTTGTATATAGTAGGCAACGGATAGACAACGATTGTCTACCCTAAGAACTTTGACCTCAACCTCACCACCGCTATTGCTTGTGGATGGGCTGAATGAAACAGAGCCCACAGATTGTCCACGGTAAAGGGAGGGCATTACCCTAAACAACAGACACCAAAACTGGAGTTTTTAATTTGTATGTATATTAGATCAAGTTACAATTACTCTGTGTTTTCAGAACATACCCGACGGATGGACCTGAAGCGTGAAATGCCACATGTGTCTGCAGTCAAGCAAAGCTCACTCTGTAGCTTCCCCGGGCTGCTGGAGGAAAGCACCACAAACCCGGTGGCTTAGCCAACAGAGATGGTTCTAGAGACCAGAAGTTCAAAACCAAGGTACGGAAGAGCTGGTTCCTTCCAAGGGCTGTGAGGGAGAGTCTGTCCCCTGCCTCTCTGTTAGCATCTGCTGTGTCAGCAGTGCGTGGTGGTCCTTGGCTTCTAGAAAACATCGATCCTATCTCCATCTCTGCCATCATGGCCGTCTCTTCCCTTTTCATGACCCACCATCACAGTGGATTAGGATCTACCCTACCACAGCATGACCACATCTTAACTAATGAGATCCACAGAGACTCCATTTCTAAATAAGGACATGCTCTGAGGTAAGACGTCAAACATATCAACACATCAGTTTAGCGGACACCATGTAACCCAGAGCAGTCACGTAGATGGACCGCCCTCCCTAGTCGCATGCATCGACCCACTTTCTGTGGTTTCCAAGGGATGAACTGTTCTGTCTGAGGCTGAACATGAAGGAGACTCCCTCTCTGGAAAGGTACCCCATCCACAAGCCACCGCCCACAGCTGCTTGTCACTAGATGTTGTCACCTTCCTCAACATACAGTCCTGTGACACTAGGCTGCCTTTTGTGTTCTCGCGCACACCCGCATCGAGACACTAGGGCTCCGGCAGGAAGAGAATGACGTCAAGGCTGCATGTGTTGGAGAGAGTCTTCCTCCAGAAGTGTGGCCACACGTAACAGATAAAAATACAGGACTCCCGGTCACATTTCCATTTCAGATAAACGATGAGCAATTTTTCAACATCGGTATGTTCCGAATGATATTTGGAGCGTATTTCTACGTTAAAAATCATGCAATTTGTACGTAATGGGTGTCTCGTAGTTTGTGCAGCAAAACCCTTGATATGAGCTGTGGCGTCATCTGTAACCCCATCCTCTACTGTAAGTGGCTCTGACAACTCTCCACAGACTCACCAGGGAAACCCTCTTCCTCCTTCTCATCCAAATCTGATGGAAACGATGTTCTCGGTCTGGGGTCCTCCCTCCTCTTCTGTCCCATACAGTGAATGCAGCTGGGGATGGTTTTGAGGGGGCCTGTGACCCCCCTGAGTCAGTAGCTGGCAAGCACGTGCCTTTCCCCTGGGCCCTTGGAGAACCCGCTTGGCTTCTCACCCCCGCCCTCCCCTCCCTTTGTCTCCACCTCTGTGGACACGTTTGGAAGCTAGACAGCAACCCACCCAATGGCACTTGGGAGACTTTGAGAGCCAGTGGTGCCCATGCCAGGCCTTGGAGTGTTCTAATCCTTCACCCACACGGTCTCCGCCTCACCTCTGCTCCATGCTTTTTTTTTTTTTTTTTAGGTTTGAAAGAGAGAGAGAGAGGGCATGCACGTGAGTGAGTGGGAGAGGGGCAGAGGGAGAGAAAGAGAGAATCCCAGGCAGGTTCCACACTCAGCACAGAGCCCGACATGGGGCTCGATCTCACGCACTGGGATCGTGACCTGAGCTGAAATCAAGAGTCAGACGCTCCACCGACTGAGCCCCCCAGGCTCCCCACTTGTGCTCCATCTTCAAAACGAGAACAGAAATGTCCCCTTAAAATAAGGCTGTTTTAACTGTGACAAAGCATGTAATTTTCTAACACCGCAGACCTAAAACCTGATCGCTAATTTCCAGGGTAGCTTTGAATCTATTCCAGACTTTCCTGTCCCCTTGTCCCTCCTGCAGGCCACGCCTGTGCGCCGCTCCAGAGACGACCCCTCAGCTCAGGGAACCAACCACTGACCGATTGAACCTGGGAAGGCACCACCTGGATCGCCGGCCCCCCTTGCGTTTTGCAGGGAGTCACGGCATCCCGTCGCGTCTGCAAGGGCTTTTTCTGCTCGTTATTCTTCTCAACGTCTTGCCCTTTCCCAATCCATCCGAGAGAGATCCCGGGGGCAAGAGCCTTGCAAGTAAAAGACAAGCCTCGGTCGAGCAGTGGACAGCGGCCCCAAGCGGGAGGGCGCGGCGGCCCCCACGGCCACCTACGCCCCAAGTCCCTGCGAACGGAGGCGTGCTGCCGGCGACACGCTCCCACGGATGCTGGTGGGCTCCCCACTCTGGACACGGGAGGCGCAGTGCTTGCTCAACCCGGCCCGGCTCTGTGGGCCGCAGACGGCCTTTCTGGGGAAGGGGGCCCCCTGGTCCGACGCCCTCGCTTGCTGGCTGTCAGGCAAACACACCCCGTCCACCGAGTAGCCAGGAAACACCCGATCCTCTGAAATAGCGCCCCACGGAGAATTCCATGCCCATCCCCAGCTCCCCATACAGAAAGCCCTCTGCCGGCTTCAGAGGGTGCGCCAACCTAAGGGCCTGTGAGTTGGGGGGTGGCGCGTGTGCGCGTGTGCGTATGTGTGTGCGTGTTTAACTTGTTCGGAGTTCATCGAAGGCTTTGAGAATCCAGTGTGGCTTTGAGTTTCTCCATGGCAGAGCACGCGCGCTTCTAAGGGAGGTGTGGACCGAGCAGGACACGGAAGCGGAGGCCTGGAATGCCGCCCATCCAAACCCAAACCAACTCTGACGCGGGGCTCAGACAGAGCGCCTCATTCCTCTGTTTGTTTTTTCTTCCATCTACAGAAAGGAAAAAGAACATGAGACCAAAAAGGCTTATTCTCACCTGAACAACAGGGTCATTGGAATGGACCGAAGTCGGCGTGACGCTTTGAAGATTAACGGGCTCATATAAACGTGAATTGGTTATGAGGTTTCTCCTAGGACGTCACACAGAGCTCCGAGGCCTTGCATGTAAAATGCAGCCCGGAGCCCTCGCTCTAATTACGGGCTACAAAGACCTCTTTTCACATTCCGTGGAAGCTTTTGCGGGAGGGGCCACAAGGAGCCATCCCAAGGCTCTTGCTTTGAGACCAAAAAATGGGGCACCTGGCGGGCTCAGTCGGCTGAGCGTCCGACTTCGGCTCAGGTCATGATCTCACGGTCTGTGGGTTTGAGCCCCGCATCAGGCTCTGTGCTGACAGCTCGGAGCCTGGAGCCTGCTTCGGATCCTGTGTCTCCCTCTCCCTCTGCCCCTCCCCTGCTCACGCTCTGTCTCTCAAAACTTTTGTTTCCCTTGCCACATGAAGCCTCAGTTTTGCCAGCCAGGTAAACAGCGCGGCCTATCTGTGGTCCGAGGGGCCCGCGAGCTGGGAGGGACCGACTTCATGGAATCGCCTCACTCCTGGCCACTGGCCCGTGAGCCGGACTGTGACCGCGGAGGGAGCTGGGTGAGGAAAACCGATGGGAAACAAGGAGAAACGTCGAGAACAGGAGAGTAGTGGGGTGACACAACCACACCTGCTCTTAGAGGGTTTGGGGTGAGGTCTGCATACTCTGCAGAAGCTCATCAAAGCATCGCACGGATGCCTCGGCCCGTGCGTGCCTCAGTCCCTGCCGTGGGCTGAATTGTGTCTCCCCCGGAGTCGCGTGTTGACGTCTCGGCCCCCAGCACCTCACGGTGTGACCGGTTGCAGAGACAGCATCTTTAAAGAGGGGGTGACGGTAAAGTGAGGCCGTGAGGGTGGCCCTACTCTGGCCTGACTGCGTCCTTGTAAGAAGCACAAAGAAAGACACCAGGAACGCTTGCAGACAGAGGGACGACCGAGAGGGCGGCCACCTGCAGGCCACGGAGAGAGGCCTCGGGAGGAGCCGAACCTGCCAGAAGCACGGTCACAGGCCTCCAGAACTAGGAGAAAACCGACCTGTTGTTTAGCTACCTGGCATGTAGCACTTTGCTAAGGCAGCCCCGGGAGGCGAATACAGCTACGTTCAGGGGCCCAGAGGCCGCAGGGCTCCCACCAGCCTGGACAGCTAGGCCACCACGCCCCCACTGTGTGCCCTGCGTTAAGCCCTAGTCCCCAACACCAGCTCGGGGCAACAACTCCACAGTTCCAGGGGCTGAGTGGGCAGTGCCAGGCAGTGAGGAGAACGCCTGAGCTACCGCCTCCTCCAGGCAGCCTTCCCTGATTGTTGCCCCCTCCTCCGGGCAGGCAGTCCTGCGCTCTTCCTCTAGGCTCTCAAAGAACCCTAGAGTCCCAGGTATAAACCAGGACCGTGTGGCAATTCCCTCATTCCCTCAGCCACCCCCAAGAGACCCGAATCCTGTGTCTCTCGTTATGCCCTGTGTCCCTGTGCCTAGCTCTGTGCCTGGCACTGGGCGCATGAGGTTCTTTTGTCCAACAGTTGTCAACTGTCTCTGACGTGCAGGCCCTGGGGAGAGAGAAGCAGCACACAGGCCCGGGCCTCGCAGAGCGGACATGCCGGGCGAGGAGGCCACCAAGCCATGTGGCCCTGCCTGTGCCAAGCTGGGGTGCCTCGAGATACGGGGGCGCACTGGGCCGGGCCTCTAATCCACTGACGATGGTCAGGGGTGACCACGCTCGGGAGTATCCCACGGAAGCTGAAACCTGCGGGGGATTCGGACGCGGCCAGGCAGGGCAGGGAAGGGTGTTTTGTCAGAGGGGACAGGACACGTGATGGCCCAAGGTGAGCCGGGGCAGTTCTGGGAGCCGGAGGAAGCCCAGGCTGGCCAGCGGCAGAGCTCCGGGAGCTGGGGACGGGGCTGGGCTGGGGCTGGGCGGGAAGCGCCGTTGTCCGCCACAGTCAGGGCTGCAGGTGGCGGTCCACCCAGAAAGGAATGGCTGGGGGGCGGGGCGGGTGGGGGAGATCAGCCCGTGGGGCTTCTCTGCTGGTGCCAAGCCCTCTGGCCCCTACCAGCCGGTGGCTTTCAGACACCACGTCCCCAGCCCGTGGCACTCTGCCGCTAGAGACACAGGGGAAAACCTGCCTTCTGCAGCCCTCCTCCAAGGGCGGGGCCCGAGGCAGGACCGCCGGTGCTGGGCTGGACAGCCACCGAGGGCTGGGAGCTCCTCTGACCCACGGCCCGAAGCCCCCGTCCTCTCCTCTCTGGGGCCTCTTCCTCTTCCCCCCTGCGCCCCCGAAATGAGAGGGTCAGAGGGTGACATTCGTCACTTCGGCTGTCAGACGCCGGCCCTGCCTCTCCATGAAAGAGGCCGAGACCTCGGCACCTCTGTAAAAGAGAGTCGGTCATTTGGGCCTCTACTCCGGGCAGCCGGCGGCCTGCAGCCCGGGGGGACCGAGACACGCCGGACAGAAAACCACACAATCCGGCCGTCTGGGTTTGGAAACCAGAGATGGCTTTGGAGGGAGGAGAGAAAATACAGCATCGCTAGCCCGTCCCTGGCTGCATCGAAGGAAGAACACTTGCGGTGGGCACTTGGGCGGCTCAGTCGGTTAAGCGTCTGACTCTTGCTTTGGGCTCAGGCCATGATCTCACGTTCGTTACTTTGAGCTCCACATTGGGCTGTGTGCCGACATCACAAAGCCTGCTTGGGATTCTCTCGCTCCCTCTCTGTCTGCCCCTCCCCTGTTTGCATGCGAGAGCGCGCTCTCTCTCTCTTTCTCAAAATAAATAAATAAACAAACACGTGCCACCACAGAGCACTTTCTGTGTACTCGGTGCCGATCTGGTCACAAGGAGCCTCAGCGGTGAACCAAACAGGCAGAAGTCTCACACTCACAGAGTTGGCACGGGAGGCAGGGGGCTTTGGGACGGACGAAGAACCAGATCAATAAGACACAAGACCTGCCAGGTGGGAACAGAGACCAAGGGAAAAAACCAAGCAAGGAGGGCCAGAAAGCGGCGGGACCGGGGCAAGCGGAAGCGTCGTCCTCGCACGCGGCTGCCGTCACCAAGCACGCAGACCGGGCGGCTCAAACAACACACGCTTGCCCTCACGGTTCTGGGGGCTGGACGTCTGAGATAGAGGAGTGGACGGGGTTGGTTTCTTCCAAGGCTCCTCCTCTTGGCTTGGAGACGGCAGCCGGCTCCCCGGGTCCTCGCGGGGTCGTCCATCTGTGCGTTTCCACGTCCTGATCTCATCTCCTCATGAAGACACAGGTCAGGTTGGCTCAGGGCCCACCCCAGTGATCTCGCTTTACCCTAATCACCTCCTTAAAGCCCCCGTGTCCACATAAGATCACAGTCTGAGGTCCTGGGGGTGAGGACTTCACCATACGGATTTGGCAGGGACACGATCCAACCCGTAACAGGTATGGTGGTGGCCGAATGCCTTCTGTGTGTCCCCACAGATCCGTTCTCCACGATTTCCCACTCTGCTCGTTGCCCCCGGGGCCCCAGGGGGTGAGATGCATGGATGGTCCCCTTCCTGCCGGCCCCCTCTGGCAGGAGACCACCCGGAGTGTTCTGGCCTCTGCCCCCGCCTCTCCCTGCTGGGCTCCTTTGTGGACATGCTTCCTCTCCCCAGGTTCTGCCCCCCTTTTGGCTCCTCAGGCCCAATCAGTGAGAGACCCCCACCAGTGCTGGTCCAGGGCTGCTACGCCACCCAAACACCTCCCGCAGCTTGGTAAATGGTCCCTTTATTAAGGGACCCCGTTTCAATGGTCATCTAACCAATGCAGGTGCCAGGGCGGGCTTCCCTGAGAAACGAGCAGAGAAATAAGAAGGAAATGAAGAAAGAGTGGTGTCCCAGAAGCCAAGAGAGTGTCGGCAGCGGGGAGGCAGCTGTGACTGTGGCGAGAGCTACAGAGGGTACGAACTGGACAAGCAGCCATGAGGACGGAGAGGCCCAGGGCCCGAGCGGTGGCGGTGGTTGGTGGGGCGGTGGGAGGCGGGACACTCATCAAAGCCGGAGAAGCTGTTTTCATTAAGGGGAAGAGGAGTGAATTTCTCAAAATCAAGAGCTGGACTCTTAACCAACTGAGCCACCCAGACGTTCCTGTCATGGGCACTTTTAAAATATGCTTTAATCCATTTTTTTCAAGTTTATTTATTTATTTTGAGAGAGAGAGAGAGCACAAGTAGGGGAGGAACAGAGAGTGAGAGAGAGAGAATCCCAAGCAGGCTCCACACTGTCAGCACAGAGCCCGACACGGGGCTGGAACCCGCAAACCGTGGGATCGTGACCTGAGGCGATGTCGGACGCTCAACCGACTGAGCCTCCCAGGCGCCCGGAGATGAATTTCATTGTAAGAAATCACACCAGATACCTTAGCTGTGCCGCAGTCCACAGTCGGTGAATGGGTACACGCTGACTTGAAGCACTCGGGGCCCCCCAGTTCTGCCTGCACGTGCGTACAAATGCACACCACCAAATGAACAAACCGTCATGTGGGCCCTGAACGGTAGAGTTTATTCAGTTAGTAGAGACGGACGTCTCCCGCTGAGAGCTGAACAACAATGCTAGCCTAGCTTTGAAGATGAGGCTCATCTACCCACACTCCCTCGCCAAAGATATGTTTTATATTACCACTGAATTTACGATACATTCTCTATATTCTTGTCATTCGGGTGCTGAAGGGGGGGCAATCTCCTTTTTTAAATGCCCTTTCATTTTTAATAGACTTTAATTTTAGAGCAAAATGGAGTAGAAAGAAGAGAGTTCTCACATGCCACCTGTCCTCACGCACGCACGGTCTCCCCTACCAGCAGTGTCTCACGCCATGATGGGCACTTATTTTTGAGGGAGAGAGAAAAACAGAGAGACAGAGAGACAGAGAGAATCTCAGGCAGGCGCCACGCCCAGCACGGAGCCCGACACGGGGCTCGATCTCATGACCGTGAGATCATGACCCGAGCCAAAATCAAGAGTCGGACACCGAACCAACCGAGCCACCCACGCGTCCCCGTAACGTGCGCTTCTAAAATATGTTTGAATCCATTTAAATCACCACAGAGTTTTTCCAAAATCTTCCTGACAGCAAACAGCCCTGACATGTGTCAAAAATGCACCAAGGACTTGAACAGACTTTTCTCCAAAGAAGATATACTGACGGCCAACAAGCACGCGAAAAGACATTCAACATCGCCAATCGTTATGAACGTGCAAATCAAAAACACAACGCGATACCGCTTTGCGCCCGCTGGGATGGCAATTACTAAAAAACCAAACCACGCAGAAAATCACAAGTATTGGCAAGAATGTGGAGAAACTGGAACTTCCGTGCATTGCTGGTGGGAGTAGAAGGTGGGGCGGCCACCGTAGAAAACAATATGGCCGCTCCTGAGGAACTAAGAGTGGGAACCAGCAGACCGAAGACTTTCTTACAAACGGTTCTCAAAGCCGAGAGTTAGGTCGATGACCAATCTTCCCGCCTCCCTCTTGTGCCTCACTGGTGCTACGCTGAAAACCACTGCCCTGGTATTGGCTGCTTGCTTTCCAGGCCTGACATAATCTTCCTTTAGGCTTAGTTCCCACAAGGAGATTGGCATAAGCAGACCCCAGGCAATAGGTAAAGGCCCCCCCCCCTCATGGAGACAGAAGAAACATGGTGGACGCCCATTTACACACAGTAGAGAAACATCTTTTCCAAAGCATACGTTGTCCAGTCAGGAACACGTTGTTTTTCCTCAAAGGAGGTTTTAAAAGAAAATATTTTAAAGGACATTGACAGCTTATAGCCCAGCTGGCCAGCCTTCCGGCTACAGCTAAAACCAGGGTCCAGTTTCAAAAACGGACAAAGGACTCGAACAGACATTCCTCCAAAGAAGATACGCAGATGCCGACAAGCACGTGAAAAGACATTCGACATCGCCGGTCCAGCAAGCTGGAAAACACGAGAAACCCGCTTCTCCAGAAAGGAACGCACGCGGCTGACACCAGATTTTAGACCAGCGAGACCAGTTTGTTTGGACTTGGGATTTGCAGAGTGGTAGAGAATACATTTGTCTTGTTTTAAGCCATGGAGGTCATGGTCGACAGAACGGATACAATATTGTGCATGTGTGTGTGTGTGTGTGTGTGTGTGAGTGCGCGCGCGTAGCCCCACTCTACCAGAGGTCTTGGTAGACAGACAATGACTGATTCCCCACGATCACTCGTGGACCTGGAAGGTGCCACCATCACACGGTGTGTGTTTCGTCTATACTGGTGTAATTCCACCTGTCGACTGGTAGTTTTTCAAAGACACAGAATAGACATTGGTGAGGGCCAAGGTTCATTCCTAGGCCCAGAAAAATGGGACTGGGAGGCAAAAAGGAAAGGAGACGGGGGCCCTTGGGGTTGCCAGAATCTCTCAACTGGGAAGAGGCCTTTTGAGAGGAGGCACGGCCCAAATCAGACCACAAGGGATCGCTTCCCTGGCCTGTAATTACCTCATTTGATAACCCAGGCTGCTGGCTACCAGGGGAGCCTGGGGCTGCTGAGTCATGTTCGAGGGCCTTCGCCTCCTCCTGACCCCGCTCACCGGCGGGGCTGAGTCGCTTTGGAGCCGCAGGACATCAGAAGACAGAGTCTGTGGTCAGAGCTACGGGGAAGTTTACGGCAGGTGCTGGGTGCCTGGATGCTGGGGAGGAGGTGGGGCGGGGGGCAGGGGGGAGTATCCTCAGGAAGGAGACTCCTCTGGGGAACCCCTGATCCCGACCCGGTGGTCAGGACACGGGGGTTCCCTGCTGAGCTGGGAACAGTCACAGCATCTGGTGGCCCAGCCCAAACCAGCCAGGCCAGGTGTGTGACGACACTGAGGCTCTAATGACCCCCACAGCTGACCGGAATCGGAGAAACACTGAAACAACAAATCCGGAGAAAAACTCTCCTGCTGATTAAGGCAAGGTGATGAGACCGGTGGGGAGTTTCCCTGAAGAATCGCTGAGGGGCGCCTGGGGGACTTAGTTGGTGAAGCTTCCGACTTCGGCTCCGGTCATGATCTCACGGTTTATGAGTTCAAGCCCCATGTGGGGCTCTGCGCTGACAGCCCAGAGCCTGGAGCCAACTTCAGATTCTGTGTCTCCCTCTCTCTCTCTTTCTCTCTGCCCCTCCCCTGCTCACACTCTGTCTCTCTCTCTCTCTCTCAAAAAATAAGTAAACATTTAAAAAATTTTTTAAAAATCTCTGAAATGTTGTTCACAACAAGCTTCATCCGAACCAGCCCTGGTTGCAGAGTTACGATGGACCAGGCAGCAAGGACACGGAGGTGACATTTCCTGTCTGTAGGGGGGACGAATACGTTCTTGGGAATAAAATCTGGGAGGGGGGGGCTCTACACTGCACACAGTCTTCACAGCAGGGGCTGAGCAGACACCTATTTTACAGAAGGGGAACACTGAGTCGTGGGAAGTCAGCATTTCACCCAGGGTCAGGGGGTAAGTATTGCAGCCTGGGTCCTCTGGCGGGTCAGCTGCCTGCCTGCTAACAGCAGTGCCCCGAGTTCCTTCCGTGTCCTTCTCCTCCGGGTCCGAGACAGGAAGGTATTGTGTTCGGAGCTCGGGCTGCCGCGCTGCCTGGCTCTCAGCGATGTTCTCTCTCTCTGCAAAATGGGACAGCACCTCCATCGCAGGACATGGCGAGAAGGGGGAGTGGGGGAGGGGCAGAGAGAGAGGGAGACACAGAATCCGAAGCAGGCTCCAGGCTCTGAGCTGTCAGCACAGAGCCCGACGTGGGGCTCGAACTCACAGACCGAGAGATCATGACCTGAGCCGAAGTCGGACACGCAGCCGACTGAGCCACCCAGGCGCCCCGAGTGACTTCCTTTCTTTGCAACCCAACCTAGAAGGCCCCTTCCGTGGGGAGTCCATCCTGGGGTCAGTAAGTGTCCAACGACCGAGAAAGGGAGTCCCCGGAGGCAGCTACCGCTTCCGCCCGCCGCCCGCATCTGGCGAGCACAGCCCGAACCTGCAGCGGGACCTCGGTCTTGGTTTCTCAGATGTTCCGAGGGGCTCACACTGTGAACGCCTTCTCTCGCTCTGTTGCGTCACTCAGAAGCTTCTCGCCAGGAGATAGCATCTTATCGCGCCCGGCGTCGCGGTCGAAAAGCTCCGACAGGCGCTCGAAGCCTTCTTAGAAGCCGTGGCGAAAGGTCAGCGTGATGTGTGCAGTTGGGATAGGTCGCCCGCGTTGGGTCGGGCTCCCGACTCACGTCACCGCGGCGTGGGGCGTGACGGCGCGACGCAGGGGCGCGTGGGTGGCAATCCCTCCCGCCCGGGGTGCGAATCGCCCGGCCCGAGAACGACCCCGGCGGGGAAGAGGCCACGCGGCCGAGGCCCTTGGCCGTGGGAATTTGCCAAACAGCAACCTCCGTTACCGAGGGAACCACGGCGTTACTTATAAGACCCCGCCGGCCCCCGTGTGAGAGGTCTCGACGGACGCGAGGGTGGTCTCCCCCGCGTGGACATGCGCGACCCCCGCAGGCTTGGCCGGAACGCACGTCTGGGTCTTGAGCCCATTTCTCAGCCGAGCAAACAGAGGCTCAGAGCACGTCCGCTGGAAATGACATAATCAGAGACGGAGCCGCGACCGCACAGGTCCCCGCAGAGGAGCCCCGAGGCCGGCGGGAGCCCCACGCCGCGGGCCCCACTTCTCGGGGCCCCACCTCGTCGCCAGGCTCTCGCCTCCTCCCCCCACCACTTATCTCCGGAGCCCGCAGAGGAACGGAAACGCCGCCACGAGATTTCTCTCCAGCGCGGAGCCTCCTCCTCCTGGGCTCCCGCCTGGCCCGCAGAGGCCCAGCCGGAGAGGAAACTGGCGATCGCGGAGATAAGGGGACCGCGCGGGCCCGGGGACTGGCCACTGCGGAACTTCAGCGGAATGTGCTTCCTTCTCGCTCTGCGACACGTGTCAATGGTAAACGGCCTCCCCCCCTCCCCCCGCCCGCCAACCCGGATTCCTTTCTAGGGCTGTCTTAACAAACACCGCCAGCGGGGAGGCCCGGAGGCCAGAAGCAGGAGAGCACAGCCCGGGCTCCCTCCCGAGGGACACTGCCACCGCTGACACTTCTGGTGGGGGCCGGCCGTCCTCGCGTTCCTCGCCCGTGTCTGCCTCCGTCCTCACCTGCCTTCTTCCCCGTGCGTCGGCGCGACCTCTCTTAGTCTCATGAGACACCAGCCATTCAGTTTAGGGCCCACCCTAATCAGCATGACCTCATCGTGACTTCACCAACGGTGTCTGCAAAGCCCCTGTGAAGGGTGACCCCAGAGAAGGCCTCCATCTGAGCTTCTGGGTGGAAATGAACGGACGGGGGGAGGGAGGACACTCTTCAACCTGCTACGCCACCCCGTCCGGGCCCTGTCCCCATTCTGTCTGCCGTGCCCCCCACACCAAAGCAAGACCGTCCAGGCAGGGATGGAAACAGCCGTCCGGCACCTGGCTGAGACGCGTCATCCGTCATCAGAAAGGCTAGAGAAGGGCGCTCGGGTCCTCTCCTCGGCTCTTTCCTTCGGTGCAAACACTTCCTTCTTCCCAAGATCCCAAGGCAAAGAGCTGAGAACCTTCCATTTTGGCAACGCCCCATCTCCTGCCACAGCTAACGAGCACTCGGTGTGGATAGCCTAGGGGTGACTTAAGAACCTTTTCCACGTACTGGAGTATGACTCTAAGATGTCCAATGGGGTGGGATTGGGGGGGTTGGGGGGGTGTAGGAACACAAGTTTGACTTAGTCCGGTTTAGGCATTGCGGCACTGTTCCCTGGGTCCCTGCAAGCCGGAGGAGACGTGTTTCTGTAACCCGCCCGCGTGGCCCTCCTTCCTCGGTGGCCCTGCCTCTAAAGAATGCCGTCCACCCAGTTCTCCAGCTCCGGGTCCCCAAGGAGACTGCGCCCCAAGTTCCAGGATTCTCCACGGCGGCGAAAAGACCCGTGGTTGTGGTCGGACTGCGAGATCATGACCTGAGCTGGAGTCGGGCACTCAACCAACTGAGCCCCCCAAGGCCCCCCCAAAAATTTTTTAACTTGAACCAAGGGGTGCCTGGCTGGCTCAGTTGGTGAAGTGTGAGACTCTTAATCTCAGGGTTGTCGGTTGGAGCCCCACGCTTTTAAACTTAAAAAGAGAAAGCAATCATGGGGCACCTGGGTGGCTCAGTTGGTTAAGCATCCGGCTTCGGCTCAGGTCACGATCTCACAGTTCATGGGTTCGAGCCCTGCGTCGGGCTCTGTGCTGACAGCTCAGAGCCTGGAGCTGCTTCAGATTCTGTGTCTCCCTCTTTCTCTGCCCCTCCACAGCTCATTCTGTCTCTCTCTGTCTCTCAAAAATAAATAAATGTTGAAAAAAAAAACTTTAAAAAAAGAGAAAGCAATCATAACTTAAACTATATCTAGGAGCTAGCCAGCCTCCTCCAACGCACCCCAGAGCGCGGCCCTCCCGCCTCCTCCTAGTCTGGCTTCCCGGCCCTCCTTCCTCAGCAAGAGCCCTGCCCACCTGCCCCCGCGGAAGGTTCTGTGGACACACACCCTGCACGGCGCTCACACCTAAGGACGCAGGGCCCGAGGGGCATGAATAGCTCACAGCCACTCAGCGAGGGCAGGACTTGAGATTCAAACCCTGACCCGCTCCACCCTTCCCCTGCTTGCTTCCTCATCACCCTTAAGAGCACGGGGAGAATCCAAAATCCTTCTGCGTTAGGATAATGCTTTTCCAGACAGGTTCCATGGGCTGTATCTCCCCACGAAAAATGCTTCGGTTTTATATTTTCACCCAGTGATAACATAAACAAACAAACTTATTCTATTTTTACAAATTCAGCATCGAAAGATAGTTTCAGGGGCGCCTGGTGAGTCAGTCGGTTAAGCATCCAACTTTGGCTCAGGTCATGATCTCACAGTTCATGAGTTCGAGCCCCGCGTCGGGCTCTGTGCTGACAGCTCGGAGCCTGGGGCCTGCTTCAGATTCTGTCTCCCTCTCTCTCTCTGCCTCTCCCCTACTCGCACTCTGTCTCTCCTTCTCAAAAATAAAGAAACATTTTAAAAAGTTTAAAAAACAAGGAAGACAGTTGCACAGAAAAAGACTGACTCGGTGTTTCACAAATGAAAGAGAACCCGTGATTTTTTTCTTCTCCCTTTGAGGGGGTCTAAGCATTACTGGGATTTGGAGGGCAAACCCCGTGTTAGAAAAGGCTGTGACCCGGCGGTTGTCAAGGTGTTTCTCTGACCAGCAGCCCCGGCAGCACCTGGGAGCTGGCTGGAAATGTATCACCCTTGAGCTTCACCCCAGACCTCAGAATCGGAAACCCAAATCTCTGTCTCGACACTCCCTCCAGGGAATTCTGACACTAGTAACACTGCGGCCTAACGAACACCCACATTGTTGCCCCAGAACCGGGACTCGCTGCCTTCTGTGATCGAACCCGTGACATTTCTGCACATCTTTTCCCTGCTACCTATGTCACTTTGGAACGGGTCCCTTTGGACCAATTGTATAGCGCCTCGGGAGGAGCCTGGGAGCAGGCCCTGGGGCTGGTCCTCGCGGGACGCCCCCTTCCGAGGAGCGCATCAGTCACGGGGCGCTGAGCCCTCCCAACAATCTTTGACATTAAAAAAAAAAAAAAGATTATTAATTTCATTTCACAGATGAGAAAAATGAGGCCCAGAGAGGTTAAGCAATTTCCCAAGGTTGCATGGCTGATTGGGACAAGGCCTGAGCCCCCCACCTACAAGCCGTCAGCTCTACGGGGAAGAATCGTTCAGAGACGCATCGTAGAACAGAATAGACGCACAAATGGCCAACGATTTCAGAGGCTATAGAGTCTGGCGGGGGTTTGGGGGAGTGGGGACTTAGGGGGGGCAAGGTGCAGGGTCCCCGGGCAGAGCCGGGACATACCCGAGGTCCGGGGTTTCCTGGCGGGTGTCTCCCCGCACTCTTGTGTGCTTCACACTTTGACAACGCAAGAGGCCTGGCTGGCGGCGGAGGGGGCTCTGAGGCCGGCGGCCCGTGAGCGCACCGCTAAATTTCCGAAGCTCTCACGGTTCCCCAAGTACGAGAACCCGAGCCCCGACCTGATGCGAACAGAAGAATCATTGAGTTCTGATTCATAACGAACCAAATAATCCTCCTCTTTGGAAAAGGGGATTTAAGCCGAATCACGCCGGCTGTGGCAATTCAGCCTTTTCTGAGGGAGTCATTACTCTCCCGACACATCACATCAAAGAGGATTTTGACTTCAAGTCGTTCTCACCTGTTTCTGGTTTCCGTCAGGCCCGGGGGTGGGGCTGTCCCGATAAAAACATCTTCTCCTGTCTTTTCTCTTCTTCTTTTTCTTCTTTTTTTTTTTCTTCTTCTTCTGTCATTGTCACTTTTCTTTCCAGGCGCCATCTGCCCCCATCCCTCTCCAAGTCTCTGCTTAGAAAGGTGAGTCTCCGCTTTTCTCGTTCTGGAATGTTCTAGCACAATTGGTTCTGACCTCTGTCCCTGGGTTCCAGGCCCAGATTTTGAGCTCTAACCATTTTCATGGCGCTGCCTATTCTTCCTCCGTGAAATATACCTTTGGGAGGCCTTACGTACACCCCACCTCCGCCTCTCGAAGGACTGTTTCTCCTTGTGTGACCACAATGTAGGTTTTCCTCACAAACGTGTTTTTCCCAAGACACTTGGCCTCTGGGATTCGGCCCTTCTGGCCTTGCCGCCGTACCGTCTTTTTTTTTTTATTTTTAATGTTTTTTCATGTTAATTTATTTTTGAGAGAGAGAGAGAGTGCGAGCAGGGGAGGGGCAGAGAGAGAGAGAGGGAGACACAGAATCCTATAAGCAGGCTCCAGGCTCTGAGCCGTCAGCACAGAGCCTGACTCGGGGCTCGAACTCACGAACTACAAGATCGTGACCAGAGCCGAAGCTGGACACTCACCCAACCGAGCCCCCCGGGCGCCCCTGCTGCCGTGTCGTCTTCATGTTATGCCTGCACATCCCACGCTTCCCACCCCGGGCACCTGCCGCCACACAGCATCCCTGCGCCCTGGGAGACCTCCCCAACTGCTCGGGAAAACGAAACCTGTACTCGCCCAATGTCAAGTTTAGGAACATAGTGTGCTCACTGGGCAGCTTACGTAACCCACGTCCTGGGCGAGCCACAGAATTCTGACAAGGGAGCTACGGACTCAGCCGTCCATCAAGTATTGTTTAAAAGTTGAATACACACGACTAACTATTCTTCAAAAATATGCAGGTGCTCTTAGGATTAACAGAACCCAAATTCCTTGAAGGAGTCAGGATTTATAACATGTCTTTAACAATTGCTTCTCAATCGACGGAAGCCAAAATGTTATGGATCTCTAAGATGCGTTGACGTCAGAAGGGACCCTCATTTGCCAAAGACTCTGGGATCCCTTGGTCTGGGCAGCAGACGTCCTGGAGGCTAAGGTGGGGGGTGGGGGTGGGGACGAGCTCTGAGCAAAATGTGGACACTGGGTGCTGAGTGTGGAAAAACACCTCACTCCTGGCAGGGGAAGAGCCTGAGGAGGGTGTGGACGAAGAAGTAGATCTGACCTTGACCTCTGGCCCCGCTCCTGCCCCGCCCCCACCTCCTGTGCATTTGCTTGTTGGCGTCCAGAGATCAGAGAACACTTTTCGTTCAGGACCGCCACTCACTTGGGCAGGCGTGAGCTCTCGCAACACAGCTACCCGCCATTCTCCGGCACTTCCGGCCCTTCACTCGGCCCCTCCTGGCCCGGCAAGGTGAATCCATCAAAAATGCAGCCCCTGGACCAGGACCCTCACCCAGGGCGGCAGGGAGACCTCAAGGGATGTCCGACGTCTGACGGCACAGCTCCAGGTGCCTGCTCTGTCCCCTGTGAAGCCCACTCTCGTTCTGGAATGTTCTAGCACAACAGAAAACAGATTCGCTTCCATTGTGTGTTTGGGGCGAGAGGCAGAGACTTAGCCTCCCCAGCGGCTGCTTCCTTCCCCAGGAACTTTGGTCTCTCTCAAGGTGCCTGGATCCCATTTTTGTAGACTAGCCCGTTTTCTAAATCCATTTGCACTCTCTGTCCTGGGTTCTTTAGCGCTCCTTCCAGGCAACCACAAATAGATCGATCGATCAATCAGATAGATAGATAGATAGATAGATAGATAGATAGATAGATAGGTAGATAGATAGATAGATGATAGATAGATCAATCCTGTTAAGATGAACTTTTCGCCCCATGGTAGAAGCCTGCTGTGCTCAGCGAAACTTTGAGATAACTAGGGCTCCTGGAACCTAAATCTCCTTATGAAAGATAGCAGAGCCGCTGATCAAACAGGAGTCAGACAAGCAAAGTTTCACTTGGGGATCGGGTGAGGTGCAGCAACTAGACCCAATCAGTCATCTTCGTTCCTTGATTTGAAAAATGCCTGCAAACGAGCACCTGGGCTTTGCTGAAAGGTTCTTTCATATCGGTGAGGGCTTTTCTGTTTTTCTTTCGGGTGCCCAAAGGGAAGCGACCCGATCACAAGAAATCTCATCCAATGGAAACACCCCCAGGAATGTTATGGGGAGAAATAAACACACATGAAGGGCTGTGGGCTCCAAGGGGCAGTTCGGTAAGTATAGTATAGGCAGCGTGATTACTAATATGACGAGGGTGGTGACTCCCTAACTACCGGGTGACACCAGCATCAACATCCAAACAAAGATAATGACAAGTTGAAGGGGACAAGGATGGCTTGCCCTTGAACGTGCTCCCATGCCATCCGAGTCAACAATCTGTGTAGCTTCTTGGCTTCTCAAACTCTGACTTCACCCCTTTCTCAAAAAACTTTCTCACCTTCCGCCTCCCCTTCCTCTACCACCTCCCACCTGACTCAGGCAAAATTCCCTGAGAGGTCCTCCAAGACAAATACATGCTGAAGATTATTTAAGGAATTACATTTATTCGGCTTAAAAATACTCTCTTTCCACAAAGGTGAGTCTGGATAAAAATATCGTCCCAGGAACTGAAGCCAAAGTTCTGAGGGCGAAGGCTGGCAAACTTTTTTAGGTAAGGACCAGAGAGCAAATATTTTCGGCTTCGTGGGCCATTCATTCTTCTCGAAGCTACTCAGCTCTGACACGGGGGGTGGGGGGGGGGGTACGAAAGCAGCCACAGACAATATGGAAGTCAACGGGCATGAATATGTTCCAATGAAACTTTTTTATGATTTAAATTTCATATAATTTTCATGTGTCACAAAATAGTGTTCTTTGGGTTTTTTTCCCATAAAAAAAACATTGCCAGCTTGTGGGCCATACAAAAGCATTGCGGGTTGGTTTTGATTTGTGGGCTGAAGTTTGCAGACCTCCGATCTATGACATTTTATCAGCAACAGAACCATTGCGCTCACCCCCAATAACGCTCACGTACATTGTATTGTGGATGTGACAAAACATACTCAAAAAAAATCTATAAGGTGATTGATGTTCTAGAATTTTCTGCCTGAACTCCTCCAGCGGGTCATCTGATAACGTTCGAAGTGCATCCACTTTGGGGACGTCTGATCTAGCAAAGGAGGAGAGAAAACTCCTGTGAGATTTGCATGGTCTATTAGCCCACTGTTTCAAGAGATAAAGGAACCACGGGGCGCACGACAGTTTGAGCTATTTTGATAAAATGAAGACATGCTGGCTTGTATTCACAAAGCCTAAACATGAGACCTAAAAAAGAATTCAGTATTCAGGATCTGAGGAAGGCCACGCTAAAATTGTTCAGCTCAAATTCTGCAGAAGCACTTTGGGTGGCTTCGAACCAGTGACACCTGTACTAAGGGGACAATAGGTCTATTATTTTATCTCAGTTGGGAAAGGATTGCCGTGCCTTCCAACCACCTCCTTCTTTGTCTTCTGTAGGGCATGAAACCATCCCAATTTCTTTTTCAAGCGTTGACAATAAATCTAAGGTGTCATCCCAGGCTTGGAATGAGCCATTACTGAATGTCCGTAGAAACGGTCTATGTGGGGTATATCCTTGGGTATCTTCTGTAGTCATGGGTCCCACCCTCAATCTGGATCAGCCAACAGCATGGTCACCCCGATTACCTCATGTTTCAATCTGTCCCCCAGACAATTCAGATCTAGAGGTTGACTCAAGAATGGTCTAAACAGGGGCACCTGGGTGACTCAGTTGGTTGGGCGGCCGACTTCGGTTCAGGTCATGATCTCACGGTCTGTGGGTTCGAGCCCTGCGTCGGGCTCTGTGCTGACGGCTCAGAGCCTGGAGCCTGCTTCGGATTCTGTGTCTCCCTCTCTCTCTGCCCTTCCCCTGCTCATACTCTGTCTCTATGCCTCTCAAAAATAAATAAACGTTAAAAAAAAATTTTAAGAAAAAAAAGAATGGTCTAAACAGCCCCTCCCCACTACCCTACTGTGTCTCTCTTAGTCTCCATCTTTCTCTCTCTCTCTCTGTCACTCTCTCTCTTGCTTGCACACATGCATGCGCGTGCACATACGCACACACACGCACACTCACACCACTAAGGTCAAGCCATTGAAGCCAGACTCAACGGGAAAGCCGTGTTAGGAATGAAGCATATCAAATCATCATCACTGCTCCGAAGGTTCTTCGGAAGTTCTGAAACCGCCATCAGGCAATGCACAAGAGACAGAATGTTCCAGAAAGCCGGCTGAGGCACTGAGCATTTCCACAAAGGACTGCAGATATTGCCCCCAGGTGCAAGGTGACCAGAGGGCCTGGATTTTCCAGGTTAGCGTCCACTGCAGACATTCTGTCGTCTTGTCTTTTGTGCATAAGTGTACTCACATCAAGGAAGATCAGTTCAGACCTTGTGTCCTGATTCGAGAGTCAGAACATATGGTCATAATCCCTCTGCAGACGAATTTCAAACATTTCTACGAACTGGGGCAAATGTGCGCCCACTCCGTTGGTCACCAAATGCTCCATTCCACCTCTCCCTCCCACTTTGTGGGGATAAAGATGTCCGAGGACTTCCGAAGGGTCCAAAGACAGGTGACGGAGCTCCCGGGCCATCAGGAACTTGGTGGAGACTACAGAAGCCATCCTTTGGCCTCTGAACGGCTTGAGATGAAAATCCCGGTGAATTATCTGTACGTCGTAGGAGATTAAAATCAGAAGAGTAAAGAGAAACGGAGAGCCGGCACTTGGCTCGGACGCAAGCTCACTGCTCCCTCCTGCCGGGGTAGCGTTCCGCCCTCGGTACGCCCCGCGTGTCAGCAATTGCCACGGTCCATTAGCACGGACGCCTTCTGCCTGATCCTGTCTCTCCAGCGAGGGAGAAAATCACGGGCCTGAGCCTCCGCCGTCAGCTCACGCAAGACGCAGCTGCAGAAGGCCTTGCGCATTAATTCCTCCCTGTTGTCCTACAACGCGCTAATTGCCCGTAATGAGCAAATTATAATAATTACGGACAATTACACGAAACCTCTGACTTAAGTAGCAATGCTTCCCCCGTGAATCGCTGGGCCTTTCCTAAATATTAATTAAACGCCGCCCCGGTCACCTGAACTCAGACCGTGTTAGCCCACTTTAGAGCTGGGGCACGCAGAGGCGCGGGATAGCGCGTTTCTTAGTCTAACCCCAAAGACGAGCCTGCACATTTTAATTAAATTAAGTTGTATATACCGTCGGTAAGGAGAAAATTCAATAGATGGGTTGGCTTTCCAAAGAATGGTAGGTCGCTGGTAAAAATTCCTATTTACCAAAACAGATGAACACAGGGGAAGGGAAGAAAAAATAAGATAAAAACAGAGCGGGAAGCGAACCACAAGAGACTCTTAAAGACAGCGAACGAACTGAGGGCTGCTGAAGGGGAGGTGGGTGGGGGATGGGCTAAATGGGGGATGGGCATTAAGGAGGGCACCCGTTGGGAGGAGCACTGGGTGTCATATGGAAGTGACGAATCACTGGGTTCTACTCCTGAAACTAAGACTGCGCTGTATGTTAATTAAATAGAATTTAAATTTTTAAAAAAAATCCTGTTTTCAAAGGCACTGGTAAGCATGCTGATGTTGGAATTTTATTTATTTTTATTTTATTCTACTTTATTTTATTTTTATTTTTATTTTAGAGAGAGCACGCACACGCAAAAGCTGGGGAGGGCAGAGAAAGAGAGGGAGAATCCCAAGCAGGCTTCAGGCTCAGTGCAGAGCCTGACCCGAGGCTCAAACCCAGGACCCTGGGATCATAACCTGACCTGAAATCAAGAGCCGGACGCTCAACGGGCGGAGCCACCCAGGCGACGGAATTTTACATAAAACTGAAGGATAGTCACAATCGTGTGTGAAGGTGGAAGTGTCCTTCTGGGCGTCTGGGTGTCTGACCGTCTGTGTATCAAGACCACGTCATAAAGTTGGGCAAGGTTTAGTTGTCAGTTTCTGATGGGATTCAAGATGATTTTTAGCTCTACCCTTAAACTTTTTTGTCACTACACTTTTGTCACTAGATTTTCTGCAAGAAACACTTAATCTTCTATAATAAGAAAAAAAAATAAATATACTATTTTAAAGATTTTTTCGTTTCTAAAAATTAAGGTATTTTCAAAGACTTTCCTATTCCCTAGTTTTTTATTTCTTTAATATATTTTTTACTGTTTTACTTATGTTTGAGAGAGAGAGACAGAGACAGGGCATGAGCATCGGAAGCAGCTCCAGGCTCTGAGCTGTCAGCACAGAGCCCAACGCGGGGCTCAAACCCATGAATCGTGAGATCATGACCTGAGCTGAAGTCGGATACCCAAACTCAGCCACCCAGGTACCTCTCCTAGTGCCTGTTTTAAATGTTTCCTTAACTCTTCGAATGCATCTGGGACCTTGCCTCTTCCACTCTCTCCTCTCAGAAATACAATCTCCAGTTACCTTTACTCTTGCATGTGGTGGATTAATAAGCATGACCCAGGGTGGGACTCTGGCTTACGTGGCCCGCTGGCTGGAATTCACCTAGAGAGGCTAGAAGTCTGGAGACGAAGCATCGGACCAAATCCCAGGTCTCAGAGCAAGTGCCTCAGAGCACTGAAGGGGTTTGGGATCCCCCAGGCCCCTGTTCAGAGTCTACGGGGGCGACTTTGGCCAGCCGCTGTTTTCCTGGAAACGGATGCGCGCCCCGCACCTCCCCCTAAGCCGCCCCAGCTGGGGCTGGCCAGCAGGCAGGGAGAGAGGAGGGAGCAGCCAACATCAAAGACATAGCAACTGCCTGGTGAAATCCTCCCCACGGCCAGCCCGGAGGTGTGGCTTCCTGCTGGAGGCGGCGGCTCTCTCTTCTCGCCCTTCAACTAGAGGGTAAAAGGTTCACACTCCCCTGTAAATACCACCCTGACCCTTTCGCATCCTCGCCCTAAACAAAACAGCAACCAGACGTCATGGGCCAAACCTGACGCCCCCCCACCCCTGGCTTGGGCCTTGTGGACGGGCTTGTGTCCAACCAGGAAATCCACCCGACACGTCCCGAAAGGAAAGAGCCAACCCCCCACTCGGCTGCTGCTAGGGGCACAGGGACAGGGAGCTGGGGGGTCCTGGCATCGCCAGGCACCTCCGAGCACGGGCTGATCCTCTCTGCGACCATCGGGACTCTGGCTGCATGGGGACAGCAGGGGACACGGTGCACCGTGGACAGAGCAGCGGCCTGAACTCGTCTCTGGCTTGGGCCTCTGCCGGGCGATTCAGGTCCGTTCAACTTGTCTTTGCGGACACGGGGATCTCAGAGCAGGGCCTGCTCTGTGCCACCCCCCCCAACCCCCACTTCTGCGAGGCTGTGCTGGTTTTGCAGGGAAACTTGTACAAAAGCCTTCGCTTCGTTAAAACCTGCTTGAAAGTTTCCTGTAGGAAGGAGAGTCCTCCCGAGAGCTGTGAGGGAGCTCGGCCCTGAGGGAAGGCCATGGGGGGGGGCCGAGAGGGGCACCCCCGTTCTAGGGGAGCAGCCCTGGCTGTTTGAATCAATAGCCATCGTGTCCCACTAAACAGGCCTGGGTGTGAAGGAGAGGTCTGGGGCCGGTCGCTCTGCGGGGAAGCGCGGACCACAAGCCGCAGCGGGGAGGTGGTCTCCCTGCAGA
The DNA here is from genome assembly GCA_030068075.1 of Paguma larvata. NCBI lineage: Eukaryota > Metazoa > Chordata > Mammalia > Carnivora > Viverridae > Paguma > Paguma larvata. The sequence goes on from CM057824.1 coordinate 146,300,042, forward strand.
GGCCGAGCTGGCAGGAGGCTCCGTGGGCCTGGGGACTTTCTTTGACCTGCCAGTTCACCAGTCCAAGCTTACGGTCCTTTGGGCAAAGCTGCAAACGGGAGCAAACACGGTCTTTGCGCCAAGAAAGTCACAACCCAGTTGGTCGGAACCTGACCGTTTGGGGGTGCCCGGTGGCTCAGTTCCCTGAGCGTCCAACGTCGGCTCAGGCCATGATCTCAAGGTCCGTGAGTTCAAGCCCCGCATCGGGCTAACTGCTGTCAGCACGAAGCCCGCCTCTGAGCCTCTGGCTCCCGCCCTCTCTGTCCCTCCCTGGCTCGAGAACTCCCTTTCTCAAAGAACAAGGAGAAAAGAAAGGTGTCTGTCCAGTTTGCGGACGAGGATGGGAACCCAGTGCTCTGCCTCCGTCTCCCCGGCTGATGGCCCAGCGTGCGGGACCCAGCCTTTCCTCCAAAAGCCCCTGGGCGGCTCCCCAAGCCCCTCACTTCCTCCAAATCTACCCCGCCCCACGTTTCAGGTTCCAGCTCTTTCCAGCCTCTCTCCCCACAGAGCGCCTGACCGCAAATGCGCCCCTCCCCGGGGGCCACCAAACCCACCTCTGCCACCCCTGTGGAGGCAGCGGCCTGGGGAAGGCTCCTGCTGCCACCTCACGAAGCCATCCCAGGTGGCCCCGTGGGCAGTCACCGTCCACATGAATGGACCCCCAAGGAAAAGCACCGTCGGGTCACTCCAGCCGGATGGCACGCTCAGCGACCAGGGATGGTGTCGACGGTAACATCTCTGGTCACCGATCCCATAGACACATGTGTTCTGTCCCAAATATGGGACAGGGACAAAGCACAGAATTGAGGATTCACGAGACGTGGTTTCCCACCCCCCTTGTGGCTCTCACTCTTGTATAACGTAACCCACCACTCTGCCTCAGTTTCCTCATTTGTAAAGTTGCTGACGAGACACCTCGGACATTCGTTTCAACTTTGAAAGCAGCGTTTGAGGGGCGCCTGGGTGGCTCGGTTGAGCGGCCAACTTCGGCTCAGGTCATGATTTCGCAGTCCATGAGTTCGAGCCCCATGTCGGGCTCTGTGCTGACAGCTCAGAACCTGGAGCCTGCTTTGGATTCTGTGTCTCCCTCTCTCTCTCTGCCCTTCCCCTGCTCACACTCTGTCTCTATGTCTCTCAAAAATAAATAAACGTTAAAAAAATCAAAAAAAAAAAAAAAAAAAAAAGAAAGCAGCGTTTGAGCGGAGGGTGCCGGCTCGCTCTCAGCGACTGTGTCCTGACGTCAGCTCACACTCGCCTGCTGTCACCGGCTCTCCCCTCCCTCACCCCAGAGCCGAGACCCCACACACACACACAGGGCGCCCTCCCCACATCCCCGTCGGCCAGTCGTGCCCATGAGGGCTAAGTCCCTGAGTGCCATTTCCCGGGGGCCTGAGAGGAGATGACAACCCTGGACCCAGGGCACAGCAATGTCTTTTCCGGGCAGAGGGGGGCCGAGGTTCCTGGAAGACCGTCACTCCCAGCCTCCTTCTTCCTGCCTCTACGGTAGCCAGGTAACCGGTGCTATTAGGGGATTTCTCCTTCTCAAGGCCCAGCTGGTGCCCTCAGCTCAGCTCAAAATTTCGTGCAAGGAGTGGCCCCTGGGTGGCTCGGGCGGTGGAGCGTCCCACTCAGGCTCAGGTCACGATCTCATGGTTTGCGAGTTCAAGCCCCGCGTCAGGCTCTGTGCTGAGCCTGCTTTGGGTCCTCCGTGCCCCTCTCTGTGTCCAACCCCACTTGCACTCTCCCCAAAATAAATATTTTTTTAAAAATTAGCGTGAGGAGAAAAACTGACCAATCTGGGCGCCGGGGAGTGGGGGGTCGTCTTTTCCTGCCTCCAGAGGACGCTGGGGAACGTGGCAAAGCCACACACCGTTGGTGAAGAGACACTGTTATCGCTGACATGAATCCAGGCCCGGCGTGACCAGCCGACACTGAAACAGTGGAACCCGCGGATCAAGGCAGAACCGGCACCCGCGCCTCGCTCCTGGGGCCGTGATGTCAGGGACGAAGACGGCAACGCCACCGGCATTCGTAAGCACAGGCGAGTTCTCAGGCCCGGCGGGGGTGAAGGGAGGCCTCCCTGAGCCCGTTTCCGGGTCTCCGGCTCACGTGCTGAGGACACATGGCCAAACGCCCAGCAGGATCGTGACGCCCACTCGGTCCCCCCAGCCGGCTGCACTGACCTCGGGGAAGGCGAAGTCTCCGGATCCCTCCCTCCCACGGGAGACTTCGGGGGGAAGGCCAGCGTGGCCTGCTTCCCGAGCTGCCGGGTCGGGCTCAGCGTGACCTCATAGTGAGATCCGGGCCTCCGTGGGCTAGGAGACTGGCGAGAACTCCCAGATTGGGGTCCGTGCTCCTTCCCCGCTGTTGCCACCACCAAGCCCCACCGGCAGGAGCTAAAACAACAGACGACGATGGGCTCCGGGGCGGACGCTTCCGGGCCGCTCCCAGTTTGCGGCGGTGGCCGGCTGTCCCCGCGGTCCCGACAGTCCAGGCACACAGGGCGCCACCCCAGCTCTGCGTCTGTTGCCACGTGGCCTCCACCTGTGCGTCTCCGTCCCCGAGCCGTGCTCTCCCCCACTCCTGTGAACACCGGTCCTGCCGGCCTAGCACTCGGCTAACAGCCTCAGCTCGCCTACACCTGCAAAGACCCTATTTCCAAATCAGGTCACATCCAGAGGTGCCGACGGTCAGGACTTCAACTTACATTTGGGAAGACACACCAGCCCATAGCTGAGTTCGCATACCTGGCCTCAAAAGAAAGGAAACAATATAACTCAAACTTTTTCACTGCAACAGTACAGCTAAAAAAAAGAATTTGGAATTTTTATTTGCACAGTCATTTCAAATGATTGTTGGGAGGGGCGCCTGGGGGGCTCAGTCGATCGAGCATCCGACTCTTGATTTCATCTCCGGTTGTGATCCCAGGGTCGCAAGATCTATCCCTTCATCAGGCTCCACACGGGGAGATGAGCCTGCTTAGAACTCTCTCTCCCTCTCCCCTGTTCATGCTCTCTTTTTCTCTCTCTGTCTCTCTCTCTAAAGAAACCAAAGTGCTTATTGAGAGGCTATGTGGCAACGTGACAAGATGTTTGTAGCAATACCGAGTCACACCTCTGACTACAATTCTGTGTGGACCAGGCCGGCCAGGGAAATGAAAGGAGGTATGACAGACGATTTTTCTTTCAGCGCTTTTCTCTTAAGCCTCTCGTGACATATATTTTTTAAATCAGACACGAGGAGGAAACGATCTGCTTCCGTCATCTCTAACGCTCAACAGCTATGAGATTAGGGAGGGCAGTCAGGTCCGCAGACCTGGGTTTACTGACTGCAGAGGGGACACAATGCGTGTCCCTTCAACCTCCGGGAACAGTTGGCGGCGTCACAGGGGCCGCGTGACTGGGGAACGGGGAGCCCCCTTGATGGCCAGGGTCACGGAGCCAAACCTTTCATTGTTTCTGTGGTTAGAGGGCAAGGCTGTCTTTCTGTCACTGTCCTTTCAAACGTCTGAGAGGAATTTGGAGAGGAAGAGGAGGAAATGGCATATCTGAAGAGCCCAGAATCAAAGCGAGCTCAACGAGCTGACATGGGAGGCGTGGGCAGAGACTTCTGGAAGTTTCAGTACCACACACTCTCCTTTCGGTCTTGGAGCTGCCCCGACCACTTGCCGTGCGTGTCGCCGGCACGGTCCACTCACCTCTGGAGCCCCCGGGCCAGCCAGCCCCCCACCGTCTCCACCAGCTTGTGTTTCCCTGACTCTGTATCCACCTGCTGAGCCTTCGGGGCGTGAAATCATTCCTCTGCGATTGGGACCGAGCAATGGGCAAACAGAGTTCCCGAGAGAGACGCTCAGCAGACAGAATGCACCTAGTGGGTCTATGAATGCCAAGAGTTGGAGAAGTAAGGCAAGGAAGAGTCCTGTTGGATGAGGGGCTGTTCTGGCAAAGATGTCATGAAGAGAAAGAATGAGCATCTGTCCGGGAGCCCTGGGAGAAAGAACATTTCTGGGAGGACCAGCAAGTGCAGAGCCAGACACGGGGGGCGGGGGGGGGGGCGCGGGGAGAGTTGGGGGGGCAGAGCCAGCAAAGAGACCCGTATGTCTGAACCAGAGCCGGCAGGAGGGGCAGGAAACAGGCTAGGGAGCCCTGGGGGCCAGACCGCCTGCGGCCTCGGGAATTTGCTCCTGCGTGAAAAGGGAAGACCTTACCGGGTTCTGAGCAAAGGAGTGACATCCTTAAAAAAGATGGCTGGGACTGCTGTGCAGGGGACAGCCGGTGCAGGCTGGGGACCAGCAAGGGAGAGACGGCGGCTGTGCCTGAGGGCGGAATTACCTAGATTCTGCACGCTTGTGAAGGGATCTCTGGAGGGATCGGATGTGGGAGGGAGGGAAGAGTCTAGAACCCCAGCGTCTGGGTTCGAAAGACCTGGAATAACTGGGCTTCCACGCGCTGAGATTGTAAGACCCCAGCAGGAGCAAATGGGGGAACGCAAGGGGGTGGATACGGTGAACGGAGTCCTACTGAGTGGATTGAACCACCGCTGAGCCTTCAAGCTGCGTGTAAACTGAGCGACACCGGCTCAGAACACCCCCACCTGCTGGCCCGCCCGGTGACTTGGCGGAACTGTGAGAACCTGGAGACGCTCTCCCCCCTCGGGACGCGGGCAGCGACGTGAAAACGCTGCCCGAAGGAGGGAAGGTCCCCAGGGAACGCTCTCCAATAGGGCGGCTCTTTGTGCTGAGAGGCGCGAAGGCTGTTCTCGGCGCTTCTCCTAAGTACACCTGGGACGAATTGTGGGCTTTTTCACCCAGGAAAGGGTTTCTGACAGTGGGGAGAAAAGGGACAAGTGGTTTAATAGCCACACAGACGCCACAGTCCCACCACGATCGGGAGTCTGGGCTTGTGGGTGGCCCCGCAGGGCTCGGAACCAACAGCCGGAGGCTTCCTCACCTGCTGTGGCAGGGACCAGGGAAGCCCGGGTCGGTCGGGTCCCTGAAGAGTGGGCGCGGACGAGCCACGTGTGCCCAGCAGCCAAGGTGGGGCCGCCAAGGGGAACTCAGGGCGAGACGGGTGGGAAGCCAGCGGCGGGGCCAGCGGTGGGGGGACAGAGGTGCAGAGCAGAGACGAGAGCAAGTCGGGAATCACTGGGCGCCCCTGCTCTGTCCCCCCACCACCCTGGCCCTTCCGAGCGCCCCACCCATTTGTAGGACCGTCACAGAAAACGCAGGAACGTGTGAAACGTGAATTTCGGATGAAGCCAGGACTTGAACCCAGGGAGTGTGACTCCAGTCTGTGCCCTTGTCTGTCATCTTAAACCGCCGCCGAGCAAGCACCAGCTCCGCCACCTCCTGCCCTGGACCGGCCGGCGTTTCACGCACAGGAGACCTGCGGAGGCCGGGAGCTCCCTGGGAGGCGGGGTGACACAGGAAGCCGACAAGATGAGAAGTGGAACTCGTTGTGGTTTTAGGCGCCCAGGGGAAGGTTCGTGGACGCGGATAAGGGGGCGCCCTGAGCATTTGGACGCCGTGACAGAGGGGAGGTTGCCGCCCACGTCGGGAACTGCAAATACGTAAAGTGAATACCGCCGAATACCGAGCCCTTCCGGGGAACCAGGGGCCACGCTGCCCACGGACGTCACCCCCGGTCCTCACGGTCACCCCCTCTTTACGAGCTAGAAAGTGGGGGTTCGGGGAAGCCAGGCAGCTCGCCCGAGGTCACCCCACCAGGAAGAGGCGGGTGCAGCACTGGCACCACGGAGGTGACCCCGAGGCCACGCGCCTTCCGGGCTGCCTTCCTCCCTCGCCTGCCTGCAGGGAGCCAGCCTCAAAGTCAACAGGCAGAGGCGCAGGCGGCACAGCGGGAGCCGGGGAAACGTCCGTCACCCCTGCCTCCGTGACCACGATGGAGCCCGGGGTCCTCTCTGAGAAACCCCGCTCCCGCCTCAGAACCCTAAAAGGCTCTCGCCGGCCAGGGAGGCAGAGGAAAGGCCAGCGGCTGCCCCCCAACTCTGGCAGCGAGCAACCCCGGCAGAGGACCCTCAGGCAGAGGCTTCCATCTGGGGAGGAGGGAGGAGGCCGCCTCCTCCCTGAAGACCGCCTGGAAGCCATCCCTGCCGTTCGCAACCACATCCCCGCCTTTTCTGGAGGACGCATGAGCTTTCCAAGAATGCTGGGGTGGCGGGGGGAGCTCAGAGCGGTGGCCACGGGGCTGGACAGCCTGGGGCTCTGATCCGCACGTGCCAGCCGCTCGGCAAGGCCACCCAGACACACACAGCACCGGGCCCCCTGCTTGGTCGGCTGAGGACCATCAGGACGGGGTCAGGCACGAGTCCGTGCCCCTTGAGGGGGTCGCCGGGAGGGCACTGCACTCGGTAAGCACGGACCCAGCGTCTGAGACCCACTGAGGGGCCTGGTGGCCTCGTTGCCATATCGTTGTGCTCCTTTGCCTCCATCGCCCGGGCTCGGGGTGATGGGAGAGGCTGGTCCGAATAGCTCCGCCAGTCAGCGCGCTGTTCCCTCCCGGTGTCAGCCAGGAGCCTGTCCCTGTGTCACAGCCTTTCTCTGCACTCTCCCTCCCTCCCTCCCTCCCTCCTTCCTTCCTTCCTTCCTTCCTTCCTTTCTGTCTCTCTTTTAAAGCCTATTTATTTTTGAGAGAGAGAGAAAAAAAAAAAACCACAAGCAGGGGAGGAGCAGAGAGAGAGGAAGACAGAGAATCTCAAGGAGGGTCTGCACTGTCAGCACAGAGCCCAACGTGGGGCTCAGCCCCATGAACCGTGAGATCATGACCCGCGCTGAAATCACCACCGGGGCGGCCCAGGCGGCCCTGTCTGTACCGTGTCCAGGCTGCGAGTCCTACTTGCCGCGAGCCCAGAGCAGAAAGTCAGAGGGAATTGCACTCAGCCTCCCGCGCTCTCTGGTTCCGGAGGAGCCGAGGGAAAGCGCGCACACTCGCCAGCACGCTAGTGTGCGCGGGCCGGCAGCCCCCCGGTGTCACACCCTGCCCGATTTTTACCTTTCGCCGGTTGGGTTTGGCTAATTTTTGAAATGTATCTGAGTTTATGTTTCCGTTTAAAATGAAAAAAAGAAAAAACAAGTTCAAAATGTTTTTTAAAAGGAAATAAAAAGTAAAATTTAGTGGAAAGGGACGTTGAGGGCGGCAGTTGCCAGCCTTACCCCCCCCACCCCCGGGCTACAGATTTCACCCCCGGTTCACCCACAAGACGCATCGCGCCTTCGGTTTGACGAAGGCCTCACGCCCTTAGTAACAAACAGGAGGACGGGCAGGGGCGGCCTTGGCCTGAAGGCCTCTCTGAGCCCCGGGAGCCCGGAAGAGGATCCGCCTCTCTGTTGAAGGAGGCTTTTCTCCTTCGCTGGTTTGAAATAACTCGGCGGTGGCGCGAGTTTCGGAAATTGCGCCGCGCACCCCTCTCCCAGCGCCGCGGAAAGCGGTCTGCGGGGGCGGCCGAGGGCACCCTGGGGCTGCGCTGTGCGGCCGGCGGTGGCGGAAACGTGTCTCAGCTGGCGCCCGTTGTCCTGACTCGCTGGTCCTCCGCCCTCAGCAGAAAGTCGCGATGAACACCCATCGCGGCGATCGCGCAGGACTCACGGCCCTTTCCTGAGGGCCCTTCCAGTCCGGGATCCTCCTTCGACACAGAGAGGCTGGAAAGTAGGTGGGCGCAAAGGGGGGTGTCAGGGAGGGCCACCCCGCAGGGCAGCGGAGGGACGCGCATTCTCAGTAGCCTACTGAGTTCCGAAAGCCTGCCTGCAGGGGACCAAGCAGGGAAGGTATTGATAGAAAACAGCGCACAGGGGGACACCCGGTGGCTCAGTCGGTTGAGCTGAGCATCCTGCTTCAGCTCAGGTCATGATCTCGCGGTTCAAGAGTTCAAGCCCCACATTGGGCTCGCTGCTGTCAGCACGGAGCCTGCTGTGGACCCTCTGCCTCCTCCTCTCTCTCCCTCCCCAACTTGTGTGCGCACTCTCTCTCTCTCAAAAATAAACACTGAAACATTTTAAAAAAGAAAAAGAAAACAAGTCACACAAACAGGCTCTGCTCACGCTGGCCCCACACCTGCCGGTTGCCCTCCGGGCTGTCTCTCACCGGCTCCGCCGCTGCCCCCCTGCATCGCTGGGGAGGTGGCAGGTGCCTCCCGCCCGGCCTCCCTGGACCCAGAGAGATTCCTTCACAGTCGGTCGGGTGGAAACAGCCATCGCCTGAAGGAGACCCGGTAACCCAAATGTGGCCCAGCCACACGATGGCATATGAGCCAGCCAGACAAGGGAACGAGGTCCTGCCCCCGGCTACAATGTGCGTGGAGTTCGAAACCCTGAGGCTTGGTAAGAGGAGCCAGTGACCAAGGACCCCGTGTCGTAGGATTGTGTGTACGTGGAAGTCCAGACGCTCGGGCACAGGCGGGTCCACAGAGACAGGAAGCAGAGCAGCGGCCGCCCAGGCCCGGAGGGGAGGGAGGAGTGGGGACGGTCAGCTTAGTGGAGAGCAGGTGTCTTCTGGCGGTGATGAAAATGCGAACCAACTAGAGAGGGCTGGGGGCCGGCCGACACGCGAGCGTGCTAGAAACCCCCAAAGTCCACACTTCCAAATGGTAACAGTGATGAACCTCATGTGACTCTGATCTCAATTTAAAACAACAGGAAGTCAGATGACAACATTCCTGAGCCTCAAGTCCTTTGGTCCAGAGGGTCCCCGCCCCCCTGAGCACCGCACGAAGCCTCCCCGTGACCCCCGAGGCCCTCCCTGTGTGTCCCCGCCCCGGCCACCTCCCCGCCCGCATCTCCTAACACTTCTTCGTCCCCACTGCCCTCCAGCCATACTGGCCTCGCTCCTGGGCCGGAGCGGCCCAGGTGTGCCCCTGCCCCAGGACCTTGGCACATGCCGTTCCCTTTGCTGGAAGGCTCTTCCCCGGGGTTTTTCCGTGACCTGCTCCCTCCCTCCCTCAGGTCTCATCTTAGATGCCACTTTCTCTCGCACCCCCAGCTGCGGCCCCTTACTCTCTTGCCTTGCTGTTTTATTTTCTCTCGGCATCGCCCCTACCGAAACCATACATTTAGTCTTTTATGTGGTCAGTTGTTCAGTATCTGTCTCTGGCTAGACAGGCCAGCTAGGCGCACTGCAGCATTCCCAGGGTCCAGAGAAGAGCCTGGTGCGTCCCGTGGACCCACGCGTGCTCGGGACTGGGCTGTTGGGGGGCGGCGCCTCCTGTATATCGCGTGTGCACTCTCTGCAGACGCTGGGCTGCCCAGCCCCCACCCGCCCCATCCCCCAGCCCGACCTGGGAACAGACGCCATGGGACCTACAGAGTCAAGGGAATATGACCGCCCTGGTCGTGCCTCCTAGGCCACCGACTTGAAGGAGTCCTTCGGGTTTAGGGAGCACTGGATTACTTAACAACTGTCAGACGATTCTATTCTACACACACACACACACACACACACACACGCACGCACGCGCACGCAAGATAGAACCCAGAGGGAGACAGGCAATTCAGGAAAACGGGAATAAAAGAAATTATTGTCCAGAGGTAACAGGATATGAAGAAAAGTGCCCCCGGGCTGATCCGCTGAGCCGTTTTACACGGCAGAGCGGAGTGTGGGCCTCTTCCTGACCTCGTAGCCTGACGCTCGCCCCTGTTTTCTCCCAGCTTCCGACATAAATAACACAGGGAAATGAGGAAAGCTATGGAAGTCCCTTCCCGGGCCTGGCTGGCCCGGGACCCAGGGTAGGAAATGACCCTGCTGGAAGGAAAAAAACTCCTCCTCTACCCTCGTAGGTTCTTTGGCTGGGAAATTGATAGAAGACAGATTAACAAGAGAAACACGAATTTAATTATGCATGTTTGAAGACAGTGGGCCCCAAGGACACGCCGGGCGACGAGGCATAGATGTCATCTTGAGCTGAGGAACAGGACGGGGTCTGGGCCGCCAAGGGGAGGCAGTGGTTTGCAGGAGGTGAGAAGAGGTGATGTTCGATAATCAGATATGTGTCCTACCATCCAGACTCGTCATTCCGATAAAAGTCATGTCCCGGCCGTAGTTCTCCTTCTGGGCCAGGCGCCCTGTCTAAACTCCGTTAGTCACAGGGAGAAGTGAGTTCGTTTTTCCGGAGTCTGTTGACCTGATTGCCTTCAGCTCAGAATAGTCCACAGGTCAAAGTGGCACCCTTCGGGAGAACGGTTCTGAACCCCTTTAACCCCTTTCCTTATAATTCCCCATGCTCCCCACCATACCCCCCGATTTTGCCCACGAATACTTTTTTCAGTATTCGGTAGGCGCCGAGCACCATGCGGAGAAGCTGTGTTGGGGGAGAGTGCGGACGCTGGAGACAGACGGCCTGAGTGGAGCCAGCACCGCCTCTCACCGTCTGTGTGACCCTGGGCAAGGTACACAACCTCTCTGGGCCTCAGATGGCTCAGCTCCCACGTAGAAAGAATAACCGACCTACTTCCCAGCTGTCGTGCGGTTAAATGAACTGATACACACAAAGTGCTCGGAGTTAGAACTGCGAAGCGTCAGCTACCGTTACCGCCGCGTTAGCGTTCCCCCGGCCGCTCATTCCCCCCGGTCCTTGATGGCGGGATGATGAGTCGATCACCCCATTTCGCAGCGGTGGAAACAGAGGCTCAGGTCTGTCTGACTCCAGAGCCCTCCCTGTTCTCCTCACACCAGGAATACGCAAGCAGCATCCCTGCGTGAAACTAACTCCAGCTTCTGCCCGTCGCCTCCTCTCTCCGTCCGCCCCCTCCCCTCCTTCCCGTCTGTAAGCCAAACTACTAACATCTAACAAAAGTCAGTGGCGAACAAAGCCTCCCCTCCAATTTACACCCTCGACTCCGATCTCTCCCCTGGATTCCAGACTTGTATATTCAACAGCCGGCTCGGCAGGACCCCAGCGTCTCACGCTCGGTGTGCCCGAGGCGGAGCTCCTGCTGTCTCCGCCCAATCTCACTGCCCCCGCGGAGCCTTGGACCCCATCCTCTGGCTGCCCCACCTCCGATTAGCCAGGAAGTCCTGTTGGCCCTTCCTTCGCGTCAGGCCCAGCCCCTGCTGGGCACTGACGCCCTTGGGCTCGGGGCCAGGCTGTGCTCAGCTCAGTCCTGGTTCTCACCCCAGCCCCCCGTCAGTCTCTCTGCTCCTGTCCTCACCAGGGACGCTGTCACTCTTCTGCTCCGCAACTGCACGGCCGCCAGCTCGCTCAGAGCGAAACGCAGAGTCCCTGCAACGGTCTGCAAGACCCTCGCGGTGCCTCTCCTCCCGCGGCTCCCAGCCCTCCCCCGCCCCCCCCCACGCCGGCCGCTTCGCCCTTCAACCACAACGGGCCAGCCCTGTCTCGGGGACCTTGTCCCAGCTGCTCTCTCTTCCCAGAACACCCTTGACCCAGCTTCTTTTCCATCTTACTTTCTCACCGAGGCCGACGCTGACCTAGCCTGTACTGGGTGTAATGGTGCCCCCCGAAATTCATGGCCATGTGCAACCTACACATGCAGATAACTTTCCTGATTCAAAATAGAGTCTTTGCAACTGTGATTCGTGAAGAATCTTGAGTTGACATCATCCTGGACTTAGGATGGGCCCTAAATCCGATGACTGGTGTCTGTCTAAGAGGAAAGGTGGGGGGCGTCTGGGGGGCTCAGACTGTTACGGAACTGGCTCTCGATTTCGGCTCAGCTCATGATCTCGCGGTTCGTGAGTTCGAGCCCTGCACCTGCACCATCAGAGGCTGCTTGGGATTTTCTCTCTCCCTCTAACTCTGCCCCTCTCCTGCTCATGCTCTCTCTCTCTCTCTCTCTCAAAATAAATAAATAAGTATGAAAAAGATTTTTAATTAAAAAAAGAAGAGGAAGGGAAGTTCGGTGCACGGCGAGACGCAGAGGGGAAGAAAGCCACCGAAAGACAGAGGCAGAGGTGGAGGGACTCAGCCCCAAGCCAAGGAATCCGTGGAGGCACTAGAAGCTGGAAAAGGCAAGAAGGACTCTCCCTTGGAGCCCTCGGAGGGAGCGCGGACCTGCCGACACCTTGATTTGGGGCTTCTCGCCTCCAGACTGTGAGAGAGTCAGTCACTGTTGTTATCAGCCTCCCGGTCTGTGGCCCTTTGTTACAGCCGCCCTAGGAAACGAATTCGCCCCCACCCATCGGCTACCGTCGCTGCCCGTCCCGTCCCGTCCTCGGCGGCCCCGCTCCCTCCTACGCTGCTCTGCCCCTTCTTTGCTTTTTGCATACAAACACGCATGTGCGTGCCCACGAACACTCGAGAGGCGGTTCTGCACATCACGGCCCTTGACGCCCCAATCCTACAGTAGTAACTCCCTAGGTGTCCCCTTACAGAGCCGCCACAGGAAAGCTATCGAATTCAGAAAAGGTAACTTCGATACAAGACTTTGATCCGACCTGTAGTCCAGACTCCGCTTTCGTCGATTACTCCATCGATGTTCTCGGTGGCACCTCCCCCTTCGCGCAGGGCCCGGATCACGCTTAGCCGTCCTGTCACCTTAGGCCCCTTCGGTTTCCCTCGACAGCCCATCACATTGCTTGTCTTTCCTGATTTTGTACAACGCGGGCCGGTTATTTCATAGGGCGTCCCTCTCTTTGGTTTTGTTTGACGTTTCTTCTTGGTTCGCGTCAGGATCTGCACCCCAGCCAGATACGTCATGAGGAAGGTTGTGTCCTTCACAGGGTGACCCGTCTGGAGCACCCAGTGTCCCCTGTCCATACTCGTGGTGTTGTCTCTGGTCTTCCAGTAAAAGTGCGGTCTGGTGTGTGCACGGTCCTGCCTCTACCTCCTCCCTTGCAAATACTGAGTAATCTACGCGGTGTGCAGGGGGATGTTTTGCGACCATGTGAATATCTTCTCCCTCTGTCTCAGTCTCTGTCTCTCCCTCTCTGTCTCTATGTCTATCTCTCGCTCTCTTTGTTTCTCTGCCATTCTGTCTCTCTCTCTGTCTCTGTCTCTCTCTCTCTCTCTCACACACACACACACACACACACACACACACACACAGGATAATGTTCTGGCTTAAAGCAGTATTTACTGCAATGATTGCAAACGTAGTACTTATGCTGCATTTCTCAGTCAGTCCCCCCTTTAAGGAAGAGTCTTCCTTTTCCCTCATTTATCAGTGTACTGTCAGCACAGAGAAAGCCTCGCTTTCGAGATCATTGTTTCCACCGTGCGCTTGAAAGCGGTTCAATAATGACCGCGGAGGCTGAGCAGTAAGGTCCTCGCTCAGCTCCACCTGCACTTCGGTGGAAGAAATAGATGCTTCCGCATCCATGAAAAATTACTGGGAATAAAACCTCTATCAGGCAGCCTTTCAAAAATATTATTCCATGATGGGTATATTCCAACCCAGAAAACGTAAGTTTGTAAGCCACGAGAGGCTAAAGTTTGAATAGACGTAACTAAATATTACACGGTCCTGAACCTGGCTGGAAACCATTGATGGTCAGAATAGCAATGAAAGAGCGTGTTCTGTGCTTACAGGAACTAACGGGAGAAAAAGGCACACACGCCGTACGTCCCAGAGCGTGGACGTCCCAGAGATGTACAGGGCCTTCAGAGAATGTCGCCAAAGACAACAGCAAAGGTGACCGGGATGTGAGGTGGTTTTCAGAATAGAGGACAGGCCACCCAGCCAGGTAGAAGATGGGTAATATCCAATACAGACCCAGAGTCGAGCTCGAAGTCCAGGTCCCATAGTGATGGTGGCTGTTGACAAACCAGAGGTTGGCAGGAGGCCGAATTCAAGTTCAGCATCTGATTGGTTCCTGGCACGCCTCCTTAGAAATGTCATCGCTTACAACTTTGACCAGCCCCAATCAGTAGGCGGTCCTAACAGCCAGTCGCCCACAGGGAGCCTTTAGACCGCAAGCGTTCATACAGCGACCTAGTGTGTGATCCTGACCATGACCTCTCATGACTCACAGGGATGGGGCGGGGGGAGCAAAGTGTCACCTGGGGGTCTGTGTACTCCCTTCTGCCTCTCCTCGAGGCTTAGACCAAGAGGTTCCGCAGGCACTGAACTCTTCTTTAACTTATGTTCCTAACACGCAGCGGAGTTCTCGGGCAATCCAGGAACTATGTTTTAAAGCCGTCTTTTTCTCTTTCATACGGCTGTAATTTATAAATAAATATATGTACCCAAATGAGTTGAAAACTTATATCCACACACACACCTGCACGCCGATGAATACCGCTGCTTTTTTCATAGTTGCCCAAACTTGGAAGCAACCAAGATGCTCTCCGATAGGTGAAGGGATGAATACGGTCTGGCACCAGCATACGATAGAATGTCATTCAGCGATTTATAAAGAGGGGATGGGGTGGGAGGGGAGCACGTGGGGGGCTCAGTCAGTTGAGCGTCTGTCTTCAGCTCAAGTCATGATCTCATGGTTCATGGTTTGGAGCCTTGAGTTGGGCTCTGTGCTGACAGCTCGGAGCCTGGAGCCTGCTTCGGATTCTGTCTCCCTCTCTCTCTGCCCCTCCCCTGCTCACGCTCTGTCTCTCTCTCTTTCAAAGATAAATAAACATTAAAAAGAATTTTAATAAAAAAGAGAAAGAACTATCAAGCCACAAGAAGACACGGAGGAACCTTAATGAATACCACTAAGGGAAAGAAGACAATCCGAGAAGCTTGCACACTATATGATTCCAACTCCATGACATTCTGGAAAAGACAAAACTATAGAGGCAGTAAAAGGATCGGTGGCTGCCAGGGGTTGTTGGGGGATGGAGGCTGCAGAGTCAGAGCACAGAGGATTTTTAGGGCCGCGAAACTATTCTGTACGATGCTGTGGTGACGTCGCTACACACATATCAAAACCTAGAACACGACGGGAAGAAGGAACCCTAACGTAACAAGGGACTTGAGTGAATAATAACGGTCAGTACTGGCTCGTCCTTTCCAGCGAATGTGTCTCTCTAATACAGGCTGTTTACACCCAGGAATCTGGGGGCGGGGAGGGCGGGGAGCGGAGAGACGGTCCGTGGGACTCTCTCCGTACTTGCCACTCCATTTTTCCGTTAAGACTAAAACTGCTAGAAAAAAATGGTGTAATGCGTAGAATATCCACTCTCAACTGTACGGGCTTCATACGATATCGTTGTACATGTTAAAATTAATGGGCTAAATATGTCAACACCATCTACTGGTTTGGGTTCCATAACAGGCGTGACCGTACACTGAAAACGAAGACTTTGAAAACCTAGACAGAAGTGGTCCAGTTGTGATTGCTGGCCCAGATTAAAGAGTATTCATCTCCAAACATGCACAGAGAGGTCAAGGGAAAATATTTAGTAGAATTTTTTTTTTAAGTTAAATTTTAAAAGAAAAAAGTTCGGTTGGATGTTTCGGCCTTTCTTCATTGATGGAGTTCGAGACCAAACCCTGTGCACGGTCGTTCCCGACGCTTCCCGATGAAGGTCAAAGTCTAAAACACAGGGACAACCTCCGGGGCCACATCCTACATTCTCTGGTATATTCCTGCCTACGTGGAATGCTTGTTTTTTAATACAGCTGCAGGTAAAGGGAGAGACGATCCTTCAGTGGAACACAGCACCCCTTTCAAAACCACGTACAACTTTCGGGCAAAAGTGTCTATGTTTGTCCAACATGCTCTTTGAAATTAAAATCCTTCACACGTTCCAGGAAAAGTAGGAAGGTGTTTTTTTCTGGTAGCTCTATAGATCACACTAAAGGTTCTACTTCAGTACAAACCTAGACACACATCCACCCATGGTGACTAAAGCTGTTTAAACACTCAGTGCCTATAGTAAAATAATTCACTGGTGACAAGTTTCATTGACCTTAGGTGGTGGCTCTGTTTCTCTGGCTTCTCATCCCCTCCTATGCTAACAAACATCTCATTCCAGGAAAGATTACGAGCCAATTATCGGGGGTTGTTCTGGGAAATGACTCTTCGGTACACGGCTTGCCTTTATAGAAAACCGATCTGCAAAATGAAAGAAAATTCAAGAAGAGCAGACTTCTGTTTTGAAGGAAGTTCAGCCTGATACATTTAGTTAATAATGATTTTTTTTAATTTTTTTAATGTTTATTCATTTTTGAGACAGAGAGACAGAGCATGGGTGGGGGAGGGGCAGAGAGAGAGAGGGAGACACAGAATCTGAAGCAGGCTCCAGGCTCCGAGCTGTCAGCACAGAGCCTGATGCGGGGCTTGAACCACGAACTGTGAGATCATGACCTGAGCCGAAGTCGGACGCTCAACCGACTAAGCCACCCAGGCGCCCCAATAATAATTTCTTTTAAAAAAAATCTTGCACTAACAGCATGGAGCCTGCTTGGGATTCTCTCTCCCCCTTTCTCTCTCTCTCTGCTCCTCCCTTCTCCTCTCAAAATAAATAAACTTCAAAAAATGTTTTTAAAAAGAAGCTATAATGGAGCTCTGGCCGCAGCTGGGATCAGTGAAGGCCAGGATGGCCACGGCGTCTGTGCACCTGCCGCGAAATGAAAACATGGGTCCCCTCGTTCCAACACTAAGGAATTCGAGACGGCTAGAGCATTAAGCCGTGCCCAGCGGTCTTGCGCGTGCAGGCCCACGGGCGGGACCCCGCACAGGTGGGACCCCGGAAGCCAGCGCGGGCTGGGTTGCCTTGGACTTATCCTCATGTTTTAGGCTGCCTTTTGCAGGCACCAGCCGGCCACCGGGGCGCAGCCGGGATATTCAAGCAAAGGAAAGTGCAGGAGGGAAAGTTTTAATCCTTCGTCTCCTCATTAATTAAAAAAAAAAAATTTTTTTAACATTTATTTATGTTTGATAGAAAGAGACAGAGTGAGAGAGGGGGGAGACACAGAATCCAAAGCAGGCTCCAGGCTCTGAGCTGTCAGCACAGAGGCCGACGTGGGGCTCGAACTCACAAACTGCAAGATCATGACCTGAGCCGAAGTCAGACGCTTAACTGACTGAGCCCCCCAGGCGCCCCTACTCCTTAGTTAAACTATAGCTTTGACCTAGATTCACTATGCAATAGCAGGAGAATCATGCGCTTTTTAAAACAGTTTCAAAATGATACTTTTTTGTCAGGACGCAAACCTTTCCTTTCCTGCTTCGTTTGAGACCTCTCCAGACCCCGGACCCGCCCCACGCCTGCATCAAAAACACCACCGCCTCCTTCTTCAGAGAGCTTTTGTCCATTGAAAGCCACCTCCGTCCTGCCCAGGGGTGCAGGGAGGGGCGTCCTGGGGTCTGAGCTCACAATTTGCACACTCTGGCACCTTCGCAAAGGAAGCTTGGCTTTCCGAGCCCCTTCCGAAGAGCATGGCTCGACCCAGGCTTTCGGCGGTTCCCTTCCTCGTAATGAAGCCGGCGAGCCCTGACAATGGAAATTAACGCAAGGTGGCCAGAGAGCGGCGACCTGGGACTGAGCCTCTGTTAGCATCTCAGTTACAGACCGGCAAGTCCGGCGTCTTAAGGTCATGCACCTCAGCCCCGGACTGCCTCAGTTTACAGCGGTCCAGTGCTTGTCTAGAAAACCAAGGGGCTTCAGTGAAAAAGATCCGGGCTGCTCTCGACCTGGGTTTTATTTCATTTATTGTATTATTTTCAGACGTAGTTAACGTTTGAACGAGCAATGCAGCGTTGCAGGGTATCCGAGGGTGTAAGCAGGCAGACATAGGAGAATTCTTCCTCCGGCCCAGAGGTGCCCACTCTCAGTACAGAATTTTATATATTCTTCAAAGTCTATCATGTGAACGCAAGCGAATATAATGTTCTCCGCTTCACGCAAAGGGTAGCATGCTGTAACCTTACTCCGCCCTTTCTTTTTTTTTTTTCTTTAATGTTTATTATTTTTGGGGAGAGCGCAAGCAGGGGAGGGGCAGACTGAGGGGGACAGAGGATCCGAAGCGGGCTCTGTGCTGACAGGCTGACAGCAGTGAGCCCCACGCGGGGCTCAAACTCACGAATCTCGAGATGGAGCCCGGAGCCAAAATCGGTCATTCGACTGACGGAGCCACCCAGGTGCCCCCGCCCTTTCTTTTTTAAGTGAACACTCAGTTCCTCAGAGCTGTCCCCTTCCATTACCTAGAAAGCACACCCCTTGTTGCGTTTTCTTGTACGGATGTCGCGTAATACACAACCAGTCTTCTCTTTGGGGACAATTGTGTTGTTGCCGATGTTTGGCGATGACAAAATCACTCAAATCTGTTTTCCAAATGTGACCTGTTCACTAGCACTGAGCACAGTGCCTGAGTCCATCACTGGCCGTCCCATGGGACCCTCGTGGCTCAGTGTCGCGGTCACGAAATACGGATTTCTAACAGGTAGCACTCACTTTTACCCTCGGAAACTCGGAGCTAGAGATTTTTCCCTCTCCACCTAAATTCTTCCAGAAATTTTCCCCAGATTTTGCCTTCCGTCTGAGAATGGGTAACCCCCTCATTCCTAATATACAAAAGAACTGAGGGGTCCCACGGAGGCAAACGAGCTCAAAGCTATCAGCCAATTAACGGGCCCAGGAGTACCTTTAGATTTCCACTAACATTTGAGTCTTTTGACTCCAGCCCTTTGTTATACTGAAAGACACAAAGGATACATGAATTTTAGCTACAGAAAGATCTCAGCAAAATGACTAGCCCGAAGGAAGTGCTCGGTAAATAATAGTGAAAAACAAATCAATGAGCCACCCGCATTCCCTTCCTACGGTCACAATGAGGAGCGCTAATGAAACACTCCAAAGATGCGAATAAACTCTGAAAAGAAACTTCCTGCAGCACCTCGGCTTTTGCCCTCCCCCCCCCCCCGTTCCTAGGTTAATATGTGATGATCTCAGCCAGACTTCAACCCTGGGTCTCCGCGCCTCTCTAGATGTGGGGTTCCTGGAGTCGAGTCACGCGGCACACACACCTTCAGGAAAGGTCACTAAGGTCATTGCCCGAGGTCCTCAGTGTGGCCTAGCTGGGGACCCCAGGGAGCCCCAGGCCCTGCGGGGACTCCATGAAGGCAAAGCCATTTCTGTAACCACCCTAAGCCGTTATTTGTCCTTTCACTCTTGTTCTTTCGGTGTAGCGTGGGGTTTTCCAGAAGCTTCGTAACATGCACTCTCACGATGTGTTAAATCCAGAGGGAGATCCGAGAATCCAGAAGTCCTCCATTAAGCCGGCCCGAAAGGACCTGAAAAAATGCAAAATAATGCCGCTGCTCCTACTAGACTATTTTTGTTTGGGAAAATATTGTGGGTTTTTTTTTTAAGTAAAAGGACATTATTGATGCCAACATGTAATGACTTTATTACTTTTTTATCGGTTAATAAATAAATACTTTCGAAATTTCTTAGTTTTACTTTCTAAAGCCATAAAAGCGCTCTGCTTAGCATAATCCACAAGAACGAAAGCTCTTCAAGGTCTGCGGGAATTTCTAAGAGCGTAAAGAAATCAGAAAGTTTGAGAACTGCTGACCTTGACGACAAATAAAGATACGCAGATTGTCGGTTCGTGGACTCGAAGTTCCGGGAGGCCAGCCAGCCTGCAGGCTTGGTTCCCCGTCACATTCCTGGCACACGGGAGGGTCCCTGCTCGCGGGGGGCATCCGCGTGTGAATGAAGACGGGAGGGAAGGATCAAGGAAGACAGGGGGACGGGGAGACCTTTCCGCTGATGGTTAATAAATAAGGCGAATGTAGGAAAACTCTCCAAGAGTAAATGGCAAGTCATGTGGGGTGAACTGCCACCCAGTGAAGAGCAGGCAAACCGTAAAAGGCGTGGGACTGGCGTCGAAAGAGAAGAAGGGAAAGACGTCAATGGAATATTCACGTCCCGGCAAGGACCGTCCAGCACATCTGGTTCCTCACCCCTGCCAGCGTTCCATGAAGGGTTCGCTCCACGTTACCCGCCATGGGCCCCAGCAGCGGGCGGCCAGCTGTGTCCAGCTTAATGTGACCACCCACAACCTTCCAGCCTCGCCCACGCCCCCTGTGGTTCCGATGACAACGCATTTGAGACCTTCACCCAGAATTACTCCTGCCCTTGGGGTTCTTGTCCTCGGGTGTTCGTCACTGAGTGTGCCTGTACCAACTTAGATTAAGTGTACATGTTGTCCTCCAGAGTACTGTACCTGTCTACACCTGCCAGCGAAGCCTCAGGTTCCTCAACCCACTTACCCACCAACGCTTAGCATTAGAAAGCTTCCTAAATTGCCTAATAGACTCTTGCTCGTATTCCTCCTGTTTCTGATGAGGGGCTCCTAAGCTTGAGTATGGGGTCACCTCACCTAAATCACCTGCTTATACCTTTTACCCTTTTTCCCGTTAGAATTCCTTCTTTCTCTTATTGGTTTGTAGGTGTTTCTAGCATATTCTCCACCAGCCTTAGATATGGACGTATCTTTCTGCAACCCAACGCCTTCTCTAAATCTGTCATCCCCCTGTCCGTGGGGTCCTCATGGGCGACAACATCTTGCCCACTATTTTTGCTTGGGATACGAGCCTTTAGAAATTTGCTCCCTAATCCTGTCCCATCTCAAGGGCCAACGATATCCTTCTTCTATTGAATTTCTGGTTTTATCTTTCACTTTTAGATCGCTAGGTGAAGTCCAAAGAGATAATGAAGTGTGTTTATGTTGCAAAACAAACAGGGGAGCAGCCACTGCAGAAAGCCAAGAATCCCCTGGCACGGGCCAGGGGACGGCCATCGGGAGCCTGCACCTCCCGGGAACACTCTGTGGGTATTTTCCGCATTCTCATGGCTGGAGGCATCCCAGAGGCTACTTCTCGCGGTGCCATTCCATTCAGAGCCCCTGGGAGGGACACCTCTTTCCTCACCATGAGAAAGCCCCGGGCACCAGCATGTTGGACCATCTTGGGGCCTCGTTTCCAAGAAAAACCAATTTGTGGTTCTAACGTGGTAGGGGCAGGTATCATCAGAGTGCCCGAAATACGTTCATGAATTTTTTTTTAACATTTTTTTCTTTAACGTTTATTTTTGAGAGAGAGAGAGAGAGAAACAGGGCATGAGTGGGGGAGGGGCAGAGAGAGAGGCGGCTCCAGGCTCTGAGCTGTCAGCACAGGGCGCAACTCGGGGCTCGAACTCACGAACTGTGAGATCCCGACCTGAGCCAAAGTCGGATGCTTAACTGACTGCACCACCCAGGCACTCGCCTGTTCCCTTTTTTTAATGTTTACTTATTATTTATTGAGGGAGAGCTGGAGCACGAGTAGGGGAGGGGCAGAGACAGAGAATCCCAAGCAGGCTCCACGCTGTCAGTGCAGAGCCAGACTCGGGTCTCAATCCCACGACGCTGGGATCATGACCTGAGGCAAAATCGAGAGTCAGCCGCTCAACCGACGGAGCCCCCCGGGCGCCCCCAATCATGTCCTACCGTCCGCCAGGAGCTGTCGTAAGCACTTGGCACTGCTGATCCCAGGATCCTGCCTGTTGTGTAAGTTCTCCCCAAAGCCTTGGTGGAGACGCTCCAGGAAGTGTTGAGACACGGCCGGTGAGGACTCGTCGGGCTGCCTTCTGCTGTGGGACATGGAGTGACACATGACACCCCGAAGACGAACGCCCTCGGCCAACCTGCCAGCATCTGCCTCAGGAAACCACTATTAGCCTGTGTGTCTTTTGAGCTCAGTCCTCTGCTGGAGGGTAACGGTGACAGTGTGACTTCTTTGCACCCAAATGGGGCAAATGCACAGCCATGGTGAGAAAATCTCCCTGTTAAAGCTGTAACCTAATGTGGGATCAGAAAACAAAAAGTCAAACCCAAAGAAACGGAGAGCAGAATGCTGTTACCAGCAGCTGGGGATGAGGGAAGAGGGGGAGGCTGACAGGAGGGTACAAACTCTCGGTTGTAAGATAAATAGGTCTGGGGGCGCCTGGATGGCTCGGTCGGTTAAGCGTCTGACTTCGGCGCAGGTCATGATCTTGTGGTTCTTGGGTTCAAGCCCCGTGTCCCCTCTGTGCTGACAGCTCAGAGCCTGGAGCCTGCTTCAGATTCTGTGTCTCCCTCTCTCTCTGCCCCTCTCCCACTTGCACTCTGTCTCTCTCTCAAAAATCAATAAACATTTAAAAAAATTTTTAAAGATAAATAAGATCTGAAAATCTAATATATAACACAGTGATTACAGCCGCTGATACTGTCTTGTGTAATTGAGATTTGCTAAGAGAGTAGAAGTTTCCGCACGCACACAAAAAGTTGAATATTCGAGGTGGTGATTCACTCGGTGGTGGGAATCTCTCACAAGGTGAACACATGTCAGATCATCACGTTGTACACTTTAAATTTATGTTATAATTTTATTTGTCGACTCTCCCTCAATAAAGCAGGAAAAGTAGATACACTTGGAACCCAGGTGTTAAGTGGGGTTCTCCCATCCCCTAGACCTAGACCAAGTGAGCTCGAGTCCCCTAATTCTGTGTGGACTGCCATTTGCCGTTGCCTGGGAGGCTTTTGCCACTAATTCTAAGGGTTCCTGAGGCTACGTTCTCCATAAACGCAGGTGGTCTACACGGGCTGTCTCTGCCCCGCACGGTGATAACCAGACGGGAGCCCAGCTCACTTCACCTGTCTGACACAGAAACACGTGTGTGTACAGGAACACACGTGCCTCGCTGGACACGTGCATGCATGGGAACACACGTGCACACGCGAAGAGCTTAGCACAGTGAACACTGCACACGCGACACAAGCATGTATGAATATTTGTGCACGCATGAAAGTGCGGGTGCACGAACACGTGTGAACAGGTATACGCGTGTGGAGACATACGTGTACATGAACAGATGTGGACATGCTTTCACAAAACGGACTCACACAGAGCATCTGTTAGGGTGACTGGCCTCACCGAAGATTAGGGTCAGAGAACTACGGAGGAGGGGTCCACACTGAAGGCTTGGAAACAGTCCCTGGTGGCCCATGAAGATCTTCGGTGAACAGTCCTCTCGGCTCGCGTCCCGCCCACCCCAACCCGCCTGACACCATCGCTAACCTTTCCTGGCATCTCCCTTCCCCCCCCCTTCCTCTTCTGCCCCTTCTTGTCTCCAGCACGGCAGTTCACTCTGCTGGGTTGTGAGCCCCCACACTACACCCCTTCTTGGGGGTCGTTCTCCTACTCCATGCCTTCAAGGCGTTTTCCAAGCATCATGAGGATTTCCTCCTGGAGAAGAATTCTGTTGCCAGTTGTTTACATAATTAAGTTTTTTGTTTTTTGTTTTTTGTTTTTTTAAATTTTTTTGGCATTTATTTATTTCGAGAGAGAGAGAGACAGACAGAGCATGAGCAGGGGAGGGGCAGAGAGAGAGGGAGACACAGAATTTGAAGCAGGCTCCAGGCTCTGAGCTGTCAGCACAGAGCCCGACGTGGGGCTCAAGCTCGGAAACGGTGAGATCATGACCTGAGCCGAAGTCAGATGCTCAACCAACTGAGCCATCCAGGCGCCCCTACATAATTAAGTTTTAAAATCTCTGTATCATAAGAAGAATCTACAACTGCAAGAAATTCCTCTCCCGGGCTAGCCTTCCAATGTAGACTCTGGAATGAGGCTCTTTGTCCCCTGCCACGGAAGGTTGGGTGCCACTGGGGTATCTCAACAGGTCAGAACCGATGCCAGGAGGCCAGCATCAGGCAGGTTTTCTGCACTCCGCCCAGGAGCTTCTCAAAGAGCAAAGCACGAGGCATTCTCGAAGAACAGGCAGCTAATTCACACTGGTGGCTGATAAGCATTTTGAGTCTGGTGGGACGTGTCCCTACTGACCGCCTTCACCACACCCACTTTAATTGCTTATGAAGTTCACCAGCCTGGAACAGCGGAGACGACACAGTGCATTTGGAACCCTCAAAGGCAACGGGTGCAAGACACCTGCCTCAGTTGACGGGGCCTTTCAGGAAGACGGATGAGGGAATTCCTGAGCTAACGGCGCCGTGACTAATGAGGAGGTGTATATTCGAGGGCACAGAGTCACCCTCCCCAGGAAAAAGAGGAATAAACCTTATTTTTAACTTACAGCAAGTTCGTCATGGGCCGTCTGAACTTTTTGGCGGATCACATATCAGCCTTATTTATTCTAAAATAACGATTTAAAAGGGTAACATAAGTTTTCCGGTTTCACGTTGTGTCCATTCTGGATTCCAATCTTAAAGGAAATTCTGGACTCTTTCTACACATTCCTCCTCTGTAAGGTGATGAATGGGACACCAGAACACGGCACGGTACTTGGACCCCTGGAAAGCAGGGACTCTACCGTGCATACAACATTTCAAGTTCAACGGAAACTCTAAATCCAAGGATTTGGTGGATGTTGAGTGACAGTTGTTCAGACGCTTGCAGAAGCAACTTGAAGACCTGCCATTTAAGATCAACTTTGGCCAGGATGTCTCCACACACCCCTTCCTCAATCCACACAGAAGTTGCAGCCACTAAATATTGGTGCCATGTGAGTGTCTCAATGGTCTCAGTGCCTCCGTATTCACCTTAGAATTAGTATTTGGTGTCTATTTAAATATTGGTTGTGTGTGCCTGGAACGAAGGTACTCATTTAAGTAAACACTCCGGCTCTTTTATAAGCATTTTCCCTTGAAGCAAAGATGCATTTCTCCTGACCGGGTCCAAGAGAAGGAGTTGGATTCTGTTTGTAAGCTTTCAGTTCCTCAGAGCCTCACTGGGGAGATTGGACCAGCAATCACCTCCATACCTCCATTCATAGTGGTGTGAACAGGTTTCTTTCCAACAGGATTCTGTACCAACGTCTTACAAGGAGGGGACTCGATCTAGAAAAACATATTGAATTTGGGCAAGAGTCCCCTTTGCCCTGTCAATTCCAATGACACACATCCTCTGAGGGAGCAATTCATTTTGTGAAATAACACATTACTTCACAAAAAAGCAAGGGCTGGACGAGGCTGGCTTGTAGGGAAGAAGCCCATTATAAGACATTCTCCACAGCTGAATGAGACCCTGCTGAGTGCCCACCCACTGCCAGACGTTGTCCTTAACCCTAAGGACGAAACTACCAGCACGGAGTATTAACTCTTTGTTACTTACTCATCTAGCTCAGAAAGATTACGTAACTTGTCTGAGTTATTCAGTCGACAAGTGGGAGACCCAGAATTCACCCGAATTCCATCTGACCCAAAACTATTAATGCGTATTAGTCTGCTCAGGCTGCTAAAACAAACTACTGCGGGCCGAGCGGCTTAAACCACAGAAATTTATCTTCTCACCGTTTTGGAGGCTGGGAATAAGTCCATGATCAAGGTACCAGCGTGCGTGGCCGGTGCCTGGCGAGAGCTCCCGACCCGGTTTGCAGCACCCAGGCTCCCAGGCGGCTCTCTTATAAGGACTCTAAGCCTGTTAGACCAGGACCCAACCCTTCTCTCCTTGGTTAGCCTTAATTATTGCCTTAGAAGCCCCGTTTCAGTACAGCCACATTGGGGTCAGGGCTTCAACCAAAAAAAATTGGGGGGGACACAAACCCTCAGCCCCTAACATGGTCTTTCTACCTTATCATGCTGCCTTTCTGTTTCAACATATCTATTAGTGATGTATCTACTTAAATATTTTCTACCATCAACATTTTTTCTTCCTTATCTATAAAGGACAGATACTAAAAACAATCGAGAGGCAAGAACACAAGTTAGCAAGATGGCCGATCTTTTTCTTGATTTCTTGAAACTTCCAGGAATGTTTTCTCTGTCCTCAAGCCTCCCCTCTCAGTGTGAGATATTACGAGTATCTCCCCCGGCATGACAGCTGCGTGTCTGCTGTATCTGAGGTCATTTTTATTGAGCAGCAAGTCTCCACTTTAATGCGATCGATAAAATAGTACCAGCACAGACGCCGTTGGAAGAACAGAGACCAACTTGGAATTTCGCTTTGCTGGGCTCAGAGGCATATCTCCTTAGGTTCCGTAATCGACAGGGGCTCGCCTAGGCCCTCCGTGCCAGCCGTGCCAAATAAATCCGTCCCTCGGGCAGAGCACTGTGGAATTAAGATACTCCCCCAGAGAACACTGAGCCGAAATCAATGAACGACGGGCACCGGGGGGAAAAATAAGATTTGATTCCAGCTGTGAAAGACATAATCTTCCTTTAATATTTTGATCCCTTAGCAAAACAGAAGTCGTTTTTCTCAGAGTATCACACTCAGAGGGGTCCTCGCCACGGGAGGGACTTTGAAATATAGGCGACATCGTGCTTCCATGTCTAAGGCTCCAGGCAGTCCCAGAGAGGTGGCCCCGGTGGCTGTGGATGGGGCGGAAGAGCAGGAGGCAGCTCAGGTCCTTGGTTACGCCCCGGGTACTGATTTACATGCAAAGATGTGCATGACACTGACTGCCTTTGCCGGCCTCTGGGCCTAGTGGGGGAGGCAGGTGGGCAAACGAGTACATGAAATACAACAGGCTTTGTCCTTCAGAAGCACAAGGTGCCATGAAGACACGCGTAAGGGAGGAGCTCCCGGCTCAGAAAGTACAAGATGCTCTCAGGGAAAGGGGATCCGAGTTGAGCTTTGAAAGCCCAGACGGTCATAAAGAAGAGCAGTTAAGACCGTGGGCCTTAGAATAGACGGACGAGGGTCCGGTTTCAGTTTCCAGCACTTTCCGGCTGCCCGACTTGGGAGTCACGGAGCTGGCGCACACAGGCACAGACTTGGAAGAGGAGGGTGAGAAACAGGCTTGCATCCGCGCCTGCGCCTGGCTCCGACCCCGAGCAAGTGTCCGCGGCCGGGGGAGAATTCACTCCTGTAGAGGAAGCGCCTTGACCTTGACCCAGAGGGATTTGCTCCTGCTCCTGGGCTCAGCGGGCAGGGCAGAGCACCCAGGCTCGGCAGCCACTGTCATGGTGCCCAGCGCTTTGGAAAGATGGTCTCAAGTCTCATGGGGGCAGGGAGCTTGCTCCTTACAGTGGCTTTTCTTTTTTTTCCCATTCTTTTTAATTGCAGCAAGATATTCATAGCACGCAATCGATCCTATTAACGATTTTTCATTGTCTAGGTCGGTGGGTGAAGCCCACTGACACTGCTCTGCAGCCGTCCCCACCATCCGTCTCCAGAAATTCTTCATCCTCCCAGATGGCAGCTCTGTCCCCATGAAACACTAACCCCCTCGCCTCCACCCACCCGCCAGCTCCTGGCGACCCTCCATCCTATCCTTCATCTATGAATTCGACTCCTCTAGGGAGCTCACGCAAGTGGAATCCTACAGAATCCGCCTTGTTGCGACTGGCTCATTTCGCTCAGCACCGTGTTTTCAAGGTTCATCCTGGCGTAGCAGGTGCCAGGATTTCCCTCCTTTCGAAGACTGAATAGTATTCCATTGTATGGACTGGCCACGTTTTGCTTACCCCTTCACCCAGCCGTGGACACTTGGCGTGCTTCCGCCTCTTGATGACCGTGAATGAGGCCGCCGTGGACAATGGTGGACAGGAACCCGCCCACATCCCTGCCGCTCCCCAGCACCTGCCCCCCTGGCCCCGGCCCTGGAGAGCTTCCTCATACTCACATGCGCTTCTCTGATGTCGCTGATGCCTGGACACGTCACCCCCAGGTCTCAGTAATAGCAGTGCTGATGCCATGCCTTTTTCTCCAGCCCTCTGTACTCATCTGAGCATGTGACTCTTCCAGGAAAAGTTCCAGAATGAATCTCTGGAGAATGAAATGGCGCCCTGGCAAGGGATCTGTCACCTCTTTCTGAGCAAGTGCAGATGACACAACATCCACCGCCACTTGGATGTCCCAGAGCAGCCACTGCTTGTCTTTTCCGTCAGACAATATTCGGGGGACCTGCCTTAGTCCCAAGTAGAGAGAGGGACCTAGAATTTCCTGGATCCAAAGTCAAAGGACCTCCAAGCGGGGAGGCCCCCAGGCAAGCCTGGTTCACCAGGACCCAAGGACAACCCTAGAGAGACCGTGGGTCCCGAGCTGGAGCCCAGGGCTCCTCTGATTGGGCGATTCGCTCCTGGCCCTGAGTGTGAGCAAGGATGGCTTGTGTGTGTGATCCTGGAGCTGAGATTTCACTTGAAGATCTGAGGGCGGGGGCGGAAACGCGGAGGAGGGGACCAGAAGATCAGGCGTTCCACTGGCGGTCAATGTGTACATTTCAAAACGAAGCAGGCTGCCGGGTTATGATGTAGGCAAAACTGTTCACAAACTTGTGCAGAACAAGACCGGCTCCCTAATGGGACCAGAGAGGTAGGTCTGTCCTGTCCCTTCTTCCTTCCCCTGCCCTGGCCCCAGCCCCCCACCCCACCCCCACCCTGCAGAGGTGGGAGGCACAGTGGGGAAGGGGGTTAGGAAGGAGAAGTGGGGTAAAGACAGAAGCAGCCGCCTCCCCGGGCCCTCCTTTCCTGAGTCTGGGGGCTCCGAGCAAAGTGGGGGGGGGGGGAGGTTTGTGCACACGGGCTGCACGTGTCACAGCTGAGACGTGTCACGTCTGACGCCTCGAAAGCAGCCGGAACAGCCCCCGGGGCCTGCCCTGATTTCCAACAAGGTGGCGGGAAAGAAGGGCTCGCACCACAGGGCGGCCCGCAGAGAGCGGTCGGGCTGCCCCCCCCCCCCCCCGCAGAACCTGTGAGTCCTGTTCATTCACGTCGGCGGCTCCAGCAGCTTCCAGGACCGCCCTCCCCGGCTGCCGGGACCGATGACAGGTTGTTCGGCCGAGGGACGGGAGCCTCCGGGGCTGATTGGTGTCTGGTTCTAGGTAGCCGAGGGGGCTAAAAGTCAGCAAAGGCCAGCTTCGATGATCGTCAAAGTTTTTCTCATGTGCTTGAAGCGCCCTGAGAGACGGGGTCCGGGGCACCCAGTTAAATCCCAATTTTAAATAAATAATAATTGTTTTTTTTAGTATGTCCTAAATGTTGCAAAAGAGATACTTATCCTGAAAACTTGGTCGTTATTTATCTGAAATTCAAACCTAACTTGGCATTAGGTATGTTTTAACAGATTTATTGAGATATAAGTTGTACGCCACAGAATTCACCCGCTCCGTGCGTATGGTTCAGTGGCCTTTCGTATATTCACAGTGTTGCGCAACCGGCACCGTCGTCAGTTTTAGAATGTTTTCATCAGCGCAGAAAGGAACCCCAGTCAGAAGTTTAGCCACAGGAGCAAACGAGGGTTCCCTTAATCCTTGGTAGCTCACGGATGTCTTTTCTAGAAGGCGCTGATCCTCTTTGCTCTCAGACGAATTCACCTCTTCCTTCAACCCCTGACCTGAGGGACTAGGTTGGGGCTGCAGAGGTGACACCACCAAGCTCAGCCTCTGGTAGCACGTCCTGACTTCCCAAAGTTGACATGGCCTGAGCCAGATCCAGCTTCCTGGCGAGGGTTCAATGATGCAATCTATCTTCCTGTTCTGCTGCAGATTTGAAGCTCTAAATCCTGAGACGGCCCCTGAAGCTCACACGTGTCCCTTCTCCCCAGGAGCAAGACACGACCCCGCGGCTCTGGTATTTTCTCCATCTTAACGCAGGTACTTTTCCAAGATGGCGGGCACCAGAAGGCCCCTCCTGTCTGTCCGGGCCCTCTGAGCCATGCCCGTGGTGTCCTTTGGGCTCTCCGACCTCTGTGGTTAGTCATTCCCCCTGTCCAGTACCAGCCGGTTCCCCTTCTGGTGTGCAGGCCATCGGCCAAACCACACGAGAACGCCGTGAGCACTGAGAGAGGCTTGTTGGACTGTCTCTACAGGGGAAGGGAGGCCACTCAGCCCAGCCGCTGTCTGTGAGATGCCCCCGCCCAGGAACCCGGGCCCGCCCCCTGCCTGGCGCTTTGTCTGAAAGCCGACCTTACTTTAAGGGTCAGACTCAACATGGCTCCTAACTTTCCCGTGAGCCCCCGAAGTCACTTCCGCAGCCTGGCTCTGCTGTCTCCACGGACAACTTGCCCGTTGGTGAGGGAGAGTAATGCCTGGATGCCGTTCTGGACTTCCCCACAAAGCCATGCTGGGGTGGGGGGCGCAGGGCCGGAGGAATCTCACCTGCGAGCTGGAATTAGGCGAGCTCCCACAATGCCTTCGAGCGTCGTGATTCATACCTGGGAGTCATGACTGAACGTTTCCTCCAAGGCCTGTCTAGACAACCTGGGAGGGGCGGGGAGGGGGGGCGGGGAGGGAGCTCTCAGCACACTTCCAGAGGGTATGGGTTAACGGAAGCCTCAGTGTCTCTTAAGTACCCGAGGAGGAAGGCGGAAGAATCGAAAATGTCTCCACCTTCACCGTTCAAGAGAGAAAGTTTTTTTTCTACCATTGCAATGGAAAACATAGCATTAAACTCACTTTATTAATAAAATTGACCATCCCAGTTAGACTCCAGGTTTGCCCTTATCAAACGCATCCGGTCCCTCGCAGAAAACAGAACCAGTGGTGTGTGCGTGCGCATGCGCACATTCGTGTGGAGACGCAGAGACTGGTTGGCGTCCAGGAGTTGGTCGTGTGATTGCGGGTTCTGGCTGGACAACTCCGAGGTCCATAGGGCAGAGCCGGCGCTTGGGTCCACAGGTGAAATTTCCTCTTCCTCGGGAAAGGCTCAGATACGAACTGCTGTGGACCTTTTCCCTGATTGGCCAGGCCCAGCCAGATTATGGGGGATAAGCTCCTTTACCGAAAGCCAGCTGGTTGGGGATGTTTAATCAACATCGCGTCTCCAAAATACCTTCACGGCCGCACCCAGATTAGTGTTTAATCAAATAGCCGCGTGCAGAGCCAGGCTAGGCTGACACGTAAAAATGACCGTCGAGCCGTAAAATGCCTTTCCCTCTTTGGGTGAGGTAGTTGGTGAATGATCTGAGACACACACACACAGGGTAAGGAATCTGCCAGCTGACCCGAGGTCACAGAGACACAAGTGGCTGAACTTGGGCGGGGACACTCAGGAATGATGAGCCCCAACCCTTACAGAGGACTCAGAACACATCCAAGGGTCCTCAGGCCAAGGCCAAGCCTCAGCATCCACGTGTCACCAGGGATCCAAGCCACCTCGGATGCCCCTTGTCACCATCTTGCGAATTCTTATGTCTGCTACGTGCATAAAACTCCTCAGTGCTCCTGAGGCACCCAGATTCCTTTGCATGAGGCAGGAGACCATTCGTGGCTTGGTCCTGGCCTGCCTTTCCAGCCTTTTCTGCCAGTGAAGTCGGCCCCCTTGGTTTAGGTGGTGACACACCAGAGCGCACGCGGGACCCACGCATTTCGGCTCTGCCGAGTCTCAGTGCCTTTGCACATGCCATTGGTTTTCCCTGAATCCCCTTCTTGACGTCCTGAAGCTCCTACTTTCTCCTCAAAACCCATCTCATGTACCACAACGCCTGAGAAGCTCCCAGACCTTCTCCTCCCTCCAAGTCTTTTCACCCAACAGGAGCCCCCATTTGGGGTAGATTAGGTGTCCCTCCTTCATGGCCTACCAGCACATTCTGCATTCCTCCGTCCGTTCTGTTCCTCTCAGAGTGTGATGTAACTATGTTTTGAGAGTCAACACGAGATGCCGAGAAATGAATTAGTGCCCTGTCTTTCAGTTTTCGAGGGCAGAAGCGGGCAAACCAGCCAACTGGGCAAATCTGGCTGATTACCTGTCTATGCAAATAAAGTTTTATTGGAACATGGCTGTGCCCGTTCATCTAAGTATTGTCCGTCATGGCTTTCATGCTATGTAGCAGGGTTGAGTAACTATCCAGATGACCCGAAAGTCTTTAAATACCTGCTACTTGGCCCTTACAGGTCAAGTTTGCTGATCGCTGCTATAGACTCCCCAGCAAGAAGGCACTTTTCCTCCCGCCCTCCCCCACCTCCAGGAATGCAGACATGCTCTGTGGCTCCAGAATCCTTGAACCAGGGGGTTAGCAATAGCTGTAGGGTTTTCAAGACCGCTGGAGAAGACCTCTCCAACCCTGGCCTCTGTTAGGAGGACGCTGCCCGAGAAGGGAAAAGGCTTCACGGAGAAGACCCTGCAGGGGGGAGTGTCAGATTGGGGAGCAAGCCCAAAGGTTCTTAAGGTCTATGAAAATATGGCTTACGTCCTTGCTCAGTCCTCATCGACTCGTTGCCCACAATCAAATTCCAGGAGAAAGACTCCACAGAATTGGAGGATCTCACTGAAGGACTTTGAGAGTCTCAGAAATCGGATGCCTGAACCAGGACATGTGACTATTTTGTGAAGCTTGAGGCTCTGGAAACAACATGAGGGACCCGCCCCTCAAGAAAGAGATCAGCCCACGGAAGGTCGGGAGGAGAAGGGGACAAATTCCTTCCTCCCCTCCCATCTTCAGATACCCAAGTCTGTGGAGTGGGGGCCCCAGGCCCTGAAATTGACTGTATCTTTGTAGCCAGAGGTTTCACGAATGGGTTGACCACACATCCGGTGACAGAAGCCAGGATCCGAAGAGCCATTCAGATGCCATTTCCCCCGCCGACAAGTGCTCTGCTTCCCAGAGTCTTAAAGAACTTTGGTGATTTCAAGTCAGAACAAGAGCCCCGGGGGAAACTTTCCCGTGGATGCCCCCTTGACATAATGGCAGCCAGTTGCCAATTTTCCGAGGTCCTAGTTGTGGGACAGAGCCGCATTCATGGCGGGCTGGTCTTAGAAAGAGAGGTCAGCCCCCCCTCGGGCTTTGAGATTGGTCCACCAACATTTCCATTAAGAGACAGTCAATGTCCACTTTGGTCTGCTCTTTTGGCGACTGGCAAGAAATATTTGTGTACTCTGGTAGGGATCCCACTCGTCTCCGATATCCACTTCCCTGGGAGGGGGCACAGCCCCCCTCATCTTTCAGCCAACCCAGGAGAATTTCCTCAGGATTTCAAATTATTTGCAGAGCCACGTGGCCGTAGATCACGCTGCCACCAGCGCCTCTGCAGCTCCACACCAGGGACGCCGGCAAAATCACGCGCTGCTCAGGAAAAGGAAAAAATATTCCATCTCCCCCCTCCCCAAAGGAAACCAGAAACATCACTTGTTTTCCCAAGATACTCCTGCCGGAGGTTGACAAGGGACTCAGAGAGATTTCTCATCAAGGGACTCAGACAATGACAATTTCCAACATGATCGGAATCGCAACTGCAGAGATGACTGCTCGGCTGGCTGTTCAGAAGCGTTTTAATTGCCTTGGCTGCTCTCTGCCCGTGCTTCCAGTAATATCATTATTATTATTGGGGGGTTTTTTCTCTTTCTTTTTTTTTTTTTAAGAAAACATCTTAGTGTGTTTGCAACAGTTGTCATGGAGAGTTGGCACCACGGAGGCTCATGTCCTCAAGACAAATACACCAAAAAAAAAAAAAAAAAAAAAAGACATTGCAGGAGAAATAAAGGAAGACAAAAATATTATGAAGCAATCCATAAATTCATTTCTCTCTCTGGCACCCATTTGTATCCTCACCATCTGCCATCACCTACAAATTATTGGCTTTTATTACAATGTTATGATTATACATGAGAGCAAATACGAAACTAACAAATTAACACCGCGTAATTACCACAACTGATAGATGATTGAAAAACAGCAGCAAATAAAAACTCTAGTGAGAAGCAAAACGCATGGGAGACTGGGTCCACACACAAGAATTCAGAAACACCTCTGTGTTGAGACCATTCATCAGCTCAAAGGCACTGATGAGTCCCAATATCAAGAGACCTTCCAAAATTTCCAAGCAGCTCTACAGCCCGTGGCTGCTGAGTAACCACAGGCTCACTGGGCAAGGACGTCCAGGTTTAGTAACGTTGGGTGTGAGGATAGAGCCTCCTGGTTGTTCCACACATGTAAATACACGTAAGACCCTCAACACCGTCTCTTTCACCCATAAGGACCGTATTTGGAGTCAGGCGAAAAGCGGTGCAGGATACAAGGGCACCGTGAGCCACGCCGTGCCACGAGACCACGCCACCGGAAGGAAGTGTGATCTGTGCGTTGAGACTCAGCCATCGAAAGCACTGGAATTACCATTCAGGAGACATGAGAGAGCAAGGGCATTATTCCAAAAACCATTTGTTCTTTCGAATGCAATGAAGCTTCCAGGAAAGACTTCTAATAGAAGACCAGAGACCAGAATAGAAAGATCAGAGATTGGTTTTATTGAGCCCAGTGCACCTGAGCACTGATTTGGGGCCCTCCCTTCTCCCCCACTTTCCCCACACCCTTCGGTACACATGCAAGACTCCCAGTGATGCGGACTGAGGAGCCAGCGTGCTCCTTCTGGCTTCCTCCAGCCTAGCCTGGGAAATCTCTTCTGAGACCCTCCAGTCTCTTCCCATGATCGCCCACTAAATACACCTTGCTCCTCTGTGCTCATGCTACAAAAGGAAACTTCCGGAGTGCAGCCTACCTCAGCGAACTTGGCCAGTCCCTACCAGGAGGGACACCAGGAGGAACACGCTCCTATCTCCTCGCCAAGTGTATCGGTTCCCCGCTGCTGCTGTAACAAATAACCACACACATAGTGGCTAAAACAACAAAAATGTACTAGCTTGCGCTTCTGAAGTTCAGAAATCTAAAATCAAAATGGGGCCCAACTCAGTTGTCAACAGGGCTGGATCTTTCCAGAAGGTGGAAGAGACAACCTGTTTCCTTGCCTTCCCCTCGCTTCTAGAGGCGGCCTGCATCCCATGGCTCCCTCTGCCACCTCAAAGCTGGCAACAAACGAATCGGGTCAACTCTGCACATGTAAACGCTCCCAATTCTGGAAGGCAGGTGTTTTCATATGTGTGATGGTTTCCATTACAGTGGGGAGGGTTGAGAGTGGCTCTTGGTTTCTCGTTTGGGCAACGGAATGGTATCCTTCGCTGAGACAGGGGGCGAAGTGAGAGAAGGGGCTTCGTGAGGGTAGTTACTCATTCATTTGTTATGCAAGTGTTCATTTGCATAAGTAAACATTTATATGTTAGGAATCGTAATGGATTCATAATAAATGAATCTTTGCTTACTCATTCATTCGTTCCTAAATATTACTTGAGGCGCCTCTGGGCCCCGCAGTGTGCTCTAGGCACTGAGTCGACAGCAGCGAACGAGGTCAGTAACATCCCCGTCCCAGGATGCGACTGGCAGCCTCACCTGTTACCTTGCAAAGAGGGTAAAACCTAGGGCCCTACACAGCCCTTGAGGTGTTTTTTAAAACAGTGTTATTTAAGGGGTGTCTGGATGGCTTGGTCGGTTGAGCATCCAACTTCAGCTCAGGTCGTGATCTCACCGTTCGAGTTCGAGCCCTGCGTCAGGCTCTGTGCTGACAGCTCAGAGCCTGGAGACTGCTTTGGAGTCTGTGTCTCCCTCTCTGTCTCTCCCCTCCCCCACTCATGTTCTGCCTCTCTCTCTCTCTCAAAAATAAACATTAAAAAAAATCGGGGGCAGGGGAGGATGCCTGGGCAGCTCAGTCGGGTAAGTGGCCAACTTTAGCTCAGGTCATGATCTCACGGTTCGTGAGTTCGACCCCAGGTCAGGCTCTGTGCTGACAGCTCAGAGCCGGAGCCTGCTTTGGATTCTCTGTCTCCCTCTCTCTCTGCTCCTCCCCCTCTTGCACTCTGTCTGTCTCTCAAAAATAAAATAAATAAACATTAACAAAATTTTTTTTAATTTTTCAAAACAGTGTTACTTAAGAACTTTGTATAGAAAAATCTTAATTCGGCGTATGGAACCCGACCAAACACTGGAGGAAACTTCATTAACAAGATACTGATTTCGAAAACCTTCTCACTGAGTCAAAAACGAACTGGATCCCTAAAAAATCTGGTACATACTAATTTACTGACCTCTGATTCAATAAAAATATTATTTTCCCTTTCCGGGGATGGTTCGATTTACCAATTTCCAGGTTGGCCAAGGGGATGGAGACTGTCTTGTGTCCCACGGGGTTTCATGCCCTGGACCACCCCTCCAGTCTCCCTTGCAGACAGGTGGACGTGTGGTTGTTCCGGCCCGTCGGACGTGGGCAGGAGGAATACGTCCCGCTTTCCTGGCCGGGCCCGTAAGACTTCTGTGCCACCCTGCACGCACCGTCTTCCCACATCTGCCGGTTGAATGGGAAGTGTGCTGTATACGGATCTCAGGATTACTGCGCGCACACACACACACACACACACACACATAAGTGACACCCAGCTGTGCGGAAAGAAATGCCAGGACACAGTGACCCTCTGCAAATCTTACAAGTTAAATCTCCCCACAAATCTTATAGTCTCCTCTAATTCAGAGAAATGTCCCAGATTCGTGTATTATATTTGCACTTGTTTTTAGCAAACGATGGAAGCTATAAAGTTATAGAAATTCTACGTGGCCACTTTTGCTTGTGGAAAGCCACTCAGGACACTGCTTGGCTCAGAAGGAGACTCGGATTGCCCACGAAGAAGACACTGGTTGTCCAGCCCTCCGGGCAACCCAGAGAATTCAGTGTCCATGAGCTTTGCCTGGGGGGTGTATGCAACAGAGCACCTGGCACCTTCTTTATTGATCAGATGGTCTCCCTGCCAGAAGCTGCACTGAGACGCAGTCGGGTAGGCATGCCGCTGGCCCCTCAGTGCCCGAGGAAGACGCCGAGCTTCTTTGTGTTTGTTGAACCCACGCCCTTCAGTCAAAACCGTCTGAACCAGGGACCCCTTCATGGGGGCGAGAGGGTCACCAAATGCGACGGCTTTAATCCAGACTCCCCTTTCTCCATTTCTGACCTGCAGCTGTTTGGGGAACAGTTCCAAATGGGGACAGAGAAAGACATGATGTGGCAAACGTTCATCACGCACACTCTACGTGGGAAGCCCACGCTCGGCACTCGGCAGGGCACCGGGAGGGGAGACCACAGCCCCTGCCCATCTGGCTGCAGGGACACGCGGTGCGTTTCTCAGACTCGGAAGCAGCTCACATGCCCTCTCCTTGTCCACACCCGCAGCGCCATGGGGCAGGAAGGCTTGCCGCCCACTTCTACGGATGGAGAGAGTGAGGTTCAAAAAAGCCCAGGGTTGGGGCACCTGGGTGGCTCAGTCAGTTGAGCGGCCGACCTCAGCTCAGGTCATGATCTCACAGTCTGTGAGTTCGAGCCCTGCGTCGGACTCTGTGCTGACAGCTCAGAGCCTGGAGTCTGCTTCGGATTCTGTGTCTCCCTCTCTCTCTGCCCCTCCCCAACTTGCTCTCTGTCTCTCTCTCTCAAAAATAATAAACATTAAAAAAAAATTTTAAGAAAAAGCCCAGGGTTGCCGCTGAGGTCAGCTCCTTGGCAGCAGCAGAGCCGAGACCTCAATGCAGCTCTGCACTCCGCCCACATCGCTACACAAGTACAGAAACCTGCTTGCAGTGCGTCCTAGGTATGTTCAGGCAACAACAGAAAATATCCAAACCTTGAGAACCACAATCATTGATTCTCAACCACCCAACAAAAGCCAACTTAGAGGTAGGGCAGTTAAATCACATACACACACACACACACACACACACACACACACACGCTGTGAACTTTCTGGAAACTTGCCTTCACAGGGTTAAGTCACTGGGTGACAGTTTCCTCAGGGAAGAGTGACTTGCAGGTCCAAGTCCTAGAAGCTCCTAGAACCTTGTGCCATGGACACAGGGCTGTCTCGGCACCACCAGCCCCCTTCCCCCAGGCCAGGACAGACTGCCAGGCCACCCCCCCTGCTCTGAGGGAGTCCGCACGGTAGGTTTCCAATCACGATTCCCCGTGATACACCCCGTGACCCACCCTGAGGCCACCCTGAGGCCCCTAGTCACCCCCATACAAAGGAGACCCCCAGAGAGGCACCAGTTCTAGAGCGCAGGAAGCTGATGGGGTCTCCGCCCACGGTGTCCCCACCACCCCTTCCATGTGTCCCTTCCTTCTCCTGCCTATGCCGCAAGAGGGGACAGCGAGACCACCAGACGCTTGGGATATGTCACATTGGACACCACTACCTCACTCTCCCGGAGGCTTGCTACCTTTCTCCTCCCCTCAGTCCTGGCCGACAGCCCCCCACCCCCAATGCTAGGGTCCTCTGAGCCTGCTCCCCGAGATCCCTGAGGCTGGGCGCCCTCAGCTGCCTGTCCCCGCACTGGGCACCACCCTTCACAGCTCGCTCCCCCTGGTCTAAGTCAGCCCTCCCTCCCTCCCTCACCTTCTGCATACCTGACTACCTTTGCACAACCCCAGACACTGTGCTCAGAGGGCAGATTGGACGCCCTGGGCACAGCGTGCTCTGACCCCGGCCCACCTCTCCCTGCTCTGGATCTCCTCGCTACGGTCCTGCGCCTCCCCAGCCTGGCGGCAGGGGGACGCGGTGCCAGCCGCCGCCCAGGCAGTGAAACAGAAGCTGGTGCGAGAGCCATGGGGGGCTGCGGGACAGAACATCATGGGCACCCCCGTGGCGCTTGCCCTCCAGTCCCTGAGTGAGCTGGCCAGCACTGACCAGGAGCCCCCGGGCATAATGTCCAGAGACGGATAAAAACCGTGGGAGCGGCAAGGAGGCAGGGAGAATCGGGAGCATCATGGAGTCTGCAGAGAGCAAATGCCTGCTTCCGGCCTCTGCCGTCTAGCTTAATATCCTGTGCGGATGTGCCCAGAAAGAGTGGAAAGGCACGGACCCATGGGCTGATGGTGAGCATTCAATGCCTCCCGTAGAACCAAGAATAAAATGATAAAAGCATGGTTATAAGGAGAAAAGTTACCGTGATAACAGCATGGTGTGTAATGGCTCTCTGTGACGGCGACACGCAGTACAGTGGTTACCAACAGGGCAATGACGGGCAAAGTGCATAAGAGAGTAGAATAAGCTTTCTTTGTTACCTCAGAGCCCGCGATGGGCAATAGGGAGGAAATCAGAGAAATAGGAGATTTGATAGATTAAAACCCCAATATTATTTCCCGATCATACCGAACAGCTCATGGGTCACAACTGGAAGATGGTGTTGAAGAGATCACTACTTTGAAAACTGCTGAAGAAAAAGGCTCTGGTATCTGTTGTGCCTTGTCTCCGCAATACAAACTGCAGAGTAACGAGAATTGATGAGAAAAAGAATTCCAATTAATAAACAGAAAAAATTGATCTAAGGACGCCATGTTGAAACTCCTAGTGAATTAATGGATCTAGGCAACAATAATCACAAGAGAGGAGAAGAGCCGACCTTAAGTGCATCCCAGTGGAAGAACCAACAACATCTACGAAGTCGTCTGGACCCTCCCCAAAACAGGCTTGACCCTGACCAAACCTCTGCATCTAACCACTAGCAGACAGGAAAAACAAGAGATACAGAAACATTCGAGACAAAATCGTGGGGATTTGATAAGCATTACCAGACTCTAGGAAATTACAGGGCAAATGCATTGGTTTCTTCAATAAATACATTACCAAAAAATTAAATTAGGGACACAGGACCAATCTCGATGAATTGACTTTGTTTGGTTCCCAGTTTGAACACATTGTCAAAAATAAAACAAAACTCACAAGACAACTGGGGAAATGTAAACATCGGATCTTTAGTGATATTAAAATATTATTGTTTTTAGGGGCACCTGGGTGGTCAATTAAGCATCAGACTTGTGATTTCAGCTCAAGTCATGATCTCATGGTTCATGAGTTCGAGCCCTGCATCAGGCCCTGCGCTGACACTGCAGAGCCTGCTTGGGGTTCTCTCTTTCCCTCTCTCTCTGTCCCTCCCCTGCTTGCACTCTCTCCCTCTCAACAATAAATAAATAAACTTTAAAAAATTATTAGTTTTAGATGAGAGTTTATTGTGGTCTTATTGGAATCATTTATCTCTAAGTTCTTTGTCTTGTCCTTATCTTTCAGATACATACTGAAATACTTAGAGACAAAATTCTATGACTCCTGGAAAATAAATAATTCAAAATAATTTGGGACGGGGAAGGGAGTTAGAGGCTTTGGAACAAACAAGAAGGGTCAAATCCTGAGAGTCGTCCGTGCTTCAGGCTCATGAGAAGCTACTCTCTAACTTGGTATATGTTTTTCCATTTCCATAATAAAAGTTTTTAAATCATGTTTACAAATAATTTTCAGTGACATAGCAAAATTCCCATGACACAATACGAAGTAGAAAAAAGGTAAGGAAAAAATTAATACCCTAAGATCCAAGTTACGCAAATGAACATGGTCTCTACCAAAACGTTCACACTGGCTGTGTTGGCTGGTGGGGCTGTTATTGTAAATTTCATTCCTTACCCTCTACTCTAATTTTCCAGCTTTCTCCAGTGGGCATGGATAACTTAGATAATGAGGGGAAATGGATTT
Organism: Paguma larvata; assembly: GCA_030068075.1. Classification (NCBI taxonomy): domain Eukaryota; kingdom Metazoa; phylum Chordata; class Mammalia; order Carnivora; family Viverridae; genus Paguma; species Paguma larvata. Next base: position 146,340,234 of record CM057824.1, read on the forward strand.
TTAGTTTTTAAGCGTAGACAAAATAGGAGCCGTTTGAAGGAATGTTCTTGAGTCTTCGGCCATGTGTGTGGGCGCCAAAGTCTCAGGAAGGGCTAGTGCATCCCATGGTGTGTCTTAGCACTAAACATCCATGTCTGGTGGGAGATGGTGAGTGTGCCGGCATTTAACATGAGGCGCCATGTGGCAGAATGAGAGATCTACTTATGCTTCCAGAATTCCACTGCGTGTTACCAAGAGAATAAGAGAATCCAGTCATTTCACACATCTGGCTCCCTAGGTGTCCCCCAAAGAGCAAAGCCTAGTAAATAATTAGTATTAGGTAATCATTGTACTAGAAACTTCTGCACCAGAGATGACTCGGATATTTTACCTTCTTTGTTTTAGTGAAAGATATGATCCAGAGGATTCCACATACTCTTCTACCACTTTCTCCACAGAAAATCAGACCTCCAGCCCTTGCCGCGTGGGTGGGCCACGCCTGGTGGTCTTGCCCCTGGCAGCTCTTTCTTCGGAGATCCTGAGTTGTACTGCCTCCTACAAGCAGGGAGTTTGCTTCCCGGGAGAGTTTTTGTGCCAGTGCCTTCTTAGGAAACTTCTTTAAAGAAACATATAAAAGGAAGGCTGATAGAGATCAGAGCAAGGTGTATGTCACCCACCAGCCTAGAAAGTTCCAGAAGGGCTCAAAATACAGTTATCAGCAGGCTCTTTCCACTCCCATTTATACCCTGAGAGTCATTTATACCCTGGGAGGATCGGGCTAAAGATTTTTCCCCATAATCTCTTAGATTGCTTTATGGTTTTTGTTTCATTTTATTTTTCCTCTTTTTTTCACTACACTGCCTATAGATGATTTGACCTCTCTGGCTCAATTTTAACTTAGGAATCTCTCGGATCTCCTGCTTGGAAATCATCACCCCAACATCTCCCATGTCACACCCGCACGTGTGCGTTGTTCGCAGAGGCCAAACTTCGTTCCTTGTCTCCCAGGAGCTTCTCACCCGTCTTCTCCAATCTCCACAAACCACCCTCCAGGCTTGGAAATTTCATTTTATCGATGGGGAAATAGAGACGCCAGGAGGCTGAAGGGACCTGCCACCGAAGAATTAGGCTCCAAATTTGCTTGCCTTTGTCACTAGAGCCACAGCTGGCTCCTCTCACGAGAAGCACAGGGAGAAAATGAGTGCCCACACTCACACCCAGGCCTGCGTGGTCCACTCTGATATCCAACGAGGCCTCCTTTTTTTTAGATGTTTATTGATTTTGAGGGAGGAGAGGGGCAGAGAGAGGGAGAGAGAGTCCCAAGGCTAACGGTGCAGAGTCTGACACGGGGCCCCACCCCGTGAACCATGAGAACAGGACCTGAGCCGAAATCCAGAGTCAGAGGCTTATCCAACTGAGCCACCCGGGCGCCCCAAGGAGGCCTCTTCTTTACACGTTCAATCCCCCAAACAGGAGACTGTGGCACGTCCCCTCCCGGCTTCCTGTCCCAACCACAGGCACGTCTGCTATGACCACATCTGCCCCAGGATCCGCAGGGAAGGAGTGCAAGTCACAGAATCAGTCAGACAGACTTTCCGATCGATTTCACAGCGTGGAGTTGCAATTCGCAGGGATCCCGTGTACGGGAATCTAAGTGCAGAGTGAGCAGAGAGGAAGAGCAGCACTTTCCAGAAGGTAGGAGAGAAGCCGAGACGATCCACCTGCCTCCCTGACTTCCCCCAGACAGACGAAAGAGTCAGCTCCCGTGACCTAGGACACAAACACGCTCTTTTAGACTGCCAGTGCACACCGTCCCTCCCGCCTCAGGGCTAACAGGGATCAGCGAGTCAATTCGCTCTTCGCATTCCGAACCCCAGCAGGAGCTTCTGAAGCCCCAGATGTTAGAGGAGGGAGTTGACTATTTCTTCTCTCTCGCTGTGTGCAAGCCAGCTTTCCTCACCGGCCACCAGATGTGAGGGGGCGACAATTCAGGTCACCTCCACCAGAGAGCTTGGAGAGGGAGGCCCTCCACGTGCAGGGCAGCGGGATCAGCGGGCCCCCCCCCCCCAGCCCAGGGCCATGAGAAGCTGGGGACGGCGGAGCAGCAGCACGGGGAAAGAGATACCTTCTCATTTCCCTCTGCGCAGAAGCATCCGGCCGGAAGGGGCCGAGGAGGCGAAGTCTACAACAAAGCTTCTCAAACTGCCCTGTGCCGAGTGCGTAGGAGTCATCTCATTAAAATGCAGATGCTGATTCCTCAGGTCTGGGGGTGTGGGCAGTGGGGGGTGAGATTCTGTATATTAACAATTCCTAGCAGAGGCCCCATGGTGGTTCCGTTGGTTGGGCTTCCGACTCTTGATTTTGGCTCAGGTCATGATCTCATGGTTCATGGGTTCAAGCCCCACGTCAGGGTCTGCGCTGACTCTTCACAGCCTGCTTGGGATTCCTTCTCCCTCTCTGCCCCTTCCCCACTCTCTCTCTCTTAAAAACAAATAAACTTAAAAACTAAAAAAAAAAAAAAAAAAAAATTCCCAAGGGATGCAGATTCCACTGGTCCCCCAGGACCACACTTTGAGTAGCACAGGTCCAAAGCTGAGCTGCCCTCCATTCTTCTAAGGCAACGGCACTAGCTTCTGCGGCTTCCAGTGCTTGAAATGAGCTTGTGGGAACTGAGAACTGAAATGTGCCTTAGGTATAAAAGACACACCGGATTTTGATTTAGATGCAAACAAAGAAGGTAAAAATCTCAATAATTTTTATATTGACGATATCGTGATACGGCAATATTTGGGATATATTGGGTTAAACAAGCTATATTATTAAAATTAACTTCATTACGCCGCCACAGCATAGAGGGCTCACACTGTATTTCTCTCGGGCACTGAGCACTGATCCACAGAACTCCCCCAACCTTCAAAGCCATCAGTTTTGTAAGTATTCTTTTTTTTTAAGTTTATTCATTTATTATTTTTGAGAGAGCACAAGCAGGGAAGAGGCAGAGAGAGAGAGGGAGACACAGAATCACAAGCAGGCTCCAGGCTCCGTCAGCACAGAGCCCGACTCGGGGCTCAAACTCATGAACCGTGAGATCATGACCTGAGCTGACGTTGGACGCTCAACTGACTGAGCCACCCAGGCGCCCCTGTAAGTATTCTTAAAGGCCGTGTTATATCTGTTAGTCTCTTTGAAAATCCACACAATTTATCGGCCTGCCCAACGGTCTTGGCATTCCACCTCTTCTCACTGGGAAGCAGAAGAAAAAGTGCTAATGGAAACCAGGTATTTCTTTATCTACAAATCGTCCCCCACCCTAGCTGGGGCTTCCTTCGACTTTTATGAAGATGGCCTTTGATTTAACACATCCAATCCAGATACCAGAGGAAGAGCCTGGTTAAAATGATCATTGAGTGTATTCGACAAAATGTTATCTGAAGACCTCCTATCGCTCTTGTTTCTTTTTTTTTTTTTACTTTTTTTTATGTTTATTTAGTTTGGAGAGAGAGACAGAGCTCAAGTGGGGGAGAGGCAGAGGGAGAGGGAGAGACAGAATCCGAAGCAGGCTCCAGGCTCCGAGCTGTCAGCACAGAGCCTGACGCGGGGCTCGAACTCACAGACTGGGAGATCATGACCTGAGCCGAAGTCGGACACTTACCCGACTGAGCCCCCCAGGCGCCCCTATCATCCTCATTTCTGATAAAAGCGACAGATGTGGCTAGAGTCCCAGGCTGATACTTTACCACCATGACCTACCCAATACTTCTTTTGTAATGACGACACCGTCTTCCGTCCCTCTCAGCTAAAAATGTCTTTCTCATTAGCCAACGTTTTTGCAATAGTAAGGTTGTTTGTTTTAGGCTTCAAGACCGAGGCAAACATTTGTTATAAGGCTCCAAAGATTTTGCAAACAATTTCCACCCATGATTTCCAAAGCTTGTGTAACATTCTATGCAAAATGCGTGGGCCGCTTCCATGAAGCAAGCATTTCCAGAAATGTTTACTTTGCAGAAGTCAGCGTGCATGCTCGCCGTCCCGTTTGAAAACTTCCGCATGTCCACACACCCGCTGGAGTGTTGAAGAGACGCACACCTGCCCCTCCAGAGACGGCCTGGGCCTTCTCCGCGCCTGCCCTCCGATGAACCGCGTTTCTGTGACTCAACGCCTCCGGATTCACCGTGGCTCATCATTCACAGGCCAAGTTCAGACAGGTTCTCTGGCCCTCTGAATGCAAGCCATCCAGCCACGTTTAAGGACAGAAAGACCCTAGACAGTCCTGGGACTGTGCTATGGGTTGAACCGTGTCCCCCTAAAGATATGTTGAAATCCTAAGACCTGTGCTACATATAGACTGGGTATTCGTGTCCTCACAACATTCCCATGTTGAAGCCCTCATACCCAATGGGACACCGCTAGGAGGCAGGCCTTTGGGAGAAGGTCAGCTCCTCAGGGAAAGGCCTTCCTGACAGGTATAGTGCCCTTATAAGAAGATAACCCAGGGGCGCCTGGGGGGCTCAGTGGGTTAAGTGTCCAACTCTTGGTTTCTGCTCAGGTCATGATCTCACAGTTTCATGAGTTTGAGCCCCACGTCCGGCTCTGAGCTGACAGTGCGGAGCCTGCCTGGGATTCTCTCTCTGCCCCTCCCTGACTCATGCTGTCTGTGTCTCCCTCAAAATAAATAAATAAACTTAAAAAAATAACAAAAAAGAAGATACCCCCAGAAAGCCCTTTGCCCCTTCTTTGAGGACACAGCGCGAAGGCACCCTCTGTGGACCAGAACGTGGGCTCTCCCCAGACACCCCATCTGCTGGCACCTTGATCTCCGACTTCCCAGCCTCCAGAACCATGAGAAATAATTTCTGTGTTTAGAAGCCACCCAGTCTGTGGGGTTCTGTTAAAGCGGCCCAAATGGGCAAAGACACCCTAATATCTCAGAGTGTTACCTGATTTGGAAATGGGGTCTTCCAGTTAAGATGAGGTCATTATGGTGAGACCCTAACCCCATATGACCAGTGTTCTTGTAAAAAGGGGACATGTGGACAGGGACACACAGACAGGGAAGAACTATGTGAGGAGAAGAGGGGAGGGCACCATGGGAGAATGGGAGTTATACCACCGTGAGCCACAGAATATCTGGGGCCTCTAAACGCGGAGAGAAAGGTCTAGAACACATCCTTCCCCAGCGTCTCCAGTGAGGACATGTCCCTGCCCACACCTTGGCTTCAGGCTTCTACCACCCGGAGCTGAGACAGAACACACTTCCCGCCTGGTTTGTGGGACTTTGTTACGGTAGCCGCGGGAAGCTAATTCTAACCACTCCATCGTGCTTCACTTGCCGTAACTCAGACGGGTCAGGCCACCCTGGTCTCCAGGTCCACACTAGTGACTTGGAAGCTACCACTTAGAGTCCCAGCGTCCTAAGAGTGCATGAGACACAGAGTTATCAGACGTAACAAAACTACGGGACGCCCCGCTAAATTCGAATTTCAGGAAAATGACAAATAATTTCCAGCATAAGTATGTCCCATACAATGCCTGGGACATACTTCTACTAAGAAGCATTTGCTGTTTACCTGAAATTCAGCTTACGTGGCTGTCCTGTAATTCTGGCAACCCTGGATGGAGAGCACCTTGGGACTATTTTAGACTCCCTGGAAAAGACCTGTCCTTAGTGCCACAAGGCAAGCGCGGAGAATTTCATGAGGGCGAGGTCAAATGGCAGGGTCATGGGCTGGTATCAGACCATCCATGCTCCCCTGACAAATAGCAGAAACTTAGTCGCCCGGGTGGAAAGCGCAATTCTGGCATTTTCTAAGTAGGTAAAATATTTCATTGTTGCCACTTATCAAATACCTCTAATGTGGTTCAAAATGCGGAGTCCGTTCTAATCTACGTCCGTGACTGACTGTTCCACCTGCCGAAAGAACGGTCACCGGGACTATTTAGAGCAGACGAGACCGGCTTCCTGGCATGTGGCCCGTGCAGTCGCTCAGGGCCCCGTGCACGGCAGGGCCCTGTGTTTGGTTCAACGCTGTACTGTCATCCTATTGGAATTCTTGCTAACGTTTGAGCAAGGGGTCCTGCACTTTTCTTTTGCCCGGCCCCACAAATCACACAGGCAGCCCTAAGGGCCGAGATACCGAAAGGCGGGTACGCAGGCTACCCCAAATGCTCTCGCCTCCGAAACCTGCAAGTCCCCTCGGTCTGTTCCTTGCCCAACTCACAGGCCACCTAAGCTCTCTTGCCCCTGGAATGTCTTCTCGGCCACCTGCTGGTGTTTCCAGAAATGCTTGACGTCATTGGCATCTCGCTGGTTCAAAGGACGTTTGTCGATTCCATGAGTGCCGTGTACGCTGCGGTCCGGAACTCGGCGTCGGGAACACTGGTGTACAGAAACTGCTGTGTTTGGCTCCACAGGGTCGCAGCTCCTCCAGGACAGCTGTTGGCACAGCCACTTGAAGTTGGGTGGAGATTTTCCTGAAGCCCCCTTGAACCAGCAGATTCGAGCTGATTGCCCCTCAGCCAGTGATTCCCGTGCTGTGTTTATATGGACCCACGTGCCAGCTGTGGGCTGCCCTTATTTCCTGGTGCCTGTTGTCCCTCCCTTCCCAGGTGGGCTTCGGTCTCCCTCTCCTTCTTGAAATTTCCCAGGTTCGTGGGTGTCTGACACACCCTTTTCCTTGTCCATGATTCTACCGGGCCCAGGTCATTCTCTGAAGAAAAAAGACACAAACGATGAAATTCAAGTTCATCCTGCTATGTGTTAATGTCCCTTTTAAAGGTCTGTCAAGGGCACGGAAGCCAAAGGTTAGAAGGAGAAATTTTGGAAGTGGATTTTCCCGTTCATTCCAGTTCTACGGCAACCTCATCAGTGGTTACGTAAGGAGTATCGGAAGAGGACAGGATGTTGGCGTATAGACTCTGCTGTGTGACTTTGGGTAAGTCCCTCAACCTCTCAGAATCTTGGTTCCTTCCTTTCTCAAATAAGAATTAGATTAGATAGTGATCTCTGGGGGGCACCTGGGTGACCCAGTCGGTTAAGCCTCCGACATCGGCTCAGGTCATGATCTCGCAGTTCACAAGTTCGAGCCCCACGGCGGGCTCTGTGCTGACAGCTCAGAGTCTGGAGTCTGGTTCGGATTCCGTGTCTCCCTCTCACTCTGTCCCTCCTCCCCTCGCTCTCTCTCTCTCAAAAATAAACAATATAAATAAATAAATAAACAAACAAACAAGTAAATAAAAATAGAGATCTCAGACAAGTCTATAATTTGTACACAAAATTACAACCCTGAATTATTCCACAAAGAGGAGCAGGTGTTTGATAAATCTGAGGTTTGTGATCTCCTGTATTCATCAGCAGTTGCTAATGCCACATAACAAACAATCCTGAATGTTAGTGGCTTAGAACGACAAACATCTGTCTCTCGCTCACAGTTCTGCGGACCGGCTGGGACAGCCCTGCTTCGGGCTGCAGACGGGGGGTCAGGTCGGCTCCCGACTTCTGTCATTCTGGGACCCAGGCTAACCCGGCAGCAGCCACAGGGGGCGCGCGATTCTCATGGTAGGTGGCAGGGGTGCAAGAAGCCAGACCAAAGCGCCCAGACCAATGCAAAGCCTCTGCTGGTGTCACACCCCCCTCCCCAAATATATGAGAGTCCTAACACTCCTCAGTATCTCAGAATGTGACCTTATTTGGAGACAGGGTCTTTACAGAGGTCATTGAGCTACCAAGCTGATAAAGACCAGTGTCCTTATTAAAAGGGGAAGTTCGGACACAGAGATAGGCACAACAGGCACACGATTTGGAGCCACAGGGAGAAGGCGACCATCGCAAGCCAAAGAGAGAGCTGGAGCACACTCTTCCTCACGGCCAGAAGGAATCAACCTGCCCACACTTTGACCTTGAACTTCCAGCCTCCAGAACTGCGAGAGGATGCATTCCTGTCGTCTAACCCCTCCCCCACCCCCGCCCCGAGTCAGTGGTGCTTCGTTATAGCAGCTCTAGCAAACTGGTGCACCACCTATGCCCATTCGTCTGGGGAGAGAGTCCGTAATTTTTACTAGATTTTAAAGGAGGACCCGTGATCTACAAATGTGATGCAATTAACATCACTGTGAGTCACAGTTTGGTGCGATAAAAGGGCAAGGGTGACCACACGGGCTTCCAGATGGGTCCCCGTGGACCAGAAATCTGATTCGGTCCAGGCCCCTCCTAGGACAGCTCCAGAGCCCCAGCCTGCCCCAAAGAGGGCATGATCCCCCGACCTCCTTCTCAGCTCTCTCCCTGCTGGAACTGGGCAGATCCGTTCATCCCCTCGGGATTTTGATTTGTCCTCAATCGAGAGAGGCTGAGTTTGCTGTCAGAATGGCTAAAATTAACAACTCGGGCAACAAGAGATGTCGGTGAAGATGCGGAGAAAGGTGTACCCTTCTGCACTGTTGGTGGGAATGCAAACTGGTGCAGCCACGCTGGAAAAATAGCACGGAGTTTCCTCCAAAAATTAAAAACAGAACTACCCTACGACCCAGCAATAGCACTACTAGGTCTTTAGCCAAAGGATACGGGAGTGCTGATTCGAAGGGCCACACACCACCCCAGTGTTTATACCGGCACTATTGACAATAGCTAAATTATGGAAAGAGCCCCAATGTCCATCGATGGATGAATGGATAAAGAAGACGTGGTGCCTACATACACAATGGGATCTCACTCAGACATCAAAAAGAATGAAATCTTGCCATTTGCAACGACAGGGATGGAACCAGAATGTATTATGCTAAGTGAAATAAATCAGTCAGAGAGAGACAAATATCATATGACTTCACTCCTATGTGGAATTTGAGAAACTCAACAGACGAACATAAGGGAGGGGAAGGAAAAATAGGATGAAAACAGAGAGGGGGGCAAACCGTAAGAGACTCTTAACTACAGAGAACAAACTGAGGGTTGCTGGAGGGGAGGTGGGTAGGGGGATGGGCTAAGTGGGGGAGGGCATTAAAGATCATCCCTTGTTGGGACGAGCACTGGCTTTCATATAAAAGGAATGAATCGCTGGGTTCTACTCCTGAAACCAAGACTACAGTCTATGTTAACTAACTTGAATTTAAATAAATGCATTTTTAAGAGAGAAAGACTAAGTTTGGGCAAATGGGAGTCCACCTAGAATCTCGACTGCCCCCACTCATCAACCAACATCTCTCCCAGGGCCCCAAGTTATTGACCGAAAATCAGTTCAATTAATAGCAATTGACCAAATAACGAAGATGCTAAATTTGTCTTATTAACTGACATTCAAGTCTTACAGGATTGCCTAAGGACTGTAACAGAAATGCATTAACAGTGTTAACAAGAATTTAGCTTCTAATGATTAAATACATAGAAAAATATATTTCATTACCAGTAACCAAACTTTATCACTGACCAGTAAAGCTTTTTATATTATGCTAGTATATGAAAGAAATAAGACTTAAGCTCATTGGTCTGGTGATGATTTTCACTCAAGAGACCACTGTGTACAGTTGCTCAGGCTGTGCGCTATGCAACCACAGGGACTCCGTGTTCATAGCTATGATGTAAGGGTCTCCGAAACTGCACAAGACAGCCAGCATGCCTTCTACAAATTACCCCACCCCAACCCTTCGCGAGAGCCTTGCTTCCATGCCAATTGCCCTCAGGGACTTTGCCTCTGACCACAGTTCTCAATCTCTCCTACTCCTGACGCCATTGCCATCCTGTCCCTCGCTGAACCCTGCAACAAGGCCCGCTTTGCTAGTGCATTTCCATCCGTCGTCTGCCATCTCTGCCTGCCTGTCCCCTCCAAGAACGGTATGTGTATCTAAGACGGACGCACTGTGGAAACAAGACCTCTGTCGAAGCAACTGTTGCTCGTGTAGGAAACTCGCAGCAGCACACAGGGTGGAATGGGCAAGTTTGTGGGCAGTAGACGGGACCTCCACATAGGAGAGACTCTGAAGGGGGCTAGTCAGACTCTGCCTACCTGCTTAATAGAAATAGAAATGTATGTAGTTTTATACCAAAAGGGGCTTGGGATCGTCGCCGACACACCAGGCACAAGGGCCTGAGAGAGGCAGGGAGGCTGGCGCATGGAGGCGTGTCAGGCAGCAGATGCCCCACTGGGAGGTGTCGCACTGTCCCACTGTTCAACATTCCCGTCACTTTTTTCAATGGAGGTAAATCCACAAAACATAAAAGTAACCATTTGGAAGTAAACCACTCAGTGGCATTTAGCACCTTCACGATGTTGTTCAACCACTGCCTCTGTCGAGCCCCACAATATTTTCATCACCCCAAAAGGAAACCCCATACCCACGAAGCAGTCACTCCCTGTTCTTCCTTCTCTCCGGCTCCTGGCAACCACTAATCTCATTTGTCTCTTTGGAGTTACCTATGCTGGGCATTTCATAGAAATGGAATTGCAGAATATGTGGTCTTTTGTATCTGGCTTCTTCGAGGAAGAACATTCCAAGGTCCATCCGTGTTGTAGCATGTCTCAGTACTTCGTTCTTCTTGGTCACGGAGAACAATGCCCTGTCGTATGGACATATTATGGTACGTTTATCCAGTTATCTGCCGATGGACATTGGGGTTGTTTCCGCCCTTTGGTTATTATGAAGAATACCGCGGTAAACATAAGTGCCCAAGTTTTGTTGAGTGCTTATTTTCAGTTTCCGGGATGTCTACCCAAAGATTCCCCATCATTTTGATTGAGTGGCAAACTTTGCCGAGACCTTAAGTTTCAGGATATTATGTCCCATATCTGCTCATATTTTCGGCATTTATCTTGAATCTTTTTACTACAGATCAAAGACCGGCAAACTTTTTCTATAAGGGCTAAGTAGGTAAATATTTTAGGTTTTCTGAGCCTTACGGTCTCGGTTGCAACTCTTCGCCTCTGCTTTTGTGGCACGAAGTGACCCAGACGATACATTAAAAGTCTGTGCTCCCATAAAACTTCATTCACAAAAATGGGTGACAAGCCGATTTGAGTCTCAGGCTATGGTGTGTCAACCCTGGCTCTGGGACAAGCACAGGACGTAGACTTGTCCAAAGTGCTGCATTCCATGGGGGCTGGAATTCCCACAGCCAAGTAGGATCGGGTAGGGTGGGGCAGGGAAGGGTAGGGTAGGGAAGAGTAGGGTAGGGAAGGATAGAGTAGGGTAGTGTAGGAGAGGGAAGAAGAGGGTTGGGTAGGTAGGGTAGGGAAGGGTAGGGCAGGGTAGGGTGGGATGGGGTTGGCGAGGCAGGGTAGTGTAGATGAGGGTCAGATGGGGTGGGACAGGCCAGCCACATGGTACACGTGCACAAGGACAGAGGCACACCTACTTTCTCTTGCCAGTGAGGATGACAAGAGAAATGGGCTCAGCTCCTGCAGAAAGGAGTCGAGGCAGCACCTTAAGACCTTCATGGTTATGACGTAGGTGAAATCCTGGGATGTCCTTACGTGAGCAGGTGAGTTGAGTTCTGGGAAAGTTGACTTTGAGAATGGGGGCTGACTCACCGCCTATCCCAATACCCCCCTTTCTGGGAGCCGTTAGGGAGGAAGGGCCACCCAAGCTCCAAAACTCATTCATCCAACAAGAATTTATGGAGCCCTTACTATATGTGGGCACCATGCTAAGTCTTGGGTATTCAAAATGACGTCTTCCAGGAGGTTTACTTGGGCTTGGATGGTTCCAGTAATGAGGGGCTTATTACCTACACAGGGCAGCCTCCCCCGTGGCTGGACAGTGCTTAGTGTCCTCAGAAATACTTAAACTTCACCAGCATGATTTTACTCCTACTGAACACCAATGGGTGTCCCCGCCACATGCAGACCCAGAGAGAAGAGGTGACAAGGAGATAGCAGGCAAACAAAGGAACAGTGACTGAAGCTTTTATTGCTCCTGGTGTTAAAAAAAAAATCATATCCAAAAACTTTCTGAAAAGTTCCTTAACTTGGGCAGAGCCAACAACCAAATTCTAAGGAGCGGTTTCCTGTTAAGAGCACAATCTCCCTCCGCGGACATTATCAGAGCTCTTCCCGTCCACCGTGGGCTCCAAAAAGGCAAATGAGAGTCTGGACAGCACAGCACAGAGATGAGAAACCAGGCAGGTCTGGGTTTAAAGGGCGGCCCTTCAGGACATCTGGGGGGCTCTGTTGGTTGAGCGTCCGACTTCGGCTCATGATCTCACGGTTCATGAGTTCTGGTCCCATATCAGCCTCTGTGCTGACAGCTCAGAGACTGGAGCCTGCTTCGGATTCTGTGCCTCCCCTCTCTCTGCCCCTCCCTTGCTCTGGCTCTGGCTCTCTCTCTCTCTCAAAAATAAATAAACATTAAAATAAATAAACAAAGGGCTGCCCTTTCCCCTACTTGTGGCAGGACCTGGGGCATGTCATCTCCTGGGGCAGCCAGAGTCTCCCCGTCTGTGAAACCAGGTGAGGCCAGCAGTGCCTTCGCACGGCTGCCATGTCACCAAACGAGACACAGCACGCACAGTGACCGCAAGGCTATGAGCTCATGGCAAGTCCAGGCCTTTCCCACCCGGTGTCTCACACACACGGCTGAGCAGACTAGAGGGCGGGCCAAGGCGAAGGACACCCCGCGGAGTCCGGCTCCGAGGAGCCACAGGGGCTGCAGAGAAAGCGAAATCAGAATCGGAAGGAAACTGAGTCAGGCAGAAGGCGGAGCCAGTGGAAGACAGGAGGCACCCAAAGGTGGGAGCCCTTAGAAGCAGGCCCACCTCACCCCACCTCTGCAAGCCTCCCAGGAAATACTCCGCCGCACCGCAGGGCTCCCCTCTTCCTGCCCACATGCCCGCCCGGTCCCGTTCTCCATCCTGACGGTGGCCCGACCCACCAGCGTGTCATGAAACCCGTTTCGATGGTCACAGCCGGAGAAGCAACTGATAGAAACGAAGCTAGAACCGAATGTGTCGTGCGGAGCATATGCAGGGAAGTTCTGTGTTCATCTTCTTCAGCCAACACGGGCGCGTACGCCTGTGTTACCTGCATACACGGATCCGGCCAGACACGCGTGGACTAGGGCGGGAGGCCTCAGCCACGGGGCATGTTACAGGTAAACGCTGTTTGGAGAAACCTTGCCAATTCCACACACACACACACGGACACGTGTGCATGTATGTATCCACATAGTTTGCTAAACTTTTTCCAGTTACAATCAGGAAGGATGAGATGCCTCTGTCTACTGCTTCCTTCAAGAAGTGGCCCCCCCAGGGCTCTTCAAGCCCCGTGAGGGGGGTCAGCCTGGGGTTGAATTCCGTGACCCCATCACGCCATCTGGGGAGGGCCGACTGCACAGCAGAAACAGAAGTATTTTACGTAAAGAGAGGGGTGCAATACTCATTTATTTCCTGAGGAGTCAGGTGCATGAAATCGATTCTAAATGCAGCTCTTAAATTTCGCCATCGATTAAGACGTGCAGGAAAGGCTCTAATCGTTACCAACCATGACACTCGCCCGATCCCATATGCACGAGTGATCAGCAAAGCTTGCAACCGAGAAAGTTCTGAACTTCCCTAAACCCAGAAGTATCGTTAGAATACTGCCTTTTCCGGCTTTCTGACCAGCTAATGGCACCTGGGCAGGGGTAAAAACTACAACAAATCCACTGAAATAGCAGCCCGGAGAATAGAATCCTGAGCTTACAACGCTTAAGGAAGAGATCCCAAAACATGCGGGTGTGTCACCTAGGAGGGTGACCACCTCATCCCATCTGTCTGGGACTGTCGAGATGATAACACTAAACCCCCTGCAAATAGCTGGGGCCAGCTGGGCACCCTGGCCGTGGCCGCAACAAGCCACCCTTTGCCTTCTTCCCCTGTCACGACTGTTTTAAGTACGCTTGATTTATCGGTTCATCCAAACAGAACCACCCCCTCCCCACGGGGCAGGCGTTGCTCTTGTCCCCTCTTTTCCGGTGTCGAACTGGCACGCCCAGAGCTGAGTGGTGGCGTGCAGTAGAGGTGTCAGCAATGCTACAGCGGCATCACGTCGCAGCATAAATGTATCCCATCAAGATGCTGGAGGCCTTAAACTTACATCGTGTTGGGTCAACTGCATCTCAGTAAAAAGGAGAGCTGGTGAGGTGCGCCCGGGGGGTGCAGGTGGCCTGCCGGGATCCCCAGCCTAGGCTGACTCCAGGACTCCCGCCCAGCCGCCCCCAACCCTGGCCAGCACGACTCACCCCGGCCACGCAGCCCCATGCTGGAGGAGGAGAGGGGATGCAAGTGTAGGACCAAGTGCTGAGGCCGGGGGCCAAGGGCTGCGGTCAGCCTCCAGACACTAAAGAAGGCCAGGAGACAGGGTTCTCCCCAAGAGCATCCAGAAGACACACACGTTTGTGCCGTGGGGACTTGGCGTAGCAGCCACGAGAAACTAGCCCAGATTTTGGTCTAGATTGGGTCCACCCTCAAGGATCTTATAATCTAGCAAAAAACAAGCAAACCCCCTCAAAAAAAACAATAAACTTCCCCGGCGAACGTGAAACCGTCACTCCAGGCTCAAGCAACGTGTGTTCTGGTGGCGAGCCACCAACCGCCGGGGCGCACCTGACTGCCGTTGCCACCGCAGGCGATATCGCACGCTTATGAAACGCTTTCTTCTCCTTAAAACCTCTTTCCCCTGCCGGAGCTGCTGAGGCTCAGACCCGGCACCAACGTCCCCACGTTGCTGGGTGACTTCGAAGGTCAGAGAACTAACTCACAGGCGAAATCTGGCCCGTAGATAATAGTTTGTCCGACTCACGCAAAACAAAAAAGTTTAAATTTGGAGTTAGTTGGCAATATTGAAGATGCTAAGATTTTGATCGAGAAGAAAGATCTCCTTCTTCCCTTAAAAACATCGGGAGACCGGTGACCTCGAACCCCAGATTCCCGCCTGGCCCCCATCGGCCGGAGCGGGGCCATTGAGCCTTGGCGGCAGTAAAAGCTGCCCTTTGCCCTCTTCCTGTGCCCTCTGCCCTCCTAACTCTCCCTCTAGTGGCTAGGACTTCTCTGGAAGTACCTCCCTTAGTACCTAATCACGGGATTGCGTGGGGCGGAGCTGAAACATTTTTGCTCAGGACACCAGGTCCTGAAGAAACTGCACGCTGTTTTGCAAACTCCTGTGTTTTGCATCCGTCAGTCTCCTGAGTGTGCAGGGGCTGGGGGCGGGGTCATGAGTCAAGGAGGCAGGTTGTGTAAGCTCAGAGGAGATGAGAGAGAATTCAGGAGCACGTATTTGCATAAACATCTGCATATCATTAGCCCCTGAAATGCTGCCGTCAAAGTCTAGCTGAGCCTCCTCCAAAGGAAAGAGTCCAGAGCCGGGAAAGTCAGGGCCCCGGGGCGGGGGATGCCATGAGGTCCGGACCGTCCTGACGAGCTTGAGCGAGGGGAACATTGTCCTCACAGGTGCTGGGACCTCACCGTCAGGAATACCCAACGGCGTGAGGGCCGTGCAAGGTGCCAGCAGGAGACGATGGGCGTTCGGGCACCTGCCAGCCCCACATCAGTGGCTTCACTGTGGCCGTGGCAGGTCCTGGCAGCGGGGGACGGGGGGGGGGGGGGCCAGGGATGGGCAACAGGGTGACAGACACTTCCTCCCTGGGAAGGAGGAGACCCTAGCCCCGCCCTCTCTCCCCTCTGGGCCCATTGTAAGAGTCATGGGGGTGCTTGTTCGAGACACAGCTTTCGGACTCTGCCCTGGAGCTCCAGAATCCGGCTCTCCAGCACCGCTGGGCACGTGCCAGGGGCTTGCAAATATCGGAACCCCGGCGACATGGTCCAGAGACACGCATTCGCCCCCATACATGGCCGATTGACTCAATCCGAGTCTCCCGAAGCTGGGCCCAGGTGACTCTCGGGCATCCGAAGTTTGGGACCCCATCTTGGACAAGTGGCTTGCCCAGACAGGCAAGGACAGCGCCACTTGGGAGCTTGTGGGACGTGCGGGTTCTCCGCCCCGCCCCGGACCTGCTGAATCAGAATCTTGGGGGGGGTGGGGGGGGTGGTTCCAAAGTAGCTGAAGTCTGAGACCCTACGGCAGACTGTGAGCTTCCGGACTGAGAGCGGGGACTTAGCCCAGCCCTGGCTGCGCCAGAGGGAGCTGGCCGCCCCTCCCTGCCCCCAGGGGACCGAGCACCCGCGTAGGTGGGTTTGCGGAGGTTTGCTGTGAGCACCGCGAGCGCCCACCCACCGCTGCGGTTACGCGGGCCTTTCCCAGGTTTGGCCTGTCTTGCTCCGAACCTGCCCAAGAGCCTGACCGGAGCCTCGTCCACTTCCCTTCGGATCCGAACACGCCGCCATCAAGCGCGGAGTGTGCTCTCTCTGACGGTGCGAAGCACGGGACAAAGGGCCTCCCACGTGCGCGTGTCCGGCCAGCCTTAGTCACCGCTCTGAACGGGACCCGGGCCCCTTGCCGGTCCCCTGCCAGGTGACGAGGACACGTGCTTTCTGCTGCCTGACGGTTCCCTGGCGGTTCCCTGGCGGTTCCCTGGAACACACGGAGCCCCCAAGCCTACGCCACCCCGTCCCCGCCCCGCCCCCACCCTCCCCCGCCCTCGGAGGCCCCACTCACGCTCCCCGCACGCGTGAACCTTTCCCGGCCCTTTCCGGCCCGCCCAGCCCTGCCCGCGCTCCACTCGCTGCAACGCAGTTCACTTCACTGTTTGGCGCTCTGGGGTCCCTCGACGCTTCGGCTTTGTCTCCCCACGGAAAATGCCAGCGTGCTGAGCCAGGGACAGCAACACCCACCTGCTGTTTCATTTCCCTTCCCTTCCCTCCAATTGCTCAGCATCCTGGAGAGTTGTCACCATGGTGCCTGGGGACCGTGTGCCGGATGACAGTCAAAGCCTCATCACCAAAAGCAAGAACCGTGTGTTGCTGTTGCTGCATGAAAGGCTCTAGATTTGCACACACGCGCACGCACGCGCACACACACACACACACACACACACCCTTAGAGCGGTCCCAGGGCAATGGGCATTTGTGCTGAGCCTGGGAGTGAGCTTTGGGTCCTTTACAAAGATGGGAAGCCACGCCTCCCGGGCGAGCCGGCGCCCAGAGACTTCGGGCAGGCCCTCCGCCTCCCGGGCGAGCCGGCGCCCGGAGACTTCGGGCAGGCCCTCCGCACCTGCTCCTCTTTGAGCTTGAACTCCACAGTTCAAGTCCCAGCCTCGCCACTCACTAATAGTGGTCATATAAGTGTTAACTTACATGGACCCCGGCCACCCCCTCCTCCGGTCCTTATACACCCTTCTTGCACGCTCAGGATCTGGGAGAATCTGGCCTTGCACACCCCGGGTCTGTCCTTCCTGCACACTGAGGGGGGTTCGTCCTGCTCTGGGAGGCATTAAGTTTGGGGTCAAGGAGAACTTAGCGGGTAGAAGGAGTCGAATGGTGTCCCCCGCCAGCGTGGAGGTCAGGAGAAGACAATGACCGGAGTGGGCGAGAAGGCTGAGGCGCCCAGGAGAAGCAGGAAGGAGCCCTTGCCGGGAGTGGCCGTCTGGAGCCCTGTCACGTCTTCCCAGAGGCACAGATGAAGGTGGCACTTCCTTTGCATGACCTCTGACGATCAACCGTGTCTCTGAGCCGTGGCGATTCTCGGGCAGAGTCTCAGCCTGATAACAGGTCACCGCAACGACAATGCACACTTGCTGGGCGCTGGGGCTGAGGGCGTCACGGCAGCTGCCCCTGCAGCAGGGACCGCGGTCATAACCGCGTGACAGGGGACAAGAGGCCACAGAGAGGTTCCCAAGTTGCCTCAGATCCCCCAGCTTGTCATGGCAAAGCTGGCATGACCCCACCCCGGTCTGTCATCCGTGCTCCCAGACCCTTTTGTCCTGTGTTTAGGCCGAGACGCGGGTCCCAGGAGCCAGCCCCTCTCCACGAAGGGCCTTCCCCGGGCTCTCGGCCCCTTTCCCTGAACGTGCACCAGGCCCAGAATCGCAGGCTTGGGGCTGCCGGCCTCGGAAACTGATCCGAGCTGACGTCTGAGGCTCCAGTTCACTCTGTGCCCACCCCTCGAGGAGCCGGCTGGGGTCTGAGCAGGGCAGCGGGGACGGAGCCCCCCGGGGGTCTGTGTCAGCGGGGCTGCGACGCGGAGGACGGCGGGATGGAAACCAGACGGGGCTCGGCCGGTCCGGAGGGTCTGCAATTAATTAAGACTGAAGGGCGTGCTGAATAACCCTTTTGTGGATCAAAAGCGCTCGGCTGGAAACCCAGCTGACAAGCTCAAGGAGAGCAGCGTCCTGGTTTCTCGGGAGAAACGCGGCACGTCGAGGCCTGAAGAAGCACTTTGTTCCAGGCCTTCGCGTGAGCCCCGGAGACTCGGGTTACAAAGCGGCCGGCGCTGCCCGCCTCGGCAGACGTCGCCTCGCTGAAGCCAAGGCCGTCCCGCTGTAGGGAGGCCAGAAACAACACGCGACCGCCGAGGCCGCGCCAGGGTGCCCCCCACCGCCCCTGCACAGAAAAGGCGCGGGCGCACACATCACCCGATCCGAGTAGGCGCCAGGCAGGCCGAGAAGCTTCGAGGAATCCTCCGCCAGCGGGACCCCAGCTGGGCCTGTTTCAGCTTGGATTTTCCAGGCGTATAAAAGGCAACAGAAAATACAAAGGCTTCTTTTGGTTTTGCAACCAGGAGCTCTGAAGACTCCCCAGGACTGGGGCCCGGCTCCCGAGGGCTCTGGCGTGATTGACCTGCGGGGAGCCTGGCGCTCAGGACTCTGGAAACCCTCCAGGGGTCACAGGTTGAGCGGTGTCCCCCAACCAGAAGATAGGTCCATCTGGAGCCCCCGGATGGGGCCCGCGTGAGAATGAAGGTCTTTGCAGACGTACTTAGGGGAAGGCTCTTCAGGTGAGATCATCCCAGTTAGGGTGGCCTTAAATCCAGTGACTAGGGGCGCCTGGGTGGCTCAGTGGTTAAGCCTCCAACTTCAGCTCAGGTCATGATCTCTCGGTTCATGGGTTTGAGCCCCGTGTCGGGTTCTGTGCTGATAGCTCAGAGCCTGGAGCCTGCTTCGGATTCTGTGTCTCCCTCTCTCTCTGCCCCTCCCCTGCTTACGCTCTCTCTCAGAATAAACAAATGAACATTTTTTTAAAAGTCCAGTGACTAGTGTCCTTATGAGAGACAGACAAGGAGACACCCAGAGAAGACAGACAAGGAGAAGGGCGTGTGAGGGAGGAGGCGCGAACAGATGGCATCTCCAAGCCGAGGAGACCCGATCGCCGTGGGAACCCTCAGGAGCGGGGACCCGGGCCTGGACCAGGTTCTCCCTCAAAAGCCCCACAAGGAACCAGCCCTGCTGACCCCGCGGTGTCGGCCCCCGAACTGTGAGAAGAGCAGAACCACTTTCTGTGCTCAGTGTGTGCTGTTCTGTTAGAGCGAGCCCAGGGAAGGATCCCACCAGGCAGCTATCGGGTGCCGCGAGGACCAGTGGGGACGTCCCTGGGGCGCGCGGGCTCCCACGTGATGAGGTGATGAGGATACGAAGCCAGGAGGAGGGTGGGACGGCGGGGGGTCGGGGGGGACTACTGGGTCACCGGCAGGATCCAGAACACTAACCACGCCCCCTGCACTACGGTCTCTCGAGCCTGCTATGCGCTTGACTCCACTTTGTGAAACATTGACGTCTGTCTGCCCCCCCCCCGACCCCGGAGATTCTGATTCATTGGTCCGTGCAGGGCTCTGTCGTGGGCCCTTTTTTAAACGCCCCCCAGGTGATTCTAAGGTGTAAAAACGCCTGCCAAAATCTCAAGGCCTTTTGAAAGCAAAGCTGGGCTGCGTCCATATGGCGGACGCCAGTGACCCGGCCCTTAATCAGCGCAACAAACACGGATCGCCGGTTCAGGGCCTTTCTTTGCTGAACTTCCTGCAGCGTTTGCCAAGTTGAGCAGCCTCAACGACCGGCCAGAGAGCCCCTCCGCCAGCCGCTTCCCCTGCCGGAACCCGGATATGGAAGGAGTCGAGCTGTGATTTCTTTGTTGCTCCTGGTGTGTGGTTGGTTGGTTGGTTTCTGCGGGGTTTTCTCTTTGGTTTTTGAGAGGCCCCCAGACAAGTGATGCCTGAAAGCAAACAGACACACGGAGAAAGCAGCTCCGGTCGGGTTTCCTGGGAGGCCGACCTAGGCAGGTGCCCCCAGACCGAGAAGCGTAGGGAGAGAGTGCCGGGCTCTGGAGGCCAGAAGTCCGGGATCAAGACGCAGGCAGGGCTGGTTGCTCCCAAACTCTGTTCCGTCCTCCCCTCTGTCTTCTTGGGCATTGCTGGTGATCTCTGGGGTTCCGGAGCATATAGAAGCTTCACCCCACCTCTGCCTGCCTCTCCCCCTGTCTGTGTCCACGTGTCTCCTATTTGTAAGGACACAGTCCTACTGGGTAAGGGCCCACCCTGATGAGCTTATTTGAACTTGATCAGCTCTGTAATCAATAGATTAGATCTATTTCAAATCAAGTCCTGGGGTTAAAATGCCAACGGTGCCCCTGACAGGCCCCGAGCTCACACTCTGTGCAGGCCCGGGAGGCTGGCACTGGTCCTTTCAAGGGTCCCTCACCATCGCTCACCTTGGCAGATCCCAGGGCCTCAACCTGAGACCCTGGCCCCCCACTTGGTCTTGGGATCTTTGGTCCAAGGTTGAGGGTGGGTCCCTGGAGATCAAAGTAGGGGCGCCCCATGTCCTCAGTAGGCATCCAGGGGCAAGGAAACTTCCAGAAGGGGCCTGTTCCAGTGGCAACCCAGGAGGGCGACACTGTGTTTGTATTCAGTAATGATGTAGTTACTTACAACATGGACTAGATTTTAGCTCCCATTAATAACGACAACACTGCCCACATTTTATACTGAAATGAGCGGGTCTTAGCATTTTTACCAAAAGTAGCTATTTTGACCCATAAAACAGACCAGACTCAGAGAAAGTAGGTGCTCGGTTAGAGGCCATGAGAGGTCATGTTAGACCTAAGGTCTTAGCTCTCATTAGAGACAAAGCCTTGGGTTCTAGAAGTTTTTGCACTCAGCACAACACTCACCGCGCCCTGCCTTTTCAGGAAGCTGACTCATAGGTCCGTACTCAGCCTGGCTCAGACAGATACACTGTCCCTTCCTTTCCTCCCTCTCAGACGCAGCCCCTGGACGCTCACCCCTCCCACCGTGCTCTCCTCTCTTCCACTCAGTCCGGGGAGGGACCCAGGGAAGGCAGTTCCCCCGGCATCCGGCTGGTTCCTGGGCCACAGAGGGGGTCGTCAGTGGTGACCGAATTCGTTCATGAGTGGGCAACGACTCCAGCTGGTTACTTGGAAGCGTCCATTTTTATTTTAATTTCTAGGTCTCATAGTTAATATCGCCAGTAAAAAACAAAAGCCTTCTGGCAATGATACTTCAATAAAAGAAAAAAAGAGCGGGTGGGGGAGGGACAGAGGGAGGAAGGAGACTCTTTTATAGATTAAGTGACGAATCTTCTGAACTACATAAAAATTGATTCATGAACGCAAGATGGGCGTCAAATAGCGAAAGAATCACTGTGGGAACACCAGCGGGTTGAAGAACTACATTACGGATACAAATTAATTCCACACACTGAGAAAGAAGAAATAGCATTGGAGAAATAGTAGAGCAACACATGCTCTCATGGGACAAGGTTCATTACAACCCAAGCAAGAGAAGTTGGTTGCAAACGGTCCGTAGACCGAGGTCCTTTCGAGTGTTGAAAGATCAACCCCAACTCTTTAGCAGTATATTCGAGCGGCAGAAAGTCGTGTGGAAGTTTTTCCTTTTAATGGATCCTATTTTCTACAATCAACAACATTAAGACTTTCATAACAAGATAGATGCTTCAAATAAAGTTGAAGGGAAAGAAAACTCCCATGCATTTTGCGGACCCCAGGGTCTCCAGGAAGGAGACTCGCCATGGAGGAGACTCAGGAAGCCAACAATCATCAAAACAAATCAGCGGCCTGAGGTCGAAGCACCGCCCTTGAGAGGACACCGAAGAAAAACCAGATCTGGGGCTGGACTGTCACCCAGTCCTAGGGTGCCTGGTCCCCTCGAGGACAGAGCCTCAGCCCCGCTGGGCCACAGGGGTGTTGCCGGCCTGGCCGGGAGGGCTATGCCCCAATGTAGTGCTGAGTCCTCAGCGCCCCCAGAGTTTCTGTGACAGGAGTGACATGGGTGTTGAGGCCAAAGGAAAGGGGTAGACTGTCTGCGTCCGAGCCCCTGGCCTTGTGTGGCCACGTGCGGAAGCCTTCCATTACCTTCTGAGAAGAGTCCTTTCAAATACATGAAATAAAACACATAGGTCTGTGGGGTGCCTGGGAGGCCCAGTTGGTTGAGCATCCGACTTCAGCTCAGGTCATGATCTGGAGGTTTGTGAGTTCGAGCCCCGCATTGGGCTCTGTGCTGACAGCTCGGAGCCTGGAGCCTGCTTCAGATTCTGTGTCTCCTTCTCTCTCTGCCCCTTCCCTGCCCATGCTCTGAATCTCTCCCCCAAAAATAAACATTAAAAAAAATTTTTTTAATTAAAAAAAAACACATAGGGTTGCAAAGAAAACCAATGATAGTGGAACATTCTGGGCCATCGAAACAGTTCTTAAAGTTTCTGGTATCAAAGCAGATGTGCTCCTTTCACACACCGGGTAACCGAGAGCGCCAACATTCTGAGGGAGCGATGAGCCCCAGCCCTGTTTTCTGGAAGTCTGGAACAACGGTAACACAACCGCAGTTACCTGGGGTCTCTGTGAAATGAAGACAATATGACAGGAAGGACACACTGCTGTGCGCCGCTTGCCACACTCCGGAAGGGGACACTCAATTTGTCCAGAGGTAGGGGTCAGTACGAATGAAGATACGATCTGTCCCCGAGTCCACGGACGCTTCGACTCCAGCTGCGGCCGAGAACGGCTCACCTCGGGTGGAGTGGAAGGCCCTCGTGCACTTCCTCGTGGCCCCTTCCCGCCTCGTGGCATCGCGGCGCCCCCTCGGCCTGGCAGGACGCACGGACGCGGGCCAGGCCGAGACACCGTGGTGACTGAGCAGTTGCCTGGTGTGAACAGTATCTTTCGAAAAGATTCCCGCTGTCCGTGTCTCCCGCAGTCAACGCCGAAAGAGGCAGGACAAGGAGACGGGGCCGCCAGACAGGTGCACCCCGCCCGCCACTCCATCGGCAAGTGAATCCCCCCCCTTCCTGGTTGCCCCGAGAAAACCGTCGGGAGCTATCAAGTGAGGAAGAAAATGCCCGTTTCACTCCCTTCTCCTTCCCTGTGTGTGTGACATCGGCCAGCACACGCTCAGGAGGTGCCGTCTCCCCGGGGAGAGCAGGGGCCCTGTCCGGGTGACCAGGGCGGCGGGAGGGGCAGGCCCAGTTTGGAAGGAGCAGAGAGCGAGAGAAACAGCAGGCCGCCTGTCTGGAACCAAACGGAATAAGCAAACCCACGAGCTCACTCGAAGGCAGGCCCCACACCGTCAGCTCATGAGGAAACTTTCCTCGGCTTCCGCTTAAAGTTGGTTGGCAAAGGGGGAAAGAGAGAGAGAGACAAACCCAGAAACAGACTCTTAACTCTAGAGAACACACGGCCGACCGGTCACCAGAGGGGAGGTGGGCGGGGAGATGGGGGATTCGGGGACGGGGGTTCGGGGGTGCACCTGCGTGATGAGTGCCGGGCGATGTGTGGACGTGTCGAATTGCTGTGCTGTACGCCCGGAACCAATATTACACCGTGTGTTAACTAACCAGAATTTCGGGAAGAACTTAAAAATAAAACAAAGTAAAATCAAGTCGGTCGGCCAGTGGGCAGCTTTCCAACCACGAGCCACGGGGCTGACCACGAGCCACGGGCGTTGTGCGGAGAATCCGTTGGGCAGGGGGTCATTGTCGACACAAAGAGCGAGGCGAACCCTCCACCCAGGGAACCCAGATGACTCCTCATTTCCTCATTTCATTCTTCAAAAGCCTTCCCAGAGCCCTGTCCTCACCTCGGGAGTCCGTTCCCTGGAGGCGCGAGTCATATTTCGGTAAGTATTTCTGGGTTTTTTTTCTTGAATGGAATTGTTTCGCTCATTTGTTTCACTTCCTCTTTGGGGCTGCCAAGGAACACGAGTTCCCCTTTTCCTGGTACTAGACGTGCGTCAGCTCGAGCGCGTGTAAATGGACGGTAGGCTGGCTCTATCGTCTGGCAAACGGTCCTCGTGGGGACGCTCAGGAAGCTCTGGCTTGTCACTGCTTTCTTTTCCGAAGCGCTCACGGCCTGCGCGCGCGTCCCTGGAAGGATGTCCGCGGCAGGTGATGCTCGGCGTCCATGCAGGACAGGGGTCCCGGGGCACGTCTGCCCGCCAAGCCCCAGGGCCTCCCGCCCAGCTCTGCTGAGCGGCAGGGAGCACGAGGGAGGCAAACGCACCAGTTGTGCTCTCTCTGCCCGGAAGGGATTTTGAACTTCCGAAAGCCTCGGGCGTGAACAATGAATCCCGTGTACGAAGACGACCGCTTCTGGTCTGTTCTGTGATAACCTCTCCACACGGCTCAACACTAAAGGAGCCAACTCACATTTCCCCCCAAAATGCAACGTCACCCGATGCCAATGCCTGCACGGATTTCTTCCCTCGCCCGAGAGAGGTGGACGGAGGCGCCGTCAGGGCGGCACACGCAGTCCCAGCGTGACCTCAGGTAAGAGCCTGATGCCACAGGCCACCTTAACCGCAGAGAGCCATCAATGCCATCAGCCCAGGGCCCACGAGGGGGCGGACGCGCAATGCCACCTGGAACCCCAAAACAGCCCTCCCGATGGCACCTCCAGGCGTCGGCTACCTCCTTCATCAAGTCCTCATGAGTGTAAAGTAATTACATTTTTTAAATCTATCCCCTTTTGAAGTTGTCCTAAACCCTGCCCTCTCTGCTGGGAGAGTCTCCTGAGCTAGACCCGTGTCCGGAGTCACCTTTTCAGTCTGAATTTTGTTAATGTTTCTTTATTTTCAGAAGAGAGAGAGAGAGCAGGGGAGGGGCAGAGAGAGAGGGAGACACAGGATCCGAAGCAGGCTCCAGGCTCCAAGCTGTCAGCACACAGCCCGACTCGGGGCTCGAACTCACAAACCGAGAGAATGTGACCTGAGCCGAAGTCGGATGCTCAATCGACTGAGCCACCCAGGCGCCCCGTGTCCTCTTCGATCCTAAAGCTGGGCGCCTTTTCCATCAACCAGCAGGGCCTCTCTGACAGGTGATTTTTCTGCCTTGGCATTTCTCTCTAAATAAAGCCCGAGGTATATTAACTAGGGCGCCAGAGTCCCCCGCACCATGCAGCCGAGGGAGGTGCGAGAATTCCTAGACATGGACCCGGCAGGCCCGGCTCTACACCTTCCTGTGTGACCCCAGGCAGTTACTCTGCTTTCTCAGATTAAAGGAGATCATTCTTCTAAAGCACTGACGGCTCTTTGCAGCCAGAGTTTGGACTTGGTTAAGTGAGTATTAACACCAGGGAAAGGCTGAAGGCGAGACACCTCCCCAGGCCGGCCACAGCATGAGACCCAAGATCACTCCCCACCAGGGGGGGGTTGCAGTTGGAGGGGTCCCAGAAGAGCGACTTCAGAGCTCTTACTGGCCGGATCGGAAGGTACTGAGGTTTGAGCCAGCTGCAAAAAAGTAACCTCAGACTTCGGTTTCCAGAGAAGTCACTGTCTTTTTCAAGCACTTACGAATGCCCCCGGAGCATGTCGAGAGCCTTCAAAATCTCTCTCCGTGCGCGGCTGCCAACAAAAACGCGTCACTTGCACTGCAGTATAAACTCCAGGAGTGAAAGGGGAGAGGTAATTTAAAGCCCAGGACCACCAGTCGGGGAATGACGGCGGATTAAATGAGAATTCAAGAGGCGCACGGCGAGAAATGCCCGCGGGGAGACTGTCCCATGCAATATTAAATTGCAAAGGATTCGAAGCCCAGATAAACACCGGGAGATCACATCGGCCAAGGAAAGCTCGAATCGCCCGGTGGAAATAGGCACGCTCACATTCATGCTTATAAACAGGCCTTTTAATAACTTCTCCCAGAGGAAGAAACTGGAGGGCTGATTCCACCGTGCGGCCACGGAGCGAGGAGACACACTTTCCAGTGATTGACTTCAAGGGTCTGGGCTCCTGTCCAGCCTCCCAACGGGGGGCCGCGGAGACCCAGCAGCAGAGCCCACCCAGGTTTAATCTGGCTGGGAACAAGACAGAAAACATCTGGGAAAAAATTAAAAGGGTGTGTATATGCATGCTTATATGTATACGTGTGTGTGTGTACAAGTGGGCTTATATGCGTATGTGGGTGTTTAAAATACGTTATTTTACGTATTTGTTTTCTACACACACACACACACACACACATATAATCTTTTTTCCACTCCAGAAAGACAGCATGACTTTCCTGTCATACGAAGCCCCCCTCTACTGGTATAGATTCACGTGGTCCAAGAAAGTGTGGGCAACGTGGCAGGAAGTCTGCACAAGCACCCTACTCGTTGAGACGAGACAGTGCAGAGAGAACGGGCTCCCTCCTGAAACCTTGGGCGACGTACGGCAGCAGGAAGTGTCGCCATATTCTCCCTGCTAGAGCCACTGGTCACATTTTTTCTAGTTCTTTCCAGACTTTTGTCCCTTGAATACATTTATTTCAAATGCCGTATACGCATTTTCACTTCATATTACATCACCCCCTCATTTATACTGTGGCCTGCCCTTAGCCGTCATCATTTTTATGGCAGTATGACTTTCCAAGTAGGGACGCTCTGATTTGCAGTAACCATTCTCTACTTTCAAATTTCGCTTAGAATTGCTTCCTAATAATCATTCACCTAGCCATGATTACCTCTGAGGGGAAAAAAAATGTTTCTCAAGCCTGGAACTTTGTTTTATTTGTCTTCATATCCCCATCAGTACTCGGGGAAGTAAAGGGAAGCAAATACATGAGTGCCTGGTGGATAGATGGATGGGTGGGTGGGTAGGTGGATGGATGGGTGGATGGGTGGATAGATGGATGGATGGTGTGTGGATGAGTAGATGGGTGGGTGGATGGATGGATGGATGGATGGATGGTGGGTGGATGGATGGGTGGATGGATGGGTGGATAGATGGATGGATGGATGGATGAGTGGATGGGTGGATGGGTGGATGAGTGGATGAGTGGATGGATAGATGGTGGGTGGATGGGTGGGTAGATGGGTGGATAGATGGATGAACGGATGGTGGGTGGATGAGTGGATGGGTGGATGGATGGATGGATGGTGGGTGGATGGGTGGGTGGATGAGTGGATAGGTGGATGGATGGATGGATGGATGGTGGGTGGATGGGTGGGTGGATGAGTGGATGGGTGGATGGATAGATGGTGGGTGGATGGGTGGGTAGATGGGTGGATAGATGGATGGATGGATGGATGAGTGGATGGGTGGATGGGTGGATGAGTGGATGAGTGGATGGATAGATGGTGGGTGGATGGGTGGGTAGATGGATGAACAGATGGTGGGTGGATGAGTGGATGGGTGGATGGATGGATGGATGGTGGGTGGATGGGTGGGTGGATGAGTGGATGGGCGGATGGATAGATGGTGGGTGGATGGGTGGGTAGATGGGTGGATAGATGGATGAACGGATGGTGGGTGGATGAGTGGATAGGTGGATGGGTGGGTAGATAGATGGGTGGGTGGATGGATGAGTGGATAGATGAGTGGGTGGATGGGTGGATGGATAAATGGATGGATGGTGGGGCGGATGGGCAGGTGGATGGATGGATAGATGGATGAATGGTGATAGGTGAATTAAAGGCTTTAATTACAGGCTTCTTTGGACTCAGAATTCTCAAACAAAACATCATCTCTCCAGTCAGAATGTGGGTCACCTGCTATTTCTGGTATAACAACTGAACCTTCTAGACATTTCATTTTTGTCACAGTCTTCAGTACTCTTTTTTGAAAATGAACTCTCGGTGTCTTGAAAATCTGAAAGAGGATCTCGCCACAAAACCCACTCATTCCTCCAGCTTGCGTGTATTAAACCCCTGTCGTTTCCTCTTGTTTGGAGGGAAAGGTGAGAAGGCCCTGCCGATCTCAGGGTGCTGGGCGTCGCCGGGATGGCAGGTAGGCACACAGATCAGGGCTGGCTCATAAGTGCTCTCCCAACAGGCAGAAAGACCACGCTCACTCTGTGGCTGGAGAACTGAGCTACGGCTCCCACGGAGGGGGCCAGGACACTGGTCTTTAGACTGTGCCCGACTAATTCAGTTGGCACCGCAGAGTGAGGAGGGAAGTGAGGGCATTCCAAGCCCGTCTAGGATCTGTTTTCTCTGCCTGAATCGTTCAGCTCAAAAGTTCGCTGGATCCCCGTGTTTCTCCCTCAAGCTGGGGAATCCTGGAGCTTTCGAAACCCAAATGCGCTTTCTCAGAAGATGACCTTTGGCAAGAAACAATTTGTTCCTGTTCCTATGGGGACGAGATGTGTCCAGAACACACCAGGCGCCTAATTAGCTGGAGCCGGGGAGCCATGGAGGGAGGAGGTGAGAAAGGGGAGGACGGCAAATGGGGGCAACCAGTGCCCGTGAAGCCGCAGAGACCGTTACAAGCTGTGGGGTTGCCCCCATTCTCCCCAGAGAGGCCCCGGGCTGTCCAAAGGAGTTTCTTTAAAGATCAGGTCAAGACGTGGGCCCCAAGGGGACCATGCTCCAAAAAGCAAGAGAACCCCTTGTTACGGGTCGGTTGGCGCACTCACTGGAGCAGTCAGAAGAGGCGGGACCGGCCACCTCAACCTGCTGCCACCGTGGTAAACATGGAGACGGTCGAAATCTTTCCTGATTTCGGCAGGAAATCCATGCCCCCTCTCCCCCCGCCCCCTGCGTCTGTCTCGGGCTCTCAGTCGGCTCTGTCTTCCTCTCAGAGAACTCAGGCCCCGTCGTCTGCCTTGTTTACAGTCAGGCCGGTCCCGACTCCCAAGCCCGTCTAGGATCTGTTTTCTCTGCCTGAATCGTTCAGCTCAAAAGTTCGCTGGATCCCCGTGTTTCTCCCTCAAGCTGGGGAATCCTGGAGCTTTCGAAACCCAAATGCGCTTTCTCAGAAGATGACCTTTGGCAAGAAACAATTTGTTCCTGTTCCTACGGCCTTGACAAGATATTAGGGAAGTGAGAAAAACCATCGGGCAAGGAAGTGAACTTGCAGGGGACCCAAACCAGCCCCGGGAGGCCCGAATTTTAAGCAATAAACATGAATTTGCTGTTTTCCTTTCTTGTGACAGGGCCCCGGACCCGCCCGTGGGCCAGACACCTTCCAGTACCGTAAGGCGTGTCCCCGTGCTGGTGTCCACAGTCTCCACGGGACCCGTGTCACCACGGTCATGATAACGCTCGTTCCGAGAGCAGGAGCAGGAGGCAGCTCTGACGTGTCCTCTTGCTGCGGCCGGCCCCTGACTTCCTGAGCGAGGAAGTGTCAAAAATGCAAAAGCAGCTGGCGGGATTTCTTGACCAAAAAACCGGAGGCCTCGGTCAGCATTTCAAAGTGCTGATGAAAGACTCGTCTCCATTTAAAGACCAAACCGGGATCGAGCCTGCTTTCCCCTGCGCGCCCCCCAGGGCCGGAGCCCCGTCCTGGGCACGAGCTTGCCGGCAGTGACGCGGCCACGTCGGTGTCTGGTTTTCATCAGGAGCCCCAGCGCCAGCCGGGGCTGCTGCGGGGCCAGCTGGTCGGGACGGCAGGGAGTAGAGCCGTCAGTGACAGCCCGCAATCTCTCCCCTCATTACCGGGCCCCCCGTAACTGGGGTGAAAATCGAATACAGCCCTGTCTGGAGATTTTCCCCTGCACCTAAGCCAGGGCTCGGGGATTAAAGTGTCTCTGACATTACGCTGCCTCGGATCTCCTGCACACCTATTTGCAGAGTGCAAAATGATCTCCGGTGCAAAACCCGTCTCCGTCTGAAACCTGCAAGGGAGATCAAAGGGGACAGAGTGACACAGTGACAGACCAAGGTTTCGTTCAGTTCAACCGTCGGAGGGGAGAAGGGACTCTCAGGGAGGGCGCACAGGAGGCCGGCATCGGGCATCGCAAGTTTTAAATCACGCTTTGGCTTGCAGACTCCAGAAAGCTTGGTGGGAGACGCGTGTGGATCATACCCCCAAGTTACAGTCCCCAGCGGAGGTCTCAGGAATCCGCAAAGTCCTCGTGCGTGGCGGGCACCAGAGTCAGCGACTGGAAGCCAGCGCGGCACACGCATCAGCCCGAACGCGGCCCCGGGTTTTCCGGCAGCAGGGCCTGGCTCCATCGTTCTTGGTGTAAACTGAGCCGGCGCCGCAGAGGAAGGTCCTGGGCAGCCGTTTCCCCTGGGAGAGAACAGGGTCAAAAGTCATCCCAAGAGGAAATTTGGCCTCTCCGCTGTCTCTGTCTGCAGGAAACTCACATCTAACAAATCAGATATTCACGCCGTGACCCCGAGTGCCTCTGCTCACCCTCCGACCTTATCCAGTGACACCAGCAGACACGTGGAGTCACTTAGTCCCTGGTTACCCAAGGGTAGCCAAAAAAGAAAGAGAGTGACAGGAAGAATGACCCTGTAGGGTCTTGGTAGCCATTTTGCAGGGATATTTCCTTGTTGGCATCTTTACGGCTTTTCCCCCCAAGACAATCATTATGGGAACAGATGGCTTTGCCTTTAGCGGTTCAATAAATAAAAAGGCTTTAAAAAAATTTTTTTTCATCTCTTTCAAGCTTCATCTCAATTATTTCAGGAAAAAAGTCTCAATTCCATTGACCAGGTCTTCTAAAATAGATTAATTGGGTGTCATGCAGTTTCCTAAGTTAGATTACCAAAAAAAATCACAAAACACGTAATCCTAGCCAGAGCAAACATTGGCTTTCTGAAAAGGAGCCGGACTTTTCCAGAAGGCTGGAAGAGTTTGCATTTTACCGGTTTGCCTTTGCAGATATGGGAACGCAGTCTCTTCCTGCCCATGAAAAACGATTTTCTTTGGTGACCTGGGGACCGACGCCACCTGGTGAGGAGGTGGCCCACCCCTGAAGGAGTGCCCCTGGCGCGTCGGAAGGAAGTGCCCATCTCCCCATGCTGAGGATGACTTAGAGTCTTTCCTGTGCCTGCAGCATCTAGCAAGTACCAAGCCCTCACTCACTCATTCTTTCATTCATTCATGCACCGAACAACATTTATCGAGGCTTACTCCGGGCCAGGCACTGTGCTCAGTGCTAAGTCTCTTCAATTCAGGGGCGAACCAGACAAGGTCCCGCTCTCTCGGGGCTCCTGGTCTAGTCCCGGAGACCAAATAACACAGAGCACGCGTGTAATATCATGTCAAGGAGAGAGAGGACCAGGGGCAGGGGTTGAGGGATTCTGGGAGTGCTCAGAGAAAGCCTCCCTAAAGAGGTGATGCTTGAGCAGAGGCTTGAGGGACATGAGGGAGGAAACCACACAAAGACTTGGGAAGAACTTTCCGGGCAGAGGGAACAGAAGTCCATACTTGGGGAAGAACTTGTTGTGTTCAAGGAACACCTACTCACGAAGGCCAGCCTCTCACACCTGTCAGGGTGGCTGGCACCACCAAAAAGACAAGAGACGGCTAGTGTTGGTGAGGATGTGGAGAAAAGGGACCTTTCCATACGGTCTAGCAATTCTACTTCTGGTTATCTATCCGGATCGCCACCTCCAAAAGATACCTGCAGTGTTCAGTGCCCCGTTATTGGGGGTGGAGCTCAGGGGCTGAGCGTTTGGCCACAGTGCGGTATTATTTACAATAGCCAAGACGTGGGAACAGCTGATGGAGAAAGGGATAAAGAAACTGTGGTGTGGGCAT
Source organism: Paguma larvata (assembly GCA_030068075.1). Taxonomy (NCBI): domain Eukaryota; kingdom Metazoa; phylum Chordata; class Mammalia; order Carnivora; family Viverridae; genus Paguma; species Paguma larvata. Next base: position 146,371,997 of record CM057824.1, read on the forward strand.
ATATATATACACATATATAATGGAACTATTATATTATACATATTTATTATAGTAATAAGTATAATTTATTTATTGTCTAATAATTATAATGATTATTATTATATAATTATAATAAATATATAATTAATGTGTTAATATATTATATATTATAATAATATTATATATTAGTATTAATATTATTATATAATAATAATATAATATATTATTATATAATTATATATAATAAATATATAATTGATATAATATAATTATAATAATTATTATATTATGTATAATGGACTATCACTCAGCCAAAAGAAAGAAGGAAATCTTACCATGTCACAACATCGATGAGCATTGAGGACATTATATGAAGTGAAATAAGTCAGACAAAGACAAATACTATATAAGCTCCTTTATATATGGAGACTAAATAATCAAAACTCACAAATACAGAGAACAGATTTGTTGGTTACCAAAGACAAGGGGTTGGGGGGGTCGTAAAACAGGTGAAGGGGGTCAAGTTCAAGGTACGAACTTGAAGTTGTAAGAGAGTCCAGCACGGTAGTTAATAATACTGTATTATATATTTAAAGTTGCCAACAGAGCAGACTTTAAAAGTTTTCCTATGAGAAAAAGAAAGTTGCAACTACGTGAGTTGATAGATATTAACTAGACAGGTTATGTTGTGCAATATATACAAATGTCAGGTCATAATGTTGTCCCGCCTTGGACTATTACGAGGCTGTAGGTCAATGGTACCTCACTAAAAGCGGAGGATAGAATACTGGAATATACAAGTGCCCAGTGGCAGAAGACGGGAGCCAGCTATGTTTGTTGGTGGTCGTAGGGAATTTGGATTAGATTCTTCCAAGGTCTCCCTTTGTCTCTGGAGGCCAGCATTCCCACCACGATGAGCTTGGATGTGGTCTTCTCTCGTATTGATCTGGTTTGGCATCCCGGGTCTCTATGGAACATGTGCTTTGCTACTTGTTTTGGAATTTTCTTTAGTTACTATCTCTTCAATGTTGACTTCTTCCTCATTTGCTTACTTGTCTCCTCTGGAACGTCCAATACCTGAGTGAGAGACGTTTTCTCTGCATGCTTATATCCCTGGCTCTTTTCTGCTTTCCTCGGTCTGCATTTCCTTCCAGATATTTTCCTGCCCCCGGGTCACTAATTTTCTCCTCAGCTGTGTCTAATCTGGGGATAAAGCCTTCGGGTCTTCATTTGCCATAGTATTTTTCATTTCCAAGATTCTCTTTTGTCTCACTTTTATAGCTTCTAGTTCTCTGCCAAAATTTTCTACTCATATATATTTCCTGGACTATATTAAGTATAGTTATTACCTCAAGGCTGCTCTTTTGGATTCCCTGTTGCTATATTTCTTTTACCGCTTATTTTTTTCTCTCTCTCTCTCCTCTCTCTCCTGTCTCTCTCTATCTCTCTCTCTCAATCTCTCTCCCTAATATTGCTGTCTTGCCTTCGCATGTGTCGGGTGACTCTGACCGACTGCCACACACTGAGTGTGAAAAACGCAGAGATCTAGGGGAAGCGAGTCCTGGTTGCGAGGGAAGGTGGGCTTACTTACGGCAGGCAGCTACAGGGGCCGACAATCCCTAATCTCCGTAATCGGCTGTGGGATTGAAACGATTCAAAGCTGGGCTTCACTTCTCGCAAGGGCCAGCCTCGGCGTTGGCACCCCTTCCTCTTAGACCGTAGCCCGAGCGGCTCTCCCACACAAGGACTCTGGGCTTGCGGAGACGCCCTGGGCACCCCGCTCCTCACAGGCCCTGAAGGCCAAGGTCGTCGTTCCATCCCCCCACCCCCTTGTCTACCAACGGCTCCCTTAGCTTCTCACTCCTTCGGCTTCTTTCCCCTTCTGCGAAAAGGACCCCAGGTGGAGAGTGGCCCCGCGAGCCGGCTGGCCCTCCTGCATTTCATCCGTCTCCCACATCTTGGCCCCAAAGTCATCACAGCCATATTAACTCTCTAGTGCCTTCAAATGCCATTCTTCTTTTCTTCATTTTTAGCTGTTCTTTGGGGAAAAGAGTTGGATTTCATTCCACGTGTCTGTGATAGATAGCATGCAAATTAACCCGAATTCTCCAGCTCTCCTTCCGTACACACAGACACACGTGCACTCGGACTCCCACGCGCTGTTCATGAACACGTTCTGTTGCAGTCATCTGTTATGTACATTAGAGCATGTACGATACGGACACTACCAAATAGAGAGAAGGAGGGGAAACCAGCGACTATACATAAGAGGTGCAATGGTTTCCTCTCCCCACCCTCCCGCACCGGAGACCACTGGTCCGGGAAGGGCTGAGGGGTGGGTGCCAAGCTATGGGGCGTCTCGTGGACCGGGGTAGGTGGTGGGAAGCGGCTGTCGGAAGGTTGGAAGGTAGAGTTGACACTTGCTGACGAATTGGGTGTGGAGTGTAAAGAGGGGTCAAGGACAAATCCGACGTCCAAGCCGCTGCCGCCGACTGACACGGGCCGGACCGGGCTGGGGGAGGGGTGGAAAAGTCTGTCGTGCATGACGACACGTTAGGGAGCAGAGCTGGCGACAGCTTTCCCAGGGAATCCTTCCCTCTGAAGCTGAACTCAAGGACGTGGGGAAGGGGCGCCTGGGCAGCTCAGTCGGTTGAGCGCCCGACTCCTGGTTTCTGCTCAGGTCGTGGTCTCATGATTTGTGAGTTTGGGCCCCATGTCAAGCTCCACACTGGGGATGGAGACTGCTTGGGATTTTCTCTCTCTCCCTTTGCCCCTCCCCTGCTCTCTCACAGTCAAAGAAAAAAAGAAAAGGAAGGAAGGAAGGAAGGGAGGAAGGAAGGAAGGAAGGAAGGAAGGAAGGAAGGAAGGAAGGAAGGAAGGAAGGAAGGGAGGAGGAAGGAAGGAAGGAAGGAAGGAAGGAAGGAAGGAAGGAAAGAAAGAAAGAAAGAAAGAAAGAAAGAAAGAAAGAAAGAAAGAAAGAAAGAAAGAAAGAAAGAAAGAAAAATTTGGGCAGACTCAAATCCCAGATCTTCCAAAACCTTCCTTAGACTCGTCACACTGCCAAACTGTGTTCTCAACATCTTTTGGACCTCTGGGCTAGCATTTCCCAACCTGGGATCTTAGGAATACCAGTTCTACAAGCCGTGAACACGTATTCTGTGGTGAAGAAGGAGGAGGAAGAGGAGGAAGAGGAGAAGAGGGAGGAGGAGGAGGAGGAAGAGAAAGTTTCCCATGACTAGTTTGGGAAACGCTGCACTGAACCCCATGAACTTGCTACACACTTTATTTATTGCAGGACTTCTCAGAGCCTTTAATGTGCTAATGTGCACTGACTCTCTAAGAAGGATACCGGGTCTGTAGTAGCTCCCAGATTGATTTTCCTGCATGCCTACTAAGAGCCCGTGAAGTAATTTTGTTCTACTAAACAGTTTAGGAGACATCTTTCCAGACCAGGGGTCGGCAGCTATAGGCCATGGTCAAAGCCAGCTTACCACCTGTTCTCATGAGATCAGTAAGTTTGTAAGCTCAATTGTTTCTTTTTTTTTTTAATTGTCCTATCTCAGCTCAGTGCCACCTCCTCCAGGAAGACTTCCCTGACACCTAAACTGGGTCAAGTGCTCCTCCCTTCACTCTTGGCTTCCCTGGCGTTGTCCCGTTTTTAAACAGTTGGGAAAAAAGTTTAAAAAAAACAGTATTTTTATAGTTTTCAGCACACAGGTCTTTCACCTCTTTGGTGAGGTTTATTCCTACCTGGGTATTTCATGGGTTTGGGTACAATGGTGAATAATCCAACGACGAAATGAGCAGAAAACATGAGGCAGACACTTTTCCAAAGAGGACATCCAGAAGGCTCGCAGACACATGAAAAGGTGCTCATCGTCACTGACCATCGGGGAAATACGAACCGAAACCGCAGTGAGATCCCACCTCACCCCTGTCAGGGTGGTTAACACGAACGACACAGCAGAAAACAGCAGGTGTTGGCGAGGATGTGGACAAACGGGCACCCTCTCGCGCTGCGGGCGGGAGTGCCAACCGGTGCAGGCGCTCTGGAGAGCAGGATAGAGGTTCCTCAAAAAATTAAAAATAGAACTACCCTAGGACCCAGCAATAGCACGTTAGGTATTTATCCAAAGGATCAAAAATGATGATTTGAAGGGGCACGTGCACCCCAGTGTTCATAGCAGCGCTATCGACGACAGCCAAAGTATGGAGAGAGCCCAAAAGTCCAACAGCTGGTGAACGGAGAAAGAAGATGTGGTTTATATACACGATGGAATACTATTCAGCGGTCAAAAAGAATGATTGCCGTCGGCACCAGTACGGATGGAGCTAGAGGGTATCATGCTGAGCAAAATCCATCAGAGAAAGATAAGAATCATGTGATTTCACTCCTATGTGGAATTCGAGAAACCCGACAGATGAACACAGGGGAAGGGAAGGAAAAATAAGATAAAAACAGAGAGGGAGACAAACCATAAGAGACTCTTAACTACGGAGAACAAACTGAGGGCTGGAGGAGGGGAGGTGGGGGGGGATGGGCTAAATGGGTGCCGGGCATTGAGGAGGGCACCCGTCGGGATGAGGGCTGGGTGTTACACGTAGGGGATGAGCCACTGGGTTCTGCTCCTGAAACCAATACTACACTGCATGTTAACTAACTTGAATTTAAATAAAAAACAACTAACAAGTATGCACTTAACTAACTTGAATTTAAATAAAAAACAACTAACAAGTATGTAGCTAACTAACTTGAATTTAAATAAAAAAACAAACCAAAAGAAAAACTGATATTTACGGCAGGCTAAAAGTTCATAAAGTTTGAATTTCAGTGTTCCTAATAAAGTTTTATTGGAACGCGCGCATTACCCATTCGTTAGGTTTCACCCACGGCCCCTTTCTCTCTACAGCAGCCGGGCCAAGCAGCTCTGACAGAAGCTGTCTGCCCGCAAAGCCTCAACTATTTACTCTCTGGTTTTCTACAGAAGTACAAAGCCAACCCCTGCTCTAAACTTCCCACCCAAAATAGCATCAAATAGAGGCCCTTTGGAGGAATCTAAGACAGGGAAACCCTTCTGCAGCTTACTCTACCATGATGGCTTCCTCCTTACACGTTTGCCCAAACCGACGGCACGCACACCCTCCAAGAGTGAGCCCTCACATAAACCAGGAACTCTGGGTGACGACGACGAGCCGATGGCGGTTCATCGATCGTAACAGATGCACCACAATGTTGATGGCGGGGGGATGCTGATGGTGGGGGGAGGCCGAGAGTGAAGAGGGCAGGGGGCATACGGGAAACTGCTAAATTTTTTGCTCAATTTGGCTGTGAACCTGAAAAATAGTCTAGGATTTTTAAAGGGGACATATGGGGGGACCCCTGAGGGGCTCAGTTGGTTGAGCGTCCAGCTCTTGATTTCAGCTCAGGTCCTGATCTCACAGTCATGGGTGGGAGCCCTGCATCGGGCTCTGTACTGACACCTCAGAGCCTGCTTGGGATTCCCTCTCTCTCTCTCTCTCTCTGCCCCTCCCCCTGGTCTCTCTCTCTCTCTCTCTCTCTCTCAAAATAAATAAATTTTTAAAAAGGGGGAGGGGGGCGCCTGGGTGGCTCAGTGGGTTAAATCTACGACTTGCTCAGGTCATGATCTCTCGGTCTGTGACTTCCAGCCCCCCCCATCAGGCTCTGTGCTGACAGCTCAGAGCCTGGAGCCTGATTCGGATTCTGTGTCTCCCTCTCTCTCTCTCTTTCCCTCCCCCGCTCACACTCTGCCTCTGTCTCTCTCTCAAAAATAAACATTTAAAATTTTTAAAGAAAAAATGAGAGCCTTGCAGGCTAAAAAAAAAAAAAAAAAAAAGAGAAGACATATTGTATTACCACTTGGAGAAAAGAGCGAGGAAGAAGTGTGTGCGTGAACCATGCGCCTGTATATGTATTGAGTGACTTATAGATGCATCAGATATCTCTGGAAGGAGGGAGTAAGACGGATTGCTTCCAGAAAAGGGAGCGGGATGGTTAGAATACAGTAAAACCTTGGAGTAACTTGTTCTGCGAGTGTTCCGCAAGGTGAGCAAACGTTTCTAATAAGTTTTAACCTGACAAAGGAGCGATGTCTTGCAGTATGAGTGGTACCTGGTGCCAAACGTCACGAGATCACAGCTCAGCCAATGGCTCTTCTCCGTCTCTCTCCGCGGGATGGTGGGTGACTGTCTCCCGTGCTCAGGTGCTTAGTCCCGGGCTGCGGTGTTTGGCAGAAATCAGTGATCTGTCAGAACTTTGGAAGGTGCCCGCAACTGGCCCTAGTGTATTTTTGTCGCTTCAGAGCACCTGTGCTTTCCCCGACAAGAGCGAGCTTAGGAGCGCGTTGCTTCCTTCTAGTTCAGGCCGCCTGCAGATGGAGACCCTTCCCTCTGCTGCCTTATTGCCACTTACGTTAAATACAGCAACAAGAGTTTATTAATACGCACTGTCGTCAACATCCGAGCCAGCATAGACAGTGGCCCCCGTGCAGGAAGAGGTGCCATCGAGCTAACAGACAGCAGTCATTCTGTTAGAGCCAGTGAAAGTCGCCCTCCACAATAGCCCTCCTCTCTCTCTGCTCTCCCTCACACCAGCCACGAAGCTGCTCAGAGTAAGGGCAGGTTAATTGATTTTTCTTTATAGTTTGTATTTTCCGTATTTTTTTTTGTATTTTATTACAGTATTGTAATCATTTTTTTTTCATTTTTTAAAACATGTATTCATTTTTGAGAGAGAGACAGAGACAGAGCATGAAGAGGGGAGGGGCGGAGAGAGAGGGAGACGCAGAATCCGAAGCAGGCTCCAGGCTCTGAGCTGTCAGCACAGAGCCTGACGGGGGGCTTGAATTCATAGCCCATGAGATGATGACCTGAGCCTAAATCGGTCGCTAAACCGACTGAGCCGCCCGGCAGGCCCCCCAGTATTGTAATCATTTTTATATGAATCATTTTATATGAATATTTCCATAACTTCTTATGGAGAAATTCACTTTGAGACACAAGTGCTTTGAATTACAAGCATGTTTCCGGAACGAATTATGCTCGCAAACCAAGGTTTTACTGGATTCGAGTCGAGGGGAGGACATTTGCGGTTTATTGATTGTGAACCAAGCAAATGTATTACCTACCACGTATTTTAATTAAAATCCATGAGAAATCAGTTTTGTTTTCTGTGGGGTCCGGGGGAGGTTTTTTGGGTTTTGTTTAGAAAGAGAGAGAATCCCAACCACCCAGGCGACCCGAGAAAGACGTTTTTTTTAAAGTCAGGGCTCCCCCCTTCGGTATTTTTCTTCCTCGGGTCTCCTCGCCGCTCGGAGAGCAGGAAGCAGGCCGCGTACTGTTCTGTCGGGGGTGGAAGCCGGCCCAGCCCCGAGCACAGGTGTCCCAGCAGAGCGGTTCTCGCCGAGCCCCGCGTGTGTCAGGAGCTGGCATGTGTCCGAGGCCTTTAGGAAGCACGTGGAGCATGCCAGCTGCAAGAATACATCTCGTGGGGGAAACCAAGCCGCGGTCCTCCTTAGGACGAGCGGGGACCCGTGTCCTGCTTGGGAAAACCCCAGCGTGGGGCGCGTACCGGCCCCATGTGCGCGGTGCCTGCGTCACTTCTCTTCTGGGAAAGAAATGTCAACGACCCGATTGAACCGCATGAGGTACTAGCTTCGGCACCGTCAGGCGGGGAGCCCGGGAATGCCCCGGCCCGCGGCTGCTTCGAGAGTTAAAGAAGAGGGGGCGCCTGGGGGGCTCATTCGGTTGAGCGGCCGACTTCGGCTCAGGTCATGATCTCATAGTTCATGAGTTCGAGCCCCGCATCGGGCTCTGTGCTGACGGCTTGGAGCCTGGAGCCTGCTTCTTCAGATTCTGTGTCTCCCTCTCTCTCTGCCCCTCCCCTGCTCATGCTCTGTCTCTATGTCTCTCAAAAATAAATAAACATTAGAAAGTTAAATAAGAGCAATTGAACCGGACCGTGTGAAGCAGAGCGGCTCCGGCAACGGTGGGGGCACCGTCATGTCAGCCCAGGAACGCCACCCCCACCAGGCCCGCCTCTAACATTGGTGGTGCCCGGGGGGAGGTCCGCAAACTGCATGTTGAAATATTTTTTTATGTATTTTTAAAGTTGATTTATTTTGAGAGAGAGAGAGAGGCAAGGAGGAGCAGAGAAAGAGAGAGAGAGAGAGAGAATCCCAAGCAGGCTCCACACCGTCAGCACCCAGCCCGACTCGGGGCTCGAACTCACAAACTGTGACATCATGATCTGAACAGAAAACAAGAGTGGGATGCTTAACTGACTGAGCCCCCGGGCGCCCCACACATGGAAGTATTTTAAAGTAATGAACGAAGGTGACAAACGGTCGTGTCCCGGCCCTTCCAAGTTGGTAAGTAGAACTTTAATGACCCGGAAAACCGGGTCGAATTTAGAAGTCTCGGACTCCAGGGAGTTCTGGAAACTGCTGGCCCTGGCCTCCGGCCTGCAGCCCCACCCTCGGCTCTCCGTCCTCCCCTTCCCCCCACTCGGCTGTGTCCCGCCCCCTGGGAAGCTCACAGGCACCTGGGGATGTCCCCCCTACAGCCACAAACAGCCACTCCCCAGCCACTCCCTGGGTCTCAGGGGTCACAACCTGGGGCACTTGGCCCTCGGGAGGGCAGAGTCTGAGAACAGTCTTGGGCCGACTGGGGAGGGAATTCCAGAGTCCCCAGCACCGAGCCTGGACTGGAGGGTCACAGGCCCCGCCCCCAGACTCCCGGCCCCATGGGAAAGCCAGCCAGGGGGGAGGGGGCCTTCTCGCCCAGGGCTCCGGCAGGACCCCTGTGACAGGCAGCTGGTGTCGCCGCCTCTCCCCGACGGCTCCCACCACTCCAGGCGCGCTCAAAGTCCTCCCTCGCCCGGGACTGCCGAGTGGCAGTTCTGTCTGCAGCTCAGCAAGACTGTCCCTAGAAAGCCCGTTGTCACCCAGAAGAAGAACTTCCGAGGTTCTAGGCAGAGGAGTCAGATCCTCAACATGCTTCCTGGGAATATGAAGATCCCCCCTCCTGTCACCTGTGGTGACCAAGCCATAGGTAGGAGAAGACGGTGAGGTCAAAACTAACCTGTAGCATGTGAGCCGGGCGTCCACCGACGGGACCAGGGAGAGCAGTGACTCTCGTCCAGGAAAACGCCTGGGAGCTCTAGAACAGCCCAGGCACAAAGGAGGGGAGGCTGCAAGCCTTCGGCTCAGAAACGGAGGGGCCGTGGAGATGGGGACCCGGATGAGCCTGAGCAGTGGTCCCCTGGCCCGTGTTCAGCATGGGACACCACGTACCCCAGTAAGGGGGTGTGGATTGGCTGAGTGTGCCGGCGGGCTGGAGGAAACGCAGAGTATCTAGAAACCCTTTCCTCCTTGATAAAGAAAGTCAGCTAAGGAGGAATCGGTCTCCCTCTAAACAAGCTCTGTGTTGAGGTGATGGCTGGTACAGCAGCAACCGTGTTGTGACCAGGAGAGGACACTCCTCGGGCGTTCAACCCCAAAGAGGAAAGGGACCCCAGTCCCTGATGACGTCCCTGAGCCACTGGACTCTAGAAGTGCTGCCCGTGGGCTTGACAATGTGGAATGGAGGGCGTAAGCCCTTTTCACCGGGATTCTCCGCGGCCCAGCACCCAAAGCTTCCTAACCACCGCGGCCCCTTTCCTGCTCAGACACAGAAAGTTTCTTTCCTACCAAGGGACCTAACGTGGCTGCTGTTCCTGGAGAAAGTAAAGGGAGGGCAGGCGGGTCACCAATACCACGCAGCGTGAAAAGAAATCGTCTGAGCAGGGATGGTTAGTTATTTTTTTAAGTTTATTTATTTATTTCGAGAGAGAGAGCACTTAATTTGGGGAGGGGCGGAGAGAGAGAGGGAGACAGAGAGAGAGAATCCCAAGCAGGCTCCGCACCATCAGGGCAGAGCGGGAGGAGGGCTCGAACTCGCGAACCACGAGATCACGACCGGAACCAAAGTCGGCCGCTTTGACCGACCCAGCCCCCCGGGCGCCCCCAGGGCCGGCTCTTGTGAGGCGGAAAACCACCTGGAAGTACTTGGCGAGACGAAGGGCATCTGGTTAAACCGCCCTTCTGACAGAGGCAGCGAGGGACGGGCGTCGAGGGAAGGAGGCTGTCCCGAGAGGGACCCGGCTCCCGAGCCGGGGCTGGTGACGACGTCGGGTTTCTTCCAGAATCCTGGCGCCGAGAGGCCGAGCGGATCCAGCGAGCTCTCTGAGCCTCCACCTCCGGAAGGGGAACAAGGACAGAACCGGTTTCTTCTGCGCATGCGGGAGGCGGGACACGGCCAAAGACGAGTGTGCTCCAGGCCTCGGCCCGCGGAACCCCGTCCGGCGTCCCCGGGAGCGACCCCCGCCCAGCGGGCCGGCGGCCGTGCGGTGTGCGTGTTGCACGCCGCTGCGAGGAGGACGATCGGCCGGAGAAGGCTCCCGAAGGCCTGCTCCCCGGACACCGGCTGGAGCCGCGCGCCCATCCCCCCCTGCTAACGGGAACCCCCCTCCCCCGCCGCTGCCCCCCCCCCGGCGCCTCGCCCACCCTGCGAACCACCCCCAGTTGCATCCTCGCTTCCCCGCCTCCGCCCCTCCCCTGGGCCCAGCTCCAGCACCCACGTGCCCCCCAGACGCCACCCTCCCCCCCCCCGCCCCCCCGGACCCTCCTTCCCACCACGTGTGCGAGGGCGCAGGTGACACACAGCCGCGCGGGGACCCCGGACGCGCAGCCCCGAGAAGGCTGAAGAAGGCGGGCTCGGGTCTAAGCTGGGAGCTCATCAGTGCGCGCGGTGCCTCATGTCAGGGGGACCGGATAAAATAAACCCACTTAAAGTACCAACGCGAGTTGGCCGTGCACGCGGCAGCAGGTCTAAGAACGTGTGTCCACACAGTGCAGAGAACAGAGTACTCGGACTTCGGAGCCCTAGGTGGGCGAAGGGCACAAGGCCGCCGTCGGCCAGGTTCGAGTTTTCACGTCGCCGGTGGCGCTCCGAGGCGCGGCGACTGCGTGCGGCTTTAGGCCGGACGCTTGTTTATAGTCCCCAAACCATGACTTCTGGGTTGAATCCGAAATCATCCACTCAGAAAAATCTCTCTTATTGACCCAGAGAAAGAGAAGGCGTCGCCCGCGAGCACAGAGCCTGGGCGGTGCCTGCGACGGGGACGGTACTCGAGGAAGATGCGGTAACACGGCGACTGGCGCCCAACCCAAGGGCCGACCGACCGTGCGAGCGACCCGGGGACGCGTGGTGTCTGCGGAAGTTAAAAACCAGTAAGTAAATAAATCAAGCTGGGAGCCTGGCGGGGCTCAGTCGGTTAAGCGTCCAGCTCTGGATTTCGGCTCAAGGTCATGATCTCACGGTTCTTGGGTTCAAGCTCCGCATCGGGTTCTGGGCTGATAACACAGAGCTTGTTTGAGATTCTCTCTCCCCACTCTCTCTCTGCCCCTCCTCTGCTTGTGCTCTCTCTCTCTCTCCCTCTCTCTCTCTCAAAATAAATAAACTTAAAAAAAAAATAAAATAAATCAAGCGAATATATGAACGCAGCCAGCTGATCTTGCCATCCGCCATCAGACACGGCAGGAAGACAGATGGGGTGGGGGAAGAAACAGCAGAGCTGATTCATTCCGTCCTGGGCCTCTCCGGATTTGCCATCCAAATAACACATTCTGGCCTTGCAAGCTGTCCAAGAAAGCCTGGAAAGGGAAGGGGGAAAAAGGAGCACCCTTGGACAGAACTTGGACAGCCGAGTTAGAGGCGAGGCCTATGCCTGTCTTTGTGTGGGTGGAAATCTATTTTCTCTGGGTTCCACGGGTTATTCTAGCACCCAAAGTTTTCCAAAAAAACGTCAGACGGGTTTACCACAGCAATTAAGCTGTCTGCCATCTGCAAGGGTCTTGGCGTTAGGTTTGCTGAAGTTAAATATATTTTGAAAAGAAAAAAACATGAAGGCTTTTCAACGTTTTGCAGATCAGTCGGGCTCAGCAGCGTGAGGCGTCCGACACCCTTCGGGGAGAGACGTCCTCCCTAAGGAAGAGTTTAGCGTAGGCATGCCGGGATCTCAGAACCCACGCCCACGCCGAAAATGAATTATTCCTTAAGAAACACTGGGCCTCGGCTCGGGACTGGCAAACTTAAAACCTCACGGGGAAGTTCAGCCAAGTAGCTGAGATTAACAGTCTATACTATCTTCCCAAATGGCAAGTTATTTGCAGAAAACCAGACTCAGATATTAACTGAATGGCACGTTCCCGCCCCGCAGTTTCTGCAGAGTAAATAAATGTCTTAAATGATGTCTAAACCTGTGGTTTCACATTCTGCGTGTCTGCAGCCTTCTTTTTTTTTTTAATTTTTTTAACGTTTTTATTTTATTTTTGAGAGACATAGAGACAGAGCGTGAGCAAGGGAAGGGCAGAGAGAGAGGGAGACACAGAATCCGAAGCAGGCTCCAGGCTCTGATGAGCCGTCAGCACAGAGCCCGACGCGGGGCTCGAACTCACAGACCGTGAGATCATGACCCGAGCCGAAGTCGGCCGCCCAACCCACTGAGCCCCCCAGGCGCCCCTGCAAAGCCTTCTACTCTCCCAGCAAAAGGTCCTCGATGAACTAAGACTTTCGCAAGAAGAGAAGGATGCGTTGTCCACATCGAGTACACGTGTGCCTGGGAATGTTACGATTCTTTTCAGTTGCCCATCTTTGGCCCGGAATTACATTTTATTCTTTCTTAAGAAAAATAAAAACATTCCAGGAAGCAAAAAGGCATAATTGAATTTTAGGGAATCAATGTGTCTTCCTCATTCTTTCTAAGAATGAATGGCTAGAGCTTTCTCTCATTTTCAGGCAGCGGTGTGCTGGCCCAGCAGCTCTCCAAGAGGAAACTCAAAATCTTGATTGGGAGCATTTGCCACTCTCCACAGTGTAAATATTATTTAATATTTATTTACTATTATTATTTTCCACAACATATATCATGCATCCAAAAATATAAATAACCCTACGAGCATTGATAAAATTCCAACGAAAAATACAGACAGTGGGACGGCTGGGTGGCTCAGTCGGTTAAGCGTCCGACTTCATGAACTGACTTCTCACGGTTCATGAGTTTGAACCCTACATACGGCTCTGCGCTGACAGCTCAGAGCCTGGAGCCTGCTTCGGATTCTGCGTCTCCCTCTCTCTCTGCTCCTCCCCTGCTCATGCTCTGTCTCTCTCTCTCTCTCTCTCTCTCTCAAAAATAAACAAACATTAAAAACAAATGTTTTAAAGAAATGTACTTAGCATTTAACAATAGAAAAAAGTATGCGAAGATAAAGATCTCTGAAAAATACATCGGTTCGGAAATTCTTTTCCATTCTGGGCACGGATTTTTTTAAGGTAGTCATAGCATACAAGAGTGTACAGGCAGAGCCACCGAGATGGTGCCAGGCGACACGGTTTGGGGCTGGGGGAGAGGAAGCAAGGAGAAGAGGAGATAAGGACAAACACGAGGTGTTCTATAAATCAGGTGCTCCCAGGAGGATCGTCCCTTGGAAGAGGAGTTGGGAGTGACTTCCTTTTTCCTAAAGATGTAAACCAGGTCTATCCCGGGCATTGGATTAGGAGTTGGAACTGGAGACAAGAATCCATCCTGAGACTACTTGAAGGTTCTAAGGAAGGGCAAAGTGTGATTTTGTAGAAGAGTTCTCCTGGAGACGGTCACAGTCTACTTGCTCAGACACCTGAGGGCGGAACCAAGAGTCAAAGTCAATGACAAGAGATGGTCCCAGAGCTCCGCGGACCACCTTGGCCATGCCACTCCAGGAGCAAGACGAACCAGCGGAGTCTACCGGAGATGGCTCGGAACAAACTTATCCCACCCCTGGGGAAACGCCCTGGTAAAAATTCTACCCGCCGAGCCGCCCTCCACCAAAAGTGAAAACGTGCAAAGGTGATATTAACATCGTTCTAAGGAAAACGATAATTTCTTCCCTGGGGGGGGTTGTTAAGGGTCATCGCAGATGTGAGAACTTTCCAGGGCAGGTGGACACTCCTCTGTCCGCACTGGTCCATCTGCTGCCCACCCAGCCACCTGCCTCCCAAGGCTTGCCCTCAGCCAGGGGCACGGACAGGAAGACCACACACTCCTGACTTGGCTCTGCTGACACTGGCTCTTCTCTCACGAACAACCATTACCTCGCAGGTCTAAACGGCAACCCACTCGCTCCCCACACAGTACTCCCCTGCGTGTTGGGAGGCACAGCTCCCCCCCGGAGGGTGGATGTTTTCCTGACGAGTGAGGGCTGATGGTCAAACTTGCCTGTGACCACACGGCCCCCAGCCAGGGAACCGCCATTTGCAGGGCCGAACTTCGGGGCCTCTGGTGGGGCTTCCCCTGCCGATCCTTCCGCTGGGAAGTAGTGTCTCTACTCCGTGAGTGTCTCGTCTTCTCAGAGACGACAGACCTGCTACCCGAAAGTTGGGGGAGCTCTGGGCCCTTTAGGAAAACAAGGGGTGAGTGAAAAATGAAACTTCACTGTGAAAGCGTTGAACAGCCTCCAAGGAACACCGCGGGAACCAACACGGAAAACCCGAGTATTTTCTATGCACCCACGAGGGGCCCCACAGCCAGCCCCTGCGGGAAAATAAACCAGCACCACACTTTGCCCCTGGGCCATGTCCCCATCTCTGGATTTGGGCGGCTGCAGACGGTCCCTCTGGTGACTTGCTCAGGAAGACGGGGGCGCAGGAATGAGCCCCCTGCCCAGACTACTGGGCCATCTCTCAATGCGAATATCCTCCCTCCCCCGGCCCCCCACCGGGAGTCACGCAGGCCAGTGTCTGAGGAGGGGAGAGAACTGCGCGAGGCGCACCAGGCTCTGGGCGAGAGAGGACAGCCCTCCCGCAGCCTTCCCTGACTTTGTCTCCAGCCGGGGCGCGCTGCATGTGGCCCTGAGGATTCTAGAACCTCCGCCCTCAGGTCTCGAGAGCCCAGCACCGGGGCCGCTATGGATTCTGTGTGCACAGCGCCGCTGCGCGTGAGCCAGTGAGCCCTCGCCCCCAACAGCAAAACCCTGGGGTCTTTCCCACCCATGACTCCTCGGGGGCCCACGCGGGAGGCGCAGGTCAGAGGGAAAGACGGAGGCCAGGAGCCTACGGGGACACCCTCCTGCAAACCTCATCCGCTCTTCCAAGCATTCTTCCCAGTCCTCGGAGAAACTGAGCCCTTGGGCCCCAGGGTACTAGCAGCCCAATCGTGCCTTTGTTGTATTCCATTTTTTTTAATGGGGTCTGGTTGCGAGGGTTGGTTTCATGTGTCAACTTGGCTGGGCCCCGGGGCCCAGCTGTGTGGTCAAACACCCATCTGGACATGGCCGTGAAGGTATTTTTGGCTGTGATTAACAGTTCAATCAGTAGACTTTCAGTGAAGCGGACTTCCCTCTGCAGCGTGGGTGAGCCTCGTCCAATCAGTTGAAGGCCTGAAGCAGAAAAAGACCGAGGTCCCTGGAGGAAAAGGGAACTGTGCCTCTGCGTTGCCTTTGGACTCCAGCCTCGGCCTCATCTCATCCCTGGGTCTCCAGCCCGCCCACCTGGCAGATTTCAGATGGGAAGATTTCAGATAAAGTGACAGACGGTAAAGACAGAGGGGGGTAGAAATACACACAGCCTCGGTGCTCCCTGTCTGGAGACAATCCTGACGCACGCTGGTGGACACCCAGGTTTCCCGAGATGCTTTCAGGATAGCAGGTCACAAAGACGCAGAAGCTGAGTTTCCTCGACTCCTGTGACCCCTCCAGCAGCGGCCAGCTGTGGCCCGGCCCCTAACAGACCCTCCACAAACACACGCTGGATCGACAGAGCCCACGGCCCAGGCTGGGACACGGGGACGGACAGGTCGCCAGCCCTGAGAGGGGCCTCCCTCAGCGTCGCACCTCACAGAGGCTGCAGGGAGAAGTCACTGGGTCCCCATGGATGCGGTGGCCCCGCTCACCTCTGGCATCTGTACCCCCACAGGGCCAGGGGTCTGGTCGGCACCGTCTGAAAATCTTGAGGTGCTCACTCGGCACGAACAGGGTCTGGGAACCACCTGCAAATTTCAGTTGACCACGCTGTCCCGCAGAGAATCAGAACTTTCCAGAACCCTGGGCTGTGCACCGGTCTGCCCAGTGGCTGGGGCTCCTTTCTGACAGCCAAGGGCAGCCCTGGGCAGGACGCATCAGACCAGAGCGTCAGGTGCAGGACACAGCTCAGCCCTTCCAACCTCAGATGCTTCTCTGGGACCAGTAAGGCCTTCCCGCCCTGGGCCCTCTGCGTCCTTGGCAGATTTACCATTTCTGGCTGACCTGAGAGAGGAAACAGCCGCTCTTGGATTACCCTGGGTCACGAAGCTTCAAACGAGTGAAGACTCGGTTGTGGCTACGAGACCCGAACACCGCCAGGGCGCAAGCCGGCCCAGGGCTCGCACCCAGCCCTCCAAGGCGCCTCCCTCCTCTGCTCCCCCAGCTCCTTCCTGGGGCCTCAAATGTGGCAACACCCACCCCCCTGCTGGCAGGACCCAACGGATACAAAAGGACGTCCCTGGCCTCGTCCCCACCCCCGCTCAGGCCCCCTCCCCACTGGTGGGTGCCTCCTCGCCCCTCCCTCCATCACCGCCACAAAATAGACAAGAGGCACAGAAGCCTCTGCATTTCCGTGTCACGCGGGTGGTGCTTAACGATCTAAGTGTGTCTCAGGACACAGGAGGCCGTGAATGAGAGTCTCCATTTGTTCAAAAAGCTTTGAGCCGTCCACACTACAGGGGCCACCAGGCTCCTCCCGGGAACCGCCCACTGAGACGAATCAGGTGACAGAAGAAGCTGGTGGGCCGAAGAGCCGCTTTGAGAACAGCTGTGGGTGAAGCCAGCCGGGGGGTCCGTGGGGCTGGACGGCGCTTTCGGCCTGTGGCCGGCTCTCTCCTCCAGGGGCATCGGGGCAGACCCCTCCCAGGCCCCCCATCGCACTTGGCCCAGCTCAGCTGAGGACCCCAGCCTGTGCCGGAATTTTGGGGTCCTCAAAACGTTGGAAATAGAGGGAAACAGCCACTGTGCACACCCATGGCCTTGGAGCTCAGAGCCCCTGTGTCCCCACCATGCCCCCCTCGGGGACAGGCCTCCGTGCCTGGGGGGAGCCCCGGCAAAGGATGACCTCCCCAGCTCTCCCCAGGGACCTTTGCGGGGGGGCTGGCTTCCTTAAAAAGGGAAGTGCCTGGAAGGAAGTGAGAAGGGGCGGGGCAGGGGGAGGTGGGCGGGGAGAGGTGGTTGAGGGGCCTGAGAGAAGAGGCTGATGAGCCCTGAGCCCTAGAAGCTTCTATGTTCCTAAAACTCACCCCCCAAGGACCACAGTCAGCGTGGCCTCGTATCCAAGCCCAGTCTGAGGAGAGCAGGAAGAAGGTAAGAATTAGGAAGAAGAGACCCTTTCAAGGCTCCCAGACAATAAAGCAGATCACCTACCACACTTGCTCACTTGCGATGCCTTAACGGCGAACCACAAACTGGATGGCCTAAAACAGCGGAACTTTCTTCTCTCAGGTTCTAGAAGCCAGAGAGCAGAGGGTGAGCGGGGCCATGGTCCCTCTGGAGGCTCCGGGGGAGAACGTTTCAGACCTCCCCACCCCCCGCTTCTGGGGGTTTGCCAGCCCCTTCGGCATTCCTTGGCTTCAGGAGACCTCGCTCACTCCGGCTGTGCCTCTCTGCTCCGGCGGACTTCCTCTCTGCGTGTCTGTGTCTCGGCTCCTTTTCTTTTTTTTTTTTCTTTTCTTTTTTTAATGTTTGTTTATTTTTGAGAGAGAGAGACAAAGCATGAGCAGGGGAGGGGCAGAGAGAGGGAGACACAGAATCCAAAGCAGGCTCCAGGCTCTGAGCTGTCAGCACAGAGCCCGACGTGGGGCTCGAACCCATGAACTGAGAGATCCTGACCTGAGCCGAAGTCGGACGCTTAACTGACTGAGCACCCCCAGGCGCCCCTCGTCTCTTTTTCTGATAAGGACCCCCATCGCATTGGACTAAGGGCCCCCCTCACCCCGGTCTGGCCTCATTTAACTAATCACATCTGCATCGACCTATTTCCAAATAAGGCTGCATTCACAGGTACCAGGGACTAGGACGTGAATATATCTTTTTAGGGGGACACAGGTCAACCCGCAATACCTGCAGAAAGACAAAAAGGAGGGTTTTTTTATTGGCTCTTTCAGTGGGAATGGATGAAAGAAAAGAGTGGAGTAACAGCTAAAATATTGTGAAGGGAAAGTATGTTTGACCTAGAACGGTATCCCCAATGAAACGACTGCTTGACATTAGAAAGTAACAATATTCTTGCACAAACATGGTTTCAAAGAATTTATTCCACAAAGCCTCCTTTGAGAAAATTCTCGAAGGCTTTCCTCTGGCAAGGAGAAAAAAAATGAACCCGGAAGAAAACAGACAGGTCTAGTAGGTAGGGACCAGGATAGGATTCAGCAAAAGAAAAAAAAAATTGTTGTCAAAATGAGCGGTGACTCCAAAATACGAGGTTCTCAGAGCTTCAGGTCAGGTTCCCGGAGGCAGAGCCTGAGACAAGGGTTCTTGTAAAGGGCGTCAACAGGGCGGCTCAGGGAGGGAGTGTGAGGGAGGAAGACCAGGCCGGCGAGGCTGTGGGCAGCTGGAACCCAGCTCCAGCCGGCTCATCTGTGGTCCGTCGCTGGCCAAAGGCTGCCCAGGGTGGTGACGGATGACGGGGACGAGGGAGTGGTGAGCAGGCAGCTCTCTCTTTCACAGAGCCTGGTCAGGCCTAGTGGGCGAAGAAACTCCAGATGAAATTCGGGGGTAGGGGGGAGCGAGACCACAGCGGGTGAGACGGTGCCTAGCAGGGGGCTCCATAAGTCAGGGGTGACAGGCGAAGGGGTCCAGTTAGGATGCATCGCTTTTGTCCCAGCGGCACACATGGAGGCTGTGAGCCAATCATCTGGACTCTCACGGGGTCCTCTTAAACCTTTGTCACAGAGCAGCAGGGGCTGTGCTCCGGTGACAGGCGGTGGGGGCCACGCACAGAGCAAAGGGGGGGGCACTCCTCCCCGGTGGGACCACTGAGGACTACGGATGCCGGGGCTGGCGTGCTCCCCACCCATGGGCCAGAGGGGTCTGATCGGTCCCTGGGCCACCTGTCCTCACCCCTGAGGAGGACCCAAGGGACAGGTCACCGTGGACGGGCACACGAGGATGGCAACAACAGCGCCTTGAGCACTTCCTAAGACGTGATTTTTTTTTTGGTTTTTGGGGTTTTTTTTTTATGTTTATTCATTTTTGAGAGACAGAGAGAAAGCACAAGTGCAGAAGGGGCAAAGAGAGAGAGAGACACAGAATCCGAAGCAGGCTCCAGGCTCTGAGCTGTCAGCGCAGAGCCCAGTGAGGGGCTTGAACTCACAAACCCTGAGATCATGACCTGAGCTAAAGTCTGACACTCAACCGACTGAGCCGCCCAGGCACCCCAGATGTGATTGTTTTTTAACTAAAGACTTAAAAATATTCATTCTCTTAGCCTCAACAACGGCACTACCAGGAACAGAGACGTGCTCAAAGATTTATGTGTACAGAATTCCATCATGACATTATTTAGAACATTAAAATGAAACCAGCCTTGGGATGCCTGGGTGGCTCAGTTGATTAAGCACCTGACTCTTGATTTTGGCTCAGGTCATGATCTCGAGGTTCATGAGTTCGAGCCCCCCTTCAGGCTCTGCGCTGACAGTGTGGAGCCTGCTTGGGATTCTCTCCTTCTCTGCCTGCCCCTCCCCTGCTTGCATGTGATCTCTCTCTCAAAATAAATAATTAAACTTTTTTAAAAATTGAAACCAGCCTTCGTATCTAACAGCAGGAGCTTGCTGAGATCAGCAACTAGAGCCCATGGAGAGGGAAGGCTGGGGAGGTGGAGAGCCTCGCCTCCAAATCATGGAGTCCATCCCAGGCTCAGTGCCCAGCAGATCCCCCTCCGACAGCCCTGGGAGTGCCCTCATCGGTAAAACAGAGACAAAACCAACACCGTCTGGCTGCAGGGCTCTGGCTCCCAGTAAATGTGGCCACGGGACCCAGACAGGATTCACAGGCCGGCTGTGGGAGGGTTCAGGAAACCAGACGGCGGCAGGTGGGCGGCCAGAGAGAAAGTTGATGCTCAGCGGCCCACCAAACAGGTGCTGAGTTTACCATTTCCTTTGCCCTCGAGTGGCCTGAACCCGACACCCCCAAACCCAGAAGGGGCCAGGACCGAGCAATAGAAAACCAGAGGGAACAGCAGTGGCGGCTTCGCAGAATACGCAGCTGGTTTTCTCAATCTGCCGCAGACATGTTGGGGTTTAGCCTCCAAACCCCAGAGGAAGGAGGATGAAGGTGGAGAAAGGGAGGACCCTTGTTGGCCCCCGAAACCTCCGGGCTCAGACCAGACCTGGTGTCCGAGTCCGTGAGCTCCTTCCGGGAGAGGTAAACAAATTAGGACTCAAGGAGAAAGATGGAACCAACGCCGCAAGAGATTCTGAAGCCAGAGAGTGGTTGGTAAGCGGTGAATGTCTTGGGGCCGGCTGTTTGAGTGTTACGAAACTGGTCCCGTTTATCATGGTCATTTTTTTCAAATATTTTTAACATTTCTTATTTTTGAGAGAGAGTGAGCGAGCGGGAGAGGGCTAGAAAGAGGGAGCCAGAGGACCTAAGGAGCCCGACGCAGGGTTGGAACTCACAAACCGTGAGATCACAACCTGAGCCGAAATCAAGAGTTGGCTACTTAACCCACTGAGCCCCCCAAGGTGCCCCAATCCCGGTCTTCATTTAAAGAGACCCAAAGCTCAGGGTCTTAGAGGGCACTGTGGCTGGTGCTGAAATGCCCCGGGCCCCCCAGCAACTTCTCTGCCCCCTCCTCTGCTGAGCACCTCCCGGCCAGCCTGGCCTGCAGACCCGGGTCTGGATTCCAACTCGTGCACACGGGTGTGCAGTACCGCCCTCCCTCAGCCTGCGCGCCTCCCCTCCGGGCCCCGAGCCACTGCACCTGCTGACTTAGATGAATATTGGATGACGACAAGAGATTGCCACCAGGAGGGCTCGTGAAAAATGACTCAGTACCCAGCGGGGGAGCCGCCTCGGGACCCAGACGTGTCCGGCTCTCCCGAGCGGGTCACCTCGGCAGGCAGCACGGACTTCCTTGGAAAATCCAAAGGAGCTGAGGGTGTGCGGCTCCCGGCCCCGGCCAGGCGACCGGGTCCCCCCAGCCCCTGAGCAGTCACCTAGGGGTCACCATCCTTTTCATTTTAAAGAAGAGGTCTCCGCGGCTTGGGGCAGTTCAGGGAGCTCCTCAGGGCCACAGGCTTCTTCTGCACAGAGACGCTCAGAGCCACGCCACACTCTAAGAGGCCACCAGAGGCCATCAGTCCCGTCAGAGCCGATGACGTGAAGCTGAGAAGGGCTGGGGGGCGGCCCTGCCTCCCGAGCAGGGGGTCTCACCGCAGATGCAAAGAGACACTCCTCTTCAGAGACCCTTCCATAGTTCATTTAAAAAAATTTTTTTTATGTTTTCATTTTATTTTTGAGAGCGACAGAGACAGAGTGTGAGCAGGGAAGGGGCAGAGAGAGAGGGAGACCCAGAATCTGAAGCAGACTCCAGGCTCCGAGCCGTCAGCACAGAGCCCGACGCGGGGCTCGAACTCACAGACTGCGAGATCCTGACCTGAGCCGAAGTCGGCTGCTTAACCGACTGAGCCACCCAGGCGCCCCTTACATAGTTCATTTTTAGGAAAACGGAACCAACTGTTTCCGGCAAACTGAGACCATATGGACATTTCTCCGTGGACTCCCGTTAGCCAATCCGTCAAAATTAAAGCTATCAGAGGAACCGAAGACTCCCTCAAACTTCGGCCAAAGGATGTCCTACAGTCCAAGAACTGCATGGAAGATTCAACCCGCAGTGCTTCTGGGCTCACGGTCTACCAAGAAGTGACGGGGCAATGGGGTGGGGGGGGTTCTTCCCCAGCCTTACTGGTAATGACTGCTTCCTCCCCCCCTGCCCCGCCCCGTCGTTCCCAGAAAATGGTATCGGACCTTTTAAAACACACATACGCATGCACACATGTGCACACGCAGCCCGTGTTCCATGGAGAGGGCGCCCAGCTCAACGTCCGCTCGGCCGCACCCGACGTGGGGGGTGGGGGGAGG
The DNA here is from genome assembly GCA_030068075.1 of Paguma larvata. Taxonomy (NCBI): domain Eukaryota; kingdom Metazoa; phylum Chordata; class Mammalia; order Carnivora; family Viverridae; genus Paguma; species Paguma larvata. Next base: position 146,394,172 of record CM057824.1, read on the forward strand.
CCAGACCCCTGCCCCCGCGGGCTGGCCCTCGTCCTGCCGGGAAACGACAGAAAATGCTACAATGGAAACTCTAATTAAGGAAATTTGACCTTTTGTTCCTCAAATAATTTAGGGGTAAAAATATGGGCTGATTCTTTTTCTGAGTAGAGTTACGATATTTTCCCATTAAAAAAAAAAACAACAGCGACAAAGGAAAAGGAGACAATAAGGCAAAGAAACAATTCCGTTTTCAAAGGAACGGGAATGAGGGCCCCTGCCCAGATCTCTGAATAGCCAACTGTAGAATCAATGCCAAGGAAGCCAGTGCGTGTGTGCTCTGAGCTGGGGGAGGAGGAGCCTTCCAGAACTTCCCCCACTGTCGTGAGGCAGCGAGAAACCATCCTCAGTGTCAGGAGCCCACAGCCCCAAAGGGAGCCCCGGAGGCAGACGCTGTTTCTAAGGTGCATGGAAGACCCTGTCCAACCACTGCGAGTGCGCACGCGCGCGCGCGCACACACACACACACACACACACACACACACACACACACTGCATACATTCAGTTTCACTGTGCTTAACTTATTTCTACTGAAGGAAAGCCTAGAGGTTGGGGACAAAGTGAAAGGGACACTTGGCTTTACATGGTGTATCTCTTTGTGACTTTTGAATTTTATACTTGAAAGTGTGTGTGTGTGTGTGTGTGTGTGTGTGTGCGCGCGCGTGCGTATGTATCCTGCAAGTGAACTGTTTGTCTCCTAAGAGATTTTGACACAACTTTTTTTTTTTTACTTAAAAGAAATTTTTTTATGGGGCGCTTGGGTGTCTCAGTTGAGCGTCTGACTGGCTCAGGTCATGATCTTACAGTTCTGGGTTCCAGCCCCGCATCGGGCTCCGTGCTGACAGCCCAGAGCCTGGAGCCCGCTTCGGATTCTCTGTCTCTCTCTCTGTCTCTCAAATATAAATAAACATTAAAAAAATTTTTTTTAATTTTTTTAATGTTTACTTAGAGAGAGTACATGCAAGTGGCGGAGGGGCAGAGAGAGGAGGAGACACAGAATGTGAAGCAGGCTCCAGGCTCTGGGCTGTCAGCACAGAGCCGGAGGCGGGGCTCGAACCCACGAACGGTGAGATCAGGACCTGAGCCGAAGTCAGACGCTTAAGGGAGCCACCCAGGTGCCGCCAACATAACTTCTTAATCTCCAGCAAGAACCTGCTCTCGTCAGGGACACACCGTGCTCTCTCCCCCCAAACACACACCCACACACCACGCACCACAGGCGCACGTGCACACACACGTGCATCTGTCGGGGAGGGGGCTCTCACCACGCCCCGCCCACGGGGCCCTCCCGGAGCACTTCTGACCCAGGTGCAGGGCAGGCCTGTATTTGCAAAGCAGGTCAAAGCCGGGTCACCCTGCGAGCAGCTGGGCCTGGAATGGTGGCACTTGACTTTCTAAACCTCTAGGACTCAGTGCCCCCTAGAGGCTCCCCGGTGGCACGGTTTCCCCATCTGAGGTAAAGAGAGACGAGCCGAGGGGCGCCGGGGGGGCTCAGTCAGGTCACGATCTTGCCGTTCGGGAGTTCAAGCCCCATTGGGCTCCGTGCTGACAGCGCTGAGCCTGCTCAGGACTCCGTCTCCCTCTCTCACTGTCCCTTCTCTCTCTCTTTCAAAAATAGATAAATAAACTTAAAAAAAAAAAAAAAAAGACTGGCCAGGGGATGGCATCGTGCAGGGCAGAGGGCGGGGAGGGGGTGTCCGCGGAAGGCCCGTTTCTCACTCGGGCTTGGAGGTTCGGGGCGCCCTTGGAGCCGCTGGCCGGGCCCACCAGTCGGCTGGGCTTTTGCTCCAGAACGCCTCCTTTTACACACGTACACACACGTGCACCTGCATCTATGTGTACTGGTCGTGTGCTTATAAAGGTAAAACACTTGAAATCGGTGCTCAGAAAATGCAACCTGGAATCACTCCCACCCAGCAGGCTGGTGACGTGAGCGGCCCGAGCGCGGGTGAGCCCCCTGCCCCGCGCATGCGCGTGAGCCTATCGGTCCTTTGGGAGAACCATCTGGCATCTGGTACCGCGGCATCGGCAGCCCTCCGCACCCCACCCCCACTACGCGTGCGGACACGCAGACTTCCCCCAGCCCACCCCCGCTACGCGTGCGGACACGCAGACCCCCCCACCCCACCCCCGCTACGCGTGCGGACACGCAGACCCCCCCACCCCACCCCCGCTACGCGTGCGGACACGCAGACCCCCCCACCCCACCCCCGCTACGCGTGCGGACACGCAGACCCCCCCACCCCACCCCCGCTACGCGTGCGGACACGCAGACCCCCCCCACCCCACCCCCGCTACGCGTGCGGACACGCAGACTCCCCCCAGCCCACCCCCGCTACGCGTGCGGACACGCAGACCCCCCCCAGCCCACCCCCGCTACGCGTGCGGACACGCAGACCGCCCCCCCACCGCCAGCTCACCCCCGCTACGCGTGCGGACACGCAGACCCCCCCCACCCCACCCCCACTACGCGTGCGGACACGCAGACCGCCCCCCTCACCGCCAGCTCACCCCCGCTACGCGTGCAGACACGCAGAGCCCATGCCCGCCCAGAGGGATGACACAAGGGCCTTTGGGGGGGGGGCGGACTCTTTCAGGGGAAGGTCGGAGCCTGCGGGCGGAGTTGGAGGGGGGACACCTCCAGGTGGGTGGCCGCGGCGCAAGGTGCCCTCCCTCCACCCTGCCCTCACCCCAGCCTCACCCTCTGAGCCCTGGTTCTCTACGGGGGCGATTTGGCCCCCAGGGGACATGCGGCCACGTCTGGAGACCTGTTTGGTTGGCACACCTGGGTAGGGGTGCCGCCGGCCCCGAGCGTGCGGCTCCCCATCCTTCCGTGGGCAGGGCCACCCCTCCGGACGAGGGCTTACGGGGCCGAAACGCCCGCGGCGGGACAGAGGACCCCTGCCTTACATGCTTGCCGTGGGCCGCGCTGTACAGGACTACCGCTTTCCAATAAATGCCTGCTTTAAGCTGCAAATTTAGAATAAATAATCCTAAGAGCCCTGTTAAAACATAAGTGCATTTTGCCCGTACTGAAAAGAACGTGCCAAATAGGTCAAAGAATCAGATCGTGAATTTCTCCGGGGCTTAAAGCACCTTCTCAGCCCCTGGGAGCCGCTCTGCTCCCCTGCTAGCCCGCCTCTCCTTCCCCTCCTCGTCACTTCTTCCGGACTTCTCAGTGCATCCACACTCCACTCTTTTCACGGGGACCGACGCCAGGAGGGGAAAACACGCCTCCACCAACTCGGTCTTCCCCGGAGGGTTAGTAATGTCTTGTTCAACATTCCTTTTGCCCAACTGGGTAATTTAATTATTTTTAACTATGCGTTTGATGATTAAAAGGTCACCGTAGTCAAAACGAACTCCTCATATGATCTGTTCCAGTCGACATGAGCCATGAAAATTGTTTCTGGCCTCCGTGGATTGACCAAGCGTCTGCTTAATATTGCATAGAATTTACTAGATGCCATGGGGAGAGGTAGAAGACAGTCTCTACAAAGGAGGAATTCTGTGTATTTTTTTGCCAAACGCCTTCTAGGTCGTGGCTGTAGGTGTTTTAGAAACCCCACGGTATCTTTTAATAACTGTTTTACTTATTAATTCAAATCATTCAAATACAACCCAGCGAAATTTCTAAATGTACTCTGGCTGTTCTGCTTTTGAAGAATTAAGTATTACCCTTTGGGGTGGGGGGGGGAAGAGTTTTCTAGAAGAAACTAAAAACCAAACAGCTCCAAGCAGCTCAGTGGAAACCGACGTGGGGAAACAGCGCCACCCTCAGTGGCGGTCCCGAGGAGCGCCAGGAGCCAGTAGGGAGGAAATCCAGGCTGCTTATCAATGATTTGTTTAAAAAAATTTTTTAACGTTTATTTATTTTTGAGAGAAAGAGAGAGAGAGCACACACGAGCAGGGGAAACTAGAGAGAGAGGGAGACACAGAATCCGAATCAGGCTCCAGGCTCTGAGCCGTCAGCACAGAGCCCAACTCGGGGCTCGAACTCACGAACTGTGAGATCATCATGACCTGAGCTGATGTCATGCCTAACCAACTGAGCCACCCTGGCGCCCCAATGATTTGTTTTCAATTTAAAAAGTAAGACATGCTCTTCACAAATTAAAATTCCAAACCACACCAGAAGCTGTGCAACGAGAGAGGAGGGCGCCCCGCAGTCAGTTTTCTCTGTGTTCTTTCAGAAATTCTCTACACACACAGGGGCGCTTGTGTGGCCTAGCTGGTTAAGCATCTGACTTCAGCTCGGGTCGTGATCTCATGGCTCGTGAGTTCGGGGCCCACTTTGGGCTCTTTGCTCTCAAAGCAGAGCCTGCTTCAGATCTTCTGTCTCCTTCTCTCTGTCCCTCCCCTGCTTATGCTCTCTCTCTCTCTCTCTTAAAAATAAATATTTTGGGGCACCTGGGTGGCTTAGTCGGTTGAGCGTCTGACTTTAGCTCAGGTCATGATCTCATGGTTCGTGAGTTCGAGCCCCGAGTCGGGATTCTGCGTCTGTCTGATTCTCTCTCTCTCTCTCTGCCGTTCCCCAGCTCATGCTTTCTCTCTCTCTCTCTCTTTCTCGCTCAAAATAAATAAACATTAAAAAAACACTTATTTTAAAAAAAGAAATTATTTACACATACAAGCAAACATACATATTTTTATACATTGGGACTTTGCTATGTACACATTGATTTTGCAAGTCGCTTCTTTTTCTGTTTTTTATTACGATAAAATACGCATAGCAAAATTTACCATCTTAACCATTTTTAGTGTACAGCTCGGGGGTACTAAGCATATTCACACTGTGCGGCCATCAGCACAGGCTCTCAATCCTTCGAAACAGAAACTCTGTCCCTATTAAACACTAACTTCGCCTCCCCCAGCCCTGGCCCCCTCCGTCCTGCCTTCTGACCCCTCCAGGGACCTCATGTAAGTGGAATCACACAGTATCTGGCCTTTTGTGACTGGCTGATTTCCCTCAGCAAAATGTCCTCAAGTTTCATCCATGTGGTAGCAGGTGTCAGAACGTCCTTCCTTGGGAGGCGGACATCGTATAAAAACAGGGAGGGGGACAAGACATAAGAGACTCTTAAATACAGAGAACAAACTAAGGGTTGCTGCAGGGGTGGTGGAAGGGGGGATGGGCTAAATGGGTGAGGGGCATTAAGGAGGACACTTGTCGGGATGAGAAACTTGTATGGGTGTGACACATAGGGGATGAATCACGGGATTCTACTCCTGAAATCATTGTTGCACTATATGCTAACTTGGATGTAAATTTAAAAATTAATTAATTAAAAAAAAGAATTTCCTTCCTTTTTAAGGCTGAATAGTATTCCGTTGTCTGTATATTCTGGCTGCCGCTTAGCCACTCATCCGCTGGCCGGCACTTGGATTGCTTCCACCTTTTAATTATTATGAATCACACTGCCGTGAACACGGTCTACAAATATCTCTCTAACGCCCTCTTTTCAATCCTCTCAGGTATATACTCAGAAATGGAATTGTTGGATCATACGGTAATTCTACGTTCAATTGTTTCGAGGAACTGCCATGCTGTTTTCCACAGCGGCCAGACCATTTTACACACCCCCCCCAGCGGTGCACAAGGGATCCAGTTTCTCCACCTCCTCGCCGACACTTGTTATTACGTCTTTTTAATAGCAGGTGTGTTAATGGGTCGGAGTCGGTATCTCACTGTGAGTTTCAGGTTGCCTCTCCCTAATGGCCAATTATCTATCTTTTGATCACACTCCGCAGGGCAGGGCTTAGTCAGGGGATGACAGCTACGGAAGACGGAGAGATGCGGGCCTTTGACCCCTGTGGTGTCCCTACTGACTTAGCAAATTAAAACTAAATATTTATGTTCTCACAGCTTCGGTAGGGCAGGAGCTTGGACAAGGCCAAACTGGGTCCTTTGCAAGGCTGCAAGGAAGGCGTTGGCCAGAGCCAACCGGGCACCCACTGGGGTAAGAGCTACCTCCAAACTCATTCTGCTTGTTGGCAGAATTCAGTTGTAGGACTGAAGGCTTCGGTTTCTCGCTGGCTATCCATCAGAGGCTTCCTTCCACTCCCATAGGTCTCCCCGAGTCCCTTGTCCTACGGGATTTCCTCAGAGCCAACAAAAGAGACAGAGAGTCCAGCAAGAGAGTACGTAATCTTCCGACCCCATCGCAGACTGCCTGCTAACTTTGCCATATTCTACCGGTCACGAGCAAGTCATATGCTGTGCCTACACCCAAGGGGAGGAGACTATGTAACAGCAGGAGCCAAGGACTGGGGCACCACCCCGGGTTCTATGGGGCCCTCCCTGAATTCCATGACAGGGAAAGAAAGGACATAGCTGTCAGAGGGCAACTAGCTATCAGCTTCCATCATGACGTCGCACAAATTCTTCTTAGCAGCGGGAAATTGCTAGGTTGGAGATTGGCTTCATATTTTAATTGGATGGTTATTTCGTGGTTGGTATTTTAAATTTGTTTATGGTATTCTTGACACGCAGAAAGCTTTCGATTTGTGCGGAGTGAAATTTATCAATATTTTCCTTTACAGCTTCTGAATTTTGTCGTGATGTATGCCGTGTCATGAAAGTCCTTCCCCATCCAAGCTTACATAAAATTCCATCCACAGTGTCTCCTAAGATAACTCCTATATTACGGCCAAGCATGCCGTTTGGGGGGAATGTTTGATTCATTACCATGGTAATTTGGTTACATAAACTTGCTGCTGACTTGCTTGAAAAGCTATTTGTTCACAATTTTGCTAATCAATGACTTTTTTAAGGGGAAGAAGTGGGATTTCAGCAAATTATGGTCACGCTTTCATGTACAATTCTTAGTGGGGCTCTAAGATAAGCAATAAAATTTCGCGGAGCGCTCTGTTTGTGGTGCAAAATCAGCATCATTCGCGTGTAGTCGATGATACGGTTTATTCCTCTGTGTTTCCGCCTTTCTTGTCGAGGGCACAACTTTTTGTGACTTTGGAAGTTTACCCTCAGAGGTCACTTTGTTGCTGCGTGGTTACCTCCAAACAGAAAAGTAGGATTGTGTCAGTAGGATGCATTCGCTTAAAGTTCCCTCCCTCTCAAATGGGAGGAAGCTAAATCTTGGGAAATCTCAAAGCACGCTATACAAAGTGGGTAGCTGCTCACAAAAAAATACTTAGAAAAATTGCCACCAGCAAAGGAGTGTCATATTTTGGTTCTAAAGATGCTACGCTTGTGATAATATTATAATATACCAGTATTTTTCAGAACAACCAAGGAGCATCGGGGCCTTCAAATGCGGCCTCCTAGGGGCCAATGTCTAGAGCGGGAACGGAAAGCTAGAAAGAAGAGACAGGTGTCTCGTGTATCTCTGTATCTGCAACATTGTTTGGACCCGCCACACCCGGATTTTGCCAGGTCCAGAACTGACGTCTGTAGACACTTGCGTAGCAGATACAAGAGATTTGGATGTGTGAGCGATGTGACCGTGCACTGCTCCTCCTGGTTGCCGCCCGGAGCCCTCACCCAGTCAAAGGCGGAAATCCAAACTCAGTCAAACCTGGGCCTCCCACTATTCCGAGGTGCCACTGGGTTGCAGGGGACCCGCACAGTTTCTGGGTGTTGGGGAGGGGGCCGAGGGGTCATCTATCTGCCCCTGCTGCTGCGTGGGGTGGGGGGCTCACCCCAGCAGTCCTGCTGAGTCACCTCCCTCGGTCCCCCCCGCCACCCTCTGGCCAGGTGCCTCCCTCCCACCTGCCTCCCCAGGCAGGTCCGGCTCAGGAGTTCTTTCAGAGCTGCTGAGGTTGTCATTTAGAAAACCAAAAGCCCAGGGATGTGTGGGTGGCTCAGTCGCTTAAGTGTCCGATTTCGGCTCAGGTCGTGATCTCACAGTTTGTGGGTTCGACCCCCACGTTGGGCTCTGTGCTGACAGCTCTCTGGATTCTATGTCTCCCTCTCTCTCTCTGCCCCTCCCCTGCTTGCACTCTCTCTCTCTCTCTCTCTCTCTGTCTCTCAAAAATAAATAAACACGTTAAAAAGAAAAAGAAAAGAAAACCAAAAGCCCAGAGCCGAGTCCAGTGTTCTCTCTGTGCTGCCCCATCCCTTCCCAGAGACAACCTAAGGGGAGGGCCTGAGCACTAGAGGAGGGCGTCACCCCACATCCACCCCTCCTGGCAGCCAGGCTGACACCTAGGGAGATTCAGACTCGAGACACAAACAACCACCATCCAGTAATAATGCAGAAACCCCCTTTTTTTTAAATGACATATGGATGATATAGTATTATACATTTTTTTTTAGTTTCTTTATTTATTTTGAGAGAGAGAGAGTACAAGTGGGGAAGGGCAGAGATAGCAAGAGACAGAGAATCCCAAGCAGGCTCCACACTGTCAGCACAGAGCCAGATGCGGGCGAACTCACTAAACCATGAGATCCTGACCTGAGCCGGAACCAAGAGTCGGGCACTTAACCGACTGCGCCCCCCCAGGCGCCCTGAACCCACCTCCCCTTCTTTAAAGGAAGCTATAAATAGCTCCTTAACAGCGCAAGGTGGCAGGGCATTGATTCAGGTAATGTGATTAAAGGAGCTCTCAGGAGACACTAAAGCTTATGATTATTCGTTACAACACAGGCTGCGAGCTCTGGCCGAGCTGCCGCCGCGCAGCCACCGGTTCAGACAAGAAAGGCTTTCCCCCTGTCCCGTCACCGTGCAGGTGCAGACTCCCTCTGCGTCCCGGGCCTGCCCCTCGCGGGTGGCTTCGGCCGCGGCGCCCACAGAGGCGAGGGGCCACCCGGGTAACATGCCAGGCGCCGGGAGCAGGAAAGGAGGGCACAACTCAGACGTCACACCGCACGCTCGTCTTCACCCCGTGCCGCCCCCCGCTGAGGGCGAAGCCTCCCGGGGCCCGGACCTGGGCAGCCACGTGAGTCTGGACGGTGGGCTCTCAGTGGTCCTGTGCGCGCTTGGGGGCTCCGGGGGGCCGCTCCGCGCTGCCCGGAGAGCCGACCTTTCCTGAGCTTTGTGCCGGCAGACAGACTTCCGCCACCTACCGGAAGCCCGTTTCTCACACGCGCACGCACACCCACACTCACAGGCGCTCACACACATACAAGCTCTCATTCACATACTCACAGGCTCTCATACACTCACACACACACTCACGAGCTCTCACACTCACACACTCACACACAAGCTCTCACGCACACACACTCACATACAAACACTCATACTCACATACTCACAAACATACACACTCACAAGCTCTCACATGCATACAAGCTCACACACAAGCTCTCACAAAGCTCACAGACACACTGTCACACACAAGCTCACACACTCACAAACTCTCACACACTCACATACAAACACACACACACAAGCTCAATCACACACACTCAGAAGCTCTCACACACACATACTCACAAATTCACACACTCTCACACACAAGCTCACACACTCACAGACTCACAAGCTCTCACACTCACAAGCTCTCACACTCACAAGCTCTCACACACTGTCACACACTCAAGAGCTCACACACACACTCTCATACACTCACAAGCTCACACATGCACGCACACACATGCAAAACACACTCACATGCCTCTCTGCTGATAGGTCCCTGATGCTTGCCCAAGGGGTGCTGGGTAAGCCCGACCTAGTGCTGGCGTGAGCCCAGACTGACCTATCCCCTTTGCTATCCAGAGGGGCCACAGGGCGCGGTTCTGGCCAATGAGATGTACAGGGATGCTCCCTGCAGGACCTTCTAGAAACCCTTCTGATTCCCTGCTGGCGGCACCCTCCCCCAGTGCCCCATCCCTCTTCCCCTGCCTCAGACTGGGGGGTACTTCCTGGGGACGCAGCTGCCCCCACAGTTCCCGGGGGCTGAGGCAAGCAGCCACAGAGGCCCGTGAGTCCCCAAAGCCCACAGCAGCCCCGGCTCCAGACCTCTCAATAAATATGACTACTCAGATATCCAGCATGAAAAATATAAGCTCTGAGCCATGAAATGACACAGAAAAAACTTACACGGGTATTACAGAGCGAAAGAAGCCAATCCGAAAAGGCTACACTCTTGATCTTGGCTCGATGCCAACCGTTTGATATTCTGGAGAAGACAAATCTACGGACACGGTAAACACATCAGAGGTTTCCATCGGGAAGGGGAGGGAGGGGGGCACAGGCAGAGCACAGAGGATTTTTAGGGCAGTGAGGCTCCTCTGTGGAACCCTGTGCTGGGGGATGCGTGTCGCCGCACATCTGACCAAACCCCAGCGTGTGCAACACCAACCGCGAGCCCTGAGGTCAACCGGCCAACTTCTACGCGGTTACATGTCAGTGTAGACTCTTCCATCGTAACCAATACACCACAGTGGTGGGGGTGTCGATAGTGGAGGTTCTGTTGGGTGTGAAGGTACAGGGGTAAGCCTCTGTATCTCCCACTAGACTTTGCTGTGAAGTTAAACTGTTATTAAAAGTCGTGTATTAGCACTATCAACAGTAGCCCAACCAAGGAGAGAGCCCAAGGGTCCACCAACTGATGAATGGATACATGAATGGCTATATACGATGGAATATTACTCGGTGATGAAAAAGAATGAAATCTTGCCATTTGCAACGACAGGGAGGGGACTAGAATGTTTTATGCTAAGTGAAATAAGTAAGTCAAAGACAAATACCCCGTGATTTCACTCATAGGTGGAATTTAAGAAACACAACAGATGAACATAGGGGAAGGGAAGGAAAAATAAATTAAGATTAAAAACAGAGAAGGAGGCAAACCATAAGAGACTCTTAATATAGAGAAGAAACTGAGGGGTGCTAGAGGGATGGGGGGATGGGCTAAATGGGGGATGGCATTAAGGGGGGCACTTGTTGGGATGAGCAGTGGGTGTTACATGTAGGGGATGAATCACTGAATTCTACTTCTGAAACCAGTATTATAGGTTAACTAACTAGAGGGCACCTGGGTGGTGCAGTTGGTTAAGCGTCCAATTTTTGACTTCAGCTCAGGTCATAATCTCAAGGTTCGTGAGATCGAGCCCCGCATCAGGCTCTGTGCTAACAACTCAGAGACTGCTTGGGATTGTCTCCCTCCCCCTCTCTCTGTCCCTCCCTTGCTAATGCTTTCTCTCTCTGTGTGTGTCTCTAAATTAATAAATAAACTTTTAAAAAAACTACCTAGAATTTAAATAAAAATTCAGAGAATAAAACACCCGTCCCTATTTGTTTCCACCCCTGCAGTCAGATGCTCTAATACCCGGAACCGGACGTACTTCCAACCACCACGATCCCGGCCTGCCTTCAGCACCTCCTCTTCCCCCCATCGTGAGCTCGCAGAACCCAGCCAGTCGCCTTGCGAGGCTGAGGGTCTGGGAGACAACCCGCCCAGGCGCTGAGCCCGCGAGCTCACCCATCCCGTGGGCCACCCACTCTTCTTCGTGGCCACGGCCCAGCACAGGGTTTCGTGGGTGGGCGCTGGGAATAGGTGGGCCGGGTTGGCTAACTGGAGCAGACCTGCGAGCCCGCAGCCCTGGTCTCCCGTGGCCATGCGAGGCCGAGATGACCCAGGAGTCACTTTGAGGCTGGAATCTGGACTCTCCGGCCAAGTGGGCCGCCCACCGCTTGGATTCACCAGCCAGCCCGTGCCGGGCGCCCCGAGCCACACTGTGCTGGCCTTAGTTATGTAACAGGGAGCCCTGGGGACTACAGGCTCCCAGGGGACGGGGCGGCGGCCGCCGTGTCCACCCGTGAGTCTCCAGGGCTTGACGCCGCGCCTGGCGCTGTAGAGTGTTATCATCTGCCGGTCTTCCTGAAACTACGTGAAGTCCTGTTGAAATCCCGCCATGGCCTCAGCCCAAAGAAGAGCGCGCTCGGCAAGCGAAATGGAAAACACCAGAGAGAACGGGGGGGGGGGGGGGGGGGGGGGGCTCGGGGAACCGTCCCCTTCCTTATCGAACGCGGACTCGGCTTCGGGAGCCAGCAGGGGCCTCGATGGCTCTCAAGTGTGGCCAAGTGTGAGGGGAGGAGCTGCCCGAGAGGAAGCCCAATAGACGCAGACAATTTATTGTTCCCGAGAGGACACCTGGGGGGCCAGCGTCCTCAGAGGTGGCCGCCGAGGGCACGTGGGGTCACATATGGAAACCATATCAGGGGAGGAGGACCGGGCGTCTGGAGACGTGGCCCGGCCAGGGGCTGCGCAGTGAACAAAGGCAGGAAGCCTCGTTAGCCGTGCCCGCCCGTCCGCACGGCGCACGGAGACCCAGGCATCTGTGGCCCAGCAAAATACCTCGCATTCCAGCGACTTTTCCGTAAGATGTCCTTAGAAGGCACGGTGGAAAACTCCACGCACTTCCGGTCGTGATAAGTATCACGGTAAGAGACTCATTCGGACTAATACGGATGAGGAAGTGACAGGGCCCGGATCGCAGAGGTATAGCCTTGGAACAGGGGGCGGAGGGGGGGGTGGGCAAGGACAGTCCCCTTGTGAGCTAGGAGAGGCAGGAGCTTTTACTAGCGTGTGTCCACTCAGAAGAAACTCCGGAAACAAGCGATGCACTTGAATAACACGATCCTGAGTTTCTGGATCTACAGACCTCCCCACAGATCAGCTTCTCAAGAATAAAACCTCCTGAACTTCAGAATTAAAATTTTTTTTTAATATTTACTTATTTATTGAGAGAGAAAGACAGAGCACTAGCAGGGGAGGGGCAGAGAGAGAGGGAGACACAGAATCTGAAGCAGGCTCCAGGCTCTGAGCTGTCAGCACAGAGCCCAACGTGGGGTTTGAACCCACAAACCCTGAGATCATGATCCGAGCCGAAGTCGGACACTGAACCCACTGAGCCACCCAAGTGCTCCCCAAACTTAAGGATATTAATATCTGCAGGGCTGAGTGTTCCCACACTGCTGATAAAATCCAGCGCCTTCCAGGAAAAGACCGCTTTTTTTATCTTTAGGAACAGCTGGCTAGAGTCACACAAAACCTGCAAGAGAAATACAATCCTTAACAAATATATTTAAAAAGGGTCCACAGACATTTTAAAGGGTCTGATGCATACAGGTTGTCTTTGCTATGTTTTTAATTGCTTACGGGTCCTGGGAGAAGGAAAACAAACCGTATTATCGATACAGTTAGGTATTTAGAAAGACCCGGTTGTAAGCGCCAGGGTGGCGGGCAACGAAGAATCTTTGCAGGGCAATACCGCCCCCTTGCGACCAGTTTTTACCGGCCTATTTCTATTAGTTGACCCCTGGATAAGGACGTTCTGCCTGATTGCACACCGTGCAGTAATACACGGCCCCATTTTGTCCTCCCTCCCCCCACCCCCTTGCACTCCGGAAGGAAGCACGCAGGTTCAATGCTTTCAAGGCAAGAATCTGCGATGAAAACACCCGTGACGAATTCCCATGGGGTTCCCCGTGGGTCTCATGAGTGCATGGGCTGATGCTGTCATGAAGAAGCCCTCACTTCCACACTCATTTTTTTAGGTTCATTTCTTTTGAGAGAGAAAGAGAGAGACGAAGGGCAGAGAGAGCGGGAGAGAGAGAATCCCCAGCAGGCTCCGTGCTGACAGTCTGGAGCCCAACGCATGGCTCCAACTCACGAACTGTGAGATCGTGACCTGAGCCGAAATCAAGAGTCGGCCACTTAACCGACTGAGCCACCCGGGTGCCTCACACCCATTTTTTTTTAACATTCCCTGTCAATCGGTGAACTGCAAATGCCCAAGAGAGGTAAACCACAAATTCCTTCCAGCCCACGTAACCTACCTGCTGGGTTTTTTTGCAGTCACAAGACACTTCTGTCCAAACACTTCCAGTGACTTCTCAGACTGTCTATCAGGGCAAGGTCACTAGGGGGAATTTCTACCCTGATTACGATGTGTAATCGTTGGTTCCCACCCTTCCTTTACGCCTCATATTCACCAAATATTTACCCAATTCGGCAGGGTGTAACTGAGCACCTATTATAAGCCAAGCAAGTATTACTGGGACGCCGGGCCTCCCCCGAGCAGAGGTGGCATCACTGGGGACGGTGTGAGGGACGCTCCGACCCACTGAGTCCGCACCCGCGTGTTGCCAAGATCCCCGTGCGGTTTGCATTAGGGTCTGAGACGCTCCGCACTGGTTTCCAGACGTGAGCAGGCCTGAGCATCAGCTGCAGGGTGTGTTAGACACACACTGCTGGGGCCCGGCCCGGGGCGGGGGAGCGGGGGAGGCCTGCCTCGGTGGATCCAGGCGAGCCGAGAATGTGCCTGTCTAACAAGCTCCCACGGTGAAGACTGGGGACCGCTGTGCCGGGCAATGAAAGGGGGGAAGTCCGAAGTCCTTTATCGCCAGATCGCACAGAGCCGTGTGGCCATTTGATGAAAACACTTTGATTCCACGGTAAGGGTTCTCCAGAAGCCTACACAGATCCTCTTCGAGAGATAAAACAGAACAAATGAAGGTGTTGGCACCAGAGGGCAGCGTGACATCTGTCCGATGGGGCAGGAGGGAGGGACGGCGAGCACAGTCAGGTTCACCTGAGCTGCGGAGCAGTCACGCTGAGGTTGGGGCGTCCCAGGCCGGCGAGCAGGCCCCGGTCGGGGTGTCTGCAAACCTTCGCAGCCATGAGCTGGGGCTGGGTTTCATCCTGAGAAAAGCCAGAGGAAGAGCCGCGTCCAATTCATGGAAACTACCCATAAAACCATTCTTCTGAACGCTCTTTTAAAGTTTATTTATTTATTTGAGAAAGAGAGAGAGAGAGAGAGGGAGAAGCCCAAGCAGGTTCTGCACTGCCAGCACAGAGCCTGGTGCGGGGCTCGAATCACAAACCGTGAGAGCACGGCCTGAGCCAAAATCAAGGGTTTGATGCTCAACCGAGTGAGCCACCCAGGCGCCCCTCTCTGAACTTTTTTGTTTCCAAATATCAGAAACCTGTGGTCCTCACCTTTTTAAGGTAGCAGATGTAGCAGAGGCAAAGGGCAGGTAGTTCTCAGCTTTTGCTGGCGTGTCCTTGGAAGAGGTGTCGTTGCCATCAATATACCGTCTTTTCCAGAACCATGACATAATGGTGAAGATTTCTTTCCCTGAGCAGGATCCCCGCAACAAATAAACGGCTATGACCAGTGTGATGTTGTAGAAAAAGATACTCAGCAATAGTGACCATCCAGCGTCACCTAAAATAGCCACACCAGCCCGTAGTCCTGATAGGGGGACATAAGGACACCGGGCCACGGGACAGAGCCATACCACACAAAAGCTTTAGGCTAGGAATCGAAAGGCCTGGCTCTGTGAATCACCTGTGAATAGAATTAAGAACACCACTGCCTGTCTTGCCAGGCTATTGTGGAAAGCATCAATAAAGTGTTTTTTTACTATACAATAGACACCTAAAATACACGTATAGCACGTGAAATACAGATACAGCCGTTTGATAAATTTTAATTGAAAATAGTGGGGTGGGGGACCTGGGTGGCTCAGTGGGTTAAGCATCCGACTCTTGATTTCAGCTCGGGTCATGATCTCAGAGTGAGATTGTGTGTGTGTGTTGACAGCACAGAGCCTGCTTAGGACTCACTCTCTCCTTCTCCCTTTGCATCTCTCTCTCTCTTTCTCTCTCCTCTATCTGTCACTCTCTCTCACACACATGCACACACTAAATGAATAAATAGACATTTTAAAATAGTGGGAAATTATAAATTATATATATATATATATATATATATATATATATATATATATACACACCACATATTTTCTTCATCATTTTCTTCTTAAAATTCAGAAGGAAATTTTTGGGAAATTGTTCAATGGCAAGGTGTTTCCAGAAGGTTCTTTGGAAGATTTTGCTTCATTAATTTCTTCACTCGACAAAATTTTATTGAATGGCATCTATGTGTCAACTGAAGTGGTGTGTCTTTTATTGAATGTAAATTTCTATACAACAGGAACATTCAAAATATATTCTTAGGGAAATAAACTCTGTTCTGTATAGAACAAGACGGCTTATTGGGCATGTGCCTATTTTTCTTCCTTTCAAGAACCCATTACAATGAAAGCAAAGGCTATTTAAAAGCAATAAACCCATAAAAGCAGAGAGGTGGGAATCATACAGAAGCCCTTCCCCACATCAGGCTGAAACCTCACTGATCAGAACAGTTTTCCCTCCCTAGTAGATCCTCGTGAAGGAATTCTTAGCA
Organism: Paguma larvata; assembly: GCA_030068075.1. Lineage (NCBI taxonomy): Eukaryota > Metazoa > Chordata > Mammalia > Carnivora > Viverridae > Paguma > Paguma larvata. The sequence continues at coordinate 146,410,371 of CM057824.1, forward strand.
ATAGGCTTCACAGAGAAGGGATGTGACTTCAGGAAAAGGGTCTAAACAGTACAACAAGGAAGGAAGGACAAAGAAGGTGGTAAATGAGTGGGTTTCAATGAACATCGGTTATCGAAAATGGTAATAATGATGACCACTGGATGTTTTAATTTGTACAGATCGTCACCTAAAATGCCAGTTGATTAATCATATAATAATTAATTAAATGAATGAATAGACAATGTTTTCTAAGATCTGTGTATTGTCTAGGAGAAGGGTAAAGGTTTTAATTAACTTTAAACAATAACTTAAATTTTTCTGTGGTAATTTCTAAAGTAACCACTAAAAGAATAAAAACAGATAGTATAACTTATGAACCAGAGAATGGGAAAAAATGGAATGATGTAAGGAAAAACTCATTAGACACCAAAACAAACAAACAAACAAACAAAAGGAACATTGACAGCACGAAGTAAAATGCTAGAAACCATCTAAGTATAACAATTACATTAAATGTAAATGGAATAAAATGCCTCATTTAAAAGGTAAAGATTTCACTTTTTAAAATCTAATTTTATGCTGTTTACGAGAGACGCGAGGTAGGGGGGAATGTATATACTAAGCAAATACTAACCAAAAGAGAACTTCTGCCATTAACTAATATCAGATAAAATGCAGTTTTAGTCAAAGGCATTTTTAGAGACAGACGAGATTGCTAGTGAAATGTCATCTCGGGGCAATGTCGCATTCTTTCACTTGGAGCTCAAGCACGTGTATTCACCTGTGGCTGCGTATCTATGATCTGCGCACTTGTTAGTGTACAGAAAGAATGGACTTCCCTGGCCACTTCCATCTCAAGTGACATTTCCCTCCCCAAGAGACCTTAAATTAAAGTCAGACTTTGCACTTCATGAAAGGGCAGACACTGTTCTGTGTCTAAGGCCTGGATCCTAGAATCTCTGCTCTGAGCATCCCTGAAGTGCCTTGGATTACTGCTCATCGGGCTTTGCCTAATTAAGATTCTGGGTTATTGTGACAGGTGTGTGCATAGGGTAATTAAGTACATAACCCCTCACAAAAGCACCAGCAGTCAAAAATAGACTTTTCTTTAAAAGCTAGGTTTAAAAGCTCTATTTTTTTCTTTTAAGTCTTTTCAAAGAAACACACATACAACAAACATTCTAATGCACTGAATTGATAAGGTGATTCAGACATAAAACAACTTCACAAAGAATTTGTGGATCGGACCACTTCATGACTTGGTTCTATTCTCACTTCATGAGCCGCTCTCCCTGCAAGTCCTTGGCATCAAAGCCTCATCTTTCAGCCCCAGTCAAATGCCAGCTCCCCAGTACCCATGAAAGGCACTCAGGTAATCCCACGTCCGGGGGGCACAGTCCTTTCCCCAGAGGATCTGCAGAGCCAACACGTTGAGTTAATACAAACACCAAGGTATCTCATTGTGTTAGAGGTGATGTTGTCCCTAGGTGCCTGCCTGCAGACGTAGGACCATGCTCAGACTCCTAAATGTGGACCCTCAGGAAACCAGCATGGACCTCTCAGAGTCAACTGGTTTCAACTGCTATCGGGGAGCCCCAGGGGTCTGTCGGGTACCCTGATGGAGGGAAGCAAGCCCACAGTGTGAGCGCAATCGTCACCTTCCTCCTCTGCATTTGCCAGAGCCCAGGGAGCCAGGAAGGCAGAAAGATACAGAAAAACAAGGCTCCTGCTTGGGACTAATTAAACCCCAGTTCATATCCTGACTCTCTCAGTGACTAGCTGGTACTGGGGAAGTTACTTCTCTGCTCTGCAGTTTTCTCAATCACAAAAATGAGGAAATACTTACCTTAGAGAATTGTTCTGAGCATAAAATATGTCTGAAACACTTAGAGCTCAGCCCGTAGCAGAAACTCCGCCAAAGCAAACCCTTTTCCCTACTGGCTGACGGCAAGGTAAGCAATCAACCAGCACTCCTGAGAGACCAGCAGCCCTCTGGGGATCTTTCGAGGCCCAAGGCCACGCTCTCCCGACCCATTCCATGCCCCTGGAGTGATTTCTGCCAGCCCTGCCTGCTCTCTATCCCGAAGCTAATACAACTTTCTGTAATCCCGGAAACGCTCCGTATCCCCACCGTCCAACAGCCACTTGAAAGGTGGCCAGAGCAACCGAGAAACTGAATCTTTAACTTCATTCTAAGTAGTTTAAATGAAAATAGGCCCAGGTGACCCGTGGCTCCCAGAGCGAACGGCACAGTCTCTGAGATCTCTGCTTAGATCCACACGGTTCACTGAGAAGGTCAGACTAAGTCCACACAAGGGTGGCCCAACAGTCATCACATTCGTGGGGTGGTATCCCCACAAAATGCTGAGTTCTGTGGCTGGGATTAGAGTTAAGACAAATTATTTACTTTTAGACTTTTATAGGGGCGCCTGGGTGACTCAATTAAGCATCTCACTTTGACTCAGGTCATGACCTCACAAGCCCCACATCAGGCTCTGTGCTGACAGCTCGGAGCCTGGAGCCTGCTTCACATTGTGTCTCCCTCTCTCTCTGCCCCTCCCCTGTTCGCATTCTGTCTCTCTCCCTCTCTCAAAAACAAACATAAAAAAAAAATCTTTAGACTTTTATAAAGCAAGAAATCCTGACTGGATTGCTACAGTAGAGCCTGTTTTTGATTTGCTGGTAAGTATGCCCAAACCGTTTTTTTGTTTCTCTCTTCAGGATTTCCTATCTCACATGCCCACTACTCACACACACACACACACACACACACACATACACACACACACACACACACACACACACACAACCTCACCACTTAGAACTTTGATGTTCCAGCCGCCACCATCTGCTCTTCAGCTGGTGGCCAAGGTGAAGAGTGCGGGAGCTTGGCGTTGCTGAAAACAACCACGCTTATTGTTTTGACCTTCGGGAAGAGTCTGCCAGCCGGCCTCCTTCAACCCCAGAGCCTGTGCGGCCTTTCGGGACTGGCCCGGGGCAGGATCTGCTTCTCAGGAACCAGAGTAATTATAAGATTTCATCCGCTTTAAAAGAAGCTAGTCATTGGCCACAAACGAACAGGCTCCACTCGAGCCACGGACGCGTTCTGCAAACTCTTCCGTGAGCGGAGCATGCGTAGCCACTGTTGTAGGCGGCCATATCTCCTCCCTTCCTGAACCTTCAGTGCGGGGAGAGAGGCTGGCAACAAACAAGGAAACAGCGATGCAAGGTTCCGATGGAGCTGTCAAGGAAAAGAAAGTGTGGCCGAGAATGACGGGGTGGGTGGGGTCTTCCTCTGCTCAGGCCGCTGGAACAAAACGCACAGGCTCGTGGCTCGAACAACAGAACTTTGTTTCTCCCGGCTCTGCAGGCAAGAAGTCCGTGATCGGAGGCAGAAGGACTGGTTCCTTCTTAGGCGTCTCTCCACGATCTCCTCTCTTAAGGACACCAGTCGGATCGCATCGGGGCCACACCAGTGACCTTGTTTTAACTTAATCATTTCTTGATAGATCTTATCTCCAAATACGGTCACATTCTAAAGTCCTGGGGGTCAAGTCTTCAGCATATGAATTTTGAAGGGACCGAGTTCAGTGCATAGCAGGGTTTGAGACAGTATCTTAGGTAGTATGGGAGGGAAGGGGGTCAGTCAAGGGATCTCTGCGGCCTTAGAGATGAGGCAGACTGACTTCTGAACTTGACCTCTTGAAGGTAACTTCAGAATGGACGCTGTAGAGGCAGGACGTGAAGCGGCCGCCTGGGGCTCCCGCCGAGTCCCTGGGGTCGGTTTCTTCATCGCCCCTGCTCCCGAGGGAGAGGGCGGGTCGCTCCCCAGTGCGGTGGAGGCCAGCAGCGGTCCTGCCGCAGAAAGATGCCGGAAGGATCCCTTCTGGAGCCGGGAGTCAAAGAGCACACCGACATCCCCGGGGCCGGGTCAGCAGGACCAGCCTGCATCTTTGTAGCCGGAAGTCTTAAGGACACAGGGGTGGCCCCATGCAATGCTTCTCTTCGGTTCAGTTTCCTTATAAAATAGTTGTGTTTGAACACCATCACTGAAAGTTAAAGAGAGCTTCCAGACCGCCAGAGAAAGATGCTGGATGTTGCTGTAAGGGTCACATAAGCCCTGGAGGGAGCACAGACAGGGGATCACCAAGACGCCCAGAACCGCCTGCGGTGGCGGACACCACAGGTGGACCCCAACAGTGCCCGTGGGGTCCCCTCGGGCAGCAAGAACAGCAACCCGGAGTAAATGCCGGGAGAGATCTCCCTGACCAAAAGAAAGGGGAGCCTCCGACCCGTTGTTTTTACCATTTGGGGAAGAGGCGTCTGTTCGCGTTGCTGGTGGGAGAGGGCAATAGGCAATCAAAGGTGGGGTTTCCCAAACCAGGGGGGCACCTAACGCTGAGTTACCAGTTACCGTCCTCATAGCCCTCCGTGGGGTGTGGCGGGAAACACAAAACGCTCAGAACGCCCACCCGCAGTGGCACTGAGTGCCGTGCTCACCAGCACCCCTCTCCTCCTCCTCCTGGCAGAGAGGGGCCCATGTTCCCCGCCTCCGTTACCCCCTGGGGAGACACGGGTCTCCGCTCAGCCAGGGAAGTGGGGGCAGAACCGATGACAGTGCGGCCAGGCGTGGGCCATCGTGGAAGGTGGTAGAACGGCTTCCATGGCCCCTCTCCCTGTTTCCTTGCCCTCCAGTAGTCTCCCCCCATGACTCCTGGCTTGGCCAGAAGACTTCTTTGGGCCAAAAGCACAACGGCAACCGAGAGAGAAGCAGAAGTTAGAATAAACGCGCAACTGCACCTTGGGTTTGCCCTCTCGAGTCGCCGGGAACCCTTCTCTACCACGCGACCGAGCCCAGGCTGGCCTTCTGGAGGGTGACACCGCAGGGAGAGAGGCCCAGCCAAGCCCGTCCCGGACCCTGCAGCCCCAACAGAGTCAGCCCAGACCAGGACATCCACCCAGCAAGTCCACAAAACCATGAGAAACAACACACGCTTCTTGCTTAATCCACGGAAGACCACAGTGGTGTGTTGAGAATTAAAATCTAATATAGCCATGCAAATGTCCTGCACAATCCTCCAAGTTGGCTCTTTCTTTATCTTCCAGCTGAAAGGAAGGGACTCTGAGGATCTAGAGGAAGGAGGAGGCAGAAAATGGAAGGAGCGTGGTCCCTGGGTGACCGTGTGGGGTAGAGTATTCCCGCCCCTCCCCCAACCCACACAGGTGGGAACATGAATGACATATAAACTTGTCTTGTATCAACACCTTGAGGTAAGATGGCCAGAGAAGTAGACAGGATCTGTTACATAAACCCTGATAAATCAGACTGATTACTTTGTAACAGCTTGATTAAAATATAATTTACATACTAAAAAAAAAAAAACTGTATAGTTCCATGAGTTTCGATAAGTGTATACCTTACCGTCAAACAATCAACACAATCAAGTCTTAGAACTCTTTCATTACCCTAAAAATTTCTGTTCCTGTGCCTTTGCCTTCAGTCCAGACCGCGACCCTGCCCCAGGCAACCACCGGACTGCTTCCTGCCTCTATAGTTTGGCATTTTCTAGAATTTAATACAAATTGATTCAGACAATGCGTAGTCTTTTGTGTATGGCTTCTTTTGCTCAGCATCATACTTTTTAGATTCACTCACTTGTTGCCTTAGCAACAATTTATTCTCTTTCCATAGCTGACTTTGATTCCATTTAGGGGTACGCAACATTCTGTTCATGCATCAGTCAAGGGACATTTAGGGTTGTTTTCGATTTATGGCTATTTACAAATAATGCTTCTAGGAACATTCATGTGCGAGTCTTTTTGTGGGCGTATGTTTTCACTACTATTGAATAGATACCTAGGACTGGAATCGTGGGGTCATGTGGTAAGTTTGATGCGTAGGGTATGTTTCACTATATAAGAAAGTACAAAACTGTGTATCCAACCATTTTGCATTCCTGCCTACGATGTATAAGGGTTTCAATTGCTCTGCATTCCTGCCAACACTCAGCATTTTAATTCATTTTTTTTAAATTTTAGTTATTGGGGCTCAGTCCGTTAGGCGTCCGACTTTGGCTCGGGTCATGATCTCACAGCTCATGGGTTCGAGCCCCGTGTCGGGCTCTGTGCTGACAGCTCAGAGTCTGGAGCCTGCTTCGAGGATTGTGTGTCTCCCTCTCTCTCTGTCCTTCCCCCGCTCGCACTGTCTCTCTCTCTCTCTCTCAAAAATAAAAGATTTTTTTAGTTTTAAAAAATATATAAAATTTTAGTTATTTTACTAGGTTTACAGTAGCTTCTCATTTGTGGCCTTAATTTGCATTTTCCTAAAGACGATTGATGCTGCCCATACTTCCATGTGTTTACTGGCCGTTCTTTTGTGAATATCTCTGACATCATCTGTCCATTTTTTATGAGTTATTTTTCTTATTAAGTCATAAAAACTTCACGAAATTCAGTGAATTACCCTAGCACTTTTGTCGAAACTCAATCGCTTATATACATGTGTCTCTAGTTTCAGACTTTCTCTTCTGTTCCTTTGAGCTAAATGTATATCCTTACGCTGATCCCATGCTTTTTTTTTTTTTTAATGTTTATTTATTTTTGAAGGAGAGAGAGACAGAGCGTGAGCAGGGAAGGGGCAGAAAGAGAAGGAGACACAGAATCCAAAGCAGGCTCCAGGCTCCGAGCTGTCAGCACAGAGCCAGATGCGGGGCTTGAACTCACGAACTGTGAGATCATGACCTGAGCCAAAGTTGGACGCTTAACCCAGGTGCCCCTGATCCCATGCTTTCTTAATTACCACAGTTTATAGTAAGTGTTGAAATCAGGTCACCTACTTCCTCCAACTTTGTTCTTCTCTTTCACAATTGTTTTGGTTATTCTTTGCTTCTCCACATAAATTTTCGAATTAGCTTATATCTTCTACATGAAATCCTTCTGGGATTTTTATCGGGATTGTGTTGAGTCTATAGATAAACTTGGGGCTGACTTCCATCTTAATAGTATTGGGTCTTTCAGACCATGGCATGCCTCTCTGTTTTACTTAGGTCTTCTTTCATTAACATGTTTTAAATTTCCAGAGCAGGTTGTTAGTAATACTTCCTTATTATCCACTTAACGTTTGTAAGATCTGCGGTGATGTCCTCTCTTTTCTTCCTAATTGGTAATTTGTGTCTTCTTTCAATCTAGATAAAGGTTTATCAATTTTATTGATCTTTGCAAAGAACCAGCTTTTGGCTCCATTCATTTTCTATTTTATAGATTTCCACACTGATCTTTACTATTGCCTTCCTACTACTTACTTTGTATTTAATTCTCTCCTCTTTCTTAGCTTCCCAAATTGGAAGCCTAGTTCACTGGTTTTAGACCTGTCTTCTTGTATAATATAAGCATGTAAAGCTATAAATTTCCTTCTAGTCACTTCTTCAGCAACATCCCACAAATTTGAATATGTTGTGTTCTCATTTTCAGGAGGTTTGATATATTTTCTAATTTCCCCTGTCACTTCCTCTTTGATTCATAAGTTATTTAGAAGTATGTTGTTTAATTTCCCCATGTTTTAGGATTTCTCAGATTTTATCGGTTATCGATTTCTAAGTTATTATTTCCTGCGTCATCTGAGAGCATGCTATGGAAGGCAGAAATCTTGTTAAATGTATCGACACTTGTCTTATCATTCAGCATGTGGTTTATTTCATGAACATTCCTTGTACATTTGAAAAGAATAAATATTCTGGCTGTTGTCATGTGAAGTGTTCTATCGGTGCCCATAAGGTCAAGTACATTGGTAGAACTGTTCAAGTTTTCGATATTCTTGGTCAATTTGTGCCTACTTGTTCTATGAGTTACTGACCGAATATCGAAATCTTCAACTGTGTTGTTGGTTTTTCTATGTCTTCTTACAGTTGTCAGTTTTTACTTCATTTATTTTGGAGGCTCTCTTATTAGTTATGAATACGTTTGTAATATGTAATTTACTTCTGTTGTGTTGACCCTTTTATTATGAAATGTTGTCTCTAGGTATGTTCATTTTGTAAGGTCTATTTTGTCTGACATTAATAAAAATCACCCCAGCTCCTCTCTGACCACTGTTTATATATTTGCATCCTATATATTCTGCCTTTTTATTTTAATCTATTTGTATCTTTGAACTTAAACTGATCCCTTACAGACAACATCTCTCGCTTTTGTCCAGTCTAACAGTTTGTCTCCTGATTGGGATTTTTCGTTCATTCCCCTTAATATAAGTTTTCTATTTTGCTAATTTTTATTTGTCCCATTTTTCTCATTTTAATTTCTTAACCTTATACTTTTATGTTAACAAATGTTTTAGTATTCCACCTGAGTTCTTATATTGACTTTTTAGCTGTATTTCTTTGCATTACTTTTAATGCTTTACCTAAGTATTACAATATATATTGTCTATTACCACGATCTATTTGAAATTAATACTGCCTTAACTTCCAATAAAATACTGGGACTCTGTATTTGTATAGCTCCATTCCCTTTTGAGCAATTGTTGGTACAACTGTTGTCATAGAAATTTCTATATGTTAAAGCCAAACAACACAGTAATTTTTGCTTTATAGTCATATGTCTTTTTTTAGTTAAAAATGATATGTGTCTATGGGGCGCCTGGGTGGCTCAGTTGGTTAAGTGTCTAACTCTTGATTTTGGCTCAGGTGTGATCTCACGGCTCGTGAGATGGAGCCCCACACCAGGTTCTGCACTGACAGCGCAGAGCCTGCTTGGGATTCTCTCCTCTGCCCCCCACCCCCGCCCTTCCCGTTTGCATGCTCTCTCTCTCTCAAAATAAACAAAAAAATTTTTTAAATTATATGTGTATATATGAATTTTACATATACATTTATACATGTTTTTACATATATATTTATATTATATTCATATATAAATATATATATAGATACATGTGTACATATATTTATCTTCTCGTGTTTCCATTTAGGGTTTTCTTCCATCTTTCTTTTTTTCTTTTTTTAACGTTTATTTATTTTTGAGAGACATAGAGACAGAGTATGAGCAGGGGTAGGGCAGAGAGAGAGGGAGATACAGAATCCGAAGCAGGCTCCAGGCTCCGAACCGTCAGCACAGAGCCCGACGCGGGGCTTGAACTCACAGACTGTGAGATCATGACCTGAGCCGAAGTTGGCTGCTTAACCGACTGAGCCACCCAGGGGCCCCCCATCTTTCTTATGTATCTGAGTTACTATCCAAGCTAACGTCTGATGTCATTTCTCCTTAGCACAGGTCTGCGAGTAACAAATTCTGTTTTATTTTCCCCTTTTAAAAAAAATCTATAAGTGGCTTTATTTTTGTCCTCAGTTTTGAAAGAGTACTTCACTCTTATAATTTTCTCCAGCACTTTGAGTATGTCATTAAATGGAACAGGAAGCCACTGTTCTTTTACAGAAAGTGCAGTAAATTCATAGTCTCTTGGACTTTCAATGTCTTTTGGCTTCATGTTTCTGTGAAAAGTCAGCAATAAGTCATATTTTCCATTGTTCCCTGTCTATGATGTAACATTTTTATTTTGTTCCTTTAAAAACTGTTTTCTTTACCTTTGACTTTCAGCATTTGACTATAAGGTGTTTTTCTCTTTATTCTCAGGATAATTGCTGTCATTCTATCAAAATCAATCATTCTTTCTTCTGAAACCTGACTCAGGCCATGAACTTTTTATTTCAGTTAGTGTACTTTTAAAAAAATTTTTTTAATGTTTATTTATTTTTGAGAGACATAGAGAGAGAGCGTGAGCAGGGGAAGGGCAGAGAGAGAGGGAGACACAGAATCTGAAGCAGGCTCCAGGCTCTGAGCCGTCAGCACAGAGCCTGACGTGGGGCTCGAACTCACAGACTGTGAGATCATGACCTGAGCCGAAGTCGGATGCTTAACTGACTGAGCCACCCAGGCGCCCCAGTTAGTGTACTTTCAAGGCCTAGAATTTCCATTTACTTTTTTCCATCTCTTTTGAGATTCCTTGCTGTTCATTGTTAGCATATTTTCCTTTAATCCTTTGAACGCATTTTTAATAGCTGCTTTGAGGTCCTTATCTGCTAGATGTAATGTCCGAGCTCTTCAGAGTCCGTTTCTATCAACTAGTTTCCCTCCCTCGCCCTTCCCTGAGTTTGGGAAATACTTTAACTTTTCTTTGCATGTCTGCCAATTTTTTATTTAAAACCAGACACTGTAGGCAATGCGTTGTAGCGATTCTGATCGTTCTGAGTGTCGTTGGTTTTAATAATTAACTTGCCTCAACTCGACCTGCAAATCTATCTCACTTTCACTGGATAGCCATTGATAGCTCTGCTTATTATTTTTATTTTTTTAAGTCTGGCTACGAGAGGTTTTCCCTTCACCTGCATAGTTTTATTGTCAGGCAATGATGGGGGCAGAGATTATGCTAAGACACCTCAAGCTAATAAGTCTTCCACCTCCACTGCCTAAGCTGTGTGTGGATTGAGGGATATTTTCAAAAAGGCAGTAAGTTTACCAGTCTCCCAGGCTTTCCATTTTTGCTGGACCTCTTGTCGTTCCAGTATGCCTACATAGTTCAGCCATCGGCCAAGAATGTCTGCAGGGTTTATCATCCATGCTCTTCTTTGGCTCCCTCACTTCCAAAACTTTGCCCTTAAATTTCTAGCTTCTCTGTCAACCCCTTGAATCCACTCTGTTGTATATAGTTGGTAAAGCTGCTCTAGAATCCAATCCCCCTGAATCCACTCAGTTGTATACAGTTGGTAAAGTGTTGGGTGTTCACCACCGGAGCTGGGTGAGATGGATTGCCTCCAGGCCAGACGGCCACAAACTCACCATTCTGTCCAATGTGGTAGCAGTCTCCACGGGGCAATTCTTCTCAAGTTGTTGCCTATCTTTGGTCATTTTCCAGTGGCCTGAAGTGACTGTCTTTGAGGGAAAACACCTAACTTCCTCACTCCCGTTCCCAAAAGCAGTCCCTAGATTTCATCCTAAAGGCAAGAATCCGCTGAGAGGTCTCAAGCTACAGAATGGCACGAATCAGCTCTATATTCTCTGACTGCCATGTGGGAAATCAATTGATTAGAAATAGTTCCAGCTAGAATACATGCAGGAGCAAGTTAACAAGAAACACAACACGATGAGCTACAACAATGAAAGAGATTTGTTGTGAAATAACTAAAAATTCCTGAGGTAGGATGGTGCGTGTATTCATGGTGTCTTCAGAACCGGAGTTCTGCTTCTCTGGGTTTCCACTGGCTCCGTCTCGCGTCCCCATGACAGTGAGATGTATCCTCCAGGCACCACATACCTCCTTTATAGCCAAGGAGAGGGATGGTGTTTTCTCCAACCATTTTACAAAAGCCCTGAGCTTCCCTCTGACTGAAGTGATATCACCCCTCAATTAATCACCATGACCCGAAGAATTCAAGTGTAGACTGGCTTCTACTGATCAGGACTGACCCCAGCCCCCGACCCACCCAAAGCCCATATCTGGGTATCTCTGGGTCCTGTCAGAAAGGAGGAAGGACTAAGAGGAGGCTGACAGCCCCTGAGGCCTGCTCCAGGGCACAAGAACCTAGTGGCCCTGATTCCATTGTTCGTTTCCGATTGATAGTCAGTCTGGGCTGTCATTGTCATAACAAAACATCACAGACAGTGCGGCTTAAACAACAGAGATTTACTTTCTCAGAGTTCTAGAGGCTGGAAGTCCAAGACCAAGGTGTTTGCAGGATGAGTTTCTGGGGAGACCTTCCTCCTTGGCTTGTAGAAGGCCACCTTCCCCCTGTAGCCTCACAAGGCCTTTGCTCTGTGCCCATGTGTGGAGAAAGAGAGCTGTGCTGTCTTCTCTTCTTCTTCTAAGGACAGCAGTGTTAGTGGATTAGGGCCCTACCCTTACCTACTCATTTAACCTGAATGATTTTTAAAAGCCTCATCTCCAAACACAACCACATTGGTGGTCAAGTCTTCCAGGAATGAATGGGGGTGGGGGTGGGGAGGCTTATCACCAGACAAGGGGCAAGGATCTGGGTCTCCTCCATGGTGGCCACCAGAGCTGCAGGTCAACAATGAGCCTGAACTCCGGCCTGGAGATTCTGCAGACTCCCTGGCCAGCCTGGTAGGGAAAGGAGGAAGGGAGAGCCATTAAAAAAGAAAAAAAAAAAAAAAAAACGGAAAAAATTTAACCAATTCTGTTTAACAGTCCACGCAGCTAAGATTGAAGACAGGAAAATAAATCTCTCATTATAATGAAGGGATTAAGATAGTGGCTGGCAGCTGTGACACAAATGCAGTGGCCACATCCCAAGAACTAGACTTTTAACCATCCATAAGTCACGGGGGAAATGGTAACTGAAAATGAAAAATAAAACCCTATCTAAAAAAATAAGTCCATTTTTAACCCAGGGAAGAACTGTAATTAGATTTACCCTCCCGCAATGTGCTCCTGGCTCTGTGGCCTGGGGACCGTCCTCCACGCCAGGAAACATGCACCCTCAGCCGCCTCCCACCTCCCTCTGCGTCTTCTTCCCATTCTTCCCCCAGAGCTGAGCATAGATTATCCTTCCCTGACCGCCCAGATCTCTCTCTAATTCCTTACCCAGGCTGCCCCACAGAGCAACTGTTCTCCGATTTTGCTATGGACTCAATTAATGTCCTTCACACCATCCCTCCAAATTCATACCCTAAAACCCTAACCCCCGACGTGATGGTATTCGGAGATGGGGTCTTTGAGAGGCGAAAGGTCATGAAGGTGGAGCCCCCACCACAGGATTGGTGTCCTTTATGAGGAGACAGGAGAGAGCTTGCTTCCTTTCTCTCCCCACCAGATGAGGACACAAGGAGAAAACTAGCTAGGAAGAGTCCTCGCCAGAAACTGAGTCTGTCAGCATCTTGACCTTGGACTGACTTCCCAGCCCCCAGAACTGTTAAGAGTCAATTCCTGTTGTTTAAGAAATTTGTTTCTGCTGTTCTGCCCAGGCTATAGTATCTTGTTATAGCAGCCTGAGCCAGCGAAGATACTCGACAGCCCTCCTCCTGCCCCACACAATCTGCCCCAGTCCTCAGGGGACAGAACTGTCGCCTAGAGAGTTGTCCATCCGAGAGGAGCCCGTTTGCGTGGAGACCTCTAAACCAAATAGAGTCGATTCTCGTTATTCATGGTGGTTGTAAAGTCTCCGTGAACACTGGTTTGGCGAGTACTGACCCCCTGCTCCTAGGGGGAGACACAAACATATATACGGTGTCCACCTAGCTCACAGAGATTACAATCTACAAAAATGAAAACAATTCTTCTGGGTAGACTGTATTTTCTTTACTTTATGAAAGAGAAACAAGATTCAGCAGTACTAAGTGACTTGTCTGAGGCTGTGACCCCAACAGATGCCAGAGTTGGGGTTTGACACCATCCAACTGGCCCCAGAGCCTCTTAGTCTACACCGCACTGTCCACTCCTGTGTCTGCCCTCCCACTCTCTCTGTATGAGGCAGGGACAAGAGTGCAGGGTGTTGCTTTGTTCAACCTCAGCTGGAAACACGCATCAGGGGACTCATTTTGCTGCTCTGCATGTGTCCCCATGAATGGCCAAAAAGTCTTGGGGATATTGACTAGGGGATGACCAATACATTTTAATGGACAGGAGAAGGAACAAATACGGAATCCACAAATACTGAGGACTGGCTGCACGTCTCTGCTGCTATAACATGAATAGTCAGGAGAGAAACCAGCCTTGTGAGGACAACCTCTGGGGCTGTTGTGTCACTCCTCTGGGACTGTGGGGACAGATCCAAGCATCCATCAGATGGGCTCCTCACTGACCACAAACTCCACAAGAACAGAGGCTGCGTCTACCTCGCCCATCACTGCATCCCTACTACCTGGAAGGAAGCATGTGCTGACCGGCAGCCGGAGGGAGATGAATAATCAGGCTGAGAATTCGTGTTTTAACATGGGTCTTTATGGAGATTAAACAAAAGATTTAACGGGCACACTGGAATGCACACTCAGAAATGAGATCTGAACAAGACAGATTTTTTTTTTAATGTTTATTTATTTTTGAGACAGAGATTGACACAGCATGAGTGGGGGAGGGGCAGAGAGGGAGGGAGACACAGAATCCGAAGCAGGCTCCAGGCTCTGAGCCGTCAGCACAGAGCCCGACGCGGGGCTCGAACTCACAGACCGTGAGATCATGACCTGAGCCGAAGTCGGACGCTCAACTGACTGAGCCACCCAGGCGCCCCTGAACAAGACAGATTTAAAAGTAAAATAGTGTGGGGTCACCCGGGTGGCTCAGTCGGTTGGGTATCTGACTTCAGCTCAGGTCATAATCTCACGGTTCATGGGTTCGAGCCCCACGCTGGGCTCTCTGCTGTCGACACCGAGCCTGCTTCAGATCCTCTGTCTCCCTCCCCCCACACCTCTCCCACACGTACATTCTTGCTCTCTCAGAAAACTAAACTTTAAAAAAGTAAAACTAAAGAAAGTTTATGAAAGAAATCAAAGAAGACACCAAAAAAATGGAAAAATATTCCACGCTCATGGATTGGAAGAACAAATATTATTAAAATGTCGACACTCCCGAAAGCAATCTACATACTCAATGCAACCCCTATCAAAATAACACCAGCATTCTTCACAGAGCTAGAACAAACAATCCTTAAATTTGTATGGAACCAGGAAAGACCCCAAATAGCCAAAGCAACCCTGAAAAAGAAAACCAAAGCTGGAGGCATGACTTCAAGCTGTATTACAAAGCTGGATTCATCAAGACAGGATGGTACCGGCACAACAAACAGATACAAAGATCAGTGGAACAGAATGGAGAACCCAGAAATGGACCCACAAACGTATGGCCAACTCACCATCGGCAAAGCAGGAAAGAATATCCAGTGGAATAAGACAGTCTCTTCAGCAAGTGCTGCTGGGAAAACTGGACAGCACATGCATTAGAATGAACCTGGACCACTTTCTTACACCACACACAAAAATAAACTCAAAATGGATGAAAGACCTAAACCTAAGACAGGAAGCCATCAAAATCCTAGAGGAGAAAGCAGGCAACAACCTCTTTGACCTCGGCCACAGCAACTTTTTACTTGACATGTCTCTGGAGGCAAGGGAAACAAAAGCAAAAATGAACTATTGGGACCTCATCAAGATGAAAAGCTTCTGCACAGCGAAGGAAACAATCGGCAAAACTAAAAGGCAACCAACGGAATGGGAGAAGATATCTGCAAATGACATATCAGTTAGTATCCAAAATCTATAAAGAACTTCTCAAACTCAACACCCAAAAAACAAATAAATCAGTGAAGAAATGGGCAGAAGACATGAATAGACACTTTTCCAAAGAAGACATCCAGATGGCCAACACATGAAAAAATGCTCAACATCACTCATCATCAGGGAAACACAAATCAAAACCACAGGTACCACCTCACACCTGTCACAGTGGCTAACATGAACAACTCAGGCAAGAACGGATGTTGGCGAGGATGCGGAGAAAAAGGATCTATTTTGCACTGCTGGTGGGAATGCAAACTGGTGCAGCCACTCTGGAAAACAGTATGGAGGTTCCTCAGAAAATTAAAAACAGAACTACCCTACGCCCCAGCAACTGCACTAGTAGGTATTTATCCACGGGATACAGGTGTGCTGTTTTGAAGGAGCACATGCACCCCAGTGTTTATAGCAGCGCTATTGGCAATAGCCAAAGTATGGAAAGAGCCCAAATGTCCCTCGGTGGATGAATGGATAAAGAAGATGTGGTGTGTATACACACACACACACACGCGCGCGCGCGCACACACACACACACACACACACACACACACACACACAGTGGAGTATTACTTGGTAATCTTCACTCATATGTGGAATTTAAGATTCAAAACAGATGAACATAGGGAAAAGGAAGCAAAAAGAATATAGAAACAGGGACGGGGACAGAACATAACAGACTCTTAAAAACAGAGAACAAACCGAGGGTTGCTGGAGGGGTTGTGGTGGGGGGATGGGCTTACTGGGCGAGGAGCTCTGAGGAAGACACTTGTTGGGATGAGCGCTGGATGTTATATGTAGGGGACGAATCATTGATTCTACTCCGAAATCATTATTGCACTCTATGCTAACTAACCTGGATGTAAATTAAAAAATAAAAATAAAAATAATAAATTAAAAAGTAAAACTGTGGATCTTTTCTTAGAATTCATTGGTTTGGGGTTATTTTTCCCCTAGTTATAAGAATGATTCCTGTTCATCGTTGGGGAAAAGTTTTTTTTTTAAGTAAAGTACCAACCCCCCACCACCAAAAACCAAGTATGACTAAATCTGAGCAAATATTCTCCCGGTGTTTCATCCAGTGTTTGACTACAGTTGGTCTTCCTCACAGATCCCTGCACCCCACCCCATGCCCCCTCCGGTATCCCCTGCTTCGTGCCACAGGGAAGGGACACTAATGCAGACCTCAGGGTGCAGGAGCCAAACCCTGGACATCTCCAGTCCCCAAATGTGAGGGGTTGGCCTAAACAGAAAGATGGAGATAGAAGACCAGTCTGAGCTGGTCCTTCCTGTCCCCAGAGACGAGACTATATGGAATTGGAGGAGGAGGGTGGGGACAGAGTGTAGGTGTCGTTGGGGGTCCCCGGCACGTGTCTGGCTTCCCAAGCCAGGGCTGGGCAGAGGCCGGCACCATGGAACGACAGCATGGCAGGGCAGAGCCATCCCTGGGTGGGGCCCGGCAAAATGCCCGACCCCAGAATTTTACCAGGTACAAACTACCCAAGACAGAGCCCCCCAACGCGGGGGCAGAAGATCCCTCTGCAGTGCCAGACAGCGGCCCCGAAACAGCCCTCCGTGTCCCTCAATGCCCCGGCAGGCAGGGCGCATCCGACTGCACCCCCACGTGGCTGAGCTAGCCCCCAGAAAACAGAGAGTGTGGACCAAGCGGAAGCCTGTGTTCATGGACACCGGCGGGAGAAGCCTGGAAGGGCCCTCTCCCTGTGACCCCCCCCCCCCCCGAGGCCCATCAGTGCCCAACATAGGGACACACCCCAGGGAAAAGGCTCTCTCTGAGCTGATGAAGATTTAGCTCCTGTCGCCGGCCGCTGGTGGAAGGTGGGCCCAAAGGAGAAACCATAGTCCGACCCAGAAAAATAAAGACTTGTGTGGCCAACGAGGTTTGGGCACGGAGTGCTGTCAAGATATATTAGACAGGTCTCTCTTCCCCGATGGGGCGTGTTCTGATGCTCTGTTCTGATTCCTACTCGAGGAGCAGCTCATCGTAACCCGAACCGCTGTGGCTAAAGTCCGGCCTCGCAGTAGGGGGAAAGCCCTCACTGCTCTCTGCTCCAACGCTGGCTTCTGGCTCCGGGTCCCTAACTCTCCCGTGGGAGGCATCTTGCCTGAACGTGGTGCGTGCTCCC